>JAJEKV010000026.1:10386010-11882316 GCA_021234155.1 Isoetes taiwanensis | reverse complement strand
CTGTCAGAAAGACAAAGACTATACTAATGTCTGCGAAAGATCAGTTGGGTCTATGAGACCAATTATTGCATCGTTTCATGTACAGCTAGGGGCACATTGTCCAAGTTTAAACCGAATAAATGTCATTTCTTCATCCTTTTCACAATTTCAAAACTACTGCTAAATCTAATCAAAATAAGACTATTACACCTCTGGATCCTTTAAAGATGCCCTGATTTGGTAAAAGCTTCCTATATGCTGATTCCCACGAATAGCATGTCGTGACCCATGTTTCATCTTTGCCCTTTATTCACATCCATAAAATCGTCCGGTCCCTTCGATATCTTCCCATGAGCAGAATAGCTGCCATGTTAACGAGCTTGTGGTCTCATAAATTCCAACTCATATCTGAAGCACTTGTCACTTGTTTGGGTCCTCCATCACTTTAAACACCTCCTTGAAGCATCTTCATTTGTACTCCAGCTGCATTATTGTTAGATATTCATCCATGGACAAGTTTGGGAATTTTTGCAAATTCCCTCGAGGACATGCAGTCTTGCTGCTGCCTGAAAGCAGATCATTCATGTTCCATTGTTCACTTTCTAAGGTAACTCAATGCTATGATCTTGGATAATTGGTTTGATAAAGCCATGAGCCAAAAAAGCTTCATCTAAGTCCAGCCTGGCCCCGTGATTCCGTCGCATGATGGTTTCGCCATTTTCTCTCAAGGGTGGCAGGAGATAGTGGTCTTTAACATCATTGGATTTCTATGTTTGTTTCTGCTTTTTAACTTTTCTCAACCATCTGTTGCTTTTGCTGGCAAACGCCCTTCAACCGCTCAACTTTTGTAATTCTGGAGCGGCTTTTGAACCTTCATATTGGTAATCTCCTCCTCCTAGTCTACTGTTGTCTTTAAGGTTCGCTTCTTCTCTTGTTTCGTAAAACATGTAACCTGGGTCCAGCAAACCAATGAGGCCCAGACTCAAACCACTAAATGAAATGGTAGTGCGTCCCTAAGGGAGCCTAAAGGAAGTAACAGGAGAAAGCTGGATAGCATGCGCCTGTGAACTGTCAAAGTTGGTTGGTCCGATCAGCCATTAGTCGAGCTCAAAACCGATGTTGATTGACAAAGGGTAGCTAATGGAAAAAGAAGGATGTTGGCATCAACAATTTGATCAATAATATCATTGGTCAAGCCACAGCGATGGGGTCTTGCTGATACCATCACTACTGATGCTCAACATAAATTGTCAAATGCAAGTCCTTTCTAAAGGGTGATGGTGCAGATCGTGACTTGGGGCTTAAATTGGGACCGTGATCTGTTGTGGCACCTTACCAGCATGCGGTAAAAGCATGCATCCCTTCTTCACTTTATTGTATTAGAATAACTTACTCAATATTGCCATGCAAATCATCTTCAATTTTGGCTCCTGCCCTAAAGAATGTGAATTATGAGAACCAAAGGTTGACAAATTCCAGGAAGTAATTACCAAAAAGTACCGTCCGTAGATGAGTTGGACACCACAAAGTAATTCTGACATCCCATGGACAGTTATCACTACCTACATTGAGTAAAGCTGAAGCATCATTATGTGCTGGCCATAAGTGAATCCGGGATGTACTAAGAAGAAAGCACGCCTAAACCTTCCCCACATATGGTTTTATAGTCATTGTTGCATTTTTTCCTGTTTACTCTTTCTGATTGTTCGGATTGATTTAGGCTGGTTCAATCTTATCTCCTCTTTGCTTATTACCCAGGGCTGGTCGGTGACTGGCGACCAATCCCTTACATCTGGAACGGAATCATTTATACCATGGATAGGTTATCGCTAAGTTGAGCAGCTGGCTTCAAGGTAATGGAATTGATCTTCGGTCAGTCCTATTCCCTTCCAGCTGTTCAATGAAGGTTGCCGCTGCATAGTCCTACAGATAGTCTTCATGTTCTCTATGGTTCATAATTACGGTTCACCCTCCTTGTAATGGTGGGGTTGCTTTGCAAACCCAGGTGCTTGTGCGCAAAAATATTTCAGGATTTGTCCATCAGAGATGCAACAAACCTGGCGTACTTTCAGTCCAAACCGGATGTGGAGAATGTAGAAATCTTTTCTCATTATTTCTAAATAGGCCATGTGTGCTGGACACGATCGTGACATTATTCATGGAAGCCCTCAGGAGCAGTACGGGTGTCACTTTTGGCTATATGTCTACATTCTGAGGACTGCCAGGTACCTTTCACGCTCTTTTCTTCTTCTTCAAAGATGGGCATCCCCTGTCTCGATAAAGTAAATTGTTACCCTGTGAGATATGTGCAAGGTAATTGTGTAGCCAAATTAAAGCTTTATCAGCAGTGCACTTCAGCTGGCCTGAGCCACCACGCCATTAAGAAAATAACAATAGAAAGAGATAATATATACAGCTCGGTGGTCTAACCCAACTAAATATCAAATTTTAGTTGCATTGATTCTAATAATGATGCAATTGGCGCTTTGTTGTTTGCGGTGGCACTTTCCATTTCCTGGAAACTTTTCGCAGACGAGGTGAATTTCCACCAATTGAATACAAGAGGTGACCCACCCCACCTACAACACACACACAAGAAGTATCCCATTCACAGCCCCTCAAGTATAGCATATTAATAGAATTGCCTGAACAAGGTCTTCGCTACATACGTGAAACAGTGATGTGCATGCCTTCATTCAAGGGGAGATTGGCTCCCCAGGCCGGGCTGAAAACGCCATTTATGGCATAAGTTCAGGCATGGCACAGTGTTTCTTACATGGTGTGCTGGCAGAGACTAGTATCTGAAGGAATATTTAGCTTATTATTCTTTTGTCCTTTTCTTTGTTAACTAGACAGTTAGTTACAAGACTTGTCCCATGCCATCCCAGTCCCTCCTCTGCCGTTAGCATTCTCTTTTTAACTGCTGATCTTTCTAGGTCTCCATCTTTAATACCTAGACTATTGTATTAAGACCATCCTTATCGTGTACAAATGATCCCACGCTGAACTCTGACCTGATAAGGCTTCTACTAATTGCAGGAAGCCCAGGTCCACTACAACGATCTGCATTCAATCATTATATATCCCATAAAATCCTGTGCTGGCCTTCACAAACCCCGGCCGCTTGGAGATTGTGGTAGTTATTGTTATTGCATCGCGGTGATGGTCTGCCATAATTTTTCCAGGCGTACTCAAGCATCAACACATCACAGTCCTACGGCGCTATAGAGAATGGTTGATTGTAAAACGACGCGCCGTCCCACGCAGCACCCGCGTCAGCCTTTCAATTAAACTCTTCGGTAAATTAGTTTTCAGAATCACAGCGTATTTCGCACTTTGCAGGTCCTCATCAATAATGTTCGGCAGAATGGCGAGACCCGGAAGGAGCGTGAAAATGACTGTAAAATCTCCACAACTGAAGGGATGAGCTGGTTATGTCATTGCTGTTAATAGACAGGAGAGGGAAATCGAAAGCATTTTTGGCGTAAGCGCCTTTCTTCGCGTATCCTTTGACAATACGTGAATCTAACAAAATTGATATCTTTTCAGTTTTCTGGCATGCGGTCCCTTTAAAAGGCATGATGGAATTTTATTAATATTTTCACGCATGTAATGGAAGCAGTCTGAAGGCTTATATATCAGATTGGCTTACTAAGGCCTTTAAATTTGCCATGCCACCTTGGTACAAAACCGCCAGATACTAGAGGAAAAGGATAGCCACAACTTCATGGTAGAACCAGATGAGGAAAAGATGAACTGAGCTCTCGCTAACTGTAAGGGCAATACTTACTGGTTTCAAAAATCAAAGCAATCCAAGATCTCAATGAGCTTCTAATTTCATAATCTTCCTGTATGTTCCACATGCATCCCATATTTCCTTTTATTTCGGTGGTAGCAGTCAATACGTTATTTTCTGTATATGCAGTCAAGGAATTTATGTGATCCACGTAGCCCCAAACTTTATTGTATCTGGTTGCAGCCCATATGAAGAGGACGCATGGGAAGCTTTGACTATATGTGAGAACAGATTCGTGGTATGCTATACGTTGAGCTGATGTTTGGAAGTCTGTGCATGTGTGTTCTTGAGCTAAAGTTAGCATTTTGTAGGTGCTGGGAGGATGCAATCGTTGTCAGATGATCAATATTAACCGGGTAGACTGGCCGCCTACATCCAAAACTGAACCCCTGACTCACTCTGGCTGCATATCGCAGAAACAAAGTAAGTAGAATTCGACAACTCTTCAATTTTCTGGGTGATAAATTGACTAAAATCTGGCATGCAGGGCAAGATTTGTTTTGGCATCCTCCTCAAGCATGAACAAATCGCCAGCTATTCTGATGAGGAGACCCATGGGATAAGGAATGGGCATCATCTTAAATGTTCCCGCGGTGATTCTGCCGGACGAAACATACCCAACGGGATTAAGGACGCGGGAAAATTACAAGAATGCCTTATATTTCGGCTTATAAAAATACTCGCGATTTTGTTAATTCACCAAAACGCCCCTACGTCATTAGAAGTATTTTGGCATCAACATTTCGGCCATGAAGACAACTCGAGATCCGCTTGAAAGACCTTGCCGCAGACTCTGCATTTTCAGGAATTAGATTATTTCAAGTCTCGACATCACTGCTGATTCTAGCTGCAATTACCGTAGTCGCTTAAATTAGGGTTATGCAAAGCCCGTAAGACGCTTTCCTCCTTGAATCAGTGGGTTCTAATTGCCCTTCTATCCTCTAAATCCAAGGTTTCCTAAGGAAACATGCAAAACAAGAATCAATGTTAGAGCCTTCATCATCTTCAAAGATCCTAAACGTACGAGCCCAAGGCAAAATGATGCACCCACAAAATACTTTTGACCTAAGCAAAGATGTTTCTGTTGGGTTCCATCTATTTGGAATTAGAATTTCCATGCCAAAGCTATGCAAGAAACTCCCCGATTAAATTTCTTACCTCTAGCTCATACCTTTCTATCCCGGTTGGCACTCTGGAACATGGCAAGGAACTCACTTAATTTCTAACCGCAGAAATTTCGAATCCATAAGTGTGCCATATAGCCGAATTGAATCCCTAGAACTGTATTTCCAGATTTAGACAAGAAGCATTGCACATTTCTAGGTTTTATCCAAATTGTAAGATCTAAATGCAAATTAGCTCTTTTTGCCTAAAAAAAAAGTATTCTTCACAAACATGTTGAAGAACAAAGACCACTATGTCACGTGAATGCATAAGAACCGGAAACCATAATGTAGAAAGATTGTTCTAGATAAATGAGATGATTTTCGTGGAGGTCGTGAGGTGCCCGTATACATTTCAATAATTTGCTAAAATAGAAGGGCATTTTCATAATTTTTGTCAAATACATGGTCATTCTTATAATTTTCCCTACTATGGGAAAATGCAACTAATAATCTTTTGTAACCCTATGTGGTCATTCTTATAATTTTCCCTACTATGGGAAAATGCAACTAATAATCTTTTGTAACCCTATGCACTACTAGGGGAGGGTGCCCATAAACCGCCCACTTAAGCGAGAAAGATTTATTACAAGGTTTTTTTTTTTTTTCAATCTCTTATTTTGAAATAACATTATGAAATTTCAAAGTAGCCCTCCACCGATACTAAGCACCCAGTCAAAGCTTCGCAACAAATTTAAATGCTATAAAGATTTTAAGTTGTATGGTAATTTTTGATACCAATAGACCGCAAATGCTCTTTAATGAATCACCAAAAGCCCAATGGACCACTAAGTACTCACAATTGACCTTCATTGGACCACAAGCCCATCAATAGACCTTGCATTTAGCTCAATGTTTAATAGTTCTTAAGGTGGGCTATTAAATGACAAAGGTGGGCTATTAAAGGGCAAGCGAGCTATGAAAGGGTAAAATGGGCTAAATAAGTGTGCGAGTGACCTATCCAAGGAGTCGAAGGAAAGAAGGGCCTCCTCAATTGACCTAGGATACATTCACTACAAGAAGAAAGGAAGAAAGGTAGATCACACACTCCTAGAACGGCTAGCCTAGAATGCCTGCAAATCTTGCATGACAGGTGACACCAGAATGGTGCAGAGCTTTTCATGAATGTCGTTTTTGTTCCATTTTGATCCAAGAAATTAAGGTCTCCATCGTGTGGAAACCATAGGTGCATGGCTTGTGGGCAACCTCCCCTAAGGCATATAGATCCGCCTATAGTTACCTCCGCCGTTTTTATCAATTAATTACATTATATAATGTGTCGGAGGGATATAATTACCGATCGACCTTAGTCATTCTTAATCCAAGCCTCATTGTGCCTTTTACCAAAGCAAATTACTCTCTCCTACACATTTTCCCACGTGAAAGTTTAGGGGATTTCATGCCACCTGGCATTGTATTGACCACAACTTTAAGAAAATGATGCCCATCCCTTTTAACATTGCATGCAGAAATATTATAGGTTTTAATCTAGGCCTGTAATACACTGAAATTTCCAAGCATGATTTCATTATTTGGAGAAAATAACGCAATTCCTTTGAGAATTTTAAGCTACTGACTCAATTTGCTCAAGCACAAATATCATTTTCACCTAGTTCTCGAGCCCAAGAAACTTGAGGTAAGTAACATACACATGTACATACAAAATTATGTGTTATTATACTTTGTAATGTACATGATACTTGTAGAAGCCCACAATGGCCCTACATCTCTACACCACACTACACATCAATAATTTTACTTCACTCATAGTAAAAATAGCTCACTCTGGGTAGAGGTCATTCATCCGCCATGGCTTCCTCGGGATGTTCGGCCCAGAAAGCACATCCGATCTCTTCTTCAAGTGCTACTTGAGCTAAGCAACGATCCTGGAACAATGCTAGAAATGGTATTAATCTTGATCCATGGCTCCAATCTAAAGCCGATGGTCCCAAGTAGCGTCATAAGAAGCTCACTCATGGTTGTAATACATTTTACCGGTGGCTTCCTCGATCGTGAAAATTCCATGGTCAATAGCATCAATGCAGCTTTGGTGTTGATGATGAGTGAATCAGATTCCGCTAAGGATATAATAATGACATGGCAATCTATGAAGTATGCATGTATTACAATCAATGTTACTGCTGATGACTACCGTGATGTGTTTATGATATAATAATGGTATGAGCACTATAAACTATGTGGGCGATGTAAATAGCACATCGAATGTTGTTTGATGTATCATACCGAAAGTAGTAGTAAGGGTGCTCTTCGACTTCCAAGATATCCGACACCAATTCATTCCGCTAATAAAACTTCTACCATATTTAAATCCACAAAACATGTTTTAAAAAGCATACACATATCCATCGAAAAGATGTATTATAATTTGTCTCAGATAATAACAGCCTTATACACGCAGCAATAATGGCTGTAAAGTCTACCTAATTCACCCCAATAATTTGTACTTCAATTATAAAAGCTGCTCACTTCAGCTAAAGTTCATTCATCTCCCATGGATTTTTCATCAGCTTCATCACATCGAGATGATCAAGTGCTCAATGAGCTTCACTTGATCTTGTCATTGCCTAGGATACAGTGGGTCTTCTTCTTGATCCCCACCGCTAGAAAAGCTTTGGCCGATCTGTTGCTCCTACCCAATTGCGGTTATGATCCATCCTGATTTGGCTTTCCCCGGAAAGAATAGCTATGAGATTACCTGTGGATCACCACTACAAAATAGTGATGATGAATGAATCAATTCGCTAGCATTGTATAGCGTAAGAGCCTTGTGTTGAGATGAAAATGCGAGCTGTAGAATGAATAATAAACTACCATTGTAACTTGCATGTTATATATGATATAGTAATTATGTAAAGAGCATTGCATACCTCAAGAGTTCTCATCATCGCTGCTAGCTTTAGCCACTAATTCTTAACCCAGCCCCACACCATCGATCATCACCATCACAACGCCTGGTCTTTACGGCCCAACCATAGTCTATTGTTTTCAAATGTTGGTAGCTGCATGATCATTAGGATTGGGTCTCCACTTCCTGCTCCAAAGAATCCCTATAATCACCGCATTGCATATGAGGTTCCCTTCTCTGCAACAGCTCAAACCAAGAGACAAACATTCCTTCAGAATGTGAGATCTCGTCCCCAGATAATATCCTTCTCAAGAAAAGCCATCCACGCTTCTGCAGCTATCATGTGGCCCTCGGGATTAGCAAGAGCATTCCTTTCTCGACATCTTGGTAGGGCTCTAATATTTCAACTGGCTCTTGGTCTAATTCCGAAAGGCTCCTACGAATGATGCTTCAATGTGCTCATCCATAAAACATCGCGCTGGTTCTTCCAATGCACTTTGCCCGGTAAGCTGGGCCGAACCTCAATGACAACATTAATGCATTCCCCAAGCACCCCTCAAGTAAAGAAGGTGGACCAGTAGTCAATAACTTCATTCATATATATGTGTTGACCGATGAGTTATCAGCCACTTCTAGAAATAAATGCCTAGCATCATGTAATTTGGCATGAAGCCTCAATGCACTCCATATCTTCAAGCCCCGATGGTCGACGACCTAGTGTGACCCTCCTAATCATAGTGGTAAACCTTTTGGGCATCCTCCTTCCACATTCCGATTCCCCTCAGTGGAGCTCTCACCCCTGTGCCCCGGCCTCATCTTGTGGTAGAAACATTAGTGGCCATCCATCCCTTCACCATGCAACTTGAAGAGTAGAGGTCCGCGACCAGCTTATTAAACCGTCCTTCTTTAGGGACAAACCCTACCTAATCTCCTCCAATTAGGAACCCCTGGTTATTGGGCAGTAAGGTGGAAGGAGACTTTGAACTACACCGCCTCAAGAGTTGCGTTTCCTTGAATAGTCAATGCATCCGATCTTCTCATTAGAGTAGAGCCTTTCAAAGAGGCATCTATGTCATCGCAGGTCCAACCATCAATGAATCCTAAATTTACTGGATCAAAGACACCTAACCAAACCAAGTATGACAAGTAAGAGAAAAAGATATTCATTCCTATTTTGGACTGAAAGCAATTATCTAGTCATAGTAAAGCCTCCTAGGCAACTTAGTCTCTACCATGGGGCCTTGTTAGAGGCAGTATTAAATCATTTCACCGGCCATTTACCATTTTGGTCCTAAGGGCATCCTCAGTGGTTTCTTTAAAATTGCTCCACCCCAAACGCTTTCAGACGACCTCAGATTCCCCAAATATCCTAGTTATCCCTCGGGATTTATTCTCCAAAGGTCTTCAAGGATCCCACATGAAAGTTAGGAATCATTAGGCCAGAGGTCCATGGAGAAGTGGCCCCAAGGCACCCTATACCATGGCTGCATGAGAGCACCAGTGAATTAATTCCCACCTTCAAATTCTCACCCATACGGGACCTTTGCTAGCTTTTTCTAGACGAGGGACCATGGTCTTATTCTTGATCCATCCTTATCATGTATAATGGCTTGTCAGAGATCTATGAGACAGCTCTGCACGAGCGCCCTACATGAAACTGGCCATATATGATTTTCTCCATCAAGTAAGTACCCTTCTTCTTTCATTTGATCTCTGGTCTTAGCAAGCTTTTCCTCCTTTATGACAATACAGTGTGTAACAAGCACTTTCAAAATGCTATCCTTTTAGCTATTGCCACCTCCGAATGATTCTCTTCTAAAGCGCATTTAAATGACGAAGGAGAAATATGCTTGCCCACATCTCAGAATCCGTGAATATCTACTTCTTGTATATCCTTCTTAGTCAAGACCTAAGGTAGCCTCTACATTTTACCGCTACCCTCGCCGTAATTTTCGTTTTGCATCACTCGCTAAGCCATCTATGAACATAGATAGCACAAGATTGCCACCAAAGTATGAGACCTTGGCTTCAGGAATCACTATTTCGCTCGCACCCTCAGGCCATCATTGAAGAGCTTCTTCCACTTGTAAAAGTGGAAATGGGTATGCCATAGGCTTCATGCCATGCTGGTCATTACGTTTGTTATTCAACATCGTGCTGACTACACCATTTTCGTGTAACAAAGATCTAGCATGTTATATGCAAATGTTGTCTGAGACTTCATGTTCCAAGAAAGGTTCTCATGCAAGCTATCTCCTTGATGTAAAATTTGTACGCGATCTTTTTCTCATGCAAGACAGTTGATGACCTCAAGTCAAAACAGCCTCAAAGACTAGTTTTCTTTCACATTTGGTTTGTGTTGGACGGTCCCCGTCTCCATTGACCATGTAAGGTCTCTTTTGGTGATGCCAATTTCGGTCTTAATGGAGTAAGGTTCATTCTCCACATCCTTCTCCTTCAATCGCACCTGCACTTAGAGTGGAAACCGGAATGTTATCACCGAGCACTAAGGCTATGGGCCATCTTACAAGGTCATGCTTTGGGGCATTTCTCTGCCGCACGATAGAGATTTTTCGCATTGGAAATAGTTCATGATTATTATCGACATCCTTCCCCTAACTTCACGCCAAATACGCGATGGTTTGGATCGGCAAAACGAGTAACACCATAACTGTAAGCCATGTGGCAAAGATTCATGCATGAGGTGTATGCCTTCTCAATTAACTCATCTCTAAAACCTTGGTACATGATTCGCCCCATTATTGGCTAATCTCTCATTGCCTCCACCTACCAGCTTTTATAAGCAAGACCATTCCGGTCGCGTAAACTTCTTCCTCCTCTCACAAGTCAATTCATCAATGTCCTTCTCTTTGTACCACAAACAAAACTCCCCCACGTACTTCACTCAATTTTTTCTATTTCTAGCTCGAATTGGTAGTGGCAATCGCCCATCCAAAACATTCACAATCAAACAATTCACCATACCTCGACAATCAATTCAGATGGCGCCAAATTGTGGACTCTTCCTTCCGCCACCTTTTCCCCTGCTAAAGCATAAAGCGAGATTAAGATCCGGCCATCCTACAAACAAGAGGTCGTGGAATATCGCTGCCGCGATCTTCGTAAGCAAATAGAACTCTACTACAAAGACAACCGAGATAAAAAATGTTTGTGGACTTTCACCGCGATCTTATTGAGCATAGTAAGAACGCTGGTCGGCCAAGAGCATTCATTACACTAGCCGCTTAGATAAGAACTCCGTGGAAAACACATGTCGAAAGATTAGCATGTGGTTTCGACTCATACTCTTGTAAATAATATATTGGAGTTCTTAAGTAAATAGCAAGTGTAGATGGTTGAAGATATCACATCACGACCGCCGAGCACAAGAGCAGCTATCACTGACTTCCGCATCAAAGCATTACTCTTACCTCAGACTGAAATGGTGGCGCCAACGCCTCCTTGCAGCCAATACGAATCTCACCGGGTTACAAAGGCAAGTCACATGTTTTGTATCATCCACAAGGAGAAAGAAAGCATATTTGAAACACGTGAAACATTGTATAATAAATAATAACCGAGTAATGTGTCTATTCGAGAACATCTTTTAAATATCGCCAGGATATCTTATAAATCCATATAATACATAGTGATGTTTCAAGAGAATCAATTCAATGCCGAGGGACCCTCGTAAGGAAACATTCTTTAAGGAAGAATTATTTATTATTGATCATGAACTAACAGATTCTTAACAGTTGTAGTTATCAATCAAATTCATTGGAACATTCATTAACTTTGAGTTCACTTCATCGAGATATGCATCGATAGCCCTTTACTCCTCGGCCTCGAAAGACACAAGTCGGCAAAGAAGAAATCGAAATGTATAGTGGCGCGAAGGTAAGCTGGATTATCACTTTGTCGGGCCGCCTTCAATTGATGATTCCGCAAAGAAACCTTGAGAACTTGTACGCCTTAGGCGCAGCTCGAAGCTGCCTCCTCGAGATCTTGCAAAACAAACAGATTTGAATTGGCTTTCCCGCTTTCACTCCAAATGCTCGCTCATCCGCAGAATCTAGTTTTTCCTCGCCTTTTATGGTCGCTAATATGTCGCCCATTTAATGAACTGATCAGACGGAGGAATTTTGAACGCTTTATCAGCCCAAGCAGATAAAGACTTTGCATCGATTTCGCGTTTTTGCTTATAGGGTATTTTCACGGTCGTGATTTATGGCCGTACTCAATAAAGCCCTACCGGGCCGTAATTAATGCACCGGCGTAATTAATGCGCCGGCGATCGTGACGGGCCATTAATATCGGCACGCCAATCCACGCAGATCATTATGCTCGGCTGGTATTTAATTTCCGCGCCGCTCCTATATAAATTCACCGGAAAGCTATCCTTCAAATCATCTCGTGACCGCGATTTAGCTTCTTCGAGCTTGTACGGGGTTTCCAAGAACCTCCCTAAAACGACCGATTTTCAGATTCAGCCGGCCAGCCTACATCCCACATGGCACCTATGACTCCCCGAGAAGGTAAATTTAACATTTTCAATGCCAAGATCGCGATTCTGTTTTTCTACTGATTTTGTAATGTTTTGATTATACGGCCAGCCAGAAGATCAAGGCCGCCATGGTCGAGTATAGCTTTTCTAAGTAGTAGTATAAGCATACTCACCAGATCGCCACCGCTGGCGTTCGCGGAGCAGCTCTATTGTTTTCTTTGCCCCCCGCTAGTCAAGCATAATAAACACGCTACCGCTGATAGTGTGGAGTACTATTATAGTTGCTTGGCCTAAAATGGCTTGATCAATTAAATTAAATTAAATTAAATTAAATATGAAGGCATCCTAACACCATTGAATGTCAAAATGTACCTCCGGCATACTTTTGAATGTATCTCGAATCATTGGCCATATGTAGGCATGGCCACAAGAGGTAAGGCTGAAAATCCTTAGCAATTTAACTTCTTCCTTCAATTAGATTTGTGGCAATCCACCTCGCAAGACTCCAAATTGGTACAAATGCACCAAGCATTCAAAATGCATTTACATATATCAAGAACTTCCATTACATGTATCAAACCTCTATTAATGCCCCATCAATAAGAAACAACAAAAGTATTCCTCTTCTAAAAGATCACCGGTAGCAAGTTATGACTGCAAGCTAAATATCCAATACTTAAGCACAAAATTCCACCGCTGCTTGGTGTATTTAAGAGCTATAAACAATTTTCCTAGTTGCTATGTCGTCATGGAAAGCATGGCCAAAACAATCGTGACTATCTGCTCCCCAAATAGTTCCGTGGATGTCTACCATCATGGACTTACATGACTTATGTTAAAACAATCTTCTTCGCATGTCCAGGATACAAATAAGTGAAACCGAAAAGACAGCTTAACTCCTCGAGAAAATAAAGCCCTAAATGCTCTCATCAACCGCTTAACCTCTTTGATGCACCGGGATCCTCGCATTACCCCTCGCTTAGAAAGGACGCTTTTACCCCGGTGGACGCTAAGGCATCAACCTCAAAGAAGATATATCCTCAAAGAAGGGCTGATCCGACATACAAAAAATAGGTCTCATTTAAGAGACCAATCGGCTCTAGAGAAGGCCAAAATGGAAGAAAGGTAAACAAAAAAATGGTATCCAATGGTGGCAAGCATCTCATTGCTATCCGCTTTGATAAGAGAGAGGAAAGGATCCATATAATTTAAATAAAATCTCCTTTGATTTTTGGCCGCTTTGGTATTCCTCGGAATCTATTCCGCTCTAAAAAGTCCATATGAAACTCAGGAAAATAGCTTAAAAGAATTCCAAAAAGGCTTCTCACCAAACCTAAAACCCAAATTAAAAGGGTTGATATTGGATGCCAATGCTCTACAGGATTAAGCATTTCTTTTGTATTGATGCTCCCCTCTTCATGGAATTAAGCTCATTTCGCCATACGCCATATGCTTATGAATGCTTTAAGGAATAATTTGTTTCACTTTGATGTTATTGTGTTTTTAGTAATTAATATTTGTGGCCCGGCAAAGTATACCTCGCAAGATATTCAAATATTCCAAAGATATATGTTTTTTCCAAGTATTATAGCCACGCTCGTTTATTCCTACCATTGATCCGCTATTCTAGGTGTATTATGCTGCATCAATGGCCATTAGAATTTTGAGAGAAAAATTGCATGGCAATGTCAATGGTGTAGAACGAACCTATGGTTGCGGCGAAAAAAAAGGAAGCAACATAAAACCCAATGGTGCTAATAAATTTGCCGCACCCAAATTTAATATTAATACTCTTGAGTAAAATGAACAAAATACAAATATACAAGGAGGAGCAAATGTAATGCTTCAAAATGGATGTAAAAAGGGAAGCCGGTGATAGAACAAGTATCCGTGACAAAGAGAAAGCGAGAAAGGGGAAAAATAAAGCCGGGAAGAATGCTAGGCAGGTCACGGAGCTTTTTTGGCTTAATCTTTAAGCGTAGCTACGCTGATATTAAGTACTACGCTAAGTACGGTAACTCGCCTAAGCAAATTGCCCAGCCTGGTCGGGCTATCCACAGCCAGCTTGAATATGGCGAGGAACAATCCCGCTTTTTTGTTATCCCGGCAAGATTTCCTCGCCACTTCAACTCCTCGGCATTAAGGTACAAATCACCTGCATACCTTATCACCGGGGTAAAATCAAAACCCGCATTCTCTCGCAGGTAGCTATAGTTGCATGGGATCTCTTCTTCTAAATCGAAGTCTCAAAAAGCACTGTGACTAAAGAAGGCTAATCGCAAGCCATGCAACTCAATCAAGCCCCGGCCGCTGCTCTTCAAGTCACTCATGTATGTATGTTTCACTGCATTAACCCCTGCATCACCTTACTCTGGCATACGTCACGTATACAAGGAATTTGTGCCATTTTCATGCTTCTACCACCGGGCCAGATGCCCCCAGGTTTCGTCTCACTGTCTTTACAAAAAGAAGGGAGCATCCTTATCCACGCTCTAAAAAGGGCTTCAATTTTTTCTATTCTTCTTAACCTTTTCAAAGAGCCTTTGCAAAACATCCATGCAAGGGAGTTCCAAAACCAACGCTCCAAAATAGCAAAAATACCCAAGCTCCTCCCATTACGTATAAATTATACCGCTTTTTATACAATACTATACAAAAAAATCAGTAGTCCAAATTCACATCACCAAAACCCTCCCAACCCAAAACTAAATTAGCACATCTATTGAAAGTGAAGTAGGGCCCAAAGGGGCCCACTTTTTTTTTTAATATAACAATCAACACACAAACTACCATTAACACTATTAACACAAACTATTGCATTTAACACATTTAAATTAAAATTCCCTTAAACCCTTTGGTTTGGGTGCATATTCACATCAAGCATTTAGGGGCAAATAGAGCTCCAAAAATATATTTACAATAATGACAAATTAATTCATTAAATACATTCTCTCAAACCTTATAAGATTTTACAAACTTTAATATATAAGAGAGAGATACAAAAATCAGGAGCACGTGATACCCCACAAACGAGTGATCAAGTATGTACGGTCCGTATCTGAATAAAGGGCAATACGCCCCATCCTGACCTACTGCTGCTCTCGTTGCCCTGGAGTAAATCTGCAGAACATACACCCAAACCAATTATACACGTATATAATAATTTGCTATATTTTAGGAACAACATTTACCCAGCGCAAAGCTATGCAACACGTGCATCTTCCTCGCATCATACACTCAGCTCAGCAATTTCGGTAAAAATCATTTCAATCTGTTTACAATTTGCAGATAACATCTAAATACTTCACAATTTACAGCTAAAGTACGATGAGCTCCAAACAAATGGTTGAATTTGACAAAGAGGAGTTCCTCAAGACATATAATGGCAATTATGGATATTCAGGAGGGCCACTGGCTATTGATCAGCTTCGTGCCACAGAATTCAAGCGATTAGAAAGTAAGTATATCATTTTCTTTATTTGCCATAATGATCTGGACAATTTAGTTTCTCCTATTATTGCCTGGGAGGAACAGTTGTAAAATCGGGGTGAGTATGAAAACAGCTTAGTTGTACGTTTACAGTGTTCTATGGATTGCAAGGCAGGTTCTCTTGCCTCATCTCTGCCTCAAGTAATTAGTTAGAAGTGTATAGTGCAATGACGCACCATAGGAGGCCTTCGCGGATTTTTAATTCAGGTCACTGGCACATAAATAATCTCCTTATTTTTTAGCGATAAGGAAAGCAACTAATGAGCATCAATGCAAGTATACAAGCAGTCCCTAGAGAAGAAATCAAAGGCTGCAGCATGGATCCTTTTTTCTCAGTATAGCCCAGGTGGAACCTGCTGTCCCTGACTATACATGACTACACACTGTAATATTTTGCATTCTTTTTAGGCTCATTTTTCTGAGTATATCCCAGTTATGGGTTATTATATCTGGACTGTTTTTCTAGGTGGGACATATTGTTCCCTGATTATATATGACTACACACTGTGATATTTTGCTCCACTTTCTTACCTGTAGTCTCAATTGTTTGCTTTTTAGGCTTTAGTGTAGAAGTTTACAAAGAAGGATTTTCTTTTTGGCAGGCACCATTTACTTGGATCATGCAGGTGCAACACTCTATTCTGAATCACAAATACATGCAATTATGCTGGACTATTCTGCTCAATTATATGGAAATCCACGTATCCTTGTTGTTTTAATGTTTTCACGAGAATAGATAGAAGCTCTTTACTTGTACTATAAACACAACTCCTACTTGGATTTCATTGACACGCATCAGATAGTCAAAGTCGTTGCAGCACATTAACAGTTGATGCAATTGAATCTGCGAGACAGCAGGTATATGTTTTCCCATTATATTGATATTAAGTATTGGTTTCCCTCTGGGCAAAATCTGTCATACTTTTCACGGGCTCTTTGTAGAAATTTAAGTTTGTGAGTGAACGCTTGTCAGCATGGTGCCATATTAAGCTCGTCTGTGTCAGCAATTTCAAGAACTTATGATATAAGCTTATCTTAATGCTGGAGAAAACAGGTCACTGATAAGACCATTTGTATCATGAATGACTTGTCACAAGTTGTGATTATTGATGGTAGTAGCCTGCCTCAGGGATGCAGTTGGTAGGATGCTCTAGAACTATGATGTTTAGAAGCTAGCAGATATTGGAAGCAGGTTGGAACATCATAATATGTATGTTTTGAATATTTGCTCTACTTCTTTAGGTTTTGGATTATTGCCAATTTGGCTATATTGATTGGTATATCACACCAGGTCCTTGACTTCCTTAATGCTCCCAAGGAAAAATACAGATGTATATTTACTTCAGGGGCAACAGCAGCTTTGAAGCTTGTTGGTGAGGCTTTTCCATGGACCTCTAGCAGCAAATTTTGTTATACGATGGAGAATCACAACAGCGTTCTTGGCATTCGAGAGTATCCTTTATTCAAAACAGTAGACTTTGCAAATGTCTTTATTTCTTGCCCGTTTTTTTTTCCCTGAACCTGAGACAAGTAAATTCATGTGTCCCGTTGTGCAAAATTTCCACGTAAACTTGCACAACTTGCAAACCTGATACTTCCCAGGCATGGACAATGAATAATAAACTTAAGACAAAACTCTTCTTGTCCTTGGCTTTGTGGGATGTTTTATAATAATATCTTTCACATTTTTTTTTCCTTTGGGCTGTTCTATGTTGTGCTACATTATAAGGACCTTTTACATTGCCACTTATGTCTTCTGCGGTTACTTAACAACAATAAGATATGCGCTGTCGGAGGGAGCTACTGCAATGGCAGTTGATGTAGAAGTGGATTCTAATAAAAGGTTCTCCATGAAGCCAAGAACTCTGCAAAAGAGAGGGCAAGTTGACAATAAGAGTGCGCAGAATGCTTGTAAGCTCAATTTGTAACTTAATTCATCAGAACTCTGTATTCTAGACAGGGGTGAATCTAAGATAGACTGCTAATGACTCTGTTCAGGTGCGTTCAATTTGTTTGCATTTCCTTCAGAGTGCAATTTTTCTGGGGAAAGGTTTGATCTCAATTTGATACCCTATATTCAAAAGGGACAGCATACACTTAACGGAAGGTATTAAGGTCCTTCACTTGTCAATATTTTAGATTGTTAATATTCGATATTATCCACTCCCACATTGGCATTAACCTCCTGGTATAAAAAGTGGCCTAGACTGAAGGGACTTCTTCTTTTTTTGGAGACGTCTTGGCTCCTTCTTTGACCTTCTGTAAAGCCACCCCTTCAAACAAATTTGGTTTTCTTCTTTGCAGTCTAAACATATGCAAAGGAGGTCAGCAGGATTGCTTTTCTTCCAAGATAACTAATTCTGTGTGTTAATAAAGCCAAGCATCTTTGGTCCTGAAGGTTGAACACAATGTGGTGGATTTGGAAAAATTCATAGTATATCAGAAGGAGCGTAGATTCTGTGACGACCATAGTGTCCATATGGCGTCGCAGATTCTGTAAATGTAGCAAGTAATTAATAAGCAAAATACACAGTAGCAAAGTTTATTCTAGGTTCTGCATCTTAACTTGTTCTGCGCATCCCCTTTGAGGGTCTGAAAACTGGTTTTGTGCATCCCCCTTAGAGAGGTCTGAAAAATGATGTGATGTCTTGTATGCCCATAGGGATCTTATTCTTCTTTTGGAAGAGTTTCTTATGGAGATGTCTTATATCTTTCTTAACCAGCACTATTTGCTTTCACAATGGTGTGGCTGATTTTCTCTTTCTTTTTGATAATACTTTTACTGAGTTCGGTGATTTCATATCCATAAAGCAAGACATTTCTGATCCAGAAACTGAGGTGGTTGGGTCTTGAAAAAGACAATGGTATGCTCCCCGTATTCATAGTATGCTGGAGACAAGAAGATAAATTGTTCTTCTGATTCCACCATTCCTAAGTTGCACATTTGGCAGATTCTCTGTAACGGATATGGGGGAAACACAACATTTTCCCAATACAGTTCTATGACAGATGAGTATTAAAGTACCCGGGACATCTAAGGAAACTATCTTTGAATATATTCAAGAAACTATCCTTCTTGTCTTTTAGTGGATACCCCCCATGAGAGGGCGCCATGGCATTTCAATAAGGGTTGAAAGCTGACAATGTGGTCTATTGGGAAGCCCATTTTGTTCAGCAATTCACCAGTCTGGGAAAGCTATCTTTTCCCCGATTCAGCCAATGCTTTGGATAACATAAATGCTACATGAGGGAGCCTCTGCCTGCCTTTGTGTATCAGCAGAAGATTGTAGGCTTTGAAAATAGGAGAAAAGCCTCAAGTTGTCAAGGTTTGACACCAATATCATTTCATGTTGCACAGAGGGTTTGATTCTTATTATTCTAGACATCATTAATACGTGGAGCCTCTCAACTTAAGTCCATTCATTTTCTCTGAGATTGGGAGCCCAAACTTGTGCACGTACAATGCAGCTGGTGTGTTGATTGCAATTCCGAACAGCTGTAGAGTATATTCAAATACCCTGTTTTTCTAACCTTCCACATATTGTATACTTGTCTGTTGAAGATCTGCAGCTCAATGCTTAAAACCTCAGCGGTGCAGAGAAAGCTGGAGGGATTTTGATTCAAAGGAAAATGAACTGGATACAAGTTGAGGGCAGAGTCCTGTTAATTTATTGCGATAATTAAGGTCCATCAAGGCTTTGTCCTTTTTAATCTCAGACTTATATCTCTCATAGACACTGAAGGTCTTAAAGGATGCTAATAAAGTTTTCCTCATCTAATGATACACATAGGGAAACTCTTCCAGATTCTCCTAGGAGAATTATGTAATTTAAAAGCTTGAGTGGTGGTCTCTATGGACATGTCTCTTGCATAAAACATGGAGTTGGCCGGGTATTGGGGTATACTATGTGGCTTTTCATTATGCCCCATCGTGATTATATGGTTAAAGCAGAGAAGTCGAAGAGTGCTGTGGAACATGCTATTTTGTATTTCCAATGCATCTCTTACACCAAATCACATCTATAGCATACTAAACTAATATTGCAAGAATTCCGGCATTACAGTAATAGCATGAAAAAAATTAGAAAGTTCTCCATCAGAGCTAGGCACCGCATACTAGTTTTATTTTTCTTATCCTAAGTCATTATAAAAGTCATGAGATCTACATTTATGGCACGTCCATCGTACAAATTATCAATTGCTACTATTAGACTAGATTTTAGCTCAGTTGTGGGTGCCTCCTTTTCTACAATTTCTGGGAAAGCAATTCTTTTTTCTCTTCTCTCCTTGGAATTTCTTTAAATTCAATATGGTAAATGATTTTTTCTGCAGTGGGCAAATATGTTAAATGATTTTTCTGTAGTGGGCAGTGGATGGTTCTTCTGGATGCGGCCAAGGGTTCAGCAACTTCGCCTCCTGACTTGTCATGCTTCCCAGCTGATTTTGTTGCAATATCTTTCTATAAGGTTGACCCCTTTCACATTTGATCTAAATTGCACATTGTTTCGTAGGTTGGAAAGCAAGCATTTGCTTTAAAACAAAGGATTTGAGTAGGGAGAACACAGACTGCGTGAATGTTTTCCTTTTCTCATTCTTTTGCTATCTTGCATATAAAACTTGCATTGTATTTCTATTTTAATCAAGTGTATATAGCTAATTATAGAATTGTATGTACAGATATTTGGGTACCCTACTGGCCTTGGTGCTTTAGTTATACGTCAAGGTATCAGTATGTTTTCTGTATAGATTATCTGTAGTTTTCTACCTGTTTCTTCAAATATATGGCTTCTATATATTGCGGCGTCGTGGATTGTTGTTCTGTCAAATTAGCATCTAAATGCTCTAAGGAAGACTCTCATCAGCTCATTACCCTATTATGACTGCTCATGTAGTTGATATTGTTCATTTTATTCAGCCTGGAATTATGCAGCAAACATTTTGGCACTTGAATTACGACGAGCTATGGGATCCTATAGCTTGACTGAAGTTGGGCTTGATCTCTCTGAGAACAGTTTACTTAGTTCTCTGTTGGTATCTAAGAATATGCTAATTTTGGTTTAAAAACATGCAGACAACCGCCAAACTTAGTTCGGATTGTCTTTTTCCTCGATTCAATTTACAAGCTCTTCATTCTTCAAAGATGAAAGTGACGTCTTTGTAAAGTGGGAACTTTGACATTTGAATAACCATATGAAATATTTATAATAAGTATTAGTTCCTATTCAAGGATGTAGTCTTCTATTGATGGTTATGGAACTCTAGAAGTAATTTCGATTTATTTTCTCCATCTGAACAGATGCAGCTAAGATTTTAAAAAAGAAATACTTCTCGGGAGGTATGATGACTAACTGATTTGCAATGCCCTAATTTTAAGATGAGCTTGAAGTTTTGTGAACTTGATTTTAGGAACTGTCGCTGTCTCAATAGCGGATATTGATTTTGCTCAAAGGCGCCAAGGTATTGAAGAATGGTTGGAAGATGGCACTGCATCTTTCTTAAGTGTTGCGGCATTAAAGCATGGTTTTGAAACAATCAATAAGATCGGAATAGATAGCATCAGAAGGTGAGATTGATGTTGTATGCTGGTTTTTAATTCCATATAACGGTCTCTCATGAAATTAGGCAAAGAGCAGAACAAGAGGAAAACAAGGTTTTCTCTATTGCAGAAAAGTTAATTTGAAAATCCGAATTGGCTTCCTTTATTGGGTGCTTTAAAACTGTTAATTTCATAAAGGTTAACCGAACTGACTGATAAAGCCATATGTGTTGACGGTTAATTGACACATGGGCATGCCACCATGCCCTGCCACATCAGCATTCTCTCCCTGAGCACCATATCATATTAGGCTTTGTAAAAATGATTTTGACATCGTCCAGTGCCATAATGATGATCGTCCTCCAAAAGCTTCGCAAAACCTAGTCTGCTTTTGGTTTCATATTCTTCATCCATTGTCTCTTTCCACTTGTTGCTTTTTGGGGCGAATTGGTTTTACACATCTTCGCAAAGTACACTAGGACCATATGAATGTAAAGTCAAGGTAGAAAATACATGAGTGAGATTGGGGGCCTAGTTCGTTAACTTAGTTATGTACAAAGGCTATAGATGATATAGATGATATCTTCTTAAGTATATAGGACTGTAATGAAGATGAAGCACTTAAATCAATTTGTTCAGAAACAAACAAGCTTGAATTTCAAGATGTGGCAGGATGCATACATCGTCATAATGCACTTCAGCTAATAGAAGATGCACAAGCTTCTTCAAGCCCATGTGATAGCACTATGCCAACCTCGAGAATCTTATATTATGTAACTTGCTTGAACAGAAGGTTAGAGGTTTTTCCAGGACTAGAAGACGTAGAAGGTTAGAATCATTTGACAAAGGGATCCTCACCACACCTGCAAAAAACTGCATCTACATAAAATGTTTGGGAGGGGACTGGATGATGGAAAGGCTGATAAAAGAGTCCTTCGTCATGTGTGCCTTTTAAATATGACAAAACCTGCCTTCAATAGAGTCTGCTTTGAATGCTGTATGAAGCGATTGATTTAACTGCATAACAAAGATCTGCCGCTGTGTCCACCACCTGGAAATTGTCATGTGAAAATTTGAAGAGATTCTCCAATATACTTGTCTGAATGAGGTGAAGACTTCATCCCCTAAATAGTAATGAAGAAGATTAAGATCAGTAATCTGCGGCCTTAACCTTCAGCCTTTTTTGATAGTGTGTATAAATTAATGGCGTCCATCCTTAGAAACATTCATGGGCATAGGTCGTCAGGTGCTTTTTAAATATGCCAAGACCTGCTTTCCATAGAGTCTGCTATAGATGCTGCATGAAGCGTACGACTTGACTGCATCACAAGAACCTGCTGCTGTGTCAAAAGTTGACACCATACTGCCTTGAAATTCTCATGTGAAAATTAAAAAAAAATCTCTAGTATGCTTGCTTGAGTGAGGTGAAGACTTTATCCCCTAAATAGTACTGAAGAAGACCAAGATCAGTAATCCCCGACCTTAACCTTCAGCTGCTGATAGCTGTAACAAGCACAGTATCCATTATTAGAATCATATCAATGGCATAAAGTACAAGTTTGGTTCCCTATTCATAGAGGCTTCTGTTGATCTTGTTTCATTAATCGAGACGCTTGAGACTCTGGGCTATGTCTCTCTTTCTTGTTTGGTCACCTACATAACTTCCTATCTATGTTGCCGCTGTCAGGGTTTTAGTCAAATGTGGTTCTTAAACATTCCCTCTTCATTAAAAAACAAAAAACATTAGCTCCATAGTGCTAAACAGAACTTTGGAAGAATGAGGAAAAGCATTCTTTCTGCTTCTGTGGCCTGTGCAAACCAACCTCCAGGGATTAGTCAAGATTGAATTCCCTTCTTTTATGAAATTTGTGCTAAGCATAGCCCAACTTCATTTTATTTCTGTGTGTAATATTCCATAATATGGAGCTCTGACATCTACTCCTCTGCCTTGGCAGACACACGCGATTCATTGACAAGCTATACTGCTAACAAACTTGATTCTCTTTAGACACTCAAATGGAGCTCGTGGTATGTGTTCTCTACGGAACTATAATGTAATGGACTTGGTTGACCTGTTCTAATACACCATAAAAAGTTGGTTGCTGGCCTTGAAACAAATTTTATATTATGTTAGGAATAAGAGATTCAAAGATTCAAAAGCTTGAAAGTTGTTGTTGGTGCCAAAAACATGATAATGCATCAGTGGCTAAATACAACCATGTCTATGTTCTAAAATTTTAGAGAAGATGTCTGCATTTGGATCTTTTGAGAAGTACGTAACAAGAACTGTCAGAAAGACAAAGACTATACTAATGTCTGCGAAAGATCAGTTGGGTCTATGAGACCAATTATTGCATCGTTTCATGTACAGCTAGGGGCACATTGTCCAAGTTTAAACCGAATAAATGTCATTTCTTCATCCTTTTCACAATTTCAAAACTACTGCTAAATCTAATCAAAATAAGACTATTACACCTCTGGATCCTTTAAAGATGCCCTGATTTGGTAAAAGCTTCCTATATGCTGATTCCCACGAATAGCATGTCGTGACCCATGTTTCATCTTTGCCCTTTATTCACATCCATAAAATCGTCCGGTCCCTTCGATATCTTCCCATGAGCAGAATAGCTGCCATGTTAACGAGCTTGTGGTCTCATAAATTCCAACTCATATCTGAAGCACTTGTCACTTGTTTGGGTCCTCCATCACTTTAAACACCTCCTTGAAGCATCTTCATTTGTAATTCAGCTGCATTATTGTTAGATATTCACATCCATGGATAAGTTTGGGAATTTTGCAAATTCCTCGAGGACATGCAGTCTTATTAAGCCAGCTCGAAAGCAGATCATTCATGTTCCATTGTTCACTTTCAAGGTAACTCAATGCTAAGTGATCTTGGATAATTGGTCTGATAAAGTTGGTTGAGCTTTCAAAAAGTCATCTAAGTCCAGTCAGTTCTGTGGATCTGAATATTGAGAGCCGCTTTGGCTCTTCTTCCTCAAGGGTGGCAGAGATAGTGGCTTTAACATCATTGATTTCTATGTTTGTTTCGCTTTTTAACTTTTCTCAACCATCTGTTGCTTTCTACACAACCGTCTTTCAACTGCTCAACTTTTGCACCTTTGAGTTGGTTGAACCTTCATATTGGTAATCTCCTCCTCCTAGTCTGCCACTGTTGTCTTTTTAAGGTTCGGCTTCTCTCTGTTTCTAAAACATGTAACCTGGGTCCCAGCAACCATTGAGGTCTAGAATTTTGAATCATGCCATTTGGGGCCAATAGCCAGAGGGTGGTTCCCAAGGAGCCTAAAGGAGAGTAACAGGAGAAAGCTGATGGGGGTACGCGCCAGAATCAAAAGGCACAAGTTGGCTGGGTCCGATCAGCCATTAGTCGAAAGCCAAATCGGCGTTGATTGACAAAGGGTAGCTAATGGAAAAAGAAGGATGTTGGCATCAACAATTTGATCAATAATATCATTGGTCGTCACATGCATAGCCCTGATACCATCATCACTACTGATGCTCAACATAAAATTGTCAAATGCAAGTCCTTTCTAAAGGGTAAGTGATGGTGCAGATCAGACTTGTTGGGGCTTAAATTGGGACCGTGATCTGTTGTACACTTTACTAAGAAGCTTGCAGCATATCCTTCTTCACTTTATTGTATTAGAATAATCCTACTCAATATTACAAATCATCTTCAATTTTGGCTCCTGCCCCAGCAATGTGAATTATGAGAAACTAAAAGTGCCGACAAATTTGTGAAGTAATTGTTTGTGTGGGCAAAATTGCCCATTGCAGATGAGTTGGACACTACAAAGTAATTCTGACATCCTAATATGGACAGTTATCACTACCATTGAGTAAAGCGAGCTATCATTATGTGTTGGCTATATGAACTGGATAAATAAGAAGAAAAGACAAATGAACCTTCCCACATATGGATTTTATAGTCATTGTTGCATTTTTCCTGTTTCATTTCCCTTCTGGATTGTTCGATTGATTTAGTTGGTCTAATCTTTTATCTCCTCTTTTGCTTATTACCTAGGGTTGTCGGTGATCATGACCAACTTACATTCAATCTGAAATCTGCTGATGGGTCATGGATAGGTTATCGCCAAGTTGAGCAGCTGGCTTGCATGGAATTGATCTTCGGTCAGTCCTATTCCTTCAGCTGTTCAATGAAGGTTGCCGCTTTCTGCATAGTCCTACAGATAGTTCATGTTCTCTATGGTTCATAATTGATGGTTCACCCTTTGTAATGGTAGGAGGCTGCTTTTTGCAACCCAGGTGCTTGTGCAAAATATTTAGATTTGGTCCATCAGAGAGCTGCAATTAAACTTTGAGGTGTTTCTCAGTCCAAACTTGGATGTGGAGAATGTAGAAATCTTTTTCTCATTATTTCCCTAATAGGAAGGCCATGTGTGCTGGGATGATCTTGGACAGCTATTCACAGGAAGCCCCTTTGTGAGCAGTAATGGTGTCACTTGGCTATATGTCTACATTTGAGGAATCGCCGGTACTTTCACGCTCTTCTTCTTCTTTCCAAAGATGGGCATCCCTGTTCGAGAAGTAAATTGTTATTCTAGATAGGATATGCAAAAGGGTAATTGTGTACAAATTAAAGTTTACTGGCAGTACCTCAGCTGGCCTGAGCCACCAATGTCATTAAGAAAATAACAATAGAAAGAGATAATATATACAGCTTCAGGTCTAACCCAACTAAATATCAAATTTTTAGTTGCATTGATTCTAATGATGCACTATGCTTTGTTGTTTTGCAGGCACTTTCCATTTCCCTGGAAACTCTTTTGCAGAATGAGAGGTGGAATTTCCCAACAATTGAATACAAGAGGTGACCCACCCCACCCCACAACACACACACAAGAAGCATCCCATTCACAGCCCTCAAGAGGCTATTAGAATTGTCAAGTGTGCGTGTGAACAAGGTTCACATACGCGGAAACAGTGATGTGCATGCCTTCATTCAAGGAGATTGGCCTCTAAATAGGCTGAAAACGTCATTTATGGCTAAGTTCAGGCATGGCACAGTGTTTTCATATGGTGTGCTATAGAGACTAGTATCTGAAGGAATATTTAGCTATTATTCTTTTTGTCCTTTTCTTTGTTAACTAGACAGTTAGTTACAAGACTTGTCCCATAAACATATCCAGTCCCTCCTCTGTTGTTAGGGCATTCTTTTAACTGCTGATCTTTTCTAGGTCTCCATCTTTAGACACACTAGACTATTGTATTAAGACCATCCTTATCGTGTACAAATGGATCCATCGGTTGAAACTGGACTGATAAGTGCTTCTACTAATTGCAGGGGTGCCCAGGTCCACTACAACGTATCTGCATTCAATCATTATATATCCCATAAAATCCTGTGCTGGCTTTGCCGTGAAATCCTGGCCGCTTGGAGATTGTGGTAGTTATTGTTATTGCATCGTGGTGATGGTCTACAATTTTTCCATGTACTAAGCATCAACACATCATTAGGTCTGCTATATGACAGAGAATGGTTGATTGTAAACGACAAAGGTGTTGTCCTTACGCAGAAAAAGGTACACCTTATGTCATTTCTTTTGGACTTGAAACTCTTTTGGTACTAGTTTTCAGAATCACAGTATTTCGGGCACTTTGCAGGTCCCATCAATGTGCCTGTTACAGACGTATATAGACTTGAAGAGCCAGAAAATGACTGTAAAATCTCCACAACTGAAGGATGAGCTGGTTATGTCATTGCTGGAAGACAGACAGGAGAGGGAAATCGAAAGCATTTTTTTATGTGGTGAAAGGTTCTTTTTCTTCAGTATCCTTTTGACAATACGTGAATCTTAACAAAATTGATGTCTTTTCAGTTTTCTGGCATGCGGGTCCCTTAAAAGGCATGATGGAATTTATTAATATTTTCAATGCAGGACAAAGGGAAGAAGTTCGAAGGCTTATATATCAGATTGGCTTACTAAGGCCTTAAATTTGCCATGCCACCTTGTTAGAAGGGAAACTGCAAGTCGTCAGATACGCAGAGGAAAAGGACAGCCACAATCTCATGGTAGAACGCATGAGGGAAAAGATGAATTGAGCTTCGCTAACGAAGGGCAATACTTACTGGTTTCAAAATCAAGCATCCAAGATCTCAATGAGCGACTACAATCTTCCTGTATGTTCCACATGCATCCCATATTTCCTTTTATTTCAGAAGAATAATACGGTGTTATTTTCTGATGACCACCTGATATTCAGAGATTCGTGGTATGCTATACGTTGAGCTGATGTTTGGAAGTCTGTGCATGTGTGTTCTTGAGCTAAAGTTAGCATTTTGTAGGTGCTGGGAGGATGCAATCGTTGTCAGATGATCAATATTAATTGGCAGACCGGTTGCCCACATCCAAAATCGGAACCCCTGACCACTCTGGCTGCATATCGCAGAAACAAAGTAAGTAGAATTCGACAACTCTTCAATTTTCTGGGTGATAAATTGACTAAAATCTGGCATGCAGGGCAAGATTTGTTTTGGCATCCTCCTCAAGCATGAACAAATCGCCAGCTATTCTGATGAGGAGACCCATGGGATAAGGAATGGGCATCATCTTAACAAACCTTACAGGATTCTTACAGTTGGACGTGAAATACATACCGAATGATTATACTATGGGAAAATTACAAGAATGCCCTTATATTTCTGGCTATTTATAAAAATACTCCTGTATTTTGTTAATTCACCAAAATGCCCCTACGTCATTAGTATTTTGGCATCAACATTGCCCATGAAGACAACTCTCGAGAGATCCATGGAAAGATCTTGCCGCGATTCTCGCATTTTCAGGAATTAGATTATTTCAAGTCTTCGACATCACTGCTGATTCTAGAAGGTGTAAATTACCTCAGAGTCGCTAAATTAGGTTATGCAAAGCTCCGTAAGACGCCTTCCCTTGAACCGGGTGGTTCTAATAAGGTCTCTTCTATCCTCTTAAATCCGTGAGCCTCTCGGCTACCATGCAAACAAGAATCAATGTTAGCCTTCATCATCTCAAAGATCCTAAACGCATTGAGTTCTTAAGGTAAAATGATGTTAAAATCTTGGTTGCAGGATTTTGACGGAAGCAAAAGATGCGCCCCTTGTTGGGTTCCACTCCGGCTTGAATTAGAATTCCAGTTTCAAAAGCCATGCAAGAAACCCCTGGATTAAATTTCACTTTCTAGCTCATAATTTTCTATCCCGTAAGTTGCTAACTTTGGAACATGGCGTTGAACCCTACCTAATTTCTAACCCTACAAATTTCCTCTCAACCATAAGTGTGTGCTATATACCGAATTGAATCCCTAGAACTGTACTTCAGATTTAGACAAGAAGCATTGCACATTTCTAGGTTTTATCCAAATTCAGAAGACGAAATGCAAAATTAGCTCTTTGCTCAAAAGTATTCTTCACAAACATGTTGAAGAACAGCACCACTATGCTGTCGTGAATGCATAAGAACTGGAAACCATAACAGGAAAGATTGTTCTAGATAAATGAGATGATTTTCGTGAGAAACAGAGGGAAACAGAAGGCCATTTCAATAATTTGCTAAAATAGAAGGGCATTTTCATAATTTTTGTCAAATACATGGTCATTCTTATAATTTTCCCTACTATGGGAAAATGCAACTAATAATCTTTTGTAACCCTATGTGGTCATTCTTATAATTTTCCCTACTATGGGAAAATGCAACTAATAATCTTTTGAACCCTGGTATGCACTACCAGAGGCAGCCCCATAAACCGCCTATAATTTGCCGGTAGAAAGATTTATTACAAGGTTTTTTTTTTTCAATCTCTTATTTTGAAATAACATTATGAAATTTCAAAGTAGCCTTCAATTGATACTAAGCACGAGTCGTTTCAACAAATTGGAAGGTTGCTATAAAGATTTTAAGTTGTATGGTAATTTTTGATACCAATAGACCGCAAATGCTCTTTAATGAATCACCAAAAGCCCAATGGACCACTAAGTACTCACAATTGACCTTCATTGGACCACAAGCCCATCAATAGACCTTGCATTTAGCTCAATGTTTAATAGTTCTTAAGGTGGGCTATTAAATGACAAAGGTGGGCTATTAAAGGGCAAAAGTGAGCTATGAAAGGGTAAAAAATGGGCTATTAATGGGCAAAGAGTGGACCATTCAAGGGGAGTCGATGAAAGAAGGGCGCCCTCCCCTAATTGACCTAGGATACATTCAATACAAGAAGAAAGGAAGAAAGGTAGATCACACACTCCTAGAACGGCTAGCCTAGAATGCCTGCAAATCTTGCATGACAGGTGACACCAGAATGGTGCAGAGCTTTTCATGAATGTCGTTTTTGTTCCATTTTGATCCAAGAAATTAAGGTCTCCATCGTGTGGAAACCATAGGTGCATGGCTTGTGGGCAACCTCCCCTAAGGCATATAGATCTGGCCTTTATAGTTACCTCACTGTTTTTATCATCGACTAAGATATATAATGTGCCGAGGGTACTCACTGATCGACCTTACCGGCCTCTAACCGGTTCTCCTCGCCAGCCTTTACCAGCTTAAATTACCTTCTCCTCGGCCAATACTTTTCCCAATGAAGTTTAGGGGATTTACGCCACCGCATTGTATTGACCACAACTTTAAGAAAATGATGCCCATCCCTTTAACATTGCATGCGTAGTCATTGGTAGGGTTTTAATCTAGGCCCTCAGAATATTAATCGGAATTTCCAAGCATGATTTCATTATTTGGAGAAAATAACGCAATTTTGAGAATTTTAAGCACACCTAATTTGCTCAAGCACAAATACTTTCACCTAGTTCTCGAGCCCAAGAAACTTGAGGTAAGTAACATACACATGTACATACAAATTATGTGTTATAATTTGTAATGCGGTACATGATACTCTGTGGTAGCCCAACAATGGCCCTACATTCTACACCAATAATTCACATCAATAATTTTACTTCACTATAAAAATAGCTCGACTCGGGTAGAGGTCATTCATCCCGCCATGGCTTCCTCGATGTTCACCAGAAAGCACATCCGGACTCTTCAAGTGCTACTTGAGCTACAAATCCATCCGAACGAATGCGCTAGAAATGGTATTAATCTTGATCCATGGTCTAATCTAAAGTCGATGGTCCTCGCTTAGTGCTTGCAAGAAGCTCACCTGTTGTGGTCCACATTTAATCGTGGCTTCCCTCGGGATCGTGAAATCTATGAGCCTAATAGCATCACGCAGCTTTGGTGTTGATGATGAGGAATCAGACCGCTAAGGATATAATAATGACATGAGTACCTATGAAGTATGTATTACAATCAATGCTATCGATGACTCATCAGATGTGTTTTTCTTATGATATAATAATGGTATGAGCACCTATAAACTATGTAAGGATGTAATAGCACATTGAATGTTGTTCTCGATGTATCATACCGAAAGTGTAGTGTAAGGTGTGCTCTTCGACTTCCAAGATATCCAAGACACCAATTACTCAAGCAATAAAAACTTCACCATATTTAAATCCACAAAACATGTTTTTAAAGCATTAAGCACATATCCATCGAAAAGATGTATTATACTCTTGTCTCCAGATACAATGCCTTATACATCGAGCAATAATGGCTAGAAGCTCCAATTCCAATAATTCACCCCAATAATTCTACTTCACTATAAAAAGCTGCCTACCTCGGGCTAAAGTTCATTCATCTCCCATGGATTTTTCGCCTATCACTAATACATCGAGGCGACCAAGTGCTCAATGAGCCACTGATCTTGTCGGTTGCCTAGATGTGGGTCTTCTTCCTTTGATCCCTACCGCTGGCTAGAAAAAGCTTTACCGAGATTCGCTGCCCTCACCAATTCGCCAGGTTATGATCCATCCTCGATTTGGCTTCCCGAGCTTAATAGCTATGAGATATCGTGGATCACCACTACAGCCTAGTGATGATGAATGAATCAATTGCTTAGCATTGTATAGTGTAAGAGCCTTTTGTGCTGAGATGAAAAATGCAAGAGCGCAATGAATAATAAACTACCATTGTAACTCTTTGCATGTTATATATGATATAGTAATTATGTAAAAGAGCATTGCATACCCTCAAGAGTTCTCATCATCATCGTTAGCTTTAGCCACTAATTCTGCAACTGAGCCCCCACACCATCGATCACCACTCACAACCACCGGCCCTTTACGGCCCAACCATAGTCTATTGTTTTCAAATGTTGGTAGCGCATGGATCATTAGGATTGGCTATTCAATTTTGCTCCAAAGAATCCCTATACTGCAGATTGCATATGAGGTCTCTTTCCTCGCAAATGCGCCTCAAACCAAGAGACAAACACCTCTTCGTAATGAGATTCTCGGGTCCCAGATATCCCTTCTAAAAGCCATCCACGCTTCTGCGCTTATCATGTGGCCTTGATTAGCAAGAGCATTCCTTCTTGACATCTGGTAGGGGCCTAACATTTCAACCTGGTTCTTGGTCTACCCGAAAGGCCTCTAATGAATGAGATGCTTCCAATGTGCTCATCCATAAACACGCTGGTTCTTCCAATGCACTTTGCCCGGTGTTGGGCCAGAATCCTGAATGATGTACTTCTATTGGGCTGCATCAGTCCCCAAGCACTCGCAAAGAAGGTGGACCAGTAGTCAATAACTTCATTCATATATGTGTTGGACCATGAGTTATCGCCACCTCTAGGAAATAAATTTCAGCTGCATCATGTACTTGGCAATAGAAGCCTCAATGCACCTATATCTTCAAGCCCCATGGCTCATCATCTAATCTTTAGGGTGATCCCTCTCTAATCCTATAGGTAAACCTTGGGCATCCTCCTTCCACATCTCCTCGATTCCCTTCGTGGAGCCACTCCCATGCCTCCGCCCCATCTTGTGGTGGTAGAACATTAGTGGCCATCCATCCTTCATGTAACTTGAAGAGTAGAGGTCTTAAGTGACCACATAAACGGTCCTTCTTTAGGGATAAACCTTTCAATGCACTCTTCCAATTAGGAACCCTCTCCGGTCATTGCTGTAAGGTGAAGGAGACTTTGAACTACACCGGCCTCAAGAGTTGCATAAGCCCGGAATAGTCAAATGCATCCATCTTTCATTAGAGTAGAGTAGTTTCCAAAGAGGGCATCTATGTCATCGTAAGTGTGTCCAACCATCATGAATCCCAGTCGCGACTTGATCAAAGATACCAACCAAACCAAGTATGACAAGTAAGAGAAAAAGATATTCCATTCCTATTTTGACCTCGAAAGCAATTATCTAGCCGCAAGTAAAGCCTCCTAGCAACTTGTTCTACTCATGGGGCCTTTGTTAGGGAGGCATAAAATCATTTCTAATCGCTTATTTACTCATTTTGTCCTAAGGGTATCCGTGTTTAAAATTGCTCCACCCCACCGCCAGACATCTCAGATCTCCTTCTAAATGGCCCTAGTTATCTTCAGGATTTATTCTCCAAAGGTCTCAAGGATCCCACATGAGTTAGAATCATTAGGCCAGAGGTCCAGCTGGAGAAGTGGGCCCTCCTGCACCTTATACCATGGTCGCATGAGAGCACCCCGTAATACCCCACCTTCACCTTCACCCCCTCCATACGTACTTTGCTGGGGCTTTTCTAGACGAGGGACCATGGTCTTATTCTCGATCCATCTTATCATGTATAATGGTTAAAGCTGCTCGAGATCTATGAGACAAAGCCTCTCAGACTGTAAGAAAGGTCTTACATGAAACTGGCCATATATGATTTTCTCCACAAAGTACCCTTCTTTCATTTGATCTCCGGTCTTGTGCGTTTCTCCTTTATGACAATACGTGTTACACTTAGAAAATGCTATCCTTTTAGCTATTGCCACCTCCGAATGATTCTCCTTTCCAGCGGCATAAATGACGAAGGAGAAATATGCTTGCCCGCCATCTCAGAATCTGCATTATCTACTTCGTGTATATATATCCTTCTTAGTCAAGACTGGCTGTAGCTCTCTTAACATTTTGTTCAAGTACCCTCGCCGTAATTTCGAAAGGTGTGGCATCGCCTCAAGGCTTTTCATCTATGAACATAGATAGTAATAAGACGTACCAAAGTATGAGACCTTGGCTTCTTAGGAACCACTATTTTCGCTCGCACCGTACACAGAGCTTCTTCCACTTGTAAAGTGGAAATGGGTATGCCATAGGTTTCCATGCCATGCTTTCACGCGCTATCATTACGTTTGTGCTATTCAACATCGCTGTTGGACACACCCATTTTCGTAATCAAAGATCTAGCATGTTATATGTAAATGTTAAAGCCCGAGGACTTCATGTTCCAAGAAAAGGTTCTCGCGCAAGCCATCTCCTTTGATGTAAAATTTGTAATGCAAAGATCTTTCATGCGATGTTGATGACTAAGTCAAAACAAAATTTCAAGACTAGTTTTCTTTCACATTTGGGTTTTGTGTTGGACGTGTCCCTGGTCTCCGATTGACTACGCAGAAGGTCTCCTTTTGCGATGCCAATTTCTCGCCCACGTAAGAGTAAGGTTCATTCTCCACATCCTTCTCCTTCAATCGCACTCCACGAGTGGAAACCGGAATGTTATCACGTGAGCACGGAAGGCTATGGGCCATCTTACAAGGTCATGCAAATGGGGCATTTCTCGCATCGTGCTTGGCATCGATAGAGATTTTTCTGCATTGGAAATAGGCTTCATGATTATCGATCCTTCCCTAACTTCACGCTGTACCGACAAAGATGGTTTGATCGCAAAAACGATAACAACACCATAAATCAGAAGCCATGTGGCAAAGATTCATGCATGAGTGTGCATGCCTTCAATTAACTCTTCATCTCTAGAAAACCCTTTGCACATGATTCGCTCCCATTATTGGTTAATCTCTCATTGCCTCCGGACCTACCGCTTTTATAAGCAAGACCGGGTCTCCGGTCGCTGCAAACTTCTTCCCTCTCTCACAAGCCTAACATCAATGTCCTTCTTGTACCACAACACAAACTCCCACAAATTTCAATTAATTTTTTCTATTTCTAGCTCCTGAATTGGTATGGCAATCGGCCCATCCAAAAATATCTTACAATCGAACAACTGTTCATATTCTCCGGACAATCGAATTTCGTGATGGCGCCAAATTGTGGACTCTTCCTTCAAGCACCTTTTTCCCCAGCAGATAAAGCGAAGATTACATCCGCTTCATCCTACAAACAAGAGGTCGCGGAATATCGCGATCTTCGTAAGCAACAGAACTCTACTACAAAAGATAACCGAGATAAAAAATGCTTTGTGGACTTTCGCCATCACATCTTATTGAGTATAGAAGAACGCTTACGCTGCCAGAAGCATTCACACTAGCCGCTTAGATAAGCAACCCTCATGTGGAAACATTACGTCGAGATTAGTATGTGGCTCTTCACTCATACTCTTGTAAATATATTGGAGTTCTGGCAAATAAAGTAAGTGTAGATGGTTGAAGATAGTCACACCGCCATCCTCACGAGCACAAGAGTTAAAGCATTGACTTCCGCATTCAGCATTACTCTTTAATTGGCCAGATCCGAAATGGTGGCGCTAATCGCCTCCTTTGTAGCCAATGACTCACGTGGGTTACAAAGTACATAAAACATGTTTTGTATCATCCACAAGGAGAAAGAAAGCATATTTGAAACACGCGAACATTGTATAATAAATACAACTGAGTGCAATGTGTTTGCCGAGAACATCTTTTTTAAATATCAGCATATCTTATAAATCCATATAACATATAGTGATGTTTCGCGAATCAATTCAATGCCGAGGACTCTGTGAAGGAAACATTCTTTAAGGAAGAATTATTTATTATTGATCATGAACTAAATAAAGCATTCTTAACAGTTGTAGTTATCACTCTAAATTCATTGGAACATTCATTAACTTTGAGTTCACTTCACCGAGAGATATGCATCGTGATAGCCTTTACCTCGCCTCGAAAAGACACAAGTCGGCTAGTTGGAAGAAATCGAAATGTATAGTGGCGCGAAGGTGTTGGATTATCAAATACTTTGTCGGGCCACTTCTTCAATTGATGGATTCTCGCGAAGAAACCTTTGAGAACTTGGTACGTTCTTAGGCGTACCGGAAAGGCCTCCGGATCTTGCAAAACAAACAGATTTGAATTGGCTTTTCCCGCTTTCACTCCAAATGTTTGTTCATCCGTAATCTAGTTTCTTTTTCCGCCTTTTATGGTCGCTAATATGTCGTTCATTTAATGAACTCGACTGCATTTCCGGGAGGAATTTGAACGCTGGACGTCTAAGTAGATAAAGACTTCTTGTAACAATGGATTAAGTGCTTTTTGCTTAGGTATTTTCGCATCTGGCCGCGATTATGGCCTGGTGATTGTTTGTGCCCTTACTGCACTAATGTACCGGGCGTAATTAATGCTACCGGCACGTGACGGCCATTATGGTCGGGTACGCCTAATCCACGCGATCATTATGCTCGCTGGTATTTAATTCTCCGCTGCCGCTGCCTTATAAATTCGCCCGAAGCTATCTCTAAATCATCATCTCAGGATCAGCGATTTCTTCAAATTTTACGCTTCGAAGCCAGGTACGCCTACAAGAACCTCCCTAAAATCCACTGATTTTCAGATTCACCGGGCTCACATCCCATGGCACCTAAGGACTCCCCGAAGGTAAATTCTAACATTTTCAGTTTCGAAGATCGCCGATCTTGCTTACTAGATTTTGTAATGTTTTGATATACTTTCGCAAGATCAAGGCCGCTGCCTTTACGCCGAAAGTATAGTTTTTCTTTCTAAGTAGTAGTATAGTGGCTCACCAGATCGCGACCGCTGATGCTCGTGGAGCGCCTCGGCTTGTTTTCTTGCCCCTCGCTTTTAGTCAAGCACAACATCGCGCCGAGTAGTGTATACTATTATAGTTACTGGAAAGATCGCTACGCGCCTTCTTGAGGAAGTTTATACTTTTCATTGTACAACATTATGCGTTCATCGTGCACTCACCACATGCTTTATTTACAGCCCCTTGCCTGCTTTCGGACCGGATGTCGAACCCATCCCAGATTATAACCCCTCTTAATGAACTAAATGGTGTATGTAGATTGCACAAGCAATACCAATATTGATAAAGGTGACCGCTAAAGGACATGTGCGCCTCGCTCCTCGCTGAACCGGATGAAACCTCGAGGACGCGGAACAAGTTGGCATAGTGGCGGCAGCCGTGGGAAGGCATCGGCATCAATGTGCAAGATGCTATCATATGCAAAGATCGAGGACACACAATCTCAATTGCGCTCCTGAGTACATTCAAATGGCTTAATTATGACGACTCCATCCATGATGACAAAGAAATGAACAAGCCATCCATAGGGAAAACGCCCCAACATCAGCTAAGGGTTATGGATGGTAAGCGCTTTAATCTGGCGAATCTCTTGTCGTATAAAACAGACATCTTGGTAGGGCTCCCAAGATGCGTAGTTCGGTTTGTCCACGACAAGAAGCTCGAAGCAGCTTTGAAAGCAGTTCGACGAAAATGCCCGCCGTGATGGACACCAATTGGCTAAGAGCCGCGGGCTAAGAAAAAGTGTCAAGCCAATTGCTACTTGGGAGAGAAGCCTTCGGTGATCAAAATCAGCTTGTTGAAGAACCACAATCCACTTTATAAACCCTCCTCTGCATACTAACCTACTCTTCCTCTGTTAAAGGCCCCGTGAGCACTACATCCGTGGATTTATTCCAAAAAACTTTACTACTTTCAAAATTAACCTTAGAAATCAACACCGACGAGCAGTCTGTACCAAATTAGCTTCAAACTCTTCCTCGCTACTTTTAAGCCTCCTCTTAGACTAGCATTGACATGGCCAAATGACCGCCATTCCAAATGAAAGGAAGTTCAACTGAGGAGGAATCCAAGTACGGCAAAGCAAACCACCTCAAAAAGCTTTCTGTCAGCTTTAAAATCCGCTTTTACCCTCTTAGGGTTAATTAATGCATCAAAATGACCATGTTCAAACTCGTTAAAAGCTTTCCAAGACATACCCAACAGGTCCTCACACCGCCGAATGGCCGCGTACATTTGACCCTATTACCAAAAATCCTGATTCTTTTATCTTTGAACACTCGCTGTTTAGAATTGACTTGATGGTTGTCTATTTTCAGGAGGAGGGTGACATGGAGCAATCCAGAGGGATTTTAAAGGGCAAGAAATTGTACACTATTTCTCGCAACCACAAAGATTTGCGCCGCAATAACTCCTTTGTTCTGGCCGCTCTGGCCGGGCTTGGAGCAAAGAACTAGAATTTACAAAGTATATGCTAGGAAGAAGACTGAGAGTGCTCAATGGAAATCTTACGACAAGGAATATATAGAGTTGAGTATTCAATGCAACGGCGCAATTGCAACACCGCTTACGTAGAGCCACCGGATTGAAAACTGCACAACTTCGCCATCGCCATTAAGACTTATGGTTGTCCTCCACAAGGACCGACATAGGGACGCTTATAACTTCAGCTTGGAAGGTATTTATTCATTTTCTGATTACAATCATCGCTGCCGCGATCCTCGATGACTCGCTAGATTTCCATGAATTGCAACGCACTCACTTTGAAAGTGGGCAGAGCTTAAAGATGAAAACAATTCATCTTTATGGATGAGAAGGTTTTCAAGAAGTTAATAAAGGCCGGACTGCGGGTCAATCCCCGTAAGCCTGATCTACCATGGTGAGTTTCCTGACAAGCCATCCAAAGACTTCTTTAACAAGCATCTCGGCTCCGCTTTGCTACGAGGTACGTCGAATGAGGTGTCACAGCCTGACTGATGAGATTATAAGTAGAAGGCAAGACGCATTTAAAGCAGCAACAGGTATAGCGGAGATTTGATTGGTAAACAACGCAACCCACATCGTAACCCTAACTTTATGAGGCCAACGTATTTTATGCCACAAATTTGTCGCAAGGATTTCGGAGAATGGGAGGGAATTGCTTCGTGCTTTTCCCCGATTTGATCAACAGAGAATACTTGATATATCGATAACAGATACGAAAGTAACGCGGAAGGCTAACTATAACAAGGATCATACACTAGGTAATCCCACCAGAGCCTTCCGAGCCAATCGTAAATATTCTAAAGCCAAGAGGCTAGAAAAGAAAAGAGAAGAAAAACATTGTCATAGCAAAGGACAGCGATGGCATCCCTACTTCCTCCCCTGCTGGGTCGCAGAATGCCACACCGATATTTATTGACATCCCGAGGGATGAACAAGGTATGGGATTGCAAGAGTCATTACGCATCATTTACGGGCGATAGCTACCATGACTAATGCCAAAGTTTATCACTTGGTTATTATCATACCTGTGAATTTGCCCAATTGCTTGTACAGTCAGAAGCAAATTCAGGGAGGTGGCCACCTGTCTTTAGGTTCTTATGAAGAAATGGGTTGGGAGAACAAACGAAGGGTGAAAGAATATCAGTACTATATTAGTCCCCCCTAACTTTACGTTCTCTAAGCATTAGCTATTGCTGATAGAACATTTGTTCATGCAATGCAAACCCATAATACAAAATGGCCGTGTGTTGCATAAGCGAAGACTAGGCTATTGTGAAACAAAATAACATGCATTCCTGGACTATCCAAATCATAGTCATAGCAGAGCACACTTTGGAGTACAGGCAATGCAAAATGACTATTGGAACTATTTGGAATGTCAACCTCTCAGGCAAAATGACTATTGGAACTATTTGACATGTCAACCTCTGACTTGAGAGATTATTTCAAAGCAGTTGGAGGAAGGCGATGTAACTATACAGATGGGTTGAATCAATAATTGCTATGATTTCTAGGATTAAGTTTCTTTTATCATATTTAAATACTAGAAAAGGGCCATGAATTGCGAGGTGGATCCATTGTAGCATTTTGTAGGTGCTGGGAGGATGCAATCGTTGTCAGATGATCAATATTGATTGGCAGACCGGTTGCCTACATCCAAAATTGGAACCCCTCGACCACTGGCCGTGATATCATAGGAAACAAAGTAGCAGTAGACATAATTCTTCAATTTTCCGGGTGATAAATTGATAAAATCCGCATGCAGTATATAAGATTTTGCCTTAAGGCCCTTCTCAAGCATGAACAAATCGCCATCTATTCTGATGAGGAGACCCATGGGATAAGGAATGGGCATCATTTTAACAAACCTTACAGGATTCTTACAATTGAACGTGAAATACATACCGAATGATTATACTATTGAAATGCAACTAATATTTTTTTTAACCCCTATGCACTAGTAGGGGAGGGTGCCCATAAACCGCCCACTTAAGCAAAAAAGCTTTGTTATGAGGGTTTTTTTTTTCAATCTCTTATTTTGAAATAACATTTATGAAATTTCAAAGTAGCCTTCAATTGATATTAAGCATGAGTCGTTTCGACAAATTGGAAAGTATGGTAATTTTGATACCAATAGACCCCAAATGCTCTTTAATGAACCACCAAAAGCCCTCCAATGGACCACTAAGTACTCACAATTGACCTTCATTAGACCATAAGTGCTTATCAATAGACCATGCATTTAGCTCAATGTTTAATAGTTCTTAAGGTGGGCTATTAAATAACAAAGGTGGGCTATTAAAGGGAAAAAATGAGCTATAAAAGGGTAAAAAATGGGCTATTAATGGGCAAAAAGTGGGCCTTTTGAGGGGAGTGGGTGAAAGAAGGGTCATACATTCAATACAAGAAGAAAGGTAGACCACACAATACAAGAAGAAAGGTAGATCACACACTCCTAGAACGGCTAGCCTAGAATGCCCGCAAATCTTGCATGACAGGTGACACCAGGATGGTGCAGAGCTTTTCACGAATGTAGTTTTTGTTCCATTTTGATCCAAGAAATCACTATCCAAATCATAGTCATAGCAGAGCACACTTTGGAGTACAGGCAATGCAAAATGACTATTGGAACTATTTGACATGTCAACCTCTCAGGCAAAATGACTATTGGAACTATTTGACATATCAACCCTCCCAATTTGAGAGATTATTTCCAAAGCAAATTGGAGGAAGGCTGCATGTAACCATACGTATGGCTGAATCAATAATTGCTAAGTGATTTCTAGGATTAGGTTTCTTTTATCATATTTAAATACTAGAAAATGCCCCACCTGCCCCTTTCTATTGCACCGCATCCTCACTGCTTTTGACATCTTTATACTATTTTTCTGCCTCGGCCTTCTAAGCCCACCAGGCCTCGCTTCTGGCTTGGGACAAAAAACATGCCTATCCATGGTATTCCCATCTATGGGGATGTTTTTTTGTTTTCCACTAATCCCTCCGCACCCATGTTTCTCAATATGTTCAAGGAACTTACCCATCTTACTCAGCATCCATGGCTCAACCTATGCATGAGGAGTTCACCCACACCTATTACTAATTCTAAGAAGCCCTATTTGTTCAAGGAACTTTCCATATTACCCCGCACCCAGCTAAGACCTCGGCTTCGACTTGGACAAATGCACTAATCCCTCTGTACCTATGTTTCTCAACATGCAAAGTACAACACCCCTATATGCTTAAGGAATTTACCCATCTTACTCAGCGTCTATTGCTCAACCCATGTGTCACACCTATTACAAAGTCCAAAGCATCTCCTATAAAAAAGTTGACTCACACCTATTGTCAATTTGAAAGAATCACACATATGAAGCTGACTCACACCTATTACAACTCCAAAACATCACCCATGTGGAGCCTAGACACACCTATTACTAGCAATTATAAAGCATCACCCATTGGGAGCTTATTCATACCTACTACCAATTCCAAAGTCTCACCTATGAGAAGCTGACTCACACTTACTGCCAATTCCAAAGTATCACACATAAGAAAAGTGTCACCCATGTGGTGCAACATCCATATCGATGTTAACAAATTCCATTTGATGTTCTATGAGGTGCTTACTACTACCCACTACCACTCTCAACTTAATCATGAGGGGAGGTTACTCAATCCTGCTACCACCTGGACAGCCTACTCATACATATACCTACAAAGTTATTAAGCATCTGATCATCACCTTAAAGCATCACTTATGGGAAGTTTACTCATAGTTTAAACTTTCTATTCTTGGATGAGCATCTGAGCATGTAGAACATTTTAGCATATTCTGTCTTGGCCCCTTGCAATTTTTCAAAAAAACTTTCTATTTTTGGACTGAGGAGCTTACCCTTGAGCATCTAGAACATGATACAACATTTTGTTTTGAGTATTTACAAAGTTTCAAAGAACTTACTATTTTTAGGCTGAAGTGCTTACCCAGGAGCATCTGGAACATTCTAGAACATTCTATTTTAAGTGTTTGCAAAGTTTCAAAAGCTTGCAATTTTTAGACTGAGGTGCTTACCCATGAGCATCTGGAACATTCTAGAACATTCTATTGTAAGTGTTTGCAAAGTTTTAGAATATTTTTATTATTTTTAGACTGAGGTGCTTGCCTATGAGCGTTTGGAACATTCTAGAATATTCTATTTTGAGTGTTTGAAAAGTCTAAAAAAACTTGCTATTTTTGGACTAAGGTGCTTGCCCATGAGCATCTGGAACATTCTAGAATATTCTATTTTGAGCGTTTACAAAGTTTCAAAAACTTCTCTATTTTAGATTGGGGTAAAGCTTCAGCTTCAGAGCATCTAACATGGGTAAGACCTCGGCCTGAATAGAAAGTTTTTTAAACTTTGGTAAATGCTCAAAAATAGAATGTTCTAGAATGTTCCAGATGTCGATGGGCAAGACCTCAAATTAAAATAGAAAAATAATTGAAGTCTAAAATAGTACCAAAAACTTTAGAAAGCTCAGGGCCAGAATGTTCTAGAATGAGTATTTGGAACATTTTAGGATTCTAGGAGCATCTGGAACATTCTAGAACATTATATTTTGAGTTCTTGCAAAGTTTTCGAAAGTTTGCAAAATTTTCAAAAACTTGCTACTTTTAGACTGAGGTACTTGCCCATGAGCACCTGGGAATTCTAGAACATTCTATCTTGAGTGTTTGTAAAGTACCACAAAACTTTCTATTTTTAGACTGAGTTGTTTGCCCAGGAGCATCTGGAACATTCTAGAACATTCTATTCTGAGTTATTGCAAAGTTTTAGAAAACTTTCTATTTTTAGACTGAGGTACTTTCTATGTTTCGACAGAGGTACTCACCCATCATGAGCATCTGGAACATTCTAGAACATTCTCTTTTGAGTGTTTGTAAAGTTTCAAAAAACTTGCTATTTTTAAACTAAAACATTTTATTTTCAGGTTTTGTAATGTTTTGCAATGTTTTATTATTATGGAGCCTGGCAGGACTCGCTTCACGGAGCCTCCAGTCACCGCCAATGGGGTGGAATTACCACAGCATGCATTAACCATGGACGGCCCAGATCGGGCTACGCATGCTTTTCCACCAACATGGGCCGTGGAATACGTGACACAATGCATTGCACTCACTCACGGACGCTATTTCTTTATTATATCCGCCCATCCTATTTGGAAGAAAGTCAAGGAGGTTTTACTTGGCGCCGACCGGGCCTCTGGCCTTGACTCCTGTAAAAGCTCCCAAGTTTGGTGAATAATTTTGGTTTACCACGGACTTGAACTCCTCTCGACATTGCTCCCTTTCTAAACCCCCACCCTTACCACTAGACCAACCAGTCTTTTCTTTAAAAAATAGGAAGTCCATACTTAGTTAAGGCTGGGGCAATGGAAATTTCTTTGCTCAATTAAAAGCTTTGGTGGGAAAACTCTCTTGGTTTAGGAGGAATTCGAGCCCTGGACTATGGCACCCCAGCCCTAAATCTCAACAACTAGGCCAAGCATTAGTTCTTTGAAGAATATGATGATTTCAATATTGTTAAAGGTGGGATAATGCAAGGTTTAAAACATATACAATCCTAGAACCTTCTAGAATGTTCTAGAATAAAGCTAGAGAGAGAGAGAAAGAGAGGGAGAGAGAGAGAGAGAGAGAGATGAGGGAGAGAGAGAGAGATGTGTTGGGCTGGGCTTACGTCGACTTAGAGATGACGAGAGAACCACGGTGAGAATACGAGATGAGAGATGGGGAGATAAGAGAGATGGGTGAGAGTGGGAAACCCAATCCCTCACCCTCGAGATGATTCGGCCTCTAACAGCCTAGGGGCATTTTCTACTGCTCCACTAACCAAACAATTAGCCTTAATTTTCACAACAAAAACTACCTCGAAGGTTTCCCACATCAATATCGGGCTTTATTTCCCCGCTTGATCTTCAAGGTCAGCTTTATTCTTGCTCCAAGTATCCAATTCCTCGCTAAATTAGCCGGACACGATCCGTAGTTCATCCGGACACGGTGCATTTTCATTATGTTTTTTGTGCATTCGTTAACACTAATTTCTCGATCGGGTAATTTCCTTTATGTCAGTCCTTATTCCCAATCAATTAATTGATTCGTATGCTCAAGGTCTCGATCTGCTTCTTACAAGAATCCAAAGAAGCCTCACAGGCCTCCTAGGGATTGAAAAATGGCACCCAAGAAGGACCCGAAATGACAGCCAGATTCCATGGATGTGCAATTGGAGATTAATCGGTTTCTAATTCCCTCTTCAAGACAAATAAAAGAAAAAGAGATCCAAGCCGCAGTATTCAAATGGGAAATTCAGCACCCTCCAATATTGTGAGTGAATCTATAGAAACCGATTCCGCTTTGGCTATTGTTGTGTACATGAGCAGAAATTCAAAGTGATAGACACAAAGAAGTCCCTCGCAATGTAATGATCACGGTGTCTCGACATTCCCAATCTCCTCGAACGAGATGAAATTGGTAACCGAGGCACTTCAACCTCCAACAACACACGCTGAGGGAATATGATGAAATTGCGCCCTTTGTCAGGGGTTTAGTGGAGCCGGTGACAACTACAAAGAACAAATGGGATAAGCCTAAGCCAAATTTAAAGATGAGAAGGAGGCTTGTAGCCATACAGTTCAACCATCAAGTTGGCAAAGGGTATGACGTAATGGAAGAAGCAACATGGTGTTACCTCCGATAATCCAATACCAGTACGGGTGATGATGGTAGATTTGGCAATGAAGCTTTCGAGGCTGCAGACTTGTATGCCAATTACTCGAATCTTTTCATGAATAATGACAGCTGAAACTGCTGGAACAGACAAAGATTTGAAGACCAATTTGCCGATCCACCCAATTCAAACAATGATGTTAACACTCTGAAATCCAAGCACCCGCTGATGCCGAATTCCAATGAATAGGACACCCATTGTGAAACTGCATTTATTCTCTTCTTCAAGTCCTAGATCAGCAAAGAGATGCAAATCAGCCCGAGTTTGTGGAAACCTACAAGTAGAAAGAAGTCCAAAGCTGCAAATAGATGAGGATATTGCAATGGGGAAATATCACGCATGGTGCCACATTTGGGGACACAGAGGTGAAGAAATTAGATTTTCCAAAGAAGAAAGTGCAAGAAAATTGAGCTGGTCAGGGAATTGGAAACAATAACCAGAACAACAAATTGCAGAGTCAATGGCCGCACGACCAAAAGCATATGTGAAATGACAAAGGAGACCTTGCTCTAAATTGCCAAACTTGCCGCCAAAACAAGGAATAAAGGTTCGCTACTATTTGCTTTGAATTTCCTTTTGGAACAAATTTCACAAAATCATCCAAGATTCTTAAATATTAAAGAAGTTGTAATGTTCCTCTATTATTTTAGCATTAAATATTGCCTAATAGAAGAGGTGGAATATTTACCAACATCTTGATCGCGAGGGTCGCCTCTTCCGCCGCCACTAAGAGTCACCATCGGCTCTTGCAAAATTTGTTTGAGGCAATTTTGTTATAGATGGAGCTCTTCTTGAACCGGGTTTTGAATCATGGATCAACCTCGCTCTGTTACACAAACATTTATAAAAAGTTCCTATGTGTCACAATTCCTTGCATGAGACATGAATGCCTCTTATGTTCCGCCGTGAAATAGTCTTCCCATTGTCTTTTTTGGGTTTCCTCCATAAAAATATGGATCCGTTAACCGCATCTATATATATTGGGCAACCCCTGCACTTTGAATTCCTTAATGCACCTAATTAATCTTGCACCCGTAGGCATTGCAACAAACGCTTTGTAAAGTATCACTTCGCCCAAAACAAGCTGATTTTCTTTGGTATATTTCTCAGATTGCTGCTTTCCCAACATAAAATTCCGACCAACATAAGGGTACATCCCCTCAAAAAGCGCAAGAAAATACGTAACCATGCGAATCGCTTCCCTGGATCAAATGGGGCCTACTTTAATACCGGCCCGACAAGATAGTGGCATTAATTAAACCTACCAATCTTCAAATGTGGCTCTCTTCATCCCTCGTGAAATTGGTGCCAGCTATATCATCTTCAAAGGAAGCTATACAATTCCATGCTGGTTATCAATATTATCCCATCGGTGGTTCTCGATAATCCAGTACCTTCTTTGGTGGTCTCTAACCCTCATTGAACCTCAAGAACCATTAACCAGATGCTAAGAAAAACATACCCATTGTTGTCTTCTAAAACATCATCATCTAATTGTGGTCATTGGATCTTCGAGCTCATTGAGTTCCAATAGCCGCAGTCAGCATTCTCAGAATGCAAACTGAAAGTGTCAAAGCACTAAAAAGCATGGCAATCATACTCAAGAATGACCTGGATCCATGGTTTAGTGGCCGGAATCAAAGAATGGGAGGGAAACTATAAATGAATTATCCCACATAGCCCAACAACCAAGAAATATAGCTTGAATATCCCACACCTACCAATTGAACGCTAATGCATCAATTATCCCACATTTCTCATTGGCCTAATTGATGCTTGATCGAAAATCCAAACAAGAAAAATCTCGGCCAATACCGTAGGCCTCTGCTAAGCCTCGAGATTAATCGCTCTCCTCTCCTCCCAAAAATAATGATATTTCTGGGAGGAACCGTGATGTCACGAGATGGATTTTTTACTCGCATGTAATAACACGCAAGAGAGAGGGAGGGAAAAGAAGAGAGGAGAGAGAAGAGAGAGAGAGGAGAGCCGAAAGAGAGAGGAGGGCAGAGAAGAGCAGAGAGGGAAGAGAGAGAGGAGAGAGAGAGGAGGGAGAAAAGAGAGGAGAGAGAAGAGGGAGAGAGGGGAATAGAAAAGAGAGAGAAAGATATAGAGAGAGGGGAATAGAAAAGAGAGAGAAAGATAGAGAGAGAGGGGAGAAATAGAGAGAGAGAGAGAGGAGAGATAGAGAGAGAGAAGGAAAAAAGGGGGAGAGAGAGAGGAAAGATAAGAGAGAGGGAAGAGAGGAGGGGAGGGGAAGAAGAGAGAGGAGAGAGAAGAACATTGTTAAAGATGGGGTATATGCAAGGTTTAAAACATACATAATCCTAGAACCTTCTAGAATGTTCTAGAATAAAACTAGAGAGAGAGAGAGAGAGAAGAGAGCTGAGAGAGAGAGAGGGGAAAGAAGAAAGAGGAGAGAGAGGAGAGAAGAGAGAGGAGAGAGGGAAGAGAGAGGACACAAGAGGAGAGAGAAGAGAGAGGAGGGAGAAGAGAGAGAGAGGAATAGAAAAGAGAGAGAAAGATAGAGAGAGGGGAGAAATAGAGAGAGAGGGGGAGAGAGAGAGAGGGGGGGTAAAGACAGAGAGAAAGAAGAGAGAGGAGAGAGAAAGAGAGGAGATATCTTCTTATGTAAGATATTATAAGAAGATTGATCGTAATATGCTCGTTCCCTTTAATGGCTAGTCTATTGGGTTAGCAATTAAAAGATTTTGTGTTCAAGTCTCTGGGGGTCCGTCGTATATGGATGCTATCAATATGGCACGACGTAAAAATACTATTTATCTATCTTTTCAAGTTAACTTCCCCGTTAACGTATGGTCAAAGTCCTAAGTAAGTCCTAATCAACGCAATTGCAGGTGATATGAGTGAAAGGTTTCAAAATAATTGCACGGTTTATTGAGACTATATGATTGAGTCTGAAGATGAAGACATAAGAAGGGAACATTCTTAAAATGTCCACTACCAAACTTTACATGGTCAACACAGAATACATAGTAAGCACGAAACAGAAGAATATAATTATGTTCAAAGGCTATAGTATCCTAGATTATTAGCATTAGCAAAAATCCATGGTAATGCTCCATCTTCAATAAGAAAACATTTTGCAGTTCGTTGACCTGTCAAAGACATTAAATGAGCCTTCAAAATGCAATCAATAATGACATTCTTAACAGAATCAAGTGATGCTCTCACCATTTACTGCAACACGCCTTGACTCACATTTGGCAAAATTTGCGATCCCCCGCCACTTGTGCCGTAACATTCACAGTGCCTTTTAACTGACCCATCTTAGAAGGCCTCATACCCCTTCCTCCCTTAGTTTCGCTTTTGCGCCTTCGATAGACACAGGTTCACCAGGTATTAGTACTCTGCCATGCTCAGCAAACAAACTATATAGCTCTACATACAATCATTAGAAAAACTATGAACAAACCAATCATCGTGAGCCAAGTTCCATTTATGTCTTTGTTACTTACAATGGTGAACCGGATAGAAGGTCGCTTAGCAAAGGAAAAATAATAATATTGACAAATTCCTTGCCACAACTCAAGATCCTCATAATTTGAAAGCAAGTGTATTAGTAGTTATCGTGGGTCGAGTTATGGTACATCACACACTACGCTTGTAGGGAAAACAACCTCGGCTAATAACAAGGCACTTTCTATGAGACATTTTTCCGCGATAGATTGCAATGGCCCCTCGCTACTACGCGAGAGTTTGAGGATCTTCAAGATTGTCTCCATGCTGCCAACAGAATTCAATACTACCTTGCCCCATAATCAACTCTTGATTTATCTCGCGAAAAATAATAAAGTCTCGCATATATGTAGTAACGCGTATAATTACATTTTTTTAACATTCAAGTAAGAAATTTCATGACAAATGCATGATATCTATAAGACAAAAGGCACTCATGTTCAGGTATTTTATCAAATACAAAAGGGAATGAACTTTCAAGTAATATATCTCCATACCATTCATCGCAAGGTTCGCGAATGTACATTCAACACAATCTCTTCGGATATCGCTCATCTCTTTTCATTACTTTGCAATAAAGATAGTGGAAGAACCTAAGCCCCTTCCTTGATAATTTTCTTTGATTTGCCTCTGGCCAGAAAGCATACAAATATATAGTTAGCAACACCCGGGCCTGATTCCTTGAGGTAATGGAGGAACCCCGCCATATAGCTAGCGTTAGCAAACAACCTTTGACATCATGAACCCTAACATCCGTGTCATCGATTTGAGCAAGGACAAAAATTTTCTCGCGAACCTAACCGACATCGCAAGTACATAGCTTGTGTCATGTTTATAGGATATTACAAGCAAATGATATGGAGCTTCAAAGTTTACCTGTTCAAAAAGGCCCCCATATGGTTGCTCTTTTTGGCCATTGATAGTATCCCAAGGATACCACTGTGGTAGGATGCAAGTGGACTCTCGTGATCCAAGAGAACTCCACCGAACCTCCTTTATCTGTAACAATTTTTATCCCCAGAATGAGAAAAGTTCAATTATATGATTTTGTTTATCAAAAGGGTGGCAAAGAGCACCTAACCTCACTCTTTGGGCAATCTCGCTGCTTTTGTAAGAAACCCCATACGCTTTTAGGAAACGGGGCCTTATGACTTTTGGATTGATTAGAACAAAGTCTATAGACAAGAGGCAGTTCTGCCTTTGTGTCTTATAACATATCTCTATCAAAAAACAAGAATATGGTTTCCACAAACTTATATAAGTAATTCAGCTTCCACCCAACCAGATCCAATGCTAAGGCAATTTCAAGGCAAAGATAATGTGATTTCAGCCACAGCCTTTTGCATCTCTAAGCTACCGACTTCACAGCTTTGATTACAAGCAATGTAGGCTCGTGGCAGCCAAAATGAGCTTAGATCCGCTTCTGCCTTCCACAGGAAACTCCAAATGAAATGGAAGAAGAACTTCAATGAGGTTTTGATTCTATCAAGACTGGAAGCGGCAGCGACAAAGAGCAGGAGTTAGAGTACGATATATCCTTGTACCTCCGCGGTACATTGTTATCTTTCGTACCTCCGTAGTACTACTTGATTGTATCTCCATGATACAGTATCTCCACGATACCAAACCATTGTATCTCCGCGATACTGATGTAATTTTTTTGTCAGGCCTATTGCTACAACCATAATTACAACTCTTCAAAAATTTACATCAAATGCACCATGCTTACGTAATAGTTTATTTTTCATTCCACACAAAGAAAAGTCAACATACAAATCAAATCTTACATTAAAGAGATGTAAATTTTTACTATGTTTACCCCAGAGATCCCATTTGAAGCCACCTCTGTTCTTTGGCAACAGCCTTTGCCCGTTCCTCGTCTTGGAAGCTTACACCTTTCTTCCTTCATCGTGTTGTTTCTAGAGGTCTCGTGTATATCCTTCGGGTTTGGGACCTTCAATAGTATGCATTTTGTACACCCCTTTGAGGTTTAGGTGGTTCAACTTTGTGATTCCCCTTCTCCAAATCCGACAATCCCTTAGAAAAATGCTTTCCTCCTCAAGCAACTATAGCAACCTCCCTTTTGGTTCCCTCGCTTCCTTCCACCTGGGCCTCCTTTGACTTCCCTCTTCTTGCTTCCTTTCTCGTAACCATTACCGCTAAGGTCAAGTATTTCTCCCTCTTCTTTGAAGTTTTGGAAGATTCTTACTCGCTTCTTCTCTTTGCTACTCTTTTGTCCTCTTGATCCTGGCAATTCTCATCCCTTAAAAATCAAATTTCCTAGATTTTGATTCTATTCTTTCCTACTCCATCATGCGATGCTAGTTTCCTTATAGCTTCATCTAAATCTTTAGGGTGAAATATTTTATCTTCGCGATAGATATCAGTCTCCCTACATCCATCGGACATATTTTCTCGTGGCTTCTTCCCATCCCACGGATTCCTTATTAGTGCCGCTAAATGAGTAAATCATGTAGGGATCACCTACCTCTCATCGCTTCGTAATTTTATCCATTCCCTACGAAGCTCACTCGATAGTTAGAGGGTAAATAATGCTTCAAATGTCAAGCTTTGAAATCTCTTTTTCTAATCGCTGATCCTGGATCACATTCTCGTCAGCCTTTGCCACCATGTTTGAGTGGATCTTTAAGTAGGTGTCCATGGTTTGCGCTCTTCCACATCTCTGCTGCATGCACACGCTCAAAGAACTTTTTCCTAATCGTCGATGAAACTCCATTAACCTTTGATAAAGCTTTGTCTTTCCCCTTTGAAAGACGCAAGTATTGCCCTTCTAACCATTTTCTCAGCCTTTTAGGTGTATGTGGAGGAGTTACCGGTGGAGGACCACAGTAAAGGAGGGGTTATGGGTTGCGTATAAATATCCGGAAGGCTGCCACATGCAATAGACAACAATTCCACTTGCCCGCTATACTCTTGCCATCAAGTAGGCATAGGCAATGCTAACCGGATGCAATGTAGCCGCATTGATAAAGCTTACCGTATTGTGCTTCGCACATTGAAGCTGCTGGGCCAATATTGATCGTATGAGGATCGACCATTCCGAGCAATTAATTTGATACGTTTTTAGGAAACTACCTTATGACTTTTGATTGATTAGAACAAAGTCTATAGACAAGAGGCAAAGAAATGGCTTTTGTGTCTTATAATATATCTCATCAAAAACAAGAATACATGGTTTCCACAACCAGATATGGGCATCCAGTTTCCACCCAATCGGATCCACTGCTAAGGCAATTTCCAAGGGCAAAGAATTAACAGATTTCAGCCACAGCTTATCTCTTCTTAAGCCGCGACTTCAATACAGTTTGATTACAAGCATAGGTAGGCTCAGGGCAGCCGAAAATGAGCTTAGATCCGCTCTCTGTCTTCCACAAAGGAAACTCCAGCCGGAAAATGGAAGAAGAACTTCAACGAGGTTTTGATTCTATCAAGACTGGAAGTGGCAGCGACAAAGAGCAGGGGTTAGATGCCGGACCTCTGCTACATGGGTCATCATCCCTGTAATCAGGCCGAATGCTCTCTATTATAGACAGATCTACCTTTTTCTTGCAGGCTATTTGTGTTTGCATGAGCGACAAAGAAGTCGAGGCTATTTCCTGCTCCCTTTTCTTCCACGTTATTCTGATCCCCGTCCAATCTTCCCCTTTTTTGCTAATATAGTTGCATGAAACCTATTTTGATATTTCCCTTTCTTTGAAATAAGATATTTCCCTTTTCTTTTGTGCTAATGGTTACTTGTGATACTCCTCGTGAACCATTGGCTATTTCTATGCTCCCATTGCCTTTTAATCTTTTGACCACTCCTTAGCATGCCCCATATCAAGAACTTTAACTTCATCTTCTAGTTTTTCTGTGCTGTTTTGTTTCCTCTTCAAGCTTCCGCCTTTAATACCACGATCTCATCACCCTATGCCTCTAAAAACAACATACATGATAAGTTGCATTACGTGCACGTTAACCAGGAAGATCTAAAGTATCCTAGGCTTCCATCGCCCTTTATCCTTTTTGGGATTGCGATGCCTCACCTTGTTCAATGTGCTTCCTGACTTGGCATTCCCTCTTTAGCATGCCCTTCAATTGCTATATTTCATCAAGATAATGAGTGTCTTCTAGTTCACCACCAGAATCGCGAACTATAAATGAAAAGATGCAATAACAAAATTTCTCATGTTCTATGAGTTATATGTTACGTTCCACTACAGTTTATTCTCGTAAAATATCTAATTTGAATTACAAAGCACGCCTATAATAGTTTAAGAGCAAATTTGCTATATAAGTGTCGACTGAGTCTATATCCATCCACATATCAACACTAGATTCCAAATAAAGAACATGAATTTATAGTCAGAAGCGTAACTAACTAAGTAATAAATTAGGTTATGTATGAACATAGGTTATCCATACAATGTAATGCCTAGCATATTAAGTTTCCGCCTTTAGTATAGATATGCTATTATAGTGAAACAAACAAAGAAAATTTACGGCGCACCTTATTTCTCAGTTTCTCGCATTGAATATCTTACAAGGTTCTTCTCAAGCCTTTCCCGCTGTGTTTCAAATTGAAGTCTTCGTTTCACCTCATCCATTTCCTTTGCAGATTTTCACCATCTTTAACAAATAATTATAATCATTCAAAAATGTGCCCTCTCTAATTGCGCGATTTGTTGAAGGGTCATCAATGTCCTTCCGTACTTCTACATGATTTCTACAATATCTTTCTCTCGATGTTTTGCAGACCGACCCATTATCATAGTATTGCAATTCTTTCATCCGACCAATTTTTGCTCGTTGAAATTTTTCCTCTTCTAATTTATCGACATCTCCTTAAGCTCTTTCTCGTGTTTTCACATCACCTCTTCCATCTCCTCGATGTTTTAATTGTACTAGCCTATTCTTCTCGATGTTTTGTAATGCTCGTAATATACATGATTCTTCGCAGCGACCATATTAAGGGAAGATAATTTAAGGCCGAAGTTCAAAAATGCCTAAACATTTATGATGTGCAAGATCAAGAATGGATCATGCTAAAATGTATTTGTATCTCGGGAAAGGTAACACGTAAGAAAACCAAAACCGGAAGGGGAGCTCGGCGGCGTGACCGGGTGATAATATAAACTTCGGTACCGAATCGGCTATGTCTATGACCGGATTCTCATTTTGGGAAAAAAGGGATATTTTGAATGGGTTTGGAAACAATTTTTCCGCACGTCGCGATATCAAATCAACAAGCAAGTGGGGAAAGGAGGTGGTCGATTATCTTCGTGATTCTAGAAAAAGGTGGTTAAATCCCATGTCCATTCACAGTGAACAAGAATATATCATGGGGAACTAACTCCGTGATAAAACTCCAAATATCTTTTCAAGATAAATCAGGCAATCTCCTTCGCTAATTACGATTTCATCCGGCCTCGAAGTTGTTTCGCATACACTTTGCGATTTTGTTGCATTTCAAGTTTATGCAAACTCCGATCTTCCTTTTCATGTGCTTTGGCTTCTAGAGTATCTCGTGATATAGATCAAACCAATCATAAGAAATCACAATAGACATTTCATATAAGCATATTTATTAAGTATGTAGTCTATATAATGGGGTTTTTCCAAACCGGAAGGATCTTATTTTACACCTCGTAAAGTACTATTGTTGCATGGACAGCATTTTTGTCTGGCGATAGCATAAGATAAGATAAGACATTTTATTCACTCTGAACCCAACGCTATGGACTAAGCATATGCAAGGGCAAATAACCCATCTATAGGAACCTCGACTAGAGGCCTTAATTTGTCTTTCTTTACCGTCCGCAGAAGCCTATCAAGATCCGGGCTCTAAGCCTAAGGTCGGTATTAAAGCGGTTTTATAATCAAATTTCTTTGTTTTAGCATTGCCCTCAATCTTCATTGCCTCGCACATTTTACATTATAAGAAATAATGCTTGGCTCCATGATTGTAGAGATTCATACAAGTCCGAAAGTAACATTTTTATTCGATAACTAAATTCACCGGATTCTTTAATGAATTTTAGACTCACCCTTTGGCTAAAAAGTATGCAAATTTTATGTCTCGGGCCATGATGCTTGGGTGAAGGTCCAATTGTTATTATTAGCTTAAGTCCTCGCCAGATAGATATGTTTCAGAACAGCCAATCGCTTCGAGGGTAGTCATATAACAACAACATCAACGAATGGAATAACATTTCCTTCCGGGTGATTCTTTCCATATCTAACAAAGAAATATCTCCGCCATCATTCTTCCTAACGAAGTAGAACATACCACCCATGTGATGTTCGTGTTGACATTGGTGATTCTGGAATAGAATAAACATCTTCTCAAGATCGGTTAAAAAGAATTTGTCCACTCTTTTCTACACTTCCACGAGCTTCATCCTCCATTGCCAGTGCGTATATGATATCACGAGGAGAAACATTTGCTTTACAATCGCCACCATCTTGAGTTTCTACCCTAGCAAGGATAAGACAGAAACTCCTACAAATGCAGATTAAGGAGTTACTACTCATACTAAAATGCATTATACACACCAAGTATGGTTTGCTCAAAAGAGGACTTGCCTCTTTGACGCAACAACACCAAAGGAACAACAATACCGAACCTCTATGCAATTCAATAGGCCCTCACTTTCCATTTCAGGCTCTTTACACCCATTAACAAATGTCAAGGCCGAAGCCAAGTCGCCCATCAAGCCAAGTCTCCAACTACTCCCTCGCGAATGCAAAGACGCTAAAATGATGAAGGATTCTTTTGTGATTAAAATATAGTGACAGCCAGAACCAAAGCAATCAAAATTCCTACCTCTGGACAACTTCTTCAATTGTTTCATACCGAATCTCTTCTTTACTCCAAGCTCCTTCTTTCTTAATCAGTCTTCGGCTTCTTCCAGTTTATCCTTGCCACTTCTCGTTTCACCACCCAATCGCCTCTCTTATACTGAATACCGTTGAATGGGCTTGTATGCGATTCCTGGGTTCGCTCTACGCTTCTGCTCCTTTGCCTTGCCTCTCGCCACCGCAAGAAATTGGGGAATGTATATCCACTTTCGTTGTTCCGCCAAAGAAAATCTCCGGCCTAACCGGCTACAAATGTCACAAAAACTCTAACTAATCCCAGACAATTTCAACCGCCTATTTAGAATATTTTATGGGATATTATATTCAAATCAAATCAATCACTCCACGCTCCAACAATAGGGTTGCCCCCTAAAAACAAGGAATGGACTATGTGCTGGAAACAAGAGTCTATACAGGCGTTCGACGTTTTCAATACCCCGATGTGTCTATTTGTGAGCCGAATACCATTTCTAGAATCCATGTTCCTCCCGCAAAAGCGTAAACCCTAAATCTTTGGGCTGAAACCAACAAACCTAACACCGTGTTCGTGTCCATCCCCTGCTAACACAGGCCGAACCGTGGAAGTGCGACCGGCCAGAATGCGATTGCGGCGTCCGATTGCAATGAGCAAACACTCTCGTTTCTACGCATAGCAAGCAGCACTTCTTCTCTGTTTCTAGATATAGCACAGCCAGGTGAGCGTCTGATATAACTGCAAACCACCAGAAACAATTATCTTTTGCACTGCATCACTCACATTTTAAGTTACTGCAGATTTGTATCTTCAAGGGCTGAACGGGTTTTGCATTCACGACCAGAGCCCTGAGGCTGTGAGCCTAGGTCGCCTAACCCAAAGCACGTATCAGATTCAGATTCAGATTACTAGAGGTCGGATTTGGATTCTTACAGTCACAAATTTTCATTGTATTCTTAAGCAGGTAAAAAATCCTTCCATTCCATTTGCATTTGCAATTTCCAATGCATCTCTTACTTACTGGTCTGTCTTACTGGTTTGTCCTACTTAAGAGCAATATCCAATGCATCTCTTTGCTTTAAGAGACGTTTGCACACACTAGTTTGAAGATCTCAAATTTGCTTCCAGATCAAAGTTAAGAAATTGTCAGTCCTTTAGTGATCTTAATATGTATATGAAGAGAAGATGTACAGGCTCGGCTGCCATGGCAATAGATTATAAATACATGTAAATTATAGGCCAATTCTGTTTTTCTTTTGGATCATGTGCAGAATGCTTGGTCCCATCTCCCTTGGCAGAAATGATAATCCATGCATCGGGCAAAAAGCCCAAATCCAAGGAAAATCAGCATTATACATCATAAAAAATAAATGCCTCAAATCCAAGTAAAACTCCAGCATTATACTCCAAATATACCACATGGAGTTGAACCAGTATAAATCAATTTATCTGACATGATTTGCAAAGTAGATAAATCATCATTTTCAAATAAGGCCAAACCCTGAGTTCTCCCACAAAGAGAAGGCCTCGATTTGAGTGTTTGTCTAAATATTTCAACTGGCGAAGAGATAGCTACTTGAATATTAACCTTTGAAATGACTGCTTATGTGTTTGTGCCACACAGCAATTTTCTTTTTTAACAACTAGTATTCCCTTGGATCAGGGCACTTTATTTCTATTGTGAATCTTTCTTCACATTATTTATTTACCCTGGTCCTCATAACTGTGAAGATAAAGTCATCTCTCTGCCTCCATTGGACGCTTTTTGGGCTCAGGGCTCTCTTTTATTTAAGAATGTTGGAAGGATGATAGTTTCTGAGGTTTTAGGCACTTTGTTTATTCATTAGTGTCAATTATTTATGGATTAGATTTAGAAAGGGTTCTGCTCTGCTGCCCTGAACATTCTAGAAAGCATTGTATAATTGAAATACGGATTTGGGAATGCTATGCTCATTGTTTCTCATTGTTTATCTTAGGTACTCTTGTCATGACTACAAATTGTTGTATAAACTATGTTGATATTTCATATAACTTAAACTTGTGTTTTATTTGAACATTACTGTATGTTTTTAAGCCTAATCTATATTATATTTGGAATCTCACATTAAAATATATTTGTTCATTCTTAGAAGCACAGTTCTGTTTGTTTTGGGTACTTTCCCGTATTTTTTGGTATCTGTATTTAGTATTCGGTATTTTGTTGTTTTTGGCATGCGTTATCATTCGTATCCGTATTTGGTAACTATGGCTGAGTTTTAGATCTTAACGCACTCGTGAAACCTTCTATGGAGGACGAGAAGGCAATGCCACAACTACTATCAGGAAAAGGTCCACCGCTGCTCCCATGGATGCGTAATCCCGTAGACATTTCCAAATATGACGAATGGGATTTGCATCAAGTTCCCTTCCTTGAGTCATGGGTAGGTTGGGGTGCAGTTACGGCGTTCTGTGGATTGACGATCATCTGTGGTTGTTCTTCGCCCGATTGCCGCGAGGACATATGTATTCGAGATATCTGCATTATTTGTTTGGGCAGGTTGCAGGAAGCTTTGCAAAGGGCTGGAATAGAGGCACTCTTTCCAGTGCAAGTTGCAATGTGGCACGAAACGGTTGGCCCAGGTGGTGCTAATCGTGATCTCTGCATATGTTCTCCCACAGGAAGTGGCAAAACACTTGCGTATGCTTTGCCTATTACGCAATTGCTCTCTACTACGCGCATTTCTTTGACCCAGAGAGCTCTTGTCATTGGTTCCACAAAAACAGTCACCAACCATACAGGTTCTGTTTTCTTTAACTAAATCTGTCCAACATAGAGTGGAACTTAAGTTTGTTTGAATAATATAAGAGTCATTTTGAAATGATATTAGATGTGCCTAGCACGCGTAGCCAGTGTGCACATAAATCGTGCCTATGCATTGTCATGGACAATTTCATCAACTCTCTATTTCATTTTGCATGAAACGATGCTTATCGTTGCTTCCCACATGTGATGACCATACAGGTTAAACATAACCCAACATAGAGTGGAACTTTAGTTTGTTGGGAATGGTATAAGGGTCAATTTGAATGGGCATTAGATGCACCTGTCTGCTGCGACACATGTTACAGTCTTAGCCAGTTTGCACATAAATCTTGCTAACAATGAAAAACTCGTCACTTGCCTATGCATTATCATGGCCAATTTCATCAATTTATTAACCTATATCCTTTTTTTGTACAGGTGAAGGCGGTATTTGACATGATTGCACCATCCGTAGGCTTATCTGTGGGCCTGGCTGTTGGGCAAACTTCTGTAGTCACTGAAGCTGCTGAGCTAGTATCTTTCCCTGGAAGGCTCCCCACATGTTTCAGGGAGATAGAGGATGAATGCAGCCATATTGCCGAAAGTAGAATTGACATTCTTGTTGCTACACCAGGGAGTTAATGGACCATGTAAGGAACACTGAAGGCTTTACATTGGAACATCTACAGTACCTCGTAAGTATATTCAGTTTTAAAGGTTTTTTGACTAATATATTGTTTTTATTATTGAAAATGCTGAATCATGCAGATAGATTTTTACTCATTGCTTGCAGTATGCTATGTAGGTTGTGGACGAAATCGACAGATTGCTTAGAGAAGCTTATCAGGATTGGCTTCCAAATGTGATGGAAGCTGCTTTAGTGAATGGAACTGGTCGTGTGAAGACAATTAGACGCTCGTAAGCCTTTGGTTTATTGTTTGTCAGTAAAACGAGAGAACTCATGCCATTTCTGTGATCAGGGGCCTTGTTAGAGGATTGAAGGGATGTGATCATCCCAGGTTGATGAAGATGGTTTTGTCAGCCACAATAACCAGGGATCCTTCAAAGATAGCACAGCTTGCCCTGTATCATCCTTTGCATATTGCTTCGACTTCAACAGACAATTTGTACAAGCTTCCTGAACAGCTAGAGTCATACAAATTGGTAAGACTATTACTGTGCACAAGCAACCATATTATGTGGCCAATAGTTTGCCTTTGTCTAACAAAGTAGTCATTTTTCATTCATTTGGTTATGTGCTATATATATTTTGTGTAATTTCACATTTCATGTGCTATTTGTGATGTTTGTGCTCTAGGTTTGCAAAGCTGAGGAGAAGCCTGTGCACCTGGTGGCTCTTCTGGAATCGCTTGAAGAAAAGCAAACTATTGTTTTCACATCATCGATCGAGAGCACTCATAGAGTATATCTTTTTCTCAGTTCCTTTGAGGGTCTACATTTCAAATCCATTGAGTATTCAAGCCTTCAACATCAATTGGTTAGAAGGTTAGTAACGTATTTCTGTCCGTTTGATAACTATTTCAAACCGTGTCCCTAACAGATAGAGTCAATACCACTTTGCAGCAAATCCCTTGCAGCTTTTAGATCTGGAGATGTGCAGGTTCTTGTAGCTTCTGATGCAATGGCTCGTGGTATGGATGTTGAAGGCATTGCTAATATCATTAATTATGATACTCCGGCTTATGCAAGGACATATGTTCACCGTGTGGGTCGAACAGCTCGGGCTGGACGACCAGGATCCTGTTTCACTTTGCTTAGGAAACAAGAGGTCAATACTCATCAACCAGATTCATATAAGCAGCCAATAGGGTGTAATAGAACAGAACCATATGTAGCAATGGCCATTGAATGTTTATAGGGTACCTGTTTGCGTCATTTTTTTTTTTGGTTATTTTGCACTATTTTGCCTTCTTTAAAATTCTGAATGGTAATGTGAAGCATAACAACCAAAGGCTAGGTGACTGGAGAGAGAGGAATATAAAGTGCAATCAATGATATATTTTTGCCGAAACGTGTTTGATCTACCTATACATGTTTAGAACATTAGGGTAGCAGCATATGCTGCAAGTTCTTTTGAAGTTTCTATCTCTATATACTTGATTGTATTAGCACCTAATCATCCTCAGTTTATTTATGTCTATAGGTTAGACATTTCAAGAGCATCCTTGCCAAAGTACAGAATAGCAAGTGCAAGAATTACAAGATACCAAAGGATCTTCTTGATGGCCTATCATCTAAATGCGTGATTGGTAATCTTCTTACTAATCAATTTTATAATTTGTAGTAAAATGGAGATAATGCCATGTCTTAAGCATTCCCATTTGTTTACAAGTTTGACACATTCAAACAGAGAGAGTTGTAAAAGGATCAAAATCTTCCTTCTATTTCTCTTTAGCTAGTAGTATTTACTGCTTAATTAATGCATTAGGAATTTGTTATTTATTTGGTTTGTTGTAACAGCACTTGAGAAGTTGAAGGATGCTATTGGAGCTGAGGGACACCCAAAAACTGCAACGAATGAGAACTAAGAAGGCTTTACTAGAGGATGAAACAAACGTGTTTGCATGGTTCCACGGTCCCAGATATTAATCTCTGTTATCTTCAAATTGCTGTTTCCTGGCAATTACAGGACCAGGCAGCATTCTTGAACGTGTGTTCCTCTCTTCCAAGTTTCGCCAAATGTTTTTCCTTCTGCTGTGACTTGCAAAGCTGTTACCCTTGTAGAAGAACTGTGTCAAGGTTAGTCTATTCTGTTGTTCGTTTATTTGTTATGGTCATTCATTTGTTTTTGTTTGTTTCCTGCATCGCTGATGCTCCATCTTTTTTCCGTCTTTACACATACAATTGTGATCCACATAAATTAATGGTAAAAACGACCAATTTTTATTTTATCTATGTGTTTGTTCTTTAAGGAGAGTCTTGTAAACTTTCTTCTCATACTTATGATGGAGCTGGAGGGCATTTATGGCGGACTGCAATTCTAGATTCCTTTTTGCAACTTTAGCTTAGAATGGACTATTGAATTCAAAAAATGGTTGTAATACATCTACAATGTTTAGAATTTGGCTATGAGTAAAGAAAACAGCAGCTAGTATGAGGGAGACACATAATTAGAACCTCTTTATATTTTCACATGCTCAATAGACATGTTGTGATGTTCTGTACATGCTCATTCTAGTTAGGGACAAGCCAGTATTCCTTTCATTACATATTCACACAGAACATCACTAGTATAGTGCTCATCAGCAGTCTCTGCCAACTAAGAATCTAAGGAAATCAAGGTGAGGTAGGCATGGAGGTTTTGGGATTAACCATTCGACATTAAATGGATGAAGGGAATTCTTGATGTTGATTGGTTACCTACCATAGCATAATCATGCCAAGCGTGCACAAAGCTTTTCTATTCGTATCCTCTTTTCCTTGTTGCTATAATTATGCCAAGTAAGCACAAAGCTTTTCTATTCGTATCCTCTTTTTCGTGCTGCTATTCATACCATGTGACTGCAGCACCCAAAGACTGGATTTGCAATCAAATCGTTTGTATAACGCAAAGTGTAGGTTCAGCCCTTATTTCCCTCGCTTTGACACCAATATTGAGCAAACAGGTAAATGAGCAACAGCAACATTCTCATGTTCTTTTCCAGCACAAAGTTGCATGTTTTTATATTTTATGCTGTTATTTAATTTGATTTATTTACTTATGTTTTTAACAGACCTGATATCATTATTTCTTTGTATTGTATTCAGTTGTTGTGGATGGCAAATTCTTTCTTGTTGTGGATGGCATTGCTGGGACTGTTATTTATCCAGTAGGATGGGCAATTCAAGCATCTGCTTCTCCAGCAATGTGCATCCTAACTTATTTTGCGTGATGGAGTTAATGCATGCTTCTCATGTGCCAAATGTGATTAATGAGAGGAGAAGCTAGCAATTGTTATCCATTGGCAGAAGGTAAAAGCTTGTTTTTGTTGTAAAAGCACGCATGTTTCTGGGGGCTAACAAAGTGAAGATTATCTCCTGCTGGAAATTATGTATGTTGTCTCCTAACTTAAAAGATTGACAGTGATACATTGGAAGCCTCATAAAACTATCAGACGACTACCTGTATTTTAGTGGCCAGTAGTTTAAGCCAATGATCTTAATTGATGGTTCAAAATGGAGTGCATTGTGCAGTGGATTGTGACCACTAGTTCCGAATGCTTACATAAGGTGTTAAAAAGCAAGTATTAAGATGGTAATAATTCCCCTCTTGTCAAATTGCAGAACCAAGTGCCTTGTCAAATTGCAGAACCAAGTCCCGGTGCAATTGTAGGCTTTAAGTGCCATGTACACAACTTCTCCGAAAAATGTTGGAGGCTGGACAATGGCTGGATAATACTTTTGTTGTTAATTGGGTTTCAAAAAGAAGATTATCAAGATCCCACAGTTGGCAGTGGGTAAACTGTTGAACAAATTGGAATGGAAGATGCAGATTGTCATAATGATCTCCAATTGTAGACTTGGCATTCATAATTTGATGAGGCATCACTGTGGCTTATTTTTTGGATGAAGACAAGCAATCCAGCAACGGAAAAACTAGTTGCAATTCTTGCCCCTCCGCCAACAATATCATGCCGCGGCTGCGGAAGTTCGAAACCGAGAATCAACCTAAAGAAAGTTCTTTTGCGCTATCTTACGTTTCTTTGCACCTCGTGTTTGGGTCCAGCCAGCGTTGGTGCTTCGTGGGGATGATAAAAACACGATACGATACGACCATTGTTCTTTGCTATTGTTTTACCCTACTCTCCATTTTTTTTTCTAAAGGAAAATTTGATGATACCAGTAGGCAGGTACCATGTAGCGTCTTTCTAATCCAGAATGGAAGTTGGGGTTAGAAAATGAACAGAAAATGAGTGACTTAATAAAAGACAAAAAAAACAAAAAGTTAGACAATCCAACCCCCCCTCCGACCCTATGGCATTCCCCAATATAATCCCGCTTAATTACTTGCATTCCAGCTTATTCTATTTGCATTCTATCTAATTTTGCATTCTTCTAAGAATTGCACCACCTTGGCTTCCACGTTATAATAATGTCGGTTCGCGAAACATTCGCGAGAGATTAACAAAGGCTCAATATTCGCTTACGTTCGCGGCTAATATCGAGTTCTGGCGAAAGTGATTCTGGTGTCCCGGCAAAGGTAACTCCTGTAATTTCAATTCCAAAAGGATGAAACTATGTTGGGGCTATTTACAGAAACATACACAAAAATATATAATCTAAAATTGCCAGGCCTTACTGCGTCATAATGATGCGAAGATATTTCATGGCTTGGTTTTCTGCGGCACGGTCGGAGACAGGCAGGCTTTACGGTTCGAAAACGATAAACGGTTGCTCGAACTGAAATTGCGGGATTAAGACGGGGTTGCGTAGTCAGGCTGTCATTTTCTGGAACGGATTTGTTTTCGTTCGCTGGATTACGGCCAGCGACTTGCCCGTCGCTGCGCCAGCAACGGGCCAGAACGGACCGCTGGAACCAGACGCCAGGCAAGAGGTTGCGTGCCAGTGGGTTTGAAAAGCTCGCCAGGGATTTTCGGCTTATCCGCTGGTGCCGAAATTAAACACCAAGGACTGCCAGCCTCATATGAGGCCATGCATCTCTGCCGGAACCTAAATGCGGTGGCCTCATTCGCTGCGACGCCAGGCTGGAGCAACGGGGTTTGAAGGACGGTTTTTCACGTTCGTTGCAATGACATATTCGCTTTTACTTCGGCAGGCGAACACCTGGTTGGCGTTTCGCCAGGCTGGCTGATTACGCGTGGGACAGGAACAAACATGAGAACTACCGTCGCACAGAATTCTTTGAAATAATTTCCCTACTTCTATATTGTGGGGAGTGATTTTTATACCTTTATTAGACAAAGCGGAGACTTGCTCTTGGATCTTGGTTGCTCGCGGGGGTCATGCCCGTGTAGCGTGCAAAGCCATTTCCTATACATTATCGTATAGATGAAATTTGCAGGACATATAAAAATATGCATACGTGTTAAGGTAAGACATTTTCTGAATAAATAATTCTTGATGAAGCAGTGATATAATTGGCAAACCCCAAAAAACATCGTACATTCTTAACTAATGGAGGTCTTTTCTAATCAGGATTTTCTCTGAGTCCACGGGGATACCCTGAGGCAAAATAGCCGATGAGCTCAATATTGTGTTCCTCGAACTGACATTTATCTAGCTTGATATAAGATCCATGTTCTTGCAGCTTCTGAGAATTTATGCTCCTCTACAATCTTCGAGTAAATGAAAATATCATCCAAATAGATGATAACAAAGAGGGCTAGAAACTTCCAAAAGATATCATGAGCCATGTGTTTAAAAATTGTTTGGAGCATTCTTAAGGAACGGCATGATAGTGTATTCAAAGTGACTTTTCTACACATTCAGAGAAAGTACGTAGATCCACTCCTGCTTCCTTGTCGAATAAGATGCGTAGGCACTTTTTAAAGCCAGGTCTTAAGTATGTGCCTTCTGTGGCTCAAGCAACTTCGGAATCAAAGGGAGAGGATACTGATTGCACATTGTAATTTGTTGGGGCCTCAAAAATCCATAACCAATCGCAATGAGTCGTTGGAGATAAAGAAGATGGTAGCCTATGCAGGTGATTAAGAATGTCGGATAAACCCAGCCGCAAGATTCTCCTCGATGTAAGTCTGCAAAGCCTCCAACTTGTTGGTGATAAGCCATAGATAGGACTATGGTTAGAGATCAATGGGCGGTCATAGGTATGCTGTTTTGGAAGTTTGCTGGCTTTGACCTTAGTAAAAACATCGGCAATATCATTGTACTTATCAGAAAGGACACAAAGACTTTATTGAAGCAGAGCTAGTCGACGGATAAACTTGAATTGTAAATGTTGAACTAGGATCTCGCTATCAAGGCCGAAACAAAAAATAATGTTGAATCGGAAGAAGAAATGAAATCTTTATTAATATATATATATATATGGAGATGCGATCGTCTGAGAAATAGAGTTCACATGCTTTGTCGAAGGCCCGACGTGTTAGGTGGAATGGTTTTTGTAATACCAAAACTTCCCAAAATATAATACACCTAGCCTTGTGCATGCTCACTACCTAGCATCAATGCATGTTCGTCACTTTCGCTAGTGTGCATGCTCGCCATTTAGTGTCAATCATGTTCTTCACTTAGCTAATATGCATGTTTGTCACTTAACTATCATGCAATATGCTACAACAATAGTTATCATCTGTACAATGGTAGCATGATTGTTAAAGTCTAGGGTGTGCATAAGGTGATCATGGGTTTGTGTCTTTGAAGTGATATATGACATCTTAAATGATTACGATATTTTGTATATCAGTATATATATGTAATTTCTAGTGGTGGCTTGGGAAAGTTCCGGCCACCTGGGTGCGGATCTCGTGATCCATTTCCAAAGAGCGTCTCTGGCGGAAGTCCGGATCTGGCGAGTAGCTTCTACCGAAAGGTTCTTGGCGGTCATATGGTGGCTTCTAGAATGTGTTGGAATGTTCTTGAAATTCTGGAGACATTTGCTGAAAGTTAGAGAACATTCCAAGTTGCCCTGGCTGATCAATTTGGCGGGGCCTATATTATTTGGATCTTAGCCTCTACGCTCTAATTGTGCCTCATTCTTTTGTGATTTTGGCGATTAGGGCAATGTATATTTTACAGGCTATATTTTTGGATCTTAGCTCGCTCTGTTCTATTCTAATTTAGCCTATATTTTCCAGTTTTGGTTCTTCGACTTACGGTATTGGCATTCTTTGCGGATGGGTTTTGTGATGCGTGGGTATTGTTGAAGCGACATGTGCCATACCATCTTTGAACTCCCGCAGGGATCAGAGGTTTTTTTATCATATCACGAGGAGTTCCCTCCGTATGCTTATGAAGATGCATTTTCCGGAATTACCACAGATTCGATGTATAAACACCTCTCCAGTTACGCTACCCGGTATTTAGCAATCCGGCGTGTAAAGGCCGTGTAGACTATTTTTGTGCGGCCTTTTTCACAAAGTGGACCCAAAACCCTTCATCCTACAGGTGCCGACTTGTGAGCTCTGACCATAGGCCGGTATTTTTGGCGTGGTTTGGAGCGAGGCTGAACATGTTTTCCTACTTGCGGTGGAGCATCACACCGCGAGCGTTCTGCGAATATTGCGAGCAATATCACGGCATCATAAAGTGTTCTTATCAACTAAGGTTTGGATGGTCCAGCGATGTATGGCGTGGGCCGAGCTTGCTTATGGGGTTGCCCGTTTGATTTAATCCGGGTGCCAATTTTGGTTGGACTCTTTTGCTTTTCTTTGGACCACGACTCTCAGTGCAAAGTTTTTGCACAAATCCGTCTGCCATTTATGCACCGAGATCCATTATAGGTTTTGCTAGCATGGAGCATGGTGGATTGTGGTTTGTCTTTGCTCTAGGGATAAGAAATCTTAGTAGATAAGCATGATCTGGTACCATAACGGGGGTTATATTCTTGTGTGTGATTTCTAGGCCCATTTCCTTTGTCTTTTTACCCCGATTCTTAGGGAGGAATATGATCAGCAGTTTTTCTGTTTTCTCTTCTGTTTGTGACTCTAATATTTTCTAATATATGTAGTGGCAGATGCCTGGTTTCCTTGTCTGCTTGGCTTCATGCTACATTTTTGCCGAGAAAGCTTTCACATCCACGGGTTCAGGTAGTATCTTCTTCCTTATCAATTTATTTGGAGAAATGGTTGCAACATGAAAGTGGATTGCAGATGCGACATGTTAAATACTTTTGAATGCTTGCAAAGTGTAAACCCGGTTAATCTGCGAAGCGAGGAGGATGATTTTGAGATAAATTAAACATATTATCACGAGTTTAGCATGGTGAAAATAAGGAAAAGAAGATTACCCGAGGTTTTTAAAGCAAGATATGTCCAAATGATGTTTCACTAATATGGCCAAAGCGGAAAAGTAAAAGGAAAAGAACAACATAATACTTTTCCTTTTCCAAATTCTTATTGAAACCTTTTTCGATAGCACGGAACACCTGCTCCGAGGTATCTGATCTCAACGATTTAAATACATGCATTTTTTGCGATTATATCATATCAATGTGACCATTGGATAATTTTAAAACTCCTAAATTTTGCGACCATGTCGTTTGTTTCACATTAATTGAATTAGCCCGGGCATGTTGCGGCCGGAGATTAGGTAATAGATGAATTAGCATAACCCACGGACACAATGTGTTTTCCTCATAAGGCCCTTGATTCTAGTGGATGACCACTAATACATTAAGTAAATATCTACTTTGGGAAGTTAAAGTATCCATGAATATCTGCAGCAGCGGCGTCATTGTCCGAGTTGATGGTTACAAGATCTTTCAGAGTGGACAAAATAAAGATTACGTGTAAAATTGATTACAAAAGTTGAAATGCTAATATGATTGCGATGTAAATGAGGTGCTTTTTATTCGCAGGGTTTATGCATCTTGAAAAAGGGGGATATATTATCTGCAAATGGCTTGATCGTCGTCGATCCTGCTTGTATGGCCGCATGTTACTCCACTGATGCAAACATCAGTAGCATCATGTTACGCCTCGTAAGCGACTACGCAGGTTTGAGTGTATGATTATGCATTTGCATGCGGTTTTTGCTCGCTTCGGTTGTTGGATCGGGAACTTCAGATGACACTAATAATTAATGCGAGGATGGGTTATGAGGATGTTCGTCGTTTGTTGGGCAATGAACCATATGTGCGTGTCACCTTCTGCGTCATTGCCGGCTTGGCCCTTATGATGGTTTCTGGATGTACGTAATGCGATGGGCTATATGAGACATGCAGCAGCAGGAGTTGCGTTCATGGAGGAGATCTTCATACATGGTGAATAACGCTCAATATTTTTATTGAAGAGTACTGACCGAGGAGATGAGAAGAAATTTGGGGAACATGGGAGTATATGGCCGGACGCGAAGTGTTGGGGTGTGACCTTGCGTTGAGTGATCGGTTCCACTTCCGCCACTGCCGAAGATAGCCTTTCAAAGTGCGCAATGTAAACACAACAAGCACTCTACAGTTGATTTTGCGAGGATTCTATATTCCATTATTAGAATAACAACTATACGGTGAATATGATTATTTACATGCGAGTATCGGTTTGTAGAACTGCAATGTGGTGTTTTTCTCGGTATGCGAATTTTGCTATTGTATTAGATCAATTTGGCAGGGCCATAGGCCGAAGGCGCATTTCTTTTCTCATTTTTCCGTACTCTATTTTTGGTACGTTAATGAGATCTTGCATGATGAACATGCAGTGCCGGTGAGAAATATGGTATAGATGTCAAGCAAATGGGGCAGAGATTGTTGCCTTCAACCGGTACTACTCCTGACAAAGTGGTAGACTTGTTTGAAAATTGTGTCACTACACCATGGAATGTGGGCTGCTTCAAGCTGGGTTCAATCTCACAGTCCGGTATAACAACATGCGTAAATGGAGTTGAATAATATATATCAGTTATTTAATATTCTTAAATGATAAGTAGCTCATAAGAAATATTTAAAAAATCGTACCCCTTCCCTCACGAATTTGTTTTTACCTTTGCATCTTTCTTCATTATCTATATCATCTTTTATCACAAACACATCAAAGTGGAATAAACAAATCCAGTTCGATCTATTTAAAAATTAGCCTATGGCATCTTTTGATCAAGTCTTTGTGCCTCATCTAACGCATTTAATCACGGCCTTCAAGCCTTAGACTTCGAGGCAAAATCAATAGCCAGGCTACCACATTTTTTCTCTTTTTACTATTCTTCAATATGGTTAGATCAAATGTTACACTGGCCCTCTTGGACATCGCACCCGGCTCCTTCCTTGTATACTCTGAAGCATGTATGAAATTACATATCGAGCCTTCAATCATAAAATTAAATGGAATATATTCGCTGTTACTCTACCTGCTTTAAAGGGTTATGTATTTGACAACATTAATTATGGATCTTATTCACAACAAGGGGCACAAACATACTGTACTACAAGCCGGACGTAAAGAACCCATCTTAATCATAATCTATTTGGAAAACAGCACATGGTTTCATTGTGAAGTGACTAAATGTTTCTATAGAACAAATTGCCTGTTGGAAGATGACCATGCCAGCGTGATTATTCAACAAAGTATAGTCATTCGAAAAAAAAAAGGAAAAAACTAAAGCTCTTGAATTGTGCATTGCGATATTGATGACTGCTTTTACTCTTGATTTTTGTCTAAATCTACCATCAAACTGGGGCATCCCAGTTTCATGGTTCATTTATTGCAATTGATTTTAAGGTTAGAGATCTTATATATTCATAATATCTCTAATGCACCGCTATCATGAGATCATAGGCAACAGGAATCTAAAAAAGAAAAAACCAATCAAGACATATCAAGTCAAAGTTTTCCCCTGATTTGAAAGAACAATCAAGCTCAATGAATAGGCTTTAAAAAGACTATGGAGCTTTATCAAAGCCATTAAGGAATGCAAAATCCAAGAAAGGGTGCGAGATGGGGCCGAAGTGGCCGAGTGCAAGATGGAGGCCGGTAATTTGGGCTAAAAGAAATATACGGCATTGTCTTAAACGATAGAAGCACATGGCGGCTCTTTAAAAAATTAGAACATTGCCAGAGTGGGGCGTGCGCTGTCTGCCAGGTAAGGCGGTGCTGTTTTCTTGTGTATATATATGTCACGTTATGTTAAGCATAATATTATATATACAAGGTTTTGCTGCTATCAATGGATTACATGTGAAAATGGTTTACTAAGATGGGAAGTGGAATTAGGGGCTTGAAAGTTCAAATCTAAAAGTTGAGGTGTCAAGAATTAAGTTGAAAACTCATCTTGGAAGTTGAATCGGTCGATATTGCCATATAATTTTCATATAATTTGGTGATCTTCCTCTTAACATATAGTCATGGTAAATTCCAAATTTTGTTTTCTCAAATGAATTCAAATATAATAATCCATTATTAATTTATTGACATCATATGGTTGACGATAGCGTCTTTATCACGCGCACCTTGTTTGAGATTTTTTGCATTCTCGGGTGCATACATGTCAAGACAAATGGAAGTATCCATCTAATCAGTGAATAACACAAAGATTAAATCCCTTGCCTAGTGGCCTGGATGAAACACACCACCATTGTTTGTAGGGAACACAGCGGTCCGGAGAAGTTCAACTGTTTAGAGCTTTAACCATTCCTGAAGTGAAATGATTCAATGCGATTGGAAGTGCCGTCTTTGAAAGCTTTGTTTTCAATCCTCATACTCTTCCTTTGGAATCTTCCGGTATTTGAGGTAGTAGAATTTCGCACACTCCCACATCAATATTTGAGGCGTTTGAGCTTTGTCAGACACGTTTAATGTTTTGCTAGATGCGTGTAGCTCCGGATATTGCAACATAGATGGTAAATTCCATGCGCCATGGTCATCGGCAACCACTAAATTGAAGTAATAACCATGCTTTGCTCGCTTTCGGATGGGAAAATGCATGGAATATCTCCACCATCAAAATACCTACTAAATGGAATGGCAGTAAAGGGTTCATTGCTGTTGCCTTTCTTTCTTGAGTCTTTTAGCGTTGGTACAATCGAGAGAATCTTTGTGTGAATGGAAGGCGGTCACGTTATCAAATATCACTATTCTGAGAGTTCTCGGTGGTACATAAAGAAGTTGATGTTCGAAGTTAGCTTAGAGGTAGGGTCAAAGTCCGAAAAGTGAAGCTAAAGCGTTAAAACAATAAAACCTAAATGAACTCGATCAAAGTCAAACCTTTTCATCAAAAGGTGATTTGGCCAAGCGATGAAATCACGTCGCCTAACCTACAAATTACAAGACTCAAAGTAGCTGTGCCAAAAATAATTGACAACGAGTGAGTGTCGGCTTGAGGCGACACTTATCTACCAAAGAATTAGAACAAGGCTTTGATGTTCATTTAAAGTTGAATGCGATGAGTAAGTTAGAAGTCAATATCATGAAGTGGAAGTTGGTCATGGTAACATTGCGCTATATATATATCAATCAAATCCTACGGAACACATGGACTTCAAAATCTATCACGTCAACATTCAATAATGTGAGCTTCTTTAGTAACAAATTTATGTCGAATTTGAACATATGAATTTGAAGAGCATGAAGATTCTACCTTAAAAAGTGACAAATTGCTTATCGGTAAGCTTTGGCCAAACCCTCCTCAAAGCCATGCTAAAAATCGATCAAACCCTAATGCAATTTTTGAAGTTAAATGTGAGAGCTGTAGTCATTTTCTCAGTGGAATTGAGCATTCAAAATAAAAAGAGCAGTACAATCTTGGTTGGTGGTGTTATTGAATTGTGAGAGACGTCTCCATAGGAGCATAACATTAGACAATCCTACAACTATAAGTCTATCATTTATGGTTTTATTGTTGGTGCTGAGCTATGTAAAACTTTCTATTTTATTTTATTTTTCTCAGAAAAGTTTCGTAAATATGGAGTAATATTAATACATAGTCTTCTAATATTAATTGGTGTAGTTCATCTTTGGCTTTTTAGCGGGTTAAAATACTGCAATATCTAAAACATGTATGTTTTTTTTTTTTTATCGTTATAGCGTTTTCTATAATACATGAAGTCATTTTGTTTGACTTAAATTTTAGAAACTCAACCTCACAAGAAATGGTTTATGTGTTACCTTGTCCTTTTTTATTCTATCAATTTTTGGGTTCACAATCTTAGATCTAACTTTTTGATTCTTTGATTTATCTTCTCGCTCCAACAAAACAGGGATCTTTAAAAACCATGTTGGGCGAGAAAAGCGTGTTATCTTTCTACTCAAGCACCAAGAGCCCCGTGTTAGGAAACCCTGAAATCTTACCTTTTCAATGATAATGTCTGCGCAACTTCGGGCACCTAATAAAAACTTATAGACCTTCCAGTATTACACATCCTCATCTAGCATAAAAACAAAAGATAATATAATTAACTTCCTTATAACCTAAGTCTTCGAGGACAAAATAGGTTGTTGACCGAACAACGAAGGATGAAAATTTCGCATAATCAAAATAATATGTAAAATGGCTGATAAATGCTCTTACACCTATCGGGTCTGAGAATCATGTGGCTATCTTGAAGCTTATCTCTTTAGAAGGCCTTCATGGGTGACAACAAAAACCCAGTGCAATTATTAGCAATGAGAAACATTTTATAAGAAACCTCTCAGGGAGAACTACTTAAATCTCGAAAAATAAAAATACAATTTAGGTGAAAATAAAAAATGGAAGACAGGGAAGAAAAAATGAAATTTGCTTTGAGGCAAATCGTGGATGAAGGAACTATGGGTTGTTGCAGCGGCGCAAGGCGAGTTCAACGTTGCTTAAAATCCTAAAAACAAGGCACCGCAAAATAAGATCTGAGTTAAGAGATTAAGTTAAGAAAAATATCATTTTAAAACCAGCAGAAAATCTTGCAAGAACTCTTGAGTTTCTGCAGTTATACCAAATTACACATAAGTCTCTAAAATCAAAGAATTGCCATTGGTACGCATCACCATCTCAAAATTCGATTATATTTTCGCGCGTGCAATTCTACCTCTTTACCAGCGCAGCTTCAGGTCGGTATTCGTACATACTCCATCAGAATTACATGTTGACATAGATATGCTTTTGTGTTGTCCGATGCATTTAGCATAAACACATAGTTAAAGCCACAATGGAGGAACTTTAGCGCTCACAACATACTCCATAAAAAATTAGATGTTGACATAGATATGCTTTGATGTGTTGTCAATGCATTTAATAAACATATAAGTTAAGCCCACAATGGAACTTCGCTCACAACATGCCATAAAAATTAGATGTTGACATAGATACATGCTTTGTGTTGTCGATGCATTTAATCAGCACGCAGTTAAAGCCCACTGGCGAGGAACTCCGCGGTGTTGACATATGCTTTATTATGTGAGAATTCAGAAACTTCAATTGGCTGGCAGGGCATTTTAAATCATCATGGGTAGAAGTCAAAAGCTAAGGATACATGCCAATAAATCACCTAAACAAAGAGCTTTCTATAGAAGAGCTTACCGAAATAACCATCACCTCAATCAAAAAGGTTAAACGTTAATAAAAATTCCAATTTTCTCCCTTACAGCCAAATGCAAACCAAGCACTTGCACTAGATTTCTTGGGAAAAGTTGGTACTCTGAGACTTATAATGCCACCATTTATAAGTTTGCCAGCCATTTTATGAGGCCCTCAAGTATGGTGTCACATTATACAATACTCACAATTTTAAATAGTTATTTAATTCACCGCTCCTAAAGGCGGTTCCGATGAGGCCCTTTTTTTATAGTCACGGAAAGATGTGCTTTTTACACCATTTCTAAATGCCAGGCCGACATATTCCATCAAAGCTACAATATATTTTGTTAGAAACCTCCACAATGCAAAAACATACAAAAATGTATTAGCATAAAATGTTCAAATTATGTGTTCCTAATTTTCCTAAAAATGAACACGTAAATTTCTGCCCCGATTACGTGCAATCAACTAAACTTTGGGTATGTTGCATACAATCTTTCCATACAATCTTTCCTTTTTTTCAATTTTATCTATGCGTCAGTGCAAGCCCTTTATAAGTTAAACAATAAGCTACACGCAGCTTGGGTCGCTGTTAACATTTTTGCCATTAGGCAAGCTCGCTGGGTACAGCTGCGCGTTTTAGTAGCTTGGCGGTCAGCCGTCACGAGGAAAAGGGGCGAAAGTTAGGATGCCAGTAAGTGCTTTCGATGGCATACGCATCGGGATCATATCGCGCACTTTAAAGAGATTAAACCTCATTAGCAAAACCTACAGTAAACACGGTTTCAATGTAAGTTACTAATGATTATAAACCAACATATCGCGCCAGCAAAAGATATTAATAAACGATGCATTACACATTCCAAATACGTTCTTTAAGATCCTTCTTTGCTTAACCCGCAACTACGAAGCCAATCCGCCAGATGCGACTGCTCAAATATCACTTTTCAGCGGTGGTAGATGAAAATGATGCGGGTGGTCTGTTTTCATGCAGGGTAGCTTGTGTGACAAAATCTCATTATCGCATGTTTGCTTTTAGAGCCCTTCCTCTAGTAAAGCGGAAGAGAACAACAGGACGGCGATGCGTGCGTTATCAGGGGGCCATATCAAGGCGCACCCGGGTTCTAAATTTACGCGGTACGGTTTTGATTCGCACCTTGGGTTTCATCAATGTTTAAGACACAATGCCGCGGTACTGGGACAAATGTGCTTTCCCGGACAAGCTACGTAATATTGCGCTCAAGGGCGGTTATAACCCCAGGAAGAGATAAATATCCAATGCACAAGCGTATGAAGCCCGGGAAGCCGGTTGCTTTCTGCGGCTTTCACTATGTTATGCTGGGCTTTGCCTGCACAGTAGGACCATCCAGTATCTCACCATCTTCTTAGGTCGGCGTGTGCAGGTTGCTCGGTGCGGCTCTTCTGGCGGATAAAATGCCATTTATAAAGGAAAGCAAATAACGGTTCATTACCGGTAGCATTGTCTTCACATAAAAACCTCTTTAACATAAGCCTTTTAAAGTCTGTTAACATTATTTGCATTTATGCACTAAGCAATGATTTTTAAACTTTTAGCAAACACCAAGTTAAAATTCATGTTTTAGCGCTCCAAAACGTTTTATCAGGCCGGATAAAGTCGACATTTTACATTATCGATTTACCGCCAAACTAGTGGGAAATACCCAAAGCTCCCTTTGAATTACCAAAATCTAGAATAGGCTCCAGCCCGACAATCTAGACATGTCAATACAGGTATATCACACGCAATCGAGCCAATCAAAGCGCGGCATAAACCTTGTGGGTTTGTTAAATGCTCTGGCGCCACAAATGGAAATGCCACGGTGCTCCAAATGAAATGCCTACCATTGTGTGCAGTTGGCCATTCTTAAAGATGGAGTGTTCATGGTCTTCCGTGCATTTCCATAACCTGCCGATCCAAATCAATGGTCGGATTATTGCATTGAACCGGTCCATATTTTATCGAAGGTGGTTGCATTGTCATTCATTGATGCATTAAAATGTCATATGTTCAAAGAGGTACGCGCGCCGGCGTACCGCAAAATAAAAATGGCCAGTCGGATAAAGAAATTTAAGCTGGAAAGAAATGCAAAGGGATTATATTAGATATGCTTCCTCAACTATGCAATATTAAAGATTTTAAAAGCCTTGAAAAATCTTTAGTTGTCAGGTCGAACAAAAAAGCCCCGGATCCTTTTTGCATCCATTGAGTCTTTCGCTGGCAGTCTAGCACTAAAAACATTTGGATTTCTAATTAGAATATTTAGATATCTAAAGCTTTGAAAGCCATAAACATGATGAACAAACCACCCTATAAAGGCTGAGTCCAACCTCTTTTGTAGAAGCGGATAACACAACATGCCAGGCATTTAAAGATGCCAAAATAATGCATAAAGATGCGCGCATTTGTTGGCTGTTACAATAGAAAGATTGCCACATCTTTGTGATTTTTAATCTCCTTATCGCACTTAAGAACATGGAGTGGTGAAAGAACCATTAGAATAATCAAGATATGTAGATGGGCCTTGTTCTTCGGCGAGGAAGCGGGATCTGAACCTTAAAGGGTTGGTTTTAGAATCGAAATCAACAGCTTCGGCTCGGGGAATAGCCTAAAAATGGTAACTCTTCAAGCATCACGGGCAAGCAAAATAGCGTCCGCCTGGCGGTAGGTCTGCCGGACTCGATGCGGTAAAATGAAACGAGTGCGAGTGGGCGTTTCACCTTTCATTGTGTTGGAGTACTCCAAAATAACCTAGTCATAAGTGCATAAGTCTGCAAATCTTTGTAACTTCATGCGATTGGTTTGAAGCACCTCTTGAAGGTCACACTTCTGCTCAACGAAGCGCACATTACGTTTTAGCATGAGTAATGAGTTCAGAGACCCTAAATAGCTATAATGATGAAAAGTAAAAAGCATAACCATCCACCTTATTTCTTACCCTTCTTGTGAAATGGCCGAGACGGTATGGTCAATACTTACGCCCACTAGTAGGCACATGTGCCCTCGACCTAGTCTAAACAACATTTTGAGTTCATACATTCTCATGCGCCTTCCTTTCTAATAGGTTCGACCATGAAAACTTAACATGCAATCTGATGACCTACCATCTCTATACTAGATCTACCCTAAAATACAAATTGGTTTAATAAAATGCGCTGAAATGGCAATTGATGGACCAGTAAAATTGTCTGGTAATGCGGTTTGTGCATATGGAGGTGATCGTTAACGTAACCTCACAACTACGCACCATTGCAGAGTAAGAGGGACTCAATGCCGTTATCCCCGGCGGTGCTATAGAAAAATCTTGTTTGAGAATGGCCGTTATCGGGAAGAGATTACCGGTAGGCATTTGTTTAAGCCCTACATAAATCTCTCGCGTAAGTGCAGGTCTAATAAATGGAGAAAAATGTGCCATAATGATAAAACGTTGGGCTTGGACGTGAGCTTGTTGCAGCAAAGTTACCAACAACACAAAAGCGGTATCACGGATTATGGCAAATAAGGAGAAAAATAAAGAAAATGATAATGCGGTAGAAATCTCTGTACATAATCATTCAAACACAGCCGCTGGCATTTGCCAAGAACTAGCTTGTAGAACTCCGTGGGCACTTCATAATGTTAGCGAGAATGGCCGAATCGGGGAAAAGAATTACAATGAGCATTGTTTAAGCCTACAAAAAGAATAAAACTCCCCGGCGAACCATTGTCTTATGACCATAGAATGTATCTCAAATTTGCACCTCAATGGTGCCCGCCAGGACCACGGCGGTACGGTATGAGAGTGGTAGCCCACTTGACTTGGGATTAGAATATGGTCATCAAATTCTCCATTGATTGGCGTCAGAGCACATGAATAATGTTGAAGGAAATAGAATCCCTCTATTGCAGGCGCTTGCGACCTCCACCTCTCATCCAAAGAGCCAAATGCACCGCATGGCTTTTCAATCTTTAGCGGTATCTTTTAGGATGGCTCCCAAAGCGTTGGATAGGGGTTGGCATATACCTAGCAAGTGTTGGACTCCAATAACAAAGCCACTACAACGCACAATTAATTAACTATTTCTTACGTAGTGGTGATATTGAATGGTTAACCGAGGGCATAAAACTTGCCCAACACCATGATACTGACATACCACTCACTCCCTCCATCTTTGACAAAACACAGTGAACCAACTACCCTTCAAGCTGCTTTCGATGGATGGGGCTCAAAAGCGAATCATTTGGAAAAGCAAAGCGAATCCACTAAGTTTGAGCCTTTGTAAACAATAGTGTTAGGCTTTGCCGGGCATACCTTGAATCTGTAAATCTAAATATAGAGAACATCTGGGCGATTCCTAAGCGAGGCCATATTTCCACTTGTGTTATATCACGAAAATATTTCGGGCCACGGGTTTATTACGTTAAGACATTCTATATGTTGAAAACCTTCATCACAGTCTGAAAAGATTAATGAATGTATCATGGAATTAAAATAAAGCGGGAATGGTAATTAAGCGTAAGGCTTACAAGTTGTAGCCAACCATAGTTACTGCATGTCCGGGTGGAATCGACGAAATTGGTAGTTAGGGTTCCCATACAAATTAGAGCATTTGCATCCCATACAAATCCAGAACTCGCTGCGAGAACCCAATCAGGATCAATGCGAGGGCACTCCTTTTTTAAACAATCACGCCATATCATCTTAAGTTATAGAAATAAAAACAAATCACAGCATTTCATCACAATAGGGGACCAGAAACTTTATAGAATCCGATCCACCTTGAAGCTTGGCCATAAGGCAGTTGAGTCTGTGAGGAAGCGGAAAAACAATACTGCTCGAAGAATTCTAGGGAAAATCGAATTAAGGGCACAGCGTGGCCGTCCAGATAGAGATATGGGCCGGTCGAGGCAACTGACTACAGGTCAAGCACAAAATATGCTGTTTGGTACACTTGGGGTGGATTGAGGTGGCTGAGGGCCATGAATCTCAGTCAGATGGTCGGTAGGCGTGCAAAATCTCTAGATACGTTTGGTACACTTATATAATTGTATATATATAGCAAAAAGGAAAAAAGATGTTACCTGTTCTTCCAAAAGCAACTTGGTAGGCCTAGAGCTTGTTTATAAAAACCTGCTCAATGACGGTTCCTACGTCTGAAATTTCCCAAATCAGGTTGTCGGTCTTTGCTTTGCCATCCTAGAACGGTATGTCCTAAAGATTCTGCAACCTGCGGGAGACAAGCGCCGAAATGAAGTATAATTGTCTATGAAAAACAGCAATAAAGCACTCAAGGTACATTTGCCTGATGATACATTCTGGCATCTCCATGCGCCTGCTTTTTACGTGTGGAAGAAAAGCGTTCGGCATGGCCCAGAAGGAGGTGAATCAGCACCTAATTCCTCCTTAACCACTGTTGAAATAAAGCAGCGGTGTTTGGTTTAGACGGCGGTAAGGTGGAAGCCGAAAACGTGGAAACTTTTGAATGATGCGAATCGAGATGCAGCTTTACCACCGCAGATGGGATAAATGCAGCAAAGATGCCTGCAATTTGCCCAAAACCCTGCTTGCTTGCGCGAGGCATATTGGCACCATTGGATGCAGTACGGCCCTTGCTTCTCGATCTACACAATCACGAAGTAAAACAAGGAGAAGCCACAACTGAATCAAAGAAAATGCATGCGACACTGCTTATCGGACGGAGCGCCGACAACCAACAGCAGCTTTTGGGAAAAAACAAATATGAAGAATGAAGGCAAAGAAAAAATTTCCTTATGGTCGTTTCATTTTACAGGTGCAATGGTATAAACACCTCTGCTCCATATTTATTCTGGCTTACTTTTTTAAACGACTAACACGCCGCCACCAACAGCCACGCAGGGTCATAAGATTCATTGCAAAATGGAAGACCAGCAAATAACAATGTTTTGAGCAACAATGCAACAATGTTTTTATAGTCATTATAAATAAAACCTCAGATAAATGCTGCCGAGACTAAAAGTCAGAAGGAAGGAAAAATCCATTCAGTTTTCTGGCCCGGTATTACTGGACGTTAAAATAGAAAGCAGAGAGTTGATAATGCCATTTTTGAGAAGAACGGGGTGGAAGAAACCATGGGCGGTACTCTTTGCGGAAATATAATCACTTGGCATTGCTCTTGGTTTACAACGTAACTAAAGTCCTACCATGGCTTACCGCGGCTTACGGCAACCTTCTTGAAGATCGTCTGATATCTGCACATTCACTCATTCCTCGCTGCTCAGTAGCGTAGCGCCAGCCTTAAGCACAGCTTTTAGCGGTCAGATCACGCATCTCCAGGCGGGGCTCATCTCCTGCGGCGAACACTTACCGCTACCGGATTAACAAATTCGCCCGGCCGCTGCGCCGGAGGGAAAACAGCCGACCACAAACCAGCCGGAACGGGGCAGGAGAAAAGTGGAAAATGAAGGTGGACACATTAAATTTCTTTGCCCATTAAACTTCCTTGACTTTTAAATCGGAAGATTTGAAGCTACGTTAATGATCTGGTTAAAGCCCAATTCTATCACCTTCCACGCAACTTCCTATATCAAAAATTGACGGCCAAGATTTGACCTTCACGGCGCAATCAGGCGTACATATGAAAAGCTTTAAAAATTTAATCGGCCGGTCTGAATAAATGCGCATTCCGGGGCGGTCAAAGCCCAGTAGAGGATCGCAGAGATTATTCACAGTGTACCGTCACGGGCGTCCGTCTCGAGAGATGGTGAAATCAATCCCTGCAAATAAATGAGGCATAAATATAGTGTATATAGGATAAGGGGTTGCTCGGTTATATATATAAAGATATATATCAAACTTTAATTTATATAATGTCACGATTAACTGTCTTGGGATAAAATACCTTGTTTGGTGGGCGATGAGGTGGCGAAGCGTGAGAACACGTCATTCTTATGGTGTGCATGAGCATACATAGATTCATCACGTAGAGCGTACAGTTGGATGAAGGGAGGATAAATCTGCCCTTGGTTTTTGCTAAGGAAGGTTAAAGAGGGTCCCTTGAAACCGTTTGGTGTAGCAAATCTTGGCGGATTAGATCAAAAGGTGAGCATAAATCCACAAGCATTCACTTTTTAATCAATAAATTGATTTACCCAAAAGAATTGAGGGGTATACCATTAATAAAAGAGTAATAGGGTAGCAAACATTCACAGTGGACTTTTGGGAAGCTTCCTTCTATTTAATAAATGGCCAAGCCTGTGGGTTCTGCGATAGAGGGGGTCCGGATGAAGGTGGGTTAAGATTGGATTCCTCTCAAATAGAACCCGTTCAATGAGAGTCTTTGCGGCATTTAAATTAGCAGCTACGGCCAGCAATAATCCAGACTGCCAAGAATCTTCTTGGAACCACTAAATTTATGGAATTCATAATTGTTATAGGAATCACACAGAGTCTTGGGGATCTTAGAATCCGGAGGAATTTGGGAATCTGGGGATGTGGGAATCTCGGGGAATCTAAAGGGAATCTTTATATCGTGGAGGTGGGGGAATCTTGGAAGCAGTCTTGGGAGATCTGAGATCTTTACTCAGTCTATGAGTCATGGAGATGTTTGGGAATCACAGGGTCTCTGCCCGGTGCAACTAGGGTAATCTTGGTGGTGCAGGAAAGGATAAATCATAGAATGTGGAGATAAGAATCTTGGGAGATCTAAGGAGGGATCTGAAGGTATTCATGGTCTATAAATCTGGCGGAATCTTACATGGGAATCTTGGGAGACCTGGAGAATCTAGAGAGAAAGTCTTGGGGAATGAGGTGGGTGTTTGTGAGAATAAGTCTATAGAAAGAATGCCCAGTGGGAGCCTTGGAGGGATCTAAAATCTTCAAGTCCTAGGGAATCTTGGGGAATCTATAGGAATCACGAGAGAATCTTTGAGAATTTAAAAGGAATCGAGGGTATAAAGTCTTTTGAATCTCTGGGGTCTTGATGGAATCATGTAAAGATCTAAGGAAATCTTCCTTTAGGATCTTGAAGAATCTGGAGAATCTTAAGAATCTTTAGAATTTAAGGGAATCTTTGAAATTTAAAAGAAGATCTTTTGGCTTGAGAATCTAGTGAAATCATAGTGAATCTTGGAGAATCTTCCTATAATATAAAGAATCTGGAGAATCTTCACTTAAAATCTTGGAGAAGTAGAATCTTGGGGAATCTGAGGGAATCTTCATGTATAATCTAGGGGATCTCTACATAAGACAGAGAATCTAGGAGAATCTTGTACAGTTATAGAAGGAATCAAAGAGAGAATCTTTAAGAATCTATGAGAATATCAAGAAGAACTTCTACGAATCTAGGGATATATAAAGGGAGTTTGGAGAGTCTTCATAGGATCTTGGATAATGGTTAAGTCGCTGATCGCAGGAATCTTAGGATAATCTTTGAAATCTAGGAGAATCTAAAAAGTCTATGTGAACATAAGGAATAAAAGAAAGAGGAACCTTTTACTTAAAATCTTTAGAAATCTAGGAGAATCTTGATAGAATCATAAAGAATCAAGGAATCTTATAGAATCTTCATTGAATGATGCATTGGCTTGTTGGAGTAGCTTTTCCCTCATAGTATAAATACTTTAACAATATATAAGCATTATGCTCATGCGGGGCATATGAATTTATATATAGATATCAATCTTGGCCCGGATTCATTTGGGTAGTGGCACTTGTGGTTGGATCTGGCCCTATGGCGTGACATTCAATTATATAGGGGATGGTGGGGTCTGACTTTTGCAGTCTAACTTGGATTCGATAGTGAAATCGATGCTTAGTGGTTCATGCATATAGATTAAGTGATATGTCATATATCAGCTGAGTATGGCGGCAACGTTGGGGGTGTGGCTAGTAATGTTGAGCATTAAGTTAGTTAAGCAAAGAAAAATAGTACATTTTGAAGTGTTTGTGAAATGCTCTAAAAAAAGGGAATGGAGATTAGCGTGGCAAAGGGACTTGGCTATAGTGGTTTTGGCAGGGGGCTTGGGGTGGTGGTTGTCGCGGGGACAGATACTTTATTTTGGCGGTGAGAGGATATCGGATGGTGGTGTTGTGTCGGACCCGATATTGCAAAACGTGTGGTTTGGATTTTTAGAACCTTGACATTTCATTATTTATTATCTACGTCGAGGGTGTTGTTTGGAGAATTGAGAGCGAGTAAGCTTTTTGAGTCTTATTGGTGGATAGATACGTTGTCATTGGATTCAAGCTACATTTATGTTTGTGGAACACGAGAGCATGATTATGCGTTTAATATGTGGTGGCGGTGAACCGGGGGTTGGTGTACATCTTGCCAGACAAAATAAGCGTAAATAAAGTGCATTGGCGACAATAAGTGCATTTTGGGGATTTACTTAGCCAAACGGTATATTGGTTTTAAATATGTCAAAACGGCGAGATTATATAGATGGCGCTCGAGAAAAACAATCGGGGTTTGATGCGCGAAAATGGTAAGAAACTAGCGATGGTGAGTTAACATCAGCAACAATAAAATCAATACTTTGAACCAATTTGCAAAGATAGGGCTTAATTGTGGCGGCTTTGATGAACGATACAGGTATGTAAATACGTGGAATATAAATGGAAATATTCGTGACGCTGCGTTGGATTAGGGTTAAGGACAACAGCTCAGGAAAGGAAGGCTACAAAGCTGACTTCATCACATTTCCCGGTCTACTATGTGGCCCGAAATGGCACTAAAATTTGTGGCGCCCAAAGCGGCATCTCCATGAGCGGCTTCCTACTTCTCTTACCGATCCCCAAATATAGTTGAAGGATAGGTGATGCTTTAAAATGGACGTGGGATATATAATGGATTTGAACACCTGCTCCAGGATTGTCGGGTATTGTGGGTTTGATTTTAGATACGTAGAGGACACAGAATACAAAACAAAGAAGAAATTTGATTAGGAGGCAAGTTAAGTGGGTCTGCACTTGCGAAATCATTTTTCATGCTCATTATCGAAAAATCCATAGACTAAGCGTTTCAACCACCCGGTGGCATTCCTTCGCAGCGCGCACTACATTTCGACCATTCTCTTGATTTCTTGCAATGTGGGAATGCGCTACTCTGAAGCGTGGTGGCGGCCGGTGAAGCTTCTACGTGTTAATATTCTTTGCTTTAATGGTGTTTGTTTTTATATTCGGCCATTTAATGCACAAAGTACTGGCGGCGAGCAAAGTTCTTCCCAGAGTCGTAGAGTTTCGCCTTCTATTATGCTTGACGCATTTTCTCGCTTTCGAAATTGAAAAGAGCCTTTGATCCCTGGAGTTTTTATGGCGGGTTCTGTCAAATCTTCAAGAAGGCTTCTGCTTGAAAGCCGTAATTGTGGATTTTCCTCATGCATACTCTCCTTTGTTGCCGGGCGCCGTGGACCCTTGAGCGCCAAAATTGAGTTTCCTTTCTTATGCTATCATGGAGGCCATGCACATATATCGGTTCTTTTTGTGAAAGGAGAATGCTTCGCGACTAATTAGTGTCGCGGAGTGATCTAGAGTTATTATTTTAAAACATGATATGTGCTATTCCAGTATTAGATTGTTCGCGAGAAAATATGATTTACCGATGACAATGACTCTTTATTACCACTCAGTGCCCCTAAAGATTCCAGCATAGGCCGAGAGCTCAACGGAGGTGTATAACAATCCCGATGCTGAGGGTTCATTTCTTTCATCAGAGCTAGTTTCAAAAGCAACTTTAACCATTGGTGGAGGTACTCTTTGTGTGGGGAAATCTGAGATATAAAACACACCCATCTTTATGATCATCCCTTTAGTTTCATCATCGAATACTAGCGGTTGTTTATTAGTGAGTTCTTTATCTTCAATCTTCCATTTTGGTAATTTGGCGAGTTTATTTATCTCAGCCCGGTTCATGCTTTAAGTATAAATTAATTTCTCGAATATTTTCTCTATGGGTACTTGCGTTTGGTGAATATCTAATTTCGATGGAAGATGCTCGGTGAGAATACCAACATTGCAACTTATTCTCCAACACATATGACTAAAGGGAATTGGATTCTTTTAAACTTTATGGGCAGTGCAGATTTGCATGTGGAGGTATCAATTTAGGGAGTTGCATATATGCATCAAATGGTGTTGAAGCCCGATTAAAGATCTATTTGAAATTTCTCAAAGCGGGAGAAATTGCCGGTCTGAGAAGCTTGTCTCTTTCAATGCCCTTATTACATATCTTTGGCCCTTCGGCGAGTCCGACTATAAAAGTTCAAGTGGACTTAGGTTCGAAATGGAGATGTGTTCAGTTTGAGGCGATTGCCGTCAGAACCTATGGTTTGTAAGTGCTTCAATTTTGGCTTGAGCAAAGATAAACATCGAACCTATGGTTGGCGGAATACTTCCATTTTGTGACAAAGATAAGCGGTTATCTATTGGGGTTCAACTACACTTCATTCAGTGTCCTACTTGCTCATAAGTAGGAAGATTTGTGAGGCAGATGCATGCGACGGAATAGAATCGCATCACTTTGCCATGTTGATCAGCTACCGAGATGCTCCTTCCTTTCATTGTCAATCAGCGGATACTAGCTAGTTGGTTGTGGTAGGTTTTATCTTGATTTTCAAGCTTTAATTTTGAAATGATAAAGATTGTTCTCAATTCAATGTTTGAAAAGGATATCTTTTGTGTGCTTACCGTGGGATATCTTTGTGCTTCCTTAGATTAGAGTGTTGTTCATTCACCGAATTTCAGCGATTACGCAACATGTATGGAACTATGCAACTGTGTCGAATTTTTGGTGGTGAACTTTGTTGTTGGATTTAGGCCGCGGGCCTTAGAGTCATCTTTGACGAGGATAGAATGCATCACTTGCCATGTTGATCGAAGCGCGGTCTCCCCTCCTTTCATTGTCAATCGAGGATACTAGCTGGTTAGTTGTGGTGAAACTTTTATCTTGATTTTCAAGCTTTTAATTTTTGAAATGGTAAAGATTGTTACTCAATTCAATCGTTTGAAAAGGATATCTTTGTGTGCTTCAAAGTAAGGATATCGTGCGAGTGTTGTTCATGCGGTGCGCGGCGTAATATGGAACATACAACTGTCGAATTTTCGTGGTGTTTTGTTATTGCGATTTACGGCCATGACTTGCCCAAGTATGTGGCTGATGGTAAACTTCATATGATTTCATGATTGAACTTTATTGTGTAGGTGTAAGGCTGATGATTGATCCCTTGAGATTATTAAATTGCTGACCTGAGCATGGCTTTCCCAGAAATGGACTTGGTGATTAAATTTATAGAGTTTGGAAATACATGTCTATGTAAATGAATTATTGGTGACGAATTTTAAACTAACACTACTATATCATTTGGACAAATAAAAGCACCTAAAGTTTGTATTTGTACTAAACTTAATATGTATGCTTTTTGAGATCTATGCTCTCTCACCACCTAATAATAGACCATTGCCATAATTGCATCCACATACAAAGTATTGCAAAAATATACCTACACGCCCGGGCCTTTTGATGGTAATTAAGCCCATTTTTTTACAATGTGTTAACAATTTTTCGTGACCATATTGTTGCCAAACTTTCATTGACCATATTGGCTTGAAATGACTAGCTACCAAGCAAGCTTCCAGGTGTACACGCATTCAGCAAAATGATTAGGCTTTTGATTACGTGGGCTGTACTACAAACAAATATGGATGATGGGACTAGATGCGACTCGGTTTGATGGGTAAAAAGTGTGATAACATGAAACCACATCAGTTGTAGCCAATGAGTTCAATACCAGGAGTCTTCTTAGAACCATCGAGCCTTGCAAAGTCTATGGTAATCTATGAGAATCTAGAGAAATTCTAGGTGAATCTTCACGAAAAATGAATGAATCTAGGACTAGATAAGCCTTGAACTGGTGCTGTTGGAGCCAATGTGATCATATTCTATCAGGCTTCCTAGAATCTTATAATCCTATAAAACCTACAGTGATTTAAGAGAATCTAGGGGAATCTGCATGGCATGTTCAGGAATCTAGAGGAATCTCAATAGAACCTATGAGAATTCTGGGGAATCCCAAGAGGACCTTAGGCACTTTCAGAGTCTCGGTAGGATCTATGGGAATCTATGGGAATTTTCATAAAATATTTGAGGATCTAAGAGAATCTTGATAAAATCTTAGAGAATTTTCATAGAATCTCGGGTATCATACATGAACCTTCAGAGAATCTTTGAGAATCTAGACGATCTTTATGGGATCTTCGAGAATCTAGGGAAATGTTGGTGGAATCTTAGAGAATCTAAGAGAATATTTGTAGGATCTAAGTGACACTTTGAGAATCTTGATGGAATGTTATAAAATCTAGAGGAATCTTCATGAAATCTAAGGAGATCCAATATAATGTACATAGAATTGTGGGAATCAGGATGGATCTGGATCAATTTTTGGGAATCTAGAAGAATTTTGAGAAAATTTATAGGAAGCCATGGAACCTTTATAGGATATTTGAGAATCTAGAGGAGAATTTTTGTGTAACATGGCAAATTTTGATGGAATCTTTGAAAATCTAGGGGAGTCTTGATGTAACCTTGAAGAATCTAAGGGGATCCTCAAAAAATCTAACAAAATTTAAAGGAATTTTCATAAAACCTTCCGAAATCTAGGTATTTTGCTGGGATTTTGGAAAATCTAGAAGAATCTTCATATAAAGTAAGAGACTCCAAGAGAACCTACATAGAATCATGGCGAATCTAGATGAACCTTGGATAATCTTTGGAAATCCAAAGGAATCTGAAGTTAATCTAGAGAACCTTTATAGAATATCTAAGAATCTACGGGAATCATTATAGGATCTTAAACAATCTACGAAAATTTACATATTGTCTTGGAAAATCTATCTGAATCATGAGAGAACTTTTGAGAATATAGGAGAATCTCGGTGGAATCTATGATAACCTAAGGGAGTCTTCGTATAATCTAAGGGAAATCTTTAGGCGAATCTTGGGACAATGTAGGGAAATCTTCCACACTGGTGTATTTTGCAGGGTCGACATCATGCAGTCCTTCATAGTACAACCACTTGTATATATATAAAGATATATCATAAAACTTTGGCATATAATGTGTTTGATTCTTACATGCTCGGATGCCGTTCGATTAAGGTGGGGCCAGTGAGTTGGCAGCATCAGAGCCATCCATTTCTTATGGGCATGCATGGAGGCATGCATGAGTCATGCATGGGGGCATGCACCACATCCCTGGACCGTTGGATCAAAAGGGGAGGATAAATCCTAGCCCTTGATTTTTTGTAATAAAGGTGCGAGGAAGGTCCCTTAAAGTGGATTTGATGTATCAGATCTTAGCCGTGAGATCAAAATGTGAGGATAAATCCTAGCCATTAAATTCTTATATTAAATTACAATTTTTTATTTTAACGCTAGAGTGGTCAGGCGATGGACCAGAAATGGTCCATTTGAAGAGCACTTTAAAATTCATATAAAATCAATGGTACAGAATTTATTCGAACCCTTCCTAGGAGTTCATATATGGCAGTTATAGTCCACTAGAAAAATACCTAAAAATATATATACCTCCATTCTTGTAAGTTATGCTCTAGCAAACTCAAAGGGGTCAAGTACCAAAAGCTTCATGTTTACATAAAGTCAAACTGTCTAGACAAAACGATTTTTTCAAATTTTTTGATTATTCATGATATTTTTCTACATGAGATAGAAAAAACAAAACAAAAAACCACATGTCAATCTGAAGTCTGTGAAGAAAGATAGGGCCATTCAAACATGACAGGGTCAAAACTGCTTTCTGCCTCCTCAGAACCAATTATGGTTCCCAAAAGGCAGTTGTAGTTTAAATACAACAACTTTCACAGGGAAATGCATTTTGAGCTAATATTTGATATATAGGCAATTGACAAGTTTTTCCATCCCATAAAAATGTTGGTTGGCCTTGAATTTGATGCTTGGACTTTCACTTTTGATCTCAATTTTAGGTAACTTGTAATAATGATTAATATTTCCCCATATAAAGCAAAACTTACTCTGTGATGTCCTCCAAAAAATCATAATATGAAAGTTCAAATCATAACCAATGCAAAAACAAGCTCATTAAAAACGCAAAAGAGATGGTCACAAGAAATCAAGAAATGTTTCTGTACTTGAGCCCATTACTGGTCCATAGGTCCATTTAAAATCAATAACTTTCTTATATTAATTGACCTCAAGTTGAATTTTGGAATATGAATAGCTTCTGATTTACTTTATTAATGAAAATACTTATTGATGATAACCTTGATATTTGGATTAAACTTTATAGCATTAAATTCAAATATGTCTTCTATGTTTATTCTAGATTTATGCCTTGAGATATGAGTTTGAAAAATCACATTCTCAAATTGTCCCACGTCATGAAATCAATGCAAAAAAATTCAAAGCAAAATATGGAAGTTTATGACTATAAAAAGTCAAGTTAGACTGCTATGTGCAGTTCTACTTGCAGACCATTATTGGTCCACAGGACTAAAAGTTTAAAAATTAATAGAGACAACATCTTAATCAATTTTGATCTCAACTTTAGAATATAGTTTATGCGTACAATTTTCTACAGGATAAAATTAATTGGTTAAACGAGCTTGCATAATTTGAGGGCAATGTTTAAGCACAAACAACTATGAATTATTCACCAATTGAATCTACATGGACCTTTCAAAGATTATATTATCAAAGGTAAGAAACCATGGTATCATTATGGGGACAAAATAGATAGGGCTAGTGGGAGATATATGATCTATACAATTGGTCTAGTTATGGACCTTAAATGGTTCATGCTTAATTATATTTGTATCTTTCAAATAATACGTTATTTCAATATGAAAATAGAGAGTTATATTGCAAGGGAAGGCCCGTATTCATGAAAAATATAGTGTACATGAAAGATGACCTACTTGTAACATTATCCTATTAAAACTCTAATGATTTGTAGCAGCAATGGATATACCAGTTTTATACTAGTAGAAAATAACCATGTTTCTCCATATGTTTTTGCAAGAAAGCCACACAACTTACATAAGGACCTATATATATGTCCCTTGTCATATTTTGAACCATTTGGAAGGCTTATTTGGAGAAATATAGCATGCTCTCTACAAAGCTGAAAAAGACGCATCAAAGGTAATATGATTTAATTTTTATTCTTATACTTAAAGTTCACAATTTTCACTTTCATTCATCAATAAACATCACTAGCTAGTAAGTGATGAGTTTTTAGCCTATAATTTTGGAACTGCCTCAAATTTTTAGCCTGTAATGTGTTAATCCTATGAAAGTACATCATCTTTAAATCTAGTTAATTATATGGTTAAACACTAATGACACTATATGCAAGTTGATAGAATACTTTTCTACGTAGATATAAGAAGAATGCAATATTTGTTACCCTCGTGATACTTACAGGTGGTGATTTTGGAGCATTTTAACATAAAATTTTGTCCTAAATTCTGTATAGGAATTTCTCTTTTAGATTTTGAAGTTGATATAACTTATGAACACTCCAAAAAAACATAAGATTGTACTTCATATAGTTAAGAACCCATGGCCACAAGAACTAAGCCAAAACTTGTAAGAATAAGAGAGAAATAATTCCTAAAGCGCAAGCAGCATTTTTGAACAATATAAGGTTTGCCGGCTTCCACAGATGTTAGATGATAGCAACCAAAACTGAAAACATACAAATCAATGTGTTCTATCATAAATAGACAAATACTTCCAATTTTAGCAAGATTTAAGCCTGTTTATGCTAGGAAAACCCAAGAATGCAGTTCTGGACTGTTGCAGAAACTGTCAAATTCTCTAATATTTGAACAATCACTACAACATATAGGAAAGTTCATTGGTCTTGAAATTCTCAAAAGGCATTAAGAATCAAGTAAAGATTGATATGGTAGCGATATATCGTGAAATTGAAACTTCTATTCTCAGATATACTGGTTTAAGTGGCAGTGGGTAAACTGGACCAATTCTGGTCCATGGACCAGGAATGGTCCCCCGGGCCACTCTAGTGTTAAAGGAGGTGACGTGGCACCCTCATTAATAAAAAGATATTGAGGTGGCAAAGCATTTATAAATGGACTTTTTAGGAAGCTTCATTTTCTTAGATCGCCTTCAAAGGCATGCAAGTTGCTGTAGAGGGGTCGGATGAAGGTGGGATCCACGTCATTGGATTCCTCTCGTCAAGAGCTTTCTAATGAGTGGTGGTTTTGGTACCGTTCCATTGCAGTTGGAGCCAATGTGAACGAACTCTAAGAATCTTCTTGGAATCTTAGATACGGAATCCATAGTAATTTATAGGAATCTGGGAATCTTCAAAGATCTTAGAGAATCTAAAGGAATCCCAAGAGGATCTTAGGGAATCTAAAGGGAATCCACAAGAATCTCGAGAAATCTAAAGGAATCTTCATAAATGCTTGGAGAATCTTCATAGAATCTTAGAGAATATAAACGAATCTCAAGATAATCTTAGAGAATCTATGAGAATCTCAAGAGAATCTTTAGGAATCAATGGGAATCTCAAAACTATCTTTGGGAATCAAAGGGAATCTTCCTAAAATCTTTGAGTATCTAGAGTAATCTTGATGGAATTTTGAAGAATCTTTGTAAAGTCATAAGAATGTAGGGGAATCTTTGTAGAATCTTAAGGAATCGAAGGGAATGCTAAGGGGATCTAGAAGAATCTTCATAAATACGTAGAATCTTGGGAAATCTAGAGAATCTTGAGGAAGTAAGAGAATGTTCATAAAATCTTTAAGAATCTTGATAGAATCTTGGGAAATCTAGGGGAATCTTGGGGAATCTATAGGAATCATGAGAGAATCTTTGAGAACTTAAGGGAATCCAAGGGAATCTTTATAGAATCTTCAAGAATCTAGAGGAATCTTGGTGGAATCATGTAAAGTCTAAGAGAATTTTCATAGGATCTTAGAGAATCTAAAGGAATCTTAAGAGAATCTTTGAAAATCTAAGGGAATCTTTCTAAAAGCTTTGAGAATCTAGTGAAATCATGATGGAATCTTCGAGAATCTAGGAGAGTCTTCATATAAACTAAAGCAATCTAGGAGAATCTTCATCAACTATTGGAGAATTCAGTAGAACCACATAGAATCTTGGGGAATCTAGAGAAGTCTTGGGATAATATATATAAGTGTTTGTACTATGAAGGACTACATGAGGCCGCCCCTACGATGTGGATGGTGGAAGATGCCCTTAGATTTTTAAAATTCTACAAAGATTTCTCTAGATTCTCGAAGACTATTCTAAGATGCTCATGAATTCCTCATGATTCTATGTAGATTCTCCTAGATTCATTCAAAATTTGTAAAGGTTCCTCTAGATTCCCCTATATTCTCAAAGATTTTATGAAGATTCCCTTGGATTCCTCGAGATTCTCAAAGATTTTCATGAGATTCCCCTTGAGATTCCTCTAGATTCCCGAAGATTGTCTCAAGAATCACCTAGATTCCCCACGACCCTATGTAGATTTTCTTCGATTCCCTTAGATTCTATGAAGATTCCTTATTCAAGATTCGCATTAATTCCCCAAGATTCTATATAGATTATCCTAGATTCTATAAGATCCTAAGAAGATTCCCCTAGATTCTCATATATTCTATGAAGATTCCCTTTGATTCCCTTAGATCCTCTCGAGATTCTCCTAGATTTCTAAAGATTGCCCCAAGATTCACCTAGATTTCCCATGATTATGTAGATTCTCTTGGATTCCCTTAGATTCTATGGAGATTCCTCTAGGTTCTCAAAGATTTCATCAAGATTCCCCTAGATTTCTCAAGAGTTTATGAAGATTCCTTAATATTCCCTTAGATCTTATGAACATTCCTTAGGTCCTCCAAAATTCCATCAAGATTTGCCTAGAATCTAAGAGATTCTATTAAGATTCCTCTAGATTCTCAAAGATTCTATGTAGATTCTCTTAGATTCTCGAAGATCCTATCAAGGTCCCTCTAGATTCTAAAATATTAGCTTCCCATAAATTCTCTCGAGATTCCCATAGATCCTTAAAGATTGTCCCAAGATTCACCTAGATTCCCCAAATTCTATGTAGATTCCCTTAGATCCTATGAAGATTTTCGTAGGTCCTCGAAGATTCCATCAAGATTCCCCTAGTTTCTTAAGGATTCCATCAGAAATCCCCTACATTCTGAAATATTCTCTCAAGATTCATATAGATTCCTCAAGATTCTATGTAGATTCTCCTAGATTCTCTAAGATACTATCAAGATTCCCCTAGATTCTCAAATATTCTATGAGATTCCTTAAATTCCTATAGATCCTATTGAGATTCCCACAGTCCTTAAACTTCTCTTGAGATTCCCTAAACTCCCAAAGACTATCCCAAGATTCCTCTAGATTCTCCAAGATTCTATGTAGATTATCTTAGCTTCTTGAGATCTTATGAGGATTCCCCTAGATTCTCAAAATTTTCCCAAGAATTCCATAGATTTTGCAAGGTTCTATGTAGATTCTCCTAGATTCTCTAAGATTCTACAAAGATTCCCCAAGATTTCCAAAGATCCTCTTGAGATTCCCTTAGATTCTCTAAGGTTCTATTGAGATTCCTCTAGATTCCTAAAGGTCCCATGAAGATTCCCCTAGATTCCATTAAATTACATAAATTTCATAAAATCCTAAGATTCTAACAAGATTCTTAGAATTCGATCACGTGGCCTTCAACTGCGACGGAACGGTGCCAACGCACCACTTATTAGAAAGCCCGCCACGAGAGGAATCCAAAGCATGGGCCTCACCTTCATCGGCGATTAAAAAAAAGAAGCTTCTTGGAAAGTCCACTCATAAATGCTTTGCCATCTCACTAACTTTTTATTAATGAGAGTGCCACCTATTCTCACCTTTTGATCTAACGGTTAGAATTTACCACACCAAATCCACTTTTTGGCACTTTCCTTGCACCTTCTTGACAAAATTCAAGGGCTAGAATTCCTCCTTCCCTTTTCATCCGACGGCTTAGAGACATGGCGCATGTTCACCCACAAGGGACTGCTTACGGTGGATCGACATGGCACTGTCTTAGCTGTCGATCTCAGATCTGGATGGCCCAGGCAATGACACTCCAATACTGGACCACTGGACAAGGGTGGAGCTTAAGTGGTGGTTCAATTCGGGCCGTTGATCTCAGATTTGGACGATGGCGCCATCTCAAAATATTGGAACACTGGATACGAGGGGGGTGTTATATAATTGTATATACGTAAGAGATATACATATACTCATGACACTATCCCCTTCATTCGACAACGAGTTCGATGATCGCAATGCAGGAATGGGATTTGGTTTGTCAGGATACCATTGATGAAAAATTGCTATAAAAGTCGGGGCATTAACAAGAATCTCAGCAGTTCCCAAGTCCATTCACTAGGTGTGTATTCCAACCATTCCACAAGATCATATAACTTGTTGCACATGATCTTGGAGTCCCAAACAGCTTCAAGCTCGTATTTTAGACCATCAACAAGCTGGTTTGAAGGTGGGGAAGGAATAACTCGATCTGGAATTGAGCTAGAAGCATATGACTCCAAAAGTGAGACGTGAAAGACTGGATGGAGACGCATATAGGAAGGGTGATCCAGACGAAAAGCAACATCATTTATTACAAATGGACCAAGACATTGATAATCCAACTTGTCACATGGCTTGGTTGTCTTCACATTACGCTGCAACAACTGTGCACAATCTTCAACCCGGAACTTAGGCATCTCCAAGGAGGAATCGAGTCGATGCCAATCCACAGACAATTTGTGAGATGTCTAGGCACTATGCAAATGGTGAGTAAGCTTAGCTTGAATTTGTTGAAGTTGAACTAGGCGATCCTCTGCCGCAGGATTCCTAGAGACCTGTGATGTTGAAGCATAGTCCAACGAGGATGATGACCTGTATTGGAAAAAAATGGAATATATCCTGTAGAAGAATGTACCTAATTATCGCAGGCAAACTCCGCAAAATGCAAGAAGTCAATCCAATCATTCTGCTAATACTTAATAGCATCGATCCGAGCCCTCGGATCGTTATTCTGGGATGGGACGAGCAGCTATATATGTGCTCGTCCTTCTTGTGGCTCGTTATCGGCGTCTTCTCACAGGAGCATCTCTTTCCTTGTCCATTGCTTCCCTCTCTGCCATCTATCCATCCTATTTCTTTCATTTGCTATCTTCTCCATATTGATCCGTAGATTCGCGTCATCAAATCTTCTATTACGTTGCTCGATTTTGGTGTTGGGTTTCTTTGACAGGTTGTCTCCTTTATCATACTTCTCATCCAAACTTTGAATTCCGTTGCTTTGCATGTCATGAGACTTCTTCAAAATTTGAGAAATTGTATTCATATTGTTTTGCAAGTTTTCTGTACAATTCCCCAGGGTGATTCGTTGTTACTTCATCGAATTTTTCAACGGGTTGGATCTGGACGCGTTTAACCTTTACCCAGATTTCAGGCTCTCTGCTCTAACAATCTAGCGCCCCATCTCTGCAAATGCAGGAGTGCACACATCTTTCTGCCCTGGCATCTAGTGCCCCATCGAACCCTTCAGATTCTTTTGTTCCATTAGCAGGACCTGGAGTTGTTAAAATTTTCTGCCTCGCTTCGATCACATACAACTGAGCTTGCTCTATCTTCTTTTGGCGAATCTTCTATTATTACGCAAAGGAGTACCATTTTGCCTAAGCAATGTAGTAGATCCGTCAGCAAAATAGCTAGAACCCTCGGTTACGGTAGCACTGTCAACACAGGGGACGTTTCTCAGACTGGGTCGATGGGCCTGCACATGAAGGCCGATTTACCATTCCCTGTGAAGGCATTTCCCGGATTAGCTCTCCTCCACTTGGTTGGAGCGAAAGTCTTCTAGTCAGTCCTTTACCAATTCGAATGGCCCCAGATGAATTTTCTGTTCTGTTTTAATTATTGATTTAGAACCACCCAATTCTCCCCTCACACTTCCTCCTACAACCGCATGCATCCTCATCCCTTCGTTTTGTAAACTCCCCTCAGCATGCTCTGTCAGTTCATCGCTGTCATCGCTATCCAGTCATCGCATTGCATAGGCTCTAACACCCATCGTTGTAACACCCCCTCTAACACATGGACCGGATTCGATTTCTAATGAGCTAAGGCTTGGTGGTCATGCGCTTGTCACAAGCACTTTTTCCTTTGTTTTTGACTCCATGGTTCCAGACTTTGCTTTATATGATTCACATTACTTCGACCCTTGTTCACAAGAATTGGGCTTTGTTTTTTGCATTTGATTGCATGCTTATGCTTAGCATCACATGATTCAAATTAATTTCCTTATTTCGAACCGTTCTATTCTATTATATGTGTCCGGTTGATAACATGCTCATTTTCTTAACGGTAGAACTATATACATCCATTCCTTCATTCTTAGCAGTCATATGTCATCTTCACATATGGGACATTCAATTTCTTTCTCTATTATGAAGTTGCTAAGTCATCCTCTACATTTCATCCTTCTTGGCACCATGGCTCCATTATTCATGTTTAAATCCAAGGTTGATATAAGTTTGGTAGTTGCATAATATCTATTGAAATTACTTAATTTTATGGTGATTAACACCAATCTGGATCAACGTGCATTGTGGGATGAATGATGGTCATATGTGTAGCTTGGAGTTTATCTGGTGCCTAGGCATGGTTCTACATTCGTGGTTGGAGTGTTGTCGATAAGTTGGATTTGAATCTATTTCGGATGATAGGGACACATTTTCTAACATATGGTGTGCCTTCGCATGATTCCAAATTGATAATTGGTGTGTTTTTTTTCCATGAGGGCAATTTGAACGTGTATTTTATTTTGAAACATAAGGGGTGAATATGGTTGATGACTTGCATTCATCTTATATGGATACTTTCACTTATTATCATATGTATGATGATTTGGGTATGGAAATCAAGGAAACAAACTTATTACGTTATCATATTGCTCTTGAGGGATTTTTTGAGCTTGTTATTTGGTGGGAGTTTTTGCATCTAGCCATCTGGGGGACCTCAATTTATGTTGTTTGGGGCATAGTCCTCCTTTATCTTTATCTTTTATACAGTTTTATCCATGTCCATATGGTATGTCATCTTAGTCATTCAAGATATTGGTTTCCTACATGTTGCTCTGAAATTGTCATTATGTTGGTGATTGTCATTTATCATGTAACATTGCAGCTTCGCAAAGTTGCATTCTCTGTTCTTGAGAATGGGTGACACGTTATGTTGTTAGGTTGTTTTTCCATTTTTTACGGACTCGGCACATGTTTTATTGCTCATATAGCACCAATTTTATAGATTTGGGTGATCCTTTATTTACGTTAGCTCCACTTTGTCATATTCGCAGTAGGCTTCTCTTTCCATGCATAGCTTTACTCACAATATGTAATGGTACATACTCATTGTGTTTTTATTTCCTTTAACATGTACATTCCCTCGTTTCCTTTCTTATTGCAGACCATCTGTAGGGCACTAACTTTGCGAACAATATGTCCTTCTACGTAGTCATTCTACCATATGGCTAACCTCCTAGCACTCCACTGGGACCTCGCCACTGTTGACTTTCGTTTCCTCTTTTCTCTTGGCCATAACCTCACCTTGACTTTGGCCTCACATTTGACATAAACTGCTTGTGCATAGCCATCCTACTTTTTTTCAAACTTAAGCCTCATTTTTCTTGATCCACGATGTGATCCAAATTTAACTTCAATCTCATCTCCCTTGACCTTCCTCTTGATTTGTACTGATATGTCTGCCACTTCTACCTCAACTTCTTCATATTAACAGTGCTATTATATTGCAGCATCTATTCCTCGCTCCACAATGTCATAATATTTACCTTCTGGCATCTCATTTAACACTATCATTTCTCTTTTATTCAACATTCATATATTGTTTAAACCACGCATTGCATTGCATTTTTTGTCGCAAGCACGTCCTATTTGGCAAATTCTAGTTTGGCATCGTGTTCTTAAAGTTCTTTACCCTTCTAGGTTTTCCAGCGCTATCATTATACATCATTGGCATATTTGCTATTTGGCTTTATCTGGATATGATGCATATTGCGTTTGGCACGCCATTGAGATTTTGCGAATGGGTTTCTATTGGACCATTTTTCATTTTTATGCTTATCTTTATCTAGATGTGGAGTATATTAAGTTATTGTACACAAGGTATTATATTGGGTGCATTCTAATTTTGTGCATTGTGCTAGTTCTGCGTGATTCTAGTTATCTCGGGAAATCCATTTCTAGCTGTCTATTGAGAGCTTTTTGCACTTATAGTGGATCTTTTTCTATTTTTCATATTCGACACTCTCTTATTGATCCTCCATGGGATTGTAAAGCACGTGAATGTCCCACTTTTTTCATATCATTCTGTCGTCATTATGATTTCATGTCGTCATTTGCATCACTTGTCATACGGCTAACCTCCTTACCTTCCCCGTCATCCTGCACTTTCGGCTTCCATCTCTTCTATGTTTGTCACCTTGCCTTTGACGTAGACCCTCCATTTTACTCTTCATGCGACAATAGCCATCTCATCATTCTCTCGTGTTGAGCCTCTTTATGTCTGCCACCTCTAACTTTACCTCATCCCTTGTTTCTCTAAATGCTGCTTATTTCATTTGTTTAGGGTGCATATATTTGGTCATCTCTGGGCAGATATTTCGTATAACATGAGTCTAACTCGACTCGACCTTATCCATTGTTTTCGTCATACTCCTCGTCTTCGGGCTTATGTTCAGGGTTCAATTAACCTTCCTCTTGACTTCGTGCTCCCGTGTCTGCGACTTCTACCTCAACCTCAACCTCGTCCCTCGGTATCCGTTCTAGGTTTGCTTCTTTCCACGATTATATCGACTTGCTTTAGGCGATTGTTTTCTATCCATATTTCCTGGCATTAATTCATTTGAGTATGGCTACAGATTAATAATTGGCATGTTTTTCATGAGATGCTTTTTTGCATGTGTATTTTATTTTGAAACATAAAGGGGTGACTATGGTTAACGATTTGCATTCATGTTCTATGGATGTTTTCAATTCTTTAAGGTCCTCAATTTAGTGTTTGGGGCTTAGTTCCTCTATCTGTATTTTTCAGTTTTATATGGTTTTGTGCATAGTATGCCATCTGGGTCATTCATGATATTGTTTTTCCTATATGGGTTGTCCTCTATTAGCTCTGACATTAGCTGTGTTTTTGATATGATCTTGATCTTGCCCTTTTTCGATTTTGACTTGGCCCTTTGCTTGCTTTCATGTATATCCATTCATATCCTTCTACCAAAGTTCGATCTCAGTTAGTTTGTCTTCGATTTCCACTCTGTTGCCCCTAACCTCCACCTTGATTTCTATCGTTTTGTTCGCTTGTCTATTTCCACATAGGCCTCTTAACCATGCACTTGATTCGACCTCATTCGACCTCATTCACGAGACACAGTGCCATTGACAGACTGGGTCCACCCCATCTAACACCTCAGTTTTTTTCGTAGCTCACATGGATAGCTTTACTACTAATATATCACTTCATGCCATCATTGTGTTTTTGGTCCATTTATCATTACTTCCTTTGCTTTCTCATAGCAGACCATATGTATGGCACTCGCTTTATTAATAATCTGTCATTTTACTTAGCCATTATGTTTTCATTTGTCCTTTTTTACCATATGGCTGACCTCCTTGCCCTCCACCCCCACCTTGGCACTTTGACCTCCATCTCTTCCTTTTCATTGGCCATAACCTCACTTTTGACTACTTAAGCCTCATTTTTTCGTTGTGATCCGAATTAACTTTCGTCTCAATTTCCTTCTTGACCTTCCTTTTGACTGGTGCTAACATGTCTATATCCTCTTCCTCAATCTCGTCCCTCGCTTGTCAAAGTATGTTTCCTAGTGGGGCTTTATTCATGGCTTTACGCATATGGTATTATTTGTCTTCTGACATCACCACACATTTCTCCTATGCTACCCTGAACCAGACCTTAGCACTTTCACTCTCCTCATCTTATTCCACCCATTTCACAACCTTATGAACCTCTTTGCTTTAGACTTCTTGTTGATGTCAACCTCATGTTTCTTCTTGACATTGCTCTGAGCTGGATCATTCTGTTGGTGTTTGTTATGCATCTGGTAAGCTTCGAGAATTTGCTTTTTATGAAATTGGGTGTGGTTGACATTTCATGTTCTTAGTTTGGTTTTTTCAATATTGTTTTTATAACCTTGGGCAGATTACACACTTTTTGCTAACCCTTTGTTCTTGTTAGCTCCTTGATCACATCACTACCCTCATGCATTCCACTCTCACCTTGGCACTCTTGATATTCCTCTTCCTTGATTTGGTTTATAGTTTGACGACGTCATGTGGCTCTTGATGTTTTTGTTGTCAATTTAATTAACTTTAACATGTTTTTATGTTGTCTTGTGGCAGCTACCTCTCGCTTATTTACCCCCCAGGAGGTCCCCTGATTCCTCCTCTATTTTCCCTTTGGTGTTTTCCTCCCGCGCCCCATCTACCCTCACGGCTTCTATAGCTATATTCTGCCGCTTTGTTGCTTGGTGCTGTCTACATTCTGTTTCATATCTCCCTGCTTCCCCCTTCGTCGTCACGGCCTTTTCCGCCTCTCTTCATCGTCCTGGTATGTCTTCCTCATCGGTTACTTCGGCCTCGGCAGCAATATCCTTTTTCGTCAAAAATTTTTTAACCTTCCAACCTCCGCTGTTTTACCTCTATCGTCCTTGCTCGTCAATCTACCTCTCGTCAGGCCACGGCCCCGCACACCTCTTCCCCTTCTGCCTCGCATGTACGCTCTATTATGTTCGTGCACATAGTCTCTCCCTCTCGCTATGTCGTTTGCGATGTTGCTCGACATTTAGACATTTCCCATCGGCTGGGTTTGTAGGTAAGGAAGTTCTCTGGTAGTCGGCCGGTTTTGTGTCCTTTGCGAGTCCCTTCCCAGAAAGCATCGATCCGAGCCCTCAGATCGTTATTCTGGGATGTGACGGGCAGCTATATATGTGCTCGTCCTTCTTGAGGCTCGTTATCGGCGTCTTCTCACAGTAGCATCTCTTTCCTTGTCCATTGCTTCCCACCCTACCCGCCCTTATATGTTATTTTGAGTTCGTCTATTGTTTATATGTTTTTGTTCAGTTTTGACCACCCGTTGGGTGATGCTTAAATTATTTTCCACCCCAAGGGTGATGCTATCTATATTTTTCCCACCCGTTGGGCGATGCTCGATGATCTCCACCTGTTGGTGATGCTATTTTTTCTTTTTCCACCTCTCGGTATGTTTGTTTACAGTTCCTAACGTCTAACGGGTGACTTTTCATCTATTTTTGGGTTCATGCACTCTTTGTTGTTGTCCACCTTAGGTGTTGCTATAATAATGTTTCTTTAATAATGTTTTTCTTTTTTCGGCATTATGCCGCATTATTCTCCACCGCGGGTGATCTTTGTTTATTTCCACCTCGAGGGTGACGCGATATTTCTTTTTTGTTGGGTGGCGCTTTTCTCCACCCTATGGGTGATGCTATCTCCACTGCGGGTGATCTTTGTTTTATTTCCACCTCGAGGGTGACGCATATTTCTTTTTGCATAATTGTTCTCCACCCGTTGGGTGATGCTGTTCTCCACCCTATTGGGTGATGCTCTCTTTTTCTGCTACATGTTTTTCTCTAACCATTCACGGGTGTTTTTTTTAAGTTCTTTGTGTTGCTTGCAGGTTTTACGCCATCTTCCGAGGTCCTGCTTTTTTCGGCTTCGCCATCGACCCATCTACTTCGGTTCTCCAGGCAACATATTCAAGGTTGTTGGCGACCATTTCTCATTAGGGTTTTCCTCGAAAACCCGAAAGGGCGGGGTTTTTTATCCCGATGAGAAGTTGTCGCCATTACCCTTCTATACTGCCTGTGCACATTTCTTTTGTTTCCGGGGTAGCCCGATATTATTCCTATGATCGGCTACCCCTCTCTATTCTTCAAACATTGTATACTGCTGCTGTGATGAATGACAAGCCTATCATCGGCCGGTTTTGTGTCCTTTGCGAGTCCCTTCCCAGAATACAACATCGAAGATATTATTCTAACGTTTGATTTGTGTGCTTTGTTTGACCGTCACTCAGAGGATGATAGCTCATGGAGAGTTTACGAGAAATCTTGTGTAGTTTTAGCAAATGCTTCCAAAACTTCGAGATAAACTACAACCTATGATCGCTAAAGATCGATAATGAAGTCCAAAGAGATGGATCTCTAAGGACCCTCTGGAACTGGCAGTGGCTGCAGCAAACCATAGGGGCAATGACGAGGCATCTTAGACCTGCAAAATATGTCACAAGTGCGAACATAGTCCTCAACAAAACTACAGAGCTGAGGCAACTATTACATTTGAGTGACCAACTCAAGAGTCTTGTGGATTCCAAAATGTTTAGCCATGTGTGTGTCATGACAGTACTGCAAAATTCGCAAACGATGAGGACCATCAGGGACGTACAACAGACTGTTATGGAAAAGCAACCCATCCTGCCAGCTGAACTGATTATAATATGTATGAGAATGCTTGGATCTTGAGCAAGAAGCATTTTTGGAACAATATGATCCAGGATGCCCTGTGTGAATGCATCTGTATGGGCATTGGTGCAGATGGAATCAAGAATGCTCGAATCTGCGAGTGCTCCAAAAATATTAGCTGCAATCAATTATAGGCGATGGGACCTAAAAGGACTTGTTTTTCATGGTCAAAGGCAGGCTCTTCTGGACGAGGTGCAAGGTAGGAGTGTCAGATAATGCATCTGCTTTTCCTTGTTGTGACCCTGGGCGATAAGTAAGGAAATTGAATTGTGTTAGAAACTGTGCCCAATGAGCTTGATGTCAATTCAAGGGTTGATGCATGATAAGGTGGCACAAAAATGTGCATTTTGAAACCACAAAATGAAGTTGAAAATTGTAGTAAATATGCCCTCAAAATTTGAAATACGAGCTATTAATGCTTTGAAAGAAATTCCATTTTTGGATACCTCCAAAAATGGATTCTTTACGGAAAATTGTGGGAAAAAGTGGGAAGAAACGATTTTTTTATTTATTTTTTCAAAATTCCCACTTTCGTTTCGATGCAAATTCACCTCCGGAGAAGCTCTTCCATGTTCATTCAATCAGGGACGGAACAGGGACGGAAGGCAAGTTCACATCTCCAAATTATGTTATGTAAAAGCTTTCGGACATTCTCGGCTCACAGAAAGTATCTCGTTGCTTGTTAAGAATAACAGGAGAGAGGCTAATTCAAGGAAGGCAGCAAGGTGTTCATGCCCTAGCCAGGTTTAGTTTTTTTCTAGATCATGAAAGGAATCGAGACTTATTATTGTAGGTCAACGATTTGTAGACCAAAGAAGTGAATGGTGGAGAAAATAATCATGGGTGGTAGTGAAAAGACAGCTTCAAAGGAACTAAGCTCAGATGGATTGTCATATACAGATCTATATAAGGGGAAAAAGGAGTTTGATAAACAGAATGAAATAAACCGATTTTGGGGAGACAAGGTTAAGTCTTGTTACAAATTGAGGAACCTCCAATTATCAAAGAGGAATGAGTTCATGAATCTTTATAGGAAAGTGTATGTTGATAGACAACATGCTCAGGGAGGTCTAATTCCACAAACCTTTGCTGTTGCTTATTTTCTTCAAGAGATGAAGGGGAAACAAATAAATTGGTTATCTTTTCAAGCACATGCTGCTGAAAATTCAAGGTCACAAAAGTTAGAGAGTAAGGAGGACAGTTTTTCCGAGAATAGGTTACAAGAGAAGAATCATGCGAGCACTCAATTATCAGTGGGACCACGACTTAATGTCACTTCTAAATGCGAAAAAAAAGTCTACAACAAAAAAAGTGGTAATCCTTTCTTCACATCTTTTACCTTGAGTTTGTTTAAGATCATACAGCCACTAATTATCTTACACTTGCAGCAATTCATAGCCAAATTGGAATTGACGTGGTTTCAAGTAAGTGTTTCTCTATTTTTTCACAATGAATTACTTAAAGTGTATAATTTGGATTCAATTTTAAAATTGATCAAGCATCTTTGCTTGTTATTGTTGCTGAGGTATTCACCATTTTTAGATAGCAAATAGGTCTTAGATTATTTTGTATGCTCCATTTGTTTGTGATTTGTATTGTCACGAGAATAGTGAGATTACAAACCCACATAAATTATACGGTTTGTAGCTTGTTAGGGTTTGTGTCTGGTTTGGTGTGGTGATTGCATGAAATGTTTGCTAGTTTTTAGCTCTAAATTATGGTTTGATATGGTGATTCCAAGTTCAATGTTCTTTTCATGCTACTGAGGTGTTGGTTATAGCCCTAAATTATGGTTTTATGTATGGTTCATGGTTTGTAGCCTAAATTATGGTTTGTGGCTCGATTGTGTGTATAGTTGAGTTGTACTTTGTCTTACATTATGTAGCTTGAAAGTTTATATAGTGTAGTTTATAGTTTGTAGTTAAAGATGTCTAACAGATAGTTAGATAGTTGCTATAGTTTGTAGCCTGAGATATGATTTGTTTCATAGTATCTTGCTATAGTTTGTAGCCTTAGATATGCTGTTTTATAGTTTGTAGCCTGAGATATGCTTTGTTTCATAGTATGTTGCTATAGTTTGTAGCCTGAGATATGTTGTTTCATAGTTTGTAGCCTGAGATATGCTTTGTCTCATGTATGTACTGTGGATTGTAGTTACCCGTTTTCCTTACATTTAGTATGGTCATGAATTAGTATCATTTGTATCCAAGTATCTTTGATAAATGTGTGTTGCATGTGATAGGTACACACAGGATTATGCATGAATGGATGGAATCAACAGAGATTGAGTTGAAAAAAATAGAATCAAGGATCGGTTTATCCGGTGGAGGATCAGAGAACTAAATAATGCATCCAAGTCAATGAGAGAGAGAAAAAAAGCTTTTGAGGAAGAGAGGCGAAAATGGTTTGCTTTGATGAAGGATATGACAAAAGAAGCTAGTCTTTGGAGTTATGGCAGTTATAAATTTGAGAGAACAAGAGATGGCCTGCTTAATTCAGATTTGTTATGTTCAAGATGATGAGCTTCTAGGTTTAGAGAATTCAAGAAAGACCGATCTTGAGGCTATGCGTTTTGCAACCCCGCTTGAAAAGGTTTCAATCAGGTTGCCAAACACTGAAGAGGGGGATATCATTAGATCCCCAATTGCCAAACTTACCTTCAAAATCATGCATTGAGGCTAATCCAGACATTTGCCCATTTTGTGGAAGAGTTTTGTTGTTTGATGGCAAACCCTTACCAATACTGTTAGCGGAGTGCAATCACAAATATCACTTACAATGTTTGGTTTCCTTGATAAGGTATGGTGACCTTTGAACTTGACATGATTGCTTCTATCATTACTAACGTTATCTATGAGTTTTAGTTATGATAATATATGCTGCCAAGCTGATTGCGGCCATGCAATGTCCGAAAACAGGTTAGAGCACTTGGTGTTGATAGATCTACCTCACATGTGCAGTAGGGATGTTCTAGCAGATGGTAACCGACATTATTTACAACAAAAGCACTTGATAACTTTATGTACTAATCCATTGCTTAATGTGTTAGATGATGTTTCAGCAGCCTATGTTCTCACTGCATCAAATGGACATGTAAGCAAATTAAACATTGCAGAAGCATCTCCACATTATGAAGAAGAAAAGGTTAATGGGAAAGGTAATGAAGAAAATGTAGAAGAGGAGGTAAAAATTCTCTCAGTGGAAACAAAAGGTAATTTTTTTGAAGGCATGCATACACTTGTTTGGTTTTAGCAAGTAAGATTTAGAGATGACTGTAACAGCCAAGATTCATGGCCCTAATCATGTTCAAGAGCTGCAACATACTGGGAAAGAAATCGAAACAGATCTATATGCCTCAAGTAAGTGTTATGTATCTTTATGTACAAGCAATCTTTATAGTACAGAAAATGGTAGACGGTAAACTGTACTATGGTGTTCCAACAGGTCCGTTTATTACTCCATCGACTGGATATATAAGCAAATTAACCAATGCAGAGGTTTTTGCCCCCACAACGAGAAAGGTATTTCGAGTCCAATGCTAGAGTCCACACTTTATATTTGCATCTATTTACACAAGTTTTTGAGTTGTAGTAGAGAGCTTTCCCATATCAGAAGAAGCCACCATTGGAGATCGGGAATTGTCAATAGGTAAGTTCTAATAATATGGTTTTAATAACTTGATTCTGAAATTTCATCATGATCTAATCAAACATCCTGCTGTGCATTAATAGAGAGGACTACTTTTGATGATCAAAAGAGTGCGTAAGCGTTTGGAAATGAGAAGTTCATCAATGTGTGATGGTGTAATGCTCAATGGTATGCTAATCTAGCTAAATCACTGTTAAATTTCATTGATTTTGGAACATATGCTTAATTGAGTGCAATCAAGTTAGAAATTTAACCATTGAGCTCCCTAATGGTTTTGATATTTTGTGGAGTTTGTGCAGCCTCAAATAGAATTGAAGATGCAACTCCAAAGAAGACCAAGATTGCAAACAATATGTCATTTGAAAGGCAAGGTATGCTATGATTTATTAGGGAAATGCATTTGAAGCTTGTATTTTCTTATGTGTTTTTCTATGCTTGCATCAAACAGGAAGTGATAGGCTGGGAAGTGTAGATCTTTGAAACAGATTTCAGTATCATCTCCTCCACCTCCTTTAAAGAAAATCGGGGTTGTCGAGAAAGCTAATTATATTTGATTTCAATGGAGTGCTTGGTAAAATGTATGAGACAAAGGGAGGGATCCCAACTTGCATTCCCGAAGAAGGAACAGTGCCTCAGCATCTATTAAAGAGCAAGCTCGTTATTTTAAGGCCAGATGCAATAGAGTTTTGAGCTGGTGTGCAAGTGAACACTTTGACATTGCCATGTGGTGCGATTTGGATGTTGCAAGTTTGAAGTCAATCACCGATAAGGTATTTCCTGCAAAATTGAAGAAGAAGTTGGTGTTTGAATGGGGTGTTGATAAGTGCATGAAGGTAGGTTTCAAGTATCAGAAAGTCAATATAAGCTTGAAACTGTTGCAGAAAGTATACAAGGACAAAGAGCTTGGAGGATATTATAACACATCGAATACCTTGATGATTGATGATCACCAATATAAAGGGTATAAGAATAGCCCTCATACTATGATCACACCAATCTCTTTCCATCCAGAACGCAGGGATAGGTCATTTCTATTGAACCAACTGAAGCCATGGTTGGAGGGCTTGAGAGACTCAAATCACATTGTAGACTATGTTCGAGATCATCCTATTACTAATTGGTTGGATGATATTTCTGATTCAATAATTGAATTGATGACAAAAAGAATGGTTTAAAATATCATTGTGTTTTGATTCTTGTATTTGATATCTGGTATTCTTATTTGATATCAGGTATGTAATCTCTGAAATATGACAAGGATTTCGGTTGCTTTGAATTATATGATCACCAAGGAATGCTTTGAATCTGTAGTGATGTAATTAGCATGTGTATATCAATTTGTGTATATATCAAATACAGCTTTCTCTAAATTTGGTTGCTACTTAACAATATGTTTCTTGCTGGACTTTACCATTCCTGTGAACTAATACTTGTTGAATCCATGTAAGACTAATAGTTCATGCAAGACTTTGTTGTTTTGCAGTAATCTGATTTGATATGACACTGAATTTGGCAGTGTTTTGGTTTATGTATACTGTCTTATATGTAACTTGGGTTTGGAAAGGCTTTCATATTCATGCTTGCTCAATAACCAAGTTTACTCGACTTTAATCTTAAACAGGTAGTTATTTAGTTGAACAAGCTGGAACTTTAGAAGCGCCAAGTAAGAGATGGGAATTTTTAGCAATGGAACCATATTAACAATTAGGGACCCAGGCACGAAAAACAGATGGGTTTTTTAGCATCTAAAGTTCAATGACAGTTAGAAAGTCTGGCACCAAAAAAAACAGATAACATTTTTGAGCAATGGAAACTCGTGTCCTATTAGAAACTTGAGCAATACAGAAAGGATATACTCAGAAAGGAGATAAAAAGAATGTACACACAGCATGCATGCAATTAGACATTAGATTACATGTTCCCAAAAACTTTCAGAGTTTCAGAAAAAACTCAGAATGGTGAATATATTTAAAACATTGAAGAATAGACAAGAAATAGACAAGAAGTTGCATCAAAAGGAAATAGACAAGATCTGTAATATATCAGAAGGAAATAGACAAGAAATACATGACACTGAAAGCTGAAGTTTATATTATATACTCCCAAAAACAACCGTCACTTGGACGAATTTACAAAAGACATGTTCATCGCAGGCATGTTCCATCACAAAAAAGAGGTAGCATCATAAGTTATGGAGATGAGTTATGGAGATTCATATACATGGTCGAGAAAACAAAAGCACAACATTGAAAAAAAAAACACAGGGGTATCCTAGGCACGTCCAGCAGGCGGCATCCTGAGCTCCATATGCAGGTCATTGCCATTAGCTTGAATCACCATCTCCAGAAGGCGCTCATGGTCTGAATGAAGACGGTCTAGCCACTGCTGAACCTTTTCAGAAACTACAGCTCCTTTTCGAACTAGGCGCTCCACCTCCACACAAGAAAATCTGGCGACATACTTGATCCTCTTGCCCGGCTGGCTAGAACTCACAGATTCGTCCATGGGAACTCTGGCGGTGATCTTGATTCTGGCCATTCTCGTTACGATTGTGGTGGGAATTGGAAGGAAGATGAAGAGCTCGATTCCAATCGAGTGCAATGGAGTGCATGCATACGACATTCACTGTTCTGTCTAAAAAGGCGTGCCATGCAATCAATGCCTTCGTCAACTGAAATTTTTTTTTTTTGTACTATTGTTGGTTTGGGGTTGTGCATGTTGGTGAACTATTGGTTTGATTTGTTAATGGTCACATTTGGGAGTCTTTATGACGTTACCATAAACTTTATGAACCATAAACTTTATCAAAATTGAACCATAAACCTTATAAGTGAACTTCATGAACCTTGAACCCTTATGGCCACATATGTTAATTTTATGGAGTTTATGGTTTAAAATGTGCAAAGCAATGTGCTAGTTCATATGCAAAGCAATGGTCACAATATTGCAAAGCATAACTAGCATGTTCATTATGCAAAGCAATGGTCACAATTATGTTTATCATGGTCACCATTTTGCAAAGCATAACTAGCATGTTCATTGTGCAAAGCAATGGTCACAATTTTGCAAAGCTTAACTAGCATGTTCATTGTGCAAAGCAATGGTCACAATTATGTTTAATATGGTCACAATTTTGCAAAGCAGTGCATGTTCATAGGCAAAGCAATGGTCACAATTTTGCAAGGCATAAATAGCAATGTTCATTATGCAAAGCAATGGTCATAATTAAGTTTATTATGGTAACAAGTATTATGGAACCTTAGAATTGTTTTTGAAGTTTAATGTTCATACAAGTATTGCAATTGAAAATCCAAAAGGGAGTTTAGGGTTGAGAAATCCAAAATACTGATTTGCTCTAAAATTCTGCATCTCAAAAGGGTGGGTGAGGAATGGATCCCCATGGCGAGGGTTGAGCTCTCACCATGAGGACCCAATTTGTGTATATATCAAAATGCATGTGCCACATCATCATGCCATGTCATCATACACGTGATGCCATGTGGACAAGTATTTGTTTTTTTTTTTAGGGCTAGATGTTTAGGTTAATATGTTAATGTTTAATGTTTAGTACAAGTTAATGTTAATGTTGTATGTTATGTTGTAAGTTTAAAAGTTTTTTTTTTTTTTTTTTTTTTTTTTTTTTTTTTTTTTTTGAAGGACGTCAAGCTTTATTCACCAACTAGAAACCAGAGCAACATAAATGCAAAGACAGGATTATAACCCCAGTGGACAAACCGATCCAACTGAGCACAACCACCTGCCTATGCAAAAGAATGAATCTGAAGGTAAGTATGCCAGATCAGTACTTTCTTCTCTTGATCAAGAGAAGAACAATTGTAAGCCATAACAATTTTATCTTGCGCCCACTGAAGAACAACCTCATCTGCAGTATCTATGCCCTTAAAGATAAACAACCTCCTTCTCTTCCAGATTGACCATAAAAGCCAGCCACATGCGAGATGAAAAGCTCGTTTCCGTTGTTTGGGCCAAGCATCAGGATAGATAGCAAGCAAAATTTGCTGGCTAGATCGAGACGTGCCAAAAAGGGTCAACAACCAAGACCATGCCTGCCGAAGCCTCTCACACAAGAAAAAACAATGCTCAATACTCTCAACCCTTTGCTGGCATAAAGGGCAGAGCTCTGAAATCCGATTATCCATTTTATGGACTAACCTGTTGACTCTGAGGCATCTATGGATCACTTGCCACCACAAAACTACTACTTTGGGGTGAAGCAGCTTATCCCATACCCATATCCAAACCCTTTTCCATTGTGGCCGAGGGACACAAGATGCCATCTATTAGATGGAGGCAGGATTTCAGAATGCACAAGCAATTTATACACAGAAGACACAAACCGCCCTGGCTGGATATCCTGATGGCAACCCCATATGACTACCTCAATCTGTGGACCAGAATCCTGTGGCAACAATGCAGCAATATGATTCCAGATTACTCTGTCCCATCTGTACAACAAGAACTTTGTTCTAAATGCTTCCCATGACATGAGATGATCAGACTCATACCAAGCTGCAATAGTATTGATACCAGCTGCTACCCATCGTCGTTGTGTCTTTGGATGAACAACCACACTTAGAGGCACATTCTCTGGAGTGTCCTGCAAAGGAATCCACCAGCATGGAGTGGACAACTGAAGACATGCCTCAGGATTAATATGGAAAAGAGACCTGACAGTGTCCCAAGCCGCAAGCAACCCCTTTAGAAAGGGAGAAGCATTAGGATACGGATGCATATGATAAAAAGTTAACTTAAATAAGTTAACTTACAACTTGTTAAGTTAACTTGTTAGTCCATGTGGTAGTCCATGTGGCAATCCAAGTGACAGTCCATGTCAGCATTCAATGAGCCAAGTCATCAAACACGTGTTATGCCATCCTAGTCATCATCATCCTAATCTGTCTAATCTGTTCTAAGTAAAGTTAGCATCAAAAAGGCATTTATACAATTTATACAAGACAGTTTATACAAGGCATTTATACAAGACATTTATACAAGGCATTTATACAAGGCATTTCACTGTGTCAGATCGTATTGCATTTCAGGGATTGACCCTATTACTGTAGCTGCATTGACTGGATTCGACATATATCCCACAGGCTTGGTGACAATATGAAGCCCTTAGACCATTGAACCTTCAAATTATTCAATATTGCTTTTCTTTTAGGTTAAACAACCTTAACTATTTCACCATGACTACAAGTTCAACACCTTCATATTTTCTACAAGGGGAGCCAAGATATGTATCATTCCCCCTTCATGTGATATTCATGACACTTAAAGTATGCTAAAATCAATAGGTAGATAAGAACTTAGTATGCTAAGATCTTAGACTTCACAGAAATGCATAGGCTATATATTCAATGACTGGTAACTTATTCTTTAACATATTCTTTAAGTCGAATATGGATCAATTAAGAAAATCTTTAAAAGGAATTGATCAAGGAATTGATCTTCATGGCAAGGGCTTTCTTCTTCCCCTTCCCATGAAGACCCAATCCAACCCAAATAAAAATGCAAATGTTTATATAACAATGGTTTTTTTTCCATTCATGATTGTGGGATATATAAATACTGGAATTGATTGTATCGAATGTTACTGGTTTAGGGTTCATTTGTTCTGAGGGGCGAAAACCGCAATACAACCAGTCAGGTGCAATACAACGGGGACATAAACAACTCGATGGTTTTATGCCTAAGATATTTTGAACAACGACAACAAGGCAATAGTTTTGGGCTGGGTACATGGAACACATCGAAGGAAACTTCAGCAATGGGACACAATTCTGGATACACAAATACACAATTCTCATATTTCCAAAATAGAGCGAGGGATATAAGTCCGATATTCACATATGAATCATATCTCATATTCAAGATGCAACGAAACGGTACAATCTAAGTCCAAAATTTGACTTCAAATAAGTGTTTTCTTGATTATGAAAAATCAAACATGAACAAAAAAAAGAGTTACATCAATCTATTTTTCGGCCTTGTAGACCCCCTTCAATCTGCTTGTCTTATAGCTTCAAGTATCTTGCTCCTCATCTTATCAACTCATTCTTCATCACTTAGCACATCGGGCATATTATCTCCGATTTTTCTGCATCATTCTCATCAAGTGTGAATATCTCGGAACTCCCTTTGACATGATGCTTAGCTCATTACCATGGAAACTTCGAATAGCATGGACTTGTGTTGCAAAACACTATGGCTTTTTCTTCATTCCTACAAAGTTAGGTATGATGATCGGGTTCTTTGAAGCTTTCTATAATATATGCCTTCTAGGACACTTTCACCTTTTAAAAACCATACACCATTCTTTTCAAAATCTGACTCAATAGAATGCATCTCTCTTGTGCATTTCACCATCCAAAAATCAGATCCTTCTTCATTATCTTTGGGTGCAACAACTGCAAAGTTATCACCCACTTTAAGAGCACTAGCTAAGACATCTGACTTAATAGAGAATAGAGCTCTTTGAGACTTCCGGCTCTCCACCATATCAGGTTCAGCTGAATTGGTAGGCTCTACTACCACTAACTCCCATTCATCAACGTATGCCTTGTTCTCACATCTATCCCAATGTCCATCCAAGCAGCAACTACAAAAGCATGATAACTTGCGAGTATGCAACATTGTGTTGGACTGAAGATTGAAGGCATGAACACAATGAATGTTTCTCGTATCCTTTATTGTGTTTGCGCCCCACGCCTTAGACCTGTCAACATCTGTAACTTCCCAAAAATATCTTCTTACAGTATCTTGTTGTGAGTAAGTGGAAGAAATTCCATGGGAAAATTTTTTTGCAGCTGCCTCCACAACGTCATGTGCATTTTCAAGCTTTATCTCAGGAAACAAGAGTTGCATCATTCTAATCCACCTCTTCAGTTCTGCAGCCTTGCCATCGTGCTCGCCTTTACCGTGGTTTGAACCAAAATAACTCCACATCATCTGTACCTGTGTTTCAACTGAGTACCGGAGAACAAAATACATTGGACGAGCTGCCTTAAATTGTGATGCAGCTCCATCAGACCAGACCCAATGCCTTTTGGGTTTTAGCCCTTTGGCCTCCATGTACCTGAAATGCATCTTAAAACAATGTTGTACAAAGAGAGTATCATGCTTCTTGTCATCAGAGATATAGAAGTGTGTTTCTTTTACGACTTGCCCACTTTCATCCACATGATAAGTAATGTGAACAAGGATTGTTACCTGAATGCTGCACCAATACTGAGATTGCACTTTAGTACGTTCTTTGAAGGTGTAGTTTTCGGCAAGATCCACCACTGAGACCACTACATCTGAGGGTAGATTTTCCAGCAGCTCACGAAATTGCTTGTCTTGCCATTTGTACCTAAAGTTATGCAAAGGAAACCTCTTTAATCTATCACGTAACTTCTCCACAAATTCTCTAGAAGTGGTCTTTTTGTATTGATGCTTCAGGATCTTCCTTGGTTTCCCATTCTTGCCCAATCCTGCACCCTCATAGTCCAAATACTCCCAATTCAGCTCTGCATCACTCAATTCAAGAGGACATATATGCAACTTGGAGATGCCACAATTCTGACAAGTACCATAAAGGCAGTCCTTCCTATGGAACTCATCATCAACTTCTTTTGGACAAACAATGCACCTCCATAACTCATGTGTTGAAGAGAATATTAACGCGTGAGCATTACAAGTGCTGCGTATGGTGAGGTTCACATACACTACAAGTACATTCACAAGGTTGAGAATGCTTCCTTCTCATTGTTTTGAATGCATCAATAAAAGCATTCCAAGCCTAACATGATGAATACAACAGCATGTATTATAGTCTTTTAGCTTCACCACAAACCATGGTTTTAACTTTTGAAAAGATCTTGCTCCTACCTTAGCTTCAGGGTATTCTTCTTTGAACCGTTCGTACAATTGCATCTGTAAGAATATATGTGTTAGCATGCAAAATAATTCTCAAAGTATAGCACAAAAGAGGAATACAAACCATAACTACTACTGTATACCACTTACTACTACAAACCATAACTGTTACTGTATACCACTTACTACAGTCTTCCACTTACTACTACAAACCATAGGAATACAAACCATAACTACTACTGTATACCACTTACTACTACAAACCATAACTGTTACTGTATACCACTTACTACAGTCTTCCACTTACTACTACCACTGTAGTTCCAAGAGTGCACTCCAACTATGTTTAAAGCACACACCATTATGGCTGCACCCGAACTATGTTGAAACACTCACACCATTATATAGTTGCACTCAACCTATGTGTGAATATGGTTTGAGATCCACTATATCTCCAAGAATAAACTCGGTTTGAAAACAAACCACTTATAGTTGGAAAACAACCATTGAAGATCAAGGGCACAAATGAAATTATAGTTAAAGACAAGCCACTATGGCTAGACTGTAAACCATTGTAGCTCAATAATTGATGCAGCATAACTATAAAGAGATATACCTGATATAAACTTTTAATCCAACCACTATAGCAAACTGTTATTGAAAACCTCAACTATAAAAATCTCAAAGGAAGAGATAAGAAGAGATACCAACTTTGAGATTGTTCGGATAATGTCTTTGCATGCTCCTCTCTAATATTTCGTTCTAGTCTTCTAAATTTTACATCCTTAGTATTTGGAGAAACTCTAGTGTTTGAGGTCCAAAATGTTTGTACAAGTGTAATAATTGAATCTGAGATAGAGTCACACCTTTTAGATCTTTTATAATACACCCACTTTCCTCCATTGCAATCAATTTCTTCCCTGTTTTTCTTAGCAGCTGAAATATTTCTTGGATGAACATCAAGTAGCTTTCAATTTTTCGTTACTCAAATTCTCATTTTCTCCACCAAGCGCCATAGCCAAACAACTCTTTTTGGCAGCCAAACAATCAAATTTGTAGAGATTGTTTCCGGTCTTAATAGACTCCACGATGTTACTTAACATTTGGTTCTTTGCTTTTAAGTCCCACGAGATCATCTCCCACAATTCCATCCAATGCCTTATCTTTGAATAAAGTAATTTAGAATCCCTTTTTTCATTTGCACACTCATATGCTTAGGCTGCTTCAAGAATGATTCCACAGATTCACACCCACTCTCCTCTGCGTGGCTATGCTTCTTTCTACTCCAAAACATGCATTACACGAGAAACCAATGCATCTTCATTTTCTTTTTTTTCTCACGGCGTTGGCGTCTTTTCCTCTCGGTTTCCTCTTCTCTTGTTCTTTTCTTCCTCCTTCCTGAAATTTTTGCCTTACGTCTTTGCTAGTCCGGACCACGAATCCGATTCCAATAGTTCAATCCACGATTCGATTCCATTTCTTCAAGAAAAACACATTCAATTTAAATTATCTGCCAATGCCAAATGTTAGGAAGGATTCACAATTGATCAGGTCATGCAATGTTAGGAAACATGCAATTGATCAGGTAATGCAATTGGATCGAGCAACCTGATCCTGCCGTGCTCCCAATTTTGCATTTCCCTCCATACACCAGAATTAGTAATTACCACGATTCTTGCTCTGTAACTAGCTAATAGAACAAATTTCCTAATTAATGCAATTTGGTAGTTTTTTTAGTATTAATAGAATAGAATAGAATAGGTTTTTAGCGTCCACGGAGACCAATTGGCCTATGGGACCCAAACAAAAAAGAGAGCAGCAAGCATATTACTGACAGGATTAAAAAACCCCCGCCCCGAAGGGTTTTCGAGGGAAAAACCTTAGCAGTAATAAGCCTGCTGGCACACTGTACAATTGCATAGGACAGTTCAATACCGTCCCGTAGGACACAAACGAGTCCGTGCATCCATAACCTCCGGAGGTATGACCCCAACAAACCCAGCGACGCCGTAGTAATAAGCGATGCAGCGGCTGGCCGGGCACTACTAATGTCGAACATATCGCTCGGATATGGGCAAATCTTTGGGCAGGTGCGGAGGGCATGACATTCATCCTCAATCGCATACGGTGGCAACGGCAAAGCCTTTGCTCCCGTGCTTCCACGAGCCCAGCGCCATGTTTCAATGCGGGCGATGTGCCCGTCTTGAATGGAAGCTATAAGCCTGCGTTTCTTCATGGGTAATTTGGGTGTACAAGTCTTGGTGTGGGCCTCTTGTGAGCCTAGGATTGACTTCTTTGGCGATAGTGTGCCGGCTTAACATGTGTCGAGCCCTCGCATCCCGCGACTGCGAAGGAAAGTAGCATCAAGGTATAGTTTAAGTGCCTCGCGATCTTTCTTTGTCGACACGGACACATCGTTTGCCTGCACACCCGGTGAGAACCAGCGAGCTGCTTGTCTTTCCGGCGAGGATTTCAGGCGTTGGGGACCCATTGCCGTGGCCAAAGCAAAGGCGGGGCAAGCGTGTATCAGCCATAGCGACCACCTTTTGGAAGTAAAGCGATATGGCGTTCCAATGCGGCCCGTTGAAGGGGTAGAAATCTGTCTCACGGGTAGGATCCGTGCGAAGCGTGGACTTCACCCCGGGGCCCGTGCCAAGAAGGCCTTCGCACCGCCGAGGTCATTCCGGTGTTGAGGGATATCACTTTGGACCCCAAACTTCTGCCCCATACAAAGGGCCGGCTCAACCAAGGCGAAACAAATGTGGACCGGTGACCCGGGCATACAACTTCGCCTTTGTGGCTGTTGTTACGCATGGCATATAGTGCTTTCCAACCCGCAGATGACCCCCCGCGGCGATAGCAGCATCCCAATGGGTGGTAGTTGAGAACTCAATCCCCAAGTACTTGTAGGTCGGAGCCACCTCTACCTCCCCGCTTACGGTAAGTGAATGTGGGAAGCCTTGGTCGACGGGATGATGCAACTAGCGACACCCTAGTTTTGGCCAGGTTAACTTGCATGCCCAGTGAATTGGCAAAAAGTGTCAAGAGCATCAGGTGGCGTTGCATGTCCCTCGAGGTATAGGCCATGAGGTTGACATCGTCAAGATATATGAGTTGCGGATTGTGTGATGCATGATATGTGCGCCCGCACCTCCATGCTCGAGAGCCAATCTTCCAACCGATCAATGTACAGGCCAAAGAGTGTGGGGAGAGGGGCAGCCCCGGCGCCTCAATGCTACCGGGTCACCGGCCCGTCTTTGCTGATGTGATACTGGCCCTGAGCATGCCCTCGTGCGACCTATATCTGCATTACGCAAGTCGGGGTCCCCGGTGCCGCCAATCGTCCCCCATAGCTTATTGCGGGTGCGTGTCGAATGCCTTTGCAAAATCCACGAAACAACGATGCGGGTCGCGGCGATTCACGCTATCTTCAATCAATGTGCGCAGAGTGAAGATATGATCAATGGTGGAATGTGCGGGCGAAAAACCGCGTGTAAAGAGCTCGCACCTCGTTTCCTCTGCCCATATTGTCATTTGCTCCAAGGATGCCGATAGCAATTTTGCAAAGAGAGAGCTGACCATAATAGTGCGGTAGTTGGCGGACATTGAGGGTCCCCCGCTTTGTATATGGGCACTACTCTACTAGTGGTCCATTGCGTAGGGAAGCCTTCGTAATGCTTTATTGAACAATGCGCGGAGAACAAAGGCACCGGTGGAAATTGGCCCATTTCGTAAGCTCGCCGCATGCCATCTAAATCGCGCCTTCCCATTAGCTAAAGCAATTGTAGGCCCATGATGACATCCCCCTGCGTGATAACGAGCCATGCCTATCTGTGGAGGGGGGTGCCCCCCCAGCGGTCATCATTTTTGTGCAATCTTGTACCCATTGCTCAGAGGTGATGTTCCCGTGGGTCATGCGGGCTTGCTCAAGACCCTTCTCGAATGTCTGGGGGTGCGGTCCGGGGAGACCAAACATCATTCTTTGATGCTCTGCGAGGTATCGGCCTTCTTGTTCTTGAAAGGGCGGTATTGGACGGCACGTGGGGAGAGATGGGATCGATGACTTGCGGGTGTGCGTTTGAGCTCCCGACACTCATCATCAAACCATCGGTTGCGGGGAAGGTGGTGGTGCACGAGGCTTGCCGTGGTGGCCTCTCCCAAAGCATCTTTCTGCAGCCGTCAGAAGCAGGTGAGTCAGCTGAGCAGATTGTTCTTGAAGTGTGGGGAGTTGCAGCAGTCCCGCCAGATCATGCTCAAGCAGCTGGGCATAGGTCCCTGCACGGTGCCTACGTCTAACCACTTCTTGACCTATATTTCAAACTCTTCTTGGGGGGACTTGACCTACATTTCAAACTATTCTAGGGGGGACAGGGGGGACAACTACAATAGCCCACTTTACCCTGCATCAACCCTCAAGACTCAACCATCCTGAAAGTACGTGATGATCGGATGTGTGAAAATGAAAATTTTGATGATATTTCTGTGGCATGCATGATGGGCAACAAAGTAGAATCACACTTTTCTCATCTCACTAGAATCATCATTACCATGCTTCAAAATCACCTTCCACACAATACATGACCATGCACCAATATATCATACATATACCATTCACTTTGGTCACACATAATGCACCATGGAGCTATTGCATAATTATATTCTTAAAATTGGATCCAATTGAATTGTACATGGCCGAAGGGTCCAGCCAATCCCTTTCCTTTACTTGGCATGATGTTGCCATGCTATGGCAACATGGCATTTTAGACAACTTAACATAATTTGTGATGACATTTGTGCTAGGAAGATCTGAAGATACCAAGGAGGACATTAGCACAAAAAGCATGGAAACACTTGGAGCTATCTAAAGGTGCAAAATATGGCCATGAATTGGAAGAAACATGGGAAAAAGTTTGAAAGACCCTAAAGTCAAAGTTTGAAAGTTGATCATCCACATGGTACTTTTGTTTGGTTTTCATGAAATTTCTAGAATCACATCTTTAATTTGGCCAAATCATATGTCTCATACATCTAACCTTGCCATTTTCACCACGATCTCATCTTGAATTCCCACGCCATTCACGGTAGCCCTATTTTATTCTATTCCTATCTCACACTTGGCATACACACCACATATCCATCATTTTGGCCGATCTTGATCTTGAAAGACTTGAAGTATTTTTGACAAGCCAAAATTGCCAAAATTTGGAGGGGAAAGATTTAGCGCAATGTAGTTGGATATGTCATCATTCCAAATGCCAACTCACCTTCAAGTGAACATCTCATACTTGCCAAATCATTCTAAGGGGTCAAATATGAGAAAAATGGTTTTTTTATGCCCATCTCATATCCATCATCTATGTCGTTTTAACACGTGCCCAACTTCCATTTGACCTCCATGTCATATTTGAAGCCATGTCAAAAAAAAGGGGGGGGATTATTTCTAAGTTTGACCTGGACCATTGTGTAGCCCTTTGAAAATATATAGTTTTGCATTTTCAAAATGTTATTTTGAACTCACCTTGACCTTCAAAGCCAACTTCTTGTGATTTGTGCCCATTATCTTATTTTGCAAAGGAATACCTAGCCTATCTACCATTTCCACCAATCACCCCCCTCCATGTATCACCTCCAGTGTGGGGTGGAACACAAGCCAAATCCCACGCGGCCGCCATACAATCATGGAAAGACAATGCAAAATTACTCCTTTTATACATGGGCTTCTTGCTTCGATGCTTGTTGGATATTTGCTTCAAAAAATTTATGAAAACCTAACTCTAAATGACCAAATTAATTTACGATTTGTAAAAAGAAGGGGTCCTTCTATTCTATTCTTGTATATAAGAGCATCAAGATCAAGATTGCAATGTAAAACTTTAAGTTGTCTTTTCTCGTCCTCATTCTTATCCTGGTGTTGGACCAATGTACAATGTTGGATCGTGAATTTGAAGTCTGTAAATGTCCAGTTCTCCAAAAGACATTCTACAAATGCACCTCATTCATCTCTTGCCACCTCATAGTTAGAATTTGCGAAATGACAGATCTTAAGATCCAGCTTTTTGTGGAACCATGACTTATGCAAGGATGCCTTGCTCTCGAGTTGCTTTGTTTAGATATTATGAGCAGTTAGTTGGGAAAACACATGCAAGTTCCATATTTTGAAATTATTCAATGACTAATACAACTCATTTTGGGATTATTTGGCGTGTCCTCTGAAGATCTAAAAAGGATATTGCTACAACCTCTCATATGTTATGTCCATGAAATTAACTTGGATGGATAAATTAAATTCTTGGTACCACTAAGGAACAAAATTCAAAGACCGTGAATGTATTGTGCAAAATAAAACAAGGGGCAAATGTCTAATGGCATTGAGTTAATTGTAGTTGTAGTTGTTAGTACTTTGTTTTAGGTAGTGGTACTTTGTGTTGGATGTTGTAAAGAGAAGTATTCGCGGCAGCCTCCTAAGATCACATTGGCTCAGTCCACCAGTCTAATTTCAAGTCTTATTTGGCCCAATTGCAATTTTAAATGGCTCGGGGGTTGGATGCATGTAATGTAGTCCACTTTCACCATTGCAACTCCGTGGCCTTGCTTCTATGCTTGCAATAGAGAGGTATTGAAAGCATGGGGAGAGAAGCATCATTTATGTTCTAGCATCTATGTTTCGGATGGATTGGAGCAGATATATCCACAACAAGAAAGCTCAAAGGTGTAACTGAAAGTTTGGAACTTAGTTATTGTATATTGGGTAGTAATTTTAACGAGTCCCTGGGTCTATGGTCTAGTGGTAACACACTAGTTCTAAGACATGTATGCTTGAAGTTGGAGACCGCCCAGAGTCACAATATGTATAGACCTATCCTATGGCCCATTGTAGGGACCCTGTAGACGTTAAAATAATATATATTTATCTTTTACTTGTATGTAAGAAATATTCAAAACATTAGTTACGTTGGGAACCTGAAACATTATATGGTGGGAGTTTCTTTGCAATTTTGATGCTTTAGAAAGGCTTAAATACATCCATTCATTCATTTGCATTATACCTTGGGAGCTTCTTTGCAAATTTGATGATTTAAAAAGGCTTAAGTACAATTATTCATTCATTGATTCTAAAACGTAAACAGTTTATGCCTCATAATATATTGCTTACAAAATTTAATTCTAAACCCTTGGAACCCATAATGATCCTATGCTTAATACTCCTTAACACTTGTTGGAAGAAATGAAAAATGACTACATGGCAAAGCTATGGACATTCTATCTGCACTTACATACTTAGGGGTGGAGTTTTCATGTTCCTTTTTTCGGTCAAAGAAACATTAGACAAGCTAGGATTGCTAAAGGGTATGCTGTGTAAAATGCATTTCTATGTGCTCATACAAAGCTCCTTTCATTTGAGATGCTCATGAAACTAGAAAGCTTATATGGATAAAAAATTGCGGAGTTGATGAATTGCATCACAATCAATGGTCTCAATTAAGTAAAGAGGGCTTTATCTCCGAGGAATAAAAAATCTATGCATCTAGGGTATGGTCGCCATGTTCCGCGCACTTAAGGGGCAAATTGTCCTTAAACACCCGGTTTTCACCCAAATTTCGATCTGTCAATTTATTGGGATACCTAATGTTGTCCTCAACAATTTCCCCGAAGACAATTTTCCGAAATTCAATCTCCATCGAAAGTTATGGTGGCCTAAAGAAGGGGGGGTCAAACGTCCACCCTCGCCTGTCCCCAAACCACACTTCGCGGTACCCGAGGCCCTCTTTAGCGGCCTTTATGGCGTGCTAGCGCGCGGGAGGTGCCACGTACCGCGCACATGTTGCCACCTATCGGCGCCAATTCTTTGGATCGACGCATAGCGCCCAGCTCCCCCGCCGGAGGCCACATCTCATTATTAGTGGCGGGCCTAGGTGCCGTATCACGAGGTCTAGGTCGCCCGACTACCAATACGTATGGTACCGGGCGTTCGAGGTACCGCCAGCGGTAACCGTTGGTCTTTTGGCCCACTTCGCCCGAGTGGAGAATTTCTCCCTCTAACTCAATTCTTCACCCAATTTGGCCCAAACATTCCCGGCCATAATGGGATGCCAATTAATTCGGTTTGTAAAGGCGGATTCTTGAAATCCGGCCCATCATTGCGGTTAAGCCCTTAAATTGAGCGATCGGCGGGGGGAAGATCGCCATTTCCTTTCAAGCATCCGGGTTTTAAAGGCGTCGAGGTATGTTCTCGAGGTTACGATATGTTTTTGTTTCTTATCTTCCATTGATCTTGTGCTTTGTCGTTGTGTTACGGGGTTTTAGGCGCCATGGATGCACGACGAACCGGTTATCCGGTCCGGGGGAGGTGGGACATAGTGAGGGGTGGCGGGTATGATCCGGTCCAAGAGAGCTTCGCCCTGCTCCGTGGCGCCATCCTCCCTGTTAGCTCCTCCTCGACCTCTACCACTCCTAACTCTTTCAAGATTAGAAGCTGTTTGGTGACCCCTGAGAGATCACAGCGGTTGTCGGTTCTTACGTCGTCGAGGTATCGCCCGAAATAGTCTCTCAAGTTGAGCGGGCTCGTTCGAGACTGACCGATCCCTTTGCCAAATCATAATCGAAGGCGACCATGTGCTATTCCAAAGCCCCCGTTGGTTAATTTTTTGCTGCTGCCCCTTTGTACGAGAAAGGCCCCACGGGCGATCCTCGCCTCCTCTTCCTTCATGTTGTGAAAGCGGCCCTTCGGGCATATTTTGTGCAGCACTGAGGGGCTCAATTTTGTCGAACATTATTTTTGTGTAATGGAATGATCCTGTTTTTCTTATCCTTTGTTTGCGGTTCATTCTTTGTTCATTGTTTATGTTCACTTCTGTTATTTATTTATGGTTGTGTTAGGTGTCGGGTCCATGCAATGTTAAGCGTGCAACAATCACTATTTTAATCAGTTCACTATCTTAGCCATAAATCTTGTACAACAAGTTCACTATTTTCCTTCATATATTATGTACAATGAGTTGTCGACATGCTTAATTGTCTTGGGTTTCATCCGAGTCTTCGGATACTGTGCACATTGTGCGTTAATAGCGATTGCCAAATAAAAGGTGAACTGAATATTAAGATTACAACGTGACCAAACATACCGGCTATCGGGCGGGTGTAGCTATGAATGAGGTCCCCTCCCCAAACCTTGGAGTTGGCTGGGTGACTCGAGCCATGTCAGCCCTCCATATCCTTGCAAACCCAACATCCATCTCCTTTGCACGGCTCACAATTCCAGGGTCTACCCCAATTTCCACCATTTCCCTGATAATCCTTGCCTTGTCTATTGCAGCAACCTGGTCATGCTCGGGTCCTGAATTGGCTGCAGCATAGTTCACCATCCACGGGTGTCGGTCTCATTGAGTTGCCGTGACCAATGTCAAAGATGTTTAGCGTGGGCGTGCAAGTCCCACACCTCTTCATTGGGGGAATTGAGTGTGTTGATTGGGTTTGCTACTGAGGCCTAACAAGAGGTATGCAACCCTCGATACTTACGTGATGCTCATGACCAAGATCCGAAAGCGGATATGTGTGTCATCTAAAGCGCACATGACTTGCTCTTCATCGGCATCATCCAAAGGTTGGGAGTTCAGGTCTACGAGGGGACTAGCAGTGCAATGAGGTTGAAGAGCTGGTCAATTCACGGGGCGTCGATTTCTGACAATGGGTGCCCCAAGTGGACTTAACCCTTGTCTAATCCTAAGCCTGTTCCTCACTGTAATCTTCTTGTCTTAACCTCCTCGCTCAACACCCTTTGAAAACCAAATATGGATGCCACTCTAGACATCCCCTTGGGTACATAAACTCCCTAAGCCTTGCGGCACTTGCGGCTTCCTTTCATCAGCCAACTTCCTCATCTCTCTCTCCTCCATGTTAGCTTGTGCCCTCTTGGCGGCTGCTCCCTTTCACCTTCCTCCTTGCGGCCTCAACCTTCCTTCTTTGCCGGTGCGCTCCAATTTCAATTTCTCGGCCTCGCCCTTCTAGCACGATTGCGCTCTCAATGCCTCACAAAACCATCACTTGATATGTGAACTCTCCCTCTCGGATCACGGGGCAAAGCCTCTCTTCCTTGCCCTTATGGTGCGTGATGGCATGCCATATGTTTGAGAACCTCCAACATCATTGGCATGCACCGACTCATTCTGGTGGCACCTTCAATGGGCAATTCATGGTTAGGTTCCACATGGCGGCTTGTGGCACATGATCACCAACTGGATTGTGTGGCATTTGGTCATTCTGCACTTCATTTGGGAGTTGTCTGGTAAAGCCTCCCATAGCTGGTGCATACGCCATGTCAAAGGCCTCCACTTGTGCCATATCACGGATGGTAATCTTCTCCGGCTTGCTCTGGCTTTCTTTGTAATGTCTTCAACATGCACCCTCCCAAACTGGTACATTCTTGACTGGCTTAACCTTTTTCTGGTCAAAGGGCGGATACCGGTTGCCCTAAAACACGCCTTGATGTTGCGGGGTGTGAGGCCGCATGCAACTGGACCGGGAAATCAATTACGCTATCTCCTCCTTCTTTGGTTCGCCCTCCCTTTGCTTTACCATGTAGGCAGCTCTATGCCTCTTGAATCTTTGCCTTAAAGGGGCAAAGCATGCCACATCTAGAGGTGAAGTCTATGAGATGTATGTGGAGGCAATAAGGCAAAGTGGATGCCCTTCTCTTTTGCCTCCAATATGACTTCGGCTCTACATGACCGCCATGACCATCCAATATGATAAGGTGAGGCTGGTGCGGGGATACACCACGGAACTCTTCTTGCCGCAAAATGTGACAGCCATGACTTAAACAGTTCTGATGTCATCCAAGCCGAAGATTGCACAGCCTGAATGGCACCTTCTTCACATCTTGCAATATGATCTTGCCTCATGCGATTACCTTTGAAAATATACATGTTGGGGATCCTGTACCCCTCAGCATTAACACAAACCAAAATAGTAACCCATTCCCTATTGTTCATAACTACCTCACTCACCCTATTCCCCCCCTTTCTAGCTATGATTTTCAACCCCTTCACTTTCCCCTGCTGAATTCCAGTCTCGTCAGCATTCCATATCCTTGAGGCGGGGAATGCAAATTCAGCATAAATCTGCTTAAGCCCGGCATAGAAGTTGTCGAGGTTCTCCTGTGTCATGGCACGGGCCCTGGCCACATCTAGGGTTTCTGGACTCCTTAGAGCCACTTAGGGTGTCTTTGTTTAAAGAGCTTCCACCACTTCTTTGCCTGGTACTCCAGATTCACCACATGAGCCCCCTGCTCTAGCCATCTCTGTTGCCTTTTCCTTGACAGCAGATAGTGTGACCCCCATCCCTTGCTCTGCCATGCTAAGGGCCCAATTGACGAGCTCCTCCTCTTGGAGAGTTGTCAATATCTGTGGATGATTTGTTTGCTTGTGGCTTGTTCGACCGTATAACCAATCCCTGATTGTGGACTCGGTATACGGACCTCCTAGAAGCCTCTCTAATTGAAATGCCATATTGGCTTACCTCTTTGAGGATGTCGAGCATTTGCTCTTACGTCCATTGACCTCTCCTACTCGGCCTCCTTGGCATTTGGTAGCAAGATCGACTGTGGTGCCCTCCTCTTTGTCCCGGGGCCTTGAGACCCTCTTGGATGATGGGTCTCACGGTACCCCTTTCAAACATCAGTTCTCTTCGTGCCCTCGTCGAAACCATGGCTATCTTCGTGTTCTTCGACCTCCTCTCGATAACATTTGAACTGTGAAAGGAGGGCGAGATTTTATGGCCATGGAAGCCATAGCGGGTGTCGGAGAATTCAATTTCGAAGAATGCAATCGAGTGCAAGCTTTGGGCGCCAAATCGTTTCAAACCCGCATTGAATTCGTTTCAAATCGGCATGCTCGGGGTATTTTCTTCAACACGGACGTGGTCATCTAGTGCACGAGCGTGGTCATCTAGTGCACGGTGCCAGGGACATTCAAGTCACGACAGAGGTCATTGCAGGCACGGATGATGGAACTTGGTGTCTCGGTTGAAGGAAACCTAGATAACGACACCTGGCCACAAGCCGACGACACCTGGACGGGGATACCCATGGCTGCCTGGCGATAACCAGCGTAGGGACGGGGGGTTTACCGTCGCTCTGAGGTGGGGTCACGGCAGCAAGAAACCCAAATCGGGGGCCAATAAATGCACTGTGTCCGGCACCCATTTGCTAGCTGTAGATGTTGTGTCTCCAATAAATTTCATATTTGTGAGATACACCACAATGCAAAGTAGTCTCAACAACTTTTCCAGCCTACGTAAAGTTCAGGGGGAAGATATTTCGCCATATTTCAGGCCTAGATTACAACAGATAATCGCTTCCTCTCCTCCGATGTTGGCTTCATCTCCTCCGATGCTGGCTGATAACGGAGTAATCAACTTTTTGTGGCTACGATGACGCCACGTGGCAAGAAATATCTTCCCCCTGAACTTTACGTGAGGAAATGTTCGCCCGCAGGCCCTTACTGCGGGCGAACATTACCTCTACCATAACGACCCACAAGACATACAATTGTGTCTATTACACATTGCGTCGGACATCGTGTATGTCTTGGTGGGAGTTTAACGGATGGACTGTTGTCGGTAACTGGTAAGTTTTCTCTGCCATTTGGGGCCTGCCCTTTGTTAGAATGTTCGCTTTGTATCTTGAGTGCATGGTGATTTTTTAGCTTTAGCTGATATCCTTCAGGCTCTTTCCAAATTATCATCAGGGCTTAGAAAATAATGTTTAAGAGGAGCAGGAGCTCGTCAGGACCAAATAATGCTTATTCTATAAATGAAGTGTGTTTCTCACTGGTTCATGCTCGGCTGTATAGTAGATCATTTTCTTTAGCCATCGTCGACTATGCAAGCTTCACTCAACCAAACAAGAGGTCTAATGGAGTTCCAAAGCCAAATGTTCTAGATGCAATCATTTCAGCAAACAAATCAGGGAATGGCAGACATGCTCTTGAGTTGTTTCATGGAATGCAGACATCTGATCTGAGAATTGGTAAGAACTTCTATCTTGCAGTACTTAAATCTTGCACAATGACTAAAGACCTTATCGAGGGTAGACTGATCCATGAGCAAATCCGAGATAGAGTTCTGCAATCGGATGTTTTCCTGGGTAGTAGTCTTGTTGACATGTATGCCAAATGTGGAAGCCTCGAAGAGGCATGCCAGGTTTTTGATTCCTTGCCAAATCAGGACGCAGTATCTTGGGGTGCACTGATAGCAGGATACACACAACATGGAAAAGGTTCTTCAGCTCTAGAACTCTTTGGAAAGATGCAGCAGTCAGGCATAGAACCTAGTAAAATGACATTTTCCAGCATTTTAAAGGCATGTGCAAGTATGGGATATTTAGATCAGGGCAGAGTCGTCCATCATCATCTATATAAATATGGTTTTGATATAGAGATTATTGTAGGTACTGCTCTGATAGATATGTATGCAAAATGTGGAAGCCTTGAGGAGGCATGGGAAACCTTTAGTAGGTTGCCAGCTCGAGATGTCATATCATGGAGTGCAATGATTGCAGGGTATGCACAGCATGGGGAGGGCCTTCTTGCTCTTGAACTTTTTAGAAAAATGCAAGCAGAAAACATAAAACCAAATAGAATAACGTTTTCAAGCGTAATCAAAGCATGTAGCAGCATCGGAAGCAGAGACCAGGCCAGGCGTATTCACGACCAAATTATTGAAAGTAAACTTGGTTTGGATGATGTTATGTTGAGTGGTATCATCGATATGTATGCCAAATGCGGGAGTCTGGATGAAGCATGTGAAGTTTTTGATCAGTTGTCAAAACGAGATGTTGTCTCATGGAGTGCAATGATTGCAGGATATGTACAACATGGGAATGGTCTACCTGCTCTGGAACTTTATAAGGAAATGCAGCAGGAGGGTGTGAACCCAGACAAGGTTACCTTTCTAAGTGTTATGAAAGCATGTGCCAGCATAGGAGCCCTCGAACATGGCAGGCGTGTACATCAGCAGATCACAAAATTTGGACTGGTACTGGATACTATCTTGGGGAACACTCTTGTTGATATGTATGTGAAGTGCGGATGTTTGGCGGAGGCACAAAAGGTTTTCAACGAACTGCCAAAACTCCGCGATGAGGTGTCTTGGGGTGCAATGATTTCAGGGTATGCACACAATGGAGATGCAATTTCAGTTTTTCAGTGTATTAAGGACATGGAACAAGAAAGAATTCAGCCAAACGAGGTGATATTTGCAAATATTCTTGTGGCATGCAGTTGTGTAGGCCTGGTGGATGAGGGCAGTCATTTTTATAAATCAATGAAAAAAGACCATGGCATCATGCCTGATATCCGACATGATTCTTGTGTACTTGATCTGCTTGGACGTGCAGGCCGCTGGAACGAGGTGGAAATTCTTCTTGAATCGGGTATTCAGCTTAATGTCGTTGGCTGGACATCTTTATTAAATTCATGTCAGCTACATGGTAATGCAGAACTAGCAAAAATATGTTTTGATGAAATTATCCACTCATATCCTAATTCTGAGGCTGTATATGTGCTCATGGCAAATGTTTACGCTAGCACCCATATGATAGACAGCATTATGAATGTAGAAGGCTAAATGTTTGCAGGATGAATGCAAGAGCAATCTAGCATAGGATTATTGTGCATATGAGGAAAGCCGGGCACCGAGAATTTCACCAGATTTGAAATTCATGAGCATGCCACATCGTTGACTGAAGGTAACCACATTAGTTCTGAATATCATCGCTAGGTTGAAATATTTTGGATATATGAACTATAAGGGGGAGGTTGTTTCCAACACCGGACAAGACCGGACCAGTCGGGTGGGGATGGGTTAACATCTGAGGATCAAAAGATGGGAAGGCATTCCATCTTTTTATTTTTCACTTCTTTCATGTCTGTCAATATAATTCACGGGCATGGCAGCCCATCTCTGCTGGAAAAGCGTGGAGATGACAGGAACGTGTTGGTCATTAGTCTCTCACACAACACTATGTGTCACATATATATATGTATATATTGTTTTCGTGTTTTATCACTCACACGCATATATGTTACATTTTGTGAAAGACCTATTATCAAGAGAAGTATAGAATGGGTACGTTAGGTGTCTGCAATAGCTTTTTTTTCTTCAGTATTGCAGAATTCTTTGTCCTTGGACTTACAAAGTTACTGCACAGGATAATGGCGTACGAACCTTGCTGGTCCACCTGATGTTTGAACTCTGGGGAGTCTGGACATGGTTTTAAAAGCCTTGTCTGTTAAAGCCCTGCCATATAAGGTAGTTCTATATGTGTTATATTTCACAGCATATTTGATGACATTTCACTTCCTATGTTATGCAGGAATCTGTTCAGGCCAAAAATGGTAGTCATTTCTTCAGGTATGAATGTGAAATTATCTTCAGTAAGCTTTTGAGCATTCTAGGGAACCTAGAGATAGATTCTTCTTTCTAAGTGATCCTTTTTGTATCAGGGGCTTTGGCGATCTCAGCAAATGTTGTGAACGAGGACAGCTGGAGATGGCTATTGAAGCTGCAAAGTTTTGCGAGCTGCAAGGAGTTCGGATATCCAGAAGGGAGGCATTCTGCCTTCTGCAGGGCTGCACAAAGTGGAACAGTCTTGAATGCAGTAGACACGTGCAGTCCCTTATGGTGCGCCATGGACTAGATTCAGTTTCCAATTTGGTTGACCATCTTATCCGCTTATTTGCTTTTCACGGATGTCTACTTGATGCAAGTAAAGCATTTGAGAGAGTTGCAGAACCAAGTGAATACACATGGTGTGCGTTCATCTCAGCCAATGCCAAGCTTGGCCAAGGGAGAAGAGGCCTTGAATTGTACCATAGGATGGATCTATCAAATAATGAAAGCAACAAGTATGTTTACCTTGCCGTTTTGAAATCAATCACAGTTACATCGGCGCTTAATCTAGGTAAGCTCATTCACAATCATATTATTAAATGTGGAATACACTTCAATATTGTCATTGGAAATACACTGGTTGACATGTATGCAAAGTGTGGAAGCCTAAAATATGCATGTGAAGTTTTTGACAAATTGCCAAGTCGAGATGTAATATCATGGGGTGCAATCATATCTGGATATGCGCAGCATGGCGAAATATGTTCGACAATCAAACTTTTTGAGAGGATGCAATGGGAAGGCATTAAACCAGATAAATATACATTTTCAAGCGCCTTGAAAGCATATGGTCACTTGGGATGCATAGACCAGGGCAGGAAGGTACATGAAGTTATTAAAAGTAGTGGAATGGTGATAGACATTGTTCTTGGTAGTAGTCTTATTGATATGTATACAAAATGTGGAAACCTGGATGAGGCACGTAAAATTTTTAATATGTTGCCGAATAGAGACATTGTAGCTTGGGGAGGAATGATTTCAGGATATGCAGAATTGGGAGATGGTCTTCCTGCCATAGAGCTTTTCAAAAAGATGCAACATGAGGGAATAAAACCAAACAGCATTGTTTTATCAGGTATGCTAAAGGCGTGTGGCAGCGTGGGCGCTTTGGAGCAGGGAAGACTAATCCATGAACAGGTTATGAAAAACATGCTTGTCTCAGATCTTGTGGTGGGGACTGCCCTAGTTGACATGTATGCAAAATGTGGAATTCTGGAGGAGGCGCGGAAGATTTTTGATGACTTGTTATGTCCAGATGTGGTGTCATGGGATGCAATGATTGCAGGCTATGCTCATAATGGCGATGTTGCTATGGCGAGACAGTGTTTACAAGATATGAATGAGGGTGACATTAAACCTGGTAATGTAACATATGCTGGTGTTCTTGTCGCATGCAGCCGTGCAGGTCTTGTGGATGAGGCCCGTTATCATTTCATGTGCATGAGGAAAGATCATGAAATCAAGCCTGACATTTGCCATTACAATTGCATGGCTGATGTTCTGGGACGTGCAGGATTCTGGAGTGAGGCTGAGGACATGCTTCAGTCTGTGAGTGAACCTAACGTTATAGGATGGACGTCTTTGCTTAGTGCTTGTCGAATGCATGCTAATGTGGACCTTGGAAGAAGATGCTTTGATAAAATTACTCCTCTGGATCCCCATTGTATTGCTGGATATGTGCTTATGGCTAACATTTACGCCAGTGCTCACATGTTGGAGGAAGCTTTCAAAATTGAAAGGATGAGACAGATGGCATGTGCAAAGAGGTTGCCTATGGTCAACACTGAGACACACGAGTATGTTGGGTCTATGATGTGTAATATATGAGAAATAAATGGGTTTCCATCATTTAAGTTGATGCTTAGCCCCAACACCTTGCATAAGTGGAGCATTTGTATCTTTTTCTATAGTTTTCTATCGTTCCTGTGTATGGTGATTTTAAATGTTAATCTCATCATGATATGGCAAAACTGTGTTGCTTTCTCAAATGTTTTTGCATACAGAAATGCTTAAGACAATGTTCCATACTTTAGTGGCAAATACTAGGAAATATTACTTCCCATTGGTGGAGGCAAGGATTCGTGAGAAACCGGAAGTGAGGTTATTACGTCCACAAAATATCTCTTTCCTAAGATTTGGTCTGAGGCGTTCTTCTTTTTTGTGGTGCTTCACGGGGGCTGCTAAGAACAGCCCGATGGAGGCGCTCGGACGGCCTGCCTCTGCCCAAATCGTCCTGCGATGGCATGCTCGGCGGATTCTTGTTTCTTCTTGCTTCTGATCCCTATTTCGGTTCTTCACTTGTTTCGGTTTCTTCCCTATTTCGGTTCTTCACCTATTTCGGTTTTTCGATTGCAGATGGATCAGTTGGATGGACGAAATGTGTTTTGCCATGAAGAGTTTTGTTTTAGGAAGCAGGGAATGAGGAAGCGGAGAGGTTTCCTGACCAGGCAGAGAGCCCTCTTATATCATCTTCGGCTTGGATTGGGATTTGGGATTTGGGATTTAGACTGCACTTTCGATTTGCTTGTAACAGGCTGTGCCGGCTTCTGGTTTGATTGCGAAAACTATTTCTTGCATGGCAATGGCTTATGACACCATATTTCCCATTTGCAAACGTGTTTTTGTACGTATATATGGCGTATGGGGAGCGTTGTGCTATACAGGGGTGTGAGGTGTAAAATCCCATGCCCTTGATTTAGCATATTCTCACCATTATGCCTTCATCCAATGAACATAACACATATAGGCTCCATCTTATAGTGAAGTGATGTTACTTGGATGTCCAGTTGGAGGTAGCGATTCCACTTTAGTTTTTTTTTTTTTATCCTTGCTAACCTTTAAGAAATTGGAATCTTTTATCCTTGCTAAACTTTAAGTATAAGGGAAAGGCCGTTGGGATTTGTTTCTTTGGTCGGGGAAGATGGCCGGCGCGTGCGGAGCGGCGGAGGCCGGCTTGACCGCCGTAAAACAATTTCAAATGCCTTTGGCATAACGGAAAGAAGCTTTACCTGCTGTCCAGGGGCATAGAATCGAAGGTAAAACATGAAGGATCGACAGTAAACAGGCAGAATCGAAGGTAAAATGGTGGCGATCGAAGGTAAAATTACGGTGATCAGATTTTGTTCTTCCACTTGACTTTCAGGTATAGAAAACAGGACACGTGTCACAATCTAATTGGACACGGGGCCAGAACAACAGGTAAAGCTTCTTTCCGAAATTGGAATCGGCTTTATTTATCTTTTGCTTTTTTCCACCTTTTATGGAGGCCGATTGGTCTCAGTGGACGATAAAAAACCATTCTTATTCTTATTCTTATTCTTATTCTTATTCTTATTCTTATTCTTATTCTTATTCTTTAGTATATGTGTATATGCAATCTAACTTTCTTCTCATCCCATCTTGCCTGTATAGGTGGCATACAATTGCTCTTTAAATTTATTTACTCTCTCCTATTTAACAAACAAGTTTACTATTCACGGATTTGATATTGGATTAAAAAACTTAAGGCGTCATGACACCACTACTCGCTCTAGAATAAATGACAACAAAATACCATGTGTATATGTACTTGTAGTATGACAATGCATATGATATATTGTGGAATGCATGAGATAGATAGAGAGAAGACATCCACTGCCAAAAGAATATTTTTTTCTTTTCTTATGTACACACTCCCTTACACAATAATTAATGGTATAAACCTTCTGGTAACGTATTTGATAGGGCACCCTTTCACCTACAATGGGGCCCGTCCAAACGACACATGCTTTATTGTCAAGATTGAAACTTGCTTCATGTATACGGGAATGCCCCCCTGCCTTGGATTCCGGCGAAAGGCTGGCCGACACGTGGCAGCACGGAGGCCTGCCTGACTCGCCAGAATCCAAGGCAGAGGGGCATTCGTGTAAGGTGAAGTCACGGGTGCCCTAGATTCAATGCCACGTGGCGGCCATCCAACGGTTGGAGTGAAGAATAGCAGGTGGAAATTCAGAATGTCATGCGGAATGTCGGCTAGAATTCAGGGCAACATTCAGGAAAAGAATGGTTGCCACGTGGCGCACCACCATTGGATGCGAGAGCTAAATCTAGGGCACCCTGACTTTACATCCTTAGCTATGCATGCCTTCTCTATCCAGGGGAGAAACTGTGGGACGAATATCCTGTTTGCCTATTTTATAAGTCGAATACCATCACAATCCTTTGTTCATTAAATGATAAGGATTGGTATATTGTTCTAATGTTGCTTAGTGTAGGTGGCTAGTCTATTGGGGTTTGAGGTCCCTTGCATGGGTTCAAGCCCATCTTTTGACATTTTTTTTCCGCACTTGACGTGTTCGACTTGCAAAATATTTTTTGGAGTATTCGAGTTACACAATACTCTTGCGAATCTACGAGTCTATTACCCCATTTTGGGTATTCATCTTGCAAAATAGAAGCAATTCCACGAGTCTAATACCACAAAAAATCTAGCCTTTTTTTTCCAAGCGAATTGTGTTGATCTATGCTGGAATATGCAATCTCTCTTGATCATCACTAACACCACTTTTGTCTCAAAGTATAGGAGAAGACCCTTGCAACTCAGTCGAGACTTTTTTTTTTGGGGGACACCTATGGCCCAGTTGCCCTAACATGGCACAGTATTTTACACATGAGCCAACATGGTGCCCCTAATAGCCCACATGGTCCAATTTGACTGGTCCTGGATTGCGGCAATTTTGGCTCAATGTAGGAAGAGATTTAGGGGGCTGGGAAATTTGCCAGAGATTGTAGAATCTCTATAATACGTTAACCTGTTGTTGAAGTAACTTTTCTATGCACTAAGGCATGGACTGGGAGGAGGGCGAAAGGAAATGGACGTGCGCCTATTTTCTTGCCTTTTTTGTCTTTATCCCATACTTTCTGTTACAAGCACTTTCTTGATGGAAAATATGGGAAAATTTGAATTTTCTGAGATTTGAGACAAAATTTCTGTGGATCAATCTGTTGCCCTTGTAGAAGGGTAGCTCTAGTTGTAATCTTCACATTCTGATCTTCAAATTGATTACGGTTTTACTATACTTATGCAGCAGAATCACCTTTTCTTTCGTCTGATTCATGGAAACCTCAGTTCTCACAATCATAAGGGAGAAATCTAGAATTTCGTGTGGATTTTTGAAAGGCTCGGCTTCTGATATTTGGAATTCCTTAATTATTCATCAGTTCTTCCCGGACAATCTGTTTTTTTTTTTTTCCGAGTATTCCTTTATTCCAAGCACTGTTGAATTTGAAGTTCAAATCACTAATAAGGCTTTGACATGATACATAATGCTTTCACTAAAGCCACTGAAATTGCAGATATGATTTCTTACTTACCAGATGATATGCACTCACCTCACGGTCCTTTTTTCCCAGATTATGAGTAGGAATACATGGGACTAGGACCTGTGCCAGTTTATGCATCTATCCACCATGTGCTCACTGTTCAAGAAACAGTCATTCTTCTGATTACTGCAGGTATAGACCTGTACAAAATGTGGTAAAAGGGGGCATTTTGGTAAGGAATGCCCTGTGTGTGCATTTTGCAAAGCTGTGGAACATTATGAGGATAGGTGTACTGTAAAAGAGTATTTTTGCTAGGCAAGAAAAATCTAAACCTAATGAGCAAAATGCTTCCATCAGATTTGTGCAGGAGATTGAAGAACAGGAGGAAATTATGGCTGTACATACTAGAGGAATGAACAATGCAAAGGAAAAAGAGCCAGCACATGCCAATGAGGAAGTCAATATTGTGAGACACAAGGAAATCGAGCAAAATATGGTTGTGCCTCCCCCCCTGTTCAGAAATATTTGAAAAAGGATAAAGATACTGAAGATTTTGAGTATTTGCTTAAAAATTCCAAAATCAGTGTTGACTTGTTGACTCTGCTCAAAATAGCTCCATCCTACAGGAAGAAGGTACTTAATTTGACAAAAGAAGATGAGTTTGCTCTATCCAATCATATTGAGGAACTCATGCTTGCTCAGGAAGATTATGACCCTGGGGCTTTCACTTGTGTTGCCAGAATGGGCAAGAAAATTTTAACCAAGGTCCTATTGGATGGAGGATCACCTCTGAATGTTATGCCCCATCATGTCATGAGAATATGTGGCCTTGAGATAGATAAAAAGGCTCCAATGGTTTTAAAATCCTTCTCAAACACAAAAATCAGTTCAGTAGGAATAGTCAGCAATGTACCAATTGATGTTGAAGGTATTATTGTTGTAGCTAACTTTGTTGTGGTTGCTTTTGAAGGGATAGAGGAAAAATTAGATATTTATAATCTGCTTTTGGAAAGAAAGTGGCTTTCTACAGTTGATGCTAGGCCTGTTTGGTCAAAAAGAGAATGCACTATTTCCAATGGTAAAAAAAAGGTAACACTATCTAACAAAGTAGGCGAATTTGAAGCCTTAAATTTCATAGAAGAAGAGATGTTGTTGTCAAACCCATGTGGAGAGTTTGAATTAAATACAACTGATCCAATATCCAACTTGGAACTCCCCATGCAGCTAGCTTTGTCAAAACAAGAAAATTTTGCTTGCTTGTGGTTTGATGGTGGTGTTTCTAAAAGATTGAGTGTTGCTTCCTCTGCTGCTATCCTCAAAGATTCTTCTAATAGATTGCTTGCAAAAGTAGGCAAAATTTTTCCTAATACAACCTCAAATATGGCAGAACATAAGGCCCTGATAGCAGGCCTCCAAGAGGCTAAGAATTTGAATATTAATGAAGTTGTTATCTTTGGAAATTCCCAGCTTGTTTGCAGGCAAATATTGGGAGAATACTAGGCCAAAAATGAAGAGATGATCTTACTGAGGGATCAAGCTATGAAAGAATTAAAAAACTTCAAGACTTGGAGGCTTTGTCATGTGCCAAGGGAACTGAATGGTGAAGCTGATGCACTTTGCAAAAGTGTTCTTCTCGAGCACTTGGCTGAGGGAGCAATTCAAGAAGAGGAACTGGAGAAAAAAGACCTGCAACAACTCTATCCTATGCTAGTGAGGAGAAACAGGTAAAGGAATTTAAATTGAACAAAAAGGGTCTAGATAGAGTTCTATATGTTGGAGACTTGTTCAAAGAAGAGGAAAATACCTTTGTTACTAATTTTTTTGATGATTGGAAAGGATATTTTTGACTGGGACTATGACGAGTTAGTTGGTGTTGATAAAAGGGTCTGTGAGTTTGAGATAAAAATCAAGGAAGGTATGAAACATGTGGTTCAAAAGCTCAGAAGAATTAATGCATCCTTATTAGGCCTAATCAAAGAGGAATTGTATAAAATGAAGGATGCAGGTGTGATTGCAGAGATTGTAAATCCTGAGTGGCTATCTTGCATTGTTCCAGTAGAAAAGAAAAATAAAACTATAAGGATTTGCATTGACTATGAGGACTTGAATAAAGCTACCATTAAAGATTGCTATCCTTTGCCCTTTTTAGAATAAGTTCTACATGCTGTTGCAGCAAGGAAATATATTCTTTCTTAGATGGCTTTTCAGGTTTCAACCAAATAACCATAAAGGAGGAAGATCAATCAAAGGCTTCATTTATTACACCTTGGGGAACATTTGCCATGAGAAGGATGCCCTTTGGATTAATGAATGCATCTGCAACTTTCCAAAGGGCCATGGACACCATTTTCAAGGACATGCCTACTAATGCTTTTCGTATCTTCTTGGATGATCTTTGTTTAGGAACTTCCCTCAAAGGTCATTTTGATGTTCTGACTAAATTATTTGCCTTGTGCAGGAAAGGAGGAGTCAGTTTAAATCCAAAGAAATGTGTCTTTTTATGTTCAAAAGGAGAATTGCTTGGACATCTAGTGTCTATAGAAGGCATTCAGGTGGCTGAAGCTAAGGTTGAGGCTTTGAAGAAACTAGCTCCTCCAAAAACACTCAAACAGGTAAAAAGCTTCATGGGAATGACTAGTTTTCTGAGAATGTATGTCCCTCACTTCTCACACAAAGTGTAATTTAATTTCTAACCTCACAAAGGTTGGGAAATTTTGTAAGAGTAAAAGCAAACATATTCTGGTTGATTGAAATGAAGAGTGTCAGGAATCCTTTGATAAAATCATCAATGCCATCTGCCATTCTATTCTGTTGAAGCCTCCAGATTTAGAAAAGCCTTTCAAAGCCTATATTAGTGTCACTAAAAGGGCAATTGGTGTTGCATTGCTGCAAGAAGACCATGTTATTGCTTTTGCCAGCAAAGTGTGGTCTGATACTGAGCTAAGATATCCTAGACTGGAAAAGAATGCAGCTGCTCTGATGTTTTTGATAGAAAGGCAGGGACATTTACTACAAAATAGCCAAATTCAAGTTTATATGAGGCAAAACCCTCTGTCTCTCCTTTTGCCAAAGAAACAACCAAAAGCAAAGTTATGTAGATGGGCTTGTAAAGTTCAGGCTTATAACATTACTGTAAAAGTTGTGAACCTAGTTGAAAATCCCAGCTCCTATCTATCTTATGCTCTATTTGAACACGAGGATCAAGAGGGATTAAATGATGTTGATTGTGTTACTAATTTGGTTGCTTTTTATGCAAAAGACTTGGACTGGCAATGTGACATCAGGAATTATATTGAAAACAATGAGGTGCCAAAGAACTTGAGTAGCAGTCAAGAAAGGAGGTTCAAAGAGAAGTGCAAAAAATTCAGGCTGATTGGGGATGTGTTATGCAAGGTTGACAAGGAGGGAGTATTGTTGAGGTGTGTTGATTATGAGGAGGCCAAAATGATCATTGAGGTGTGTCATGAGGGTATATGTGATGGACATTTGGCTGCTGACACAACTGCCAAAAAGATCTTGAGGTCAGGTTATTTTTGGCCCACCCTTTTCAAAGATTGCTGATGTTATAAAATACTGTCATAAATGCCAAATTTTTGGTAGGAGAACATTGCAACCAGCTCCTCTCACTGCTATAACTTCTCCAGGACCATTTCAGACATGGGTTTAGATTTCATAGGTCCAATAGATCCACCTTCCTCAGCTCAGCACCAGTTCACACTTGTAGCCACAAATTACTTTACCAAATGGGCTGAAGCAATTCCCCTTAGGGAAGCAAATGCCTATGCCACTGCAAGATTCCTCCATGAAAACATATGTGCTAGATTTGGAATTCCCTTCAAAATTGTCTCTGATAGGGGAAGCCAATTTATCAGTCAAACCATTGCATTATTGCTAGCTACTCTGAAGGTTAAACACACTAAAAGTTCATCTTATTACCCTCAGGGCAATGGCCAAGCAGAGCCAACCAATAAAGTTCTTAAGTCAATTCTGAAGAAGACCATCAGCATTTCAAAAAAGGATTGCCACCTAAAACTCCATGATGCACTTTGGGCCTATAGAACTACTATTAAGACATCCACCAAACACACACCTTTTAGTCTGGTCTATGGTATAGAGTCTGTAGTGCCAATTGAATTAGAACTTCCATTACTCAGACTAGCGTACCAGATAAATTTAGAAATGGATGAGGCTTTGAAGGAAAGACGTGTGAGATTAATGCAGCTTGAAGAGCACAGGTATAAGGCAGAAAATGCTGTCATGATTAAAAAAGCCAAAGATATTGCAGCATTCAAGGCTGCTCACAAACTCCAAGGCACCCTCAAATCGGGTGGGCTTGTTTTGAAATGGAATAAAGCAAGGGAAGACATAGCAGCTAAATTTGAAAATCTTTGGGAAGGGCCTTTTGAAGTCATTGGCATAGCAGGAAAAGATTCTTATTGGCTAAAAGATGTGCTTGATGGCAGAGAATTATTGAATCCTATCAATATCCTACATTTGAAAAGGTATTGGCAACAACATGTTGCCTTAAGCTTGTTTAGTTAAAAGATTATTTGGAATTCGTAGGTAGTTTAGTTTAGTTTGCTTTGGTCGGTTAATATTGCAAAAAAACAAAAAGAAAACAAAAAAGAAAAAGATAAAAAACAATGCAGGAGTATTAGGTATACATTAAATCGTCCCAAATAACACATATACTAATGTAAACAATAGGGCATTCTCGTCTACTTTATCTCGTCAATTTGAAAGCTCATTGATACAATAAAGGACTTTGAAGGATTGCAACTTGAGTATAGACCTGGGAAGGAAAATCTAGTTGTCGACACACTGAACAGGGTAAATATACAGGCCATATCTATCAAAAAAATTGTTTAATTTGAGCCCATTTGGATGGTTATCTATCTTCGAAAGATTGGAGTACTTTTCTTATTTGTTTGATATTGTATTCTAGCATTACTCGCCTTTTGTATCAATTTGGTATCAGAGCTTTTAAGGAAGTTTATGAATGGTTTTGAAAGAAGAAAAATTTGCTGAGTTGGATTTTATTGAACCAAAAAACATGAAGGATGCAATGAAAGGCAGGAGCTGCAGAACGAAATTAAATCCCAAAACCGCAAACTAGTTATTTGGGATGGAGCACCCTCTAGGGAGCAGAAAAGATTTAAGTGCTAAAGAAATGGAGACACTATCTCATGGGATCCAAATTTGTTGCACGCTTTGACCAGCAGAGCTTGAAACATATACAAACTCAAGACATTATCAATGTGCGTTAATTAAAGCTCATTGATACCATAAAGGACTTTGAAGGGTTGCATCTTGAGTATAAACATGAGAGGGAAAATCAAGTTGCCAATGCACTGAGCAGGGTAAATATACATGCCATATCCATCGCAGAAATTGTTTGATCTGAGTTGGTTGGGTAGTTATCTATCTCCTAAAGATTGGTGTACTTTTCTTCTTAATCAATATGACTGGAGCACCAAAAGGAGAACAGCTAGGATATATCAATTGACAGTCTAGCATCTCAGATATCTGCTTTTCATGCTCCAGCCATATTGATTAAGAAGAAAAGTACTCCAATCTTTATGAGATAGATAATCATCCAATTGGGCTCAGATCGAACACTTTCTGTGATGGAGATGGCCTGTATATTTACCCTGCTCAGTGTGTTGGCAATTTGATTTTCCTTCCCAGGTTTATACTCAAGATGCAATTTGTCAAAGTCCTTCATTGTATCAATGATCTTTAATTGATGCACATTGATAATGTCTTGAGTTTGTATATGTTTCAAGCTCTGCTAGTCAAAGCGTGCAACAAATTTAGATCCCATGAGATAGTGCCTCCATTTCTTTAACAGTTCAACCTTTTCTGCTCTCTAGAAGACGCTCCATCCCAACTAGTTTATGGGTCTAAATGTTGTTTAAAAAGTAACTTCACTGTTTGCTTAGTTTAATGCAAGAGATTTTGTGGACAAGGGTGCCACAAAGTCAATCTTCAAATGCAAAAACATTTCTAAGAATGTGAGCTTATCTATTGTCACTAGTTTTTAAATCATTCCTTTAACCATTTCTTCCATTTGATATGTAGCTTAATGAAGCAAGTGATGGAAAAGAAGATCAAAAGGAAACATCAAATCAATGAACATAGACGCATCAGTTGAAGATGAATGGACATAGCTGGGTCACATGATGACGTATATTACCATTAAACTTCTTGATTTCAGGAATTAGATAAGAACTTTCTCATTTTGATCTTTTGTTTTGTAAACATACAGGAAGAGGATAAAATTGATGACACTGGAACTTCTGATAGTGATACCAACTCCTCAACTCAATCAACAGGTGCATCAGGGAGCTCCAGTAGCGAAAAGCGAGCCTTGAGAATCACCTACACCTCCTAGAAAGAAGAAAACATATGGTGACATTGCAAGAAATTTACTTGCGACATGGGGAGTCTGAATCATCTATGTGAACAAATTTACTTTAAGTTGATATATGAGAATTTTAATTTTATGTTTTTTTCTGCGAGAAATGTTCATTTGGAATCTTGAATTTTTAATATAAAGTTTTGCTTGAGCAATGATTTTTTCGGGTTTTATAAATCAAAAGCTTTTGTACTATTATTTTTACTCAAAATATATATCATAAAAATAATCAATGCCTTAATAAATAAAAATACAAATCACATACAAAATTTTATTGGAGGTGATATCCTCATTGACAGTATGTGTGACTTATGATACATAAGTTTAGGGATTAAATAAATTTGGTCTTATATATAGTATTATACGTAATGGAAAATGTGAGATTATATTTGATACAATCATGGTCTAGTTTGTAACAGTACATGACATATATTTGATGTTAATAATGATTTAACTTTAACCTCCAAGTGATATTATATGTGGCATTGTCAATGATGCTACATTTGATACTAATCATGTTAGAAAGAATGATACAAAGGATGGCGCTTGTGTTGACATTATGAATGATTTAATTGTAGCTATACAGATGATGCTATAGCTAACACTATTATAGTGCACGCGTTGAGATTATGAATGACTTAATTATAGCAATATATGTGATCCTATAGCTGATATTATTATAATACTTACAAGGACAAATTGCCTGATACTATAAGTGCAGTTATAGATGATGTTACAAATGATACTATTATGCTACTACAATGCCATAAAATATGATACTACAACTGTTGCTATTGGTGATGCTACAAGTGACGATATAAATGACGCAATATCGTCAACAGCTACCGTAAACTAAAAAATTTGAAAGTGCAATTTTAAGCAAATAAATGATGAAACTAGTGACAAAGACTGCTTATCATGATCAAGTGATATCCCCAGCAATGCTCTCCAGATAGCTCTATTCTTGAGTTTGGGTAGACCATGAAATTAAACTAGTGAGAATCATAATGTTAAAGATCAGGGTCATGATGTGAATCTACTGCCCATCATTCCTTTTTTAGATTGATTACTTGTGATCGTGTTCGTACTGCTATTTATCGATGTTTCTTGCTTTGTCCTTAGTTGCAGCTGTATAATTGAGTTGTATCTGCTTATTGTTCCTCAAAACTTTGAGCGTTGCATCATTCAAGAGGATCCGAGCCTCATTAAATGTCTCTACCTAGCTCAAGAGGTCTCCAATCATCATTTTTCAAGTTTTGAATACTTGTGACGAAGTGTTAATATTATCCTAGATGCTTATGCTTGTGACAAATGGTAGATAAAATTTAGCATCTAAGAAGAACTCAGTTTCATCAGTTTGTCCTCCCAATTCATCATCTACCAAATATTTGAGGTGATCAAGAGTTTTCGAGATTTCTTACAAAATGCTCACAAAAGAATCATTCAAGATTATGTTCTAATTCTCAAAATTCATCATCATTTTGCAAGATTTAGATCAATCTCCCAATATTTCACTCGATGACATCCAAAAATGTCAGAGATCACCCTTGAATTGACAAACAATTATGTAATTTTCAATAAGTAGGGCGCAATGTACTTCTAGATCTCCTTTGGAGTTATTGGGGTGTCTCCATACCATGATATTGATATCAAGTCTATACCGCCTCCTCATTTCTATGTTTTGCTATCATATGCAAACAATAACTAAATTTTTAGGTTTTTTTGTTATTCCGTATCAATGCCCCAAATTAAGACCCATTAATATTCTTGATGAAGTGCACCCCCAAACTTTTACTCTTGATATGTTCTTGCCTATGTAGTTGGGATGCTAATATCGCAAAGTTCAAACGTAAAGAAACCTCTTCAAGGCAAACGTAAAGAAACCTCTTCAAGGCAATTTGTCCACTTCAAACTCATAGATAGAGACAAAATTCCAATCACCTAAAAGATGTTCGCAGCGGCCTGCGTCGATATATTTCTTGTATATAATTCTTGTAGTGTTAATCAATACGTGTCAATCTCTTAGCTGCAGCGAGGAATTTCTTATAGTGTTTGTCTAGCCGTTCTTTACAAAGAGCCTGACTCCAATGCATTGGCAAATTTTAACGTGCTTCCATTTAATTGACATGATTTTACCAGCTAAAGTGGGAATAAACAACCAAAATTTTGGCTAAACTAGTCATATTCGAAGTAAAATAGAATCTCTTTTTGCTGTACGGCATAATATCCAACTCAAGCATATCCAAGAATGTCATTTGTCTGCACAGGAAAAAAAATTATTCCTATGAGAACTATGTATTGTAAAGATACTTCTTATACAAAAGAGCAGGGATGCTTTTTATACAAAGACTTTTAGTAATTAATAGAAGAAACAAATATTAAAACAACTCGTTACCAGACGTAAAGATTAAAAAAAGCAAGTACACCAGCATGACAAATATCACGTAGTCGACATCCAATTCCCTGTTGAACATAAAACTCTATACAATTATCTACCAAAATCAGAAATGGCTAATTTAAGATTATAACACTGGCATTTTGGACACCCTTGCCATACACAGCCTTTAAAATTTTCTGCAAACAATGAATATTTACCAAAGTAATATTGTCTAATGCAAAAGGAGTGGGTGAAGATCATTTGTGAATAAATGCTGGAAGGATAACAGCTAAACTCACTTATAATAAATGGTGCAGAGAGAAAACTAGTTTGTGGTTAAAGCATACCTTGAAACTATGCGGTGAAGCACTGTAAGCCAGATGCCTCAAAACCCACTTGAGCCAAATCACATACGGCGCAGATTTTACCAGCAACATTTGGTACAAACTTTGCTGCACAGTATGGGCAGGAAACATCCCGACTCCCCTTGTAAATTGGCGTATAAGTTTCCCCACAAGTAACAAAAGGATTTCGGGGGTCATAGTTGATCTGCAGCTCATCACGCTGGGTCTTCTCGCATGCAGCAAGGACTTGCCTGGCCTTTGTAGCAGCTTGTGCAGGAGGACTGAGCTCCAAAAGCCTACGGCAGAAGTGTGCCGCAGTTATATGGTTCCCTGATTTGAAAAATATCCCCATTGCAGATTGCAAACTAAGCCTCAGATGAGTTGGCTGGAGTTTGCAGTGTGTAAAATATGCAGCCAATTCTGCCTGACGCACAGGATCATCCCTGACTTCTCTTCTCTTCAGCTCAATCTTCAAGGCCAGTGCATATTCCTTGGCAATTCCAAGCAACTCTTTTACATCATCCACCTCTTTGCGGCTGTCAACTACAACAAGTGGAATAGTGTGCAATATGTTGAGAAAAAGGCGGAGAGCCTCAGTAAATCTGCCATCTGTTGTTGCCCTGTAAGCAACCTTCAATTTCTCCTCCAAAGATGAGAGCTTGTAAATAATTGCTGGTGGGCTTCTAACATTTGGAACAGAAGCTTCGGTCCAGCCCCTCTCAAGAGCCAAGCTAATCACAGGAGCAGAAATGTAAGCTGGTAGGGATGTATGACTGGCCATATGTAGGTCTAAAAATAGAGTTTTAAGTGGTGCAAAATTTTTTATTCCAAGTTGGCGATTTAAGAGGCGCATAGCAGAGTCAAATGACCCTGCTGCAGCATGCTCTCCTGCAAGCATAGATTTTTGCACCCAAATTTGACTAACGGGCATCCCAGGTGACACAGGAACAAAATATGTTTCGGATTCACCAGCTGAGCTAGTCTGAGCTGCAGTAATATCTGGAGGCAAATCCAAGTCCTCCATATCCCAACCACCTTCTTCTCCTTCAGCTCCCTCCTGCTCTTCAACAACTTCCATGCCACCATTTTCCTCTGGACCTTCAGGAATAACAAGCTCTTCACCCCATGCACCAGTGGCACCATCTTCTTCCTCTGGCTCTGCGACTGCCTCATTTGCAAAAGCACCCTCGAAAAGGCCTTTGCTAACCATGAGTAAAGGCCAATTATTGTCACGCAAAATTGGTGATGGTGGCAAAAGTAACTTGGAACTTTCATCAGCTGGAAGTACTGGAATATTGCCATCTAAATCCTTAGCAAGTTTTTCTGCATATTCCTCTAATCCATGTACCTTTGCCGTCGCGTATGCAAGAGGTAGATGTCCAGACTGCTGTAAGATCTTCACACGCTCTTCCACATCACCAAGGTACAAAGCATTGTGAAATCTCCCCATAACGTCATTACGCATCTCGGCAATTTTGAGCATTTTAGACAGTTTTTCAACATTGCCTGTAATCAGATACAAGAAAGAAAGTCTCTCAAAATTTTTGGTCCTTTGGTATGCATACTCAACAATCTCATGGTTTCCTTGCCTTAGAGACTCTACCCCAAGCCTGTACCAATAATCCTTCTCATCAATCTCCTTTGCAGATGCAAGAGCGACTTCTATGTTTCCACACTCTAGTGCTAAATTGAATCTTGTTCTTTCATCCCTTACGAAGTGCAGAGCCACCTCAGGAAATCCTTTTTGCTGCAGATATGCAATAATGGACTGGCCACAAAGCTGGGAACCCCGAATCATTTGAAGGACCTGGTCATACTTCTTCTGGAGCAAGGCAAGCTTAAACACAAACTCTGTCGCATCAATTTGAATAACTCGAGTCTTCCCATCTCTATCGAGACAGTATACTGTTCTACCAGAGACTTTTGTTACGTAGACTGGAACATCTAAAGTCATGATAGTTCCACTGTCACCATTTGGCAAGCAATACTTAAGATGGTTTAAAGTTGTGTATATGAATACGCCAGAATCATCCCAAGCTGCACTTTTAATTCGGATAGTCTCATGCACTGTGCATTTATGAACCAATTTCTTGGTTGCAATAATGATCGAGTGCTTGCTTAGGAGGGCTACTTGTTCCATATCATTTGACCAAACCACATATTTCACAAATGGAGTATTTATCTCCCCAAGAACAGTTCTCTGTTGTACATCAAATAGGATGACTCTATCCTCTGAGCGGCACAATAAATTACCTGTGCCTGCATAGAAAATCAGATCAGTGCTTGCAGCTGGTGCATTGCACTTTTTCGTGACTTCATTTCGAAGATTCTTAACAAGAATCTGGTTATGGACTTTATCAAGGACTGCAAAACGGTTTCTCGCAACAAAAACAGCTGATGCACCAACGCCCCTCTTTGACTCCTGGGTTTCGCTTTTGCCAATGCTTTCTTTTGAGACCACATAAAGCTCATATGAGCCACCGTCAACATCTGAGCACAATAGTACTGCATTATCTGCAGGACTGTAAGAAAGCGACCTAGGGTTCTGGTTCATGCCCGTTGCTCCTGGTCTCCTTATTGCTATCAATGGGTTATCCTTTGACGTTGCAAAGTCATATGTCCGTAAATGGCGCTCCTTTATGTAGTAAAGCACACCTCCTGATACTGCATAAGCTGGCCTCTCTCTTTCCAGCTTGAACACTATCATTCCACTGTCATGACCAGCCGCAAGAAGATTCATTTCAGGATGTGCTGCTAGAATCCAAAAGCGGTCATGTTCCCTGCGGAATGTTTGTACAGCTGTCCTCTTTGACATATCCCAAACACGAATGCTCTTGTCCTCTGAATTTGACACAATTATGTCCTGGCGAGCATGGAACATGACACATGAGACATTGTTTACATGTCCACGGAGAGTATCTACTTCCCAAGCCTTAGTATCTGCAAAAAGAAAACAAGTTAGGAACACAAGAAAAAGAAATAAAGACAAGTTATGTGTTAATGATGATTTCAAAATAAAATACACAAGCAACTTCATCTGAGAAAAAGGAGAGTAAATTAACAAACGACTTCAAAACCCATACTAAATGAGAACATCAAAACTGGGCAGCGCTTTCAGGGGTTAATGCATGGATATAAGAATGCAGTGACAGGCAGCTTTTTTCCATGAATCTGCCTCCATCCCTACTATTGCCACTAACCAAGAACATATACATTGATGCAATTGATCATGCCATACATGGATACGAACATACCATTCATCCGCCACAGCTTGACTTGTCTATCATCAGCACCAGAAACAATAAGAGGTAAACTTGGGTGGAATGCAGCCCAGTTGACACCGCGATCATGGCCCTCTAACACGTACTTAACAACAGCATCACCACCTCCAAAAAGATCAGTGTTCATCTGGCTCAATCTCAAAATATCTTCTGCAGGGGCTACAGTTTTCTTCCTTAAAGAACTTATATCCCATACTCGCACGGTCTGGTCCAAGGAAGCTGAAACTACCAGGTCTTCTTTAATATGAAACGAAGCACACATAACATAATGATTATGGCCAGTTAAGACAGAAATGCAGGTTCTGGATTGCCAATTCCATATTCGAATGGTCTGATCATCACTTGCACTCACAATCCATGGATATTCTTGGTGAAACTGAACGGTGCGGATGTAATCAAGATGACCAGTTAAGGTGAATAAACACCTTCTCATCTTATAATTCCAAACTTTAATCTTATAATCGTCACCTGAATAAAAGTGTGAACTCACATTAGATTCCAACCATACGGCTTACATCCCCGTTCATTCATAAATGTGGATTCCCATGCCTACATGGGTAGATCTTTGCATTTTCACACACCACGCAAATGAGATCTAGCATATTAAAACGAATTGGGTTACCTCCGGAGACAAACAGCGGCTGAGATTTGTGGAAGTGCACCCCACGTACAGGTCCATCATGCTCGTCGAAACGGTCTATAAGCGTGCCCATACGATAATCCCATAGTTGGATCACGCCACTGTGTAGACTTGCTAAGATCCAGGGTCGACGAGGGTGAAAACTCAAACCCTTCACTCTATTGCTCTTTGTCTCAAACTTCGTCAACATCTTTCTGTACAATCAACAAGTGACGCAAATGAGATTACTCCATTCTACAGCTGAGAGTTCTGCAACCACAGATCTAGAACCTATGCTCAAAAACCAGCAATCAGATCTCTAAAACCCAGATGTAAACTCACCTGAAAGTGTTTCAAAACTACTCAGATTCAAAGCCTCTGCAATCTTTTTGCCTCCAATTGCGAAGAAACTATCCACCAGAAGCTCTGCGCGAGTGCTTTTAGGATAATGAAGAAATAGGCTAGTCAGAAATTTGGAGAATAATATGTTAGCAAGTGCAAAGAGGTCCGGATCGTCGGAAATATGGGGCCATGCGGTCGATCCGAATGGTGTGTGATGCCGCTTCCGCAGCTTTCATCTACCTCTTTGCTCTGACCCACTAGAAGGGAGAACCTCTGTAGTCTGTAGTGTGGTATTGTTAAAAATGGCCAGTGAAAGCATGCCACGTCATGGGCCTATGTATTTTACAACGAAACCTTTTTCGTTTTAATTGAAGGCTTTCTAGTATGGTAAAATTTTACACACACTTTTTTAAATGGAAGTGTAACCTAAAGACGAACTCGATCCGTCATATAAGCAAATTTAACTTTCTTTCTGATAAGTAAGCATAGCAAAAAGAAGAAAACTGATTTAAGCCCTTTCCATCGTAGATTATCTACTAGTAAACGTGTGACTGGCAATGCCGGGCTAACGTCTTGGCATTTATTTTTACTCGACCTTCAACGTCCATATGTGCAACTTCGACAACAGCGTATGTTGATATTGGCAATAATGATTATTTGCTTTTTGTAATTATTTTTGTTGTTGAAATTGTCTAGTGACAGTATTACATGTATCAACTTTATATTTATGGATTTTAGTAGTGGAATACTGCTTTGTAAGGAATGTTGGAGTTTGTATCGACACAAATTTGGAAAGATGAATCCAAAACTTGTGCTCAAAATGTCACCCTTTTAAGTAGTTAAGTACATGAACAAAAAATAGGTATAAAAATGCAAAACACAAAACTTTGTCCTGGATAATTGACGTATTTTAGTTCATGATGGAACTATAATATGCATTTCCACATCGCGCACATCACCAAGGGCCTATGTTGTACTTTGTTGGATGCTCAAGTGATATCTTCATCTCTCTGACATATAACATCTTAGCCAGGTTAAAAGTGAAATGCACAGGCGAGCCATTTATTCGAACTGCCCACGATGTCTCACGACTATCAAGCACGTGAGATAACTCATCCCGAGGATAGGCTCGTATAATGGAATCAGATACTGCCTGGGGACAAAATGACTTGTAGACCCTAAAATGCATTCCATTACATATTCCAACGCACGTGAGTCCTTTTGCTACCAAAACGCCAATACGCAAGTGCATGGTATCGTGTCTCATCTAATAAAAGTGATAAACGATTGAAGATTAGGTAAACATTGCATTATCTAATAGGTAGATACATGCAGTCTATTCTCCACTTGCCTCTCTCAAAGCACATCCGCGTAAACAATGTTCCCTTGGGTAGACTTGAGCAAATAGGAAGTCATCAATAAGTTGGATGTAGTTCTCCAACTTGACAACTTCATCGGTGCAACTCCAACTTGACAACTTCATCGGTGCAAAATATATTTCATTGACTTTTGCAATGAGCTCCTCAATTTCCACGCTTGCTACCCCATGCACATGAGCGTGGTATTTTCGTTCCCAATGATACCATGATCTAAGAGCACGTATGACAAAGGTAACGCTAGTGATGTGATACTTCATATCACCCTTTAGGCATTTGGCGACATGGTGACCAAAGACATGCCACGGGACCAAAGTAAGCACCATCTACATGAATGAATAAGTGAGTAAGTAAGACAAAAGAAGTGATACTTGTCCTTTCTTTCTTCTGTTTAACTAGGGTATCTATCGGTGGGGAGCTTCAAGTTGTCCATGCTTCAATAATCAGTGGGATCTCTACGTAGCCAAGATGGTGTGAAAGCATGCAGCTGGAATTTGTTCCAAGTTTGGGCTCACTATTGTGCTACTTCTTCCTATGGGGCCATTTGGGCCACTTTGTAATAAGGTCTTCGGGCCACTTTTTATTATATTAATAGAAAATCATAAATTTCGTACCCTCAAAAAAAAAAAAAAAAGGTAGAAGAAATCAATGAGAACAAAAAGAATTAGTAGTAAAGATTTTTAAGCATTAGACTCACACTTAAAGGAGTTCTTTGTATACAATATTTGTTGTATATCTTGATCTGTTGGCATCTATGGGAGCATCTCCATCCTTCGATACAATGAGCACCTTTATGCCTTGGATTCCTTGCGCTCTCGAAAGTGCCACATAGAGTTGTTCGTGATTGAATATAGGATTCGGCAAATGCAAACCAACCATTTTCAGTGTTTGGCCCTGGGACTTGTTGATTGTCATACCCATAGTGGACTATGCATTATTAGTCATCAAAGGAATTCGAAATATGAACATTTTGCTTCCAACATTCTTTCCAGTGACAATCTCGGCATCTATCGCACGTCTTCCCAATGTACATATAATAAGGCGGGTGCCATTGTAGAGTCCCTATAGAAACAGATCTCAACAACATGACAATCATGTCAATTGATGTGGAGGCATCCCACTCGGAGTTTGTGCATTCAAAAGTTCAGTAGGATAGGCCTCTGCATCATTCTCATCAATAGTTCGATCAACACTGTAATAATCGATAGGTGCAACATGCAACCACTCTGTCATCCTCTTGTTTACTTCATCTACATCCTCATTTAGTGGCATAAATATTGCCCTTTGCACCCAAAAGAACACACTTGTATAATTTCTTGAAACATTAGGGAATGCCACGACAAGCAAGTCGTTTAAGTCATGTGACTTGAGGCAAATCTCTTCCGGGAGACATATTAATCTGATTCAATGTTGAGAAACGTGGTTTCAAGTTCATCTCCAACTCATAGGAGATAGTCAGCAAATGCCTTTTGCTCCTCTGCATGTCTTCCCACATTGTTCATTACCCGCATATTTTATGTTGAGCTTATATTCCTCAACATGATCTCATATTTAAGAGTACTTCACGGAAGCATGTACAATTTGGGGTCGAATTCCTCGTGGAACCACAAGTGGAACCTGGCAAAAATCTCCTCCTGAAACAACAATGAGCTCTCCAAATAGTTTGTCACATGACATCACATCATGGAGCATTCTATCCAATGCTTCAAAAACGTGTTTATACATCATTGGGGGTGTGTTGATTCAACACAATGAATTGTAGCCTTTCTTGTTCCATCTTCGCAAACATACCACGAATGTACTCTTGAAACAATCGGCCAGCCGTGTGAAGGAGAGAAGCATGTCCTTGACGTGTGAACAGATGATATCTGTAGTATTCCATATGAAACGGACCTAGCCCCTTGGCCTAGGCCATTGCACCGACACGTTTAACATCTAAGTTAAACATCCAAGATACTCGTATACTTGCTCAATAAAGTATAGTCCCATTGATCAGATAATTGCATACAAGACCAAGTTCATCTGAGTTTGGTATGCTAACAACTCCTACTAGCTCAACAAGTCCTCCTTATAAGTCACCGAGTATGACTCTGGAAAACGCTTCTGCTGCCGCACCCGCATCCCCGGACTCTCCATCCGAATACTACATTCTCAGCTCAGGACGTACCCTCTTAAACATACACAAACAATACAAGGGGGTTAGTCCACAAGGACTAAGTGGGGAGGAAACATTTCGGGAGCATTCACAACATCAACAAAGCAATCTAGCATATAACATCCAAGATAAGAAGACAATAGATTTACCTGCTCCACAATGCCCCTGCATTAGTTAGAACTCATACTACAAGCATGTTTACATTCACATCAATCTTATGTATGTATGCACATATGCCAAGCGTAATCCTTGGGTTGCGACCCCAAGGAGACCACTCTCTCCATATGTACGTACAGGGTTTAACTCATCCGTCAGGCCATCTGGCTCGGATGCGGAGTTACACGGCCACCGCACCCCTCCGAAGGTGGGCCGTAAATGCAACATGCCATCCGTCTAGCCATCTAGAACAGATGCGGAGTCTCATGGCCATTCCACCCCTCCGAAGATGGTCCGTTTGCAATGCAAGATGCAACATCATCCATCATGCCTTTACAAGATAGAATATCACCAATAACCTTACAGGTTGATCCAATACGAGATATCATAGAATCCTACATCTCTCTCTCTCTCTCTCTCTCCAAGAATAACCACAGAACAATGCAATACAATAGAATGAGGTTCATCAAGATATTTCATAACCAAGTGACAACATCTCATTGCATATCTCAAAGCAAGAACATGAACTCCCTTAACATATAAGCAACCATAACTTTCATGTAATATCTTAATCAAACTAATGTCTAGAGATAATGACATTCATTCTACCTCATCATGACATCTAATACCACAAGATGGTCCTTACCATATCCATAGCAAAAGAGATCACAACACCCATGCGCCATCTATTTTAGCATTATAGAATCCACATGCGACTCTAACAAAATACTGGCGGTATACCTTCTATGGTATGGTTATCAAGCTAGCCTCTATTCTCAAAACCTCCGTGAACTAGGCCATATACAATGGTACAACCCTGGAGCAAAGAACTCTATGATCCCACCCTATAATAAGATATCTTAAAAGGGTTTGTAGAGTCTCTATACTCAATTCAAATACTAGCCCTTTAGGGTAGCAGTAACGTACATGCCACAATGGTCAGCATACGGTCAAGGCAGATAGATAGGTTAACAACAATGCCATGGAGATACATACACAACGAGTCACCTTACTAATCCAAGACATGACACAATAGTTTGGGCGACCACCTAACTATAACCTACAACAAGATTCGATAGTTAGAAGATAGAATCAAGTAGGCTTCAAGGGTGAAAGCATGCTAGGGTGTACCATCTAAAGTTCTTTTTAGGGAGTGCGAAACTCCAGAAAAGTACCCAACACTGGGTACTGGGAACTTGCATTAATGTCTCAATAAACAATAAGTGTGAGAGTGTATTCATCCATTTTTCTCTAATAGTATTGTCATCCTCTAATACTATAGATTGACATGTCAATGACCTTCAACTCAAAATTTTTGGATTGACTTTAATGGAAAGAAAAAATAGAAAGTACCAGTTTTTAAAGTACCTAGTATAGGTACTTCTGAGGGTTCCAAAAGTGGTACACCGTAGCATGCTTTCACCCTCAAGACTTAGGACAATTCTATAGACTAGATTCGGTAGCTCCGAACCTATCAATAACTATTCAAGTATGGTTCCCAGTACCATGCCTAACAAGGACATGCCAGTCTACAACTCTAAAGAATGGACTCTACGGTTCCAATAATGCATGGTCAATATTTTAAAACATAAAGGTGTGCTATGGTATGGTGGAAACCTTAAGATAACAACTAATATAAACGGATGGTTTATCTGACCCTTGTATCCCCTCTTAAATAAAAGAAGGTCCAAAAGGAGTACTTATGCAAAAACTTATGCCTAAGACTGGATTCGAACCTGAGTCTGTGGCTTAAAGGCTCGACTGCTAACCAACTAGCCTATAAAGCTTTCAATGAACTTAATGGCAAAACAGATTCTCAAGAGTGATATTTAAAGACCAAAAAGACATATTAGAGGTTTACTTTTATAGAAATAGAAATACTGCCGGATTGGCAACAAGATCAAAACTGGCCGAGTTGGATGCAGAACAGGCCAAAATTCATAAGGAAGACTCTTGGTGGCATCATAGAACCAAATTCAAGATCTATTCTAGCCAAAACTGCCGATTGAGTTCGCCATAGCCGTTGATTCTACTGGAAGCATAACCAAGCAATACAACAAACCAAGCACTCATCAAATCCCCAAGCACGCATCAGATCCCCACCTCAGTTTCTCGGATTGATTCTGCTTCCTATCGACTGGGTCTGCCTTCCTTGCTTCTATTTCCTCATCACCTTCCCATCTGCAAACTCCTTCCGGTTTTTGCTACTGTTCTACAATTTGGCAAACCTCTCTTTCTCTAGAGAATAGGTAGAGGAGAACAATAAACAAAATCCTTCACCAAACCAAGACACCCTCTCCTTTGTTCACATCCAATATATATACAATGAGTAAATCTCAATGCATATGCATGCTAGACAAGTGTTGTGCATGCAATCACATGCATGTATGTGCATGTGCATGTACAATGCATGCAATCTAATGCATGCTTATCATATTTTACAAGTCCAATACACATTAATCTAACACCTTCTGCTTATATAACCTTTGCTAATATATTTCTATAGTTTTAAATGCCACTACTAGCATAACCCATGGACGCATATCAACAAGGTCGTTAGATGATCTACACCCTCTTATACTGAGACAAAGTAAGCCACTAGGTTCGTTACATTCTCCCCTTGTAAAATTCAAGTCATGTCCTCATGAGTTACTTGAGGTACAACAGCTTGAATGCGGTCTAACACTTCTTCTATTACTTTTAAATGCAAAAGACTAAGGCTTAGCCAACTAGGGCATCTCTTATCGCGACTCGGAGCCATTGGTATGTTCTGATGCAGTCTTCTCAATTGCACATTTCTGCCACAATAGCAATAGAACATGGGTATTCCCAATACCCTTCCACATTATACAACAACTTCCTCATTAACCTACATATGGCTTAAGCTCTACTATTTCCGTTCAAATTGGTGCAGTCCCAACTGAATCTACCACATACTCAAAATACAACTAAGTGTATCAACCTTGCCACTAGCATGTCTAAAGTTTGGAACTAAACTTATAATGAAATTCGTATATATTATTTACTATACATGTCCAAGCTAACGTAGCAAACATCTGCATCATAGAGTTAATCTACTTTTTCCTACTAAGAATAAAATAGCGCACTATGAAATACTAAGCCCACCATGGAAAGAGAGATACTCAGCTCGGACTAGATATGTATTCATATGAACATCTTGGGTGGCCAAATCCAAGAGTGACAAATAAAAACATAATCACATCCCCCATCTGTGTATCTTATGGATATACAACCCGCACAAGTAAATTCAAGGGAGCCTAAAAGATTATGAACATAGTTTACTGTGACTTCTCACAAAAAGAACCTACTCAACAGAGCTAATAACTTCCTAAACCCTTGAGTTTATCTCTTTAAGCACTGTTCATGGGCCCTAACAATCTTAGCACTGACTTTGCTGAAGTAGTACAACTCCCTACACTTGGTCTACTTTAAAGTAACGCGGCAACGTGGTCCACCATTAGACAATCTACTAGTTATAGAAATTTGTAGGAACATACCTTCACAATTATCATGGCCCGATGTTCACGCCTTGCATGAAAACATACTTCTTAACATTTCATCCTATTTTCGGTAACTTTCGACCAAGTTCATCTCCTTGATGAACTGCATTCCATTAGCTTTTCTAGCTTACATAGCACAGAATAATAATCAAAACTTAAGATACTATCAATCCCTTAGACCTATGCTCGTTTCTTGATCCTCTTAACTCATCTTGGTTGGTGCATTTACCAAACAAGAAATCGTTCTACTTTATAGTAGAATCTCTTGAACTCTTAGCCCCTAATTCCCATGGCCCGAAGGTGTCAGAACTTTCCGCTCTGATACCAACTGAAACGGACCTAGCCCCTTGGCCAAGGCCGTTGCACCGACACGTTTAACATCTAAGTTAAACATCCAAGAACTCGTATACTTGCTCAATAAAGTATAGTCCCATTGATCAGATAATTGCATACAAGACCAAGTTCATCTGAGTTTGGTATGCTAACAACTCCTACTAGCTCAACAAGTCCTCCTTATAAGTCACCGAGGATGACTCTGGAAAACGCTTCTGCTGCTGCACCCGCATCCCCAGACTCTCCACATTCTCAGCTCAGGACGTACCCTCTTAAACATACACAAAAAATACAAGGGGGTTAGTCCACAAGGACTAAGTGGGGAGGAAACATTTCGAGAGCATTCACAACATCAACCACAAAGCAATCTAGCATATAACATCCAAGATAAGAAGACAATAGATTTACCTGCTCCACTATGCCCCTGCATTAGTTAGAACTCATACTACAGGCATGTTTACATTCACATCAATCTTATGTATGTATGCACATATGCCAAGCGTAATCCTTGGGTTGCGACCCCAAGGAGACCACTCTCTCCATCTGTACGTACAGGGTTTAACTCATCCGTCAGGCCATTTGGCTCGGATGCGGAGTTACACGGTCACCCCACCCCTCCGAAGGTGGGCCGTAAATACAACATGCCATCCGTCTAGCCATCTAGAATGGATGCGGAGTCTCACGGCCATTCCACCCCTCCGAAGATGGTCCGTTTGCAATGCAAGATGCAACATCATCCATAATGCCTTTACAAGATAGAATATCACCAATAACCTTACAGGTTGATCCAATACGAGATATCATAGAATCCTCATGCATCTTACTTCCAAGAATAACCACATAACAATGCAATACAATAGAATGAGGTTCATCAAGATATTTCATAACCAAGTGACAACATCTCATTGCATATCTCAAAGCAAGAACATGAACTCCCTTAACATATAAGCAACCATAACTTTCATGTAATATCTTAATCAAACTAATGTCTAGAGATAATGACATTCATTCTACCTCATCATGACATCTAATACCACAAGATGGTCCTTACCATATCCATAGCAAAAGAGATCACAACACCCATGCGCCATCTATTCTAGCATCATAGAATCCACATGCTACTCTAACAAAATACTGGCGGCATACCTTCTATGGTATGGTTATCAAGCTAGCCTCTATTCTCAAAGCCTCCGTGAACTAGGCCATATACAATGGTACAACCCTGGAGCAAAGAACTCTATGATCCCACCCTATAATAAGATATCTTAAAAGGGTTTGTAGAGTCTCTATACTCAATTCAAATACTAGCCCTTTAGGCTAGCAGTAACGTACATGCCACAATGGTCAGCATACGGTCAAGGCAGATAGATAGGTTAACAACAATGCCATGGAGATACATATACAACGAGTCACCTTACTAATCCAAGACATGACACAATAGTTTGGGCGACCACCTAACTATAACCTACAACAAGATTCGATAGTTAGAAGATAGAATCAAGTAGGCTTCAAGACTTAAGACAATTCTATAGACTAGATTCGACAGCTCCGAACCTATCAATAACTATCTGGCTCGGATGCGGAGTTACACGGCCACCCCACCGCTCTGAAGGTGGGCCGTAAATGCAACATGCCATCCGTCTAGCCATCTAGAACGGATGCGGAGTCTCACGGCCATTCCACCCCTTCGAAGATGGTCCGTTTGCAATGCAAGATGCAACATCATCCATCATGCCTTTACAAGATAGAATATCACCAATAACCTTACAGGTTGATCCAATATGAGATATCATAGAATTCTCATGCATCTTACTTCCAAGAATAACCACAGAACAATGCAATACAATAGAATGAGGTTCATCAAGATATTTCATAACCAAGTGACAACATCTCATTGCATATCTCAAAGCAAGAACATGAACTCGCTTAACATATAAGCAACCATAACTTTCATGTAATATCTTAATCAAACTAATGTCTAGAGATAATGACATTCATTCTACCTCATCATGACATCTAATACCACAAGATGGTCCTTACCATATCCATAGCAAAAGAGATCACAACACCCATGCGCCATCTATTATAGCATCATAGAATCCACATGCTACTCTAACAAAATACTGGCGGTATACCTTCTATGGTATGGTTATCAAGCTAGCCTCTATTCTCAAAGCCTCCGTGAACTAGGCCATATACAATGGTACAACCCTGGAGCAAAGAACTCTATGATCCCACCCTATAATAAGATATCTTAAAAGGGTTTGTAGAGTCTCTATACTCAATTCAAATACTAGCCCTTTAGGCTAGCAGTAACGTACATGCCACAATGGTCAGCATACGGTCAAGGCAGATAGATAGGTTAACAACAATGCCATGGAGATACATACACAACGAGTCACCTTACTAATCCAAGACATGACACAATAGTTTGGGCGACCACCTAACTATAACCTACAACAAGATTCGATAGTTAGAAGATAGAATCAAGTAGGCTTCAAGACTTAGGACAATTCTATAGACTAGATTCAATAGCTCCGAACCTATCAATAACTATTCAAGTATGGTTCCTAGTACCATGCCTAACAAGGACATGCAAGTCTACAACTCTAAAGAATGGACTCTACGGTTCCAATAATGCATGGTCAATATTTTAAAACATAAAGGTGTACTATGGTATGGTGGAAATCTTAAGATAACAACTAATATAAATGGATGGTTTATCTGACCCTTGTATCCCTCTTAAATAAGAGAAGGTCCAAAAGGAGTACTTATGCAAAAACTTATGCCTAAGACTGGATTCGAACCTGGGTCGGTAGCTTAAAGGCTCAACTGCTAACCAACTAGCCTATAAAGCTTTCAATGAACTTAATGGGCAAAACAGATTCTCAAGAGTGATATTTAAAGACCAAAAAGACATATTAGAGGTTTACTTTTATAGAAATACTGCCGGATTGGCAACAAGATCAAAACTGGCCGAGCTGGATGCAGTACAGGCCGAAATTCATAAGGAAGACTCTTGGTGGCATCATAGAACCAAATTCAAGATCTATTCTAGCCGAAACAGCCGATTGAGTTCGCCATAGCCGTCGATTCTACTGGAAGCATAACCAAGCAATACAACAAACCAAGCACTCATCAAATCCCCAAGCACGCATCAGATCCCCACCTCGATTTCTCGGATTTATTCTGCTTCCTATCGATTGGGTCTGCCTTCCTTGCTTCTATTTCCTCATCACCTTCCCATCTGCAAACTCCTTCCGTTTTCTGCTACTGTTCTACAATTCGGCCAGCCTCTCTTTCTCTAGAGAATAGGTAGAGGAGAACAATAAACAAGATCCTTCACCAAACCAAGACACCTTCTCCTTTGTTCACATCCAATATATATACAATGAGTAAATCTCAATGCATATGCATGCTAGACAAGTGTTGTGCATGCAATCACATGCATGCATGTGCATGTGCATGTACGTGCATGCAATCTAATGCATGCTTATCATATTTTACAAGTCCAATACACATTAATCTAACACCTTCTGCTTATATAACCTTTGCTAATATATTTCTATAGTTTTAAATGCCACTACTAGCATAACCCATGGACGCATATCAACAAGGTCGTTAGATGATCTAAACCCTCTTATACTGAGACAAAGTAAGCCACTAGGTTCGTTACACCATAATAGTTATTTCATTTGAACCACTCTCATGATATATTTTAAGATGCCATCCATCTGTACCATAGGGAAGAAGTAACACAAAGTGTAACGGATCATATGCTGAATGATATGCATCTAGAAACTTCAAGCCGCCGTCCTTAGAATGTATAATAATGTCCTTCTAGCCATCCTTGAGTTTATCTTCAGTAGGCATTAAGACTGCCACCTCATTTGCAGTTGGAGCATTATATTGCCTCCTTACAAGATTTTACATGTTGCAAGAAGGTATACGCAAATGGATATCCATGGTTGGATGCATACGCATAATTTCTGCCGCATTAAAAAAATATGCTAACAAATGGATTGAGGTGCTTTATAAGGGCCTGCAACTGCACCACTATTTCTTGCATCAATCCATCAAAAATGGACATCCTACGTTCAATTTGCATGTCATCACCATCCATGATGTATATCTGTGCAAATTTTGCATGCTCTTGATGCCCTTGCGTGGTGTTCCCATCTTATGGCACATGCGGCCACTAACCCTAAAAATATAAGACCCACCAACAGCATTTGCCAATGCCTCATCAATTTTCACGCCCACTGAGGCAAATGAAAATATAATATTGTACTTTCTAATGTTTGTTCGAAAGTGATCACCCAAAAATCTGCTCTCGTATATAGCTCAAAGAAGGCGGTTCTGGAATCAATGGCAGCTGCCCGTTTTCATCAACACATGCCCAGTAGCCTTTTTAGCTCGCCGTTCTGCTTTCCATTGCATAGCCCCACAATGCAAACATCTATAATTCATGTTACCAAGATCATGAGGAGGAAGTAAATTCCACGTATATGCTATCTTGTTGAAACCGCTTCTACTAGTAGGACGTTCGCAATAGCAATGTTGTATTCCAACCTCACAGCTGTATACTTTGCCTGGCTTCGATGATGGAGCCATCTTCTCCTTTGACTATTGCTCTCACTTTCAGGTGTCATATAAGAAGTGTTACATATTAAGCTTGTTAATTGATCAACATTAGAATCTGCTATTATTGTAGACACCTATCCAACAGACATTGTTCATTTCCCAATTTTGCATCATTATCAATAGCACATTGTGACCCCAAAGCTCTTTTCTTTGCCATTCTTTTGTGCCGCAAGCGTCTGCTTCTCTGAGTATTACTGTTAGTCATGTACGTCCTGGTACAGGACTATTCATGCACACGACGGACCAGGTCAAGGCCAAGGATCCACAGTCAGGTGCATGTTAGTCGTCAAAGGCCCCGCAGAAGACCAAGCAGCATACCACAAAGGCCACATGCACGAAGAGGTCAAGAACAGACAAATGACGACCCGTCAAGCATCAGCGTCAGCGTGATTTCAGGCATTTCAAGAGGCACCGCCAACATTCCTGCAAATCAAGCCTCCTTCCAGGAGTCGGCACCGAAATCAGTCAGAGTATCTATATTGGGCCAAAGGCCATTGTACTATATATATGAGTAGAGCTAGTACTCGATTTTTAGATGAGTTTTTGGTCTTATCTCACTTCTGCTTTCTCTCGATTTCGAGAGCTCATGTATCATCATTGATATCAAAGAGTTTTGTTCTCATCATTTTGATCTTATTGTTTTCCTTTCGTTCTCTCTCTTCTCCTTTTCCTTTGTTTCTTTTGCAAATCCCGCGTGACACAGCTACCGGATTCTCCTGTTTGATCCACGGGTCCTCACAGAGGGCTGTCTTGCAGGAGTTCCCGAACCCAGACCCTAAACACTGTCGCCGTTGCCGGGTCTGATTTTCTTTTCCTTCTTTCCTTTATCATGTCTGCCCGAGCTTTCACCCCAGAGGAGCTCCTTATCCAGACGGCGTCTTGTTTGGAGCGCCATCAACGTTGCGAAATTGCTCGAGATATGTATGACACTGGTTATGATATTGAGGGAGGCCATATTCGCTCACGAGCTCAATCGGCGCCACCTACTCCTCGTGTTCACTCTCGTCCTGGCTCTCCTCCAGCGTGTAAACATTGTTCGCAACCTCAGTCACCATATCATACACCTGTTCAGCCCCCTCCAGCTTATTTCCACACTCCAGAGAGTGCCTACATTCATATCTCCTCTGGCCATACTCCTCTGCCTTCACAACCATCATCTCCCCCTGGCGGAATGGGTTATCCCCATGTATCTTTCGGCCCTCCCCAGGTTCATCCATATCCCCAATCCCCTTCTTTTCACCTGACTCTTCCAGTTTACACTCTCGCTGATCTCAAACCCCATGAACACAGCACTCCAGGACCATCCCCCCAGGATGCTCCTTTTCAAGACTCTCAAGGTTTTTCTGCCCCTTTGCAACACCATCCCGAGACTATGGCTGTACCACCTCATTATGTGCCTCCTCCTACTCAGCCGCTCTATGCGCAAGGTCCGTCACAAACTTCTTTTCAGACTCTCAAACTGACTTATCCCACTTTTGGCAGTACTAAAGGCAAACCACATGGAAGAATTTGAGGCTCTGGCTGTCCTAAATGGTCACGCTCAACCTCAACTGAAGTTCCATATCTTTTCCACCACGCTGCATGGATCCCCTCATCAATGGCTCATGGCAAACAAAAGCCATTGGAAACAAAACTGGACAGACATGAAGACTGGTTTCCTTTCTCATTATGGCACGACAGATGATGATCAACTTCTTCTCAAGCAACTCAATGATCTCCAGCAAGAGCCCACGGAGTCAGCCCAGGATTTTGCGGATCGTCTTCACATCCTCCTCAGCAAACTTCAAGAGTACCCCACGCAAAGCCAGATCCTCGTCTGGTTTCTACAGGGACTTCCTCCGGCTATTCGTCTCATGACTGAATACCTGCGCCCCAAAACTTTGGAGCAGGCCATCGAACTTGTCAATCACTCCGTTAATGTTTCCTCCCGCGGCGTGACCCTCCAGGAGCTACCTTTCATTTCTCCTGTCATGGTACCTCAGACTGCAGTTCAGCCTCAACACTCAAATCCTCAACGCAGTCAAATTTGGTGCCACATCTGCAAATATCAAGGCCATTTGGCCAATGAGTGCAACTCCTCCAATGGCCCTCCTCATTGTAAACGCTGCAACATGTGCAATCATGCCACGGAAGAATGCACTCGTACTCATCCTACGCCCTTCTGGCAAAAGATGGTCTATCAAGTCCAGACCACGCCTCAGCAATAGACGTCATACCAACCTCAGCCATTTCAAGCTCAACCACTTCAACAGTATCAACAATCTCCGCAATCTCAGCAGCCTAGAGCACAAGGCAACCGTGCTCCTTTTGATCCTTCTAAAGCCCAGTGTTATCATTGTCTGGAATGGGGTCATACCACCACGGCATGCCCTCAACTTCCTCAAGTTCAAGTCCAACTTCCAGGCACGAATCAAACCACGTCAGTACGCCTCATGGCCTATCAACTCTGGATCGCTAATGGCAAACAAGGCCCTCGACCTGTTCTCAGAAAGCCCCCACGCGTGCCTCAACAACAACGGTATCAACCAGCTCCTTCGTCAACTCCTCCTCTGGATCAACAAGCTCAGGAAGAAATTTACCAAGCTCTCAATCCTCCGGTCCAACCGTCAAACTAGGTTGGTTTGGTCTCACGACAAACCAGGGCTTCACGCCCCTTGACCATTATTCCTCATGATACGCACCCTGCTTTTGCAGTAGACACGATCCCTCATGAAGAGGAAAAAAAGGTTCACTTTGCACCAGATTTGGATAAACTCATGCCTCATGTCATGCCAAAAGTTCGCCAAAGTATCCTCAACCTCATGCAGGCTGCTGAAGGACGAACACTAGCTAATGTACACGCCACCACCAGAGTTCAGCAGTGTCAGGATGCACCAACGTCCTCTCACACTCCACGCTCTCAGCCATATCCTAACATTGCTGCTGAGGTGGAGCTTCTCAAAGAAGTTGCTGCTTCATTACCACCATCTCCTGCTCCCTTGGATCCAGCTGATCCATTTTCTCACGTTCCCTTGGAACTCCAGGAAGAGCTAGCAAAAATCAAGATTCCTTTGAGTTTAGCAACCATTTTGAAACCGTGTCCTACTCTCAAGGACCAGTTGCCCCTTCCTACAGTTCTGGTTGGGGCTGTCGCTACCTCCACACCCACGGTACATGCCACAGTGGGCAATCAACAAGTCAACCAAATTAACCATGTTCAAATTGACGGAGGTAGTACTGTCAATCTTATCACTGATAAGCTCCGCAAGCAAAGGGGCATCAAACAACTTTACCGTGCCCCTTATGATATCAAGTTGGCCAATGGTCATATCACGCGCCCTCAAGGCGTCACGCCTCTTCTTCACATCAATATAGGCGACCTCAGATTCCCCTTGGAATTTGGTGTTTGGAAAGCTGGGGAAGATCCAGGTGATTATGAAATGTTGGTTGGCAGGCCTTTTCTCCGTCAGGCAAAAAGTATCCATTACTGGGCCACGGACCAGCTCGTCATTACAGATGGTCATCTCAATGCCACCATGGATTTGGAAACCGGCAAGATCATCTCGGTCGAACATGCTGAACCCTCTCTCTCAGACACCGAGTCTGACGCAGCACAAAACATCTATCATGTCCAGGCTCCCCCTGCGAGTCTGCCTCTGTTTGTATTGGGTCCCATAGACCGATTGGTCTCCGTGGACGATAAAAGTACCTTCCTTCCTTCCTTCCTTCCTACCCTGAATATGCTGATCCATGGGGAGAGATGACTCTCGATCAGGACCAGGCTGTGGCTGCTTTACTCGACCCCTACCTGGCTCCTTGCAATCGCATCCAACGCATCGACCATTTTTCCGACACTGCACTTCCTCCAGACATGGTGGACGTCCATGCCGTCATGAATCAACCACTGCTAGATGACGCTCAGCAACCGCTTTTCTTCACCACAAAAAATGCAGCTCATCCCGTCATGTTTCAACCTCCTGCTCACATTGTTCAAGACACGGAAGTTGTTCCGCACATTCAGACTCCGGAGGTGGAGATTGTGGACGTTGGCAACAATCAGCCCGTCCGCCTTGCTGCAAATCTCCCGACCACCTATCGCAAACGCGCCATCATGCTTTTCAAAAAATTCAAACACATTTTTGCCTGGAGCTATAAAGATCTTCGGGGGATCAACAAAAACTTGGGGGAACTCACCATTCCTACCAAATCAGATGCACGTCCTGTCTAGCAACGACAGTACCGGCTCAACCCAAATTACCGTGACCGTGTTAAGGCCGAAATTGACAAACTCCTAGCAGCTGGCTTGATTTATGAGGTCAAACATTCTGAATGGGTGAGCCCCATCGTCATTGCTCTCAAACACAACGGTAAGATCCGCGTCTGCGTGGACTATCGCAAACTCAATCAGGCCATGGAGCGTGATCACTTCCCACTTCCCTTCACAGACCAGGTTTTGGAAGAGGTCGCTGGTCATGAAATGTACTCCTTTATGGATGGTTTTTCAGGCTACAATCAAATTTCAATCAAAGAAGCTGATCAACTTAAGACTACCTTCACCACCCCGTGGGGCACTTTTGCCTACAAGGTAGTTCCTTTTGGGTTATCAAACTCTCCATCAACATTTCAACGCATCATGCTCTCGGTTTTTCATGATTATATGAAGGAGAAACCCTTCCTCCAGATTTTTCAAGATGACTTTTCCGCCCATAGTTCCATGGATGACCACCTGGATAAATTGGAACTTGTCTTTCAGAAATGTGATGAGTCAGGCATTAGTCTCAATCCCGAGAAATGCACCTTCTGCGTCACCTCTGGTGTTCTGTTAGGACATGTGGTCAGTAAAGCAGGTATCACCACGGATCCTGCTAAAATCAGTTGCGTGCTTAAAGCTCAAGCACCATCTAATATCAAGGAGACATGTTCTTTCCTGGGCAAGGTAAATTATTATTCCACCTTCATTCCTAGACTTGCAGCCATTGCTGATCCCATTCATAAACTCACGGGTGATGAATCCACTTGAGCTTGGAATTCCCAGGCAGATGCTGCTTTCCAACAGTTGAAGATCTTGCTTACTCAGGCCCCCGTGCTTGTTCCTCCTCAATGGGACAAGCCTTCTCATGTTCATGTCGATGTCTCAGCATTTGCTATTGGTGTTGTTCTCTCACAAGCATTTGACGCGCACACAGATAAACCGAACCGAACCGTTATGCCATCAGAAAACTCAATCCTGCTGAGCGCAACTACTCTGCCACCGAGAGGGAGGCATTGGGCTTAATTTTTTGTGTCCAATGCTTCCGTCATTATTTGTTAGATAGTCAGATCAAATTCTTTGTGGATCATTAGGCACTTCTTTATTTGATCAACAAATCCACGCCCATGGGCAGAATTGCTTGTTGGGTCCTTCTTATGCAAGAATTCGCTCCTTTTGAAATCATTCATAAAGCTGGCAAATCTCATGTCGTATCGGATTATCTCTCACGTATCCACACAGATGATCCCTCCACAGGTGTTTCAGATGCCTTTCCTGACGCTCAGCTGTTTTTGGTCACGGCCACGCCCCATTGGTTTCATAACTTTCAGCAATATCTCCTCACAGGTGCTCTTCCCTCTGAAGATCCCACGCTCTCTCCAGAAAAACTTCGATCACGCCACCGTCAATTTCTCCGCGAAGTCCATGACTACACCATGGTTGCGGGCCATCTTTACAAACGCGGCAAGGATATGGTCCTTCGTCGCTGTGTACTCCCTCTGAAGTGCCCGATATCGTTCGACAAGCCCATGAAGGGCTTGGTGGTGGTCATTTTCATGGTGACACCATGGCACGCAAAATACTTCTCGCCGGTTATTTCTGGCCCACGCTCTTCAAGGATGCTCACGCTCACACCCGCACGTGTGATGTCTGTCAGCATGTGGGAAGGCCCACGGCCCGTGACGCTCTCCCGTTGACGCCGGTTGTGATGTCCCAGGGGAATATATGCCTTAGATACATATATTCCTGGACCCGTCACTGTACAAGTCGACCTTTGGTAGCCTTGTATACCTTAGGAAGTGGCAAGGGGCACATATCTAAGTTAATTGTTTAACTTAGATAACCTTAGGATAAGGCCCATTTCCACGTGGCCTTATCCTATTGGGCAACCGCCATACGGCCCATCCTAGTGGTGCCACGTGGCATCCCATGTGGACCCTATCTTATATTAGCACTAACCCTAACCCTAGACCTCTTTTCCTGACTCTAGCACCTGAACACTCCTCTACGCACTCGAAACCCCGTTTCGAGCATCGTTCGTCGCAGCATAGCCTGGCGCAACAGCCCCCAAAGTGTGTGTATGATCATAGAGGGAGCACGTCCTCGACCCCGTCAAGGAGCAATGGAGACACCAGGGATGGGAGGAAGCACTTCTGGAGCAGGTAGGTGGAGTAGAGTCATGGTAGTTCATCTGGAAGTTAGCACTCCAGATGGGTTTGTATGTTGTATCTTGAGTAGAGCCATCCTAGAACCTTTGATGAACATCTTGAACCCTAATCAAGGAACCCTAACTGTTAGTAAATATGTATGATTAGGTTAAAATGTTCTTATTATGATTATCATGATATGATGTTATGGGTGTTAGTCCTGTGCCTCCTGGTTCAGGACTATTCATGCATACGACGGACCAGGTCAAGCTCAAGGATCCACAGACAGGCACGGGTCAGCCGTCAAAAGCCCAGCAAAAGACCAAGCAGCAGACCACGCAGTCAAAGCCTGGGTCTGCTACCAAGAGGCGCCGCGACAAGTGATGACCCGTCACCGCCCGTGTCAGCGTCAGCGTGATTCTAGGCATTTCAAGAGGCACCGCCAACATTCCCGCAAATCAGGCCTCCTTCGTGAGTCGGCACCAGAATCGGTCCAGAGTGTCTATATTGGGCCAGAGGCCATTGTACTATATATATGAGTAGAGCTAGCACATGAGTTTCAGATGAGTTTTGAGTCTTGTCTCTCTTCAGTCTTCTCTCAATTGCGAGAGCTCATGTAAGTTCATCATTGATATCAAGGAAGCTTATCATTCTCCTCTCATTGTTCTCTTTTGTTATTTTTTTCTTCTTCTTGTTCTTCTCTTGCAAATCCAGCGTGACATAGTCCCCAGGATTCTCTGTTAGATCCAAGGGTCCTCCAGAGGGTCGCTGTCTTTGCGAGGAGTTCGAATCAGACCCCAAACACCATGCTGCCGGGTCTGATTCGATTTTCCTTTCTTACATGCGCCATGTCCGTAAAACTTCACGCCCGGAAGAACTTCTTTCCCAGGCGGCGTCACCGGCTTGGAGCGCCATCATCGAAGGGAAGGCTGTTCGTGACATGTATGGATACGCTACGACATTGAGGGAGGCCACATTCGGTCTAGGGCTCGGTCGGCGCCACCCACCCCTCGTGTCATGTCTCGTCCAAATTCTCGCCTCAGCGTGCAAACGTGCTCACGACCTCGGTCTCCTCATCACTATCAGGAGCCCTATCCGGCTCCAACTGCTCAATCTTACTTTCATACCCCAGAACATGCCTTCATCCATCACTCTTCTGGCCATACGCCTCTGCCTTCACAACCATCATCTCCTACGGGTGGACAGGGATATCCACGCGTCTCTTTTGCTCCTCCCGTGAATTTTCCTTCCCTACCTTTCCCCCAGCTCTTCATTTTACAATCTTCACAGACCTCAAACCCAATGATCAGGCACCTCCAGTACCCCCACCCTCAGCCACCCCTTCAGCAGGGTCTTTCCAGCACCATACCCCCTCCAACTCCACCTCAATATCCTCACTATCATGTTCCTGTCCAGCCCAGCACTTTTACCTCTACCTTTCAGACCCTTAAGCTGACTTATCCTACCTTTGGCAACACGAAAGGCAAACCATTAGACCAAAGTGCTCAGGCCCATATGGAAGAATTTGAGGCTCTGGCTGTCCTAAATGGTCATGCGCAACCTCAACTGAAATTTCACATCTTTTCCACCACATTGCGTGGCTCCCCTCATCAATGGCTCATGTCCAACAAAAGCCACTGGAAACAAGATTGGTCCGAAATGAAAACTTTTCTTTCTCACTATGGGACCACGGATGATGATCAACTTCATCTCAAGCAACTCAATGACCTTCAACAAGAGCCCCGCGAGTCCGCCTTCCGGGATTTTGCGGTCGACTTCACATTACGCTAAGCAAACTCAAGGAGTACCCCACACGAGCGGATCTTGGTACGGTTTCTCCAAGGACTTCCTCCGACTATCGGACTCATGGCTGAATACTGCTACCAAGACTTTGGAGCGGGCTATCGATCTTGTCAATCACTTTCAAGAAAATGTTTCCTCCCGGTGGCGTGGCTCTTCAGAGCTCCCTTTCATTCCACCCGTCATGGTTCCCCGGCTAATTGTTCAACCTCAACACGCCAATCCGGGCGCGGTCGGATCGGTGCCATATCTCGCAAATATCAAGGCCACTTGGCGAATGAGTGCAACTCCACCAATGGCCCGCCTCATTGTAAACGATGCAACATGTGCAATCATGCCACGGAAGAGTGCACTCGCACTCATCCTACACCTTTTCCGCAACAAGATGGTTTATCAAGTGCAAACAACACCTCGGCACCAATCGCACTATCAAAGACCACCACTACAGGCGCAACCCAATCAACTCTATCAGCAAGAAGGGGAGCCACAGCGGGGACCCAACACACGTCCTCCTTTTGATCCTTCAAAGCTTCGGTGTTATCTTTGTCAAGAATGGGGTCATACCACCACGGCGTGTCCTCAACTTCCACAAGTTCGGTGCGGCTTCACGGCACAAATCGGGACCACATCGGTCCGCCTCACGGCTTACCAACTTTGGATTGCCAATGGCAAACAAGGCCAGCGTCGGTTCTTCGAAGCCACCTCGTGCACCTCGACTCACGCGCTATCAACCAGCTCCCGCAAATCAACCTCGGATGGATCAACAAGCACGGGAAGAAATTTTTCAAGCTCTCAATCCTCCGGTCCGGTAGTCAAATTGGGTTGGTTTAGTCTCACGCCCGGACCGAGCGTGCCACGCCCCTTAACCATTATTCCTAATGGCACGCCTTTTGCCTTTGCCGTCGACACAATTCCTCATGCGAGAAGACAAAAGGTCCATTTTGCACGACTTGGAGAAACTCATGCGAATGTCATGCCTAAAGTTCGCCAAAGCATTTGAACCTCATGCAAGGCTGCGAAGGCCGCCGCGTTGGCCAATGTTCATGCCACCACTAGAGCTCAACAAAGACAAGACGCACCTTCCATGTCTCAACCTCCACGCTCTCAGCCATATCCAAATATCCCTGCTGAGGTAGACCTACTCAAAGAAGTTACTGCTTCCTTACCACGCACTCCCGCACCTGTGGATCCAGCAGATCCTTTTTCTCATGTGCCTTTGGAACTCCAAGAGGAGCTGGCAAAAATCAAAATTCCTCTAAGTCTTGCAACGATTTTGAAACTCTGTCCTGCTCTCAAGGACCAGTTACCACTCCCGACTGTTTTGGTTGGGGCTGTTGCTACCTCTACACCCACGGTACATGGCACGGTGGGCAATCAACAAGTCAACCATGTTCAAATTGATGGAGGTAGTGCAGTTAATCTCATCACGGATAAACTCCGCAAACAAATGGGCATCAAACAACTCTATCGTGCCCCATATGACATCAAATTGGCCAATGGCCATATCACGAGACCTCAAGGCGTCACGCCTCTTCTTCACATCAACATTGGTGATCTCAGATTTCCCTTGGAATTTGGTGTTTGGAAGGCTGGAGAAGATCCAGGTGATTATGAAATGTTGGTCGACAGACCTTTTCTCCGCCAGGCCAAGAGTATCCATTACTGGGCCACGGATCAGTTAGTCATCACAGATGGTCACCATGGAATAATTTAAGGGCTAAACTTAGCTATTTGGCGATTTTTTAGCACATTTTCGAAAAAAATTGGCTAAAGTAAATAGAAAAAATTGGGAAAAAAATAATAATTTTAGCTTAACTTTTTTCGGAACTGCACCAACCCGGGAGCTCTTTAGCCAAACGCTAGAAAGTAAGAGAGTGAAATTGTGTATTGTTTAGCTAAACCATAGAAACTTTTGGAATGATTTTCGAGCTAGTTTAGCTAATATTATTCTAGTTTATAAGAAATATATGATTAGTAGTATAGTTTCTAGCATTTTAAATTAATTTGAGTCATAGATTTTGCTAATTAGCAATATTTTAGAATGTTTTCACAAAGAAAATGACTAAAATAAATGGAAATAATTGAAAAAACGTATAGTAATTTGCCTTAGTATTTTCCATTGGCCACACCTTAGAAAGTTTTGGGATGATATTTGGGTTAGTTTAGCTAAACGCTAGAAAGTATGAGAGGAAAAATATGTAGAGTTTAGCTAAACTACAGAAAGTTTTAGGATTAATATTGAGAAAGTTTAGCTAAAGTCATTCTGGCTAATAAGAAATACGCGATTAGTAATTTATTCCCTGATGGTCACCTCAATGCCACCATGGATTTGGAAACAGGCAAAATCATTTCCGTCGACAATGCTGAACCCTCTCTCTCCGACACCGATTCTGAGGACGCCCAGAATATCTATCAAGTTCAGGCTCCACCTGCGAGTCTGCCTCTGTCATCCTACCCCGAATATGCTGATCCTTGGGAAGAAATGACTCTTGATCAGGACCAGGCTGTGGCTGCTTTGCTTGACCCTTACCTGGCTCCTTGCAATCGCATTCAACGTGTTGATCACTTTTCAGATGCTGAACCTCTTGCCACTCTTGTAGATGTACACGCTGTTATGAAGCAACCTCTGCTTGATGACACTCAGCCACCTCTCTTTTTCACCACACAGAGCGCCACGCATCTTGTTATGCTTCAACCTCCCGCTCATATTGTCCGGGACACGGAAGTTATCCCCATATTCAGACTCTCGGCGTGAGATTGTGGGCGTAGGCAACAATCGACTGTCCGAATTCACGCCAATCTTCCGACACCCTATCGTCGTAACGGGCGTCCACGCTCTTCAAAAGTTCAAACACATTTTTCGCACGGAGCTCTGAGAGATCTTGGGGGATCAACAACACCTTGGGGGAACTCACCATTCCTACCAAGTCTGATGCACGCCCAGTCTAGCAACGACAGTACCGGCTCAACCCCAATTACCGTGATCGCGTCAAGGCGGAAATTGACAAACTCCTTGCTGCAGGTTTGATCTATGAGGTCAAACATTACAGTGGGTGAGCCCCATCGTCATTGCACTCAAAACACAATGGTAAGATCCGGCGTTTGCGTGGACTACCGAAAACTCAATCGAGCCACGGGCGTGATCATTTTCCACTACCCTTCACGGACTGGTTCGGAAGAGGTTCTTTGGACATGAGATGTACTCCTTCATGGATGGTTTTTCGGCTACAATCGGATCTCAATCAAAGAATCTGATCAACTCAAGACTACCTTCACCACCCCGTGGGGCACTTTTGCCTACAAGGTGGTTCCTTTTGGATTATCAAACTCCCCATCCACGTTTCAGCGTATCATGCTCTCAGTTTTTCATGATTTTATGAAGGAAAATCCCTTCTTGCAAATTTTTCAAGATGACTTCTCGCCCTCTGAGTTCCATGGCTGACCATTTGGATAAATTGGAACTTCGTCTTCAGAAATGTGATGAGTCCCAAGCATTAGTCTCAATCAGAAATGCACCTTTTGCGTCACTTCAGGTGTTCTGTTGGGACATGTGGTCAGACAAAGCGGTATCACCACGGATCTCGCCAAAATCAATTTGTGTGCTCAAGGCTCAAGCACCAGCCAATATCAAGGAAACACGCGCTCTTTCTTGGGTAAGGTCAATTATTACTCCACCTTCATTCACGGACTCGCTGACCATTGCGGATCCCATTCATAAACTCACGGGTGATGAATCCACGGGCTTGGAATTCCCGGCGGATCTTTGCTTTCAATGATTGAAGCTCTTGCTTTCGAGGCCCGGTTCTTGTTCCTCCTCAATGGGACAAGCCCTTTCATATCCATGTCGATGTCCGGCCTTTGCTATTGGAGCTGTTCTTTCTCAAGAATATGATCGCATTAATCGACAAACCAAAACTCGCCCGGTAGGAAACTCAATTACGCTGAACGCAACTACTCGCCGCCCGCAGGCGAGAAGCCTTGGGTTTTAATTTTCAGCGTCCAACGCTTCCGTCACTATCTTTTGGGCGGTCGGATCAAATTCTTTGTTGACCACCGGGCACTTCTTTACTTGATCAACAAATCCACGCCCCACGGGCGCATTGCTCGTTGGGTCCTCATACGCAAGAATTTGCACCTTTTGAAATTGTTCACAAGGGTGGCAAATCTCATGTTGTCCGGATTATCTTTCGCATCCACACGGATGATCCCTCCACTTTGGAGTCTCGGGCGCGCCTTCACGGCGCTCAACTCTTTACGGTCACGGCAACACCTCATTGGTTTCATGATTTTCAGCGGTATCTCCTCACGGCTCTTCCACCGGGAGGGCGCCACGCTCTCTCGATAGCGACAATCCGTCGACATCAATTTCTCGCAGGTCCGTGACTACACCATGGTTTGCGGGCCATCTTTACAAAAAGGGTAAGGATACCATCCTTCGACCTTTGTGTTCTCCCTCATGAGGTCCCGGATATTGTTCGAGAAGCCCATGAAGGGCTCGGAGGTGGTCATTTTCATGGAGACACCACGGCCACGCCAAAATCCTTCTTCTTTGGTTATTTTTGGCCCACGCTCTTCAAAGGCGGCTCCACCCGCGCCCGCGTGTGATGCTTGCCCGGCGTGTGGGGCGACGCCCGACGCGTGGCGGCTCTTCCCTTGACGCCGGTTGCCACGCCACTTCCCTTCAGCAAATGGGGAATGGATTTTGTGGGACCCATCGATCCTCTGCAGCGGCACACGCGTGCCGCTACATTCAGTTCTCACCGACCACGCTACCAAATGGGCGGAAGCTTGCGCACTTCCGGACAACAACTGCGGCAAACCACGGCCAAGGTTATCTATCAACAAATCATCCGCGATTCGGCTGCCCCACGGGCTGGTCGGTGATCGTGGTGTCCACTTTATCAATCATACCATCAAGGAGAGGCGACGGATTATCTCCCGATACATCATCACAAGAGCACACCTTACTATCCTCAAGGCAATGGTTTGGAAAGCACCAACAAGACTACGGTCACAATTCTCAAGAAAATTTGTGGCGCTTTCATCTTTGTTGGCAAAACAAGCTTCCCTCTTTGTTCTTTGGGCTTACAATACTTGTTTCAAAATAGCTCTGAGGTCACACTCCTTTCAAATTGGTTTATGGTCAAGAAGCTCTCATGCCGTTTGAATACATCCTTCCAACACTCCGTTTTCAACCGGCTCGCCCATAATCCGCTTTCTTTGCACTCAAAGAAAGGGTCTATCAATTGGAGCAGTTGGATGAACCGAGAAGGGATGCTTATATTCGTGTTCTTCATGGACAAGCGGTTGCAAAAATCTCTACATGACAAGCGTATGAAGACAAAAACATTCAAAGCGAGGAGACTTGGTTCTTCTTTATGATTTCGGTACAAAAAATTTTCGGGTAAGCTTAAGTTTCGATGGCTTGGCCCTTATCAAATTGTTCAAGTGGTTCAATCCGGTTTTTCGGTGGCCGAGTTAGATGGCACTCCATTACCTACAGCGGTTAATGGCTTTTCGCCTCAAAACATTTCATACCACAGCAAGTGAAAATCAACAAAGCAGAATCTGATTCAAGATGCAAACACAACGGTCATTGACTAAAAAGGCGGCATATTATATTATAGGTGAATTTTTTACAAAATGTAGGCCTGACCCGGCTATTTCGCTATAGGCCTTTGCCTATATACAAAAAGCGGGCTCGAGCCCTATCTACTAAGTCTAAGAAGAAAAACCCTCTACTCGGGTTGGGCGAGAGGTGATCGCCGAGATGTGGTAGAGGTTACCTTTCGGGGTCGGCGAAGGTGCGAGAACCACCTCCATCGGCGTTGGTCTTGGATCGGGATGTTGACCATCCCGGCACACCAGCCATCCATTCTCGAGGCCACGATTGTGGCGGCGCCGAAGGTCGGACAATCCATCTTGCGGGTAATCCCTCTCGGCGGTTAGTGGGCATAATGCGGTCCTCGTTCAAACCCGGCAGCCATCTTTGGCGCCATCGGATACCTTCGCTTCACTCGGTTCGTCTTATATAGCCAGCGAGGAATTCCTTGTCGGCGTGGACCAATCACAAAAATCGCCAGCGTGTTTTGCAATGCAAATTTGTTTCTAAAATGAGAATCTTTTCTCCGTAGCATATCTAGCCATGGTACCTTCCGACACATTCATTTTAATGATCTCCCGCCGAGTTACCCGGCATTAAATGCCATTCCTTCTTTTCACGCCCGTCGAACATTAATGTGTGTCCTTTGGCCTTTTGTCACATCCATCATTCTCTCACGCCTCATCTCCACCGTTCATTACTTCTCCCTTTGTTGTTTGGGGACTTAGCCAAATTTTTGCCTCTCAATCACCTCCTTGGCATCTTTCGACACTGGCCCCATCAGCGGTTGCGGCTTCGCCCTTCTCATGCCCCCGCCCACCTTTGCGCGCCCTAAACCTTTTCGTCTCTCTGCGCCCGTCTTACGTTCTCTGCTCTCGCCTTCTTCAAGCAGTTCTTTCATTTCGGCGTTTTTCGCCATGGCTGCCCCAAACTTTCTACACTTCAAGCTTACGCTCCAAGGGATCGCGACTCTTTTCGGGTTTGTGTCTTTTCGGCGCCCACCTTCGAGAGGCCCTTATTGGTCAGAGTCGGGGAAGTTCGCGAGCGCCACAAGCTTCAAATTTTCACAAATGGAGCTCCGGCCCCAAATCCGGCGCAATTGCGGCGGTTCGCCGCACACATCGTCAACGGCCGGAAGGATTTGCTCACGGTGGTCGATGGCACCACCATTTTACTTTTCGGCATTTGATTTTCGGGTCTTCCGCATCCCTTTGCAAAAAACCGGTCTCTTGGGCTGCTACGGGGACATGGGCGTCCTTTCGATTTGGCGCTCTTGCTTATCAAGCCAACCGGCATCGCCTCACAAATATTGCCAAACCACATGAAACTTTTGTGAAGTTTTACGTGGCGAAAAATTGCTTGGGCATTCCATTAAAAACACCCACATCAATAAGCCGTTTTATAATATGGTCATCAACGCCATTCACTCCACTCTGCATGTCGATTGGCCTCGGTTTTTTATTCTCTAGTCTTCTTCAAAAGTAGGCCGCGTCGGGCTACCCCTCCTCTGTCTCACGAAATTTCCGTGGGTGGCCATCTTGAGGCCCTCATTAGTCATTATCTTCTGTTCTTGAGTGCCCTTCCACTTCCCATACCTCCACTTCGGCTCTCTGCATTCCCGGCGTCAAACTCAACAAAATTTTGTACCTTCCGCCAAACCTCCCTCGATCTGTTCAACATCCGACCATGCATGTCCTTTGTCTCTCCTCTTCTTCCTCACGAGGCCCCGCCTTCCAATTCCATCATGCCTCTCAACAATCTCGGACAAAGGCAGCAACAGGGGCCTGCACCTCCCCATCCTCGGCGGCTCTGTACAAATTCCAGCAAGATGTTCAAGCGGCTGCCATGCGCTACATGCATCGAGGAGGCTCTCATGGCGGTGTTCGGAGGCGTCCACGGAGGCTTCCGATCTTTGTTCAAAGAGACCTTCAAAGCTGCCCTTTGCCCATGTTCAAACCTTGGAAGCCAAACTTCAAGAAAAGCACGCGGCTCTATTACAGGCCCGTATAGATCTCACCGGTGCTTTCGGGATCGGACTAGCCTACTTACAGATCAGCGAGCGCGGCTCGAACTGAAATTCAGGACTTATTGGAGCAGAACAAGTCCAAAGATACCCTCACGGGTGAAAAGGAGAAACACATTGCTAAGCTAGACACCTTGTACTCGAGCTTTGTGACAATTCTGACACTCAAGTTCAAAATCTCAGCGGCGTGTGGCTTCGACTCACCTCCCTTGAAGCTCGGCTTTCCACGCTCACCAATCGGTTAACGTCCCTCGGACTTCGGCTTTTGAGGCTCGAAACAAAAGGTCATCGATGGCCGCGGAGATTGCCGCGCCGCCTCCATACTCGGGGCAATCCTCTTCACATGCCACGCTTTCGTAAGCGGGTCGTGATCAGTCCCGTCTTTTGTTAGAAAAGGAGCATCGGATCCGTGACCTTGAACATCAGCTCCGGAAAGCGGTCAATCTGGCGAGGAAGCCCAAACCAAACAGGGGGGATATCTTGACATTGCCACCAACATCCGGTGGATTTCTCTACTCCTTCGGCTATCTTGACTATGTGGTGGCCCGGCGGCACCTCTTTCTTTTGAAATGGTGCGGCCAATGGAAATGTTCATCAACGACCACTCACAAGTGTGGACTTCCGCCGGATCCGGCGGATCTCTCTATAGAAGACAAGGGTTTATTTTGTGCACTCTTAGTCTTTGATCAGCTCGCGGTTGAAGATCTGAATTAGTCATCTTCAGCGTTGTTCAGCCCATGGCTTATGTTTTTCATGACTTTTACGGCGGATCTCGGGATAAATTCGGGGTGAGGCCCATCGTGTTTTCGAGGCAACTCAATCTTTGCTTGGTTGTTATCACCAACCAACAAATATTTCGAGGATCTTTCGGTCTCGGACTTTTGAGCGAGTACATGCGAATTGGCTCGGCACTTACCTCGTGGCGGTCGAAGCGTTGGAGCAGGTAAACAAAAATCTGGCGCACCCTAATGATCTTGAGTTTGCCCGGATTTATATGCGCACTTGGGAGGCTACAATCAACTCGTGGCCTTACGGAAAGCAAGACCATTCCCACGGGTTGGGTCAATCCCTGTCTATCAATTATTCTCTACTGGGAGAATGGGACCATTGGTTGTTCAAGCATTCGGGGACATGGCTCGCAACCCACGCACCACGGGCATGATTCCCTCTCCATATGCTTCCTTAGGAGCCCCTCCCGCCACGGTTCCTTTCTTCGATTGGCGTCTTCCCTTTTGGGCCGAAGGTCATGGATGGCCACGGTGGGTCGACTCGCCTCGGATCTCCCCCCCGGATCTCCGGTGGGATCCCGATTTGTCGGGCGCTCAATTGGGAGGATAATGCCACTTTGGACACTGAAAATTGGATTTACATCGGTAATGGCGTGGTTGGCAAAAGCCTGGCGATGCCTTGCATGGTCTTGATACCTTCTTGCGAGAATCGCCGCCACCTCACCGGACCCTTGGGTCCCGTCAAAATTTGGTTTTACGTGCTTTGCTCTCAAATGCATCTGCTCGGCTCTTTAAATTGGCGGCGTCAATCTTTCCTTTGCAATCCGAATGCGGCGTCGGTGCCGGTCTCAAAACTGCCTTCTCATGGAGTGCCGGTTTGTTCCTTGGCCGCCCATCTTTGCCACGGAAGACATAGTGCGCTCTCACTTCCTCATTGAGGCCCATCACGCCCTAGGGCTCAACACCCACGGCGCTCTTCAAACACGCCCGGGACCTCATTGCTCATTACCATAATGGCGCCCGACCTCATTCGTGAAGATCACCTTCCATTGCTGGTTTCCCACCCTCGGAAGCAATTCCTCCCCTTTCTTGGTGAGTGTCATTTGGTGGGGAGTGTTAGTCTGTGCCTCTGGTTGAGGACTATTCATGCATCTGACGGACCGGATCAAGCTCAAGGATCCCTGAGGCGGGCGCGGGTCAGCCGTCAAAAGCCCGGCAAAAGACCAAGCGGCGGACCACGCTTGATCAAAGCACTGGAGTGCGCTACCAAGAGCGCCCAGCGACAAGTGATGACCGATCACCGCCCGTGTCGGCGTCGGCGTGATTCTAGGCATTTCAAGAGGCACCGCCAACATTCTGCAAATCGGGCCTCCTTCGAGTCGACACAGAGATCGGTCAGAGTGTCTATATTGGGCCAGAGGCCATTGTACTATATATATGAGTAGAGCTAGCACATGAGTTTCAGATGAGTTTTGAGTCTTGTCTCTCTTCAGTCTTCTCTCAATTGCGAGAGCTCATGTAAGTTCATCATTGATATCAAGGAAGCTTATCATTTTCCTCTCATTGTTCTCTTTTGTTCTGTTTTCTTCTTCTTGTTCTTCTCTTGCAAATCCCGCGTGACATAGTCCCCCGGATTCTCCTGTTAGATCCAAGGGTCCTCACAGAGGGCTGTCTTGCAGGAGTTCCCGAACCCAGACCCCAAACAATGGGATGTTGGTTGATCATGTTTGCTCCTCTTGTATTGGGAAGGGGGGTAGAGACCTAGGGCCATGCTCCTAGTGTAGATCCCCTAGTTCCTATTATATGCGGCCTGTGCATAGGAACCCACCGGGCTATGGAGGCTATGATGTGACTCAGCACTACACAACGGGGCTAGAGGCAATGTGGAGGGAGGTTCCCTGCCGAGTGGGGGCTTCGGGGGATCCCATAGTGAGCTAGGCTTATAGTCGGTCACTTCGTGTGGGCCGAGCATGGGTCCGACACCTCCTGGGGCAATGGTGCCGCCCTGCCTCTCAAGAGTTGCAAGTGTCAGCTTGGCTCTTGTTTTGGAGGGTTCAGTCGGGTATGAATCGTGTGTCGCCACGATTCTCTAGTCGCCCGAGGAGCCTCTAGACCCCGGGAAGGGGAGATGCAACCCTTCCTGCCTCAACGGGCCAGGGAGATGCAACCTGGAGTAGCCCCGATGGGTGATGCCATGGGATTACGTATCCGGAAGGCTAGAGTCATGCCAGAGCCTGATGGAGCCCATCTGCAAAGTATGCACAGGAGGGGCGGATGGAGTGGTCAACCCTAGCCATTGTCTTATGCCAGCCCTGCCACTGTCATGATTCGGTCTGCTCTATCTTGAGGCCTATCCAGTCAGTCGACTTCCTTATGTGTCGGAGCCATGGGTAGGAGCTCTCATGTTTTATGACATATGATTATGTTCTTTGCACCTATGGATATGTGGATGAGCTACCCTTCGAGTAGTGTGATGTATTGTTATTGCTAGTTCTGACGATGTTTATGCTTCCGTTGTGATAGGAGCCCATAGGGAAAGGGCGCGCAAGACACCTTCGTGTCCCCTTCCACTTTCGGAGACCCGAGTGCGGGATAGGCGAAGGGGCGTGCGGTACGGAGGACGGATGGGGGATTTTACGGAGTGTCTGTGGTGGGCGTCGTATATTTAGTAGGGAGCGTCACACCGGTCGCCACGCCACTTCCCTTCAGCAAATGGGGAATGGACTTTGTGGGGCCCATTGATCCTCCCGCGCGGCACACCCGTGCCCGCTACATTACAGTCATCGCGATTCGCCACCAAATGGGGTGAGGCTTGCGCGCTTCCGGACAACACTGCGGCAAAAGCCGGCCAAGGTCCTCTATCGCACATCATCGCAGCGTTTTGGCTGTCCCGCGGGCGGTCGGTGATCGAGGTGTTCATTTTGTCAATCACACCATCAAAGAGGCGGACGGATTATCTGGCGATCCATCATCGTAAAAGCACACCTTACTATCTTCAAGGGAATGGTTTGGTGAAAGCACAAACAAGACTCTCATCACTATTCTCAAGAAAAAGTGGCGCCTCTCGCCTGCAGTTGGCAAGACAAATTACCCTCTTGTTCTTTGGGCTTTGACTCTTTGTTTCAAGATAGCTCTTGGTCACACTCCTTTTAAATTGGTTTATGGTCAAAAGCCTTGATGCCCTTTGAATATGTTCTTGAGCACGCCGTTTTCAACTTGCTATCACTCATAATCCACTGCTTGGCTCTTCAAGAGCGAGTTTACCAACTAGAAACGGTTGGACGAACTTAGACGAGATGCATATATTCGGGTTCTTCATGGTCAGCGGTTGAGGAAATCTTTGCATGACAAACATCGAGAGCCAAAACTTTTCAAGAAGGTGATTTGGTTTTACTTTATGATTTCGTTACAAAAATTTTCCACGGAAGTTAAAGTTGGATGGCTTGGTCCTTATCAAATCGTTCAAGTTGTACAACCCGTTTTTCGGTGGCGAGAATTAGATGGCACTCCATTACCTACACTAGTTAATGGCTTTCGCCTAAAACAATTTCATCTGAGAAGATCTGACAATCATACACATGATGCACAACAAAATTTCGACTCCACGGATAGTGACTAAAAGCGGCATATTTATATTTATAGTAGAGGCGAAAAACAAAAGTGGGCATTGCCCATATACATCCGCTATGGCGAGCCCTATTTACAAAATGGGCAGAGCCCTATTTACAAAAATTCTACATTTACACCCTACTCACGGGTTTGGGCGAGAGGTGATGCGGAGCACATGGTAGAGGCACCTCAGGATCGGTAGCGGATGCACTACCACCTCCATCCAGTTTGTTAGGGGTGGGATGCTCGGCCATCCCCTTTGCACCAACCGTCCATAGGAATACGCGGTTGCGGCATTTCGAAGGTCAAGATCATTCATCTTACGGGTAATCCACTCTGGCGGTTAGTCGGCATAGTGCGGTTTTTCGTTCATGATCATGAGCTGGTGTCTCAACCGACCTTTGCTTTCGTCTTATATAGCCAAACCGACCGGCACCACGCCGGCGTGGACCAATCAGCAAATTGCTAACGTGGTTGCAATGCAAGGTCATTTCTAAATCCGGAATCTTTTCTCCCGCCGCATATCTAGCCATGGTACCTTCTGACACTTCCTTTTTATGATATCCCACTTCGAGTTGCCCGCATTAAATGACATTCCTTCCTTTCAAGCCCGTCGGACATTAATGTTTGTACCTTCGCCAGCTGTCACATCCGATCGTTCATTCACGTCTCATCTCCACCGTTCATCACTTCTCCCTTAACTGCTTGGGGACTTAGCCAAAATTTTGCCTCTCAATCGACTTCTTCGCATCTATCGCCACCTGGCACCATCCACGGTTGCTGTTTCATTATCCTCACGCCCCTTCGCCACACCTTGTGCGCCCTAAAACCTTTTCGTCTATCTTCGTTTTCGTCTTCTGCTCTCCGCCCTCCGGCTTCTCACATCCGCTCTTCTAGTTACCTTCAGACGCTTTTCGCCATGGCCGCTCCACCCAAATTCCCTCAACTTCAAGCTTCTGCTCCACGGGGTCTGGCTCTTTTTGAGTCGGTGACTTTCTCAACACCTACCTTTCGCGATGCCCTAGCAGGTCCAAGTCGTGCAGTGGCGGAACGCCATGGGCTTTATGCATTCTCCAACCAAGACCTCCCGGCACCAAATCCGGCGCAACTGAAGCAGTTCGTCGCTCATATGATCAACAGCCCAGAAGGATACGCCACCACGGTCGATAAGACCACCATTTTGATTACTTCGGTTCTGCTTTCTCAGGTATTCCAAATTCCTCTTACCAGGCCTTCTTTATCTTGGGCCACCTTACAGAATCAGGATGTCACTCAGTATGGCGCAGTTCCTTATCAAGCCAACACCCATCGACTCACAAATATTGCAAAGACCCACGATACTTTTGTAAAGTTTCTGTGGCGAAAATTTTATGGGTATTCTATCAAGAATACCCATATCAATAAACAGTTTTATAACATTGTCATTATGGCCATCCATTCCCCTCATCCTATTGATTGGCCACAAATTTTGTTCTCAGACTTCTCCATGAAATTGATCGCATCCGTGCAGCACCTTCTTCTGGCTTCGACACTGCTGTGGGTGCTCACCTCCAGGCCATCATCCGTCATTATATACCTATCACCCGTCCAGGGTCCCCTTCCACTTCTCGTGCTTCCACTCCTCAATCCTACCATTCCCTTCCCAAAACCCATCAGGCTGAGACTTCACGCCCTCAACGTTCTCCTGGTCATGTTCAACAAAATGACAAGCCTATTTCTGTTTCTCCTTCCTCCACGGAATCCACACCCACCACTTCTCAGCATAATTCTTGGACATCACAGACAAATCACCAACAGGGCCCTGCACCTCCACCTTCTTGACAGGTCCTGTATCAATACAAGCAAGATGTCCAAGCTGTTGTTCTAAAGCTCCAGGACTCGCAAGAAGTCTTCATGAATGGTGTTCAAGCCTACATGGAGGCCATGGAAGCCGTTCACAGGGATCTTCAAGCTGCCAACACGCAAGTTCAATCCCTGGAAGACAAACTTCAACAAAAGCACGAGGCTCTTTTACAGGCGCGTGAAGCTCTCAAGACTGCCCAAGACTAGACAAGCCTGCTTGCTGATCAACAGGCTCAGTTACAATCCACCATTCAAGAATTGTTGGTGCAGGTCTAGGACAAGGATAAAGCCCTTACTGAACTCCAGTCCATGTACACTGACCTTTCGAAGAATTACAACACTCAACTTCAGGAGCTCAAAGAACGCAATGAGCAGCTCCCTTCTCTCCAAGGCCAACTGGCAACGCTTCAAAATCAGGTCACATCTCTTCAGACTCAGCTCACAGAAGCACAGAAACAAAAAATAATTGATGATACAGAGATTGCCACGCTTCGCCTGCATACTCCTGGGCAATCCGTTTCACAGGGCACGCTCTCTCACAGACGGTTCCGTGATCAATCACGTCTCTTGCTCGAAAAGGATAATCAGATCCGCGACTCCAGCAAGCTGTTCAATCTGCCGAAGACGCACAAAATAAACAAGAGGGCTATATTGATATTGCTGTCCGTATTCCTGTGGATTTCTGCACTCCTTCCAGTTATCTGGATTATGTGGTTGCCCGACGCCACCTTTTTCTTCTTAAGTGGTACGCGGCAGACGGACAGGTTAATGCACAGCCCCTATGAAGCGCGGATTTCCTCAGGATCTGGCCGAACCTTTCTGTCGAAGACAAAGGTTTACTCTATGCCCTCTTAGTATTTGATCAAATCAACTGTGAGGATCCTGATTTGGTCATCTTCCGAGTTGTTCAGCCGATGGCCTATATTTTTCATGATTTTTATCTGGCTGATACACAAGACAAATTCAGAGATGAGGCACATCGAATTTTTCAAGGCAACCACCATGCTCACTGGTTGTTATTGGACACCAACCCGTATTTGCAGGATCATGATCGGTCTCACACTCTTGGAACGGAGTACATGCCTGAGCTTGCTCATCACTTACCTCTGTGGCAAGCAGAAACGCTGGAACAGGTGCGGAAGAATCTAGCTCATCCTGAGGATCTTCCCTTTGCTCAAATTTATATGCAGCACCTTGGTGGCTACAATTCCCTAAGTGCTCTTCTGGACAGCAAGACCATACCCACGGGTTGGGTTAATCCTCCAGTCTATACTCAGCTCTCTGCTTCAGATTTGGACCAGTGGTGCCGTGCTCTTGATCAAGTCCTTGTTCGTGAATTCTGGGAGCAGGCTCAGAAGCCCACGCCCACGGGCATGGCTCACTCTCCATATGCTTCATTAGGTGTACCTGCACGCCCAAGGTTTCTGACATCAGATTGGCGTTTTCCCTTTTGGACCAAGATCCTGGAAGGCCACGCTGGGTGGACTCCTCCTCAGATCTCGACGGATCTCCGCTGGGACCCCCGTTTTGTCAGACGCTCAAATTGGGAGGATGGTGCCACCTTGTACCATACAACAAATTGGATATACATCCCCAATGAGCGTGGTTAGCAGACGCCCACTCATGCTGTCCACGGTCTTGATATCTTTTTGGCGAATGCTGCCACCTCACCGGATCCCTCAGTTCATCGACAAGCAGGCTTCTGTGCTGCTTTAAAGTGTCTCCTGTTAAGCTCTCTAAATCGGCAGCGTCCTATCTTTTATTGCAACCCGAATGCCAGTGTCAGTGCCTTCGGTCTTCAGACTTGCCTTCTCATAGAATGCTAGTATGTTCCTGCTGAAGCACACCGTGCCTTGGAAGAAATGGTGCATTCAGGTTTTCTCATTGACGCTCTTCCTGCCATTGGTCTCAACACTCTGGCAGCTCTCCAGGCACGCCAAGATATCATTGGGACCTATCATAATGGCACCCGTCCTCATACCCGTGCGGATGAATTTTTGACAGCTGGGTTCCCGCCATCAGAAACAGTTCCCCCTTTTCTTCAACCTGAGTGTCGTTTGGTGGGGGGAGTGTTAGTCCTGTACGTCCTGGTACAGGACTATTCATGAACACGACGGACCAGGTCAAGGCCAAGGATCCACAGTCAGGTGCAGGTCAGTCGTCAAAGGCCCCGCAGAAGACCAAGCAGCAGACCAAGCAACAGACCACGAAGGCCACATGCACGAAGAGGTCAAGAACAGACAAATGACGGCCCGTCAAGCGTCAGCGTGATTTCAGGCATTTCAAGAGGCACCGCCAACATTCCTGCAAATCAGGCCTCCTTCCAGGAGTCGGCACCGAAATCAGTCAGAGTATCTATATTGGGCCAAAGGCCATTGTGCTATATATATATGTAGAGCTAGTACTCGATTTTTAGATGAGTTTTTGGTCTTATCTCACTTCTGCTTTCTCTCGATTTCGAGAGCTCATGTATCATCATTGATATCAAAGAGTTTTGTTCTCATCATTTTGATCTTATTGTTTTCCTTTCGTTCTCTCTCTTCTCCTTTTCCTTTGTTTCTTTTACAAATCCCGCGTGACACAGCTACCGGATTCTCCTGTTTGATCCACGGGTCCTCATAGAGGGCTGTCTTGCAGGAGTTCCCGAACCCAGACCCTAAACAATTACTTTCATTCTCGTGTGTCGTGTAGGAGGGGTTACCCACTACCATAGGTGGCGTTATTTAAAGTGATATATCAAGGAGTTCAGTCTAAGATGGTGTGTTAAACCCATGAGCATTCAAATATGTAGATTGCGGCAACATCGACTGATCACCTGTTTGTTCATCTATTGTGGGAAATAATTGCATTCGAATACTATTGACTTCAGATGTGATGAAGCGTGAACTCTCCCTATGTGCAATAGATCCTCCTACTATAGCCATATCATTTAGGTATTGTTGTCTTACCAATTGCATTTCAACCTCAGTCACAAGGCGCTCTGGCTCTGCTAGTGCAACTTGTGGCATTGAGGCTGAGGCAAAACATGTTTGAGCCGCCTGGCCCTCCATTGCAACAACATCAGATGAATGGCCAGCACGCTGTATCTCTCTGGCATCCATGCTATATTCTAGTTTCAAAGCTCTACCCTTCGCAACTCGTTTACGTGCCAGTCGTCTCTTCCTACTAAACTTACTTTCATTGATGGGCGTCATGTATGAGGGGTTGTTGGCCACAACAGGTGGTGTTTTTTGACGGAACTTCCCCATATAAATTCTGATATGTTGCGATCTATACAATTTAGATGTTTGCAAGGAACCCTAAACCGGATATTTTGCATGCATTCTAAGCATATGCTTATTAACTAAGATCTAAGCATACATCAATCAATTAACCTAAGTGGGACGTAGGACTCACCTTTGATATATTAAGATTTTGTCGCCCCTATCAAGTGCGCAAGTATAGAAGTGTGATAAGATTTTGTCCCTCCCTCAAAGTGCAAGTGCGAAATATCCCCTATAAACATGAGAACACAAAAGAATACATTAAATATTATCAAATATCCAGAACACAATGGTGCACACGGAATAGTGCTAAGCCTCGGTGCTAACAGAGCCAACCGAACTCAAGCAATATTTGCATAGCCACTTTCAGACTTTCTTTACTGAGAAACATCTTCCCTTTCAATCAGAAATACAAGATGCTATTTTGTTTAGGATTTCCCCCATCATCTCTGACGAGCAGTGCGTGTCAATAGAGGCGGCTATGACAGCTGATGATTTAGGTTCGAGAGTCTTTGAACTGAAAAGAGGCAAATTCCCAGATTTGGATGGTTTGCCAATTGAGTTCTTCCAGGAGTATTGGGAATGGCTGGAGGCAGATGTGTATGATGCTTTCTGTGACTTTCGGCAGTCCACTACTTTGGATAGAATTCTAAACACAGGTGCCATCTCACTCATCCCCAAGGTCAACAATCCTCAGACTATTTCAGACTGGCGGCCCATCACCTTACTGTCATCTGTATATAACATCTTTGCCAAGGCTTTTGCAGAGAGAGTGAAGGACATCTTGGCAGAGTCCATCTCAACAACCCAATCAGGTTGTCTTCCAAAACGATGCATTCTAAACAATGTTGTTGCTGCTTACGAAGGAATTTATTGGGCATGTAAGTAAAACCTTCTAGTTGTATACCTTAAGCTTGATTTTACAAAGGCTTATGACAGTGTTAGCTGGGAATTTATGCGTCGCTGTATGCTAAGACTGGAATTTTGGGAACAATTCACATCAGATGTTATGAAGCTGTATGTCTCTGCTCGGGCGACTGTTATGTTCCATGGTGAGCCGTCAGATGCCTTCTCACTCGGTCGTGGTATTCGCCAGGGATGCCCTTTAGCACCATTGCTCTTCACAATTGTCGCAGAGGCTTTGTCACAGTTATTCATCGTCGCAACCATAGAGGGACTTCTCCATAGTCTTACAATGGAGGATGGCACACATTTGCAATCAATATGCAGATTATACATTCCTCTTTCTAGTCGCTAATGCTGAGAATCTTGCAGTTGCCAAATTGCTCTTAGACACTTCTTCACTGGCTTCCGGTGTCCTTGTGGGGTGACAGAAGTGTACAGCTTTATGGACATCGGATACTCCGACTCTGGCGTGTGTTCATGATTATCCATGGAAATTACTTGTGCATGGACAGGCCATCAAGTTATTGGGGATTCCAGTTGGCATCCATGTTACTATGGGAGCTGCATTGGAGGAGATCATTAAGGGTTTGGAGAAGCACTTGTTCTGGTGGTCCACCGCAAAGTTGTCTCTTGCGGGTCGCATTACAGTGGCCAAGTCAGCCCTTAGTAGTACCCATGTTTATATGGCATCCATACTGCTAGCCCCACAGAACAAAGTACGTGAGCTCATTGCAATAGTTCAGAACTTTATATGGGCAGGTACTGAGGAAGGTGCTGTGATTAAGGTGGCGTGGTCGAAGTGCATCCTTCCCACATGGGCAGGTGGTCTGGGTATGATGGACTTCTTACTGCAGAGCAAAGTCCTTATTTCAAAGTTCATTTGGAGACTCCTGAATGGTGAAGATGATTCTCCTGGTTTACGCCTTCTTAAACAAGCTCTTGGTCACTGTATCCCTCTAGGCAAAAAGGCTGTCAAACCAGTCCTATCTTGGGCATTATTTCAGACTCTGCAGCCTTTTCCAAGTGCTTCTCCATTTTTGCGTGGCTTGTTGATAGCATGGGAAGCAGTCAAACATCTTTTCTGGCCATGCGCATCCATCCACACCCTATTGGAGACTCCATAGTGGTGGGCAATGTGAGGACCATACAGATATTCGTATCATACGAACATTATACGCATAGGTTCATGACATGCACCACTGCCTTCAGACCCCTCAGCACCTCCACTGGCAGCATCAGTTCATCCCCTTACACAGAGACGATGGATTCTAGCAGGCGTTGTCTCTATTCAAGCATGGTATGAAGTGGGTCGCCTACTATCTTGGCCTGAATTTCAGGCAAAGTTCCTGCTCTCTCATTGGGATGTGTCTCTATGGGAGAAGGTCACAGAAAATTTGCATCTTGTAGTGCAAGTTGCTGAAAGAGTGCCATGAGACTGTCATGAAAATATTCACAAAAGCAAACACTTTGTCAGATCAGTATATCGCCTTCTTTTAGCATCACAGCCCCTCTAGTTGCCAGATGGGTGGCACCTACAGGTTCCACAGCGCACTTTATGTCACATGGCGATGGCTTTGGGATAGGTTGCTCCACCCTAAAGTCTCTGTACTATGGTGGCAGGTTATCTACAGGTGCCTGCGCGTTAATGCCTTCCGACATCGCTATGATCCTCGCATATCTGCAGTATGCCCCCTCTGCCTTTCAGTCGTTGATGAGCATTGTGTCTTTGATTGTCCAGAGGTTCAACCAACGTGGTCCTAGCTACAAGGCTTGTTTAACAGTACTTTGGACTGCCGATGCATTCTCTTGGTGTCCTATCCCAATGCATGGCCCTCAGCTAAACAGAGGGCATTCCATCTTGGTTCTGGTTGGCTCCTATGGTCGATACGGGAGCGTCGCAGACACCAGATCTTCCAAGGCATTTATTCATCTGCACATGGTGTTATTACGGTGGCCCATAAAAAGATACTGACAGCCTAAAAGTGCTCCTCTCTTGATTCAGAAATGATGGAACACATCTGGATTCAGTATCTTCGAATTGATTCTTATCGTTAGACTCCCTTTCTGGAGTAAGCACATTGTGCTCCAGGCTCGTGCTCCTGTGGCATCTTCTACAGTTAGAGAGATATATAGATTTTGTACTTTTTATCTGATTAATAAACTTTTTTGCTTTCGTCGGTTAAAAAAAAAAAAAAAAGCATCATGAAGGCAAAGTATGCTAAAGTGCTTTGGTCTTTTATTTTTAAGAATGCTTAAACTTAGGCATTAAGACACACTACATATTCAACCCATGTTGCATAAAGTATTCCATAAATAATATAGCTTCCATAGCCTCCACAAACTTATGGACTCACACAAAACCGTATTTATGAAAAACTAGCATGCATTTGTCTAGCAAAATTTTCAATATCTAACTCAATTTTGGACTCCGGCCGTATCTCAACTCCAAGCAACCCTAGGATTTCATACCAGTCTCCAAACACTCTCAAAACCCAAATCAGTGCCTTAATGTTCACTCGCATCCCATCATTCCCCAGTGCAACACTTTCAACGACATCTTCCAATTCGCTTTTCCAATCCTCCACCTCTGCTAAATATTGAAAGTATGCATCAAAATCATCGTCAAATAGTGGCAAGGCATGTCCGTCTCTAAAGAATTGTGCCACAAGTTTTGGATAAGAATCCCATCGAACATACACCACCACCATTTGCATTAACATTTTAAGTCAATTCATTTTTCATGTTGGCAATCCATTATGACCTTGTCCTTTTTAATTGAAAAAAATTATGTACGCTCTACTTATACAAAATTTGGCAAACTTTGTATTGTGAATTAAAGTTTGGCATTTCATACTTATGTTAAAGTGGTACATTTGATTCAAATTGTATGCTAGCATTTATTTGATTGAGTGCATGGACACTAAACCACCTTGACTTTACTTGATATGTGTGGTTCGAGATAGAATTTGATGTCCTACATCAACAATACAAACAACAATCAATAATACAACAATAAACGAATACAATGTTAAATTGTGTTGTTATTCTTCATGATGCATGTGTTCAACTATATTTGGAGGGGCTCAACTATCTAAGAAAATATCTTTAGGTTAGAAATATCTGCAACATCTTTAGTTGAACCTTTAGTTAATTAAAATATCTGTAAATTAGAAACAGTGCAAATATCGAAATAGCAAAATCAAACAGGGCAATTTCACAACTTCAACTATAACCGAGTTAGGCCGATACTTTCTTGGGAAAAAGTCGAGGGTAGGGCCAGTGATTTCTAGGAACAAACTTTGAGCGGCCATAACTTTGGCGTTCGAAGTCAGAATTCAGTGTTCTTTACATCGTTGGAAAGCGCTTTTCGAGCCCTTTCCATTGGTATATTATATGAATGTTTTTAAAGAAGATTACTGGTGCAAGTCAAGAGTCTTTCAGTTTCGGCTATATTACAGAATCTTGCCTGAAATCCTCTGAGGATTGGAGGTAGTAGCAGGGTTGATTAGGCTCGGTGAACAACTTTGCACTATTCTCTTGGGTGGATCTACGTTTCGAGGGGCTCTACATTTGCGGCGGGGTTTTTTTCTAGCAGGGCGTGGCGTAGATTTTGGTGAAGTGGTTTCACCCGGATGTCTCAATAATGCGAATCTTCTATCAAGGATAATGTTCGGTGGAAGGATTTGCTTACGAAAGTCGACTTTCGGTCTATGAGTCAAATGGAGCTTTGGTGGGTTTCTAGAAAATTTTTGCTCTTATACTCCTTTGGGCAAGCCATGCGAATTGAAATGTAAAAGCTGCATAAGCGGGTAAATACATCTTGTTTCAATTGCAAAGGCATTGCAACCCTTGAAATCTTTGTTCACGATGGATTTGAGGAAGTAACTAAAATGACAAATGATAAAATAGTGGGCAAAACAAGTAAGGAGGTACTAGCCAATGTTTCTGAGGATTTACCATGTGCTGAGGCTTTACAGGTGGAGAATATATGCTGAGGCACCTAAAGCTACCGAAAGTAATAATGGTGGGTTTGCAGATTTGAGGTCTAATCACGTTTGCCAAGATCCTCCAAATGCTTGGAGATCAAATGACCTGATTAGCAGTTGAGGAATGCTCATTTTCGTACTTGGGTGCGTAAAGATCTTGCTCATAATTATCAGAGTTCACGTGTGCAGGAAGCGCTTACTTTCTTGGATCAGGGTAATAAGCAGGATTTTTTTGAAGTGTTCAAAGAGAGGAAAGGGGAGTTTTCGCATTCTGGTTGTGTGGAGGAGTTTGTTCAAGGCATTAATGTATCTGTTGTTAGAAATAAAGTTTGTGGCGTACCAGTTATAGAAGTGGATCAATTGGAGCATCGAAAGTGTGTGGCTAAACTGGTGGCACATTCTGTAATTGGGTACTTTGCTGGAAATTATTTTGATTCTACTAAAATTACTGGATGGATTGGTTCTATGCTCAGAAGGATGTCTATTGCACCTTTTAATTCTTTCAAAGTGTTAGGCAATAATTTCTTTTCTTTGGGGTTTGAAAGGCAAGCCTTTGTTAATAGATTGACTTCAAGGTGTTTTTCTCAATAGGAGGCTCATGTGTCATTTTTCAGCATTATTCACACGAGGGCTTTTCTGGCTGATAATCCTTATAAAAGCAATGTTGCCTTGTTGGTTTCAAATTCATGGTTTGCCACAGGATCTATTGCTTCCAAAGTTCCTTATCTCTATTGCTAATGGTATTGGTAAGCATATATCTCATTCAATTCTCGAGAGGTGCTCGTGTTTGTGTATCATTACCAATGGATCGAGTCTTCCTAAGGAGGTAATAGTGAAGAGTGGGGAGTTTTCTCACGCTTTAACTTAGAGCTTTTGAATGGCGGTGAGTTAAAGTGTTGGTTTCCTTCTTTGAAGATATTGGATGTAGATGTCTGAGAAGGAATATCCATTGGTGATAAACAACAAAATATGGATATAATACGCAAACCCTACAGAAGTTGCTCAGGAGAATGCGGATGACAAGAAAGGTATCGGTTGCAAGAATGTGGAAAAGATATAGAAGTTCAATGGTGGTTGGTGAGGATGTTCATGATTCATCACGGATGAAGAAGATGGTAAAAATGTTCCAATGATGAGTTGGCATGGCAAAGTCTAAAAGCGTAAAATTAAAGCAAAAGGGTGAAGCATAACACGGATAGCGGTGATATCATAGAGTCGAGGGGGCTGGTGTGGGGAGGAGGAAGATAGGCACAAGGATCTTGGTGATATTAGTGAGCATAACATGGACCAGACCTTGGTATTATATAAGCCACGAGGCCCGAGGTAAAAGTGGGAAAAGCCTCATCAAAAGAGGAGGAGGAAGAAATCCAAAATACCTTATGCTTAAGATCATGTCTTGGAATGTGAGAGGAGAACGCGTTCATCTCCTCAAAAAAGCGGCGGAGGTTGGCTAATTTAATTAAACACATTAATCAGGATATTTTATGTATTCAAAGAGCATAAAAGGTGATAGAAGCGGGGGTTGTTCAATGATGAATTTGTTTGGGAAGCAAACTTCTGCTATAATAAGTACTTCGAGGTAAGGCTCGGGGGTGGTACAATGATAGCACGGGTATGGATGTTCATGTCACATTTTTAGCAAAGATAAATTTGGAAGGTGGGCCCGGTCATTAAATGGAAGCAAGGACTTCAAGAATGGGGTATCATTAATGTATATGCATCTAATATTCCTAGAAAAAGAGCAACTTTATGGGCTTCTTTATGTAATAAAATACCAAAATGGGGAAAATGTGGCTTGGCTTTTAGTAGGGGATTTCAATATGGTGAATCGGCACAAGGCAGTTAGGTGGTGAATGTTATGCGGCTTTGAGCGTACTCTTTCAACATGGGTTTATGGAAGTTGATGGAGATTCATCTTTTACTTGGAATAATAATTGGGTTGGCCCAAGATTGTCCTGAGCTTCGTCATGATCGAATGTATGCAAATAGTGTGCTTTGTGATATATGTCCGCGGTTATGGAGGCTTAATTATTTGGCACTGTTTGTTTGGGACCATAATCCTCAAATTCTTGAAAATGTGAACTTACTCATAGTTGACAAAAAGAAAAATGGTATTTAAATTGAATACTAGATGGTTGCCTAATGAGTGTCGGGAGGCTTGGCAAAAGGCTTCATCTCAACAACATGGTATCACGAAAAATTGTTGAGGCTTTGGCAAATGTCAAGATTTTTGCGAAAAGGTGGGGAGGGCTTAGCGAGTTAAGTGAAGAAAAAGAGACATTAAGTAAGTTATATTCTGAATTAGAGGAGCTTAAAGAAAGTGGAGTGCAGGACTCTTTTAGATTACAGGTTATTGATGCTATTCGTGGTCTTGAAGTGGCCCAAATTCAATCAATACGAGTTAAATCACGGATTAACTTTGGTGAAAGATGGAGATCGTTGTAATAACTTGTTTTTAGAGCTTCAAAGCGAGAAGAGGTATGCGGCTACTATGCACTCTTTATCTACACTTGGGATGGGAGGGTAATAATGAAACCAAATGAGATTAAGCAGTCCCTTTACTCAATACTTTGAAACTTTTTAAGGTCAAACACTTGCCTCATGAAGATGTAATGCGGGGATATTGTGCTTTCTAAGGTTCATGCAATTCTTTCACAAGAGGAATCTCAATTGTTAGGCCCCACTTGTCCATGTGCGAATTGCAGTAGCAACATTTGAGTTAACCGGATAAATGTCGGTATGGATGGTATCCACTGTACAATTTTTAAAAGATATTGGGAATGGGCGTCGGTAAGCATTATGGAGGCATACAAAGATTTGTGTACTTCACATCAATTTGATAGGATTTTTGAATCTGGGTTTGATTTCTCTTATTCCTAAAGTGAAAGAACACATGAGCATTCATGATTGGCCCAATAACTCTTCTATCTACTATCTATAAAATTATTGCAAAAAGCCTCTGTGAGAAAAGACTTAAGCGAGGTTTTGGAATTGAGAATAGATGCGGCTCGGTCGGGGGCTTTCTTCAGTCGGCAAATTTTTCATAATATAGTGGCGACATATGAAGGAGTTCATTGGGCCCAATGTTCAGTCAAAATCTTCTATATTTAAAATTGGATTTTGCTAAAGCTTATGATAGTGTGAAGTGGACTTTCTTGGATGCCATGCTTTTGAAATTGGGATTTGGGTCGGTTTTCGATCTATGATGCATAAAATGTTGATTTACGCTAAGGGGTAATCTTGTATCATGGAGAATCATTGGTGCTTTTTCAATTGAGCGTGGAATAAGGCAAGGTTGCCCTTTAGCTCCTTTTTTGTTTACTATAGTGGCGGAAGGAAGGAATTTTGCATGAGGCTGAAAAGGATGGTTTGGTAAAAGGATTATTATTGGTGGAAGGTGAGCAGGTTTTGGTTAATCGGTTTTCTGGACGATACCTTCTTGCTAGTGGATGGTGAAGAGAATAATGTGCAGATAATCAAAAAGATTTTGGATATATTTTCAATTGCATCTGGTTGTCTCCTTAATTGGGCTAAGTGTAGTGCTTTATGGGTGGGGAAAGAAGCAGTTCCGCATTTTTTATATGTGTATGCCTAGAAGGTTGTTGTACTATCTGCAAAGACAAAGCTTCTAGGAGTCCCCTTTGGTCTAGATATTGACATGAATGAAGCATGGGATGAAATTATCTTAAATTTATAAAGGCAACTGATTTGGTGGAGAGGTTCAAAGTTATCCTTGGCAGGTAGAATTCAAGTAGCTAAGTCAGTATTGAACAATACGCATATTTATTTGGTTTCGGTTCTATTGGCTCCAGATATAATCCTCCAAAGGTAAATGCTCTACTTTGGCAGGTGATTCATCGCTCTTTGAGAGTTAATGAGATGGTTCATCGCTTTAAGCCGGGAGTAAGCCCACTTTGCCCAATGTGTGAGCGGTGCATTGAAACATTGGAGCACTATTTATATTTGTGTGCAGAGTTGAGTATTCTTAGGTCCTGGTTGCATTCTCTTTTTGGAGTATCTTTGGATAGTCAGCACTTTCTTTTGGGTATTTATCCAAATCAGTGGACTGCTTCTAAAAGGATTGCATTTCACATGGCAAAGTCTTGGCTAATATGGAGTGTATGGCGAAGAAAGGTCTTTATGATAAGCGTATTTCTTCTCGGTGGTGCTTCAAGAAATTAGTAGAAGTTGTATAATTGCTTTTGGATCTCAATTGGGCGTGATCGTATTAAAATTCAATATGGGTGATCATCTAAAAGTGATTGATGCTTCAGGGACATTTCTTACTTCTGGAAGTACTTTGTAATATTTTGAGTGTATAATATGAAGTAAAACACGTTCTTCAAAAAAAAAAATCAAACAGGGCAAAATTGAATTAGCAGAAACCAAAGATGCATACTCTTGATTTTCAGGGATTATAAAAGGCTTTACTGAGATTTTGGAGCAATGATCCGCTTCATACATGTTGTTCCAGGCTGTTGCAATGGGTGGTATCCAAAGCAAGCTTTTTTTGGCAGAAGGGGCAGACAGATCCAAAAGAGTGAAAGGAAGCAAACAGATAAAAAAGTGAGAAATCTGAGCTTATTTCAACAAGTTCGTTTCAACAGTCTCAAGCTGTAGCTAGAGCTCCATCTACTTCTCATGCATGCAATACTGTATCTTTGCATGGTTTTCCTTCAAATGGACATATTGATCCCCTTTCCTTGCCTCATGCTGTTCAAGCCTCATGCTGTTCAAGCCCATTTCCAGACCCATTTAGTAGGTGCCAATGGGTTTCAAACTTCGCTACATCGTGGCAAAAGCGGTGGGATCACTCCCACGGGAGGTCTCCATCTTGCGACTCAAGGTGACCCCAGAGGGCCCTTTGCCCTTATTGACTTAACCCCTTTGGAAAGTGAATACCACTCCGCGGTGTCGAGCCCATGCCTACCCACACTTTCGGTGGCAAGCCATTAGACCTAGTCTACATTGATCCCCGGTGGACTTTACACACGGAGGGATGGGTCAAGAGTCGACCACGAACCTCCTTGAGGCGGTCGGCCGAGTCACCCACAACCCGGTGTGGTTCTTGTACCAGGCGAATCACGGTGTGCTAAGGTGGCTAGCTAGGAGCATCAACTACTAAGCTTTAAGTCTGTACTCCCCTTCCCTATACAATGAGTCCACAGAATTCATCCGTCCATCACAACTAAAGAATAAGAACTAATCTATATCATAGAGTTAGGTTCTTTAGTTAGGGTCAATCTGGGGATGCAGCTTGGCTACTAAGGGTAATTTAATAGGCTAAACCTATTGGTTGATAGGCTGGAATACGGTTTAGGCTATTATCGACGACTAAATACACGATCCACTGGTTCACTCCTCTTGATCGAAAGCGTCCATGTCATTGTTGTTGGGGATGCGGTCGGAAGGAGAATCGGCGAGCTAGGAGCATGGCGGATCTTGGAGTTGGATTTGACTCCTCGGCTTGGCTTGGAGCTCCGGGAAGGTTAGGTGGGACGAAAAGGAAAATTAGGGTTTGGTTACCTTACATAGGCTCGATTAGGTTTAGGGTTTCCATGACCCTTGGTCTACCCTTAATGGGTTAAAGGTTTAAGGTGTGCACATTGCTAAGTGTCGCACCCTTGCAAAGATTGCCCCTAGAGCCCTTGCTTGGTTACCGCGTCGTCGATACCGTCGTTTGAAATGGCGTGTAATGCAGCGTGGCGTCTTGATCTGATATATCGTCTTGAGACCGTATATAAATGCTTTGGAATATCACACCTATTATTTTTACGGATGATGACGGATGTCAATAAAGCTCAACATGCAATAACTTCAAAAGCGCTTCAAAAAATCGACAGCGAACTAAGGTCCACGATTGCTAACAATGTTAATGCGGCGGTCCATGAGGTTTGACTACTTCCACGAAGGAAAATAGGATGTTCCCTCATCTTTATATTATAATGTTTTAAGCGTGTTGTATCAAGCCCTAATTTAAATGGGTGAGATCATTTGAGTGCATCAAAGGTGAGATTTATGCTTCGCGACTTCCCACCACCGTGAATGATCAAGCTTTAATCTCTTACGAGGAAGGGGAAAAGAAAAGGGGGGAAAAGGAAAAGGGAGAAGGAAGGGGAATGTGAAGGGCAAAAAGGCAAGGGGAAAAGGAACAAAGAAAGGGGAAAAAGAAAGGAAAAAAGGGCATGGGAAAAAGGGGAATGAGGAAAAAGGTGAGGAAAGGGAAAAAAAAAAGGAAAAAGCGGCATGAGAAAAGGGAATAAAATGATAAATGAAAAGGAAGGAGACGGGGAAGGGAAAAGGCCATGGGAAAAAAAGCAAAGAGGGAAAAGGTGGGGAAAGGAAGAAAGAGAGGGGAAAAAGGGTAATAGGAAAGCAGCGTGGAGAGAAAGGGCATGGGGAAAGGAAAAGGAAAAAGAAAAAAGGGGATGAGAAAAGGAGGAAGGAACTTGGGAAAAAAGGCATGAGAAAAAGGGGAAAGAGAGAGGAAAATGGGAAGGGAAGCGGCTTTGAAAAGGGGAAAAGACAAAAAGGGTGAGGAAGGGGGAAAAAGGAAGCAAAAAAAAAAAAGCATGAGAAAGGGAGGAAAAAAGGGCATGGTAAAAAAGGAGAAGAATTGTGAGGGGTAAGAAAGGGGGAAAAGGAAGGAAACAATGACATGGAAAATGAAAAAGGGAAAAAAGAAAAGTAAAGAAAGGAAAAAGTTATGGGAAAATGGAAAATGGGCAGGAAAGGGGGAAGAAAAGGATGGGCGAGGCAAAAAGGGAAGGGGAAATGGGCCCAAGGGAAAAGGGGAAAAAAGAATGGAGAGCTGAGAAAAAGGAAGGGAAGAAGGGGGACATAAAAGAATGAGGAAGGAAGGGAAAAAAGGGGAATAGGGAAAAGAGACGAGGAGAAGAAGGGTTTGAAAGATGGCATGGGAAAATAGAAAAGACAAAGGCAAAAAAAAGGAGAGGGAGAAGGTGAAATAGAATCTAGAAAAAAGGGACACAAGGAAAAGGAAAGAGAGAAATGGGAAAAGGAAAGAGGAAAGGAAGCCGCGAGGGAAGAGGGGAATCGGAAAAGAGAAAGAAAAGGAGCCTGGAGAAGGGGAAAGAGCGAGAAGAAAGAGAATGGGAAAAGGGAATCAAAAGAAAGGGGAAGGGAGAAAAGGGTGCGGAAAAGAGGAAAAAGGGATGCATGGAAAAAGAGACTACAAAAAATTAAAACATTAGGAACTGCAACATCACCTTGCGGTCAATTGCAGGCAACTATATGCTCGGTTATACATCGGGCCTCAGACTGAAACCATCCTCATGCATGCAACCATCTTCGGTAGCTGACGGGGCGTCGGATCGATGCGAAGAGACAGGGGAATATTAATTGCTCTCAGATCGAAATCATGCAAATTGTTTATCACAATTTTGGATAGTCGGGAATTTTTTCCGGTTGCCAAATTCCACAAAACCTTAGGAAAATCACCTTACAAAAATCCAAAAACATTTTCTTTCCAAGCAGGAAATTCAAATTAAAAGGGTTGATATAGAATGGAAAATTTGAGAATGCTAATTTGCTTAAAAAGCCAAGGATTTGGCTGCTTTCAAAGCTGCTCATAAAATACAAGGACTTTCAAAATTTGGAGAATTGTTTTTGAAATGGAATAAATCAAGGGAAGGTGGCTAGTAAGTTTGAAAATCTTTGGGAGGACCCCTATGAGGTGTTGGAACTGCGGGCACCAATTCTTATTGGTTGAATTTGTGGGTTCGAGTGCATTCGGTCCGGCGGGGAAATTCAGAGTTCATTGTGATTGGTTTGGATTATAAGATCTGTTGAAGTTTATTCTCCTCAAGCTCCTACTCAATTCGATAGATTTTCCCCTAAAATTCTTTTGAATTGTACCGGGTTTCTAAGCAATCGATCAATTCAATTCATTGAAGTCAATGGAAGTCGGGGAATGGTCTTGAACAAGAATAGGAGAAGCGGTGAAGACAAATACATAAACCGGTTTAACATCTTCATTGAAATGATTAAATGGCAAGTCCATATATACAACATTGATCCATATCCCTTTAAGGTGAAGTAAAGGCATAAGTGCGGCAAAAGTCGAACTCAACATAGCACCTTAAGAAAAGACATATTTAACAACACAATTTACAAGTGCATGTTGAAATGTAAAACATAAAAGAACGCATTAAACACGCATCCGAAATAGAAGACCGTATGACCTCGGCCAGAAAAAGTCTAAAACACGATCGCCTCAATAACAACATGAACAATGCTATAATCCCCAAAACCTCGGAGATTAATACTACAGAAAGAAGGCGAAGAATGGCCAGAGTTAGCAAAGGCAAAATAATGGATGAAGCTCCCCATAACTTAAAAATCAAGGAAAGAACATACAATATGAGAAGATTACATGAATTCTAAAACAACTAGATGAACATGCTTCAAAAGATAAATATGTTTCAAAGGAGCTTTCAAATGACAAATTGCAAAAACATGGCAAAGAGAAGAATATCAACGGTTGAATGAGTATAATGGAGTGCCAAACGCAATATTTGGCATATCCAGAGAAAGCTAAATAGTGAATATGCAAATGATGTCTAATGATAGTGCCAGAAAAACTGAAAAACTGTAAAGAACAACTTCAAGAACACGACGCCAAAATTACAAGGTGCCAAATAGGACTTGTTTGCCCCTAGCAAAGAGGGTCATAAGATCTGTGCAATGGTTTGGAATAAGAATAGAAGAGTGAGGGTGCAAAGGTCTGGTTCAGCTTAGCAGCGTAGAAATGTGTGTTGATGTCATAAGAAAAATAATACCACATGCCTAAAGCCATGACAAAATGCTCCAAAATGAATAATACTCTTACAAATGAGGGACGAGATTGATTTTGCCAATTTAATAGCCTAAACCGCCTCCCAGTCATTGAATAAGTAGGGTTAGCCTATTAAATTTCCCATAGCAGCCATCTAGATCCCTAGATATCGAGCCCTAACTAAAGAACCTAACTCTGTGATTTAGATTAGATCTTGTTCTTTAGTTCTTCTGTGATGTGTATGATGATGTATCTCTGTGGACTCGTTGTATTGGGAAGGGGGGTAGAGGCCTTAAAGCCTGGTAGTTGATGCTCCTAGCTAGCCTCTTTGCCCTGCTTGTAAATTGGGCTGTGTACAAAGAGCCACACACCCGGGGTTGTAGGTGGGGGCTAGTCGGCGAGAACAATGGGATACTTGTCCCAACGAGCGATCCCTACGGTGTGTAAAAGCCTCAGGGGGGATCCTTGTGGACTAGGTCTAATGGCTTGTCCTAGCGTGTGGGCAAGGCATGGGCTCGACACGCAGGTGGAGTGATCGTCACTCTCCATTGGGTTCAAGTCGAATAAGGCGGTGGCCCTCTAGTCACACAATGTTGGGCATGGAAGTCCACGGAAGAAGGCGACTCTCTTCACGCCTCATCGAGGCTGGGGAGATGCAACCCGGCGGTAGCCCTTTCGGCTATGCACAGCGGGAGCTCTGGTCCCGGTCCCAACACTTTTCAACCCAATGCAAAGTGTGCGGGGAGGGGCCCGGATGGAGTGGACTACCCTAAGCCATGTTCTCATGCCGGCCAAATCCATTGCCATGAATTGCATGCAATGAACTTCGGGGGACCCAAACCGTCAGATCATCCCCTTGAGTACGAGCCTTGGGTAGGACTCCCCATGTGATATCTTGATCTTGATCTATGCGAGATATGAGATGTGCCATCGCCGAGATGGTTATGTGATATTGATGTTATATCTTGCGACATGTATGTTTCGCTTCGCTGCTTAGGTAGGCCACGAGGGAGGCGGGGTAAAATGACCCCCTCATTCTTCCCCACTGGAACTCATCAAGGTTCATTGATACGTGGAGGAGCCTGTATCGATTGTGGGTTGGTATGGGGGATGAACTCATTTTTGTATCACGGTGTGCAGGTATATGAGTAGGGGGCGTCCGCGGTGGTATCGAGAGCAATGTTCTTGGAGACCAAGAGCAAAAGCAGCCATGCTCGGTCGTACTAACTTAGTAGGATTCTCCAACCTCGAAAAAGTGGAAAATTTTTTTCTCATTTTTGTAGTATATGCTAAGCTAGTAAGAGTTAGTAGGGCTGAAAACCAAGTAAACTAAAAAGTTCAACTAAAATTGGACCAAAGTAGAAATGTCTCACACTATGGGAGCACAAACCTAAAATTTAGGTCGGCCAGGCGCACAATGTGAACATTGGCCATAATCACCTTAAAACTTGATGAATTTTAATAAGGTAAGATGCTAAATCGAATTTTAAGTTAAAAATTAGTTAGATTTGTATATTAGACCCTAGGAATATGCCTAGAAATCACATAATTTAGTCTAAAATGCACAATGTCTCCTGCTTGTCTTGAAGCTTTGATCTAATTATTAGCTTTCGGGCTCCAGTAGCACAATGTGAGACAAATAACTAAAAAATTATGAAATAAGTATATGTTTTAAGTCAATAGGTGCCTGGCACATTAAAAAACAACAAATTTTGACCTAAAATTGCCCAAGCTATAAATAGACCTAGACCCCCCTCATTTTATGCGTTTCCTCTTTAGAAAATTGCTCCGCTTTTTTGAAGAGGCGATTTTTGGAGCCCGACCTCCGATCGGCGAGAGTCGTAAGACATGGCGAGAACCAAACAAGCTGCTTTCGGGTTCCTCGAGGAGCCGGAGCGGCCGGCACCTTCACCGGATGGCGGGAGCGTCTTCTTGCGAGAGAGAGACCAGCAGATCAAGTGAGGGCGGTTTGAGACACCGAGGGGAGGATCAGCCGAGAGCACAAAGATAACGGCGACATCATCAGGCGGGGAGATAGACCAGCGGAGGTGAAGCGGAGTGTGCACTTTCCGGTATGACGGAAGGTCTTTCGAGAAATGGAAAGTGACGGCAATGAAATCGAGAGAGTGCTTTCGGCGAGATGAAGAAAGAAGCGAAAAGGCCCCGGCGAGGAAGCGAGAGAGCAAAAGCGCATGAAGAAGCGGAGAGCCGATTCGAGCGACCCTAGAAGGGAGAACTTCAGCGGCACGGATTCCCGAGGAAGCATGAAGCGAAGAGCGGTCTTAGAAGAAAAAGCGGAGAAGAGGAAGAGGAGGAGGAAAAGGAGGCCAAAAGGAAGCGGAAAGAAGAAGAAAAAGGGCAAAGTGGAAGAACCCAATGAGGCTCGCTTTCGATGAAGCTGAACAGCTCTTGAGAAGGTGGGAGTTATTCCAAGGCCCCGAGGTGAGGACCAGCCAGCTAAAGAGGAGGGAGAAGCGAAGTCCCGGTGCAGGCACCGACATGGGGAAAGGATAAAAGGACAACAGAAGCCGCCCGTTTCGGGAAGTCATCATTGATAGACCCTATCGGGGATCTATCGAGGAAAGAAGCTGAAGGAGCACCGGCCGGTACATGAAGAAATGGGAGGCCTACAACTCCCAATTATCGGCCCGAATAAGATCACATTTGTCATAGGTGGGCGACCATGAAGAAAGCTGACCCTAAACGCGCCGCCCGGTGGCAATTACCTCAAAAACCACCCAAAAAGGAAGGTCAACTCGAACCTGAATCAGCAATCGGGGGAGGCACTTCCGAGGAAGGGTTTCGGCTTCCTTATCCCGATGCACCCTGAGCCCGGTGGTAAAAGGAAGTTGTGCAAGAATTGGCACGAAATAGGAAGTATGGCGAGATCTTTGTTGGCCTTACAAAAGCGGTGAGCGAAGCTGGTCCAACATTTTGAAAGATTCCCGCGACATGCAACGCCAAAAAGGGTAACTTTAATGAGGAAGGATATGCACACTGGCGGAGTCATATTAAAGGAGAGCCTTATTAATTTTGTAAATCATAAATTTTGTGAATACAAAGTGTTTTTGAGTAAATTATAAATGTATAAATGTACTTAATTAAGTTGAGTTAGCAAGTAATGGCTTTTGTTTTAGTCAAATTGGTCATATTTAGACCGATTAGTGAGGAATGTCTCACACTGTGCGCCAGAGCACCAACCTAAAATTTAGGTCGAGCCCTGGGCGCACAATGTGAGACTTTCACACCAAAAGTGGTCCAAAACACCTCCAAATCGACCAAGTAAGGGGTCAATCTTGCCTAACTCGATGAGACTAGTATGTTTTGACCCTTAGTTTACCCAGATTGGACAAGTATTGACCAAGTTGGGCCAATTGTCTCACACTATGCGCCAGAGGCCTAACCTAAATTTTAGGTCGAGCCCCAGGCGCACAATGTGAGACCTTCCAACATTTTCTCTACCATGCCACACCCAATTGACCTCTAGTTTGTTGCAATAGGTTCATTAGACAGTCCTATTCATGCTCAAACCCTCAAATTAGCCTTCCAATCCCCATTTGGACCTCAAAATAGGTCAGAATTGCCCAACCCCAATAGTTTTCCAAGTCATCCAAAAATTAGGGTTTTTCCCTTGTCTATAAATAGGCCCCCATTTCTCACTTAGCATCCTACAAGTTTGCTCCCGACCTTCTAGGCGATCTTCCAGCTCCCTGAGGCGCTTTTGCATCTGTTTGTTAGTCCAATCCCCTCTAGATCCATGGCAACTGCTGATTTTAGGCGATGGTACAGCGCCAGTGCCCATGCAGCTGAGGCTGATGTCAATGCAATTTTTCAAGTTTTCCGGAAAGAAATAGATGTCCAAGCCACGTTGCAAGCAACCCGGTTTACATGGAAGTCATGGCCGAATTCCAAGCTAAGGTAGGGACCGTTCTAGTACAACTCCCCTTGCCGCGAGGATATTTTGTCCCTAGGCGGAGTCCCTCCAAGCAGCCTTGGCGATGTCCCCAACATTGCCAAATATCGACCAATAAAAGGCTGCTAGGTTGCCGGACTACATGGTCTTGGCGGCTAATAGAAACAAGTATTTTTTCCTACACAGCTGCCCTAGCCATCTTTCTTTCACATCGGACTGAGGAACCCCATTGGAAACCTCTATCCCTCCCATGGGCGTGACCCCTTAGCCTCCTCGTGGTCAGCTCCCTGCGGTATCAAAGCGGAATAAGAAGGAAGATCAGATGATGAAGCGATCGGCTTCGAACGACGAAGATTACGTCGAGCTGGACCCCGAAGCGCCGGCTAGCGAGAAAAGTGGCGCCGGTTTTAACGAGGACGGCGGACCCGGTTGCCGAACTAGGTATCTGAAGCCTAGCCCCATCATCATCGGCGGCGGGAGTACTTGCTCCTTAGTGACATCGAACCTCGAATCGCGAGGCGGGGAGATGCAGGCTCGGCAGTTCTTTGTAACCTGGCGACGCGGACGGTCCCGGATGACTTTATCGATCGGGAGGCTTCCGACTTCCCAATCCAGGTCGGAGAAGCCGACACCTATCTCTGAGTTCGACTTGAGATATTGACGTCTGGCGGCATCAGCCAAATGATGGGCTTCGGGACACCGTCGAAGAAAAGTTTTATGCCATTCAAACGGATGGGGATCCGTGGCAAGACCATACGAACATTTTGATGCGAGTCGCCGACACCAACACGGGTGTTGAAGAGAAAATCGACGACAATGGCCGAATTACATCGGCAGTTAGGGAACTGGAGATATCCAGAGTCGGCGTTGGTAGGTATCTTGTGCGAAGACATAGAGCGGTGCAGGAGATGGCGAGTCAGCGGCGGCGAGGCGAGGGACAGTGGCGAGGTACTATCTTCCTCTGGCTGATGGGCCGGAGAATAGCGGTAATTCGCGCAAATTCAAAAGGGGTGAAGAAGAGTGTTCATGCTCATCGCACTCTCCGGGCTTTGGCGCACATGCTCGGTGGCTCCAAACCGCGGCTATGCCGTCCTAGTCAAGAGAGCGATGGCACTTGACATCTTCGACTTCACCATACCTATCGACGGCGGGGAAGACTAGCGATTGACCGCGACCTACCGCGTCGACCCATGCGGGGTGGAAGACTTGGTGCAAGCCTTGCGGGGGGACGACAACCAACATCCTCGGGAACTTGGGGCGCTCGGTAGGAGCGACCCAAGTTAAAAATTTCTCGGGATAACCCATCCCTCTTGGCGATTTCATGAATAGTTAGACTCTTGATCCGGAGGCATTGTATTTAAAGATATTATATATATAAAAAATAATTTTCTTTTGCACTTTAAATGTTTGTTGATGTATTTTGCCCCACAACTATACCAACAAATACATATAATGCAATAGAACAAATAAAACTAACCATAAAGCCATGATCTACTTGTGTATGCAGCTAGAGGTCCGGGCACGGTGAACAAGAGCGACCCGCCAAGGATGAACAGACTCGCCCTAGGGCGCACCCGGCAAGGAACTGTATAAAGCGTTGCCCAATGACTCAGGAGGAAATGTCGCCGGATGAAACGGACCTTGTGAGATAAAGGCCTTTTGGCATCAAAGCGGGGAGTTGGCTCGAGATAACAATGTCCGGTTGCGGAAGCACCACCTCGAGCGAGGAAGGACAAAGAGGAGCAAGAGAAGGAGGTCCCCAACGGAATCCTCAGAGCACAAGCTTGGTCCGGACTCAGGACTCAGGAAGAAGGAAAAACAGTCTGGAACGTAGGGGCCGGCGGAACCGAGGACACAAAGGCCTCGGATTACGGAAGAAAGTAGGCTTCGGTGGGTAATGTATGGAAGGCTAAGCTTGAGGCAATTCTCGAGGCGACATCGGATCGAGGGCATGGAAGCGAGAGGAAGCAGCTAGATGAGATAGTGAGTATGGTAGCTTATAGCATGAAGGACAAGGACAAAGCGGGATGTATGACCAACCTTAAAGGGGGCCACGCATTTGGTGGAAGGGCTATGCCAAGGCCGCAGGTTGAGCGAGGGGCAGTTGCAAGTTCAAGAAGTTTGCTAAGGCTTTCAAAGCGCCATTATGTACCCGCGGGAAATATAAGTGTCACATGATATAGCGGTTTCACCGATTGCGGCGAGGAACCAACAGTCCGTACAAAAGTACCGAGAAGGAGTTCATGAAGCTTCAGTTGTATGTACCCAAGTTGGCGAAAGCCTTGATGGAAGGATATATAGAAGGGTTGAGCGAAGAGATCGAGAAAGCTAGTTAGGGCAATAAACCCTAAAGGCGGTGTCGGTGGCGGAATCAAAGGCGATAAACTTGCAAAGGGGCGGGGCCACCGATGCGGTGGCAGAAACTGGCGGCACTATCGGGGATAAAGGCAAGACAGCGAGGAAGCTATAGCCCTAGATCAGCTAGCCGGTCAGCAAAGGCCCCATATAGTGGCAACTATGGGAAGCGGCTTGAGGAGAAAAGCGAGGTGTCCTTCAAGGACAAGCGGGGAGGGTCAAACTACTCCAAAAGCGGTGCGGTTCTTTTTGCAAGCAATGCCCAAGGAGAAGAAGCGGGAGTGCATAGAAACAACTTTGCTTCAGGTGCTTCCAGCCGAACCCACGAAGCGTGGCTACCCCCGCCGTCATGAGTGCGGCATTAAGCGGAGTTGGGTGGATGGGACACCATCTGTCGGCGGCGGCGGCCGGGCGACTTCATTGGCCCGAGTGTCACATTTTTCTTTGCCATAGATCTGAGAACAAGCGAGAAAATCGGTATAAGGTAATTTCCACCAGTAGGGAAGGCCAAGACCAAGTCTTTCATAGTCACGATAGACTCGGGAAGTAGCCACAACTTTGCGTCCCCAAGAATGGTTGAGATGTTGAAGTTGAAACCGTTGAAGTCAAGCCGAAGAGACCGTGGTGTTAGCAAGCGGGGAGTAAAACACCTACGGCGGGCAAAAGGATAAACCGACATTGATTTGCTTGGGAATCAACATCGGATAGGGGCAAAAGGTAATGAATATTGGGAAGTATGATTTAATCATTGGAATAAAGTACCTTGGACCAGCGAGGCCATCATTGATTGTGGGAAGCGGAAGGTGACCCTCCACAGTAGCGGCAAGATCATAGAATCCGCAGGTAAAAAAGTTGTCCCTATCATGCGGTGTATGTCTCTAATAGCGGCGCTCAAGTGCATAAAGAAGCGGTAGGTAGCATATATCTTCAAGCTTGAGATCGAAGAACACGAGTCGAGGAAAAGCAAAGGAAAACAAGGTGCTCGACAAGTTGCCCAAGCCGGATAGCTAAGTTGATCCGCGGGTTCCGATCTCTTCCCGGATGAGATCGGCGGCTTCCTCCTTACGGGGGAGTCGAGTGTGAGATAGCACTTTCGAACGGGAGCGAAGTTGGCGAGCAAGGCCCCATCTGAGAATGATGGCCTTGGCCGGACTAAAAAGCAATTGTAGGAGTTGCTTTCGACCTAGGCTTCATTAGACCTAGCGTCTCACCATTTGGGGCACCCATTCTTTTTGTGAAGAAGAAGGATGGCGGCTTGAGGATGTGCATAGATTCTGAGGCGCTGAACAAGCACACCATCAAGAATAAGTATCGCTCCCAGTCGGATGACTTGATGGATCAGCTCAAGGGGCAAAAGTCTTCTCCAAAATTGACCTAAGGTCGGGCTACCATCAGATCGAGAATCAAAGGAAGAAGGCGTCCACAAAAGCGGCTTTCGGGACCCGGTATGGGCATTACGAGTTCTGATAATGCCATTTGGTTTATCGAGAATGCGGGGACCGGTATGGGCATTCGAGTTCGCGGTAATGCCATTTGGTTTATCGAATGCCCAGCAGCGTTCATGAGGCTCATGAGCGACATCTTGAGGAGTTCTTGGATACTTTTGTGATAGTATTCTTTGGCGATATCACGGTGTATAGCATATCCCTAGAAGAACCATTACAACACCTAGGGAGAGTGCTTGAGAAGCTAAGGAGGCACCGGTTATGCGCCAAGTTGCAGTGCCGCTTATAGCGAGAGAAGGTGGAATACACGGGTCATGTGATCTCCCGGAGGGATTTCGGCCGGATCCTGCCAAGATTGAAGCGATCATTGATGGCGGCACAAAGAATGTCCATGAGGTCGGGAAGCTTTCTTGGCCTAGCGGTACTCTGGAAATTTGTGAAGAACCGCCAAAGATAGCGGTCCATAACAGATTTGGAGGCGGAAAAAGTGAAGGATTAGGCGGATCATTGGCACAAGAAAGCCCAGCGGGGTTTGAATTGTTGAAGGAAGCTTTGACAACCGCCCGTCTTGACCACGGAGACCAGGAGAAAGACAAGCTTGTAGCGGCGGATGCAAGTAAAGATCGCCCGCAGTGCGGTGCTCATGCGAGGAAAGGCGGGTAGTAACTACGACTCGGGAAGATGAGCGATGCGAGGCAGCTACCGACCCATGATCAGGAGTTGTTAGCCATTGTCGAGGGCACTAAGGATTTGGAGGCATTATTTCTTTGGGGAGGAAGTTTGAGTTGAATCACGATCACGAGAGCCTTCAATATCTTTTCACCCAACCACTCCTCAACCTAAGGCAAAGGAGGTGGATGGAATTCCTTGAGGAATATGAATTTGACATAGTGTATAAGCCCGGCAAGCTTAATGTTGTTGAGAGATGCCCTCTCGAGGGAGACCATTTGGGAGGAGAAGCATTGTAATGCTATATCAACTCTTTAAGTGAGTTTGGTAAAGAAAATTGAGGAGACATTGCCATTGGATAGTGATTTCAAGGAAGTATGGACAAGCCTCTCTAGGAAGGCTAGAGGCAGATAAGGAAGCGGGAAGCCTTCAAACATTATAAGAAGGAAGGCAACTTGTTGTACCATAAGAACAAGTTGTGTGTGCAGAATCATCGGGGGTGAGGAAGGTGATTCTACGACACCCACAGCAGTCCAATAGCTGGCCCACCGAGGATTTATGAAGACATATTTCAAAAGTGCAGCTATTATTGGCGAGGGATGAAGAAGCGGATAGCTTCGCTACATCAAAAGAGTGTCGGTTGTGTCGTGCCGAGCATCTTGAATTCGAGAACCATTGGAACCATTAGCGGTGCCAAGCGCTAAGTGGGAAATCATAAGCATGGACTTCATAACGGGGCTCGAGGGGCGGTAAGAGGAAAGATGCCTTGATGGTTGTGGTTGACAAGTTGTCGAAGATGGCACACTTTGTGCCTTGCGGGACCAAACACAGCTATGGATCTGGTGAAGCTCTTCACAAGGAAATCTTCATGCTCCATGGCATGTAGAAGAAATCATCTCAAGCGAGACCGAAGTTCATGAGTGCCTTTTGGCAAGATCTTTTTCGCGGCGATTGGGGCGAAATTTGTCTATGAGCCACGACCTATCATCCTCAAGCGGATGGGCAAGCGGAGCGGACCAGCGAAATTTTGGAAGATATGCTCTCGAAACTATGTCTAGAACAAGCGGTATGCGGGAGGAGTATATTCACTTGGTTGAGTTAAACATAATAGCACCAAGCGGGGAATCATCCGGATGTCGCCGTTTATGATCAACTTCGGCTACCAATGTCTAACTCGGACACTTGGCACAATCCAGGTGTCAAAAGTAGAGTTTTCGCGACAAATGTTGGCGACATCGGCGGCGGCTAATGGAAGAGGTTCGAGGATATCTTCTTGCGGCAAAAGGAGTCGACAAAAAAGCATCGCAAACAAAGCATCGGACGGTCGAGAGAGTTCAAGTTAAGCGGCGGCGTGTGGCTCAAAGGTCAAAGTGAAAGCCGAAGCTCGCGTGGAAATTGTAAAAGCTTGCTCCAAGGTGGGCTGGACCCTTCAAAATAGTGGGAAGTAGGTAATCAATCCTACAAGTTGGACCTACCTGACACCTAAAGATTCATAAAGTCTTCCATGTGAGTTTGTTGAAGAAGCATACTCCAAATCAAATGAACTCTTGGACACTCCAAGCGTTGTTGGAAAATGAGAAAAGCATTTGGAAATAGTTCCAAAATTGATTCTTGATAAAGCTTTCAAGAAAACAAAGGAGATCGGGAGTTTCTCAATATTTGGTCAAGTGGAAACACTTGCCGGTCAGCGACATGGGTACTCAAGAAGGATCTATTAAGCGGTACCCACGGTTTATGGAGCAATGGGGCGGCAAAGTCATCTCAGAAGAAATCGGCTCAAGCATGTCGATTTGTGCCTAGATTAATTTCTTGTGTAGTTAAGATTAATCTACGCATGCAGCCTATGCTAGGTATGGGTTGCATCGTTATTATCGATGATGGGACCACTACGGTGATCTCTGGGGCGTGGTATAATGTCAATGTAGGCATGACCCGCGGTTCTGCTTGGATGAGTTGGAAGGTAGATTAAAAAGTCTACTTCAAGTCCCATGGAAGTAAGGCGACCTTGAAGATAAGATGTCATTTAGGAATGCATTGATAGGAAAGCACCTCTAGTCAATGCCCTATGGGGAGGACCCTATCCTTCCGCGCCCCAAATCACGGGAAGGACCCTATCCTCCCGTTTCGGGCAACTAAAGGTGTAGGCATGGCGCCATATAGGCATTATATGCTGTCTCCCACACCCACGATGGAAGAAGCATCCTCTTCCTACGGGAGATTAGTCTTGCATCCATTTAGGTTAATTATATGGGTGGTTAACTTATAACCAAAATTCTAATAATAATTAAAATGGTACTAGCTTAGTGTGTAGTGTCGACTGCGAGCCAATGAGCGCTCGGGAGGCAAGCAAAGGGACTTGCAACACAAATTTTGTTGGAATGTGTTGCAAGGAATGAAAAGTACCTTGAAGCATAATTGTATATGGAATTGTTAAATTTTGATAAACTAAAAGATTGTATTAAGTGAAGCTAATAAAGCATACTACTTTAATGAAGTTATGAATTGATAAGTTATTGAATAATGTATTATCGCGTAATAATGTTTTAAAAAATATTACCTTAAGGTAATTCTAATAATTGTGTAAGTATAATAGTAATAATAATATTGTATGCATCAAGTTGGTTGCGGGATAAGAAGATCCCAAGGTGGGGGACCCACGATCTTTGCGGACGACATCATTTCAAGGTGGGGAGAATGTGGCGTTCGGCCGCGACCTATATGGTCCCGGGATGTATCTTGTACTACCTGCGTCATTACCGCCACCCCAAGCCCGGCGTGTATGCGGCGGCGTGTAATAGCGGTAGCACCCTAGGGGGCAACTTGCAAGGTGTGTACATTTATTAATGTGCACATTTATCCAAAGTGTACACACTTACCCATGTGGACACTTTATGCCACCCTAGTTAATAAAGGCAAGTGGGCCACACCAATTATCCCCACATAATGGAAAACTAACCCTTTGTCTATTTAGGTAAAGAAACCCTAACTTGCTATTTTTTCGTCCATAGCATTCTAGGTCTCTGTTTTGCTTGCTCGGGGGCCAAACCGCCTCCCAAACTACATGCGGCGGTTTAGCTCATCAATTCCCCTTTCTAGCTTCATCTTCTAGAAGTTCACCGGGATGGTGGAGTTAGAGGGGGAGGAGGCGAGCCAAGGATCAGGTATTTTGCCAATTTAATAGCCTAAACCGCCTCCCGGTCATTGAATAAGTAGGTTTAGCCTATTAAATTGCCCATGCTAACCATCTAGATCCCTAGATGTGAGCCCTATCTAAGGAACCTAACTCTGTGATTTAGATTAGATCTTGTTCTTTAGTTCTTACGTGATGTGTATGATGATGTATCTCTGTGGACTCATTGTATTGGGAAGGGGGTAGAGGCCTTAAAGCCTTATAGTTGATGCTCCTAGCTAGCCTCTTTAGCACCTTTGTAAATTCGGCATGTGTACAAGAGCCACCTGCAGGGTTGTGGGTGAGGGGCTAGGCCGGCGAGAACAATGGGGATACTTGTCCCAACCGAGAGCGATCCCTACGGTGTGTAAAAGCCTACGGGGATCCCTGTGGACTAGGTCTAATGGCTTGCCAGCTGCGTGTGGGCAAGGCATGGGCTCGTGCAGGTGGAGTGATCGTCCTCTCCATTGGGTTCAAAGTCGAATAAGGCGGTGGCCCTCTAGTTTTTGTGTTGGGCATGGAAGTCCACGGAAGAGAGGCTGACTCTCTTCTGCCTCATCGGGGCTGGGGAGATGCAACCCGGCGGTAGCCCTTTAGGCTATGCACGGCGGGGCTACGGTCCGGTCCCAACACTTTTCAGCCCAATCTGCAAAGTGTGAGGAGGGAGGCCGGATGGAGTGGACTACCCTAAGCCATGTTCTCATGCCAGCCAAATCCATTGCCATGAATTTGTATGCGCAATGAACTCTGGAGACCAAAGCCGTCGATCATCCCCTTGAGTCGAGCCTTGGGTAGGACTCCCCATGTGATGTACTGATCTTCGTCTATGCGGATATGAGATGTGCCATCCTTGAGATGGTTATGTGATATTGATGTTATATCTTTGACATGTATGTTTTACGCTTCATGACTAGGTAGGCCCTGAGGGAGGCAGGGTAAAATGACCCCCTCATTCTTCCCACTTTGGAACTCATCAAGGTTCGTGTCGTGGAGCCACAGCTGTCGGTGTGGAGTATGGTATAGGATGAACTCTGTTTGTATCACGGTGAGTGCACAGTATATGAGTAGGGATGTCACACCCGCCGAGACTACTCGGGGTTGCATCTCCCGGTCCGTTGAGGTAGGAAGGGTTGCATCTCCTTCACGGGGTCTAGAGGTTCCACAGGCAGGCTAGAGATCATTGGCGACACGATTCGTACCGACTTAACCCCCAAAGCGAGGGAGTCAAGCCGAGCACTTGCAACCGAGGCAGGCGACACCATTGCTCGAGGAGGTGTCGGGACCCATGCGGAAGCCCACCTAAGGTGACGAGCCATAGGCCTAGCCAGCTATGGGATCCCCGATATGCCTTTCGTGAGGGGATCCTCCCTCCCGTATTGCCTCTAGCCCGTTGTTGTAGTCTTTGAGTCACACCATAGCCCCATAGCCCCGGTGGGCTCTTATGCCCGAGGCAGCATAATAATAGGAACTAAGGGGTCTAAACTAGGAGCATACTACGTAATGGCTACTAGGTCTCTACCCCCCTTCCCAATACAAGAGGAGCAAACATGATCAACCAACATCACATAACATCATATCATGATAATCGTCATAAGAACATCTTAACCTAATCATATACATATCTAACTACGGTTAGGGTTCCTTGATTAGGGTTCAAGATATTAAACAAAGGGTTCTAGGATGGCTCTACTCTAGCAAGTTGCCCCTTAGGGTGCAATTCTTTCGGCCGCTAAGTACATGTATCGTCAAGTGTGACATATGCAGTGATGTGCAATGTAATATACATATTCCTACCATATATATTATGTTGGAAGGTCCCAATCTCATGCTTGAACTTGTCCGGCATCATCGTCTCCCACCTTAGAACTGCATGATCTGCGCAGCTTATTCAATACATACAATTATTATAATTACCTTGAGGTAATATTTAAACTTATTACTATGATCATCTCATTAATTTTATAATTTATCATAGTAAAGGTAATTATACGCCTTACTTAAAATAACACTTAATATTCACAAAACTTTTATCCACTTTTACAAAATTATATTTCTAAGGTCAATTCCTCTCTTTACAACACATTATGATAAAATATATCTTTGCTGCCGAGGTCCAACACCTCGTTAATACACATTTTATTTATTATAAATGTAAAGATGTCTATTAGGGAATCACCCTTTTTAATTACAATTAATTTAACTTCACGGGTCAAAACCGCGTTATAGTGGATCCACTTGGCATGTCCCTGTCCACCTTTTTGTAGTCTTGAGGCTGGCACCAAATTGTGCGATGAGCATAATGATTATTTCACGCAATCAGGCCTCCCTTCCGAGAGTAAAGCAAGATAAGTCAGAGTGTCTGCCTGTGGGCGAGAGAGCCATTTACTATATATATGAGTAGAGCTACTTTACATGGGATTTGAGATGAGTTTTGAGTCTTGTCTCTCTTGATCTTCTCTCAATTACTTTTGGCTCATGTAAGTTCATCATTGATATCAAGAAGCTTATCATTTTCCTCTCATTGTTCTCTTTTGTTACATTTTCTTCTTCTTGTTCTTCTCTTGCTTGCAAATCCAGCGTGAGCATAGTCCCCAGTTCTGTTAGATCCAAGGGTCCTCCGCGAGGGCTGTCTTGCGAGGAGTTCAGAACCGGACCCCAAACAATGGGATGTTGGTTGATCATGTTGCTCCTCTTGTATTGGGAAGAGGTAGAAGACCTAGAGGCCATGCTCCTCAAGTGTAGATCCCTAGTTCCTATTATATGCACGGCTTTTTGTGCACTTAGGAGACCCGCAGGGCTATAGGCTATGATGTGACTCAGCTTTTTCACACAGGAGGCTAGAGGAGGCAATGTGGAGGATTTCCCTCTTGGGAGTGGGGCTTGGGGGATCCCGCAGTGAGCTGAGAGGCTTATAGTGGAGGTCGCCGTTGTGGGCGAGCATGAGTCCGGCACCTCACAGGGCAATAGTGCCGCCACGCCTCTCCAAGAAGTTGCAAGTGTCCCCTGACAGCTCTTATTTTGGAGAGTTGATTCGAGGTATAGATAATTATTAGCCGCCCACGATTCTCCTAGTCGCCCAGAAGACTCGGAGCCGGGAAGGGTCTGTGCCTACTGCCTCCCAGCGGGCGAGGAGATGCAACCGCAAGATAGCCAGATGGTGATGCCATGGGATGCATCCAGGAAGCTTAGAGTCATGCGAGGCTGATGGAGCCCATCACGCAAAGTATACGCAGGAGGAAGCGGATGAGTAGTCAACCTAGCCATTGTCTTATATACCAGCCACACTTGCTTGTCATGATTAGTGCACTCTATCTTGAGGCTATCGGTGATGCGGCTTTCACTTATGTATGAGCCATAGGTAAGGCTCTCATATTTTATAGTATATAATTATATTCTTTACACCTATAGATATGTAGATGAAGCTACCCCTTGAGTAATTAGCGTGTATTATTGTACTAGATTCAGCGATGTTTTATACTTCCGTTGTGATAAGGCCGCATAGGAAAGAAGCGCGCAAGACACCTTAAGTAATCCCCTTCCGCCTCTGGAGACGAGTCTTGAGATAGGCGAAAGGCGTCTGGTGGAGAGGCCGGATGAGGATTTCCTCTGAGTATGCAATTTGGCGTCGTATATTTAGTAGGGCGTCTGCATTCGCCCATACTTCCCTTGGCCAAATGGGAATAGACTTTGTAGGAGCCCATTGATCACTCATGCTTGGCACACCGTGCAACTACATTAATCATCAATTACGCCACCGTAAACAACTTGCGCACTTCCAGAACAACAACTGCAGCAAAAGCAAAATCCTCTATCACGCACATCATCACGCATTTTGCTTTGCTCCCGCAGAGCGGCCATTGTCGAAAGTATTTATTTTGTCAATCACACCCGCTCCGAAAGAGGCAGCGGATTATACGCTGATCATCGCCACGCCGCTTGCCCTATCTTCAAGAGAATAGTTTGGCACAAGCACAAGCAAGACTCTCATCACTATTCTCAAGAAAAAATCTGTAGCGCCTCTACGCCTGGATGCCAAGACTCATCCCTCTTTGTTCTTTGGAGGCTACGTGTTTCAAGATGACTCTTTGGTCACCTCCTTTTAGAGATTGGTTTATGGTCAAAGAAGCCTTGATTACTTCGCTTTGAATATGTTCTTAGGCCGCCGTTTTCAACTTTTATCACTCATAATCCACGGCTCTTCAGAGCAGGTTTACCAGCTAGAGCAGGTTGGGCCGAACTTGAGCGAGATGCATATATTAGGGTTCTTCATGGTCCTTGATTGAGGGAAATCTTTTGCATGACAAGAGCATCACGAGAGCCAAGAAAACTTTTCAAGAAGGTGATTTGGTTTTACTTTATGATTCTCGTTACAAAATTTTCCCTTGCGAGTTAAAGTTGGATGGCTTGGTCCTTATCAAATCGTTCAAGTTATACAACCCAGCGTTTTCAATTTGTGAATTAGATGTACTCCATTACCTACACTTTGATTAATGGCTTTACGCCTAAAACAATTTCATCTGAAGATAGAGGCAGGTCATACACATGATGCACAACAAAATTCTGACTCCTGAGATAGTGACTAAAAGCGGCATATTTATATTTATAGTAGAGGCGAAAAACAAAAAGTGGGCATTGCCCATATACATCCGCTATGGTGAGCCCTATTTACAAAATGAAGCCCTATTTACAAAATTCTGCATTATAGCACCCCTATACGCGGGTTTGGAGGCGAGAGGTGATCACGGAGCACGGTAGAAACTCCGGATCGGTAGCGAGATGCACTACCCACCTCCCGCCGGATTTGTTAAAGAATTACGGGATTAACGGCCATCCCAACTTTGCATAGCGAGTCATAGAATCGCAGCGGTTGCGGCATTTCGAAGGTCAAGATCATTCATCTACAGGTAATCCACTCGCGTTGAGTAAACTTAGTGCGATTTTTAGATTCATGATCGTGAGCTGGTGTCACCGGCAAACCCTTTGCTGCGTCTTATATAGCCGGCACCACGGCGGCGTGGACCAATCGGCAAATTGCTTCGCGTGGTTGCAATGCAAGGTCATTTCTAAATCGAATCTTTTCTCGCGCATATCTAGCCATGACGCAGCCGACACTTCCTTTTTTATGATATCCCGCGCCCGGAGTTGCCGCGTTATTAGCATTCCTTCCTTTCCAAGCGTGGGGACATTAATGTTTGTACCTTCGCCATTTTGTCACATCCGATCGTTCATTCCGTCTCATCTCCATAGTTCATCACTTCTCCCATGGCGGGGACTTAGCCAAAATTTTGCCTCTCAATGCGACTGCCATCTATTAAGCCACGTACCATCCACGATTCTTTGTTTCGTATCCTCCACGCCCATACCGCCACACCTTGTCGCCCTAAAACCTTTTAGGTATTATCTTCGTTTTAGATCTTACGCTCTCGCCCTCGGCTTCTCACATCAAGCTCTTCTAGTTACCTTAGGGCAGCTTTTAAGCCATAGCGCTCCACCCAAATTCCCTCAACTTCAAACCGCTCACTGAAGTGCAGCTCTTTTTTGGGTGGTGACTCTCAACACCTGCAACTTCGCTGATGCCTAGCGGGTCCAAGTGATGCGGTGGGCGGAGCATGCATGGGCTTTATGCATTCTCAACCAAGACCTCCGGCACCAAATCGAGCGCCAAGCTGGCAGTTAAATTAGCTCATATAATCAACGGCCGGAAGGAATGCGCCACACCCGCGATGCGATAAGACCACCATTTTGATGCGCCGGTTCTGCTTTCTCCGGGTATTCCAAATTCCTCTTACGAGGGCCTTCTTTTATCTTGGGCCACCTTCACGAATCGGGATGTCACTTTCCGGTATGGTAGCGATTCCTTATCAAGCCAACACCCTTCGACTCCCACAAATATTGCAAAAGACCCGCGATACTTTTGTAAAGTTTCTGTGGCGAAAATTTATGGAGTATTCTATCAAGAATACCCATATCGATCATGATTTATAACATTGTCATTATGGCCATCCATTCCCCTCATCCTATTGATTGGCCACAAATTTTGTTCTCGGACTTCTCCATGAAATTGATCCATCAGATGCGGCTGCTATGCGGCGACGCTGGCGTGCGACCTCCCGAGCCATCATCCGTCATTATATATACCTATCACGTCGAGGGTCCCTTCCACTTCTGGTACTTCCACTCCTCCCGATTTTCCATTCCCTTCCCAAAACCCACATGTTGAGACTTCCACGCCCTCCAGCGTTCTCTGGTCATGTTCAGCAAAGGCCAAACGGCTTCTTCCTGTTTCTCCTTCCTCCACCCGGAGATCACACCCACCACTTCTCTCGGCCTGAATTCTTGGACATCACGAGACAAATCACCATGAGATACTGCACCTCCACCTTCTTAGCCAGTCTGTTGTATCAATACAAGCAAGATGTCCAATTTACATTGCTTCTAAAGCTCGAGGACTGCAAGAAGTCTTCATGAGATAGTGTTCCAAGCCTACATGGAGGCCATGGAAGCCGTTCACGGGGATCTAGGCGCCCAACGCAAGTTCAATCCTGGAAGACAAACTTCCAGCAAAAACACGAGAGCTCTTTTACTGGTATTGAAGCTCTCAAATTTGCCCAAGGCTGGAGCAAGCACGCTGGCGATCCATGACTCCGGTTACAATCCACCATTCAGGGTAGTGCGGTCTAGGACAAGGATGGCCCTTCTTGAACTCCGGTCCATGTACGACGCTTCGAAAAATTACAACACTCGGCCGGGGAGCTCGAAAAGCCTTGATAGGCGGCTCCCTTCTCTCGAGCCAACGGCAGCGCTTCAAAATCGAGTCCACATCTCTTGAGACTCAGCTCCGCGGAAGCACGAAACAAAAATAATTGATAATCTGAGAGATTGCCAGCCTTTTGCATACTCTGGGCAATCCGTTTCCACGAGAACGCGGCTCTCTCGGGCGGTTCGCGTGATCAATCGTCTCTTGCTGCGAAAGGATAATCGAGATCGCGACTCCGGCAAAGGCTGTTAATACGCGAAGGCAGCACAAAATAAACAAAGAGAGGCTATAATGATATTGCTGTAGGTATTCTACTGTAGTTCTGCCTCCTTCGATTATCACAGGTGTATGCGTTGCGAAGCGCCACCTTTTTCTTCTTAAGTGATACCTTGTGAGACGGGCAGTTAATGCGGCCTATGGCCTTGGATTTCCTGGGGAATCTGGCTGAACCTTTGCAGCGAACAAGGTTTACTCTATGCCCTCTTAGTATTTGATCAAATCAAGCGCGAGATCACGATTTGGTATCTTAAGTTATTCGTAGATGGCCTATATTTTTCATGATTTTTATGCGGGTGATACACAAAGACAAATTGAGAGATAGAGGCACGCCGAATTTTTCAGAGCAACCACCATGCTCCTTTGGTTGTTGGCCCAGACACCAGCAGTATTTGCGGGATCATGATGGAGTCTCACACTCTTGGAGCGGAGTACATGCAGGCTTGCTCATCACTTACCTCTGTGGCGAAGCGGCCTTTAGAGCAGTGCGGAAGAATCTAAGCTCATCACGAGGATCTTCCCTTTGCTCAATTTATATACACGGCACCTTGGTGGCTACAATTCCCTAAGTGCTCTACGGGCGGCAAGACCATACCCGCGAGTTGGGGTTAATCCTCAGTCTATACTGCGGCTCTACGCTTCAGATTTGGACGGTGGTGCGTGCTCTTGATCAAGTCCTTGTTAAGTGAATTAGGGAACGTTTCGAAGCCCCACGCCCGCGGGCATGGCTCACTCTCCCTTATGCTTCATTAGGTGTACACTTGCGCCCAAGGTTTGACATCAGATTGGCGATTTTCCCTTTTGGACCAAGATCACAGGGAAGAGCCCACTTATTTGGGTAGACTCCTCCTCGAATCTCAGCGGATCTCGGCTGGGACCCCGTTTTACCTTCGAGGGCGCCAAATTGGGAGGATGGTGCCACCCTTGTACCATACAACAAATTGAGTATACATCGATGGCGTGGTGCTTGAGGCGCCCCACTCATAAGCATCCCACGGTCTTGATATCTTTTTGGCGAATCTTGCCACCTCACCCACGGATCCCTTTCAGTTCGCCGACAAGCGACCCATCTTTGCTTTAAAGTATCTCTGTTAAGCTCTCTAAATGTGGCGTCCTATCTTTTAGCCCAGCAGAATGCGGTGTATTGATTACTTAGCCGGTCTTGAACTGCCTTCTCATAGAATGCTAGTATGTTCTGGCTGAAGCTTACTGCAGGTACCTTGGAAAATAGTGCATTAGGGTTTTCTCATTGGCAGCTCTTCACGCCATTGGTCTCAACACTCTGCAGCGGCTCTCGAGACCGCGCCAAGATATCATTGGGACCTATCATAATGGCACGTCCTCATACCGTCTTGGATGAATTTTTGGCAGTACAGGTTCATACATCGAGAAAGCGATTCCCCTTTTCTTCAGCACGAGTGTGGATTTTGGTGGGAGTGTTAGTCACAATGCGTCTGATGCAGGACTATTCATATTTCTGACGGACGAGTCAAGGCCAAGGATCCCGCGATCTAGGGTGCGAATTAGATGGGTAAAGGCCGCGAAGACCAAGCGGGGCCAAGCAGCGGACCACGAAGGCCACATGCACGAAGAGGTCAAGAACGGACATAAAATGGCGGCCCGTCAAGCGTCGGCGTGATTTAGAACATTTCAAGAGAGCCGCCAACATTCCTGCAAATCGAGGCCTCCTTCGAGAGTAAACGCGAAATCCCGGTCGAGTATACATATTGGGCAAAGCCCATTTGTGCTATATATATATATGTAGAGCTAGTACTTCGATTTTTAGATGAGTTTTGGTCTTATCTCATACCTTTCTCGATTTGAGCTCATGTATCATCGGTGATATCAAGAGTTTTGTTCTCATCATTTGATCTTATTGTTTTTTTTCCTTTAGATTTCTCTCTCTTCCTTTTCCTTTGTTTCTTTTACAAATCCGTGAGCACGGCCTAGGATTCTCTGTTTGATCCGCGGGTCATCATAGAGCTGTCTTGCGAGTTCACGAACCCCGGACCCTAAACAATTGCTTTCATTCTGGGTGTATGCGTGTAGGAGGGGTTACCCACTACCATAGGTAGCGTTAAAGTGATATATCAAGAGGTTGATCACAAGATGAATTGTAATTTAAACCCATGAGCATTCAAATATGTGGGTGCGGCAACATGGTGATCACGGTTTGTTCATCTATTGTAGGGAAATAATTGCATTGAATACTATTGGCTTGGTCTTGAGTGGAAAGCATTGTACATCCCCTCTCCCCTTCCCCGCATGATAGATCACTCTACATAGCCCACTTATATTTTAGGTATTGTTGTCTTGCAATTGCATTTCAGCACCAGGTCCACAAAAAACAGCTCTGCTAGTACAACTTGTAGCAGTAGCTGAGCAAAAAGCTATGTTTAAACACACAGCCCTCCATTGCAACAACATCCGGATGAATAGCGGCCTGGCCCCATATCTCAGCATCCATGCTATATTCTGAATTTCAAAAGCTCTACCCGCGCTTCGTTTACGTGCGATGCGTCTCTTCCTACTAAACTTACTTTCATTGATAATCATGTATGAGGAGTTGTGCCCAGCCCTAGCAATTGTAGTATTTTGTGGAGAACTTCCCCATATAAATTACATTATGTTCGCGATACATACAATTTAGATGTTTGCAAGGAACCTAAGAAGCGGGATAGTACATGCATTACAAGCATATGCTTATTAACTAAGATCACAAGCATGCATCAATCCAATTAACCTAGAGTGGACGTAGGACTCACCTTTGATATATTAAGATTTTTGTATTTTATCAAGTGCGCAGAGTATAAGTGTGATAAGTTTTGTCCCTCCTCAAAGTGCAAGTGCGAAATATCACATATAAACATGAGAACACAAAGGAATACATTAAATATTATCAAATATCCAGAACACAATGGTGCACACGGGGCAGTGCCTAAGCCTCGGTGCTACTTGAGCCAGCGAACTCAAGCAATGGCCCCGCACTGAACTTTCTTTGTGCAGAAAACATCTTCCCTTTCAATGAGAGAAATACAAGATGCCCTATTTTGTTTAGGATTTCCCCATCATCTCACGGCAGTCGCATGTCCAATAGAGGCGGCTATGGCGGTGATGATTGGGATTCGAGAGTCTTTGGGCGAAAGAGGCAAATTCCCAATTTGGATGGTTTGCCAATTGAGTTCTTCGGAGGTATTGGGAATGCATTTGGAAGCGGATGTGTATGATGCTTTACGTGACTTCGGCAGTCCCACTGCTTTGGATAGAATTCACAAACCGCAGGTGCCATCTCCGCCATCCCAAGGTCAGCAATCCTCCAGGACTGGCCCCGGTGGCGGCCCATCACTAGCATCATGCATATATAACATCTTTGCCAAGGCTTTTGCAGAAGAGTGAAGGGCCTCCCAGCGAGAGTCCATCTCAACAACATCGGAGTTGTCTTCCAAAAGCGATGCATTCTAAACAATGTTATTTAGCGCTACGAAGGGGTGGCTGGGCATGTGAGTAAGAGCCTTCCTGGTTGTATGCCTTAGAAGCTGAGTTTTACAAAGGAAGCATGGCGGTGTTAAAATTTGGAGGGTTTGTAAAGATACATTTGTATGCACTGGAAGCTGGAATTTTGAGGCAATTCACATCCGGATGTTATGGTATGTCTACGCTTTCGAGCGGCTATTTATGTTCCATGAGTGGCCGTGAATGCCTTCTCACTTTCGGTAAATTAGTATTACGCGGGGATGCCCTTTAGCACCATTGCTCTCCCTGGTATACGCGGAAGCTTTAGCCGCGATTATTCATAAGTAGCAGCCATAGAGACTTCTCCACTTGAGTCTTACAATGGAGATAGCACACATTGCAATCAATATACGAATTATACATTCCTCTTTCACAAAATCGCTATCTTGAAATCTTGCGGTTGCCAGGTGCTCTTAGACATATTCCAGCGGCCAGGTGTCGCTTGTGGGAGTGGCAATTGGCACAGCTTTATGGACATGAGGATGCCTGGAAGGCACAAAGTGTGTTCATGATTATCCATGAAATTACTTGTGCATGGGCGGGCCATCAAGTTATTAGGATTCAGTTAGCATCCCGTATTATTTACTATAGGGCTGCATTGGAGGAGATCATTAGAGGTTTGGAGAAGCACTTGTTACAGTGGTCCGCATAAAGTTGTCTCTTAGATTAGCATTACGGTGGCCAAGTCAGCCCTTAGTAAGTACCCATGTTTATATGGCATCACATCTTGCTAGCCTGGAGACAAAGAAATGCGTGAAGCTCGTACAATGAATTGAGCTTTATATGAGGCGGACTTGAGGAAGGTCTTTGGCGATTAAGGTGGCGTGGTCAGTGCATCGCTTCCCGTAGGCGGGTGGTGCGGGTGTGATGGACTGCTAACTGCTTGAGAGCAAGTCCTTATTTCAAAGTTCATTTGGAGACTCACGAATGGTGAAGATGATTCTCTTGGTTTTAGCCTTCTTAAACAAGCTCTTGGTCCTTTGTATCCCTCACAGGCAAAAAGAACATCAAGCCAGTCCTATCTTGACATTATTTAGGACTCTGCGGCGCTTTTCCAAGTGCTTCTCCATTTTTTTTAAGTAGCATTGATAGCATAGGAAAGCGATCCAAGCATCTTTGCAGCCATGCGCATCCATCCCACACCCTATTGGAACTCCATAGTAGTAGGCAATGAGACCACTCTGAATATTACGTATCCTCTGAACATTATCATAGTTCATGACATACCACTTGCCTTGAGACCCCTCAGCACCTCCTTTGGCGCTCCGGTTCATCCCTTACGAGAGGCGTGGATTCTAGCGGGCGTTGTCTCATTCCAAGCATGGTATGAAGTAGGGTAAGCCTACTATCTTGGCACAATTTGAGGCAAAAGTTCTGCTCTCTCATTGGGATGTGTCTCTATGGGAGAAGGTCCGCGAAAATTTGCATCTTATGTGCAGGATTCTTTGAAAAGAGTGCCATGGGCATCATGAAAATATTCACAAAAGCAAACACTTTGGATCGGTATATACACCTTCTTTTAGCATCACGGCCTCTGGTTGCGAGATGGGTGGCACCTCACGAGTTCCACGGCGCACTTTATGTCACATGGCATGGCTTTGGGATAGGTTTATACCCTAAAATCCTACATACTATGGTGGCGGAGTATCTGAGTGCACCTGGCGTTAATGCCTTCAGAGCATACGCTATGATCCTCGCATATACTTGATATACCCCTACGCCCTTTCGGTCGTTGATGAAGCATTGTATGCTTTGATTGTCGGAAGAGTTCAACCAAGCGTGGTCCTAGCTACAAGGCTTACTTGATTACTTTGGGTTGCGATGCATTCTCTTGGTGTCCTATCCCAATGCATGGCCCTCGGCTAAGCAGGCATTCCATCTTAGTTACGAGATTTGGCTCCTATATGGTGATCACGGGGCGTCCCTTGGTTCGGATCTTCAAGGCATTTATTCACATGCACATGGGTATTATTCAGATGGCCCATAAAATCTTGACCCTAAAGTGCTCCTCTCTTGATTAGAAATAATGGAACACATACGGATTGATATCGAATTGATTCTTGCTCGATTAGACTCCTTTAAGATGGCAGCATTGTACTCGGGCTCGTGCTCTGTGGCATCTTCTACAGTTAGAAGATATATAGATTTTGTACTTTTATCGATTAATAAACTTTTGCTTTAAATAAAAAAAAAAAAAGCATCATGAAGGCAAAGTATGCTAAAGTGCTTTGGTCTTTTATTTTAGAATCACTTAAACTTAGGCATTAAGACACACTGCATGTTCAACCCATGTTGCGCAAAATTATTCATAAATAATATGGCTTCCATGGCCTCACAGACTTATGGACTCACAAGGCCATTATTTATGAAGAAACTGGCATGCGTTTGTCTAGCAAATTTTCAGTATCTAACTCAGTTTTGGACTCGTGAGTATCTCAACTCCAAGCAACCCTAGGATTTCATACGGTCTCAAAACACTCTCAAAGGCAAATCAGGTGCCTTAATGTTCACTTTCGCATCCCATCATTCCCAGTGCAACACTTTCAACGACATCTTCCAATTAAACTTTTCCAATCCTCCACCTCGCTGGAAATGTTGAAAGTGTGCATCAAAATCATCGTCAAATAGTGGCAGGCATGTATGGGTCTCCTAAAGATTGTGCCCAAGTTTTGGATAAGAATCCCGTCGACACACACCACCACCATTTGCATTAACATTTTAAGTCAATTCATTTTTCATGTTGTGATCCATTATGACCTTGTCCTTTTTAATTGAAAAAAATTATGTACGCTCTACTTATACAAAATTTGGCAAACTTTGTATTGTGAATTAAAGTTTGGCATTTCATACTTATGTTAAAGTGGTACATTTGATTCAAATTGTATGCTAGCATTTATTTGATTGAGACGTTGAGTTTATTTAAAGGTAACTAAATTATTTCTGCATGGACACTAAACCACCTTGACTTTACTTGATATGTGTGGTTCGAGATAGAATTTGATGTCCTACATCAACAATACAAACAACAATCAATAATACAACAATAAACGAATACAATGTTAAATTGTGTTGTTATTCTTCATGATGCATGTGTTCAACTATATTTGGAGGGGCTCAACTATCTAAGAAAATATCTTTAGGTTAGAAATATTGCAGCATCTTTTGGATTGAACCTTTAGTTAATTAAAATATCACGTAAATTAGAAGCGATTACCAAATATCGAAATAAAAAATCAAGCCGGGGCAATTTCACAACTTCAACTATAAGCATAGGAGTTAGAGGCATGATGCTTCTTAGGAAAAAGTCCTTGTAGGGCCGGTGCTTTCTTAGAACAAACTTTGGCCAGCCATAACTTTGGCGTTTCCGGTCAGAGTCCAGTGTTCTTTACATCGTTGGAAATGCTTTTCGGACCCTTTCCATTGGTATATGAATGTTTTTAAAGAAGATTCTTTGAGTGCAAGTCAAGAGTCTTTCAGTTTCGGCTATATTCACGAATCTTGCACGAAATCCTCTGAGGATTGGAGGTAGTAGCAGGTTGATTAGGCTCGGTGAACAGCCACTATTCTCTTAGGTGGATCTGTTTTACGGGGCTCTTGTTGCGGCCGGGGTTTCTGGCAACAGGGCATTAAGTAGATTTTGGTGAAGTGGTTTCACTTCAGATGTCTCAATGTCACGAATCTTCTATCAAGGATAATGTTGATTGGAAGGATTTATACGAAAGTCGACTTTAGGTCTATGGAATCAAATGGAGAAGGCTGGTGGGTTTCTAGAAAATTTTGCTCTTATACTCCTTTAAGGCGCAAACCATCTTGAATTAGTAGCAAAGCGCATAAGCGGGTAAATACATCTACTGTTTCAATTGCAAGGCATTGCAACCATGAAATCTTTGTTCTACGGTGGTAGGGAAGTAACTAAAATGACAAATGATAAAATAGTGGGCAAAACAAGTAGGAGGTACTAGCCATGTTTACGAGGATTTACCATGTCTTTGAGGCTTTCTGGTGGAGAATATATCTTTAAGGCACCTAAAGCTCACAAAAATAATAATGGTGGGTTTACGGTTTGAGGTCTAATCCACCGTTACGCGAAGATCCTCCAAATGCTTGGAGATCAAATGACCTGATTAACAGATTGAGAATGCTCATTTTAGTACTTGGAGTGCGTAAAGATCTTGCTCATAATTATCGGAGTTCACGTGTGCGAGGCGCGCTTACTTTCTTGGATCGGGGGTAATAAGTAGGATTTTTTGAAGTGTTCAAAGAGAGGAAAGGGGATTTTAGCATTACGGTTGTGTGGAGGAGTTTGTTCAAGGCATTAATGTATCTGTTGTTAGAAATAAAGTTTGTAGGCGTGCAGGTTATAGAAGTGGATCAATTGGAGCATCGAAAGTGTGTGGCTAAACTGGTGGCACGATACGTAGTGGGTACTTTGCTGGAAATTATTTTGATTCTACTAAAATTCTTTGGATGGATTGGTTCTATGCTTTCGGAAGGATGTCTATTGCACCTTTTAATTCTTTCAAAGTGTTAGGCAATAATTTCTTTTTTTGGGGTTTTGAGGCGGCGCTGTTAATAGATTGACTTCAAGAGGTGTTTTCTCAATAGGGAGGCTCATGTGTCATTTTTTGATGTTATTCACGGGCTTTTCTGCTGATAATCCTTATAAAGCAATGTTGCCTTGTTTGGTTTCAAATTCATGGTTTGCCACGGATCTATTTGCTTCAAAGTTCCTTATCTCTATTGCTAATGGTATTGGTAAGCATATATCTCATTCAATTCTCTCGGAGGTGCTCGTGTTTGTGTATCTTACCAATGGATCGAGTCTTCCTAAGGAGGTAATAGTGAAAGAGTGGGGAGTTTTCTCACTTTAACTTAGAGAGCTTTTGAATGGCGGTGAGTTAAAGTGTTGGTTTCCTTCTTTGAAGATATTGGATGTAGATGTGCGAAAGGAATATCCCATTGGTGATAAACAACAAAATATGGATATGTGCAAACCCTCTGAAGTTGCTCGGAGGAGAATCTGGATGACAAGAAGGTATCTGGTTCGCAAGAATGTGGAAAGATATAGAAGTTCAATGGTGGTTGGTGAAGATGTTCATGATTCATCACCGGATGAAGAATGGTAAAAATGTTCCAATGATGAGTTGGCATGGCAAAATCCTAAAAAGCGTAAAATTAAAGCAAGGGTGAAGCATAACCTGGATAGCGGTGATATCATAGAATCGGGGGTGGTGGGGAGGAAGATAGGCACAAGGATCTTGGTGATATTAGTGAGCATAACATGGACCAGACCTTGGTATTATATAAGCCACATGGCCCGGGTAAAAAAAGGGGAAAAGCCTCATCAAAAAGGGAGGAAGAAGAAATCAAAATACCTTATGCTTAAGATCATGTCTTGGAATGTGAGGAAGAACACGTTCATCTCCTCAAAAAGCTTGGTTGGCTAATTTAATTAAACACATTAATCGGATATTTTATGTATTCAAGAGCATAAAGGTGATAGAGCAGGGAGTTGTTCAATGATGAATTTGTTTGGGAAACAAACTTCTGCTATAATAAGTACTTGGGGTAAGGCTGGGGGTGGTACAATGATGGCACAGGTATGGATATTCATGTCACATTTTTAGCAAAAAGATAAATTTGGAAGGTGGACGGGTCATTAAAATGGAAGCAAGGACTTCAAGAATGGGGTATCATTAATGTATATGCATCTAATATTCCTAGAAAAAGAGCAACTTTATGGGCTTCTTTATGTAATAAAATACCAAATGGGGGAGAAAATGTGGCTTGGCTTTTAGTAGGGGATTTCAATATAGTCGAATCGTACAAGGCAGTTAGGTAATTGGACAGGTTATGCTTGGCTTTGAGCGATACTCTTTCAACATGGAGTTTATGGAAGTTGATGGAGATTCATCTTTTACTTGGAATAATAATTAGGTTGGCCCAAGATTGTCCGAGGGCTCGTCATGATGAATGTGTACAAATATAGTGCTTTTGTGATATATGTCCCATGGTTATGGAGGCTTAATTATTTGGCACAAAAAGTTGTTTTGGGACCATAATCCTCAAATTCTTGAAAATGCATTGAACTTACTCATAGTTGACAAAAAAGAAAAATGGTATTTAAATTGAATACTAGATGGTTGCCTAATGAGTGTCGGGAGGCTTGGCAAAAGGCTAATCTCAACAACATGGTATCACGAAGAATTGTTGGGGCTTTGGCAAATGTCAAGATTTTTCTTGAAAGGTGGGGGCCTTAGCGAGTTAAGTGAAGAAAAGACATTAAGTAAGTTATATTCTGGATTGGGAGCTTAAGAAAGTGGATGCGGACTCTTTTAGATTACAGCGAGGGTTATTGATGCTATTAAGTGGTCTTGAAGTGGCCCAAATTCAATCAGCCTGAGTTAAATGGACGGATTAACTTTGGTTGAAGATGGAGATCGTTGTAATAAGTTGTTTTTTAGGCTTCAAAGCCCGAAAGAGGTATGCTACTATGCACTCTTTATCTCTGCTTGGGATGGGAGGTAATAGAGAACCAAATGAGATTCATGGTCCCTTTACTCAATACTTTGAAACTTTTTAAGGTCAAACACTTGCCTCATGAAGATGTAATCACGAGGATATTGTGCTTTCTAAGGTTCATACAATTCTTTCCACAAGAGGAATCTCAATTGTTAGGCGCCCCCCTTTGTCATGCTCAATGCGAGACGAGCAACATTTGGAGTTAACCCGGATAAATGTCCGGTGGATGGTATCCTGTACAATTTTTAAAAAGATATTGGGAATGGGCGTCGATAAAAGCATTATGGAGGCATACAAAGATTTGTGTACTTCACATCAATTTGATAGGATTTTGAATACGGGTTTGATTTCTCTTATTCCTAAAAGTGAAAAGAACTTTGTGAGCATTCATGATTGGTAGCCCAATAACTCTTCTATCTACTATCTATAAAATTATTGCAAAAGCCTACTGCGAAAAGACTTAAGCGGTTTTGGGATTGAGAATAGATCTCTTTCAGTCGGGGGCTTTCTTCGGTCGGCAAATTTTCATAATATAGTGGCTGACATATGAAGGAGTTCATTGGGCCCCAATGTTCAGAGTCAAAATCTTCTATATTTAAAATTTGGATTTTGCTAAAGCTTATGATAGTGTGAAGTGGACTTTTCTTGGATGCCATGCTTTTTGAAATTAGGATTTGGGTCTGGTTTTTCCGATCTATGATGCATAAAATGTTGATTTTGCTAAGGGGTAATCTTGTATCATGGAGAATCATTGGTGCTTTTTTCCAATTGAGCGTGGAATAAGGCAAGGTTGCCCTTTAGCTCCTTTTTGTTTACTATATAGTGGCGCGGAAAGGACTTTTCGCAATTTGCATGAAAAGGATGGTTTGGTAAAGGATTATTATTGGTGGAAGGTGAACGGGTTTTGGTTAATCGGTTTTAGTAATGATACCTTCTTGCTAGTGGATGGTGAAGAGAATAATGTGCGATAATCAAAAAGATTTTGGATATATTTTCAATTGCATCTGGTTGTCTCCTAATTGGGCTAAAGTGTGAGTGCTTTATGGGTGGGGAAAAAAGCGGTTCCGCATTTTTATATGTGTATGCCTAGAAGGTTGTTGTACTATCTGCCAAAGACAAAGCTTCTAGAGGTCCCCTTTGGTCTAATATTGACATGAATGAAGCATGGGATGAAATTATCTTAAATTTATAAAGGCAACTGATTTGGTGGAGAGGTTCAAAGTTATCCTTAGCGGTAGAATTCAAGTAGCTAAGTCAGAGATTGAACAATACGCATATTTATTTGGTTTGGTTCTATTGGCTCGGATATAATCCTCCAAAAAGGTAAATGCTCTACTTTGGCGGTGATTCATCGCTCTTTGAGTTAATGAGATGGTTCATCGCTTTAGCCGGGAGTAAGCCCACTTTGCCCAATGTTGTGGCGGTGCATTGAAACATTGGAGCACTATTTATATTGTGTCTGCGAGTTGAGTATTCTTAGGTCTGGTTGCATTCTCTTTTTGGAGTATCTTTGGATAATCCGGCACTTTCTTTTGGGTATTTATCCGTCGATGGAATTTTACTTCTAAAATTGCATTTCACATGGCAAAGTCTTGGCTAATATGGAGTGTATGGAAGCGAAGCGAAGAAAGGTCTTTATGATAGCGTTATTTCTTCTCGGTGGTGCTTCAAAGAATTAAATAAGTTGTATAATTGCTTTCAAGATCTCAATTGGCGTGATCGTATTAAAATTCAATATGGAGTGATCATCTAAAAAGTGATTGATGCTTGAGGACATTTCTTTACTTCTGAAATGCACTTTGTAATATTTGAGTGTAATATGAAGTAAAACGTTCTTCAAAAAAAAAAAAAAAATCAAAGCGAACAAAAAAATTGAATTAAGAAAACCAAGATGCATACTCTTGATTTTTCAGGGATTATAAAAGGCTTTCTTGAGATTTTGGAGCAATGATCCTTCATACATATTTGTTCAGAAATTTTGTTGCAATGGGTGAGTATCAAAGCAAGCTTTTTTTTTTGGGAAGGGGCAGACGGATCCAAAAAGTGAAAGGAACCAAAGCAGATAAAAAAGTGAAATCTGAGCTTATTTCCAACCAAGTTTCGTTTCAAGCGGTCTCAAAATTTTATAGCTAGAGCTCCATCTACTTCTCATGCATGCAATCTGTATCTTTGCATGGTTTTCCTTCAAATGGACATATTGATCCCCTTTCCTTGCCCTCATCTTTCATTCCAAGCCTCATCTTTGTTCAAGCCCATTTCAGACCCATTTAGTAGGTGCCAATGGGTTTCAAACTCACTTCCCCTACATGTGGCAAGCGGTGAGGGATCACTCCAACGAGGAGGTCTCCATCTTTGACTCAAAGGTGACTGGGGGCCACTGCCCTTGACAACCTTTGGAAAGTGAATACCACTCCACGTCGCCAGGCCCATGCCTTACCCACACTGGGTGCAAGCCATTAGACCTAGTCTACATTGATCCCAGTGGACTTTACACACAGGAGGATAGGTCAAAGTCAGTCCACGAACCTCCTTGAGCCAGTCTCGGCCCCGTCACCTAGCAGTGTAGTTTCTTGCTTACCTGAGCGAATCTCACGGTGTGCTAAGGTAGCTGCTAAGGCATCAACTACTAAGCTTTAGAAATGCATGCTCCCTTCCCTATCTGGTGGAAGTCCCGCGAGAATTCATGCAGTCCATCCCACACTAAAGAATAAGAACTAATCTATATCACTTAGAGTTAAGGTTCTTTAGTTAGGAGGTCAATGCAGGGGATACCTTTGAGAAGCTACTAAGGGTAATTTAATAGGCTAAACCTATTGGTTCGATGCATTTGGAATCACGGTTTAGGCTATTAAATAAAACTAAATACTGATCACACAGTTTCACTCCTCTTGATCCGGCGTCCATGTCATTGTTACTTGTAGGGATGCGGTGGAAGGGAAGGAATCGGCGGAAGCTAGAGGCGCATGGCGGATCTTGGAGTTAGTTGGCTCCTCAGTAGCCTTGGCCTTTGGGCTTCGGCGGAAGGTTGCGTGGGCGAAAGGGAAGGATAGGCGTTTGGTTACCTTACATAGGCTCTCAGTTAGAGGTTTAGGGTTTCCATGACCCGTCTACCCTTTAATGGGTTAAAGGTTTAAAGGTGTGCACATTGCTAAGTGTCGCACCCTTGCAAGTTGCCCCTAGGGCGCCCTTTTGCTTGGTTACGTCGGCCGTGCGTCGTTTGAAATGGGCGATGTCTCGTGGCGTGGTGCAATCTGATATCGTCTTGAGGCCGAGTATATACGTCTTGGAATGTCACACCTATTATTTTCTGGATGATGACCGGATGTCAATAAGCGCTCAACATGCAATAACTCCAAAAGCCGCTTCAAAAAATCGGCAACGAACTAGGGTCCACGATTGCTAACAATATTGTCTGGCAGTCCATGAGGTTTGACTACTTCACGAAGGAAAATATCAGATGTTCCCTCATCTTTATATTATAATGTTTTAGCGTGTTGTATCAAGCCCTAATTTAAATGGGTGAGATCATTTGAGTGCATCCAAAGGTCGATTTGTCGCCTGACTTCCCACCGTGGAATGATCAAGCTTTAATCTCTTCGAGGAAAGGGGAAAAGGGGAGGAAAGGGAAAAGAAGGAAGGGGGAAATGAAGGGCAAAAGGCAAGGGGAAAAGGAACAAGAAAGGGGGAAAAGAAAGGGAAAAAGGCATGGGAAAAAAGGAATGAGAGAAAAAGGTGAGGAAAGGGAAAAAAAAAGGAAAAAGCAGCATGAGAAAAAGGAATAAAAATGATAAATGAAAAAGGAAGGGGACGGGGGAGGGGAAAAGGCCATGGGAAAAAAAAGCAAAGAGGGAAAAGGTGGGGGAAAAGAAAAAAGAGGGGAAAAAAGGGTAATAGGAAAGCAGAGTGGAGAGGGCATGGGGAAAGGAAAAAGGAAAAAGAAAAGGGATGAGAAAAAGGAGGAAAGGGAACTTGGGAAAAAAAGGCATGAGAAAAAAAGGGAAGAGAGAGAAAGGGGAAGGGGAAGCGGCAAAAGGGGAAAGACAAAAAAAGGTGGGAAAGGGGAAAAAAGGAAGCAAAAAAAAAAAGCATGAGAAAGGGAGGGAAAAAGGGCATGGTAAAAAGGAGAAGAGTGCCGAGGGGTAAAAGAAAAGGGGAAAGGGAAGAAACAATGACATGGAAAATGAAAAAAAGGGAAAAAAAAAAAGAAATAAAAAAAATTATAGGAAAAAATGGAAGGAGAAATGGGCGGGGAAGGGGAAGAGAAAAAAGATGGGCGAGGGCAAAAGGGGGGGAAATGGAAGCACCGGAAAGGGGAAGAGAAAAGAATGGAAGAGAAGCGAAAAAAGGAAGGGAAGAAGGGGACATAGAAAGAATGAGGAAGGAAGGGAAAAAGGGGAATAGGAAAAGGGACGGAGAGAAGGGTTTGAAAGATGGCATGGGAAAATATAGAAAGACAAAGGCAAAAAGAAAGGAGAGAGGGAGAGGGTGAAATAGAATCTAGAAAAGGGGACAAGGAAAGAAAGAGAAATGGGAAAAGGGAAGAGGAAGAAACACGAGGAAGGGGAATCGGAAAAAGAAAGGGGGAAAGGAGGAGCGGAGAAAAGGGGAAAGGGAAGCGAGAAAAAGAAGAATGGGAAAAGGGGAAAAAAAAAGGGGAAGGGAAAAGGGTTCGGAAAAGAGGAAAAAGGGATGCATGGAAAAGAGACTACAAAAATTAAAACATTAGGAGCGCAACATCACCGCGCGGTCAATTCGAGCAACTATATGCTTTCTGATTTATAAATGGGCCTACGGCTGAAACCATCCTCATGCATGCAACCATCTTCGGCGCTTACAGGGCGTCGGAATCTGATCTTGGCGAAGAGGCAGGGGAATATTAATTGCTCTCAGATCGAAATCATGCAAATTGTTTATCACAATTTTGGATAATCGGGAATTTTTTCCGGTTGCCAAATTCCACAAAACCTTAGGAAAATCACCTTACAAAAATCCAAAAACATTTTCTTTCAAACCGGGAAATTCCAAATTAAAAAAGGGTTGATATAGAATGGAAATTTGAGAATGCTAATTTGCTTAAAAAAGCCAGTTTGGCTTTGCTTTCAAAATTGCTCATAAATACAAGGACTTTCAAGACTGGAGAATTAGTTTTGAAATGGAATAAATCAAGGGAAGATTCGGCTAGTAAGTTTGAAAATCTTTGGGAGGGCCCCTATGAGGTGTTGGAACCTGCAGGCACCAATTCTTATTGGTTGAATTTGTGGGTTCGAGTGCATTCGGTCCAGCAGGGAAATTCCGAGTTCATTGTGATTGGTTGGATTATAAGATCTCTGTTGAAGTTTATTCTCCTCAAGCTCCTACTCAATTCGATAGATTTTCCCCCTAAAATTCTTTTGAATTGTACCAGGTTTCCTAAGCAATCGATCAATTCATTGAAGTCAATGGAAGTCGGCGAGAGGTGGTCTTGAACAAGAATAGGAGAGCAGAGGTGAAGACAAATACATAAACCAGTTTAACATCTTACGTGAAATGATTAAATGGCAAGTCCATATATACAACATTCAGTCATATCCCTTTAAGGTGAAGTAAGAGCATAGTGCAGCAAAAGTCGAACTCAACATAGCACCTTAAGAAAAGACATATTTAACAACACAATTTACAAGTGCATGTTGAAATGTAAAACATAAAAGAACGCATTAAACACGCATCCGAAATAGAAGACCGTATGACCTCGGCCAGAAAAAGTCTAAAACACGATCGCCTCAATAACAACATGAACAATGCTATAATCCCCAAAACCTCAGGAGATTAATACTTACAGAAGGCAGAAGACGAAGAATGACCGAGTTAGCAAGGCAAAATAATGGATGAAGCTCCCCATAACTTAAAAATCAAGGAAAGAACATACAATATGAGAAGATTACATGAATTCTAAAACAACTAGATGAACATGCTTCAAAAGATAAATATGTTTCAAAGGAGCTTTCAAATGACAAATTGCAAAAACATGGCAAAGAGAAGAATGTCAACGGTTGAATGAGTATAATGGAGTGCCAAACGCAATATTTGGCATATCCAGAGAAAGCTAAATAGTGAATATGCAAATGATGTCTAATGATAGTGCCAGAAAAACTGAAAAACTGTAAAGAACAACTTCAAGAACACGACGCCAAAATTACAAGGTGCCAAATAGGACTTGTTTGCCCCTAGCAAAGAGGGTCATAAGATCTGTGCAATGGTTTGGAATAAGAATAGAAGAGTGAGGGTGCAAAGGTCTGGTTCAGCTTAGCAGCGTAGAAATGTGTGTTGATGTCATAAGAAAAATAATACCACATGCCTAAAGCCATGACAAAATGCTCCAAAATGAATAATACTCTTACAAATGAGGGACGAGATTGATTTTGCCAATTTAATAACCTAAACCGCCTCCCGGTCATTTGAATAAGTAGGGTTAGCCTATTTAAATTTCCATATGATATCTAGATCCCTAGATATGAGCCTAACTAAAAGAACCTAACTTTCTGTGATTTTGGGTAGATCTTGTTCTTTGGTTCTTAAATGATGTGTATGATGATGTATCTCTTTGGACTCGTTGTATTGGGAAGGGGGTAAAACCTTGTAAAGGGTTGTCTCTGATGCCTCTCTACCCTCTTTAGCAGGGTGGAAATTTGTGCCAAGAGCCACACCCGGGGTGTAGGTGGGGGGCTGGTCTAGGCGGAGACAGCGGGATACTTGTCCCAGCAGCGATCCCTGCAGTGTGTAAACCTCTAGGATCCCGACGGACTAGGTCTAATGGCATGTCCTTTAGCGTGTGGGCAAGGCATGGGCTTTCATTACCCAGTGGAGTGATCGTCCTCTCCATTGGAGTTCAAGTCGAATAAGGCGGTGGCCCTCCTAGTCACTGTGTTGGGCATGAAGTCCCCGAAGAGAGGCGACTCTCTTCCGCCTCATCGGGGCGGGGAGGATGCAACCGGCAGTAGCCCTTCGGCTATGCACACGGCGGGAGCTACGGTCGGTCCCAACACTTTTCAACCCAATGCAAAAGTGTGCGGGGAGGGGCGGATGGGTGGACTACCCTAAGCCATGTTCTCATGCCGGCCAAATCCATTGCCATGAATTACATGCGCAATGAACCGGAGACCCAAGCCGTCCCGTCATCCCCCCCTTGGAGTGAGCCTTGGGTAGGACTCCCCATGTGATGTCGCGATCTTAGATACATCTTGAGATATGAGATGTGCCATCCTTGAGATGGTTATGTGATATTGATGTTATATCTTTGACATGTATGTTTACGCTTCGCACGACTAGGTAGGCCACGAGGGAGCGGGGTAAAATGACCCCCCTCATTCTTCCCCTTTGGAACTCATCAAGGTTGCGGTACGTGGAGGGCCCAATATCGATGTGGAGCCGGTATGGGGATGAACTCTGTTTGTATGGGTGAGTGCAATCAGTATATGAGTAGGGGATGTCACAGTGGTATCAGAGCAATGTTCTTGGAGACCAAGAGCAAAGCACTGGCCATGCTCCCAGTCGTACTAACTTAGTAGGATTCTCCAACCTCGAAAAAGTGGGAAAATTTTTTCTCATTTTTTGTAGTATATGCTAAGCTAGTAAGAGTTAGTAGAACTGAAAACCAAGTAAACTAAAAAAGTTCAACTAAAATTGGACCAAAAGTAGAAATGTCTCACACTATGCGCCAGAGCACAAACCTAAAATTTAGGTCGAGCCGGGCATTTTCAATGTGAGACATTGTATAATCACCTTAAAACTTGATGAATTTTAATAAGGTAAGATGCTAAATCAATTTTAAGTTAAGAATTAGTTAGATTTGTATATTAGACCCCCTAGGAATATGCCTGAAATCACATAATTTAGTCTAAAATGCACAATGTCTCACTGCTTGCGCCCGGAAGCGATCTAATTATTAGCTCGGGCTCGGTAGCACAATGTGAGACAAGTGGCTTAAAATTATGAAATAAGTATATGTTTTTGGAAGTCAATAGGTGCCACAGCACATTAAAACAACTTAAATTTTGACCTAAAATTGCCCAAGCTATAAATAGACCTAGACCCCCCTCATTTATGCGTTTCCTCTTTAGAAAATTATCTCCCTTTTGAGGCGATTTTTGGGCGCCCTACTCCGTCGGCCAATTCGTGGACATGGCGAGAACCAAACAAACTGCTCGGGTTCCTCGGGAGACGGAGCATGCCGGCACCCAACTTCACCCGGATGCTTGGGAGCGTCTTCTTGCGAGAGAGGAGACCAACCTTAAAATCCAAGTGGGGGGCGGTTTGAGGAGCACCGGGGGAGGGATCCCAGCGGAGAGCACAAGATAACTGGCCGACATCATCGAGCGGGAGATAGGCAGCCAGTGAGGCGAGTGAGGGAGGTCACTCGGAGGCCTGCGGCGAAGTGCTGGCGGGAAATGGAAAGCGGCGGCAGTGAGGAAATCGAAGGAAGTGCTCGGCGAGATGAAGAAGAGAAACAAGAAAAGTAGGCGAGCGAGAAGGCAAGCGCATGAAAAGCCGAGAGGGCCAGGTTCAGAACTGCGACCCTAAGAGGAGGAACTCGCTGGCTGGATTCGGGAAGCATGAGGCGAAGGAAGTCTGAACGGAGAGAAGAAAAGGCGAGAAGAAGAGGAAGAGGGAGGAAAAGGAGGCCAAGGAGGCAAGAGAAGAAGAAAGAAGAAAAGGGCAAAAGTGGAAGAACCCAAGCGAAGACAAAGAAGACGCTGAACGTGAAGGTGAGCCATCACGGAACGGCGGTAAACCAGCCCATCTCTCCGGGATGACTCAGATGACGAGGATTTCAATCCTCATCTTGAAGGTGGGAGTTATTCCAAGGCCCCCGTGAGGACCAGCCAGCACAAGAGGAGGGAGAGCAGAGTCGGCCAGGTGCGGGGCACCCACAGCCCTACGGAGCATGGGGAGAGGATAAGGACAACAAGAAGCGTGGCGGCACGCGGAGTCATGCGTGATGGGCCCTATCGGATCTGCTCGAGGAAAGAAGGTGAAGGAGCACCAGCGTGCATGTGAAGAAATGGGAGGCCTACAGCTCCTGTTATGGGAATGAATAAGATCACATTTGTCATAGGTGGGCTGACCATCGAGAAAGCAGAGACCCTAAAACGCCCGCTTGTGGCTTGGAAGTACCTGCCTCAAAGCCACCCAAAAGGAAGGTCAACTTCGAACACGAGATGAGCAATGAGAGGGTCGGCACTTCGAGAGGAGTTTGGCTTCATATCCCAGATGCACCCTTAGCCCGAGCGGTAAAGGAAGTTGTGCAAGAATTACAAGACCAAATGAGAGTACGAGCGAGATGTTTGTTGGCCTTGCAAGAAGCAAAAGCGGCCCAGTCCAACATTTTGAAGATTCCACGGCATGCAACGCAAAAAGGGTAACTTTAATGAGGAAGGATATGCACCTGGCGAGTCATATTAAAGGAGAGCCTTATTAATTTTGTAAATCATAAATTTTGTGAGTACAAAGTGTTTTTGAGTAAATTATAAGTATATAAATGTACTTAATTAAGTTGAATTAGCAAGTAATGACTTTTGTTTTAGTCAAATTGGTCACATTTAGACCGATTAGTGAGCGATGTCTCACACTGTGCGCCAGAGCACCAACCTAAATTTTAGGTCGAGCCCTGGGCGCACAATGTGAGACTTTCAAACCAAAAGTGGTCCAAAACACCTCCAAATCGACCAAGGGGTCAATCTTGCCTAACTCGATGAGACTAGTATGTTTTGACCCTTAGTGTACCCAGATCGGACAAGTATTGACAAGTTGGGGCAATTGTTTCACACTATGCGCCAGAGGCCTAACCTAAATTTTAGGTCGAGCCCCAGGTGCACAATGTGAGACCTTCCAACATTTTCTCTACCATGCCACACCCAATTGACCTCTAGTTTGTTGCAATAGGTTCATTAGACAGTCCTATTCATGCTCAAACCCTCAAATTAGCCTTCCAATCCCCATTTGGACCTCAAAATAGGTCAGAATTGCCCAACCCCAATAGTTTTCCAAGTCATCCAAAAATTAGGGTTTTTCCTTTGTCTATAAATAGGCCCCTATTTCTCACTTATCCTACAAGTTTGCTCCCGACCTTCTAGGCGATCTTCCAGCTCCCTGAGGCGCTTTTGCATCTGTTTGTTAGTCCAATCCCCTCTAGATCCATGGCAACTGCTGATTTTAGGCGATGGTGCCCATGCGAGGCTCATGCGGAGGCTGATGTCAATGCAATTTTTCAAGTTTTCCGGAAAGAAATAGATGTCCAAGCCACGTTGCAAGCAACCCCAGTTTACATGGAAGTCATGACCGAATTCCAAGCTAAGGTAGGACCGTTCCTAGTACAACTCCCCCCTTGCACAGGATATTTTGTCCCTAGGCAGTCCCTCCAAGCAGCCTTAGGCGATGTCCCCAACATTGCCAAATATCCCACTCAATAAAGCCATACTAGGTTGCGAACTACATGGTCTTGACAGCTAATAGAAACAAGTATTTTTTCCTACACCGCTGCCCTAGCCATCTTTCTTTCACATCGGGCCCAGAACCCCATTGGGGAAACCTCTATCCCTCCCATGGACGTAGACCCCTTAGCCTCCTCAGCAGAGGGTCAGCTCCTACCGCAGAGATTGCCGAATAAGAAGGAAGATCCTCGATGAAGCGATCGATGCATTTCAAGATTACGCCGAGGTCGACCAAGAAGAGCGCGAAATAGAACAGTGGCCGGTTTTTGAACAGGGACCCAGCGTACCCTCTAAATGCCCCATTCAGGTATCACAAGCCTAGCCCCATCATCATCGGCGGTGGAGTACTTGCTCCCAGTGACATCGAAACCTCCCGAATGCGAGACAGGGAGTACCGGCTTCGGCGAGTTCTTTGAACTTCTGCGGCAACGGCCGGTCTGGATGACTTTATGTCGGGAGGCTTAGGCTTCCCAATCCCAGTCGATTTCATTAATGCTCTGGGTTTCTTGAGATGACCGGTGGCATAAAGATCCGCCAAATGATGGAAGCTCGACCCCTCACCAAGAAGAGTTTTTATGCCATTCAAGAACGGATGGGGATCCGTGGCAAGACCCTCTAACATTTTGCCGGAATTCGGGACACCAATCTCTACTCGTGTTCGAGAAGAGGGGCGGTAGATCGCACATGGCATGTAATTACATCGGCAGTTAGGGACTACAAGGAGATATCACACAGATCGACGTTGATGAGTATCACGAAAGACATAGAGCCAGTGCAGGAGATGACGAGTCCAGCAAAGCGGCGGCAAGGCGAGGGAAACAGGTACTATCTTCCTCTGGCGATGGGCCGGAGAATAGCGGTAATTCACCGCGGTAATTCAGCCCAAGGGGTGAAGAAGTTATCATGCTCATCGCACTCTAAGCTTTGGCGAGGCACATGCTCTACTGGCTCCAAACACCGACTATGCCGGCCCTAGTCAAAGAGAACGATGGCACTTGACATCTTCGACTTCACCATACCCTATCGACGGCCCGAGGAAGACTAACAGGTGACCCGCCTACACGTCCGGACGGTGGAAGACTTGGTGCAAGCCTTTGCCGGGGGCGGGACCCGAGAACCAACATCTCGGGGAACTTGGGGCGCCCGTAGGGAACGCGGCCCAAGTTAAGAAGTTTCTCCGGATAACCCATCCCCTCTTGGCGATTTCATGAATAGTTAGACTCTTGATCCCGAGGCATTGTATTTAAGATATTATATATATAAAAATAATTTTCTTTTGCACTTTAAATGTTTGTTGATGTATTTTGCCCCACAACTATACCAACAAATACATATAATGCAATAGAACAAATAAAACTAACCATAAAGCCATGATCTACTTGTGTATGTTTAGAGGTCCGAGCCTGGTGAACAAGAACGGGCGAGCCCAGGGATGAATGGACTCCAGCTTAGACCGCGACCCTAGCGAACCCAGAGTAGCAAAGCGTTGGCCCAATGACTCCCCGAGGAGGAAATGTCGCGATGAGAAATGCACCTTCAGAGATAAAATTTTGGCATCCCAAGCGAGTGAGTTGGCTGTGATAACAATGTCCGCTTGCTCGAAGCACCACCCTCGAAGATCGAGGAAGGACAAGAAGAGGAGTAAGAGAAGGAGGTCCCCCAACAATCCTCCGACACAAGCTCGTGATTCGACTGAATTCCGAGGAAGAGGAAGAATGTGTGCGGACCGTGAGGGACTACAGACACAGGGACACAAAGGCCTCGACATTACGCAAGAAAGTAGACTTTGGCTACTGGTAATGTATGGAAGGCTAGAAAGCTTGAGCAATTCCTCGCCAGACATCAGATCGGGCATGGAAGCAGAGGCTTTGGCTAGATGAGATAGGAGTATAGTAACGCTTTTATAGCATGAAGGACAAGGACAAAGGCGGATGGCAAATGTAAACCCGGGAGCAAAAGACGATTTGGTGGAAGGGCTATGCCAAGGCCCACGGGTTGAACAGTGGATTGTAAAGTTCAAGAAGTTTGCTAAGGCTTTCAAAGCGCCATTATGTAATTACCTGTAAATATAAGTGTCACATGATATAGCGGTTTCACCATTGCAGCCAGGCAAACAGTCCGCATAAGAGTACACTGAGGAGTTCATGAAGCCTTCGATTGTATGTGCCCCTGTTGAGCCAAAGGCACGCAGCGGAAGGATATATAGAAGGGTTTGAAACGAAGAGATCCGAAGCTAGTTAGGGCAATAAACCCTAAGATGTTATCGAGGCGGAATCCAAGGCAAGAAACTTGCAAAGGATTCGGCCTCGCGACAAAGTAAGCAAAAAACAAAGACTATCAGATAAAGGCAAGGCAACAGAAGCTATAGCCCTAGATCAGCTAGCCCGTCCAAAGAAAGGCCCCATATAGTGGGCAACTATGGGAAGCAAAGAGGAGAAGAAGCAGGTGTGTCCTTCAAGGACAAGCAGGGAGGGGTCAAACTACTCCAAAAAGGCGGTTCTTTTTGCAAGCAATGCCCAAGGAGAAGAGGCGAGTGCATAGAGAAACAACTTTGCTTCGTGCTTCCGTTGAACCCATTGCAATGGCTGAACCTTCGCCATGAGCGCAAAGATTAGCGGAGTTGGGTGGATGGGACACCCTCTGACGACGATACAGGCAAAACACGGCCCGGAAAGTGTCACATTTTTGCCGCCATAGATACGCATCGCGTAAAAATCGATTATAAGGTAATTTCCACAGGGGAAGGCCAAGACCAAGTCTTTCATAGTCCTGATAGACTTCGGAAGTAGCCACAACTTTGGCGCCCCAAGAATGGTTGAGATGTTGAAGTTGAAACCGCTGAAGTCCAAGCCGAGACCCGGGGTGTTAGCAAACGGGGAGTAAGGCACACCTGGCAGTAAAAGGATAAACTTCACATTGATTTGCCGAATCAACATCCGTGATGGGGGGCGGCGGTAATGAATATTGGGAAGTATGATTTAATCATTGGAATAAAGTACCTTGGACCAGCAGAGGCCATCATTGATTGTGGGAAGCGGAAGGTGACCCCCTACAAATACCAACCAAACAAGATCATAGAGATCACAGGTAAAGAAGTTGTCCCTATCATGCAAAGTATGTCTAGTGTTTAACGCTTCAAGTGCATAAAGAGCGTAGGTAGCATATATCTTCAAGCTTGAGATCGAAGAACCCGAGTGTAAGAAAGCAAGGAAAACAAGGTGCTCAAAGAAGTTGCCCAAGCAGATAGCTAAGTTGATCACGAGTTCCACGATCTCTTCCCGAGATGAGATCGAAAGGCCTTCCTCTCATGTGGAGTCGAAAGTGTGAGATAGCACTTAACCGGAACGGTTGACGAGCAAGGCCCCATACGCAATGATGACGCAGAGCCGACGAGCTAAAGAAGCAATTGTAGGAGTTGCTTCACCTAGGCTTCATTAGACCTAGCTGCCTCACCATTTGGGGCACCCATTCTTTTGTGAAGAAGAAGGATGGCGGCTTTTGAGGATGTGCATAGATTACAGGCAGCTGAACAAGCACACCATCAAGAATAAGTATGCGCTCCCCAGATCGGATGACTTGATGGATCAGCTCCAAGAGGCAAAAGTCTTCTCCAAAATTGACCTAAGGTCGGGCTACCATCAGATCAGAATCAAGGAAGAAGACGTCCACAAAACGGCTTTCAGGACCAGGTATGGGCATTACGAGTTCACAGTAATGCCATTTGGTTTATCGAATGCAGGACCAGGTATGGGCATTACGAGTTCACAGTAATGCCATTTGGTTTATCGAATGCCCTGGCAACGTTCATGAGGCTCATGAACGACATCTTCAGGGAGTTCTTGGATACTTTTGTGATAGTATTCTTTGACGATATCCTGGTGTATAGCATATCCCTAGAAGAACACGTACAACACCTAGGGAGAGTGCTTGAGAAGCTAAGGAGGCACCGGTTAGAACTAAGCCATGGCGCGCCACTGCAAACAGAGGGTGGAATACCCGGGTCATGTGATCCTCACGAGGGATTTCGACGATCCCCGCTAAGATTGAAGCAAATATTCAAAGGGCCGCACCAAAGAATGTCCATGAGGTCGGCTTTCTTGGCCTAGCAGGTGGTACTACAGAAATTTGTGAAGAACTTCGAAAGATAGCGGTCCCACTAACAGATTTGACGAGGGCGAAAAGTGAAGGATTGGGCGATCATTGGCACAAGAAAGCCTGCTGTGGTTTGAATTGTTGAAGGAAGCTTTGACAACTCCCCGCCTTGACCCCTCGCACCAATCCGTGAGAAAGACAAGCTTGTAGCTTACAGATGCAAGTAAGATCGCCATCGTGCAAAGGCTCATGCAGAAGAGCGGTAGTAGCTACTTTAATAGAAGATGAACGATGCCGGTGACGCCACCACCACCCATGATGAGGAGTTGTTAGCCATTGTCGTGGCACTAAGGATTTGGAGGCATTATTTGGCGGGAGGAAGTTTCAGTTAGATACTGATCACCAGAGCCTTCAATATCTTTTCACCCAACCACTCCTCAACCTAAGGCAAAGGAGGTGGATGGAATTCCTTGAGGAATATGAATTTGACATAGTGTATAAGCCCGGCAAGCTTAATGTTGTTGCAGATGCCCTCTTCAGGAGACCATTTGGGAGGAGAACGCATTGTAATGCTATATCAACTCTTTCGAGTGAGTTTGGTAAGAAAATTGAGGAGACATTGCCATTGGATAGTGATTTCAAGGAAGTATGGACAAGCCTCTCTAGGAAGGCTAGAACAGATAAGGAACGGGAAGCCTTCAAACATTATAAGAAGGAAGGCAACCTGTTGTACCATAAGAACAAGTTGTGTGTGCCCGAATCATCAGGGGTGAGGAAGGTGATTCTACACGACACCCACAACAGTCCAATAGCTGGCCACGCAGGATTTATGAAGACATATTTCAAAGTGCACAGCAGCTATTATTGGCCAGGGATGAAGAAGCAGATAGCTCGCTACATCAAAGAGTGTCAGCTGTGTCAGCAGACGAAGGCAGAGCATCTTCGAATTCCAGGAGCACTGGAACCATTAGCGGTGCCAAACGCTAAGTGGGAAGTCATAAGCATGGACTTCATAACAGGGCTCCCGAGGACAGTAAGAGGGAAAGATGCCTTGATGGTTGTGGTCGACAAGTTGTCGAAGATGGCACACTTTGTGCCTTGCAGGACCACCGACACAGCTATGGATACAGCGAAGCTCTTCACCAAGGAAATCTTCATGCTCCATGGCATGCCGAGAGAAATCATCTCCGACAGAGACCCGAAGTTCATGAGTGCCTTTTGGCAAGATCTTTTTGCGACGATTCAGACGAAGCTGTCTATGAGCACGACCTATCATCCTCAAACGGATGGGCAAACAGAGCGGACCAACAGAATTTTGGAAGATATGCTACGAAACTATGTCTAGAACAAGCAGAGTATGCGGGAGGAGTATATTCACTTGGTTGAGTTCGCTTATAATAGCACCAAGCAGGAATCATCCCAGATGTCGCCGTTTATGATCAACTACGGCTACCAATGTCTAACTCCAGACACTTGGCACAATCCCGTGTCAAAAGTAGAGGTTTCGCAGCAAATGTTGGCCGACATGCAGCAGCTAATGGAAGAGGTTCGAGGATATCTTCTTGCAGCAAGGAGTCGACAAAAGAGCATCGCCGACAAGCATCGGACAGTCAGAGAGTTCCAAGTTGGCGACGACGTGTGGCTCAAGGTCAAAGTGAAGCAGACGAAGCTCCGCATCGGAAATTGTAAGAAGCTTGCTCCAAGGTGGGCTGGACCCTTCAAAATAGTCAGGAGAGTAGGTAATCAATCCTACAAGTTGGACCTACCAGCGCACCTAAAGATTCATAAAGTCTTCCATGTGAGTTTGTTGAAGAAGCATACTCCAAATCCAAATGAACTCTTGGACACTCCAACGTTGTTGGAAATGACAGAAGAGCAGCTGGAAATAGTTCCAAAATTGATTCTTGATAAAGCTTTCAAGAAAACAAGGAGATCAGAGTTTCTCCAATATTTGGTCAAGTGGAAACACTTGCCGGTCGCGACATGGGTACTCAAGAAGGATCTATTAAAGCAGTACCCACAGTTTATGGAGCAATGGGACGGCAAAGTCATCTCCGAAGAAATCGGCTCAAGCATGTCGATTTGTGCCTAGATTAATTTCTTGTGTAGTTAAGATTAATCTACGCATGCAGCCTATGCTAGGTATGGGTTGCATGCGTTATTATCGATGATGAGACCACTACGGTGATCTCTAGGACGTGGTATAATGTCAATGTAGGCATGACCACGGTTCTGCTGGATGAGTTGGAAGGTAGATTAAAAAGTCTACTTCCGTCCCATGGAAGTAGACGACCTTGAGAGATAAGATGTCATTTAGGAATGCATTGATAGGAAAGCACCTCTAGTCAATGCCTACGGGGAGGACCCTATCCTTCACGCCCCAAATACGGGAAGGACCCTATCCTCCACGCTCGGGCAACTAAAGGTGTAGGCATGAGCGCCATATAGGCATTATAGGGCGCTGTCTCCACGGCCACGATGGAAGAAGCATCCTCTTCCTACGCCGGGAGATTAGTCTTGCATCCATTTAGGTTAATTATATGGGTGGTTAACTTATAACCAAAATTCTAATAATAATTAAAATGGTACTAACGTAGTGTCGACCTGCAGGCCAATAGAGCGCTCCGGAGAGCAAGGGACTTGCAACACAAATTTTGTTGGAATGTGTTGCAAGGAATGAAGAGTACCTTGAAGCATAATTGTATATGGAATTGTTAAACTTTGATAAACTTAATTGTCGTATTAAGTGAAGCTAATAAGCATACTACTTTAATGAAGTTATGAATTGATAAGTTATTGAATAATGTATTATCGCAGTAATGTTTTAAAAATATTACCTTAAGGTAATTCTAATAATTGTGTAAGTATAATAGTAATAAACTGTATGCATCAAGTTGGTTGCAGGATAAGAAGATCCCAAGGTGGGGAGACCCACGATGCTGCGGACAGCATCATTTCAAGGTGGGGAGAATGTGACGTTCCAGCACAGCATACGGTCCCAGGATGTATACTGTACTACCTCGTCACGCGTACACGCCACCCCAACTGACGTGTACGCCGACGTGTAGCCAAGCAGGTAGCACCCTAGGGGGCAACTTGCAAGGTGTGTACATTTTATTAATGTGCACATTTATCCAAGTGTACACACTTACTTATGCCACCTAGTTAATAAAGGCAAGTGGGCCACACCCAATTATCCCACATGCTTAACTAACCCTTTGTCTATTTAGGTAAAGGAAACCCTAACTTGCTATTTTCGTCCATAGCATTCTAGGTCTCTGTTTTGCTTGCTCCAGGAGCCAAACCCGCCTCCCAAACTCTGTCTGAGCAGTTTAGCTCATCAATTCCCCTTTCTAGCTTCATCTTCTAGAAGTTCAGCAGGATGGTCGAGTTCAGGGCAGGAGGAGCGAGCCAAGGATCAGGTATTTTGCCAATTTAATAGCCTAAACCGCCTCCCAGTCATTGAATAAGTAGGTTTAGCCTATTAAATTGCCCATAGCAGCCATCTAGATCCCTAGATATCGAGCCCTATCTAAGGAACCTAACTCTGTGATTTAGATTAGATCTTGTTCTTTAGTTCTTCTGTGATGTGTATGATGATGTATCTCTGTGGACTCATTGTATTGGGAAAGGGGGTAGAGGCCTTAAAGCCTTATAGTTGATGCTCCTAGCTAGCCTCTTTAGCACACTGTAAATTCGGCATGTGTACAAGAGCCACACCGGGTTGTAGGTCGAGGGGCTAGACCGGCAGAACAACGGGATACTTGTCCCAACACAGAACGATCCCTCTGGTGTGTAAAGCCTACCGGGGATCCCTGTGGACTAGGTCTAATGGCTTGCCACTGCGTGTGGGCAAGGCATGGGCTCGACACCCGTGGAGTGATGCGTCACTCTCCATTGGGTTCAAGTCGAATAAGGGCAGTGGCCCTCTAGTCACCTGTGTTGGGCATGGAAGTCCCTGGAAGAGAGGCGACTCTCTTCCTGCCTCATCAGGACTGGGGAGATGCAACCCAGCAGTAGCCCTTTCGGCTATGCACCTGGCAGGCTACGGTCCGGTCCCAACACTTTTCAACCCAATCTGCAAAGTGTGCAGAGGAGGGGCGGATGGAGTGGACTACCCTAAGCCATGTTCTCATGCCAGCCAAATCCATTGCCATGAATTTGTCTGCAATGAACTCTGGAGACCCAAGCCGTCAGTCATCCCCCTTGAGTCTGAGCCTTGGGTAGGACTCCCCATGTGATGTACTGATCTTCGTCTATGCAGATATGAGATGTGCCATCCTTCGAGATGGTTATGTGATATTGATGTTATATACTGACATGTATGTTTACGCTTCCGCAGCTAGGTAGGCCCTGAGGGAGACAGGGTAAAATGACCCCCTCATTCTTCCCACTGGAACTCATCAAGGTTGCAGTGATACGTGGAGGGCCCTGTATCAGTGTGGAGCTGGTATGGGGGATGAACTCCTGTTTGTATACGGTGAGTGCACCGTATATGAGTAGGGGATGTCACACCCATCGAGACTACTCCAGGTTGCATCTCCCCGGTCCGTTGAGGTAGGAAGGGTTGCATCTCCCCTTCCTGGGGTCTAGAGGTTCCACGGGCGGCTAGAGAATCGTGGCGACACACGATTCGTACCCGACTTAACCCCCCAAAACAGGAGTCAAGCCGACACTTGCAACTTCTGAGAGGCAGGGCGACACCATTGCTCCAGGAGGTGTCAGACCCATGCCCGGCCCACACAAGGTGACCGACCATAGGCCTAGCCCGCTATGGGATCCCCAGTAGCCACGCTCAGCAGGGATCCTCCCTCCGTATTGCCTCTAGCCCCGTTGTGTAGTGCTGAGTCACACCATAGCCCCCATAGCCCGGTGGGCTCTTATGCACAGGCCGCATAATAATAGGAACTAAGGGGTCTAAACTAGGAGCATACTACGTAATGGCTACTAGGTCTCTACCCCCCTTCCCAATACAAGAGGAGCAAACATGATCAACCAACATCACATAACATCATATCATGATAATCGTCATAAGAACATCTTAACCTAATCATACATATCTAACTTACGGTTAGGGTTCCTTGATTAGGGTTCAAGATATTAAACAAGGGTTCTAGGATGGCTCTACTCTAGCAAGTTGCCCCTTAGGGTGCAATTCTTTACGGCCGCTAAGTACATGTCGTCAAGTGTGACATGTACGAGTGATGTGGCAATGTAATATACATATTCCTACCATATATTATGTTGGAAGGTCACAATCTCCCCGCCTTGAACTTGTCCACAGCATCATGCGTCTCCCCACCTTAGAACCTGCATGATCTCTGCAACTTATTCAATACATACAATTATTATAATTACCTTGAGGTAATATTTAAACTTATTACTATGATCATCTCATTAATTTTATAATTTATCATAGTAAGGTAATTACTTACGCCTTACTTAAAATAACACTTAATATTCACAAAACTTTTATCCACTTTTTACAAAATTATATTTCTAAGGTCCAATTCCTCTCTTTACAACACATTATGATAAAATATATGCCTCCCTGCAGTCCAACACTACGTTAATACACATTTATTTATTATAAATGTAAAGATGTCTATTAGGGAATCACCCTTTTAATTACAATTAATTTAACTACTGGGTCAAAACACGTTATAGTGGATCACTTGGCATGTCCCCCTCGTCCACCCCTTTTTATATGGTCTTGGTGGCACCAAATTGTGCCGTGAGCATAATGATTGTCAAGAATATTATAGTAAGTGCAAAAAATAGTATAGTAAGGCCCTAAAATTCCTAGCATATAAGCTATGCATGCCCGCCACAATTCCATTCCTTCAATTTTTATTTCCCAAGTCATTAAGAGTTCTGCTTCTGCTACGGAGATTTTTCATAAAGAACCCGAGGTCTCTTCAAAAAGACCTCGAGTTGAATTCCTTCCACTCAGTAGTTTTTTTTGCGGCAATCCTCGATTCTGACTCGAGGAATGAAGAGGAGGAAGAAGTGGAAACAAAGTCTCATTCACGAGAATTCATGACCTTTTTACTTCGGGGTTGGCTTGATCCCGAACAGAGAGAATGAGTGGTCCGAGGAAGAGTCTGAGGAAGAAGAAGAGGAAGAATCTGGATTCGAAGAATTTTTGACATGGCTTGCAGAGCACTCAATTTTGCATGTTTGTTTTTATTTTCTTTTTGTACTTTTGCTTTTCTATTCTAACATTCTTCTTTCTTGCAGACATTGAAGAGGAGAAGTGATGTAGTTCTCGGCCCTCCTTCCATTTTTATTTTCTATTTTTTTGTTAAAAAAGATATGATGCCACCGAGCTTTTTTTTTGTACAAAATACTATGAAAAGCCTTCAGGCATCTGATTTCAAGCCTCCGGGCTCCATTGTAAATGAAAGGCCTTTAGGCATTAAATGAATCTAAAGCCCTCTGGGTAGAGAATTACCTGAACCTAAGTTTTAATTCAGACTTTCTTCTTCATACTTTTATCTTTGTTTCAAATTAAAAATGTGTAAACTGTAAGTGTTCATGCAATTAACAGGGTTCAAAATTCACTTCTTCCGGCCATTTTGCAAATCACAAGGTTTAGGGTTCACATGGTTTAGGAAGGAGAAGGGGAGGCCACGTGTCCACTCACGAGTCGCTGATTTGAACACATCACAACTTTTGTGTCCAACACATCACACGTCACACCCATCTTATGCCAACACATCCCACCACAACTCACACACTATATGCCAACACATCACACATCATATCACATCATATGACAACACATATCACACGTCATATGCCAACAACACAGCATGCCACCTGTCAACCCGCAATGATTAAGAGACAAAATTAGTAACTGGCGCATAAACACCTCTATTAATTTCAATTTCCTAACTAGCTGCCACATATGGTGTAAACCACATTCAAAATAGATTCAGGAGGGGGAGGGGTGGGAGGGGAACAATGCAAGAACCTTAACCAAAGCCAACCTGAAATTCAAACGAGGAATTGGTCAAAAAACAATGCCAAGGAAGAAGAAGAAAAGAAGAGAGGGAAGAATTAGCAAAATTAGCAGCAGGAACTTCAGCTCAAAGTAGAACAACAGGAACAAAATGAAGGATTGTTTTGAATTTGTTTTCCCACAGACAAACAAGAGCATTGAATCCTTCGAGCAAAAAAGAGGTTTTGATAGATCTCCTGAGAGATAAGACAATGGAAGATGTGATTGGTGAAGAGATGAAGGATTTAGAAACTAAAAATGTAATTCTTCAAAGCATCAGAGATACTATGCAATATGTCAAGCTATCCAATTCAAATGACAGTTGAACAGCCAAAAGATCCTTACTTGCCATGTCTGTTACTTGGGAGAAAACTATACAGGTTATGACAGAAGAAGGGGCAAAGTTTTAGGTGTTCATCCCAGAAATTTTACATTGGCAAAGAAGAAAAGAGAAGAGATTGGTTTCACAAAATGCTAGAAAATGGGTACATTACATTAGGGCTCGAAGATTTGGTGCTGTAAATGAAATGGTTGTCCAGACTCTACAAAATTTCTAGAAATAGAACACAAGAATTTCTCCAAATGTAAAGGATGTGAGGTCAAGAAGGCTTGATCAGGGAATACGTGAACATCATGCTGCTCATTATCTTGAGGAGACATAGGTACACAATTCAATTTGCATCACTCTTTGCTATGATAATTGTATTATGAACAGATACATTATATTGTTGTGCATTTCATATGGTATAGTGATGAGAATGCAATTTGTATGATGCATGTATTACAGGTTGCAGATGCTGAGAAATATGATGGGACTGCCTTTGATGCATTTGATGAGCTATTTGCAATCAATATAATTCATGTGATAGATGTAGTGCATGATGATGTGATATATGATGCGTGGAAAATGTATTGCCGGATGATGTAATATATGATGCATATGGTAGATGTTTTGCAGGATTATGATGCATGGCAGATGTGTTGCAAAATGATGTAATATATGATGCACATAGTAGATGTCTTGTAGGATGATGTGATATGATGCTAATGTTGCAGGGTGTTATGATATGTCATGCATGTAGGGCAAGATGATTTGTTGAATGTGTTATGTAGTGGTTGTGGTGCCCTACTTGGTATGGTGGTGTAATATGTGGTGATTGTGGGACATGATGGCTTGATGTGGTGAATGTTGTGGATGATGCCACATTACATAACACTTCAGCATTGCTTGTGTCTACAAATTGATGACTGTCTCAATTGTAAATCCTACAGATGCAGCTATTTCAGAAGTTCAAGGAAGAACACCCCAACATAGACATTAGACTTAGGATGTTTGGGAAATTAAAGCCATTAGTTTGTAGTGAAGTTGAAGGACTTCAATTTACATTTGTGCATTCACCATGTAAGGATGCAAATGCTTGTTGATGGTTTCAATCTCACGAGAAGTAAGCATCGAAAGGATTGCAGCTGCACTTGCCAAGTGTGCAAGTTATACTTGAATGGAAGCTGCAGAGCACATGAAGAGAAAATCCCAAGCACAAGTGCATTGTTGAGAGGGCTGCTCTGCCCACATGTTGGAGCACAGGTGGCATGTTTGAGCCACCTTGGCATGTTGGAACCTAGATGGCGTGTTTGAGCCATATTGGCATGTTGGAGCCCATGTGGCATGCTTGAGCCACCTTGGCATATTGGAGCCTAGGTGGCATATTTGAGCCTAGGTGGCGCCATGTCACCCAAAATTTGCCAATGTCACCCCATGAAAAACCAAAGATGTACATCTTTTCATTAGTGGCCTAGTCAAAACTTGACCTTGCTTACTTGGCATGCCATGTCACCAATTGGAGGGCCACATCATCTTTTCCATGCTCTTTGCTGGTGTCACAAGTGAGTCTCTTTAATGTGTCTTGAGAGGCAGTCCTATATGAATGCCTGTTGGGAGAACCTTGAGAATTTATACAGGACATGATTCTGGGGCCTCCTATGGCATGAGGTTAGGACCTCGTAGTTGACTGGGAATTAATATCAACAATTAACTAAGTAGTTGCAATAACATGTATGAGGACCTCCCGAAGTTTAAGAATGCGAGGATAAGTTCGTCGGGAGGATGAGGGAATACTTCCTCTACCGTATTGACCTCCACATGTGGCGCCAAAGAGAGACCTCTTATTTTGTTGATCTATCATTATTTTTCATGCAATACAAGTCCGGTTGTTGGTATTCTCTCGATGCATAATATGGATAATATGATTGGTGTTTATTGGACATCAAAGATGTTGATTTGTCAATGAGAAAGAAAAAGACTTTGGTCTTTTTAAGATTTTATTGTCTTTGTAGCAAGCATATTGTCATTATACACAGAAGAAAACTGCTGGCTTAAGCTCTCCAGCAATTGAAGAGACTTTGCCCGTGATATAGATTCTAGAACCAGATATCTAAGAGAGTAACACTCTTGCAGCAAGAATATGTTGGATTACATTTACAAGGCCAAATATTTGAAGAGCAATCTGGACGGTCTTTAAGCAGACAATGCCCTTATAGTCTTTCTCCGCCTTGTAAAGCTTGAGAATTGCCTTTATTGCAAAAGAAAACACCATGGGAGATCTACCAAATCTTCTCCTGTAAACTCAGTTTGAATTGAAGAGGGAGTCGGACAGACCAAATGAAGGATGCCTTAAGGAAGAATAAAGAAAAGAAAAAGAACCAAAGGTTTATTTACATTGACCCTTGGCTCAATACGGCTTAGTTTGATACAAAATCATCGCCATTGGTCAATACCCAAAGCATTTTGGAATTTTGATAGATTTTACATAGATGAAACATAATCAAGGTTCCATTATACCTACATTTATTTCCTATGGGTTTGTAGACCTAACTTTGCAAAGAATGTTTCAATGGTTATCCAGAGAATCTTTCTAGAAGTACAAAGGACCAATGATTTGATCATATCATGGCCCACAAGTTTACCTTGTGTTATATGGCACCCGTATTATTGGACATGCATATAACCTTGTGATATTCATTTCCTTTCCTCCTAGTCCGTTCGAAATGTTGCAGAGTTAGAAGCTCTCAATTTGGACTCACGAGATTCAACAACTCAAGAAATTTAACAACTCCCTTCACGAGTCGTATTTGTGAATTCGTTCCATTACATGTCTTGAGAAACTCGAAGTCCTAAGACATAGGGCAATTGGGGGATTTTTAACTCATTGTGGATATAATTCGACTATTGAGAGTGTAAGCATGGGACGGCCCAGTAATTAGGTCGATATAATTGACGGGCCAGTTTGTTTCTCGCTTTGCCCTGTGTGTTTGTTTCCCGCTTTGCCCTGTTCGACAGCTATGGCGATGGCCATCTTCTAAATTTTGCAATATACTCTTGCTACTTGCTAGCCAGCAATCCTAGTACTTTAGTTTAATATGGAAAATATGAGGGACATATGGCCATGGCCAATATAGCAAGGATATATGTGCAGCGCACGTCCTGGCCATTTTATATTGCGTGAATATAGTAGGACCCATGGTGTCACATGTTGAAATGAAAATAAGAATTAAACTATCCAGCGAAAAATTAGCCCAGGTGGACGATCAATATTTTGGCAGAGGTGGACGGCCGAGATTGCAATCTTCGTGGTGTTATCCTATTGGTTGGACTAAAGGAATGGACGGTCCAGATTTCGAAAAAATGGCCGGCTAAGATGGCGATCCTCTTTCTTACATCTTATTGGTTAACTTTTTCCGCCCCTTTATCAAGGTTTTCATTGCCCAGGCGGTTGCGTCCACATAGCCATGGCAAATCCGACAGAAACAGGGCGGAGCAAACATCCATGGCGGTAGAAGCAGCCTCCGATACCAAAATAATCCGTTCAGTTTTATCTTTCCTAAACTTATCTCGCTGCAAAAAGGGAGTTCCAAAAAAGGGACATGATCCGATTGATTATAAATACTGGCTGTTCTTTCTGCTGTAGAGAGTTCCACGGCCACAGCTCCTGAATCTTGCTTTCTTGTCTTAATTCTGTTGCGTCTTGTTCCCTTCCATAGATAAATCTTTCTGTGTTGAAGCCTAGAGGGCAAGATAAAGCTTTCTTGCTGGGAATCTGAGTTTTGGGAGGCTAAACAGCTCACTAAGATTGGGGTGAATTATTTCCTTTTCTATTGATTGTAATTCTAAGTTTATTGTTATTGTATCAATTTTGGTATGCGGAGCACACATCCTTGGCGTCAAGTTTTTCTATGGCGATGGCAAATCCGGGAGCTTTGGCAAATCTGGCAGCTATGGCGATGGCAAATTCAGAGGCTTTTGGTAGCTATGGAATTTTTGGTAGCTTTGGCAATGGCAAATCTGACAGGTTTTGTTATGTTCTTAGAGGTTTGTTTTTTGTTTATTTTCTAAGCTTTGTTTCTCTCAATGCGAACTCTGAAAGCACAACTCTTTTCAGGACTAGGAAGCTTGATCAGAGCTTGAAGCGGATTATTTTGCCTGCGCTTGAAGGGTTGCAGATTTGCTGGATGCAATATGATGGGCGGTAATCACTGATTTGAACTCATCACAATTTTTGCATCCAACACATTACATGTCACACCCGTCTTATGCCAATACATCCCACCCATCACATGACACCACAACTTACGCACTATATGTCAACACATCACACATCATATCATATGACAACATATATCATACGTCATATGCCAACAACACATCATGCCACATGTCAACCCGCAATGATTAAGAGAACAAAATTAGTAACTGACGCATCATCACCTCTATTAATTTCAAATTCCTAATTAACTACTACATATGGCGTAAACCACATTCAAATTAGATTCAGGGGGGGGGAGACAATGCAAGAACTTTAATCAAAACCAACTTGGAATTCAAAGGGGGAATTAATCAAAACCAACTTGGAATTCAAACGGGGAATTGATCCAAAACCATATCGCTTGTCAACAGTTTTTGTGAAATTTGCTGATATGGATGAAGAGAACTCTGTCATAGAACCATTTGCTGCTGCTAATCGAAATGCTTCTACTATAAAGGGCAAGAATAAGAGATCACATGAACGGGGAAAGAGCACAAACAATGCCAAAGAAGAAGAAGAAAAAAAGAGAGGGAAGAATTAGCAAAATTAGCAGCAGCAGGAACTTCTGCTCGAAGTAGAACAACAGTAATAAAACGAAAGATTATTTTGAATTTGCTTTCCTTCTTTCACAGACAGACAAGGGCATTGAATCCTTTGAGCAAAAAAGAGGTTTTGATAGATCTCCTGAGAGATAAGACAAGATACGATTGGTGAAGAGATGAATGATTTAGAAGCTAAAAATGTAATTCTTCAAAACATCAGGGATACCATGCAATATGTCAAGCTATCCAATTCAAATGACAGTTTAGCAGCCAAAAGATCATGTCTTGCTATGTCGGTTACTTGCAAGAAAACTACATAGGTTAGGGGCAGGACAGAGGACAAGCTCCCAGAATGCATATTGTTTTCTCTGATGGAGCAGCCTCACAATTCAAGGCAGCCAGGCCATTCTATTTTGTTGGAAGATACATTACAGATACTCATATAGAGATGATGTGGAATTTCTTTGGTTCCAATTATGGAAAGGGTGAACATGATGGCAAGGCTGCAGAGTTTAAAAGGTGGCTAAGAAATCTGCAAATCAAGCATGAAGGTCTGAAGTTGGACAATGCATACGAGGTAGTGAAAGTGGCTGCAGACAGATTCACTTATGGCTTGAAGGAGTGGCAAGAGGCAAAAAGGCAAGAGAAGATAAGGAGATATTTCTGGGAGGCGAAGCCTGAAGACATAGACAGAAAGAAGAGCTGGGGAGCTGAGATCATACCAAATACCAGACAACTCCACTCTGTTCATGGATTTAATAAGGGCTGCTCCAGTCAGCTGCATTTTGTTCTTATTGTACTGAGGCTCTTTGTGTTGAGGAAACTGAACTTGGTGAACTATACTGAGGATTAGATGTTCCTTTTTAATAGCAGCTTATTTCAGATTGTTTTTTGTAAGTTGTATTCATTGCATTGTAATATTTGGTTGCAATACAATCTTATTTTACCAAAACTGCAAGGAGGGAAATACACTTAGAATTGAATGTTCGCACATGTTGCCATCACATATATCACATAGGCATCATATGCATTATGTTGGCACCACATGCTATATAGAAGGCAACACAGTTTGCATCACAAGATATACCATATTGCCATCACATCCACCATGTCGACACCACACTTAGAATGAAGTTAGAGAAATATACTTAGAAACATTTGTATGCTTAGAAAGAATGGAATTACACTTATTCGTCATCAGACAAGACATCTAGCAAGTTATCAAGTATTTTTGTCTCATCAGCAGGATCTAATCTGAAGGTGGTTCCCTTGCCCTTAGCACGTTTTCTTTGCTCTACTGGAACCTTGATGGCAGAGATTTGCGTGAAGAACTCAAAATTTATTGGATCATTTCTGCAAAACTTATATCCTACAGTTGATTTTGGGCCCTTCTGATAGTACTAATAGATACCTTCCACAACACTCTCGCCAGCAAGGTACCATTGATCATTAATTTGAAAATTTTGCTTTGGTGCAAACAAGCAACTAGAATTCAGCACCCTCTTTATTACCTTTAGGTGCAGCCACGGTAAAATTGTCTCTAACTCTGATTGGCTCGATCGGACTTGTGTACTTCTGCATTGTCTGCATGGACAGCAGTTGATGGGTTAACTATGATGAGCTCCCATTTGTCGACATAAGCCTTGTTCTCACATTCATCCCAAAGAGCCTCAGTACAATAAGAACAGAAACAAGACAGTTCTCTCACATGCAGCTAAGTGGAGCAGCCCTTATTAAATCCATGGACAGAGTGGAGTTGCCTGGTATTTGGTATGGTCTCAACTCCCCAGCTCTTCTTTCTGTCTATGTCTTCAAGCTTCACCTCCCAGAAATATCTCCTTACCTTCTCTTGCCTTTTTGCCTCTTGCCACTCTTTCAAGCCACAAGTGAATCTGTCTGCAGCCACTTTCACTATCTCGTATGCGTTGTCCAACTTCAGACCTTCATGCTTGATTTGCAGACTTCTTAGCCACCTTTTAAACTCTGCAGCCAAAGAAATTCCACATCATCTCTATATGAGTATCTGTAGTGTATCTTCCAACAAAATAGAATGGTCAGGCTGCCTTAAATCGTGAGGCTGCTACATCAAAGAAAACAATATGCATTCTGGGAGCTTGCCCTCTGTCTTGATGTTTCATAAAGCAATGTTGAACAAATAATGTGTCATGTTCTTTATCATCAGACACATAGTAGTGAGTCTCCTTTTCCATCTGACCTATTTCTTTGTTAATCCAAAAAGTAATCTACACAAAAATAGTGATCTGATTATTGATCCAATGCATGGACTGCACCTCATTCTGCTCCTTGATTGCATAGTTCTCTGCAAAGTCCACAACAGAAACTACCCAATCATGTGGCAGATCGTCCAGTAGATCCCTGAATTGCTTAGCCTGCCACTTGTACCCGAAATTGTATTTTGGGAATTGTGGTAGTTTGGCAAGCATAACATTTACCAGATTATTACTTGGTGTTTCCTTGTACTGGTGTTTCAATTTCTTCTTGGATGTACCAGCCTTGAGTGTACACCATTCATAGTCAATGTATTTCCATTTGATCAAACTGCCAATGTCCTGCTTCTCAATTGGGCAAATTGAGAAATTCTTGATCCCACACTGACTGCACTTACCAAAAATACAATCCTTCTTGAAGAATTCACTCATGAAGGTGCTCAAACCTTCCACCTAGGCTCCAACATGCCACCTAGGCTCCAACATGTCAAGGTGGCTCAAACATGCCACCTAGGCTCCAACATGCGAAGGTGGCTCAACCATGCCACATGGGCTCCAACGTGCCAAGGTGGCTCAAACACACCACATGGGCTCCAAAATGCCAAGGTGGCACAAACATGCCACATGGGCTCCAACATGCCAAGGTGGTTCAAACATGCCACCTAGGCTCTGACATGTCAAGGTGGCTCAAACATGCCACCTAGGCTCCAGCATGCCAATGTGACTCAAATATACCACGTGGGCTTCAACATGCCACCTAGGCACCAACATGCCAAGGAGGCTCAAACATGCCACCTAGGCTCCAACATGCCAAGGTGGCTCAACCATGCCACGTGAGCTCCAACGTGCCAAGGTGGCTCAAACATGCCACTTAGGCTCCAATATGGCAAGGTGGCTCCAACATGCCACCTAGGCTCCAACATGCCAAGGTGGCTCAACCATGCTACGTGGGCTCCAACATGACACCTAGGCTTCAAAATGCCAAGGTGGCTCAACCATGCCACGTGGGCTCCAACATGCCACCTAGGCTCCAACATGCCAAGGTTGCTCAAGCATGCCACCTAAGCTCCAACATGCCAAGGTGGCTCAAGCATGCCACCTAGGCTACGTGGGTTCCAACACTGCCACCTAGTTGGCTCAAACATGTCACGTGGGCTCCAACATGCCAAGGTGGCTCACATGCCAAGGTGTCTCAAACATGCCACGTGGGCTCCTAACACCTAGCCTCCAACATGCCAAGGTAGCTCAACTATGCCACCTAGCCTCCAACATGCCCTCCCTCCCTCCCTGATTGGGTCTGATAGAAGAGCTGGCACCTTCCCCAAGTCGAACAAGGCCAGGACTTTGCACGGCTACCTTTCCGGAGGGGAGAGGCTAAGCCCCAAGAGATGGACCCCAAAAACATTCCCACGGCAGCCTTTCCTGACACGCTCCTCCGGGACACCTGATGCTAATGACCCCCTCCCCCCCCCACCGAGGGCTCGGCTTCCCTATCCAACCGTTGAATTCTCTGTTCTAGGGCCCTACTTTGAGCATGTTCAAAATAATCCAAGATCCGTCTGGGAGAACTTATCAAACCCTAAAGCATCATGTGGGGGACTTTTCTAGAAACTCAAGTGTTTTGTCGTTCGGGTAGTATAGAGGTTCCGGAATGGAGATTCGACTTCGCCATGTCCTCCGAAATGGCAAAATTACCCTAGCAAATTACATGGTCATTTTTGGCAACGAAAGAAACTACTGCAAAAGGCGCTCTTGACTTCTAATTGCCACACTGGGAGGAAGATAAATCCAAGCCCTATTCTGTCAATTCCTATTGCTTCGCATTTTCAACTGCAGCTTCTCGACCATGTCCCAAGTGCAACCGACTAAAACTCGATCTCTATAACGTAAACCCTTCAATAACCTAGCAACACACAGGGTTTACGTTCCGGAGGCTATATCCTTGTCAGATTCGATCAGGATCTTGGACAATGTCATTACATACAGGGAGGGTGTTGACACCAGAAGATGGACCCTTAAAACCTTCCGAAAGAGTTCGTCCCAAAGGTCCTCTCCCGAAGGCCCCTTACCACGGACAGACAACTGTCCCGCTTCGAAACTGTGAACTGACTATGCCAATGGACTCAAAACGTCGATACTACCCTGGAGACCAAGTTTTCTGGGCAGCAGACCACCCCTTCTCCAAGAAGCACCAAAGTAGCTCATGTCCAACACGTTCGTAGTCAATTAGCCTAAGAGGTGGCTGTGAAATATTGCCATGTAGAGGGTTCGTGTTTCTTTTGTTACCAACGTAACTTAGTCCCTAGGGTAATTTTATCGTTCCGGACGACATGGCAAAGTCGAATCTCAATTCTGGAGCCTTTGTGCTGCCCGAATGACAAAACACCTGGGTTTCTACACGGTCGACTGCAGGACGCTTCGCGGTTTGATAAGTTCTCCCAGACCGATCTTGGATTTTTTTGAACCTGCTCGAAGCAGGTTACTTGAACGACAGATTCAATGGTCAGATAGGGAAACCGAGCTCGGGGAGGGGGGGGGGAAGGGGGCATTTGCATTTGCCCTCCCAGAGGAGCGCTGATAAGAAAGGCTACCTCGAAAACCTTTTTGAGGTCCGTCCTCTGGCGTCTGGCCTCTCCCATCTGATGAGGAAGCCGCGCAAAGTCCTGGCCTAGTTCGATTTGGGGAAGGGTGTCAGCGCAAGATCCCTCTATTCTATCCCTTGCCAAACTCCTCTACCAAAAATTCCGAAGGCTATCGTATTTCTTGCATGAAGTCCTAGTCATCATGTCTAGGTCACCACCATCTGGCCATGTCACCCAAAATTTGCCAACATCACCTAATGAAAAGACGAAAGATGGACATATCTTTCATTTTTGACCTAGTCAAAACTTGGCCTTGCTTACTTGGCATGCCATGTCACCATTTGGAGTGCCTAGGTGGCATGCTTGAGTCTAGGTGCCATGCTTGAGCCACCTTGGCATGTTGGAGCCCGCGTGGCATGTTGGAGCCACCTTGGCATGTTTGAGCCTAGGTGGCATGTTAGAGCCTAGGTGGCATGTTGGAGCCCACGTGGCATGTTTGAGCGACCTTGGCATGTTGGAGCCTAGGTGGCATGTTGGAGCCCATATGGCATGTTTGAGCCACCTTGGCATGTTGGAGCCTAGGTGGCATGTTTGAGCCACTTTAGCATGCCTGAGCCGCCTTGGCATGCTGGACCTAGGTGGCATGTTGGAGCCCACATGGCATGTTAGAGCCACCTTGGCATGTTTGAGCCACCTTGGCATGTTGGAGCCTGGAGCTCGCGTGGCATTTTTGAGCCACCTTGGCATGTTTGAGCCACCTTTGCATATTTTTGTCTAGGTGGCATGTTGATGCCTAGGTGGCATGTTTGAGCCACCTCTGGAGTCTTTTTTTACTAGTGATGCACACTTTAGCATGTCCTGACACAGATGCTGGTTTACTGCTGATTGCCCTTCAAGCTACCCTTCATTGCCCTTCCCTTTCCCTTCATTGCCCTTCAAAAATTATTGGGATGTTCTTTATTTAGGTATTACATAATGAGCATACTGGCAATGTGATTAACGATCACACATGTTACTTATGAAGGTGTTGATTTAGTGCTTGAATTTCGTTTTTTTGTACACCACTAGCAAAAAAATACTCCTGGCATGTTGGAGCCTAGGTGGCATGTTGGAGCCCGCGTAGCATGTTTGAGCCACCTTGGCATGTTTGAGCCACCTTGGCATGTTGGAGCCTAGGTGGCATGTTGGGAGCCCACGTGGTGTGTTTGAGCCATCTTGGCATGTTGGATCCCACGTGGCGTGTTTGAGCCACCTTGTCATGTTTGAGCCTAGGTGGCATGTTGGTCCTAGGTGGCATGCTTGAGCCACCTTGGCATGTTAAAGCCTAGGTGGCATGTTGGAGCCCACATGGCATGTTTGAGCCACCTTGGCATGTTAGGGCCTAGGTGGTATGTTTGAGCCGCCTTGGCATGTTGGAGCCTAGGTGGCATGTTGGAGCCCGCGTGGCATGTTTGAGCCACCTTGGCATGTTTGAGCCTAGTGGCATGTTTGAGCCACCTTGGCATGTTTGAGCCTAGGTGGCATTTTGGGAGCCCACGTGGCATGTCTGAGCTACCTTGGCATGTTGGAACCTAGGTGGCATGTTGAGCCACCTTGGCATGTTGGAGCCTAGGTGGCATGTTGGAGCCCACGTGGCATGTTTGAGCCACCTTGGCATGTTGGAGTCACCTTGGCATGTTTGAGATGAGTGGCATGTTTGAGCCACCTTGCCATGTTTGAGCCACCTTGCCATGTTTGAGATGAGCCACCTTGCCATGTTTGAGCCACCTTGGCATGTTGGAGCCTAGGTGGCATGTTGGAGCCCATGTGGCGTGTTTGAGCCGCCTTGGCATGTTGGAGCCTAGGTGGCATGTTGGAGCCAATGTGGAATGTTTGAGCCGCCTTGGCATGTTGGAGCCTAGGTGGCATGTTGGAGTCCATGTGGTATGTTTGAGCCACCTTGGCATGTCTGAGCGTAGGTAGCATGTTGGAGCCCGCGTGGCATGTTTGAGACACCTTGGCATGTTTTAGCCTAGGTGGCATGTTGGAGCTTAGGTGGAATGTTTGAGCCACCTTGGCATGTCAGAACCACATTTTTAGCTAGTGGATTTAGCACTAGGTTGCCTCGCCATTAGGTGAACCATCCCGGCATTATAGAATATCCTCAATATATTTGTTTATGTACGAATGTCGATGGGAATAATAATACTAAAGCACTCATTTCTGGACATGGCATGGTCATAAAAAATGAACCCCCCATGGTAAGTCAGAACCACATTTCTACTAGTGGATTTAGTATTAATCTTATGGGAGAAAGGTTGCCTCGCCATTAAGTGAACCATTCCGGATTCCCGGGTAAAAATGCAAGGCAATGGCAACCGAATATGGGTGAAAGTATATTTCCTCATGTAATCTAATGTTTTGTCAATACATGACGTACGACCTAGAGGAGATTTCTCTATACATAAAACTATTGGCCTATTCTTGAAAAATCCTTGGTTACACCGAAGGTTAAATAAAATCTTGGCAAATAAGGTAATGGTTAAAGAGTTTTTATTAAAAAAAAATTAGGTCAATTCTTTTTTTTTAAAAATTCGTGGGTGCATCTCCTTGGATACGGACATGCCACGTAAGACCTAAAAAGTGGCCGTTTTGTTCTCTCAACATAGATTTCATGCCGGATCAGCCCGATCCCGGCGGCCATATCAAGGCCTGGCGATTTCTTTGGAGCGTAGCTGGTTCGTTTCGAGTTGTTCTGGGAGCTCAAATCCACCATATCCGGGGAGACCGGCGCTAGTTGCATTCTGGTATATCCGAGCTCTTATTCAGACGGAAAAAGGTTTGATTGGTAAAAACAAAGGCAAGAATTTCTTGTGTGTTTGCAAATTTTCATCATAGGAATCGATTTTTTTAAATCCTTTCTGTCTGATTTTTGCAAAAAGCTTTGCACAATGTATTGGAATTTATTCTAGTCTGCTCTGTGCATTTGTTACAGCAGCAAACTGAGGCCAAAGTATTGAAGAAGATCCTTCCAGGTATTCAAATGATCTTGTTCGACATTTTTGAGAAATCATGATTAAAATGATGGTATTGGAATTCATATCCATATGGCCATCTCGTTATACTGAATGTTTGCAATAAATGCATCCTGGATCGTAAAGCCTGATCAAAAAGCCTACTGCATCTTTTTTTGAGCCTTTCAATAATACGAAATGCTAACCCATCTGGAGTTCTAACTTCTAGATGAACTACTAAGAGCACTAGTCCATATACCTGCTCCAGAAGCACTCCCTCCCAATCCTGTCGTCTCCATGGTCTTCGAGGTGTTCGAGGTAGCTCCCACTCCTGCTGATGCGCTCACGCTCTGGGGGCTGCCATGCTATGCTGTGCCACAGCAGATGGTTCTCGAAACGGAGTTTCGAGCGCGAAGAAGGTTCCCAAACTGCTGGAGCCAGAAAAGAGGCCTAGGGTTAGGGTTTAGGCCTTTATAGGTTAGGGTTCACATGTTATGCCACATGGCTCCAATAGGGTAAGTCCGTGTGGCGGGTACCCAATAGGTTAAGGCCACGTGGAAAATGGTCTTAACCCAAGGTTGGCTAAGTTATATGAATAACTTAGTCATGCTCCCTAATGCCACAATCTATGGTATACAAGGCTATGAAGATAGACTTGTATAGTGACGGACCTAAAAATATACGTATTTATGGCATATATTTCCCTGGAACGTCACATTCTTCCCCCCCAGGATAATGCTGTCCTCAGCATTACGCTAAGGTGAGAAACCTGCAACAGCCCTGCAAAATTCACAACAAGAGTATAGGAACTTAATTCTATTGAAAAGATCAGTTAATTACTTATTATGTAATTATAAGGCTATATTTATAGGTTATACAATATTATATAGCCATAACAACTATTATTATAAAAGTATACACATATAATATTATTACAACAAATTTAGGAGTTCATAGTTAGTCTAAAATCTATGACTCCTATCTTCTCGTAAGGTGCTCCTTCCTTCATGATTCCCTTCACTGGCCTGCACAAGTAGCACATTACGTTATATAAGTTAATAAGTTTGTGGTTTTAGGGGACCACCCCCCTACCTACCTCCTTGAGCCGAACTACTAGCTCAAGGTTACCCTACTACCTTGCACCCGATCATGGCCCCATAAGGATTTGAGCTTAAGGAGCATTTAATATGCTCCTATCATCGCCCATGATCAAGTGCTACCTTGTACACGATCACCCAGATCGAGTACACCCCAGTGCATCATGCCCCGAGGGTTTCAAGCTAGGGAACGTCTCACGATCCCATCATCGCGCATGATCACTTAAACCTCACCATGACCCCCCTATGGTCAGGTGCGCGTTCCCCGCATCGTGGCATAGAGAGCATCCGACAGATGTCCCATCATCGCCCACCATGCCTCACTTCCTCTCTCACATGACCCTACTGGTCATGCGCACCTCTTGGCACGTGTTGGCCTAGAGAATGCCTTAGGGGCATCCCATCATCGCCTACACATTCCAAGGTTGTGGCAAATGCAGTCTACTAGCTAGAATACATATGCCACTACTAAAGCATCGTGGCATAGGGAGCATCCGACAGATGTCCCATCATTGCCCACCATGCTTCACTATCTCACTCACATGACCCGACTGGTCATGCGCACCTCTTGGTGAGTGTTGGCCTAGAGAGTGCCTTCTCATCATCGCCTACACGTTCCAAGATTCTGGCACATGCACTCTACTAGCTAGAATACACATGCCAGCATTGAGGCTAACTAAGAACACACTAAGCTAACCACCCGGCAAGTCGGCGTCGACAAGCTCGGAGATGACCCGCCTATCAAACTCCCTCATGAAGTCCGGGTATTGCTTGACTAAATCCTGCTTCCATACCGACGTTGCATCTTCCACGGGCAACAATACCCATGCTGCTTCCATACCCATGTTGCATCTTGAATGCCTTATCAAGAAGCAATTCAGGCACAATTTCAACTTGTTTCTCCGTCATTTCCAACAAAGTTGGAGTATCCAAAACCTCCTCCGGGTTTGGAATGTGCCTCTTTAACAGGCTCACATGAAAGACCTTGTGGACTTTAAGCGGGTAGGCAAGGCGAGCTCGTAGGTCTGGATCCCTACTCGCTTCAAAATCTTGAAGGGTCCTGCCCACCTAGAAGCAAGCTTCTTAAATTACCGATGCGGAGCTTCCCTTGCTTGACTTTTACTTGAGCTAAACTTTATCTCTCAGCACAAACTCTCGAGGAGTTTTATATCTATCTGCTAGACTCTTCTGATGTGCCTTTGTTGCTTGAAGATATTCTCGCACTTCTACCATAAATTGCTGCGTATCTGTTGTTGTGTAGTGCTGGAAATTTCCATCTTGGGCACTAGATTATGCCACATAACTAGGGTCAAGGATTGATAATTGTAACTGATCATGGAGGAGACATCTTTGATGACTCTTGCTTCGTATTATTGTACGTAATTGACCAGGTGGATGTAATCGGCCCATTTGGATTGCTTGTTCCAATCATAATTTCTCAACGTGCTTTTTAAAATTGTATTGGTGCGGTCTATTTGCCCATTGGACTGCAAATGATAAGCAAAACTCATCCACAAGTTGGTGCGGCTCGTGTTGAAGAAGTCTTGCTAAACGCCGCTAAAGAACTTCGGATCTCTATTGGTGATGATCGACCTGTGCATTCCATGCAGCCTAAAAGAAGTCTTCTGTAGACCACACGGCTAGATCCAAAGCGGTGTCTATGGTGTGGCATGGCAAGTATGTGCCCTTTTGATAAGTTATATACCACAACCATCAAGGCTTCAAAGCTTCTTGTTGTCCTTGGAAGGCCCGCTATGAAATCCATGCTGATGACTTCCCACTTGGCGTCTGGCACCGCCCAAGGTTCCAAAACTCCTGGAATTCGAAGTTGTTCTGCCTTTGTCTGCTGACACAACTGACAGTCTTAGATATACCTGACTATATGCCTCTTCATGCCCGTCAGAAGTAGCTACTTCTAATCTTGAAGTAAGCCTTTATAGATTCTGCATGGCCAAAAGTAGGGCTATTATGTGTGTCATGAAAGATTCTCCTTACTCCTGATGCTTTAAGTACGCATAGTTGTTCTTTGATATTAAAGGTTGCCTTCCTTTTTAAAATATTTGAAAGTTTCTCTTTCTTAATCCGTCCTTGCACTCTTGCAAAGACTAGCCCATATGTGCTTGAACTCCATGTTGGAGGAGATGGCTTCTTCTATCTTCTTGCCGAATTCGCTTGCCGAAGTGGAGATGGCATTGCAAAATGATGCTTTCAAAAGCTTGCCAATAAGTGGCGACGTCTTAGCATCTCCATGGCTTCATGCTCTTCCATTGATTTGCTGTAGATCATGATGTCGTCGAAGAGAATTGATGAAGAAATCATCCAAAGAATCTTCGAAGATGTCATTCCACAAATGCATACAAGTTTGTGGAGCATTCCATAGACTCAAGGGTATTACTGTGAAGTCGTAGTGCCCATACCGTGTTCTGAAGGAGTCTTATAATTATCTTTCCCCTTCATCCTTATTTGATGATTGCCCGAGCTTAGGTCAATTTTGTAGAAGAATCTTGCTTCTTGGGGCTGATCCATTATGTCGTTTGTTTGTTGAGCTGCCCATGGTTGATATACATCTTTAGACTTCCATCCTGGCCGAAAGGATCCCAAGTCGATCAACTCCTACAACTGCTTCTTGAGCTCAAGGGGAGTTCACAGTTTTGGGCGTATAACCCATCTGCATGCACGGGGAGGGGGTTTTTTGGACCTATTTTCGTACATATACGGTCGGCAGGGGGTCCTTTTTCTGGTATTTTTCGCACTATCCTAGGTAATTTTTATTCGAAAGGGGTCAAAATTTGCTTTTAAAGATCAGTATACAGGGGGGTTTTTTGTCACGCCATGCACGCAGATGGCATATCCCCCTTATACAAGAGTGAATCCCCCTTGCTTGAGCTCTGCTAGCTCGAAAGTGCTCATTCTATAAAGAGCTTTGCTGGTCGGCTCTGCATCTGGTGCAAGAGTGATTTCAGACTCTACGCCTCTATAGAGCAAAAGCTCTCAAATTTCATCAAGAGATATATCATGGGACTTCTTAATTAACTTAGAAATTGGCCGAGGCAACTGTTTCAAAGTAGCATCTTCCTTCTTACTATTGTGGTCGGGGTCGACGACTTGTAGCTTAAGTATGTACGACCTCATTCCCCTGATGCACTTCACCAGGTACTTTAACTTAACTTTAATTATAAAGTACTTGCCCTTTGGTGCTGGGATAACATCTCTTGCTTATGATAATCAAATATTGCCTTAGCCGGCTTTAATATTGCATGTCTATTATGAGGTCATAGTTGCCAATGTACATAAGTTGGTGCCGATGCTCTACTTTGCTCCGCCTAAGCTTGATGTCGAACTTGACTCTTGTTCCGTTGTGCTGCTAATTACTCGGCCTTGCCATAATTACTAGCCTAGATTTAGACTTAAGAGTCTTGCTCTTAAAGATGTCCGCCATCTAGGAGGTGCAAAATTACAAGTTAAAGAACTACTTACATAAATCCTATGGCCACAAGTTTAGTAAGTATGACCTTACTTTATTGGGCACACATAAAAAAACTATGTGATTAAATAATTATTCTTGTTTTAGATCTAGGCTATACTCTAGGATCTCCCCATTCTTAATTATTGCCCTCTTGAAATAGTCCCACCTTTGAGTTGATGCCATCTAAGAAGTTGGCCGGACTTATTAGATTGCTTCCCTTCATTTGGTCGGATTATTCCTTATGCTGTGGAAGTACTCGTCATATACATGGTCGACGATTATCCTGTTATTGAATCCTTCTTAGCGAAGTGATCAAGCTCACGAAGAGGTTCCAATATGTTGGATATCTGTCATCAATGTATACAATTATTGTACTCCATGCGTTTTTCTTCCCAATCCTTGAAGCTTTGCTCCATTCTTGGGTCCATCCCTTCTAAAAGAAATGACAAAAAAAAGATCTACTCGAAATTTCGTCCCAATCCCATCATGGATGTTATCACCCATAATTCTTAGATATTCAACTATCTGATGGTCCCCTAGCTTGCTCAAAGTTAGTGCAGTCGTTAGTCATTGGGGTAGCAAGGCGATGATCTATAATTTGTTGAAAAGAATCTGGTCTCCTTGGAGTTGTTGTATAATCGTTCAAGTGCCCTGCTTTCTTTTATTGAACATATTCTGACTCTGCTCGTTCTTAATGTTGATGTTGACTATCTTCATTAAGGTTATCCCTTTTAGTGGACTTGCTGATGTAGTGGCGACATAAGGCTCGGTGTCGCATCCCAAAGGCTTGAAGGTAATGTTCACCACTGTGTAGAATCTTTCATGTCGGCTCATCTGCCTTGGGGGTTACAAGATTTGAGGATGATTCTTCTAACTCCTGAATTGATATTGTTGTGTTGACCTTGTCGATTCGATTCTTCGTCCTGCTGGTCACATGCTATTGTTATAAGGTTGATAACAATGTTGAGTGCTTTACCACTTCTAACTGTGCAACTTCTCTTGCTAAGAGGAGTTTATGTGCATCCATGTGCAGGGACTAATCTTGACTGGTCAATTAGTAATGCTGGTATTTGGTTCCCCATGGTGCCTCTTCTTGATGGTGTTTGACCTCCATCTCTAAGGTGGCAGATCGAAGATCATCATAATCTTGAGATGGTGCTTGCCGAGATTGATGTAGCTGCTCTGAAGTATCGGGGCTGATAAGGAAGAAGTTTGTTGCAGTGTCGCCATATTCCTATTCCTGAGTAGCCCACCCTTGCTGGCTTGTAATACCTCCTTAGTCAAAGCACGTTTGCTTGAAGTCCAAATCTGATACTACTATGGCCTGGATATATGTGATAGTTGCCCTTCCTAGGAGGTATGTCCAGTCTCATCCTTTAGGGCTCTTGATATCATAAGTCGATGAAGTCGTCTACTTGTTGGTGGCGTAGATGTGACATTAGTCATCGATGTGGGGCCGTTCCTCGAGACAATATGGCGCTTGGAGAATATCCTTGACTAGGAGATGTTCCTCCCCTAATGTGATCAATTTTTATAAGTGCCATGATGCCCATTGGCTGTTGCATAGCCCTCTTGCTAACTCTTGTGTCTATTCTTGATGTCGCAATCGTCCTTCCTGTGGGCTCCCCTTTATTATTTATATTCGGGCTTCCCTGTACACCATCTTAGCCTTTGATTTGCTGAAATTTCTTCCATAAGGTTGCCCTCTGCTTTCAATTCGTTGATGTTGTCGAGTGGCTCCACTGTCGAGGCTCGAGGATCTGCAACGAAGGTTCTCCTGACCTATTTTACTGCCCTAAGCACAAGGCAACTAATACTACCACAACAACAATCATTTACGTCTACTTACTCTACAAACCCTATTTTTATACCTTTATCCCCTCTACCTCAATTGACCCACTTGTCATTTGGCACTTTACTAGACACTGAGAAAGGTACTTATTTACTGTTATGGGGTGGTATAAGGAGACTTACTTTGTGGGTGTACTTGGGGTGTTAGACTAATTACCTAGATAGAATGAATTCCTAGATAATTATCTATGATACAAAGGCATGGCGGGAGACACTTGATGGTAGTGCACCTATAACGTGTGTTGGTGTATCATACCAACGTGTGACAACAATTTCTAAGGCCTTGGCAACTAGCTGGGTTTCTAAGAAAAAGTTTAATTATATTCCCTATATGTAGACAAGAAGACACTTAGCAAGATAAGAGCGACAACTAAGCTATGTTGAATGCAGATGCTGTCTCTATCTAGCTTAAGGGTCTTGGTTCTATCTCTAATACTTAGCCATTAATATTATCTAACATGATTAAAGCTTAAATTTTATTAGGAATTATAACTAAACACAAACGATGCCCGCCCTCAGTGGTTGGCACGGGGAGGTTTGGGGGTTTATGCATCTTGAAAAGAGACTTTCTAGATCATCAGACTGGTACACTGTTGGCAATTGCCAATTATGCTGAGCAGCTCTACTGTGCTGGGAGTTTATGCATCTTGAAAAGAGACTTTCTGGATCATCAGACTGGTACACTGTTGGCTGGTATACTGTTGGCAATGCCAATTATGCTGAGCAGCTCTACTGTGCTGGGAGTTTATGCATCTTGAAAAGAGATATTCTGGATCATTAGACTGGTACACTGTTGGCAATGCCAATTATGTTGAGTAGCTCCACCCGGGAATTTGGGCCATGGCGCATCCTTCTTCTTCGAGAATCGAAATGAAATGAAGTCGATGGAGGCCGAAAGCTTCTACCGTGGCTTTGGAGTTTGGCCCATGGCAGACCTTCTTCGGAGAGTCGAGTCGAGGTGGTGGAGGCTGGCTTTTCGACCCTGGTCAGCTACCTTGTCAGATTCATTGGCGGAGATAAATCTTGCATGCTGCCTTCTTCTTCTTCTTCTCGTACTCAATATCTTGCTTCAGCTTTAAATAGCTTCTCGCTGTTAGTCCTGTATGTCCGAATACAGGACTATTCATGCACACGACGGACCAGGTCAAGGCCAAGGATCAACAAGTCGACGCAAAGGCCCCAAGAGAAGCCTAAGCCACCAGCCAAGCAAAGACCGGTAAGGCCAACCACGGCATGAAGAGGTCGAGCGCATAAAGTGATGGGCCCACCACCGCCACCACCACACAAGTGACTTCGTGTACCTCAAGAGGCGCCGCCAGTATTCCTGCAAATCAGGCCTCCTTCTAGGAGTCGGCACCGAGCTTTGACAGAGTATCTATATTGAGCCAAAGGCCATTGTACTATATATATGAGTAGAGCTAGCCTTCACGGGCTAGATGAGTTTTTGGTCTTATCTCACTTCTGCCTTCTCTCTATTGCGAGAGCTCATGTATCACAATTGATATCAAAGAGTTGTGTTCTCTTCATTGTGTTGTTCATTGTTCTTCTTGTTTTTCTCTTTTCCCTTCCTTAGTTTCTTTTGCAAATCCCGCTACCACACGACTACCGGGATTCTCCCCGTTTTGATCCATGGGTCCTCACGCTAGGGTCGTCTTGCGTGAGTTCCCGAACCCGCACCCCAAACACACCGCTTTGCCGGTCTGATTTTCTTTTTCCTTCTTTCTTTTATCATGTCTGCCCGAGCTTTCACTCCATAGGAGCTTCTTAGCCAGACGGCGTCTCGATTGGAGCGTCATCAACGTCGTGAAGTTGCTCGAGATATGTATGACATAGGTTATGATATTGAGGGAGGTCATATTCGCTCACGAGCTCAATCGGCGCCACCTACTCGTGTTCACTCTCGTCCTGGCTCTCCTCCCGCGTGTAAACATTGTTCCCAACCTCAGTCACCTCATCAAACACCTGTTCAGCCACCTCCAGCTTATTTCCACACTCCAGAGAGTGCCTACATTCATATATCCTCTAGCCATACTCCTCTGCCTTCACAACCATCATCTCCCCCTGAAGGAATGGGTTATCCCCATGTTTCTTTCGGCCCTCCCCAGGTTCAGACTTATCCTCAATCCCCTTCTTTTCAACAGACTCTTCCAGTTTACACTCTTACCGATCTCAAACCTCATGACCACGGACCCCCAGGTCCTCCACCACAGAAACCTCCTTTTGCACATCTTCAGGGTCTTTCTGTTCCTTTGCCACTCCCTACGGAATCCATGGAAGTTCCGCCCCATTATGTTCCTCCTTATACACCGCCTCTCTATACACAAGGCCAGTCACAATCTTCTTTTCAGACTCTCAAACTAACCTATCCCACTTTTGGCAGTACTAAAGGAAAACCATTGGATCCAAGTGCTCAAGCCCACATGGAAGAATTTGAGGCTCTGGCTGTCCTAAATGGTCACGCTCAACCTCAACTGAAGTTCCATATCTTTTCCACCACGCTGTGTGGATCCCCTCATCAATGGCTCATGGCAAACAAAAGCCATTGGAAACAAAACTGGACTGAAATGAAGACTGCTTTCCTTTCTCATTATGGGACCACAGATGATGATCAACTTCTTCTCAAGCAACTCAATGATCTTCAGCAAGAGCCCACGGAGTCAGCCTGGGATTTTGCGGATCGTCTTCACATCCTCCTCAGCAAACTTCAAGAGTACCCCACGCAAAGCCAGATCCTTGTCTGGTTTCTCCAGGGACTTCCTCCGGCTATTCGTCTCATGACTGAATGCCTGCGCCCCAAGACTCTGGAGCAGGCCATCGAACTTGTCAATCATTCAGTTAATGTTTCCTCCCGCGACGTGGCCCTCCAGGAGCTCCCCTTCATTCCTCCTGTCATGGTACATCAGACTGTCGTTCGGCCTCAACACTCAAATCATCAACGCAATCAAATTTGGTGTCACATCTGCAAATATCAAGGCCATTTGGCCAATGAGTGCAACTCCACCAATGGCCCTCCTCATTGTAAACGCTGCAACATGTGCAATCATGCCACGCAAGAATGCACTCGTACTCATCCTACACCCTTCCGGCAAAAGATGGTTTATCAAGTCCAGACCACGCCTCAGCAACAGACGTCATATCAACCTCAGCAATTTCAAGCACAACCTCCTCAACAGTATCAACAATCTCAGCAGCCATGGGGACAAAGCAACCGTCCTCCTTTTGATCCGGCTAAAGCTCAGTGCTATCATTGTTTGGAATGGGGTCATACCACCACGGCGTGCCCTCAACTTCCTCAAGTTCAAGTCCAACTTCCAGGCACGAATCAAACCACGTCAGTACGCCTCATGGCCTATCAACTTTGGATCGCAAATAGCAAACAGGGCCCTCGGCCTGTTCTTCGAAAACCACCACGCGTGCCTCAACAATCAAGGTATCAACCAGCTCCTGCAGCAACTCCTCAGATGGATCAACAAGCCCAGGAAGAAATTTATCAGGCTCTCAATCCTCCGGTTCAACCGTCAAATTGGGTTGGTTTGGTTTCACGCCAGACCAGAGCTTCACGCCCCTTGACCATGATTCCTCATGATACGCGCCCTGCTTTTGCTGTCGACACGATCCCTCACGAAGAGGAAAAAAAGGTTCACTTTGCACCAGACTTGGATAAACCCATGCCTCATGTCATGCCCAATGTCAAACAAAGTATCCTCAACCTCATGCAGGCTGCAGAAGGCCGCACACTTGCAAATGTGCATGCCACCACCAGGGCTCAACAGCGTCATGAAGCAACTCCGTCATCTCACACTCCACGCTCTCAGACATATCCGAATATTGCTGCCGAGGTGGAGCTTCTCAAAGAAGTTTCTGCTTCTTTACCTCAGACTTCAGCTCCCTTGGATCCTGCTGATTCGTTTTCTCATGTTCCTTTGGAACTCCAAGAAGAATTGGCAAAAATCAAAATTCCTTTGAGTTTAGCCACCATTTTGAAACTTTGTCCTGCTCTCAAGGACCAGTTGCCCCTTCCCACGGTTCTGGTTGGGGCTGTGGCTACCTCTACACCCACGGTGCATGCCACGGTGGACAATCAACAAGTCAATCATGTTCAGATTGATGGTGGAAGTGCTGTCAATCTTATCAAAGATAAACTCAGAAAGCAATTGGGCATCAAGCAACTTTACCGTGCCCCTTATGATATCAAGTTGGCCAATGGCCATATCACGCGCCCTCAAGGCGTCACGCCCCTGCTACACATCAATATAGGCGAATTGCGATTCCTTCTAGAATTCGGTGTTTGGAAAACCGGTGAAGATCCCGGTGATTATGAAATGTTGGTTGGCAGACCTTTTCTCCGTCAGGCCAAAAGTATTTATTACTGGGCCACGGACCAGCTCGTCATTACAGATGGTCATCTCAATGCTACCATGGATTTAGAAACCGGCAAGATCATCTCTGTTGAACATGCTGAACCTTCTCTCTCTGACACTGATTCTGAAGAAGCACAGAATATCTATCAAGTTCAGGCTCCACCAGCGAGTCTGCCTCTTTCATCCTACCCTGAATATGTTGATCCCTGGGGAGAGATGACTCTGGATCAGGACCAGGCTGTGGCTGCTCTGCTCGACCCTTACCTGACTCCTTGCAATAGAATTCAACGTCTTGACCATTTTTCCGACACAGAACTTTCTCCTGCCACACTGGACGTTCATGCTGTCATGAAGCAACCACTGTTGGATGACGCTCAGCAACCGCTCTTCTTCACAACACAAAATGTAGCTCCTCCTGTCATGTTTCAACCTCCTGCTCATCTTGTTCAGGACACGGAAGGTTGTTCCTCACATTCAAACTCCTGAGGTGGAGATTGTGGACGTTGGCAACAATCAGCCAGTCCGCCTAGCTACAAATCTTCCGACCACCTATCGAGCACGCGCCATCACGCTCTTCAAAAAGTTCAAACACATTTTTGCCTGGAGTTATAAAGATCTTCGGGGTATCAACAAAGACTTGGGGGAACTCACCATTCCTACCAAATCCGATGCACGTCCTGTATAGCAACAACAGTACCGGCTCAACCCAAATTACCGTGACCGAGTCAAGGTTGAAATTGACAAACTTCGCGCTGCAGGTTTGATCTACGAGGTCAAACATTCTGAATGGGTGAGCCCCATCGTCATTGCTCTCAAACACAACGGTAAGATCCGAGTTTGCGTGGACTACCGCAAACTCAATCAGGCCACAGAGCGTGATCACTTCCCACTTCCCTTCACAGACCAGGTTCTGAAAGAGGTCGCTGGTCATGAAATGTACTCCTTCATGGATGGTTTTTCAGGCTACAATCAAATTTCAATCAAAGAAGCTGATCAATTAAAGACTACCTTCACCACCCCGTGGGGCACTTTTGCCTACAAGGTGGTTCCTTTTGGGTTATCAAACTCTCCATCACCGTTTCAACGTATAATGCTCTCGGTTTTTCATGATTATATGAAGGAGAAACCCTTTCTCCAGATTTTTCAAGATGACTTTTCCGCCTACAGTTCCATGGATGACCACCTGGATAAATTAGAGCTCGTCTTTCAGAAATGTGATGAGTCTGGCATTAGTCTCAATCCTGAGAAGTGCACTTTCTGCGTCACCTCTGGGGTTCTGTTAGGACATGTCGTCAGTAAAGCAGGTATCACCACGGATCCTGCCAAAATCAGTTGCGTGCTTAAAGCTCAAGCACCGTCTAGTATCAAGGAGACACGTTCTTTCCTGGGCAAGGTAAATTATTATTCCACCTTCATTCCTGGACTTGCAGCCATTGCTGATCCCATTCATAAACTCACGGGTGATGAATCCACTTGGGCTTGGAATTCCCAGGCGGATGCTGCTTTCCAACAGTTGAAGATTTTGCTTACTCAGGCCCCCGTGCTTGTTCCTCCTCAATGGGACAAGCCCTTTCATGTTCATGTTGATGTCTCCGCATTTGCTATTGGCGCTGTCCTCTCACAAGCCTTTGACGTGCACCCAGATAAACCGAACCGTTATGCTAGCAGAAAACTCAATCCTGCTGAGCGCAACTACTCTGCCACTGAGCGGGAGGCATTGGGCTTAATTTTTTGTGTCCAACGTTTCCGTCATTATCTCTCTGGCAGTCAAATCAAATTCTTTGTTGATCATCAGGCACTTCTTTATTTGATCAACAAGTCCACGCCCACGGGCAGAATTGCTCGTTTGGTCCTTCTTCTGCAAGAATTCGCTCCTTTTGAAATCATTCATAGCTGGCAAATCTCATGTCATACCGGATTATCTCTCATGCATTTACACAGATGATCCCTCCACGGGTGTTTCAGATGCCTTTCCTGACGCTCAGCTGTTTTTGGTCACGGCCACGCCCCATTGGTTTCATAACTTTCAGCAGTATCTCCTCACAGGTACTCTTCCATCCGAAGATCCCACGCTCTCTCCAGAAAAGCTTCAATCACGCTGCCGTCAGTTTCTCCGTGAGGCTCATGACTATACCATGGTTGCGGGCCATCTGTACAAACGCGGCAAGGATATGGTTCTCAGACGCTGTGTTCTTCCTCATGAAGTGCCCGATATCGTTCGACAAGTCCATGAAGGGCTTGGTGGTGGACATTTCCACGGTAACACCACGACACGCAAAATCCTTCTTGCAGGTTATTTCTGGCCCACGCTCTTCAAGGATGCCCACGCTCACGCCCGCACGTGTGATGTCTGTCAGCGTGTGGGTCGGCCCATGGCCCGTGACGCTCTTCTGTTGACTCCGGTTGCCATGCCACTTCCCTTCAGCAAATAGGGAATGGACTTTGTGGGGCCCATCGATCCTCCTGCGCGGCACACCCGTGCCCGTTACATTCTAGTCATCACTGATTATGCCACCAAATGGGCTGAGGCTTGTGCACTTCCAGACAACACAACCGCCAGCACAGCCAAGGTCCTCTATACGCACATCATCACGCGTTTTGGCTGTCCCACGGAACTGGTCAGTGATCGAGGTGTTCATTTTGTCAATCACACCATCAAAGAGCTGACGGATTACCTGCTGATCCATCATCGCAAAAGCACACCTTACTATCCTCAAGGGAATGGTTTGGCTGAAAGCACCAACAAGACTCTCATCACTATTCTAAAGAAAATCTGTGATGCCTCTTGCATGGATTGGCAAGAAAAGTTACCTACTGTTCTTTGGGCTTACAATTGCTGTTTCAATATTGCTACTGGTCATACTCCTTTTAAGTTGGTTTATGGTCAAGAAGCCTTGATGCCCTTTGAATATGTTCTTCCGACACTTCGTTTTCAACTTGCTACCACTCATAACCCACCTGCAGCTCTTCAAGAACGAGTTTACCAGCTTGAACAATTTGATGAACTCAGGAGAGATGCTTATATTCGAGTTCTTCATGGCCAACACTTGCGGAAAATCTTTGCATGACAAACATCTGAAGACCAAAAGTTTTAAAGAAGGTGATTTGGTTTTGCCTTATGATTCTCGTTACAAAAATTTTCCAGGGAAGTTAAAATTCAGATGGCTTGGTCCTTATCAAATTGTTCAAGTTGTACAACCCAGCATTTTCAAGCTGGCAGAATTAGATGGCACTCCATTACCTACACTGGTTAATGGCTTTCGCCTCAAACAATTTCATACAGAAGCTACAGACAGTCATACACATGCTGCACAACAAAATTCTGACTCCACAGATAGTGACTAAAGCGGCATATTTATATTTATAATAGAGGCAAAAAACAAAAGTGGGCATTGCCCATATACATCCGCTATAAGCAGAGCCCCATTTACAAAATGGGCAGAGCCCTATTTACAAAATCCTAAGTTAAAACCACCCCTACTCCGGGTTTGGAGCAAAGGTTATGCGGAGGATGTGGTAGAGGTTTTGCTCAGGATCCCAGCGCAGATGCAGCACCACCTCCATGGCATTTGTCAGCGGGTCGGGATGCTCAGCCATCCCACTGCACCACCCGTCCATAGGAATGCCGCGGTTACGGCATTTCCAGAGGTCAAGATCATTCATCTTGCACGTAATCCACTCCTGGCAGTTCGTCGGCATAGTGCAGTTTTCGTTCACAGCGGCCATGCTTCTGATCGCGAACTGGTGTCTCAGCTTTGACCACTGCTCGTCTTATATAGCCAAACCGACTGGCACCCTGTCGACGTGGACCAATCAGCCAATCGCCAACGTGGTTGCAATGCAAGGCTCTTTCTAAATCCAGAATCTTTTCTCCAGCCGCATATCTAGCCATGGTACCTTCTGACACTTCCTTTTTATGATATCCCACTTCGAGTTGCCTGCATTAAATGACATTCCTTCCTTTCAAGACCGTCGGACATTAATGTTTGTACCTTCGCCAGCTGTCACCTCCGATTATTCATTCACATCTCATATCCACCGTTCATCGCTTCTCCCTTAACTACTTGGGGACTTAGCCAAATTTTTGCCTCTCAATCGCCTTCTTTGCATCTATCGCCATCTGGCACCATCAACGGTTGCTGTTTCATCCTCATCACGCCCCTTCGCCACAACTTGTGTGCCCTAAAACCTTTTCGTCTATCTTCGTTTTCGTCTTTTGCTCTCCGCACTCCGGCTTCTCACATCCGCTCTTCCAGTTCCTTTCCGAAGCTTTTTGTCATGGCCACTACACCTAAATTCTCTCAACTTCAAGCTTTTGCTCCAAGGGATCCGGCTCTTTTTGAGTCAGTGACTTTCTCAACACTACCTTTCGCGAAGCCGTTGTCCTCAAACTTCAGGACTCGCAAGAAACCTTCATGAATGGCGTTCAAGCCTACATGGAGGCCACGGAAGCAGTTCACAGGGATCTCCAAGATGCCACCACACAAGTTCAATCTCTGGAAAAAAAACTTCATGTTGATATTTGGGGTTCTTGGCATCACCTTGCAGCAGCAGTCCATGACTGCCGGAAGCCACAAGGCTGCCACAAATGCCACAAATGCTCCTCCCCAGGAATTTCCCTTCCCTACCTTTCCCACCGCTCTTCCTGTTTACACTCTTACAGACCTCAAAACCAATGATCAGGCACCTCCAGTACCTCCACCTCAGCCACCCCTTAAGCAGGGTCTTTCCAGCACCATACCACCTCCAACTCCACCTCAATATCCTCACTATCATGTTCCCCACAGTCCAGCCCGGACTTTTACCTCTACCTTTCTCGGACCCTTGTTGACTTATCCCACCTTTGGCAACACGAAAGGCAAACCTTTAGACCAAAGTGCTTTCAGCCCACATGGAAGAATTTGAGGCTCGGCTATCCCAATGGTCATGCGCAACCTCAACTGAAATTCCACATCTTTTCCACCACATTGCGTGGCTCCCCTCATCAATGGCTCATGTCCAACAAAGCCACTTTGAAAGAAGACCGTCCAAATGAGAACCGCTTTTCTTTCTCACTATGGGACCACGGATGATGATCGCCTTCATCTCAAACAACTTAATGACCTTCAACAAGAGCCCACTTGAGTCCGCGGGGATTTTGCAGATCGACTTCACATTCGCTTCAAAGAAACTCAAAGAGTATCCCACACGCCGGATCTTGGTCTGGTTTCTCCAAGGACTTCCTCCAAATATCCGACTCATGACCGAATACCGCTACCAAGACTTTGGGAACAAAGCTATCGATCTTGTCATTCACTCGATCAATGTTTCCTCCGTGGCGTGGCTCTTCAGAGCTCCCTTTCATTCCACCGTCATGGTTCCCTGCATCATTGCTCAACCTCAACATGCCAATCCGCGGCCTTGATGATCACGTGCCATATCTGCAAACATCAAGGCCACTTGGCAAATGAGTGCAACTCCACCAATGGCCCGCCTCATTGTAAAAGATGCAACATGTGCAATCATGCCACGGGAAGAGTGCACTCGCACTCATCCTACACCTTTCCGCAACAAGATGGTTTATCAAGTGCAAACAACATCTACGCATTCAATCGCATTATCAGCAGCCACCACCGCTGCGAGCGCAACCCACTCAACTCTATCAGCAAGCGGGGAGCAACAACGGGACCCAACACACGCCCTCCTTTTGATCCTTCGAAGCTCGGTGTTATCACCGGTCAAGAATGGGGTCATACCACCACGCGGCGTGTCCTCAACTTCCACAAGTTCAGGTGCGGCTTCACGGCACAATCGGACCCGCGCCGGTCCGCCTCGCTTACCAACTCGGATTGCTAATGGCAAACAAGGCCGGCCCCCTGTTCTTCCGGAAGCCACCCTCGCTGGCGCCTCAGCAATCACGCTTATCAACCAGCTCACGCCACTCAACCTCGGATGGATCAACAAGCACCGGGAAGAAATTTTTCAAGCTCTTAATCCTCCAAATCCGAAATGCATCCAATTGGGTTGGTTTGGTCTCACGCCAGACCCGCCACGCCCCTTAACCATTATTCCTAATGGCACGCAACCTGCCTTTGCAGTCAACGCAATTCCTCATGCGGAAGACAAAAAGGTCCATTTTGCACCTGACTTGGAGAAACTCATGCCGAATGTCATGCCTAAAGTTCGACAAAGCATTTTGAACCTCATGCAAGCTGCTGAAGGCCGCACGTTGGCTAATGTCCATGCCACCACTAGAGCTCAACAAAGACAAGACGCACCTTCCACGTCTCAACCTCCACGCTCTCAGACATATCCCAATATCGCTGCGGAGGTTGACCTACTCAAAGAAGTTGCTGCTTCTTTACCACGCACTCCCGCACCTGTGGATCCAGCCGATCCTTTTTCTCATGTACCTCTGGAACTCCAAGAGGAGCTAGCAAAAATCAAAATTCCTTTAAGTTTGGCCACAATTTTGAAACTCTGTCCTGCTCTCAAGGACCAGTTACCACTCCCGACTGTTTTGGTTGGGGCTGTTGCTACCTCTACTCCCACGGTACATGCCACGGTGGGCAATCAACAAGTCAATCATGTTCAAATTGACGGCGGTAGCGCGGTCAATCTCATCACGGATAAACTCCGCAAACAAATGGGCATCAAACAACTCTATCGTGCCCCATATGACATCAAATTGGCCAATGGCCATATCACGAGACCTCAAGGCGTCACGCCTCTTCTTCACATCAACATTGGTGATCTCAGATTCCCCTTGGAATTTGGTGTTTGGAAGGCTGGAGAAGATCCATGTGATTATGAAATGTTGGTCGGCAGACCTTTTCTCCGCCAGGCCAAGAGTATCCATTACTGGGCCACGGATCAGTTAGTCATCACTGATGGTCACCTCAATGCCACCATGGACTTGGAAACAGCAAAATCATTTCCGACAATGCTGAACCCTCTCTCTCCGGCAATCGCATTCCCGAGGGACGCCTTTAATATTTATCAAGTTCGGGCTCCCCGCGAAGTCGGCGCCCTCTGTCATCCTACCCGAATATCTTTGATCCTTGGGGAGAAATGACTTTGATCGGGACCAGGGTGTCTGCTTTGTTTGACCCCCGGGCTCCTTGCAATCGAATCCAACGTGTTGATCACTTTTCGTGACGCCGAACCTCCCCGCAGCTCGTCAGATGTACGCCGCCATGAAGCAACCTGCCGCTTGAGGAAACTCAGCAACCTCTTTTTCACCACGCAGAGTGCCACGATCCCGGTATGCTTCAACCTCCTTTATATTGTCCAGACACGCGAAGTTATCCCCATATTCGACATCGCTGCAGTCGAGATTGTGGACGTAGGGCAACAATCACCGTCCGACTTGTCGCCAATCTTCCGACACCCTATCGTAATTAGTGGCTGTCCCGCTCTTCAAAAAGTTCAAACACATTTTCGCTGGAGCTACGAGATCTTCGGGGATCAACAAAACCTTTGGGAACTCACCATTCCTACCAAGTCCGGATGCACGCCCAAATAGCAACGGCGGTGCATCGCTCAACCCTAATTACCGCGGATCGCCAAGGCGTAAATTGACAAACTCCTTGCCGCAGTTTGATCTATGAGGTCAAACATTCCGAATGGGTGAGCCCCATCGCCATTGCACTCAAACACAATGGTAAGATCCGCGTTTGCGTGGACTACCGAAAACTCAATCAGGCAACGGAGCGTGATCATTTTCCACTTCCCTTCACGCACCAGGTTACGAAGAGGTTCTTTGGACATGAGATGTACTCCTTCATGGATGGTTTTTCCGCTACAATCGGATCTCAATCAAAGAATCTGATCAACTCAAGACTACTTTCACCACCCCGTGGGGCACTTTTGCCTACAAGGTGGTTCCTTTTGGATTATCAAACTCTCCATCCACGTTTCAACGTATCATGCTCTCAGTTTTTCATGATTTTATGAAGGAAAATCCTTCTTGCAAATTTTTCAAGATGACTTCTCTGCCTACAGCCCATGGCTGACCATTTGGATAAATTGGAACTCGCCTTTCGAAAATGTGATGAGTCCGGCATTAGTCTCAATCCCGAAATGCACCTTTTAGGCCACTTCGTGTGTTCTGTTGGGACATGTGGTCAGCAAAGCAGTGTATCACCACGGATCCTGCCAAAAATCGTGGTGCTCAAGGCTCAAGCACCCAATATCAAGGAAACACGCCTCTTTCTTGGGTAAGGTCAATTATTACTCCACCTTCATTCCCCGGACTCGCAGGCAGCCATTGCGCATCCCATTCATAAACTCATCGGTGATGAATCCATCCGGGCTTGGAATTCCCAGCGGATGCCGCTTTCCAACAGTTGAAGCTCTTGCTTACTTTCGCCCCCGGCTCTTGTTCCTCCTCAATGGGACAAGCCCTTTCATGTCCATGTCGATGTCGGCCTTTGCTATTGAGTCGTTTCTTTTTTCAAGAATATGATGCGCATCGACATTACCAAACCGCTACCCAAATGAAACTCAATTGGCCGAACGCAACTACGCCACGCGGCGAGAAGCCTTGGGTTTAATTTTCTACGCCCAACGCTCACACTATCTTTTGGGCAGTCGGATCAAATTCTTTTGTTGACCACCGACACTTCTTTATTTGATCAACAAATCCACGCCCACGGGCCGCATTGCTCGTTGGGTCCTCCTTCCAAGAATTTGCACCTTTTGAAATTATTCACAAGGCCGGCAAATCTCATGTTGTCCCGGATTATCTTTCACGCATCCACACGATGATCCCTCCACCGAGTCTCGTGACGCCTTTCCCCGGACGCTCAACTCTTTCGGTCACGGCAACACCTCATTGGTTTCATGACTTTCAAGAGTGATCTCCTCACAGCGCTCTTCCACCGCAGGACGCCACGCCTTCTCCAGCCAATCCCGTCCCGGCCGCCATCAATTTCTCCGAGAGGTCCGGTGACTACACCATGGTTGCAGGCCATCTTTACAAAAGGGTAAGGATACCATCCTTCGACCGTGGTTCTCCCTCATGAGGTCCCGTGATATTGTTCGAGAAGCCCATGAAGGGCTTTCGGTGGTCATTTTCATGGTGACACCACTCACGCACGCAAAATCCTTCTTGCTGGTTATTTTTTGGCCCACGCTCTTTAAAGACGCCACGCCCATGCCCGCGACGCAGATGCTTGCCGCTGTGGGGGGCGGCCCACGCCCGCGGACGCTTTTCCCTTTGACGCCGGCCGCCACGCCATCTTCCCTTCAAAGAAATGGGGAATGGATTTTGTGGGACCCATCGATTCTCCCCCTACGCTTTTACCCGCGCCCGCTACATTCTGGTTCTCACCGACTATGCTACCAAATGGGCGAAGCTTGCGCACTTCCGCACAACACTGCGGCCAGCAACAGCCAAAGTCATCTATCAACAAATCATCACGCTGTTCGGCCGCCCCACGGAAATGGCCGCTGATCGTGGTGTACATTTTATCAATCACACCATCAAGGAGCTGACGGATTATCTCCCCGATACATCATCACAAGAGCACACCTTACTATCCTCAAGGGAATGGTTTGGCTGAAAAGCACCAACAAAACTCTCCGTCACAATTCAAGAAAATTTGTGACGCTTTCTCGACCGACCGCAAACCAAACTTCCTACTGTTCTATGGGCTTACAATACTTGTTTCAAAAATAGCTACCGGGTCACACTCCTTTCAAATTGGTTTATGGTCAAGAAGCTCTCACCCCTCGCTGGTGATGTCACCGCCAGCCAACAGTTGATTCTAGGCACTTCAAGAGGCACCGCCAACATTCCTCGCAGAATCGCCTCCTTCCGTGAGCCCGGCACCAGATCACCGTGGTGTTATATTGGGCCAAAGGCCATTGTACTATATATATGAGTAGAGCTTTTCACATGAGTTTTAGATGAGTTTTGAGTCTTGTCTCTTCAGTCTTCTCTCGACAAGTGAGTTCATGTATGTTCATCATTGATATCAAGGAAGCTTATCATTTTCCTCTCACTGTTCTCTCTTTGTTCTCTGTTTTTTCTTGTTCTTTTCTTGCAAATCCAAGCGGACATAGTCCCCCTGGATTCTCCCCCTTAGATCCAAGGGTCCTCATAGAGGGCTGTCTTGCAGAGTTCCCTAACCCGCATTCCCAAACACCGCCGCCGGGCCGTCGGGTTCCGCTTTTTCCCTTTTTCGCCGCCATGTTCCGCCGAAACTTCACGCCAAAAGAACTTCTTTCCCCAGACGGGCGCCTCGCTGAGCCATCATCGGCGGGAAGCCGCTCGCGACATGTATGGATTTGCTTATGACATTGAGGGAGGCCACATTCGCCTAGGGGTCGGGCCGGGCCACCCACCCCTCGTGTCACGGGCGTCTCGGCCCAAATTCTCCGGCCTGCCGCAAACATTGCTCACATCTCACTCCCTCATCACTATCAGAGCCCCATCCGCCCCACCTCGCCAACCCACTTTCATACCCCGTAACATGCCTTCATCCACCACTCTTCCCGCCATACCGCTCTGCCTTCACAACCATCATCTCCCACGGGGACAGGGATATCCACATGTTTCTTTTGCTCCTCCCCCAGGAATTTCCCTTCCCTACCTTTCCCACCGCTCTTCCCGCTTACACTCTTACAGACCTCAAAACCAATGATCGCACCTCCATTACCTCCACCTCACCCACCCCTTGCTGTGGTGTTTTCCAAAGACCATACCACCTCCAACTCCACCTCAATATCCTCACTATCATGTTCCCCGCCCAGCCCAAAGACTTTTTACCTCTACCTTTCGCACCCTTTGTCGACTTATCCCACCTTTTGGCAACACGAAAGGCAAACCTTTTAGACCAAAGTGCTCGTGCCCACATGGAAGAATTTGAGGCTCTGGCTATCCCCAATGGTCATGCGCAACCTCAACTGAAATTCCACATCTTTTCCACCACATTGCGGGCTCCCTCATCAATGGCTCATGTCCAACAAAAGCCACCGGAAAGAAGACCGGTCCAAATGAGAACTGCTTTTCTTTCTCACTATGGGACCACTTGATGATGATCGCCTTCATCTCAAACAACTTAATGACCTTCAACAAGAGCCCACGGACCGCGTGGATTTTGCGTGATCGACTTCACATTCTCGCCAAAGAAACTCAAAGAGTACCCCACACGAGCCGATCTTGGTCCGGTTTCTCCAAGGACTTCCTCCAGCTATCCGACTCATGACCAATACTCATACCAAGACTTTGGAACAAAGCATCGATCTTGTCAATCACTCGGGCCAATGTTTCTCCCGTGGCGTGGCTCTTCAGAGCTCCCTTTCATTCCACCCGCCATGGTTCCCCGTGACTGCTGCTCAACCTCAACATGCCAATCCATAGCCAGCCGATCTGGTGCCATATCTGCAAATATCAAGGCCACTTGGCAAATGAGTGCAACTCCACCAATGGCCCGCCATTGTAAAAGATGCAACATGTGCAATCATGCCACCTAAGAGTGCACTCGCACTCATCCTACACCTTTCCGCAACAAGATGGTTTATCAAGTGCAAACAACATCTACGCACCAATCGCAATATCAGCAGCCCACCACCGCAGCGCAACCCACTCAACTCTATCAGCAAATGAGCAAATAACGGGACCCAACACACGCCCTCCTCTTTTGATCCTTCGAAAGCTCGCTGTTATCACCGCCAAGAATGGGGTCATACCACCACGGGCGCGGTCCTCAACTTCCACAAGTTCAAAAGCTTCCCGGCACAAATCGTAACCACGCCGGTCCGGCTTTCGGCTTACCAACTCGATTGGTAATGGCAAACAAGGCCCGGCCCCGCTTCTTCTTTAGCCACCTCAAGCTACAAGAATCACGCTATCAACCAGCTCCTGCCACTCAACCTCAGATGGATCAACAAGCACAGGAAGAAATTTTTCAAGCTCTTAATCCTCCAGTCCAGCCATCCAATTGGGTTGGTTTGGTCTCACGCCAGACCCGGGCGTCACGTCCCTTAACCATTATTCCTAATGGCACGCAGAACCTGCCTTTGGTACGACGCTAATTCCTCATGCGAAGACAAAAAGGTCCATTTTGCACCTGACTTGGAGAAACTCATGCCGAATGTCATGCCTAAAGTTCGACAAAGCATTTTGAACCTCATGCAAGCTGCTGAAGGCCGCACGTTGGCTAATGTCCATGCCACCACTAGAGCTCAACAAAGACAAGACGCACCTCCCACGTCTCAACCTCCACGCTCTCAGACATATCCCAATATCGCCGCGAGGTTGACCTACTCAAAGAAGTTGCCGCTTTTTACCACGCGACTCCCCGCACTGTGGATCCACCGGATCCTTTTTCTCATGTACCTCGAACTCCAAGAGGAGCTAGCAAAAATCAAAATTCCTTTAAGTTTGGCCACAATTTTGAAACTCAGTCCTGCTCTCAAGGACCAGTTACCACTCCCGACTGTTTTGGTTGGGGCTGTTGCTACCTCTACTCCCACGGTACATGCCACGGTGGGCAATCAACAAGTCAATCATGTTCAAATTGACGGCGGTAGCGCGGTCAATCTCATCACGGATAAACTCCGCAAACAAATGGGCATCAAACAACTCTATCGCGCCCCATATGACATCAAATTGGCCAATGGCCATATCACGAGACCTCAAAGGCCACGCCTCTTCTTCACATCAACATTGGTGATCTCTAGATTCCCCTTGGAATTTGGTGTTTGGAAGGCTGGAGAAGATCCGTGTGATTATGAAATGTTGGTCGGCACCTTTTCTCCGCCAGGCCAAGAGTATCCATTCTTTGGCCACGGATCGCTTAGTCATCACCGATGGTCACCTCAATGCCACCATGGACTTGGAAACAGTAAAATCATTTCCGCCGACAATGCTGAACCCTCTCTCCGACACCGATTCTCGGGGACGCCAGAATATTTATCAAGTTCAGGGCTCCCCTGAAGTCGCCTCACATCCTACCCGAATATGCCGATCCTTGGGGAGAAATGACTCTTGATCGTGACCAGCGGTGGCTGCTTTGCTTGACCCTTACCCGCTCCTTGCAATCGAATCCAACGTGTTGATCACTTTTCGTGGACGACGAACCTCCCCGCAGCCCCTCGTGATGTACACGCGCCATGAAGCAACCTCCCGCTTGAGGAAACTCAAAGAACCTCTTTTTTCACCACGCAGAGTGCCACGCATCCCGTTATGCTTCAACCTCCTGCCATATTGTCCAGACACGAAGTTATCCCCATATTCGGGCTCCGCAAATGGTGATTGTGGACGTAGGCAACAATCACCGTCCGACTTGTCGCCAATCTTCTTCCGAACCCTATCGTAATCAGGCTGTCCCGCTCTTCAAAAAGTTCAAACACATTTTCGCCTGAGCTACGAGAGATCTTCGGGATCAACAAAACCTTGGGGAACTCACCATTCCTACCAAGTCCCGATGCACGCCCAGCCTAGCAACGCACGATGCCGGCCAACCCTAATTACCGCGGATCGCGTCCAAGGCGTAAATTGACAAACTCCTTGCTGCCGGGTTTGATCTATGAGGTCAAACATTCTCAATGGGTGAGCCCCATCGCCATTGCACTCAAACACAATGGTAAGATCCGCTTTTTGCGACTACCAAAAACTCAATCAGGCAACGGAGCGTGATCATTTTCCACTTCCCTTCACGCACTGTGTTCGAAGAGGTTGCCGGACATGAGATGTACTCCTTCATGGATGGTTTTTCTCGCTACAATCAGATCTCAATCAAAGAATCTGATCAACTCAAGACTACTTTCACCACCCCGTAAGCACTTTTTGCCTACAAGGTGGTTCCTTTGGATTATCAAACTCTCCATCCACGCTTCAACGTATCATGCTCTCGCTTTTTCATGATTTTATGAAGGAAAATCCCTTCTTGCAAATTTTTCAAGATGACTTCTCGCCCTACGCCCATGGCTGACCATTTGGATAAATTGGAACTCGCCTTTCAGAAATGTGATGAGTCCCAAGATTAGTCTCAATCCCGAAAATGCACCTTTAAGGCCACTTCCGTGTGTTCCGCTGGGACATGTGGTCGCCAGCGTGTATCACCACGGATCCTCGCCAAAATCAGTCGTGGTGCTCAAGGCTCAAGCACCAGCCAATATCAAGGAAACACGCTCTTTCTTGGGTAAGGTCAATTATTACTCCACCTTCATTCCTGGACTCGCAGCCATTGCAGATCCCATTCATAAACTCACGGGTGATGAATCCACCTGGGCTTGGAATTCCCAGCGGATGTCGCTTCCAACAGCTTGAAGCTCTTGCTTACTCAGCCCCGGTTCTTGTTCCTCCTCAATGGGACAAGCCCTTTCATGTCCATGTCGATGTCTCCCGCCTTTGCTATTGGAGCTGTTCTTTCAAGAATATGATGCTTTAATCGACAAACCAAACCGCTACGCCAAATTTTAAACTCAATTCGGCTGAACGCGAACTACCGCCACAGAGCGAGAAGCCTTGGGTTTAATTTTCTTCGTCCAACGCCTCGTCACTATCTTTTGGGCAGTCGATCAAATTCTTTTGTTGACCACCAGGCACTTCTTTATTTGATCAACAAATCCACGCCCACGGGCCGCATTGCTCGTTGGGTCCTCCTTTCGCAAGAATTTGCACCTTTTGAAATTGTTCACAAGGCCGCAAAATCTCATGTTGTCCCCGATTATCTTTCACGCATCCACCGCATGATCCCTCCACCGAGTCTCGGGACGCCTTTCCCCGACGCCAACTCTTTCTCGTCACGGCAACACCTCATTGGTTTCATGACTTTCAGCAGTATCTCCTCACATCGCGCTTTCCACCGCAGGACGCCACGCCTTCCAGCCAAGCGCCAATCCCGCCGCCATCAATTTCTCCGAGAGGTCCGTGGACTACACCATGGTTGCGCCATCTTTACAAAAAGGGTAAGGATACCATCCTTCGACGCGTGTTCTCCCTCATGAGGTCCCGTGATATTGTTCGAGAAGCCCATGAAGGGCTCTTGTGGTGGTCATTTTCATGGTGACACCACGCACGCAAAAATCCTTCTTGCCGGTTATTTTTGGCCCACGCTTTTTAAAGACGCCACGCCCACGCCAAGACGCGTGTGATGCTTGCCAGTGGGCCGCAGGGGACGCCCACGCCCGCGACGCTCTTCCCTTGACGCCGGCCGCCACGCCACTTCCCTTCAAAGAAATGGGGAATGGATTTTGTGGGACCCATCGATCCTCCCCGCTGCACACCCGCGTTCCGCTACATTCTCGGTTCTCACATCGACTATGCTACCAAATGGGCGGAAGCTTGCGCACTTCCGCACAACACCGCGCCACCACGCCCAAAAGTCATCTATCAACAAATCATCACGCTGATTCGCCGCCCCACCTGAGCTGGTCGCTGATCGTGGTGTACATTTTATCAATCACACCATCAAGGAGCTGACGGATTATCTCCCCGATACATCATCACAAGAGCACACCTTACTATCCTCAAGGGAATGGTTTGGCTGAAAGCACCAACAAAACTCGGTCACAATTCTCAAGAAAATTTGTGACGCTTCTCGACCGACCGCAAACCAAACTTCCTACCGCTTCTATGGGCTTACAATACTTGTTTCAAAATAGCTACCGGTCACACTCCTTTCAAATTGGTTTATGGTCAAGAAGCTCTCATGCCTTTTGAGTACATTCTCCCCACTCTCCGCTTTCAACCGGCTCTTTGCCATAATCCTACTGCCGCACTCAAAGAAAAGGGTTTATCAATTGGAACAGCTTGGATGAACTTAGAAGGGATGCTTATATTCGTGTTCTTCATGGACAACGGTTGCAAAAATCTTTACATGACAAACGCTTTGAAGACAAAAACATTCCAGATCTTGAGATTTGGTTCTTCTTTATGATTCTCGGTACAAAAATTTTCCTGTAAGCTTAAGTTTCGATGGTTTGGCCCTTATCAAATTGTTCAAGTGGTTCAACCCAAATTTTCCAAATTGGCCGAGTTAGATGGAACTCCATTACCTACACCGTTAATGGCTTTCGCCTCAAACCATTTCATACCACGACCAGTGACACTCACCAAACAGATACAGCTTCAAGACGACACACAAATGATAGTGACTAAAACGGGCGCATATTATATTATAGGTGGAAATTTTTACAAAATGTGGGCATAGCCCAAATTATTTCCGCTTATGGGCACCGCCCTATATACAAAAACGGGCTCGAGCCCTATCTACTAAAAACCTAAGAAGAAAAACCCTCTACTCCGGGTTCGAACAGAGGTGATGCGAGGAGGTGGTAGAGGTTCTCGCAGTGGTCCCAAATAAGGTGCGTAACCACCTCCATTGCGCTGGTCTTCGGATCGGGATGTTCAGCCATCCCGCACACCAGCCATCCATTCTCGCCACGATTGTGGCAGCCAGAGGTCCGCATAATCCATCTTGCGTGTAATCCACTCCCCTCGACGCTTAGTGGGCATAGTGCGCCTCGTTCAAACCAAAGAAACCGCCATGCCGAAAAGCCATCGATGTCTTCGCTTCACTCCCGCTTCGTCTTTATATAGCCAATCATGGAACTCCTTTGTCGACGTGGACCAATCACAACCATCGCCAACGTGTTTGCAATGCAAGGTCAAGTTTCTAAAATGAGAATCTTTTCTCCCCAAGATATCTAGCCATGGTACCTTTCCGACACATTCCTTTTAATGATATCCCACTTCGAGTTGCCAAAGATTAAATGCCATTCCTTCCTTACATACTCACAAACATTAATGTGTGTCCTTTGGCCACCTGTCACATCCGATCATTCTCTCACGCCTCATCTCCACCGTTCATTGCTTCTCCCTTTGTTGTTCGGGGACTTAGCCAAATTTTTGCCTCTCAATCCCCTCCTTGGCATCTTTCGACACTTGGCACCATCAACGGTTCAGCTTTAGCCCTCATCATACCTCTTCGCTTCCATTTGCGCGCCCTAAACCTTTTTGTCTCTCTCAAGGCCTTCGCCCTTCGTCCCTCCGTTCTTCGCTCGCTCCTTTCTTCAACCAGCCCTTCGTTCGACGCTTTTTCGCCATGGCTGCCCCCAAACTTTCTACACTTCAAGCTTCTGCTCCAAGAGATGCGACTCTTTTCGGGTCTGTGTCTTTCTCGACGCCCACCTTTCGAGAGGCCCTTGTTGGTCTGAGTCGAAGGCGGAACGCCACAAGCTTTACTTTTTTCACAAATGGAGCTCCCCGCCCCAAATCCGGGCAATTGCAAAGCAGCTTCATCGCACACATCGTCAACAGCCCGGAAGGATTTGCTACGGTGGTCGATGGCACCACCATTTTACTTACTCAGCATTTGATTTCTCTCGAGGTATTCCACATCCCTTTGCAAAACCTTCGTCTCTTGGGCTGCTTTTACGACATGGATCGCCACTCGGTTGGCGCTATTGCTTATCAAGCCAACCAAAGACGCCTCACAAATATTGCCAAACCCCATGAGACTTTTGTGAAGTTTCGTGGCGAAAATTGCTTGGGCATTCCATTGTCATCACCGCCATCCACTCCACTCTCCATGTTGATTGGCCACGCCTTTTTATTCTACCGCCTTCTTCAAGAAGTAGACCGCATCGGGGCTTCCCCTCCTCTGTCTCTGAAATTTACGTGGGTGGCCATCTTCAGGCCCTCATTCGTCATTATCTTCCTGTTCTTGAGAGTCCTTCCACTTCCCATACCTCCACTCGGCTCTCGATTCCTGCGCCCAACTCAACAAGCCGTACCCTCACGCCAAACCTCCCTCTTCTGCTCAACATCGGACCACGCATGTCATCGTCTCCTCTTCTTCCCTCCTCGAGGCCACGCCTTCCCATTCCCGTCATGCCTCTCAACAATCTCGAACAAGGCCGCAATCAGGGCCTGCCCTCCCCATCCTCGGCGGCTCTCCAGCACAAATTCCAGCAAGATGTTCAAACCGGGCGCCATGCGGCTACATGCATCCTGGAGGCTCTCATGATCGGTGTTCAAAGGCGCCCTCGAGGCTTCCGATCTTTGTTCAAAAGAGACCTTCAAGCCGCCACGCCCATGTTCAAACTTTGGAAGCCCAACTTCAAGAAAAGCACGCGGCTCTATTACAGGCCCGTATAGATCTCACCGGTTGCTCGATCGCACCAGCCTACTTACCGATCAAGCGCGCAGCTCCAAACTCACATTCAGGACTTATTGGAACAAAACAAGTCCAAAGATACCCTCCCGGGTGAAAAGGAGAAACACATTGCTAAGCTAGACACCTTGTACTCGAGCTTTGTGACAATTACAAAGACTCAAGTTCAAAATCACCGAAGGCGGAAGCTCGACTCACCTCCCCGAAGCTCAGCTTTCCACGCCACCAATCGCTTAACGCCCCTCCGGACTCGGCTTTTGAGGCTCGGGAACAAAAGGTCGCCGATGACGCTGGAGATTGCCACGCCGCCTCCATACTCCGGCAATCCTCTTCACATGCCACGCTTCCCCGTAAACGGGTCCGCGATCAGTCCCGCCTTTTGTTAGAAAAGGAGCATCGGATCCGTGACCTTGAACATCAGCTCCAAAGAAGCGGTTCAATGGCGAGGAAGCCCAACACAAACAGGAGGGATATCTTGACATTGCTACAAACATCCCGGTGGACTTCTCTACTCCTTCCAGCTATATCTTGACTATGTGGTGGCCCGGACGGCACCTCTTTTCTTTGAAGTGGTACGCCAATGGCAATGTTCATCAACAAACCCACTCAAAAGTGTGGACTTCCTTCGAATCGGGCCGGATCTCTATAGAAGACAAAGGGTTTATTTTGTGCACTCTTAGTCTTTGATCAGCTTTTACGGTTGAAGATCCCGAATTAGTCATCTTCCGAAAGTGGTTCAACCAATGGCTTATGTTTTTCATGACTTCTACCTGGCGGATCTTCAGGATAAATTCCGGGATGAGGCCCATCGTGTTTTTAGAGGCAACTCCAATGCTGCTTGGTTGTTATCACCAACCAATAAATATTTCAAGGATCCCCGCCAGGTCTCGGACTTTTGACCAGAGTACATGCCCCGAATCGCTCAAGACTTACCTCCTCGTGGCGTGTCGAAACGTTGGAACAGTAAACAAAAATCCGGGCGCACCACGATGATCTTGAGTTTGCTCGATTTTATATGCGGCACTTGGGAGGCTACAATCAACTCCGTGGCCTTCGAAAGCAAGACCATCCCCACGGGTTGGGTCAATCCTCCCGCCTATCAATTACTCTACTTCAGAATGGGACCATTGGTGTCGTGCTCTTGATCAAAATCTTGTTCAAGCATTTAGGGACATGGCTCTGCAACCCACGCACACGGGCATGCTTCCCTCTCCATATGCTTCCTTAGGAGCCCCTCCCCGCCCACGGTTCCTTTCTTCTGACTGGCGTCTTCCCTTTTGGACGAAGGTCCTGGATGGCCACGCTGGGTCAACTCCCTCGGATCTCCACCTGATCTCCTGGGGATCCCCGATTTGTCAGACGCTCCAATTGGGAGGAGAATGCCACTTTGGACACTACTGAAAATTGGATTTATATCGGTAATGAGCGTGGTTGGCAAAAGCCTGCTGATGCTCTTCATGGTCTTGACACCTTCTTGCAGAATGCCGCCACCTCACCAGATCCTTCAGTACACCGTCAAGCAGGTTTCTGTGCTGCTCTCAAATGCATCCTGGTCAGCTCTTTAAATAGGCAGCGTCCAATCTTTCACTGCAATCCGAATGCCAGCGTCAGTGCCTTCGGTCTTCAAACTTGCCTTCTCATGGAGTGCCAGTTTGTTCCTTCGGCTGCCCATGCTGCCCTGGAAGACATGGTGCGCTCTCACTTCCTCATTGAGGCCCATCCTGCCCTAGGGCTCAACACCCCTGACGCTCTTCAAACACGCCAGGACCTCATTGCTCATTACCATAATGGCGCCCGACCTCATTCCCGTGAGGATCACTTTCCGACTGCTGGTTTCCCGCCTTCGGAAGCACTTCCTCCTTTTCTTCAGACTGAGTGTCATTTGGTGGGGGGGAGTGTTAGTCCTGTGCCTCCTGGTTCAGGACTATTCATGCATACGACGGACCAGGTCAAGCTCAAGGATCCACAGACAGGCATGGGTCAGCCATCAAAGGCTCAGCAGAAGACCAAGCAGCAGACCACGCAGTCAAAGCCTGCGTCCGTCAACAAGAGGCGCCGCTCAGACAAGTGATGGCCCGTCACACCGCCACGGCGTCAAGCGTGATTCTAGGCACTTCAAGAGGCACCGCCAACATTCCTCCTGAATCGTGGCCTCCTTCCGTGAGTCGGCACCGAGATCAGTCATGGTGTCTATATTGGGCCAAAGGCCATTGTACTACATATATGAGTAGAGCTAGCACATGAGTTTTTAGATGAGTTTTGAGTCTTGTCTCTCTTCAGTCTTCTCTCGATTGCGAGAGTTCATGTATGTTCATCATTGATATCAAGGAAGCTTATCATTTTCCTCTCACTGTTCTCTCTTGTTCTGTTTTCTTCTTGTTCTTTTCTTGCAAATCCCGCGTGACATAGTCCCCCGGATTCTCCTGTTAGATCCAAGGGTCCTCACAGAGGGCTGTCTTGCAGGAGTTCCCGAACCCAGACCCCAAACACTGCAGGGCATGAAGCTGTATGACGCCGTGAGGGTTGCAACAGAAGCTGGAATATGTGTAAGAAAACAGTTCCTGATATTTTTCAATGCCATGCATCTGTGCTGCTTAAAGGATCACATCTGGCGAAGGAGGGCAGTTTATTGCCACAGAAAACTCCGGTGAATAAGTTATAGTGTGCCACTGCTGCTAATGCCGCTCATGAAGACAGAGTTATTTGGAAGCAGAGCATCTGCAGAGGTCGATAGGAAATGGTGGGTTGCCACAGAGATGATGTTGTGGGCTTGCAGATAATGAGGTAGGGCCGAGCTTGACTGCTGTTTGTAGCTTCAAAGATATGAAGCGTGAGGCAAATAAGGTAGACTGGATGCGGAAATTGCTCTGTGCCAAAAAGGAGGTCAAGAAGATGGCATTTCATGAGAAGAATCTGGCAGAGTTTGCACTGCGGTTGCTGGGCCAATGCCACTTAAGATGGCGCTAAAAATTTCGATGCAGGGAAAACACAGATGCTCTGTTTGCTGGACACAAGCTTGATTGATTCTGGCAGTGAAAAACCGTTGTCACGCCATGGTCTGTTGATAGATGCGGATGAAGTGTGCAGAAGTGATTCCGGGTTGCAGCCAAAGCCGAAATTTTTTTTTTGTTGCAGAAAGAGGGCATCCCATTGTCTCTAAAATGTTCCAGGAGATAGATGAGATATCGGCTGGCTATGCAGCTCCAAGACGGCTTGAAGATATTGCTGAATCCATGGCTAATTGGCATAACAAATCCATGGGGCTTTTGAGGAAAATGGAGCGAGCTTGATCCCATGGAACTGTAAAAGACATTACCCCAGAAGATTGAACTGTTGATGCAAGAAAATTTGTTTGGGGCTTGTTTGCCAAGGCAAACCATGCCGACTAAGGTAAGACCATGTTCCTCCATTTCGGTGGTTGTTTGCTCTGATACAAAATTCCTGTGGAAGGATGCAGATGCTGTGACTAAAACTTGCCTGTGTTGGGCTAAAAAACGACTGGGTGGTTCTCCAAGAATAGCGAAATGGGTTGAATCATTGATGAGGACAGGAAGGTCCTTACATTCGGTTTGAACGAAAAGGGTGAAGTGCCCCTGTATTGTACCTGCTGTGTGCATAGAGCTCGAAGGCAGAGCATGAAATCAAGGTATTGAATCACTATAGGGAGCTGCATGTGGCATCAGGACGGTGCCCGTGTTTTGCTTCAGTTCAGAACAACTTGTGGCAGGCTGTGTGCAGGCCTTAAAACTCCAAGAAGACTTGGATGTGGACTTGGATATCGGTGAGTTGGGACTCACCCAGATGCTTAGCAAAATCAAATTTGGGTCTGGTTAAGAAAGACCCCAAAAATTGGTCGATGTTTTGCACTGTAATAGTTGAACTTCAGAGAAAGAGGAACGCGTAAAACGCAGAGGAACTGGAGTCCATGGATGCTGTGTGATTATGCTGAAACCAGAAGATCATGTATGTCACAGGTAAACCGCCTATGCGAGTCTGCTGAACAATATTGAGGAGTCACTTTTGAGGGAAAATAGAAGCCAAGAGTATTCCGTTGGCGTGAACGCCTACTTCTGTGTGTTGCTTGCGACCATACAATGAAGAAATCGGCCATTGAAGATCACAAATGGCATCTCCTGCAAGACCCAAATAAGAAAAAATATCGTTCGAGAATATTTAACCAAGATTTGATGGTACTGGAGCCTGCAGCCCAAAATATTAATTGCACCGCCAGCGGGAACATGGATAAGAAGCAATGTATGCGTTGTGAGATACGAATAACATTGAAATAACATTGAGTGGAAAATACTGTCGACCATGAACCCAAGTAAATAGAACACCATGAACCCAATAAAATAGAGCAGAGATATGTTTCTTGCTGGAATGTGCACACAGAACAGAGGAGAGCAAATATAATGTCGATGATGAACCCAGATGTCAAATAGAAACTTTATAGACCACCACAACCAGTATTGCCCCTTGCTGAAATATGGACAAATATCAGAAATGAGAATCCAAGAAAGTGTCGATGTAGAACCAATTTTTTTTGCTTGAAAACTTTTGGAGATGCTTGAATAGCAAACAAAGTATGATCCTGAGCGAAAGAGACCCCGGCAACGGCGCCAGTGTTGATATTTGGGGTTCTTGGCATCACCTTGCAGCAGCAGTCCATGACTGCCGGAAGCCACAAGGCTGCCACAAATGCTCATGGATCAACAAAAGAAGGTGGGAAGAAACTCCAAGAACAAGAACAAAGCAAAGAATGAACAAAACAGAATCATATTGATGCTCCAAAAGGAGGTGCTCCAAAACGTGAGCAAAAACCTAAACAATGAGAGGAAATGCTCTCTCTAAATAGTAGAGCAAAACCCTAACCCTAACTGACATCTCACCTTCCACAGATCTAGGCTAAATCTGGGCCATAGATTGTGGGGTCCAATATGACAAATACATGTGGCATATGCCACCTACCATATATATGGGCTAAATCTGGACCCTAGATCAAGTGGTCCAATGTGATGAATACATGTGGCCTATGCCACTCATACATATGTTTAGCCCAAAGGGCTAACACTTCAACAGAAGCACGAGGCTCTTTTACAGGCCCGTGAATCTCTCAAGACTGCGCAAGACCAGACAAGCCTGCTTGCTGATCAACAGGCTGAGTTGCAGACGCACATTCAGGAATTACTGGCGCAGATCACAGAAAAGGATCAACTCCTTGGCGACAAGGATAAACTCCTTGGCGACAAGGATAAAGCCATTGCTGATCTTAACACCATGTACACTGAGCTCTCTCAAAATTACAACACTCAACTTCAAGAGCTCAAGGAGCGCAACGAGCAGCTCCCCTCTCTCCAGGACCAACTGACCACGCTGCAAAATTAGGTCACATCTCTTCAGACTCAGCTTACAGAAGCCCAGAAGCAAAAACTAATTGATGACACAGAGATTGCCACGCTGCGACTGCATACTCCTGGGCAATCCTCTTCACAAGGCACGCTTCCTCACAAATGGGTCCGTGATCAATCACGTCTCCTGCTCGAGAAGGATAATCAGATCCGCGACCTAGAACATCAACTCCAGCAAGCTGTTCAATCCGCCGAAGAAGCCCAAAATAAACAAGAAGGCTATATTGAGATAGCTAGCCGTATTCCTGTGGATTTCTCTACTCCTATTAGTTATCTGGATTACGTGGTTGCCCGACGCCACCTTTTTCTTCTGAAGTGGTATGCGGCAGACGGCCAGGTTAATGCCCACGCAGTGCAGATTTTCTCAGGATCTGGCCGGATCTTTCTGTCGAAGACAAAGGTCTACTCTGTGCTCTCTTAGTATTTCAACTGTGAAGATCCTGATTTGGTCATCTTCCGCGTTGTTCAGCCGATGGCCTATATTTTTCATGATTTTTATCTGGCTGATTCACAAGACAAATTCAGAGATGAGGAACATCGAATTTTTCACGGCAACCCCCATGCTCACTGGTTGTTGTTGGACACCAACCTATATTTACAGGATCATGATAGGTCTCACACTCTTGGACAAGAGTACATGCCTGAGCTTGCTCATCACTTACCTCTGTGGCAAGCAGAAACGCTGGAACAGGTACGGAAGAATTTAGCGCATCCGGAGGATCTTCAGTTTGCCCAAATTTATATGCAGCACTTGGGAGGCTACAATCAACTGCGTGCCCTTCTGGAAAGCAAGACCATACCCACGGGTTGGGTTAATCCTCCTGTCTATACTCAGCTCTCTGCTTCCGATTGGGACCAGTGGTGCCGTGCTCTTGATCAAGACCTTGTTCGTGAATTCAGGGAGCAGGCTCAGCAACCCACGCCCACGGGCATGGCTCACTCTCCCTATGCTTCATTAGGTGTACCTCCACGCCCAAGGTTTCTCACCTCTGACTGGCGTCTTCCTTTTTGGACCAAGGTCCTAGACGGCCACGCTGGGTGGACTCCTCCTCAGATTTCCACGGACCTCCGCTGGGATCCGCGTTTTGTTCGACGTTCCAATTGGAAGAATGGTGCCACCTTGGACCACACAGAAAATTGGATCTACATCCCAAATGAGCGTGGTTGGCAGACGCCCATTCATGCTGTCCACGAACTTGATACCTTTTTGGTAAATGCCGCCACCTCACCGGATCCCTCAGTTCATCGCCAAGCAGGTTTTTTGTGCTGCTTTAAAGTGCCTCCTGTTAAGTTCTCTAAATCGCCAGCGCCCTATCTTTTATTGCAACCCGAATGCCAGCGTCAGTGCCTTTGGACTCCAGACCTGTCTTCTCATGGAATGCCAGTTTGTACCTGCTGAAGCACACGGTGCCCTTGAAGACATGGTACGCTCAGGATTTCTCATTGACGCTCGTCCTTTCATCGGTCTAAACACTCCTGGAGCTCTTCAGACACGCCAAGATCTCATTGGCAACTATCATAATGGCCCCCGTCCTCATACTCGTGAGGATGAATTTCAGACTGCTGGGTTTCCGCCATCAGAAACACTTCCCCCTTTTCTTCACCCCCGAGTGTCGCTTGGTTGGGGGGGGTGTTAGTCCCAGACGTCCAATACGGACTATTCATGCACACGACGGACCAGGTCAAGGCCAAGGATCCACAGTCAGGTCAGACGTTAAAGGCCCCGCAGAAGCCCAAGCCGCCAGCCAAGCAGCAGACCACGAAGGCCACTGTGACGCTCCCTGCTAAACATACGGCGCCCGGCCGTACACTCGGCAGGAAATCCCCCATCCGGCTCAGCAACCGCCCGGGGGCCTTCGCCTACTCCGCACTCGAGGTGACTCCTAGTGCGGAAGGGAATAATGGTGTCTTGCGCGCCCTTCCCCTATGGGCTCCTATAACAGCGGAAGCGATAACACGTCAGAACTAGCATCAAACATATATAAATACTACCTCGAAGGGTAGTGCATCACGCATATACCAATGCAAAGATGATAAACACAAACAGTGAAACATGAGAGCTCCTACCCGCCCGCTGTAAAGGAGGATGACTGACCGGCTAGGTCTCAAGATAGAACAGACCGAGTCATGGCAATGGCGAGGGCTGGCATAGAACAATGGCTAGGGTTGACCACTCCATCCGCCCCTCCCCCGTGCATACTTTGCAGATGGGCTAAATCGCTCGACAGACTCTAGCCTTCCTGATCACGCAATCCTGTGGCATCACCCACCGGGACTACTCCAGTTGCATCTCCTCGTCCGGCCGAGGCAGGAAGGGTTGCATCTCCCCTTCCCGGGATCTAGAGGTGCCGTGGGCGGCTAGAGAATCGTGGCGACACACGATTCGTCCCCGACTGAACCCCCCAAAACGAGAGCCAAGCTGACACTTGCAGCTCTCGAGAGGCAGGGCGACACCATTGCCCCAGGAGGTGTCGGACCCATGCTCGGCCCACACGAAGTGACCGACCATAAGCCTAGCCCACTATGGGATCCCCCGAAGCCCCCACCCGGCAGGGATCCTCCCTCCACTTTCCCTCTAGCCCCGTTGTATGGTGCTGAGTCGTATCATAGCCTCAATAGCCTGGTGGGCTCCTATGCACAGGCCGCAACTAAATAGGAACTAAGGGATCTACTCTAGGAGCATACTACATATGGCTCTAGGTCTCTACCCCCCTTCCCAATACAAGAGGAGCAACATGATCAACCATCATCACATAATCATCACATCATGAGAATAATCATAATAAGAACATCTTAACCTAATCATACAATCTAACTAATGGTTAGGGTTCGTTGATTAGGGTTCAAGATGTTGAATACGGGTTCTAGGATGGCTCTACTCTAGATACAAGATACTAGCACATCTGGAATGCTAATTCCAGATGAGCTATCACAACTACTACCCTACATACCTGCTCCTGATGCTCTCCCTCCAGATCCGTGTGCCTCCATGGTCTTCGACTCACGTGATGCTGCTCTTGCTCCAAGAACGAGTCTACCCTACTGGGGCTGCTGCACCAGTCTATGCCACAACAAACGATGTTCGAAACGGGGTTTCGAACGAGTAGGTGAGTCTCTGGGTGCTAGGGCTGGAAAAGAGGTCTAGGGTTAGGGTTTATGCCTATATAAGCTAGGTCCACCTCGGATGCCACGTGGCACCAATGGGGTGAGTCCTGTGTGGCGGTGCCCCAATAGGTTAAGGCCACGTGGATCATGGCTTAACCTATGGTTGGCTAAGTTATGAGAATAACTTGGCCATGCCCCCTAGTGCCACCCCTATGGTATACAAGGCTATGAATGATAGACTTGTATAGTGACGGATCCAGGAATATGCGTATTTATAGCGTATATTCCCCTGGACCGTCACATTCTCCCCCCCTTAGGACAATGCTGTCCTCAGCATTGCGCTAAGGTGACGAACCTACCTTATACCTGCAACAAACACATGTCATAACCTTTAATTTTACTTTAGTAATCAAGTTTTATTAGTTTAAAGGTCAAAATTTAGGCTATATTTGTACTTATACAAAATTATATAGCCTTAACACGGTTATTTCCTACGATAATTCAAACATTATTATAAGAGTTATTGGGGTTCATAATCTAAATTATGGCTCCCCCTAGCTTCTCGTAACGCGCTCCTCGTTGAGGTCCTCCTTCTACTTGCCTGCAAAAAAGGAGCACATTACGTTAGTTTAGTTAATAATTTGTGGTTTTAGGGGACCACCCCCCTTACCTCCTTGAGCCGAACTACTGGCTCAAGGTTGTCCTACTACCTTGCCCAAGATCATGGCCCTTTCGGATTTGAGCTTAGGGATCACTTAAGATGCTCCCATCATTGCCCATGATCGAGTGCTACCTTGTACACGATCCCCCCTGGATCGAGTACACCCCAGTGCATCATGCCCCGAGGGTTTCCGCTAGGGAACGTCTCACGATCCCATCATCGCGCATGATCACTTAAGCTTCACCATGACCCTCCTACGGCCGGTCGCGCATTCCGCGATCGTGGCATAGAGATCATCCGATCGATGTCCCATCATCGCCCACCATGCCTCATTCCTCACTCACATGACCCTACTGGTCATGCGCACCTCTTGGTGCGTGTGGCCTAGAGAATGCCTTAAAGGCGTATCTCATCATCGCCCACACGATCCAAGGTTCTGGCACATGCACCCTCCTAACTAGAATGCATGCGCCAGGCTCAAAGCTAACTAACAACATACTAGCTAACCACCTGGCAAGTCGGGTCCACCAAGCCTGAGACGACTACCCCATCAAACTCCTTCATGAACTCGGGTATTGCTTCTCCAAATCTTGCTTCAATACCCATGTCGATCTTCCACTCTGGTAAGTGCTTCCACTTAACCAAATATTGGAGGAACTGAGACCTCCTAGTCTTCTTGAATGACTTATCAAGAAGTAACTCGGGCACTATTTCTACTTGCTCCTCCGCCATCTCCAACAAGGTTGGAGTATCCAAAACCTCCTCGTGGTTAGGATTGTGCCTTTTAATAAACTTACGTGAAAGACCTTGTGGACCTTAAGATGGGCTGGAAGATCCAACTTATAGGCTTGAGAGCCCACTCTCTAAAATCTTGAACGCCCAGCCCACCTAGGGGCAAGCTTCTTGCAGCTCCCAATCCGCAGCTTGGCTTGCTTCACCTTGATCTTCAACCAAACGGTATCTCCCACCTTAAACTCCCTTACGGTCCTCAGTGTTTGTCGGCTACACTCTTCTCGGGCCGACTTCTTGCCGCCAATAAATAACCCCTTACTTCCTCTACTAGTCACTTTGATATCCCCTAACATCTGGCTGACACTTCTACCTTGGACACGTGATTGTGCCGTATCCGGGTTAAGCACCGTAGTCGTAGTTCACCATGAAAGGCGACATCCGAGATGACTCCCCGCTTGGCACTATTGTAGGCTTAATTCCACCAAGTGAATGTACTCATCCCACTTGGACCGCTTGTTCCACACATAGCTTCAAGCATGTCTTCAATGATCCGATTCGCCCTTTCCGCCGCCATCTGCTTGTGGATGATATGCCGTACTCATGGAGAGCTTCGTCTGGATGGTGCTAAAGAGATCCTGCCAAAAGGCACTCATGAACTTAGAATCTCTATCAGATATTATTTCCCGAGGCATGCCATGGAGTCTAAAAATCTCCCTTACGAATAACTTGGCAGTATCTAATGCGGTGTCAGTAGTCTTGCAAGGCACAAAATGTGCCATCTTAGATAACTTATCTACGACAACCATCAATGCATCCTTGCCTCGAAGAGTTCTTGGGAGACCTGTGATGAAATCCATGCTTATGACCTCCCACTTTGCATTTGGCACTCCTAATGGCTCTAAAGCACCTGAACTGGGTTGCTCCGCTTTTAGATGTCACGACATAGCCGGCAATCCCGAATATATGCAGCTATCTGCCTCTTCATTCCTGGCCAGAAGTAGCTACTTCGAATCTTGAAGTAGGTCTTCATGAAGCCAGCATGCCCTGCTATTGGGCTGTTATGTGTGTCGTGAAGGATTAACTTCCTTACCCCTGAAGATTCGGGTACACACAACTTATGCTTATGATACAACAGGTTGCCTTCCTTCTTATAATGCTTAAAGGCTTCCCGCTCCTTATCTGTTCTGGCTTCCCTAGAAAGACTTTCCCATACCTCCTTGAAGTCCACATCTGCTGGCAAGGACTCCTCAATCTTCTTGCCAAACTCACTCGAAAGAGTGGAAATCGCATTACAATGCGTCCTTGTCTGAAATGGTCTCCTGGAGAGGGCATCTGCAACAACATTAAGCTTACCAGGCTTATATACAATATCAAAATCGTACTCCTCAAGGAATTCCATCCACCTCCTTTGCCTTAAGTTGAGGAGTGGCTGGGTGAAAAGATATCAAGGCTCGTGATCGCGATCCAACCGAAACTTCCTTCCCGCCAGATAATGCCTCCATATCCTCAATGCCCTTACAATGGCTAGCAGCTCCCCATCGTGGGTTGGGTAGCGTTGCTCGGGCCGTTCATCTTCTTCGAGTCGTGGGCTTACTACCCTTCCTTCTTGCATCAAGACTGCCCCCTGTTGCTATCTTGCTTGCATCTGTTGCTACCAACTTGTCTTTACTTTACCTGGATCCGGAGAACAAGCACTGGTGCTGTTGTTAAGGCCTCCTTAAGCTTCTCGAAGGAAACTTGGACTTTCTCTAACCAATGGCTAGTCCAATCCTTAATCTTCTTGGCCTTAGTGAGGTCCGACAAAGGGGACGCCCACTTAGCAAAGTCCTTCACGAACTTTCTGTAATATCCCGCCAACCCGAGAAAGCTTCTTACTTCTGCTACATTCCTTGGAGCTGGCCAATCAACTATTGCTTCAATCTTAGATGGATCTGTGGAGATTCCCTCGGCTGTTACTACGTGCCCCAAATACTCCACTCGGCCTGTTGCGAAGTGGCACTTAGAGAGCTTCCCATACAACCGATGACGTCTCAACTTCTCCAACACTTTCCTGAGATGCTGACAATGCTCTTCAAGGGACTTGCTGTAGACTAGAATGTCGTCGAAGAAGACAATGACAAACTCATCCAAGAAGTCTCTGAAGATGTCGTTCATAAGGCGCATAAACGTTGCTGGAGCATTCGATAGTCCAAAGGGCATTACTGTGAACTCAAAGTGACCATACCGCGTTCTGAAAGCGGTCTTATGGATATCCTCTTCTTTAATTCTTATCTGATGGTATCCTGATCTCAAATCAATCTTAGAGAATACCTTTGCTCCTTGTAGCTGATCCATTAGGTCATCTGCCCTTGGCAATGCATACTTATTCTTTATCGCCCCGCTATTAAGTCGGGCGATAGTCTATGCACATTCTTAAGCTCCCGTCTTTCTTCTTTACGAAGAGTATAGGTGCTCCAAAAGGAGACACACTTGCCCTTATGAATCCAAGCTCTAGCAATTCCTGAAGCTGTTTCTTGAGCTCAGTCAATTCTGGGATGCTCATTCTATATGGCGCCTTACTGGTAGGCTTCGCATCCGGAGCCAATGTGATCTCACATTCCACACCCCTATAAGGTGGCAGCTGCCGGATTTCATCCGGAAATACATCCTTGAACTCTGAAATAAGCCTTGCTATCTCGCCTCAGGCGGTGATTTCCCTTTGTGTCACTTCCCCCCGCTTGCCCGCTCAACTGATTCCATCCTGAGGATGTAGTCCACCTTATTCCTTCCTATACTTTTCCTTAGCTGCTTCAAAGAAATACACTGCATGGGAGAATCTAGCTTCTTACCTTTGACTATCAACTTGCTGCCGTCTGGTGCCGTCATGGTGACTTCATTCCGGTCACAATCAATTACTGCTTTAGCTGGCTTCAAGAATTCCATTCCCACAATAAGATCATACCTTCCGATATCCATGACTTCAGCTCCCATCGGCCACTTAGCCCCACTAAGGTCTATATCAAAGACGATCCTCCTCCCCTTAGTGTGCCGGATGGCACCGTTTGCCATAGCTACTGGCCTTGGCTTAGACTTCAATACCTTGTTCTTCATTAAGGCAGCCAATCTAGGAGATGCAAAATTGTGAGAGCTACCTGTATCTATGAGGACTACATATGGCTTACTATCTATGATCCCATCAGCCGCGATGACCGTCGACTGATTCTCTATATCACCTGACTCAATGTTAGCACATATGTGGCACTCACCATCTATGAAGTCCTGGGCCTCCTGCTGATCGACGTCTTCATCTGCTTCTGTTGGGGAATCCCAATCCATAAGCTCTGCCAAGGCCGACTGCATGACGAATGGACAATCATGTGTTCGATTGCCCTGGCTGGAAGCACCTGAAGCATAACTTTTTCTCAATGCATTCCCTGTCTCTTCTTCTTCAGACTGCCTAGGAGACGCTTTGAGAGCACCAGCCTCGATGCATTCTCGTGGGCTTACGGTCCCCCAAAAGCTTTGTTCGACCCTTTGCCTTGCTGCTGACTCCCCGATGGTGTAGCCGCCGATTGCTTACCCCCGATATTGTCCTTGATAATGCCTCAACTCTTACCCCCTCGGTTGATCAGCTTCTCTTTGAGTTGCCGGTGCCTCTTCCAAACTTATAGCTTTATCTTCGCCTTCAGAATCGACCTTGGGTTGATTGCTCTAACAAGCCTCTTGATATTGCTGTTCAACCCTTCAATATAGGTGTCCACCGCTTGCCTTTCTGATACTCCCGACATGAAGTCTAAGTCTCATGAATTCTTCTGGTATACTTAGCCAATAGCCATCGATAAGGTACCCCGATTCAACCCAGAAAAGCTGGCCAATCCGTCTACTAGTATGAGACCTTGGCACATAGTGCTTATGAAAGCCTTGTCAAGGTCTTAAACCCGCAGCTTGTTCCTCTTCAAATTTGTTGGATTTAGCATACCCCTTCCACCGATCCTTGCCGGTCCAATAAGGTTAGCTGTAGCAACTTTCCTATGTCCTTGTCCTTCATACCGTATGAGTTGCCAAATTCTTCCATTTCATCAAGCCATGCTTCAGCTTCCATGCCCGATCGCCTTTTCCCCGAGAACGCCCGCCTTCCTTTGTCTTCCACACATTGCTCATAGCACTATCCACCTTTTTCTGATAGTCATCTGCCTTTCTTGCTCTTTTCCTTGCTTTAGGTGTTCCAGCCTGACTGTCGGAGCTAGAGCTGTCCTCACTGGAAGAGCTGTCTGATGAGCTGGAGCTAGATGATGATGGACTCCTGGTTCTCCTCTTCCTTCTCCTATCCCTGACGTTCCCCTGGTTGCCCTCCCCTTCCTGCTGAGGGACTTCCTCACCATCCGGACAACAAGGTGGAGGTGGAGGACCATCTTCCTGTGCATTCATGAGAGGTGTTGCCCAGTTGATGAGGTGTTGCATCTGGTTCCTCATCTGCACCAACCTTTATGCTGATCGCCTCTGGTGACATATCCTGCTCAAAGTCTTCCTGTTCTCTGCCGAACAAGTTCCTTGGTACCCCATTACGTGGTCGGTGCTGATCTTGAGATCCTGCACTTGAGTTCCTTGCTGCAAGGTTCGATCATCAATACATTTTATTTGGGTTAGATGTTGATCAATTTTTTTCTTGCAATTGAATTATTTTTAATTATAAGAATCATACAAGCCTTACATTTGCAAAACATTTAATAGCCATTAATACATAAGGATTACATGATAAAGTAGATATATCTTAGCACAATGGGTACAAAAACATTTAGCACAAAACTTAAGAAAATTTCACAACTATTCAGTGGCCTCCCGAAAGCCTGAAGAAGTTCTTGACATCCCTGAATCGGAGGCCTTTGCCGAGGTTGCGCAAGATGTTCCTCGTCGATCTTCCTTCAAGTGCTCGGGCCATCTCCGGTTCCGGAAGTTCAGGTGCTGTTGCTGCTACCACTGAGAGTGTTGCATCCCTAAGGTGCCCTCTTGCAAAGTCGAGGCAATGGAGCGACCGCCTCGCTGAAAAGAATGATGTGATCTTCATGGGCGATATCTTCGAAAGTGCCCCCGGCCCGAAAGCGCTATGAGAAGTGCCACGGATTCTTCCCCCTTGGGCTGAACTCCTTGTGGAAGACTATCATTTGCCCTTGGCTGAGGGCTGGAAGATAATAGCGGCGTGCCCCGCCCTTCCCTACGCCTCGCGATCCAAAGGTGCCCTTCCTTTGAGCCGCCGGCCAGAGGCATCCACCGCCATAAGGTCTTCATGATCCCTCCACATGCTTTGGTTGCTTGTCCAAGTTAATGCCGCTGGACCCTTCCCTCATGCTCCTGGCTCGAACCGGGTCGGCTTGAGCTTGGGCCCTTCCCCGGTTTGTAGAGTGTGCTCAGATTGTTGAACTCCTCCTCCGAGATGATAGGCTCCTGGCCGCCGATAGATCTCCCTTATCTGGCCGATAGGCTGCTATATCCGACATTGTCTCCCCAAAGATAAGAGTGTCTCCGCCACACCCCCTTGGAATCTCTTGGTATGAGTAGTCGATGATGTCTCATGGTTTTCCCGTGCTATCATGCCCAAGAGCTCGCCGATTCGAAGACCCCGCTTCCGACAAGAGGGACAAGTTGAGGATGTCATTGGCAAAATGTACTCCTCCCCCGCCGATGACTATCGGGCGACAAAAGCCGCGGATGCCGACCGGGTGGATCGAGTCGTTCTCACGCCGTCGTCATGCCTCGACGATATCTCCGCATTCTTGTTGCCTCCCCGCTCTCCCCATTCTCGGTTCTCGCTCCCTAGCTGCTCGTAGTCTTCATGGATCAAAGAGATGGTGCCCCGACGCCGTGCCATAGTATTCGTAGGGCGAGGATTCTATATTCGTGATTTGATCCCGGGCTCTACCGGTATCGAAAGTGGCTAAGTCTAAGGGGGGCTGAACAGAGGGTTCCCCTACTTTGTTGATTGACTTATAGTGCATGAAGAGGGCGAGGGTCGTCCGAGCTGAAAGGTACCTATGCCTATTATGCCCCAAGGGTCATGTAATCGGGCATGGTCCTAGTCCTATCCCATAGCCGCTTCTTGCCTTCCGATCCCCGCCAGCTCCACCTAAGGCTTGGGTAAGTGTCTCAAGGGAAACCCAATTCCTCCCCTAGGAGGCGCCTAACTTCCCAAGGTAGGGACCTCGCTGGTCATACCGCACATAATATCCGTGGTAGTAGGGTGTTCTAGTCGGGTTGCGTGAAGATCAAACAAGTGATCAAACACGAGAAGGCTTGATCTACCTGGAAGCGCATGGATATGGCTGGCAAGATTGTACCATCTCTCAAAGTTGCCGGGCCCATTGAGCAGAAAGGGTGTAGAAAATGGCTTGCAAAGATCGCTGGGGGTTCAAAAATCGCCTAAGGGGCCGGGAGCAGTTCTCAGAAGGAAAAATGGCAAATGAGACCTATTTTATAGACTATGGGTGACCTCCTGTTCAGCAAAAAGGTGCCTACCTAAGATGGTCTTGGTTCTATGGCTCTGGGTGTCCAAATGAGCTACCATGAAGTGCAAACTTAAGCAAAACAAAGCAAGAAACACTACATGGCAATTTGTTTGATCAAATTTGGCTGATTTGGGTCAAAGATGACCCGACCCGGGTGAGTTCGCGCGGATGGCCTCCGCTGTCAGCGACGCAGACGCTTTACGCTGGGCCTCACCCGGCTGGGCTGCTTTTCCAATTTTTGGTCATTTTGGGAATTTGAGATGCTAACATGGCTAATTGGGCCAATTCTAACCTAACTAGCAACTTATTTTGGGCAAAACCCGACATCTAAAAAGCAAGTTTTTGGGGTAGGGGGGTGAGTTCACATGATCGATCGCCCGATGACGCAGAGGCCATTGGCGCCGTCTCACCCGACCGCCCAATTTTTTGCATTTTTGATGATTTTTTTGCCAAAATTTTGTTGTAGTCATGATTTCTAGGGTGTTTCTAGGCATGCTATGAAGAACTCTACCACAATTGGGTTCTAATTCCTACATTTCAAGCATACAACATTTTTACAGAGGGGAAAGAACTTTTATATTAATGAGGAACATAATTACATGAAAATTTTAGTTCATCTACAAAATTTACAAAATTTGAGGCCTAGGGCCTCTCCTCATGGGATCCCTCGGCTAAGTGGATATCCTTAGGCATAAGGGTTACCCGCTTGGCATGGATAGCGCAAGCAGGTTTCCCTCCTCGAAGAGCTGCACCAGCTCTTCAGCCGGAGGCCTCTTGCAGAGCCCTGTCATTAGAGGGGTTACCCCAGAAGTCCGTCCGAATCGCTGGCGCAATACCTCCCTAAGGAGACGCTCGAAGGGCGCCTTCCTTATAAGGAGATTCGTGCACATCTGAAAGTGCCGAATCTCCCTAAACACCCGGGCGTATGTGCTATTTGGCCCGTGGTGAACCCTCTCGGGTTTTTCTGGCCTTGGTGGGGGTGGCTTGGGCTGGTTCTTCTTTGGCCTGCCCCCCACTACGACGCGCTGGACCTCCTGCTGGCAATACCACTCATTGTACCTCGTCCAGCGACGGAGGTACTCCTTGTATGCCACCATCTTCCTCTTGAACTCCCGGTCCTGCTGGAGCGCGAATGCCCGCTCCCCCACCTTCTGCTTCTTCACCACCTTAGGTGGTTCCGGCCACTTGGGGTAGGGTGGCCTCGCGTCGGGGTCCTGCTGCCCCTCCTCCTCCTCCTCTTCGTCGCCCTCCACTTGTGGCTCCCCCTCCGGCCGGGGCTCTTCAATGACAACGGTCCGGCGAGGGCCGTCGTTCCTCCTCTTGGTCCGCCTCTCCTGCTCTCTCAGCTCCCTCTCCCTCTCCCGCTTCTTCCTGGCGGCCCTCTCCTCTGGCCACTCCGCGACTTTTTCCTTCCCCTTCTTCTTGGGCCTTTGAAGGGCCCCGCCGCGTCGGATTTGGTGGTGGTCTTTGCTCTTCCACACTGTTCTTCAACCCTGTTCCTCCACCTCGGTATCGTGGCTCCGTGGCGGGACTCGCCGATCTTTTGTGTCCCCAGCCCGAAGGGGCTTTCTTTGGGGCAGCTCTCGGCATCATGATCTGAGGCCGGCTGGCTGGCTGGCTGCTGGTGGGAGGCTCCTCTTCTCCTTTCTTGGGTCGGAGGTGCTCCGGTACTTTCTTCACATGTCGACCCGCTGCCTGCGCCATGGAGAGGGTAGGCCTCGGGCCAGGCTTCCTATAAGTTTGTTTGGTGCGGGCCATATCTTATGGTTCAGGAAACGGGTGACGAAGGGCTGAGCAAGAGAAGGTTGGAGGTGAAGGGTTGGAGAGAGAAAATGAGGTGTCAGATATTTAAAAAGGAGGGTCCCTGGGAATATTCTCCTACCATAATTACCCCTATTTATTAGCCCCCCTTATTAATTACACCCTATTTATTAATTATTTAACTATTAATGTATATATTAACCTATATTAATTAATATTATCTTTAAATTTTCGAATTTTCCTAATGGTTCGAAGTGCAATTTATGAATTTGCGCCATTTTTCACCTGGGTCTCCGATTGGCATGATTCTTCGACCCATTTTAGGTGAAATTTGATGCAGATGCATAATTTTCACTTCAATATTTACTAGAAGGTGAGTTTGACTCACTAAAACCTTCGTCTAACACTTAACCTAAGTCCTGACCCACTACCTAGGAGAAAAATTTTTTTTTCCCCCATTTCCGCGGTTCAATGGTGGAAATGTTCATTTCACACCTCTATAGGCCTGTTAGACTACTTCATGGTTATGGTCAGTGCTAGTTCTTGGTCAACCAAGAACATCGCTCTGATACCATTGTGACGCCTCGCTAAACATACGGCCGCCCTAGACACTTTCAGCGGAAATCCCCCATCCGCTCAAAGAACCGCCCGGGCCCTTTCGCCTCTACTCCGCACTCTGAGGTGACTCCTAGTGCGGGAAGGGAATACGAAGGTGTCTTGCGCGCCCTTCCCCTATGGGCTCCTATAACAGCGGAAGCGATAACACGTCAGAACTAGCATCAAACATATATAAATACTACCTCGAAGGGTAGTGCATCACGCATATACCAATGCAAAGATGATAAACACAAACAGTGAAACATGAGAGCTCCTACCCCGGCTCAGACTCGTAAGGAGGATGACTGACCGGCTAGGTCTCAAGATAGAACAGACCGAGTCATGGCAATGGCGAGGGCTGGCATAGAACAATGGCTAGGGTTGACCACTCCATCCGCCCCTCCGGCATACTTTGCGGATGGGCTAAATCGCTCGACAGACTCTAGCCTTCCGGATCGCAATCCCGTGGCATCACCCACCGACTACTCCGTGTTGCATCTCCCCGTCCGGCGAGGCAGGAAGGGTTGCATCTCCCCTTCCCCGGATCTAGAGGTGCCGTGGGCGCTAGAGAATCGGGCGACACACGATTAGCCCCCGACCCGAACCCCCAAAAACGAGCCAAGCTGACACTTGCAGCTCTCGAGAGGCGGGCGACACCATTGCCCCAGAGGTGTCGGGACCCATGCTCGCCCACACCGGCAGTGACCGACCATAAGCCTAGCCCACTATGGGATCCCCCGGCCCCCACCCTGGGGATCCTCCCTCCACTTTCCCTCTAGCCCGTTGTATGGTGCTGAGTCGTATCATAGCCTCAATAGCCCGGGTGGGCTCCTATGCACAGGCCGCAACTAAATAGGAACTAAGGGATCTACTCTAGGAGCATACTACATATGGCTCTAGGTCTCTACCCCCCTTCCCAATACAAGAGGAGCAACATGATCAACCATCATCACATAATCATCACATCATGAGAATAATCATAATAAGAACATCTTAACCTAATCATACAATCTAACTAATGGTTAGGGTTCGTTGATTAGGGTTCAAGATGTTGAATACGGGTTCTAGGATGGCTCTACTCTAGATACAAGATACTAGCACATCTGGAATGCTAATTCCAGATGAGCTATCACAACTACTACCCTACATACCTGCTCCTGATGCTCTCCCTCCAGATCCGTGTGCCTCCATGGTCTTCGACTCACGTGATGCTGCTCTTGCTCCAAGAACGAGTCTACCCTACTGGGGCTGCTGCACCAGTCTATGCCACAACAAACGATGTTCGAAACGGGGTTTCGAACGAGTAGGTGAGTCTCTGGGTGCTAGGGCTGGAAAAGAGGTCTAGGGTTAGGGTTTATGCCTATATAAGCTAGGTCCACCTCGGATGCCACGTGGCACCAATGGGGTGAGTCCTGTGTGGCGGTGCCCCAATAGGTTAAGGCCACGTGGATCATGGCTTAACCTATGGTTGGCTAAGTTATGAGAATAACTTGGCCATGCCCCCTAGTGCCACCCCTATGGTATACAAGGCTATGAATGATAGACTTGTATAGTGACGGATCCAGGAATATGCGTATTTATAGCGTATATTCCCCTGGACCGTCACAGCCACGGGCACGAAGAGGTCGAGAGCAGACAAGTGATGGGCCGTCACCGCCAGCGTCAGCGTCAGCGTGACTTCAGGCACCTCAAGAGGCACCGCCAGTATTCCTGCAAATCAGGCCTCCTTCTAGGAGTCGGCACCGAGCTTTGACAGAGTATCTATATTGGGCCAAAGGCCATTGTACTATATATATGAGTAGAGCTAGCTTTCACGGGCTAGATGAGTTTTTGGTCTTATCTCACTTCTGCCTTCTCTCTATTGCGAGAGCTCATGTATCACAATTGATATCAAAGAGTTGTGTTCTCCTCATTGTGTTCTTCATTGTTCTTCTTGTTTTTCTCTTTTCCCTTCCTTAGTTTCTTTTGCAAATCCCGCAGCGTGACCGCGACTACGGATTCTCTGTTTGATCCATGGGTCCTCCGCGGCCCGGGGCTTGCGGGGAGTTCCCGAACCCGGACCCCAAACACATGCGCCCATTGCTTGGGTCTGATTTTCTTTTTCCTTCTTTCTTTTATCATGTCTGCCCGAGCTTTCACTCCATAGGAGCTTCTTAGCCAGACGGCGTCTCGATTGGAGCGCCATCAACGTCGTGAAGTTGCTCGAGATATGTATGACATAGGTTATGATATTGAGGGAGGTCATATTCGCTCACAAGCTCAATCGGCGCCACCTACTCCTCGTGTTCACTCTCGTCCTGGCTCTCCTCCCGCGTGTAAACATTGTTCCCAACCTCAGTCACCTCATCAAACACCTGTTCAGCCACCTCCAGCCACCTTCAGCCACCTCCAGCCACCTGTTCAGCCACCTTCAGCCACCTGTTCTTTTGCAAATCCCGCGTGACACAGCTACCGGATTCTCCTGTTTGATCCACGGGTCCTCACAGCAGGGCTGTCTTGCAGGAGTTCCCGAACCCAGACCCCAAACACTCGCTGATCTTGCCCTTCTTGGACTGCATTGGATATAGTTGCCGAGCGTAGGCTGCGTCTGTTCTTCGGCCTCCTCCTCCTCTTCTTCTTTAGCCTCTTGCTCCCTCCTCTTGTTGGTATGGTCTTTCCTCCTCGGGTTCATCCTCCTCCAGTTCGTCCGGTTGTGGTTCTCTGACAACCTCGCTCCCCCTACGCCTAGCTTCACGCCTCTTTGTTTGCTTCTCCCTTGCCTACGTCTCTTCCTTCCTTTTCTTTCGCATTGATTGCTCGCTCCCCTTGCTGCTGGGGTTGCTCGTATTGCCGAGGTTGCTCCTACCTGCTTGCTGCTCACCTATACTTCCTGGTGTTGGAGTTGCTCGTACTGTCGAGGTTGCTCTTGCTACTTGCTCCTCATCTGCTCTTCCTGTTGCTGGGGTTTCTCCTGTTGCCGAGGTTGCTCTTGCTACTTGCTCCTCACCTCCAGAAGCAGACGCCACGATCTCAATTTCCCCCAAGTCTTGCAATCATTCACCTGAAGTGCTAAGTCGTTGCTCTTCCACGAGTGAAACGATTCGTCTGAAGAGCTTGAGTAGCTAAGCTCGTCGTCTGGCCTAGGTCGTAGGGCCTAAAGAATTTGCTTGTCGCCGCCCACCGTGAGTGCTTCAAACGTGCCGGTGCAAGCTGGAGCTTCCAACCTTCCTAGCTACTTGTTTGGTCCTCCCAACAACTTAGCTTCCTTGATGGTGGCCTCTTCGAGCGATCCTGCCTCTATCCATGGTATTTTTTAGTGGCCCCGGCGGGCCAGTTGACCACACATTCACATATTTCGTAAAATGGTTGGCCACGCGGGAGTAGGATGCATTCTCACCGTGACCAAAAGATGGTGGCCAGTTCAAAACACCAATTTATTAAATTCACTCAATAAGTGGCCAATTTGATATTTGCCAAATCTTCAAACCCCTAGGGCATGGCCATTCCAAAATATTACGCGCACTAGGAACCTGTTGTGGCGGCCATTTGGACCATGGAATAATATTCTATTTCTAGGGTTATGGCCACACTCTATATTGGCCGTGTAGGAATATAATTTTGCCACTCACAAGGGACTAAAGCCTTTTCACGTTTAACCCTAAAATTCTAGAGGCATCTCTCAATAAAATAGTATCTTTTCTTTGGTTCAAATTTGTTTTGATTCAATTATGCAATTTGTATCCTGAATTTGTTCTTCATCATCCAGCCCGAATATGCTCTTCATCATCTGAAATCAAATCAAGGTCGATTTCCATTTGCCAAGTACTTGCAATATGGTTTTTGACGAGATCCATCTTATCAAATCCATTTATGCTTCTGCCTACATTTAGCATGTTTAGTACATTCAAAAGATCTTATAGTAATCTTAGTTAGAGAAGCGTAGCATGTACTTGTTTGTGGCAATTACATAGAGCATCATAGAAACTAGGCATTGTTATTGATGTGGCTATCATTTTACATGTAGATGTATGGATGTTGCCATTTCAAAATTTTGGAAAAAAATTTAATTCCATGATTTTGCCATTTAAGTTACAACGTAGGGCCAGGCCAAACTACGTTTAGCAAATTATTTAAAGTAAGTAGTGGCCAATATTTCATGCTCCATCAAATATGTAGGGGGGTTAAAAAATATCCTGCCTCTATCAATGGTCGACTATGTCTATTCGCGGCTCCTTTGGATCGATCTCGCAGGCTGTTCGTTCGGTGGATGCTCCTATGGCAGCTTCGAAGATTAGCTTATAATTCGCCTTACAAGGGTAAAGGAGAGGTTCCAGCTACTATTTGACAAGTTCTAAGGAGTAGAGGTGCTTCCATAGATTTATTTTGGGCCAAGTAGTGGTCATTTCACGCCATTTTCTTTCAAGCTTCCTTTTGAGCGATTTCTCGTTCAATTTTTGCTTGAAAGGTGCGGTTCATGAACAACTTAAGCTCAAATTTACTAGAAGGTTTCTTTTGACTATATTATTTCTACCACTTACACTATGCTTAATCTAATTACAACCCTACTAATGGGAAAAAATTTCTCCCACATTTCGCGGTTCAAGACTGGAATTCTCATTCCATTCCCTAGCTAGGCCAGTTAGTCTACCTATTCAGGGATATGGTCAGGGCTAGCTCTTGGTCAACCAAGAACATTGCTCTGATATCATTGTGATGCTCCCTACTAAATATACGGCGCCCAGCCGTACACTCCGTAGGAAATCCCCCATCCGGTCCTTCGACCGCACAGGCCCTCCGTCTATCCCGCACTTTGTAACCACCGTAGTGCGGGAAGGGGACACGAAGGTGTCTTGCGCGCCCTTCCTCTATGGGCTCCTATCACAGCGGAAGCATAAACAACGTCAGAACTAGCAATAACAACACGTCATACTACCTCGAAGGGTGGCCCATCCACATATCCATAACGGCAAAGAAGATAAACATATGCCATAAAACATGAGAGCTCCTACCCATGGCTCCGACTCATAAGGAGGCCGACTGACTGGCTGGGCCTCAAGATAGAGCAGACCGAGTCATAACAATGGCGGGGCTGGCTATAGACAATGGCTAGGGTTGACCACTCCATCCGCCCCTCCTGTGCATACTTTGCCAAATGAGCTAGATCGGGCTTTGGCATGACTCTAGCCTTCCGGATACGCAATCTCATGGCATCACCCATCGAGACTACTCCAGGTTGCATCCCCCCGGTCCGTTGAGGCAGGAAGGGTTGCATCTTCCCTTCCGGGGTCTAGAGGTTCCACGGGCGGCTAGAGAATCGTGGCGACACAACGATTCGTACCCGACTTAACCCCCCAAAACGAGAGTCAAGCCGACACTTGCAACTCCTGAGAGGCAGGGCGACACCATTGCCCTAGGAGGTGTCAGACCCATGCCTGGCCTACACAAGGTGACCGACCATAGGCCACGCTCAGCAGGGATCCTCCCTCCGTATTGCCTCTAGCCCCGTTGTGTAGTGCTGAGTCACATCATAGCCCCCATAGCCCGGTGGGCTCTTATGCACAGGCCGCATAATAATAGGAACTAAGGGGTCTAAACTAGGAGCATACTACGTAATGGCTACTAGGTCTGTACCCCCCTTCCCAATACAAGAGGAGCAAACATGATCAACCAACATCACATAACATCATATCATGATAATCATCATAAGAACATCTTAACCTAATCATACATATCTAACTTACAGTTAGGGTTCCTTGATTAGGGTTCAAGATGTTAAACAAGGGTTCTAGGATGGCTCTACTCTAGATACGAAATGCTAACCCATCTGGAGTTCTAACTTCCAGATGAACTACTAAGAGCACTACTCCATATACCTGCTCCAGAAGCACTCCCTCCCAATCCTGGCGTCTCCATGGTCTTCGAGGTGTTCGAGGTAGCTCCCACTCTTGCTGATGCGCTCACGCTCTGGGGGCTGCCATGCTATGCTATGCCACAGCAGACGGTTCTCGAAACGGAGTTTCGAGCGCGAAGAAGGTTCCCAAACTGCTGGAGCCAAAAAAGAGGTCTAGGGTTAGGGTTTAGGCCTTTATAGGTTAGGGTTCACATGTTATGCCACGTGGCTCCAATAGGGTAAGTCCGTGTGGCGGGTGCCCAATAGGTTAAGGCCACGTGGAAAATGGTCTTAACCCAAGGTTGGCTAAGTTATATGAATAACTTAGTCATGCCCCCTAGTGCCACAAATGGTATACAAGGCTATGAAGATAGACTTGTATAGTGACGGACCTGAAAATATATGTATTTGGGTAGAAGCATGAAAGGGTGTCTTGTATTTCTTGCAAATTGATGTAAAAAAATACACTAGCTTAAAGTGAATTTAAGGTAAAATTTGAATTTTACATGGGCTGCCTATCATTAATGCTTTTGGTCCACGTGAGATTCTTTGCAATTATTTTTGGCAACCCACGAATTTGGGGGCACGTTTTGAGTTTTGAACTCCCTCCACAGGATTGAAGCTACCGGATTGAAACCCCTTTCTCATTGGAACCAAGAATAGGATCCCCATTTCTATGCCTGTTTGATCGATCTTGGAATGTATGAAGCTATGGCGTAATCAAATTCACCGAAGAACAACAGATTCGGATCTTGTTCTTGAGGAGGACTTACCATCAGATTCGAATTTTGCTATTGAGGAGGACTCTACATGCATTTCTTCTGGGGACAACCAATCTTCATCAAAAAGATGCAAGAGAGAGGCCGGATATGGGACAAAACAGATTAGAAGAAGGGTGAATGATTCTGTGAATCACATACTAAATCAAGTTTCTATATTGAATCCAAAAAAATGAAAAAAAAAACTTTTGTTTGGAAAATTGCTCCGGGATAGTAGATTGGACTTTTTATTTGGCCCTGTTGTTGGAAGGCCTAAAGAGGCTATTGTGAAAAGAGATTTATTTGAAAACCTTAAGGATGGCCTCCAAGAAGTGAAACGTGCTAATAGCAATGACAAGCTTGCTGCCAAACACAGTGTTCTTTCCATGGTAGTTGGAAAGGAAGGAGTATTACAGCAGACCACACTGGCAGCCAAAATCCTCAAATTGCATCCTAGAAATATGAAGCTAGCAGCAGAAAGGAGGAAAAAAATGTCACTGTGTGGAGCAAATCTTGTTGGAAATGACAAAATTATGTGTCATGTGATATTCTAATCTATGAGAAGCAGTGGCAGTAGATTAGAGTTGTTAAATGGTGTCATGTTATTCAAAGTTAAGCAGTTGAATGGGGGAGACCTATGAGAAGCAGTGGCAGTAGGTCAAAGTCAAAGTCAAAGTCAAAGTCAAAGTCAAAGTCAAAGTCAAAGGTGGCGGGCACACCCTACCCGGGTGTTGCTGGGCTCGCTAGAAACACACAGACACCCCCTGCCCGCCACTTAGGGTTTTGGGTTGACTGGTCAATGGGTCAAAGTCAACGACAGCTGGAAGATAAGGACAGCAGGGCATCCTATTATTTAGGCAAGTTGAAAAACTTTCTATATGAAGGGTATGCACGATTTGACAAGTGGATATATCCAGGTTGATGAGAAAATATATAGATGACTGATTGTCATAGAAAATATGCTACCGAAAGTGCATATACAGTGCGTGTGTATGCAAATATAGGTGCGGGAGGGGTTTGAAGGAGACAGAGTCTTGGCATACTTGGGTTCAAATCCCAAGCTCTGATTCTAACATTGGTATCAGAGCTAACTAAATCCCCCCTCGTGATAATGACAACCGATTCGGGCAAATCTATTGAACTCTATTGAAGTTTTTAAAGGAGATGGAGGATTTCAAATCTGAAGGAGAGTATTAGAGCTTTACTGGAGTTTGAAAAATTGTGGTATTTGTTTGATGGTAGTCCAGTAAGGGGTGCAACTAGCTCAGGTGATTCAAGTCCTGCTGCTAGTAGTAGTAATGCTCAATCTGGTGCAGGGGGAACTTCGTGAAGGTGTGTCTCTCGGAAGGGCAACTTCCGAAGTTACGGGCGCGAAGATGAAGCTAAGATTATGGAGGCCCGTGCCATAATCATGTGTAAGATAGGCACCGCCTTAAAACCGAGCTTCGAGGCATGAAGCCTAAGGAAATGTGGGATTATTTGATAAAGCACTATGAACAAAAAAGTTCTTCACAAATAGATGTGCTAGAAAAACAGTTAAGGAAGATGAAATTGTTTGAGAAAGATAACTCGACTGACTTTTTGGAGAGATTTGATTCCATTATTGCAGATCTTGAGGGAGCTGGAAATATCTTGAATGAACAAAGATCAAATACTAGCTTTGGCAAGAGCAAGATCTCATAATAGTCACTTGGCAACTTTACTCGAAAATGTAGCCACTTCCAAGGAGCATGCTATCGAATGATGATACGCATACGCAATTTGAACAGTCTACTATTACTCGGGAGGAAGATCATCAGTCCTCGAGATCTTGTATGCGAGTAAGACTAAAAGAGGTGGTTTTTCAAGAGGAAAAGTAGGACCTTGTTATGCATGTAATCAATTTGGTCACCTAAAGAGTGAGTGTCCAAACAATAGTGAGAAGGAATTTAGATGTTTCAATTGTGAAGGCAAAGGTCATTTTGCTTCTGATTGCCCAAGCCCTAAAAAGGGAAGAAGAGGTCGAGGGAGATTTTCTCGAAACTTATAGAGGTGGCGGGGGGCAAGGGAAAATTCAAAGGAGGCTCAAGTATTAATGTGGTAGAAAAACAAAATAGTAGTGAAGGTGAACTTGAGGATGACACCTTGGAGGTAAGGAAGAATTTAACTTGCAATGTTTGAGTTTCCAAGGAAAAGCAATAACCAATTTGTTGTTATAGATTCGGGGAGCGTAAAAAAGTGTGATGTGTGATTTGCATATGCTTAAGGAGGGGGAAAAGAAAGAAGGACATGTGCAACTTGGTGATGGGGGTTTGAAGAAAATAGAAGATACTGGAGTTTTAGAGTTGTTTGACTTAAATGGCAAAATTGTAAAATTGAGAGATGTTTTGTGTGTGCCCGCCTTTGTTAGAAATCTCATATCCGTATGCCACCGGTGGATTTGGGATATAAAGTCTTTGTTTGAACAGATCCATTGTAAAGTGTTTCTTAATGGTGAATTAAAGTTTATTGGCAAAAGAGTTGGTAATCTTTTTGGATTGAATACGGAGCATCTTCATGAAATTAATCTTGTGGAATATTCAGATGTGAAAGTATGGCATAACAGATTATGTCATGTAAATGCTGCAATAATTAAAAGGCTTGGGGAAAAGGGATTAATATCTGCCAAGGTACAAAATGAAAAGTTTTTATGTGGAGGCTGCCAACTTGGAAAGCAATCAAGATTGCCATTTAAAAGGTCACACAAAAGAGCAAAGGGCATTTTGGATTTGGTACATACAGATTTATGTGGTCCTATAAACGTTACTAGTTTGAGTGGGCATAAATATTTCATGAGCTTTATTGATGATTTTAGCAGAAAAACCAAGTGTTATATTTTGAAAACAAAAGACCAAGCTAGTGATGCTTTGAAGTTATTTACTGCTGAAACCGAGCTAGAAACTGGAAGAAAGATAAAGTGCATAAGGTCAGACAGGGGAGGTGAATATATCTCTGATGAATTTAAAGCTTTTTGTGTAAACAGGGGAATCAAGAGGCAATTGACATGTAGATACTCACCACAACAAAATGGAGTTGCAGAAAGGAAAAATAGAACCTTGCTTGATGCTGTGAGATCCATGTTGAAGTATTCTGGTTTACCAAATTATTTATGGGATGAAGCTGTGAAGACAGCTGTCTACATTCAAAACTTGTTACATTCATCAAGTATTAAAGGTGCAATTCCAGAAATGCTTTGGTCTGGTAAGTCACCTTCTTATGATAGATTAAAAGCATATGGGTGTTTATGCTTTGTACATGTTCCTGAAGAACTGAGGAAAAAACATATCTTATCTAGTAGGGTATGATTCTAACTCAAAAGCATTCAGATTATATGACCCTGCTAGAAGAAAAATTATAGTAAGTAGAGATGTGGTCTTGAATGAAAACGAATTTTATAGGAAAATTCCTAAGATAAATACTGAAGATCCATGTGAAAGTGAAAGGAAAGATAGTATTGAGGAAACAAATCAGTCAATAAGTGAAGAAGAAAAAACTCAAGGATTGGAGCAAAGAAAAATTTGAGTGACTCTGATAGTGAGTCAGAAATGATTCCAAGTAATGTTGTTGAGCCAGAAGTGGAATCAGGTGTTGAGCAAGAGATTGAACACCAAGAGGCAGAAGTGGATAAAATTGATAGACCAAAAAGAAAACCCGCATTTAATCAGAAGCTCAAATGTTGGCAGAAGAAGCCAAACATGATTTAGAGTCTCATGGTAGAACTGAACTTGGAAAAAGTAAAAGACTTAGATCTCAGGTAGGAGAAATTAATACTGTATTTGACATTTTGATACTTGAAATAGACAAGATTCCACAAAATTATATGGAGGCAGTTCAAGATATGAATGGAAAGAACTGGAAATGTGCTATGGAAGAAGAAATGAGAGCATTCAAAAGAACAAACACTTATACAGTAGTGGATATTCCTTCGATAAGAATATAGTTGGAAGTAAGTGGATCTATAGAATAAAACCGAGGAGTAGACAAAAATACAAAGAAATTTAAAAGCGGACTTGTTGCACAAGGCTTTACACGAGAAAAAAAAGGAGAAGATTTTGATGAAACATTCTCACCATTGGTAAAGATAAATAGTTTGAGAATGTTATTAGCTATTGCTAATGCTTGTGACCTTGAAATCCATCATATGGATGTAAGTACAGCATTCTTGAATGCTAAGTTAGAGGAGGAAATTTATTTAAGACATGCACTGGATTTGAAGAGGAAAAAGGAAAAATTTGGAAGTTGAATAGAGCAGTTTATGGTCTTAAACAATCTCCTAGGGAATGGTATAAATGTATGGATGGATATCTTGTAGAACAAGGTTTTGAGAAGCTCAATTATGATGGTAATATCTATAGGTTCAAAATGGGAGATGCCTGGTGCATTATTGCTTTATATGTTGATGACAATATTATGATATCAAAGGGAACTCAAGTACTAAATCATTGCAAAGATATCTTAAGGAAACGATTCCAAATGAGTGATCTTGGAGAGTTAAAGAGGTTTCTGGGCATAGATGTTTACAGGGACAGAAATCACAAGATATTAGCTTTGAGTCAACAAGGGCATATTCAAAACATGTTGAAGAAATTTCATATGGAAGATTGCAATATGGCATATACTCCTATGGTTCCCAGTCCACGTAATCTCTGGAGATATGAGTCCAAAAACAGTAATTTGAAAGCAAACAAATGGAGAAAATACCTTCTGAAGTTTGATTGGTTGTTTGTCCTATGTAGCCAATTGTACTAGGCCGGACATTGCATTTGCGCTTAATATTCTCATGGGTACAATGACAGGGGCTGGTAAAGGACACCGGATTGCAGCAAAAGGATCCTCAAATACTTAAAAGGTACAATGCATTTTGGTATAGTATTTAATGAAACCAGCTTACAATTGCAGGCTTATTGTGATCTTTGATTGGGGAGGAGATTTAGACAAACGAAAATCAACTTCAGGGTATGTTGTTTTATTAGGGAGCCCCAGTTGCTTGGAAGTGCAAGAAGCAAAGCAAAGATTGCTTTATCTAGTCTTTGAAGAGTACAACTCGGCAGACCACATTGACTAAGGAACTTATTTGGGAAAGAAGGCTTATGGCAGAATTTGGATTTGCTCAAAGAGGACCAACAATCATTTATTGTGATAATACTAGTTGTATTGCCATGACAAAAAATCCAGTTTTGCACGAAAGGTCAAAACACATTGAAATGGAAGTTCATTTTATCAGAGATATGGTCAAAAGAAATCAAGTGCATTTGACCTATGTTAGTACAGCTGATCAAAGAGCAGATATTCTTACAAAGGCTCTACCTTTATCCGTTTCCGTGAAATAAGGAAATTGTTACAATGTGATGACAGGGAATATCACATGAAGGGGGAATGTTGGAAATGACAAAATTATGTGTCATGTGATATTCTAATCTATGAGAAGCAGTGGCAGTAGATTAGAGTTGTTAAATGGTGTCATGTTATTCAAAGTTAAGCAGTTGAATGGGGGAGACCTATGAGAAGCAGTGGCAGTAGGTCAAAGTCAAAGTCAAAGTCAAAGTCAAAGTCAAAGTCAAAGTCAAAGTCAAAGTCAAAGGTGGCGGGCACACCCTCCCCGGGTGTTGCTGGGCTCGCTAGAAACACACAGACACCCCCTGCCCGCCACTTAGGGTTTTGGGTTGACTGGTCAACGGGTCAAAGTCAACGACAGCTGGAAGATAAGGATAGCAGGGCATCCTATTATTTAGGCAAGTTGAAAAACTTTCTATATGAAGGGTATGCACGATTTGACAAGTGGATATATCCAGGTTGATGAGAAAATATATAGATGACTGATTGTCATAGAAAATATGTGGCTGAGTGTAGATACAGGTGCGTGTATGCAAATATAGGTGCGGGAGGGGTTTGAAGGAGACAGAGTCTTGGCATACTTGGGTTCGAATCCCAAGCTCTGATTCTAACAAATCTGTGGGCATTAGCAGGACGAAAGCCAAGAAAAAATGCCATAGATCAGGCTATGAAGGACAGAGTTGTTCAGTTCTGGTTAGATAATACAAAAGTATCACCAAAGGTAAGAGATGTCATGAAGAAGAGGACTGAACCAATTCAGTACATCGACATTACACAGGTACATGCTAGTATTTTAGGGTCATGGAGGAGTCACATAGTTTTTTGAATTTTCGATCTGAACATCAAATGTACTTTAGCTAGGAATGTATGTAGTCATGTAGATGTTTTCTACATTTTTTGCAGGTGACAGTAGTCTTTTCTGTACAAGCATGTTCCACATCATGCATCAAGAAATGTTATTCAGTTTTTCTTGTAGAAGTTATATTGACATGCTTTACATTGAATCCAACTTGAAGGTATACTTGAAGCTAACTGTAGAGATGTGCTATAGATGTAAGAAAATAAAACTGAAGGAAGCTACTGTAGGAATGTAGTAGATGTCAAGAAAATATGTGAATGCTTTTCATAGAGTAGCTATTATGTAAGGATGTGGGGTTTTGAGGAAGAAAGTACTTAGATGTAAGAATGTGGAAGATACATTAAAAACATATAGAATGTACATTCTAATATTTTGTAAGATTCTGACAGTGTACTTTTGCAGGCTGAATTATACCAAATCTTTGTTGATCAGCATCCAAAAGTCAAAATTGGCATCAGGCAATTCGAATACTTAAAACCTCCTTGCATACGAAAGCTAAAGGAGAGGAATACCTGCTGTTGTGTGAAGCATGAGCAGGCAGATTTATATAAGAAGGCTTTCAATATGATGAGGTCAAAATTCCACGAGAATTGTACTTGCAATTGCAATGTGTGTGCTTCAGAAGTTAATGCCGGGATTTGCCAAGCTAAGAAGCAGAATTATGATAATGTGAGCACGCTTTGGAGAGCCATGGTATGCCCGAGGGCGGCCGATGAGGAGTGGCACAAGCTAGCCTGCATGGAAACAAAATGTGACAGTTGTGGGAAACAGTTACTTGAGTTGTGTCCCAGAGAGAAGGATGGAAGCATCGACGATTCGGTCGATTGGCAAGTCTATAACTATGTTAATGAACCTTCAAAGAAGGGAACTTCCTGGTTGGACAGCATGTTCGACCATATGTCTAAGTTTATATATCACAATTTTGTGGCACATTGGCAAAGCAAGCAGTTCAAAGAATGCATACGAACACTTCGCGACGATTCAGTGCTATCAGTTGTTGATTTTTCTGAAAATTATACTTTGAAGCCATTCAACGAGATTCAAGCTCAGCATTGGTACAATGAACAAATTAGTATTCTGGTTCATATCACCATGTTCAAGGTAAATGGCAGATTGAGAAAATGTGTGCACTCATTTATTTCAGACGACAAAACTCATGATACCCACTTCGTACAAGATGCATTCAAGATGCACCTCAAATGGTTGCAAGAGAATGGTGGTGGCCATTTGAAATACCATTTGGTTTGGTCCGATGGTTGTGCAGCCCAGTTTAAATCTAGAAGAGCATTCTATCATGTGACAAGATACCATGTTCAACATAAGATAAGAATGCAGTGGAATTTCTTTGGTTCAGGACATGGGAAGGGAACACACGATGGGGAAGGGGCAATCTCTAAATTGTGGCTTGAAGCAGAACAAAGGAAAAAGGATGGGAAGATAGTAAAAGATGCAGCAACTGCGTGTCAAGTATTGAGGGAGAAAAAATCAGATGTGGAGAGGGTATTCTGGGAGGTGACTGACATTGATCGGTCCCAAGCACATGATGTACTTCCAGTAAAAGGCGTGCAATCACTTCATTGTGTGTCTTCAATAGACTCAAACGATGCTACAAAATTATTGTGCAGACCTCTTTCATGTTTTTGCAAAGCATGCATCAATTTTAATTGGCCTGCTTGTGAGAATGCTGACCATTGTGGTAGGTGGGAGTTGCGAAAACTAGAGCCAATTAGTAAGATCAATCCTGGAGATGTTGATGAGGCTGAGGATTTATGGGCAAATGACGAGGATAATATTGACGAGACGCTGCAGGTTGGTGATTATTTTGGATGCTTCACAGCTCCAGACAATCATGAGGGGGTCCCTTATTATATCCTTCAATGCACCGAAGTAAAACATGTACTCGAGGTAGATACCATGGATGACTATGGAAACTTATTTTTCAGAGGTGGTGAGGTTATTACAGGCAACTACTTCGAGCTGATCCCTAGCTGCCATCAGAAGTACAGGTTACTAAAAAAGAGAAGAAGGTTTTGTCCCTCCCGAGTCTGCGTAATAGGGGTTAAACTTCGCATTGGAGCCACCAAGCACAAGATAAAAGGTGCCGCTTATGCATATGAACTGTCTCGATATTGGCACGAGATGCTATTAGGAAATCTACTCGAGATTGTAGATGTCTTGTGAATTTACGTTCTTGTATCAAGTTTACCTTTTTGTACATCAGGCTACATAATTATTGTCATGTATTTGGCCAGCAGAACAATTCTGATCACTTGTTTTCAATATTAAACTGAATACATTGGCAGCAGGTAGGTTCAAGACACTTGTACATGTACTTGAGACACTTGTACTTGTACTTGAAAACTCAAGGTTAATGGCTACCTTAGGTTAATGGTTCATATTTCGTGAGTGTATATATGGTAAGAGCCATTTTGGAAGTGCCTAGTGTTGTGGTTTTGAATTTGCTTGTTTGATCTGTGCTTACAGTACAACTTATACTGACATAGCTCAGTATGCCTCTTTTAAAACAATGGGGGACACTTATATTGTATCCTTTAGAATGGGGGACTTATATGGGGGACACTTATGTTGTACCCTAAACCATAACTTTGGCTACTTTAGAATTGGTGGGGTCTTTATTGACCTTGTAAAAAATAAAAAGTGTTAACACAAAGTGCAAGGTTTGACATCTTGCCACAAAGTGCACAAAGTGTTAACACCTTGTGCAAGGTTTGACATCTTGACACAAAGTGCACAAAGTGTTAACACCTTGTGCAAGGTTTGACATCTTGACACAAGTTGCACAAAGGTCTTGAACCTTGGCAAGACATTATTGACCTTGTAAAAATAAAAAAAGGGGACACGAGTTTTTTTTCCCTTGCCACTTATACAAGTTATTTAACACTTGTGCACAAGGTGTTAACATCTTGTCCTCACCACTTATAGCAGAATTATTTAACACTTGTGCACAAAGTGCTAGTACTTTTGTGCAATGTTTGACATCTTGACCACTTATACAACTTATTAACATCTCCTCCTAATTGTGCTCTGACAATACAACAGGCAGAATTTGTGTCAAAATAGTGTACATGTTCACAATGTCAAAATATTGACATGGTCAGACTTCAAAATTTACAACTGTATCTCATGTACATGTCAAAATTTACAATTATATCTCATGTACATGGTCAGAGATTACAAAATTGTCAATGCACTTGTCCATCTCAATCCCATGGGCTCAGTATCATGAAGTCACAGCATGGGATGGAAGCAAAAAAGTGTGCACTTATCAAAAAAACTGAAATACCTTGCACTAACATTTCGAGGGGGATGAAAGTGTATCCATCAAGTCAATTTGTACCTTCACCTCCTCGTCATGGACCCCATGAAAAGTTGGAGTCCGAGTGCGAGAGGTTGCCGCAGAAGAATGTGAAGGTACATAGTCCGAGTCCGAGTCCGAGTCACCGCACTCTGTAAGTCAAGTGTTGGGGACTTAGTGAGTCGGAAAAGAAATGGGATGTATCAAGCATACACTATCATCAAACCCATCTCAAATGATCAAGTCATGTAAGATCATGACCTCACATTCATCATCTTGGAGCACTCATCCAACCCATCTCAAATGATCAAGTCATGTAAGATCATGACCTCACATTCATCATCTTGAAGCACTCATCTAATATGAGCTTAAGTTGTCAATAAGTGGTAGAACTTTTATGAGGATAATTTAAGAACAGGAGAAATGAAAGACATACAAAACACTTGGGATAAATTGACACCGGCGTAAAACCGGATACATGCTTTAGAATAATGCCATATGGCACAACTTATGTCATTTTTTCAAAATTAATTGGTTGAGGCACTCTGGCCAAGTACATCCGAAATTTTGAAGGCAACTAGGCCAAAACAAAGTCTGATTTTTATGCAGAGTGATTCCATTAGGCAGTTCGAAGGTATTACCAGTATCCGAATTTTATACAGGCTTATGATATCAGAGCATAAACCAAGTGTTGATCAAATCTGAAAACAGACTGTTCATCCACAAAACTCATAAACAAATGGTTAGATTCATCTACCAATCGACACATCAATGGCTTCTCCATCTTCACACCGCTAAGCGGGGCTTCTTGCGCACATGCTTTCGTACCTACCTAGCGCATAATCATGTGAAAACCAGCCTGCTGTAACCTGTGCATAGTGCATTAAAGCAAACAGAAATGTAAAAATGGTGTAAACTAAAAGCTTGCAAGAGAATTGGACACTTACCTTCAACTCCTTATTTCCGACAACTGCGTTCACAAATTTGTGCATGCAGGCCATCACATACAAGCCGCAATTCGACAGATCGGGCTGCTGAGGTACTTCAAGATTTTCAAGCCCCTTCACATTATTTCTGCAAATAAAATCAACACTGCTTGAGGTTTGACTCATTGATTGAGTCAATATATGCGTATGAAGCCTGCACATGCACATTTAAAAGTAGAAATGTAAATATTTAAGTAGACAGGAATGGGAGAAAGTAGATAGAAATGCATACCCTCTAATTGCCTTCTCATTTGTCGCAAAAGCTTTCAGACTATTCAATATATGAATCGATGGTGCACGAAGAACTATAGGATTCCCTTCTGCAAAGGCAAATATAGCCAACACAAAGTGCTCATTCTCAAGCACGGGTAGAAGAACATACTGGCATTTTGACATAACCAGCCCTTTCATTCCCTGTTTCACGATATCTACAATGTTTCTTGAGGCCTCGGTTTTTTTCTTACTTGCTGTAGCTTCCTTGAACAAGTGAAAGTTAAAAGATGGATAAAAGAAAATCTTGTTCTTCCACTCCGATGGCAAATTATGATGCAGGTACCTACAAGAAGATAAGGTCATAATTATACTTCATTATAAATACACAAAGAATAGGAGATGAAATCAAATTACATCTACAACACCTTGTGCATACCTGCCATACAGATTCAATAAAGGCGGCTTGTCATTCTTGATCCGGGTGCACGAGTTCTTCAAGGTCAATATCGACCACCTTCATGGGAGGATCGGGGGCTATCCTTGAAAGGCACGAAAAGGCGTGTAAGAACACGGTTTCTCGCGCATGCTCCTACAAGGATCAAATTGAAGTGTCAAGTATCATGCAGGTGCATAAAACAAATGTTTCATAATATTACCTTGCATCAAAGATCGATTCTTCACGGATTTAGAATCTTCAAGAGATTTTGTGTCTTCAACAGATTTTTGCCTACAAGAAATGGTGTGAGTTGAAGAAATGGTGTGAGTTAAGATGAAGTGCATACCTTTTCTTAGCTGCACTCTTAGCTGGTGCATCCTTTCTGGCTCGAGTTTTCCGCTTGTTATTTGGGGGAGCATCCTCCTCCTTCACGATAATCGTTTCTATAGCTGCTGGTGCTTTCTTATCTTCATCTGCCATAACCAGTTAGAGAATATGCACCTCATGAACAAATGTTACTGTTTGATGAGCTTTAAAAACCAAAACTAGCTAAGCAAGTCTGCTGCCATTTTTTTCGGGCAGCAAATGGAAAACATATTGAGCTTCAAGACCAGCAAGTACATATGAAGGTAGTGTAAGACAAACACAACTAAAGAATTAAGTAGCTAAATACCTATACTATCAGAAAACAAGTTAAAAGAACATTCATTAAATGGCGCACCTATTGTAGAAACCTCAACAATGGCTGGTACTTCTTCTGTGGCAGTAGGGATTTTTTGGTCAATATTCTCGCCACCTACTTCAGCTGTATGAATGGACAAATATAAGCTAAATTAAGATGACACCATACAAAAATAAAAGTGTCTGCTCACCTTTGATAGGAACCTGTTGCTGAGTCAAGGAAGCCAACTCGGCATCCAAATTTGGGATCTCCTCTTGAAGACTAATTCCACCTGCAATCACACATCTTATAAATTAGCAACCTGAAATAATATTGAAGCTTATATCAACTCAATTAAATTTGAACTTACTGATTCTGGGCATTGCCATCTCCACAAACTTTCCTGATTCTGTCTTTCCCGAGCTGTGAGAGAATGCCTTAATAGGTGATGCTGATGTAGAAGGAGTCCCGCCGGACATGGCATCATCCTTGGTTGGTTTAGGTTCTGAAACATCTGAGAATTCAGGTAGCAAGGTTCTTCCTTCAAGGAATGGCTTCACACCTGCATATGACAATGGCTAATTAGCTAGACTCAGATCTGAAAAAATTCTACATGTTTACAAATCATCTACATGTTTACATTACATTCTACAAAGAGGTTCAGGTTTCTTGATGCTCCCTGTTTCTGCAAAACAAAAAGTAAATGTAATCAAAACTAACAAACAAGGAATCAAGAATGTAAAGTGTCAATAAATGTAAGTCATGCAAGAAAGCATCTACATGAGACAGGTCTGTAAGTTATGCAAGAAAGCATGTACATGACAGAAATTTAAGTGAAGCAAGAAAGCATGTACATGAAAGAAATGTAAATGACAGAAAGAATGTACAGATCCAAATCCAAGCACCTTGAACTACATTCATTCTCCAGAACAACAAAACTTAAGTCTATGTAGAAGGTAAATGTCGATTCAGTACTCTACCAAACAAATACATATCTAAAAATAAGCACTTGCATATCAAAAAGTATTCCTACACTGTAAAATGAAATCAAGTGAACATAATTACCTTGAGTAGAAATTCCCATATTTGCACGAAGTTCTTGAGGCCAAAGACAATGAAAAACACACTGGTTCGAAGTAGAGACACGGTATGAGAGACAAATAAGGCAGTAGGGATGTCCACATGATGGCAACACCAAAATACTCTTCATCAAGGCATGCATTGCAAGAGCGAAGATGTGTTCTTCACACGAGGATTTGATGCCTTACTATCTGCTGCAAGAACGGGGATCTGGATGCAAGGTAATTACATCTGATGTTTCAAGATGTAACATCATGTCCTTTATCCTACTCTCACTAATTTCATTCATCTCCAAATCCTTGCTGATTTCATGGATGGCAGTGGCTAATGTCTGCAACTCAGAAGTCATGTCTTCGATTGGCTTTCTTAAATTTTTCATCTCCTCCATAAAACTTGATTTTTCCTCTTCAAAGTGACTTGCCAATGCCATTTGCAAATCTATTGGCTGCCCTGCTGCCTTTAGTGTCAGAATTTTGGCAAGCTGAGTGTTTATCTGTGCATCAGATTTTTGGACAACCCTACTTAATGTGCTTCTCTCACTCTCTAGCCTCGCAAATCTCGGTTCAAGTAGCTTCCTCTTGTCCTTCAACTCCTTCAATCTGCTAATCAAGATAGTAGCATCCACAAGTCTACTCTCAACCAATTTCTTCAACCCATCCATCTGTACTAAACCGACCTGTGGCAGATTTACCTTGCATATTTTTACATTGGACGATTTTAGGGTCACTGCATGTGTAACATCAGACTCCTTTTGCTCTTTTTTAGCAGAAATAGCATTCTCCTTTACCTCATTCCAGTCAATTTGTATGCCTTTGTAATGAAGTGCAAAGGCCCTTGCAAAGTACAATGGAATGTGATGGTTATTGATCTCCGTCTTGCCGAATACATGCTCATATTTCTTAAGAAAATCTGCCATCCAAACCCCTTGGATCCTGGCATCTTGGTAACCCCTAACAGCTGGTGGTTCAGAGCCCCAAACATCATGAACCACTTGCAACAGACCTGGAAAAACCGAATCAAAATTGTAGGTCCTAAGCTGTCTAATGCTAACCTTGAGCAACTCTGGCTGCAATGAAGATTTTCCAGGAGTTGTCTTTAGTTTCTATTTTGCTACTTTCGATGGCTTAGGCTCACGGGGTTGCCATGGGCTTCAAACCCTTGGTTCTTGGCGACTTCACAGGACTGATCCGACCTTGCTGCTTCATTGCTTCTTGCTGTACTAATAGGGCTTGATCAATCACTAATGAATGCACAAAATCACACCCTCCTCAGCAGCCCTAAACCCTAGCGCCTGGTCTAGGTGATAATGGGAGAGTATCGGGGCTTAGGGTCCATGATCGACCTTGCAAAGGTCCGGCTATGGGGAGCAGCGGGTTGGGAATGGGCGGGGATCAAAGAATCGAGGAAGGAGGTCTTTTTTTTTTTTTTTTTTTTTGAAAATTAGTGCATTAAAGTTTCCCAACCCGTTTGAAAATTAGGTACCCCCTAAATGAGACCTCAAGGGGAATTTTTTTACATTTTGCCAAATGTAAATGTATAAAAGTGTCCTTTTTTTGCCCACCCTTTCATGCTTCTACCCATTTATGGCATATATTTCTCTGGAACGTCACATTCTCCCCCCCTTAGGATAAGGCTGTCCTCAGCATTACGTTAAGGTGACGAACCTGCAACAGCCCTGCAAAACTCACAACAAGAGTATAGGAACTTAACTCTATTGAAAAGATCAACTTTTCGTTAATTACTTATTATGTAATTATAAGGCTATATTTATAGGTTATACAATATTATATAGCCTTAACGCACTGGTCCTCGGTTTTCCACGGTAAGATTCAATCTTGACCGTCGAATGGACAGCTGTTATCAGCTAGTAACACTCCTGTTCTTGAAAATTTATGGAGACAGTCCCGTAACAGCCTAGGGTTTTCTCTACCCTTCTCTGCATCTGCCATAACACCCTAGGATCTTCCAACGCCCCGCAGCTTTGCTTTGGACACGATTGGGCTTCCCTTGCAAGCAAGCTACGCCGGAACAGGGTTGGGCTGCAGCTTTGCCGGAACAGGGTTGGGCTTAAAGCCCCTGCATTACTGCCACGATTTCAAAGAAAACACCTGCGCCCTTGCTTCCGGCCCCTGCTTCCACGATCTGGTGCTGCTTCTGGCCCCTGCTTGCTTCCTCGATCGATCTGGCGCCTTGCTTCTGGCCCAAGGTGCAAACCCTCGGACCAGAGCGTTAAGGGAGATAACGCCCTGGCCCTCGGGCCTTACCATAAAAAAAAATCTCGGCATGGCCAAAATGGCTTCGGTGCTACTTCGACGCCCCATTTTGGCCATGCCTCGATTTTTTTTTATGGTAACGCCCTCGGCCCAGGGCGTTATCTACCCCATAACAACTATTATTATAAAAGTATACACATATAATATTATTACAACAAATTTAGGAGTTCATAGTTAGTCTAAAATCTATGACTCCTATCTTCTCGTAACGTGCTCCCTCCTTCATGATTCCCTTCACTGACCTGCACAAGTAGCACATTACGTTATATAAGTTAATAAGTTTGTGGTTTTAGGGGACCACCCCCCTACCTACCTCCTTGAGCCGAACTACTAGCTCAAGGTTACCCTACTACCTTGCACCCGATCATGGCCCATAAGGATTTGAGCTTAAGGAACATTTAAGATGCTCCTATCATCGCCCATGATCAAGTGCTACCTTGTACACGATCGCCCAGATCGAGTACACCCCAGTGCATCATGCCCCGAGGGTTTCAAGCTAGGGAACGTCTCATGATCCCATCATCGCGCATGATCACTTAAACCTCACCATGACCCCCCTATGGTCAGGTGCGCGTTCAATGCCTTAGGGCATATCTCATCATCGCCTACACGTTCCAAGATTCTGGCACATGCACTCTACTAGCTAGAACACATGCCAGCACTGAGGCTAACTAAGAACGCACTAAGCTAACCACCCGGCAAGTCGGCGTCGACAAGCTCGGAGACGACCCGCCTATCAAACTCCCTCATGAAGTCCGAGTATTGCTTGACTAAATCCTGCTTCCAGGTTAATGTAGAGGATGAATTAGCAAATTCATAATAGAAAATGGAAAGTCCCATGCATGAAGATGACATATGACTGCTAAGAATGAATGAATGTATGTATGTATTTTTACCGTTTAAGAAAATGCCCATGTTATCAACTGGGCAGGAAGCACAACTGCGGGTTCCTCAATTAGGACCCCAGAAAAGATATACCTTATGGAAAAACCCCCCAATGGTCACGTTACACCCATGCGAATGCCCCCCCAAGTTTAAAAGGCAAATGCTTCCGCATCATCTTAAAGAAATGCCAATCCAACTGGAATGACACACATCCAGAACAACCTCATAGAAAAGAAAAACACTTTCGTAAGTAATTGAGAACCGTGTGAAAACTTCCTGAAAGTGAGGAATAAATGCCCCCCAATCATCCTAAACTCTAAGCCACACGTTCGACCATCATTCTTCGAAAAAACAATGCATGTATATTGGTGTTAAGCACCACCCAATTAAGCACTTTCCACAAATATTAGGGCAGAATGAACCTACGTCAACCTTCAAGTGAGACATAAATAACTTAGTCATCGTAACTGGGTGGTTTCAAGGTACCTGGCTGAAGAAGCAACTTCATAAGAGCGGAAAAATCCAAGTATTGGTCAAGGGAAATTGACAATGTAAATGGAAAATCGCTATTTACCAACACAATTTACAAAATCCAATGGCCTTTTATCCAACAACATTTTATCACCTATTCTCACAATGATGGTCTATTAGAATAATGCTCGAATAATTATGCAAGTAAATTCCTAAAGCACAGTGGACAACCCAAGGACAAAATCAAAATGCAAATAAACTAAGATTGAGCAACGCGCCATATACTGCATGCCCCAAATATAACACCCCATGAAAGCCAATGCATGATATACCAGTCAATACGTGCATCAAATGAATATTTCAGAACAATACTGCATCATTTAACAAATCTACAGATTTTTCTCCATTTGTAAAAAAGAGGCAAACATAATATGGTCCAATGAAAAACTAAACGTTTGAGCTCACCACCGGGTTTAAACACATATCCATAGAAGCACCCAACTTAAACGAATTAATGCAAAAAACTGTGTATAGAAAAACGAGGGCCTAATAGAAAAGCAGGTCTTTCGAATCATTGAAAAAAGCAAAATCGTCAAATGTATAAGAAAGATGCATGTATTTCAAAAAAAAAAAAGGTTTTAAAATCTAAAAACTTAACTGAAGCACGTCTGCACTAGGTAAAGGTTAGTGAGTGGTAGAAACAAAAAGGGGCTAAATACGAAACATGAACAGTCCAATGCCCATAGAACCGATGTAGACTAGGAGAACACGCCCAAGACCAAACGTAGATTTGCCATAACCTACTTGAGCAGCGGATTTAGGAAAAAAAGGACTCAATGAAGGCGAAGGAGAAGGAAAATGCAAATTAGTCAATTACCTTAGGAAAGGATATGTGATTAGAGATGACGTGGCATGTTGGTACTGGCTGGGCCGGTTAAAGGCCATGGAAAAGGCAGTGTGGATTAGCCGAATCATGTTGGATCACGTAGTCGAATCAGGCAGCGTGGAGTAGCCGAATCAGGTTGGATCAGGTAGTCGAATCAGGTTGGAGCTGAAGCGGACCTGCTAAAACCCGATGAAGCAGGGCCGAATCTTGCATGCAGGTGCCCGGATGCCAGGAAATCTACCTATCGGCATGCTCCAGATGCTAAGGTCAGACAAAAAGTATCCTGCAAAAAGAAAAGAAAAAATTGCCCCTTTGCATAAGGGCAGCGTAGCCGCAGATCAGAGAAATATGAGGAATTGGAGCTTCCCCTCGCTGGAGGATATGGGGCTGTTTTTGCAGAGAGGCGCAATTGAAACCTCAACTAGGTCGTCCAAGGTCTGATCTGTAATGGCCAATAGACGTCTTACGAATGATAGCATGCTGGATCCTATCGTTTATCCAAGAAACAGAAACCGTGGAGCATGACATAAAGCATGCAAAGGGTCCAGCAAAGCATGCAAAGGGTACAGCAATCAACTGCATCTCACGGAAGCTAGAGGATATGTTGAATACATGTGAGTCGAATCACCAGTGTTGCGGACTATAACCTATCTGATCCTGTAACTGCTCATGCATACAAAATCGAGACTACAAAATACGATCCTTCAGGTAAGAAGTTAGCTCGGCAACTGTACAACCTCAGGCGTAGAACCATAAACTGTAAGCAAAGGAATTAAATTCAAATGTTGCCATAAAAAAAAAAAAAAACTCAGAAGCAATCTTGATAAGCAGAGACAATATGGGATGGCTATCAAAAGAGTATCGGAGAAGATATAGATGGTAAAGACAACATGGGATGGCTATCAAAAGAGTATCGAAGAAGATGAGATTGATAGGACATGGTGTGGCAATGGGAAAAACAATTAGATCTGGCTATGGGAGCCCGAGAGAAAGCAATGGACAAGGAAAGAGAAGATGCTGTGAGAAGACGTCGATAACGAGCCACAAGAAAGACGAGCACATATATAGTTGCTCGTCCCGTCCCAAAATAACGGTCCGAGGGCTCGGATCGATGCCATTTGTATAACATTTGTACTTACCTTGGAAGACCTCTTTTCTTTGTTTTGATGGTTTCTGCATATCTTCGTCTTTTATAAGAGGGCCGTGCAATGTTTAAATGCTGTGAATAAATGATGGAAAAATACATGGCCTGTCAGGATTGTTTTGTTTTATTACATTTCTAGAAACTTGAATTCCATAGCCACTATATGTACATACCTGCAATTTGCCTTTTCCTAGTCAATATCACTGCTTGTGTTGTCCAGCTGACTACTATTGTACATAGAAATATACGATTAGTAATGCTATGTATGTTAGTGAATTAGAAAGCATTTAAATTTGCGGTTTGTACCTGGAAGCTGCAAATTCTGGAGATATAGAGACGTATTGGTCTTTTGCTTTCCTGGTAGTTTTTTTCAGCTTCTTTCGAGCTTCATATCTTCGCTGCCATTCACGACGCTTCAGGACTTTTGCTGTAATGAAGTTTGATTGATATGAAATACGGATTATGCTTACCTTGGGCGACCTCTCGTTTTTGCTACTAACTGATTTGTTGCACCGTGTTCTTCAGCATTATGAGTACGAATGGATAAAAGTGAGAAAAAGCTACTTTATTGCTTAGTAATCACGAAATGCCAGAATATTTAATTTGTACCTGGAACACCTATTTTGCATCTCAGATAGCGATTTTATTCAGGCGATCTCATGTGTGATAACATGATGATTTAAGAAATTCTACGTTACAGACATCTTTATTATACACATTGATATGAAAAATGCTAGCCTATAATTGAGCCAAAGTGGAGCAAAAAATTGATGGTGGCCTCAGCGACATGGTTTAACCTATTAAATAGGTACATTATATATATTTCTAATGCCCATGAAAAACATGTACATTGTGTATATTCCTAACTCTCATGAAAAGCTATATAATGTGAATTTGCTCTACAAACAATTAACATAAGAATAAAGCTTGGATAAGCATGAGCATAAAACTTCTCCCACGGAATTTCAATTTGCAACGTGACTACCATAGTTATAATCTCAGATCTGACTTTGTGGGAATAGTCAGACAATACTAAAAAGATGGGCATTTATGCAAGTGAGAAACAGACAATTAAAAAGCGTTTCTGCATTAAGCTGGTCTTTACATTGGAGGAACCAAACATGCAAATTTATACTCTTTCCTGAAGTTCATGAAAGTAGCTTATGAAGCAAAGAGAATTTAGAAATAAGCAGCGTTTTTTACACGAAGCTCATGTAAGGACATCAAACAACACACATCCATATTTGAGCTCACTTTAGACAGATATTACATTCTGTAACTTTGTTTCTTTCTTTCGAAGTATAAACACAATAGTGAGAGAAGGAATACTTTGAAGCATTGATTTTTTGAAGGCCATTGAGGCTACTGCCAGTACCAGCAGCAGAAGATTTTCCAGGAAGGCTAGGGCTAACATATCTAGCAGTATCCAGACTGTGGCTAGTGTACCACGAATCACTTCGGCACCTCAAGACAAGGTCACAACCAATATGGATACGCCTTATGTGGAAGGCATTGCCAACCCAATGACATGGAGCAATCTGTTACCAAACGAAAACCGGATGGTGCTGACAACAAGAATGAAATCTTGGGTTCCAAGATCAACTTTCAAAAATAAGGTATCTCCCCCTCAAGTGAATAATTTTCTCATTGTGCTATGGCCTGCATTCAGTTTATGACTGTATCTTGTGTAACTATATTTATATTCATGTGCTAATACGTAAATATGCCACTTGGCCTGATTATTATGGATTACTATATGGAAAGTGGTTCAAGAATTAGGCTTCGTTGTCTATTCATCCTTACTTTTGGGATGGGACACAAAGTTATGCCATTTGGCTTAAATATACCCTACTCAACTTCAATAGCTGAGTAAACAAGGATTTTAGGTTTTAGTGGATTAACATGATTTGTATGCATAACAGAGAAGCATCAACAAAGATTTCTTTGGAAGAAGACATCTTACTAGTGGGATGGAGAAGAACAAAAAGAACATTTCAATTTTTTGTCTAAAATATTAGACCACGTCTGTGTCATTAAGATATTTTCTGAGATTTTCAGCAATAATCTTGGCATTATTGGCGCAGAAATTATGGAAGGCACCATGTTTGGATGGAGATATGCTGAAAATCTTAGAGATATATGCTACCAGCCTTTCCTTACATTTGCAGATGACAGACTGACGGCATGTCCTTGTTCAAACCCTACGCTGGCCAAGTACGTTGACCCTAGTATTGGGCATGTCAAAACGACAGACCTTGGGATCTGTGATGTTCCAGGTAATTATATGGTATACGTATGCATACTATGACACGTCACCAGTATTTAACTAGACCCCTAAGAGTCAATAGAGGGTAACCTCGGTTCACTTAAAAGGGATTTTATTAGCTATGCTAATAAAATTAGTGGATAAATAACCTAATTATGCTAAATAGGTTATAATTACTTAAATGGAACTGGCAGGAGAGCGCCACCTGGCCTAAATCGATTGGCCAAGTAGGACTTACCAATTTGGGAGGAGAAATTGGGGTCCTACCCCCATTTTTGCCCCAAAATCGATTGGGGAAGAGGAGAGGAGGAGCAGCTTGCCAACAGACCCAAAGAATGGAGGCTTTCCGTGATAATGGCTCCAGATAAGAGACTGGTTAGTCCCTAGATAGCTTATACTTCCGCTAACACTTCTTTGAATAGATGGAATAGTTAAATTCTCTTTCATATGTTATTATGATGATGATGGATACTTGAATGGTGTTTATATTCTTTCTTTCTGCTCCCTCCGTGTATTGGGATTAAGGGAAGGGTAGAGACCTGAAAGCCTCTTAGAACTAGAGATGTTTCTAGCTAGACCCCTTAATACCCAATAATTGCGGCCTGTGCACAAGAGCCCACCTGGTTCTGGAGGCTATCGCGTGATTTAGCACCAAACAACGGGCACAATGGTGAAACGGGGGTGGAGTCTTGCCTAGCGTGGCTACAAGACTCCTACAGTGTGCTAGGCTTATAGCCGGTCCTCGCGGTGGGACCGAGTATGGGTCCGACACCTCCTGGGTTGCGGGATCGTGCCTATATGGACGTCCTGGGCTCGATGGGCGCACCTAGCGGTCCATGGATTTTGGGGGTTTCAAGTCGGGTACGAATGCGGGGGTCGCTAAGGAGGCACGCATTCTCTAGTACACCCAAGGATCCATTATGTTCGGGGAGGGGACACTTTCCTGACCTGCCTCATCGGACCGGAAAGATGTAATCCGGAGTAGTCTCATAGGGTGATTCCATGAGATTGCATCTCCAGAAGGCTACAATCACGCCATAGCATGTTTCAGCCTATCTGCAAAGTGTGCATGAGGGGCGGATGGAGTGGACTACCCTAGCCATTGTCTTATGCCAGCCAACGCCATGTTATACTTCCGTCTGATGGTATCTTGAGGCCCTGACCGTCAGTTGATTCCACAGAGTCTGAGCCCCGGGTAGCGGCCTACTCACGGTGTATTGCTCATGTTATTTATAGTTGTATTATCTTTTCATTGATGATGATGGATGGGCCACCCTTCTGCGTCTGGCCATTTGGTCTAGTGGTAACACACTAGTTCCTTAGCAATGTGGTCTCGAGTTCGAGACCACCCAGAATCGCACTTGGTACTATTGGGGGTCAAATCCCAACAGATGCAATGTAAGGTGGTTGGGGGCAGGGCCCAATCGAGCAATGTAGTGTGGTGTGTGGTCACATGTCCAGTTGGATGCTGCCTAGTGGCGTGACGTTAAAACTACTATCTATCTATCTTGGTGGTATATTATTTCAGCATGATTGTTGTATGCTAACATGTATGTCGCTTCTGCTATATAGGATTCCCATAGAGGACATGGGACGAATGACACCTCCGTGTTCCTCGCCCGGACACTTGGTCATCCCAAGTAGTCCGAGTATGACGAAGGGCTCTACCATGGTGATGTAGTCACCACAGGAGGGGAATTCCCGTATTTGTACGATGGGAGCATCGTATAGATTTTGGGAGCGTCACAGTGGTATCAGAGCATGATTTTGGGCCAAATCATTGCACTGGCCATAGTCTAACTCGTTAGTTGACGGGACTTTGTCTTTGGTTAAAGTTTTCCCAACTCTGTAGTTAGCATGTTGGGTGACCCAGTTATAGGAGGACTAACTTAGTTGAGTAAGATAGATAGATAGATAGATAGATAGATAGATAGATAGATAGATAGATAGATAGATAGATAGATAGATAGATAGATAGATAGATAGATAGATAGATAGATAGATAGATAGATAGATAGTGTTCTATAGTAAGGTCAGTAGGTTCCAATGGTGGAGCAAGGGGTTCGTATGTTCCAAGCGTCATAACTTTCTCCAGGTAGCTCGAATGGACGAGAATTTTGCGCCAACGTGTCGGGCATGGTTTAAAACCCTAGAGGCGTCGACACCTGGCATCGAAATGGCAGTTATGGGGCCCAAAAATGTACTCAGGCGCCGCTCTAATTTGGGCATCTTAGAATCTTGAGAGGAGCATGTATAATTCAAGCGGCACCCGGCATATAAAAACACGTGTATTTCGCCACCGTATATATTAAAAAAAAAAAAACCAAATTTTTTTTGAATCTAAAAATAAAAGTGATGATTATTGTTTTACTCTTCTCTTTCGCTTGAGCGGCTGCCTCGCTCGTCGGCCATAGCCACCGGAGTAGAAGCTTCAAGCGCTCCGCCTCCGCCTTTGCCCTACGCCGTCGTCCCCTACTAGCGCCTCCTCCCTCGCCTTTCTTTCTCCATTCCAATGAATATGGCACGCATCAAAGGTACCCTAAGTCCTAGCAACTTTAGTGTGCCCCAAATATTTGCCCAACTTGGAGAGCACCTCGCTACTGACCCGCATCTGGTGGAGCTACTCTTGACTGAGCTCGTGCAACGCTTCTTCGTCGGGCATAGGATTCCTTATCCCATCTTCCATTTGTCTGAGCGGTTTTTGATAAAGCTTAACCTCCTCCAGCAGCCCTACACCTTGGTCGAACTGCCCGACCAAGTGCTCATGCTAGTTAAGTTTTATCCGCCTGTATGTAGAAGTTACGGAAGAAGAAGCTGTCGGAGGGAAGCTGCCAGGATTCGAGAACTTGCCCGTGGGGATGACACCCGGGAGATGGAGACGGGAGACCCAAAAGTCCAGGGACTCGAGTATGTATATTGGGTGATGGAAGAGCCATCATAGATGGAAGCCCTTTCGACCTTCCTCCTTATTGTGACGTTCCAGTACAGTATACGGTCCCAGGACGTATACTGTACTGCCTCGTCACGCGTACACGCCATGCCGATTGATGTGTACGCCGACGTGTAGCTAAGCAAGTAGCACCCTAGGGGGCAACTTGCAAGTGTGTGCACATTTATTCATGTGTACACTTTAGCCCACTTAATTAATATAGGCAAGTGGGCCACATCCAATTATCCCACATGCTCAAGGGTTGATGGAAACCCTAGCCCTAACTTATAGTCTATATAAGGCATCTAAAACCCCAACTTTCCATTTTTCGTCCACAGCCTTCTAGAGCTTTGTTTCGCTTGCCCCAAGAGCCAATCTCGACTCCCGAAGTCTGTCTGAGCAGCCTAGCTCATCAGCTTCCCTTTCTAGCTTCATCTTCAAGCAGTTCTGCAGCCTGGACGCATTCAGAGCAGGAGGAGCAAGCCAGGGATCAGGTATTTTGCCAATTCAATAGTCTAATTCGCCTCCCAGGCATCATGAACCTACGCGAAAACAAGGAAAATACGTGGAGAATACGCAAGAAATACGGAAGAAATACGCCAAGATCGGCAAAGAATCTGATATATGAACAAGAATCAAGAATACAATGGCCCGAAGGCAAGCATAAACATGAGACAGATGCCTAGAAGGCTCAAGACTGGCGTTGAACCGGAATGGTTTGACAAGAAGGAGGTACCTCCTTATATATCTAGACCAACGGTCAGGGATCGCGCCACTCCAATGGATGAGATCGCGCCAAGTGTCGCGCATGCATTTAGGTTCTAAAACATTCTAGAACCTTCTGGAGATAGTCCCACATATGAGGAAGACGTGAAGGAATGTCTTCAAATATTGGTAGCGCATTTGGCAAGGGTGTGTGACTCGCAACTAGAAGGTTGCGAGTTCAAACCCTGTCTTGTGCAACTACCCTTTTGCATCCGTGTGACGACCATCTTTTGTACATAGGAGTATAATGTTCGTATGATACGAATATCCGTATGGTCGTCACACCATCCCCCTCCTACGATGGCGACGAGTCCTCGAAGCTGGGGCCGGAGTACTCAGACTTGGCTTATGCGGGTAACGTCGGTGAAACTCCGCAATTTTGTCAGGTGCATTAGTCATATTCTCGGCAGGCTCCCAGGTTCTGTCACTTGGCGAGTAACCTCCCAATCGACAAAGTAATACAATCGTCGACGAAGAAACTTGGAGTCCAGAATCTCTCGAACCTCGAACTCCTCATGATCATCAATCTCGACTGGTGGTGGAGGTGGAGGTACTCGATCCGGAAATGGATTCACCATATAGGGTTCTAACAAAGACACATGAAACACTGGGTGAAGCCGGACTGAGGGCGGAAGCTCCAGACGGAAAGCAGCATCACCAACTCGTTCAATGATCCGATAGGGACCTAAGCGCCGGTAGTCGAGCTTGTTACAAGGGCGAGCTGTCGGCAAATCCCGATGCAAGAGCCAAACAAGATCACCAACTGCAAAATGAGGAGCGTCCTGACGATGCTGATCTGCATGATGACGATAACGTGCTTGGGCCCGGAGAAGATGGTGTCGAAGATCATCCCGAAGCATCGCGAGCTTCTCGAGCTGTCCTCGACCGGGATTGGATCGAGTCATATCCGGGGAGCAATCAAAGACCACCGGGGATGCATGCCAAATTAATAAAGAACGAGTGCCGGCCCGTGGAGGCATGGACAGAAATTATTATAAGCAAATTCTACCAGCGGTAGCCAATCAACCCAGTCATCCTGTTGATAATTGATGAAGCATCGCAAATACTGCTCAAGGGTTTGATTAGTGCGCTCCACCTGTCCATTGGTCTCTGGATGATGTCCGGAAGAGAGCGAACGGTCCACATGCAAGAGTTGCAATAGCCGCTTCCAAAAACTGGCAACAAATTGAGGGGCCGCATGGTCACGACAATGTTATCCGGTAAGCCATGGAGTCAACCACCTCTCGGCAAGAGAACCGCTGTGGCTTCACTAGAGATAGAAGTGCTGCAAGGAATGAAATGTGCCATCTTGGAAAAACGGTCAACAACAACAAGGATGGCGTCATGGCCCTGGGAGGATAGAAGCTCGACAATAAAATCCACTGAAATACTCTTCCAAGGACCGGCTGGAACTGGTAAAGGCTGAAGCAGGCCATGAGGAAGATGCCTTGGAACCTTGGCTCGACAGCAGATGTCACAGGATCGAATAAAAGCTTCGACAGAGCGACGAAGACCTGGCCACCAATACTCTCGACTAATAAGTTCAAGAGTCTTGGCTACTCCAAAGTGTCCGGCCAGAGGTGAATCATGGCTGGCACATATAGAAGCCCATCACGGAGCAGGAGTCCATCTCGAACCTCAAAACGATCATAGTCTGATCCCATCTGCTGAGAAGATGATGCAGCGCCAATGTGTGAGAATACATCTTGAGCCAATGGATCGGAGGGCAGAGATGCTCGAACAGACTCCAACAAGGCTGTATCATGAGGCCTCTCGAACAAAGTGAGAGCCATAAGCTGGAACCGATCAGGCCCTAAAATAACCTGTGATTGCTGATCATATGCAGGATCACCTAGTTTGGGCTCCAGGTAGGAGCGTCGAGACAAGGCATCAGGCTTTCCTTGGAGGGATCCAAGACGGTACTTGATCACGAAATCAATCCGGGATAATACTTGAGTATGCCACCGGCCCGGCGGCGGTTGAGTACTCGGCGGCATCGAAAATATTCGAGATTTCGATGATCTGTGTAGACTGTGACCTTATAAAGAGATCCCTCCAGGAAACGTCTCCACTCCTCGAAAGAATCCACTATCGCCAACAACTCCTTGTCATAAATGGGATAGTTGATTTCAGCAGCCTGAAACTTTTGTGAATGATAGGCGATTGGATGCAATTCATGGTCATCCCCCTCCTGTGACAGGATCCCACCAAGCGCAAAATCAGAAGCATCTGCTTCAACAACATATGGGCGCAAAGGATCTGCATGAGCAAGGATGGCGCCGCAGGTGAAAGCATGCTTCGGGGGTAACAAAAGCAGATTCTGCTTCCACAGTCCATTCGAATGGCACGTCCTTGACAGTGAGGCGTGTCAAAGGAAGAGCAATCTCCGAATAATCCCGGATGAAACGCCGATAGAAATTGGCAAATCCAAGAAAACACTGAACATCTCAAACGGATGAAGGTGTTTGCCACTCCAGAACAGTGCTGGCCTTTTCAGGATCTATAGAGACTCCATGTGGTGTGATGCGATAGCCAAGGAACTCCACATTATCCTGTTCGAACTGGCACTTCTCAAGTTTGGCATATAATCCATGCTCACGCGAAGCTTTTGAAGGACACATCGAACATGTCTTTCATGTTCTTCGAGAGTCTTAGAATAAATAAGGATATCATCCAAATAGATGATAACAAAAGTGTCTAAGAACTCTCGAAAAACATCATTGGCCATATCTTTGGAATCTTTGGAGCATTGGTAAGTCCAAATGGCATAACGTGTACTCAAAATGGCCATACCGAAAATTTAAAGGCTGTTTTCCACTCATCACCCTCCCGATCCGAATAAGATTATAGGCACCCGAAGATCAATCTTAATTAAAATAGCGCCGCACCTTGGAGTCGTTCCAACAACTCTGGGATCAGAGGAAGAGGATACCGATTTGACACTGTGATTTTATTGAGGCCACGATAATCAACGACCAGACGCAGCGAACCATCCTTCTTTTTGACGAAGAAGATAGAAACTCCCAGCGAGGGGATCGAGAATGTCGAATGAAGCCGTTGGCTAAATTCTCTTCAATATAATCCCGCAAAACCTTCAACTCAGCGGGAGATAGACCATATATCGGACCATATGGCGGCGTGGTCCCCGGCTGCAAATCAATAGGACAATCATATGGACGATGCTCTGGGAGTTTGCTGGCCTTGACTTTGTCAAAAACATCAGAGAAGTCGCCATATTTATCTGGGAGCATTGGAGCAGACTTCGCTGATGCCGAGCTAGCCGATGGGTGAACCTGGATTGCAAACACTGAACTTGGATCTTGCCTTCTAGATTTATCAAACTTGCGAAGAGAAATCTTCGAGATACGAAACTGAGGGCATGAAGAAACCTCCACAAAAGCATGAGCAGGAACATGAACATGAGCAGGAGCAACTGGAACAGGAACTGGATCAAGAACTGGAGCAGAAACAGGGACTGGAGCAAGAACTGGAGCAGGAGCAGAAACTGGAACTGGAGCAAGAGCAGGAACTAGAGCTGGAGCTGGGACATCATCAAGAATATGATAAGAATCTGGGGCATGAACTGGAGCAGAGGCAAGAGGCGGATCAGAACATGGAACAGCAAGGGCGGAGTCAGGGGCCCACGATACTGCACGGATCGAAGTCGATGTTGGTGTAGAGACCTGATCTGCAGATGAACTGGAATTAGAGCTAGAACCAGCAAATCGAAATGATCTAGTACGCCAATCAATCTGCGGGTTATGTAGCTCGAACCAGGGCAGACCCAAGACTATTGGCGCATGAGGGCTAGTAATGAGATTGAAGGAAATACTACAAGAAACTCCCTCGAACAAAACCTGAAGAGGCGCAGTACATTCTGTGACTGCACCCGAAGAGATCTCCCGTCCATCAATCACTTCGACAGAAGCAGGATGCTCAACCTTGCTTCTAGGGATAGTGTGCTTACTGGCGAACACACTATCCATAAAACAAGCATTTGCACCACAATCAAGTTGCGCCAACACTTGCAATTCTCCAGCTTCTGATTTCAATGATATAGGGATGAAGAATGCCTTGCTGACCTTATCCGATGGAATAAACATGTCAGGAAATGTGGAAGGAGTCTGAGAAAAGGAGGCCAGCCGACGAGAGACTCCTACTACTCGGACCGGCCCCTGAAGTTTTCCGACTGACTTGGGCGCTTCATCGGGCATCCACGAGCAATATGGCCAGCTCCTCCACAGTAGAGGCAAAGGTTAGCCTCTCTCCGACGCTGCTTCTCGGCGACAGATAAAGGTCCTCGAACTGCCCAATCAATCTGCATAGGCTCAGGTCCTGACCTGCTGGATTCTACGGATGACACCGGGGAGGGCATAGCTACAGGCGTTTGTGTGATTGGGAAAACCTGACTACGTCTCTCTTGTCTACGTTCAAAGAGCCGATTATCACATCGAATTGCAAATCTGATGGCTTCTTCCAGCGTCTGAGGATCTTCCATAGACAACAACATATCCTTGACATCCTCACGTAACCCCCTTCGGAAACAATCTCGAAGTGCAACAACATCCCAGCAGTATCTACCGCAATCTGACAAAATTCTGATGCATATACTGAAGCTGGACGAGAACCTTGCCGTAGATTGCAAAGTTTTGTGACTGCTGTGTGCTGACGATCAGTGTCTCCAAAACATGCCTCGAGCTCTGCAGTAAACGCAGCAAAATCTTGCAACTCTGAGGCTCCTTTCTCCAATAAAGGAGCAAACCAACTTAGAGCTGGCCCTGTGAGGAGAGAACCAATCAGCCCAACTTGTTCCTGGGCCGTGGGATATCTATGAGGGTGGAGCTGGATCACAAGCTTGACCTGATTCAAAAACCCACGGAGCTTGGACCGAGTGCCATCAAACTTCTCTGGCAGGCTGATCTTAGGCTCTGATAGCCTCAGTCCAGAACTAGAAGCAGATTCATGTGAAGCAACACGTTCCTTAAGCTCCTTATTGTCCAACTGCAACTGCTGGCATACTTGAACAAGCTGCTGGACCTGCTGCAATAACGTCGAAACCTCCTCCATAGATATAAAATCACCAAATACGAGCAAAAAAGATGCTTAGGATCAGAGCAGGCAAGAACCGGTAAGGGATTCCGGTTCAAACTGTCATGAACCTACGCGAAAACAAGGAAAATATGTGGAGAATACGCAAGAAATACGGAAGAAATATGCCAAGATCGGCAAAGAATCTGATATATGAACAAGAATCAAGAATACAATGGCCCGAAGGCAAGCATGAACATGAGACAGATGCCTAGAAGGCTCAAGACTGGCGTTGAGCATTGTTTTTTCTTGTGTGAGAGGCTTCGGCAGGCATGGTCTTGGTTGTTGACCCTTTTTGGCACGTCTCGATCTAGCCAGCAAATTTTGCTTGCTATCTATCCTGATGCTTGGCCCAAACAACGGAAACGAGCTTTTCATCTCGCATGTGGCTGGCTTTTATGGTCAATCTGGAAGAGAAGGAGGTTGTTTATCTTTAAGGGCATAGATACTGCAGATGAGGTTGTTCTTCAGTGGGCGCAAGATAAAATTGTTATGGCTTACAATTGTTCTTCTCTTGATCAAGAGAAGAAAGTACTGATCTGGCATACTTACCTTCAGATTCATTCTTTTGCATAGGCAGGTGGTTGTGCTCAGTTGGATCGGTTTGTCCACTGGGGTTATAATCCTGTCTTTGCATTTATGTTGCTCTGGTTTCTAGTTGGTGAATAAAGCTTGACGTCCTTCAAAAAAAAAAAAAAAAAGGACTGGCGTTGAACCGGAATGGTTTGACAAGAAGGAGGTGCCTCCTTATATATCTAGACCAACGGTCAGGATCGCGCCACTCCAATGGATGAGATCGCGCCAAGTGTCGCGCATGCATTTAGGTTCTAGAACATTCTAGAACCTTCTGGAGATAGTCCCACATATGAGGAAGACGTGAAGGAATGTCTTCAAATATTGGTAGCGCACTTGGCAAGGGTGTGTGACTCGCAACTGGAAGGTTGCGAGTTCAAACCCTGTCTTGTGCAACTACCCTTTTGCATCTGTGTGACGACCATCTTTTGTACATAGGAGTATAATGTTCGTATGATACGAATATCCGTATGGTCGTCACAGGCATGCCCATAACAGCCATCTAGACCTCTAGATATCAAGCCATAACTAAAGAACCTAACTCTGTGATTTAGATTAAATCTTATTCTTTAGTTCTTCTATGATATCTTATATTATAATGTTTTAGTGCAAGTAATGGACCACGCCCTAATTTGAACGGCCCGGATTTAATCTAATCGATGGAGGACATGGTGCCACGTAAAAAACTTTTTTTTTAGTTTCTATCTAGGGTCCCGATGGCAGCTATGGCGACTTCGAGCATGGCGGGCTACCTGCTTTCAAGATATGGCGACAGGGTATTTGAGATAGCGAAGTGGCGAAGTGACGGGCCAGATAGTCTCATAGTCCATGGTCATCTTTGAGCTGCTTCGCTACCTTCAAGAGCTGAGGGGCAAGGCATCGCTAGGGTTAGGAATTATCAGACCAGCATATATCGTCGTTTCACTTCGTTGAAAGGATTGAACCACAGTGGAGGCGACATGTTTGCTACAACGACAAGCTTCAGATTAGAGCAAGGTAAACTTCAGATTAGGGCAAGCTTAGATTACAGGAAGCTCGCAAGGCGCTTGCACGCATAAGATTTTCAATCATAAGTATCTTAGAAGCCCCATTCGAAGATCTGGAGTTGCAAAGTGGGGCTTTATAATATATTTAGAAGAAGTGGCTGACTGATCGAAGATCATATGGCATCTGTCATGCTATTCCAACACTTTCCCTTTAAATCCAATCATAAGGGTGTGAATAGGGCCTTCTCCATATCTTTGATTATTATACAGGTCTATTTTTGTTCTGCACTCATGGATTTCAGTCTGTCATTGCAATTTTCTGCAGTATGGAGACTGAAAGCATTTCAAAAAAATGTCATGAAAGAGTTGGAACAAAAGTTCTGGTCTGAAATAGAAATGTCATGCAGACGCTTTTATGGCATGCACATCTGTATCTACTGCAATATTTCTTCTACAGCAGGTTGACTCAAGAATCCTTTGCATGATATTTTGTCTTTGTTATTGTCGTGCAACATTTTGCTTAATGTCATAGGGCCGATTTCTTTGTGCAGCAGTCAGTGCCTTTGTTCATAGAAGCATTTTTTGTTCCACATTAGAGATGCTGTGGGGTGATTCAAACCAATATTGTACATGCCCTTGCACGGATCTATTGCAATGATAAAAGAGGTCCCAGGTATATCTTTGTTTTCAGAAGATAATTGTTTGTATGGGTTTCTGATATTATTCAGCTTTTATCTGAAGGGCTTTCGGGCGCCGAAGTTCCAGTCTGATGTATCCTGGACTTGGCTTTATGCTACAGAAGTGTTGTCTTCGTTGGAGCAAAGTGATGGTTTGATTTGACTCTTTCATAACAAAGGTAATATATTTTATTCATTCTTTGTCTTCATCATTTCAAATGTAGTAGATCTCTCTATTGCAGGATTACTCTAGATCTGCATGTTTCTAGACATAGTACAAATAATTGTGGAGATTTTGAGCATTTACATTTCTAAGGTATGAAGTTGGTGCTTTTCTTGAATTTGTGCTCATCAAACCAAGTCCTGCATATGCTAAAAGTCTGAGTTCGAGGCTAACCTAAGCAGGATCACTTCTATTTCTTTGATTGCATCTTTATTCAGGTGTAAAATTTCCCTTTGATTTACTGTTCTGCACAGGGAGCTAAGTGAATGAGACTACATGATCTGTTCGTAGTATTATTTCTTGAAATAAATAGATACATCAATTTCTACAAGTGATATTGTCTTTGTTCTTTGGAAAATGTGCAACATTTCTATAATAGGACATTTGAAGGCTGTGGTAGAAACGTCAATCCAGAAACATTTCAAAATGTGTCCTTTATAATATCACATTTTTTATACTTTTTATTCATACACATTACATGTTTGATTATGTTTTGTTGCCTATAGTACTTTATCCTTTGAAAGCTCACCATTAGATTTGAAACATTTGTGTGCAAAAATTACATTTAGTTTGTTTGCGGAAGGCATTGAAGTCACTAAGAAAAACCAAAAGAATGGGAGACCGTGAATTGTGATGAGGAAGATGACAAGAGCCTTCTTCAAGACCTGTATTTGCAATATATCATAAGTACACTATCTAATCTAATCTACTGCATGGGACTAAATATGCAAATTTTAATACTCTTATAAGAGGATCATTCAAATGATTGTACATTACAAAGGAAGGCCAGTGAACATAGGAATAATCCACACACATGATTTCTAAAGTATAGAGTATTTATTTGATCCATTGTATATTACAGCTTGAAAGGCAACTAATATTAGCAAGGAAGCATTTTATCCAATGGCGTTTGAAGCAAGCTGGCTTCTGCAGCCTTGCTTTCGGGAGTAAGTTTATGTATAGTGCGACAATAACATAAATACAAACATGGAGTCCATATCATTCATAGTTTCCAACACATGCCCATGCATTTTTATATTCAAGAATATCCATTGAACCCATCTTTCATCTTTTGCAATGTTTTATATGTAATTGGCAAGAATGACATGTTTCATGTTTTATTTGCATGCACAATTGACATTCAAGTATTTCAAAAGTAGCCTCTAATTAAAGGTTCCAAGTACTTTTAAAGGTAGTTATAGATATAAAAGTGCAACACAAAATGAACAAGTCATTTAGGGCAATAAATGCAATACCCTTGAATATCACATCCATAGCCAGAACACATCCATGGTCATAGAAAAGTAGCAAATATGAGTGATTGTATGAGATTTAGTAAGCAATCTCAACAACTCATAAACATGGTCATTTGCATTTTACATGTTCCCAAAATGATCCAGGGGAGCAGAAGTTACTCTACAAGTTCCCAAAATGATCTCAAGGCACATGAGTTATTCTATGCAATTGTACAAGTTCCTAGCATTTATAGGTTTCCACATTATGCCCAGCAACGCTGGGCACCAAAACTAGTGTATGTGATGATGATCTCTGTGGAATCATTGTATTGGGAAGGGGGGTAGAGGCCTTAAAAGCCTAGTAGTTTGATGCTCCTAGCTAGCCCTCTTTAATGCACTATTAAATTCGGCCTGTGTACAAGAACCAAACCTGGTTGTGGGTGGAGGGACCAGACTGGCTTACAAGGAGGTGCATGTCTTGGCTCATGATCACATCCCTCTGGTAGTAAAGCCTATCAGGGACTACAGTGCACTAGACCTAATGCTCTGCCACTGCATGCAGGCTTTGCATGGGTTCGACACCCTTGGGGTGGTGGACACCTTCCATGGAGTTCAGTCGAGTACGGGCAGTGGCCCTCTAGTCACCTTGAGCCAGCATGCCAACCTCTGGTGGGAGCAATCCCTACCTGCCCCATCGGAACTGGGGAGATGCAACGCAGGAGTAGCCCCTCTAGCTATGCATCCGGCGGGCTACAGTCAAGTCCCAAGACTTTTCAACCTACTCTGCAAAGTGTGCACAGGAGGGGCGGATGGAGTGGACTACCCTAAGCCATGTTCTTATGCCAACCAAATCCATTTGCCATGAATTCTGTCTGTGATGACTTCTGGAGACCCAAGCCGTCAGTCATTCCTCTTGAGTCTGAGCCTTGGGTAGGATCTCCATATGTGATGTACTGGTCTTTGTCTATGCAGATATGTGGTGAACCATCCTTCGTGATGGCCATGTGATGTGATGTATTTGTACTTTCATATATGTTTACGCTTCTGTAGCTAGGTAGGCCCTGGGGGGAGATAGGGTAAAATGACACCTTCATTCTTCCCACTGGAACTCGTCAAGGTTGCAGTGATATGTGGAGGGCCTTGTATCAGCATGGAGCTGGTATGGGGGATGAACTTCTGTTTGTATACGGTGAGTGCACCGTATATGAGTAGGGGACGTCACACTTATGAGTACGATGAGGCCACCCAAAGTTTTGCTTGGGGTAAGGTCCCAACCTACTTTAAGATGGACTACTTGATAGCCATCCAACTGGACATGCAAGCCCGGCCGGACCACTATCATGCGGAGCTATTATGAAGGATTACTGCCTGATGCCTTGCTGAGGCCGAGGAGCGCATGACAGCTGCCCATGCCGCACAAGAATAGGCCGATAGGGCCAAGCAGCAACGGCAAGCGGAGGAGCTTGCCCAACAGAGTCAGGACCAGAACCAGCAGCAACCAAACCCAGAGCCGGATAACCAGCGCGGCCCTGACCAGACAGAAACTCCTACAGTTAAGAGACGGCGGAAATCCACCGCCCATAAGTGAGGGAGCGTGTATAAGGAGAAGCTCAAGACTGTTGGGGATATTGGGAAGGCCACAAGCTTTGCCTGCCGACAAGATCGAGTGGATGCAGCTCGGCCTCACCCAGTAACAGGGGGCAAGACTTTGCCCAAGAAGCCGACACAGATCCAGAGAGCGGCGCCCCCAAAGAAGCCGCATCGGTTTAGATCGGGCACTGTGGCCTTAAGAGAAATTCGCAAGTATCAGAAGACCACAGAGCTGCTGTTACGAAAGCTTCCCTTCTAGCGCTTGGTCCGTGAGATAGCCCAAGAATTCAAGACTGACCTGCGGTTCCAGACTTTTGCATAAGAGAAAGTATTGCTTCAAGATGAACACTAGTCTTCTAGAGAAAGGGGAATTTATGTAGAGGCTGGAGGAAATCATTAGCAGAAATCCTAAGCCTGTAGGTTCTGTTGAATGGATGGAGTACTGGATTAATAGCGCAACATAGATTAAATGTTGGCTCTAGGAATGGGAAAAGGTTTTTTTTTTTCAGAACAAGGTTTACATGAAAAATTTAAGAAGCTGTGACGTTCCAAAGGCCGCGATATCGCCCGGGGCGTATACTGCGTCTTTGCCTAAATCCGCCGCGTTACCGCCACCCTCGGTGGCGTGTACGCTAGCGTGTAGCCAGGTGAGTAGCCCTAGGGGGCAACTTGCCAGAAATATGTGCAACTATTAATGTGCACATTTTCCAATGTACACATTAATGTGGGCACACATTTCCAAGTGGACACTTCATGCCAAGTGGGCCACACCCATAGGTGCAATTAATGTGCACATTTTCCAATGTACACATTAATGTGGGCACACATTTCCATGTGTGCACATTTGGCCACCTAGCCCTTAAAGGCAAGTGGGCCCATTTCCAATTATCCCACATGCCAAAAGGGGATAATTGGAAACCCTAACCAACCCCCTTGTCTATATAGGGTAGGAAACCCTAACTAGCCCAATTTTCGATTTTAGGGCTTAAGAACTCTGTTTTGGCTGCCTCAACAGCCAAAACCGCATCCCAAACTCTGACTGGGAGAATTGCATCCTTAGTTTCTCTAGATTCGAGCGTTTCAGCAGGATGGTCGAGCTCAGGTCAGGAGGAGCCTCTCAAGGATCAGGTATTTGGCCAATTAGATAGTCTAAACCCTATTTTAGTCATTGTATCAGTAGGTTTAGCCTATTAGATTGGCCATAGCAGCCCTCTAGATCTCTGGATAGCAGATTCTAACTAAAGAACCTAACTCTATGTTGTAGATTAGATCTTATTCTTTAGTTCTTCTGTGATGTATATGGATGATGTATCTCTATGAACTCCTTGTATTGGGAAGGGGGGTAGAGACCTAAAGCTTTGTAGTGATGCTCCTAGAGTAGCCTCTCTAGCACCTTTGTAGATGCGGCACGTGCACAAGAGCCACACACAGTTTGTGGGTGAAGGGGCCGACCGGGCTTATAAGGAGGTTAGGTGTTCGACTCTGAGCGATCCCTATGGTGTGTTAGTGTTTGCGGGGATCATTGTGACTAGGTCTAATGGCTTGCCAGCTGCGTGTGGGCAAGGCATGGGCTCGACACTCGTGTGAGGTGGTGAATATGACCTTCCATTGAGTTCGAGTCGAATACGGGCAGTGGCCCTCTAGTCACCTTGAGTCAGCATGTAGATCTCTCGAGGGAGAGATCCCTACCGCCCCCATCGAATGGGGAGATGCAACCCGGGATATAGCCCCTTGGCTATGCATCCCGAGGGCTAAGGTCGAGGTCCCAACACTTTTCAGCCTACTCTCGCAAAGTGTGCACGAGGGGCGGATGGAGTGGACAACCCTATGCCATGTTCTTATGCCAGCCAAATCCATTGCCATGAATTCATGCCTTGCTGAACTCGAGACCCAAGCCCGTCAGTCATCCCTTTGAGTCTGAGCCTTGGGTAGGATTCCCTATGTGATGTGCTGACCTTTGTCTATGCAGATATGTGGAGGACCATCCCTCGTGATGGTCATATGATGTTGATGTATGTGCTACTTGACATGTATGTTTACGCTTCGCGCCTAGGTAGGCCCCGAGGGAGGCGGGGTGCAATGACCCTTCCACTCTTCCCACTTTGGAACCCGTCCGCGGTTGCGGTGTCATGTGGAGGGCCCCTGTATTAGCATGGAGCTGGTATGGGGGATGAACTCCTGTTTGTATCACGGTGAGTGCACCGTATCTGGCGAGGGGACGTCCACTGGTATCGAGCTATGTTCTTGGAGACCAAGAGCAAAGCACCGCCATGTTCCCGATAGCACTAACTTGATAGGATCCTCAAACCTCGAAAAATGAGAGAATTTTTTTTTCTCATTTTTGTAGTTTATGCTAAGCTAGTAACAGTTAAAATGAATAAAAACGTAAAAAGACTAAAATTGATGAGCCAACATCCAAAAAGTAGGAATTGGTCTCACACGTCGCCGAGAATGATTTCTACATTCTAGAAATCGGGTCAACAAACGTCTTGACATTCACATTCGACCTGACACTAAAAAAGTTGTAAATTACAGTAAAATACCTTGATAATTCTAAATTTAAGCTAAGAATTAGTAGATTTAGCATGTTACATGTTAATTAAGTAGTGGGCCCCACCATGTCTCACCACACGTCGCCGGAGGACGGGTTTCTAGATTCTAGGAATGGGCTGGGCATAGCGTGAGACCTTGCTTAATTAGGTGTTTTTAGGTGCTCTAGACAACCCAAAAGGTAGTTTAAAAAATTGACCTAAAATTGGCCCTATAAATGGAACCGGACCCCTCCCATTTTTCCCCGTTCTTCCCTAGAACTTAAAAAAGATTTGTCAAAGGCGATCTTCCGGGCGCTTTAGCTCGATCAACAAACCGTAAGATGATGGCCCGCACAAAGCGGTACCAAGGAAGCCTAGCCGGATCCTCCAGCGCCCGTATCCGGCCTCTTTCACGGGATTCTTCGGGAACGCCTTCTCCACGGGCGGCGAATCTTCGCCGAAGTGAGGAAGCGGGTCGGACGGGCGACCACCTGTAAACTCTTGGAGGACGGCCGCCGGGGCGTCATGAACGAGATCCTCGGCGAAATTGCACGGCGGGGGCGTGAAGCCGAAGCAGCAGCAGGAGCAACACCGGGGGACGCCAACCCACGGGAGGAGCGAGGGAACAGGCGGACCCATCAACAGCCCAAGAACAACCCTGTGTCGAGATCCACCCTCGCCAGGAGGAGCAGTGGAAGAGAGGAGCGCGAGTCACCGAACTCACCCCCCTGGAAGAGGTCGATTTCGCGACGACGCCCACAAGTACGGCCAAGAGCGCCACGGAGCAGAGGACAAAGAGTCGGGAAGACGACCACTACAGCCAAATGGACCCAAGAAGAGGAGGGCCAAAGCCGTGAAGGCGTGCAAGAGGAAGCCGGTAAAGGTCTGGAAGCGAGTCAAGGTCCTTGCCATCAACGAGCCATCTGGGAGGGGAGACTTCCCCACCACCGACGACTCTGGATGGAGACCACGCGTCGGGCGCACGGGCAAGCTCTTCAAAGCCCCCTGGCCGTATTGTGAAGAGGTCCCGAGCGCATGTTCCCCAAGAAGGGGAGGAGATCGGGATGTAGCTAGCAAGCCCCCACCGCTTCCCGACGCGGATAGGGTCAAGGCCCCACCACGAACGGAAGCATATGTGATAGACCCCTAAAGGTCTATCGAAGAGGATCGTGGAGCACAACGGCATTATATGGCAAAGTGGGAGGCCTACAATGCCTATTACCGAGAGCACCGGGTGAGAACGATTGAAGGCGGACACCCGGCGAAAGAGCCGTGCAATCGAAGCCCCCTCCACCAAAGCCCAAGCCTCCCCGAGCACCAGGGAAGAAGCGGAACAAGAAGAAGAAGCCGGAAGACAGGGCACTCAAGGAGATCCGCCACTTTCAGAAGAGTTACGGACTCGATTCCCGGCGCCGTTCAGCCGCTTGGTCCGCTGGTCATCCAAGAATACAACACAGACATGCGCGTGACCGATGAGATGCTGCTGTGTTTACAGGAGGCGGCCGAAGCGCATATAGTAAAGCATTTTGAAGATTCAACGGCCTGCACGGTGCACGCGAAGAGGGTTACCCTCATGAGGCAGGATATGTATCTTGCCAGGCACATCAAGGGAGAACGCCCTTGAACCTTGTAAATAACTGAAAAATTTTGTTAATATAAAGAAAATTTTGTGTAAATAAAGTGTCAAACCCTGTTTAAATAGGTCAAGATATCGATCCCTAGCCTTCGTTTTAATTAAATTGGAGTTTTGAGCAAAATTGAGACGATGTCTCACCGCGTACACGCCAGACAGATTTCTACATTTTAGAAATCTGGCCGGGCGCAACGCGATGAGACCATGCCCAAAAATGCCCAAAACAGCTCCAAATCGACCAAGTAAGGGGTCAATTCTGCCTAACTCGATGAGTTTAGTGGAATTACAGCCTTAGATCACCTAAATTGAGTAATCCTAGCCCAATTAGGACCTATGTCTCATACGTCGCGCCAGGACAGATTTCTACATTTTAGAAATCGGGCTGGGCGCAACGTGTGAGACCCCGTACCATTTCGTCACCAAATGATCTCCAACTGTACAATAGGTTCCGTAGCTGTTCTTAGCATGCTCAAACTCTAGAAATAGTCTTCAAACTTGCAATTGCATCCCTTAATAGATCAGAATTGCCTAATCTCAGTAAAATCTAGGTCATCCAAAAATTAGGGTTTTCCCCTTTCTATAAATAAGTCCCCCATTTCTCATTTGGCACCCTGCAAATTTGCTCCCCACTGCTTAGGCGATCTTTCAGCTCCCTGAGGCGCTTCTGCATCCGTTTGATACTCCCTTCTTTGCTAGATCAATGGCTACTGCTGATTTCGGGCGATGGTACAGCGCCAGTGCCCATGCTGCTGAGGCGGATGTCAACGACATCTTCCAAGTCTTTGTGAAAGAAATCGACATCCAAGCTACGCTAAATGCAACCCCAGCTTATAGGCAGGTGCTAGCAGAATTTCAAGCTAGGGTAGGACCCTCCCTTGTTCAAGTTCCCCCTTGCATAGGATACTTTGTTCCCCGCCCATCCCTTCAAGCAGCCTTGGGCGATGTCCCCAACATCGCCAAATACTTGACTAACAAGGCGCAGAGACTACCTGACTACATGGTCCTCGGCGACCAACAGACCAAGTACTTCTCTTACACCAGCCTAGCCATCTTCTTATCCCACCGCGCCGAGAACCCGATGGGGGCAACCTCTATCCCTCCGATGGAGGTAGACCCCATAGCAGTGCAAGAGGAAGAGCAGATGCTGTTGCAGTATCAACAGGAACAGGAAGCAAGAGAGGATGAAGAGGAGTCGGACGACGAAGGATACACCTGAGCTCGACTCGCATCGAAGAACGGCGCCAAGGAGAGCAGGAGCTGATCAATTTCGAGCAAGCCAGGGGCATCGAGTTGCTCCCCCACTTTCTGGCTAGGCATCACAAGCCTAGCCCCTATCATCATCGACGGAGAGGAGTATCTACTCCTCAAACACATCCGGGAACCTTCCCCAATGCGGGGAGAGGGAGCTCAGTTGGACGAACCGCCTCCACCACCGCGGGAGATCGACATGGACGACTTCATCGCCCGGGAGCCTCGTGACTTCCCGCTTCAAGTGAGGGAGTCCGACACCTACACGGGGGAGACGACCTCCCATATCCAGCCTACAAGCAGCATCGTGCAATTGATGGACGAGCGGAGCCGCCAACGAGAGGAGGAGTTCCTCGCCCTCCAAGAACGATGATGGGGATCCGTGGGAAGACCATGAGCATCCTAATGCCGGGTCCTTCGATATCACCCCGCCAAAAGGAGAAGGAATCGACCTCGGGAGGCTCGACCGCACAATTGAAGACTACTGGGGAGCTCACCGAAGTTGAGGTCGACGAGCTGTTGGGCACCTGGCCGGAGAGGCCAAACAAGCGGAGAAGCTTCACACACAAACGACAATGTCGCCAGTACTACTTGCCGCTGCCGATGGATGGGAGAATAGCGTAATTCACCGCAAGTTCAGTCCCCGTGAGGCTTAAGAAGGAGTGTTTATGCTGATTGCACTCTCAGCTTCCCGGCAGCATGCTCGAATAGCAACAAATGTCGACTATGCCGCCTTAGTCAAGAGGGCAATGGCACTCGACCTCTTCGACCGCCATACCCCACCGTCGCCAAAGAGATTAGCGATGGATCATGCCCTTACATCCGACCGCGGGGTAGAAGACCCGGTGAGAGCCATCCGGGAGGCTCGCCAGCAAGCATCATCGGGAACTTGGGTCACTTTCGGTAGGGGCGGCCCAAGTTAAGAAGTTTCTTGAAGACAACCCGCCTTACCTGGCGATTTCAAGACTAGTTAGACTCTTGATCCCGGAGACTTTTTGTATCTAAAATATTATATGATATATAAATACAATTCTCTGCAGCACTTTAAATGTTTTGTTGATGTATTTTGCCCCACAATTATACCAACAAACATAAACAATGCAAGAAGAACAAATGGAACTAATCATATAGCCATGAATTGCTTGTGTATGCAGCCCGAGGCCTAAACGCTAGGGAACGACAAACTGCGAGACCTTATAGAAGAACAAACCCCGCCCGCACCACCCCCAAAGGAACCTATTTGAAGATAGGGAACCCATGACCCCAGAGGAGGAGATAGCCCGTGATGAGGACGGACTGAGCAGATAAAGGCATTACCGTCCCACAAGCAGGTGAGTGGGTTCGGTGGGCAATGCTCGATTACGCAAGCATCAGCTCCTGAGGGAAGGAAGGGACAAGAAGAGGAGCAAGAGAAGGAGATCCCCAAATCCGAACCTTCCGACTCAAGTTCGTGACTCGACCCACTCGAGGAAGAGGAAGAACAGCTCGGAACGAACAGATGGAAGGCAGAGAACACCCCGTGAGGGACGACAAAGAGATACCGTGGCCTCGACTACCGTAAGAAGGTAGATTCCGCGACCGGGCAATGTATGGAAGGCCCGAACTGAATAGTTCTCGGGGGAGAACAGGTCGATTGGAAGCAGAGGCATGGCTGGACTAAAATGAGCGAAAACCTGAAATGCTTATGGCATGAAGGATAAGGACAAAGGCGAGTTGCAACAGCCAACTTGAAAGGAGCCGCCGGATTTGGTGGAAGGGTTATGCAAAGGCACACGGCCAAGCGGGGATGCTTGTAAGTTCGTGAAAGTTTGCTAAAGCCTTCAAAGCCCATTACGCCCGAGGGAACATAAGTCCAAATGATGCGCCAGCTTTACAGTTACGCGACAAGGCAACAAATCGGTTCGTAAATATCTGAGAGGAATTCATGAGGCTAAGGTCAGATGTGCCGGGTTGGGAGAGAAGCATGCAAAGAGAAAGCTATATTGAGGGGCTGAATGAGGAGATCCGCAAGCTTGTGAGGGCAATAAACCCTAGGGCGATGATCGGCGGAATCCAAGGCTATAAGCTTGCGGGGTCGACCTCGAATAGCGCACAAGCAGCCGGTACTTCGGGATAAAGGCAAGGCTTACGAGAAGCTATAGCCCCTGTGGCAGCCAGTCCAGTCCAAATAGAGCCCCATATGGTGGGAACCGGGGGAAGCAAAGAGAAGAAGCAGTGTGTCCTTCAAGGACAAGCGGAGAGAGGTCAAACTACTCCAAAGCAAAGGTAATCCTTTTTTGCAAGCGATGCCCAAGGAAAAGAGGCAGGAGTGCATAGAAAAGCAACGTGCTTCAGTGCTTCCAAATAGAACCATAGGACAAAGAAACCGTCCCCTCGTCATGAGTGCAGCTCTAGCAGAGTTGGGAGATTGGGGCGCCCTGACGACGACGGCGAAGAGGCCCGCGACTACATCCGTGGTGAGTGTCACATCTTTGCCGCAATAGATCTGACAAGCAAGCAGAGAGCCAAGATAAGGTAATTTCCACGGTAGGGAAGGCTAAAGCTAAGTCCTTCATAGTCTTGATAGACTTCGTGAAGTAGCCATAACTTTGCATCCCCGCAATGGTTCAAATGTTGAAGTTGAAGCCGCTAAAGTCAAAGCCAAGACCCGTTGTTTTAGCAAGTGGTGCAAGTAAAGGCGCATCTACGGGCAAGAGAATTAACCGACATCGACTTGCCAGGGATTAATATCCGGATAGGGGCAGAAGTAATGGGCATTGGAAAGTATGACTTGATCATAGGAATGGAGTACCTTGGGCCAGCGAGGGGCCATTATCGACTATGGAAGCGGAAGGTGACCTTCCCAACGCCCGACAACAAAGATCATTGAGATAACAGTAAGGAAGTTGTTCCCATCATGCGGTGTATGTCTTCTAAACTTCAAAGTGCATCAAGAGTGAGCAAGTGGCATACATCTTCAAGCTTGAGATTAGTGAGCGGAATCGGAAGGAAGCAAAGAAGACAAGGTGCTCGGCAGAATTTACCGCTAAGTTGCTAAGCTGATCACGGAGTTCCACGATCTCTTCCCGGATGAGATCAAGCGGCCCTCCTTATAGGGGAGTCGAAAAGCGAGATAGCACTCGAACCGTGAACAAAGCCAACAAGCAAGGCTCCATATAGAATGACAACGCAGAGTTGCCTGAGTCAAAAAGCGATTCATGAGGAGCTTTCGACCTAGGTTTCATTAGACCTAGTGTCTCGCCGTTTGGGCGCCCATTCTTTTGTCAAGAAGAAGGATGGATCTTTGAGGATGTGCATAGACTATAGACAGTTGAATAAGCACACCATTAAGAACAAGTATGCGCTTCCAAGATCGGGCGACTTGATGGATCAGCTCCAAGGTGCAAAGATCTTCTCCAAAAATCGACTTAAGGTCGCTATCATCGATCGATAAAGGAAGAAGATATCCATAAGACCGCCTTGAGCACGCGGTATGGGCATTATGAGTTCACTGTAATGCCTTTAAACTTATCAAATGCCCCCATAACGCTCATGAGGCTCATGAACGATATCTTCGTGGGAGTTCCCGGACACCTTTGTGATTGTTTTCTTTGACGACATTTTGGTGTATAGCAGATCCCTTTGAAGAGCACGCATACAACACTTGAGAAGAGTGCTAGAGAAGTTGAAGAGGCACCCAGGTTATGCGCCAAGTTGTCGGTGCCACCGCGCACGTAAAAGGTGGAGTATCTAGGTCATGTGATCTCGCCAGAAGGCATCTCAACAGACCCGCCAAGATTGAAGCCGCCATTCGGGGCGGCGCCAAGAATGTGCATGAAGTCGGGTTTCCTCGGCCTAGCGGGTACTACAGAAGTTCGTGAAGAACTTTGCTAAGATAGCAGCCCCGGCAACGCACTGGACGAGGGCGAGAAGGTGAAAGATTGGGTAGAGCATTGGCACAAGAAAGCCCAAAAGGGGTTTGAATTGTTGAAGGAAGCTTTAACAACAGCCCCATCCTTAACCCCCGCCACCGGAGAAAGATAAGCTTGTAGCAACAGATCGCGAGTAAGATAGCTACTGTGCAAAGCTTATGCAAGAAGAGCGTGTGGTAGCGTATGATTCCGTGAAGATGAACGACGCCGAGACGCTGCCACCCGACGACGATCGGGGAGTTGCTTGCGGTTGTCGGGGCATTAAGAATATGGAGGCATTATCTCTTGGGAAGGAAGTTCCAATTGATACCACCATCGAGCCTCCAATATGTATTCACGCAACCACACCTTTAATCTGAGGCAATGGAGATGGATGGAGTTCCTCGAAGAATATGACTTTGATATAGTCTACAAGCCGGGAAGCTCAATGTGGTAGCAGATGCGCTTTCAAGGCATCCCCGACAACTAGAGTGCATTGCAATGCAATTTCGACGCTCTCCAAATGACTTTGGTAAGAGGATTGAAGAGTCCTTGCCAACGGATGTGGATTTCGGGAAGTATGGGCAAGCCTTTCAAGGAGGCTAGAAACAGATAAAGAGCGGGAGGCCTTCAAGCATTATAAGAAGGAAGGCAACTTTGTTATACCATAAGAACAAGTTGTGCGTGCGAATCATCGTGTAAGGAAGTTGATCCTCCATGACACGCACAACAGCCCAATAGCTGGCCATGCGGGATTCATGAAAACATATTTCAAAGTCGCGCAGCAGCCTATTATTGGGGAATGAAGAAACAAATAGCTCGCTACATCAAGGAATGTCACTATGCCAGCCAGACGGCGGAGAAGCTAATTCCGTGGGCATTAGAGCCATTAGCGGTGCCAAACGCTAAGTGGGAGGTAATCAGCATGGATTTTATCACGCGGACTCCCAAGAATCGGCGAGAGGCAAGGATGCCTTGATGGTAGTGGTCGACAAGTTGTCGGCGAGATGGCACATTTTGTGCCTTGCGTAACCACGCGATACAAATTATGGATACAAAGAAAGCTCTTCACCAAAGAGATCTTCAGTGCTTCATGGCATGCCAAGGGAGATCATCTCCCATTGGGATCCGAAGTTCATGAGCCTTTTGGCAAGACCTCTTTGCGACGATCCGCACGGCTATCCATGAGCACGGCATACCATCCTCGCGACGGATGGCCGACGGAAGCGGACCAACAGGATTTTAGAGGACATGCTACTAAAACTATGTCCGAATAAGCAAAGTATGTGGGAAGAATTTATTCACTTGGTGGAGTTTGCATACAATAGCACCAAGCGGGAATCATCCCAAATGTCGCCGTTTATGATCAATTACGGCTATCGGTCTTGCCTAACTCCGCACACTTGGCACAATCCCGTCAAAAGTGGAAGTTTCGCGGCCAGATGTTGACGGATATCGCAAACAGCTTGTGGAAGAGATTAGAGGGTATCACGCTAGCAGCAAGAAGTCGACAAAAGAGCATCAGCAAAGCATCGAGCGAGTAAGAGAGTTCAAAGTTGGAGATGATGTTTGGCTCAAGATCAAGGTGAAGCGTGCTAAGCTCGTGATCGGCAATTGCAAGAAGCTTGCTCCAAGGTGGGGTGGACCTTCGTAATAGTCGAGAAAGTAGGTAATCAAGCCTACAAGCTAGACTTGCCCGGACACCTAAAGATTCATAAGGTCTTCCACGTGAGTTTGTTTGAAGAAGCATACCCCAAATCTAGACGGTCTTGGATTCGCCAACGTTGTTGGAAATGACGGAGGAACAAATTTGAAATAATTCCGAATTGATTCTTGATAAAGCTTTCAAGAAAACGAGGAGATCGAGAATTCCTCCGAAGATTTGGTCAAGTGGAAACACTTACCAGTGGAAGACGCGACGTGGGTACTTAAGAAAGATTTAGTAAAGCAGTATCCACAGTTTATGGAGCAATGGGACGGCAAGGTCATCTCCGAAGAAATCGGCTCAGGCATGTCGATTTGTGTAGGTTAATTCTTGTGTAGTTAAGATTAATCTACGCATGCAACCTACGCTTAGTATGGGTCGCATGCGTTGTTACCGATGATGGGACCACTACGGTGATCTCTAGGGCGTGGTGTAATGTCAATGTAGGCATGACCGCGTTTCCGCTTGGGCGAGTGGAAGGTAGATTAGAAAGTCTACTTCTGTCCCACGGAAGTAGACGACCTCGAGAGAAAGGAGGTCATTGAGGAATGCATTGATAGGAAAAGCACCTTTAGCCCCATATATGCTTTGATAGGAGGAATCTATCCTTCGCCCCCACGCCGAAAGGATATCCTCCATGTTGGGCAACTAGAGGTGTAGGCATGAGCGGCATATAGGCATGTAGGCTACTGCCTCTCATGCCATAATGGAAGATTCACCCTCTTCCTACGCCGGGAGATTAGCCATGCATCCATGTAGATAGGTGGGGTGGTCACCATATAACCAAAATTTTATTAATAATTAAATGATACTAACGTAGTGTCGACCTGCAGGCCAGTAGAGCGCTCGGGAGGGCAAGGAGGTCGAGCTACGAAGACTTGCAACACAAATTTTTTGTTGGAATGTGTTGCAAGGAATGAAGAGTACCTCGGACGTAATTTTAAAATTTTGATAAACTTAATCGTAATGTTAAGTGAATTTTGGAGTAATCTGTTTAGTAATGTTGTGAATTGATAAGTTATTTCATAATATAAGGATGTGATAATGTCATAAAAATATTACCTTGAGGTAATTTTAATAAATGTGTAGCAATTAGAGTAGTAATCGTATGTATCAGGTTGATTGCAGGTTACGATGATCCCAAGGTGGGGAGACCCACGATGCTGCGGACAACATCATTTCAAGGTGGGGAGAATGTGACGTTCCAAAGACAAGATATCGCCCCGGGACGTATACCGTCTTGCCTCCACACGCCGTACCGCCACCCAAATGACGGTACGCTAGCGTGTAGCCAGGTGAGTAGCCCTAGGGGGCAACTTGCCAGAAATATGTGCAACTATTAATGTGCACATTTTCCAATGTACACATTAATGTGGGCACACATTTCCAAGTGGACACTTCATGCCAAGTGGGCCACACCCATAGGTGCAATTAATGTGCACATTTTCCAATGTACACATTAATGTGGGCACACATTTCCATGTGTGCACATTTGGCCACCTAGCCCTTAAAGGCAAGTGGGCCCATTTCCAATTATCCCACATGCCAAAAGGGGATAATTGGAAACCCTAACCAACCCCCTTGTCTATATAGGGTAGGAAACCCTAACTAGCCCAATTTTCGATTTTAGGGGCTTCGAACTCGCTTTTAGCCGCCTCAACAAAAAAACCGCATCCCGCACTCGTTTGGGAGAATTGCATCCTTAGTTTCTCTAGATTCGAGCCGTTTGCCAGGATGGATGGTCGAGCTCAGTCGAGGAGCCTCTCAAGGATCAGGTATTTGGCCAATTAGATAGTCTAAACCCTATTTTTAGTCATTGTATCGAGGGTTTAGCCTATTAGATTGGCCATAGCAGCCCTCTAGATCTCTGGATAGCAGATTCTAACTAAAGAACCTAACTCTATGTTGTAGATTAGATCTTATTCTTTAGTTCTTCTGTGATGTATATGGATGATGTATCTCTATGAACTCCTTGTATTGGGAAGGGGGGTAGAGACCTAAAGCTTTGTAGTGATGCTCCTAGAGTAGCCTCTCTAGCACACTGTAGATGCGGCCTGTGCACAAGAGCCACACCTGGTTGTGGGTGAAGGGGCCAGACTGGCTTATAAGGAGGTTCGTGTTCTGACTCCTGAACGATCCCTATGGTGTGTTAGTGCTGCCGGGGATCATTGTGACTAGGTCTAATGGCTTGCCACTGCGTGTGGGCAAGGCATGGGCTCACACTTTCGTGAGGTGGTGAATATGACCTTCCATTGAGTTCCAAATCGAATCACGGGCAAGGCCCTCTAGTCACCTTGAGTCATGTAGATCTCTGGAGGGAGAGATCCCTACCCCCCCATCGAATCGGGAGATGCAACCCGGGGATATAGCCCCTTGGCTATGCATCCCATGAGGGCTACAATCAGTCCCAACACTTTTCAGCCTACTCGCAAAGTGTGCACAGGGAGGGGCGGATGGAGTGGACAACCCTATGCCATGTTCTTATGCCAGCCAAATCCATTGCCATGAATTATGCGCTCCCGAACTCAACTCGAGACCCAAGCCCGTCCGGGCATCCCTTTGAGTCTGAGCCTTGGGTAGGATTCCCTATGTGATGTGCTGACCTTTGTCTATGCAGATATGTGGAGGACCATCCCTCGTGATGGTCATATGATGTTGATGTATGTGCTACTGACATGTATGTTTACGCTTTCGCAGCTAGGTAGGCCCTGAGGGAGACGGGGTGCAATGACCCTTCCACTCTTCCCACTGGAACCCGTCACGGTTGCAGTGTCATGTGGAGGGCCCTGTATTAGCATGGAGCTGGTATGGGGGATGAACTCCTGTTTGTATACGGTGAGTGCACCGTATACGAGTAGGGGACGTCACAGAAGCAATCTGATTAGCACGCCTATGGAGCAAGAAAATAACATTAGAATGCTTATTGAGAAGGAAGAACTAAGAATCCCTAAAGGTTGAAAATTTAAAGCTAAGACCAAGAAGATAAGGAAGGATGAAAGATGCAATTCTAAGTACTTCTTCATCAAGGCAAAATCCAGAGCTAAGAGAAGTCAGATTTATCAAGGTTGGAAACAACTTGATTTCTAACGATGAGACCTTACGAAAACTGTTGCTGATCATTGTCATCAATATCATGAGCACCAACAAGGATAATGCTCTAAACATCGTCGAAGAGTTCATCAACCTGGAAAGGAAAGTCAACAATGATCAGAATTTTGGTTTTACTAAACCCTTTGAGAATATGGAGCTTTTGAAGGTAGTTCGAGATGGAGAATGGCAAGACCCCAGGTCCAAAAGATTTTCCATCATACTTTTCAAGAAAACATGGTCAATTCTTGGGTACTATATAACAATTGTAGCTATCGAGTTCAAAGAAAGAAAATTCTTGGATATAAGAATTAACACCAACCTCAATGCTCTCATCCCAAAGTTGGACTCTCCCCGTACCTTCTTAAGTTATAGACCTACTAGAAAAAGTGCCCAGCGTTGCTGGGCTTTTATTGGGATTAAATACAAAAATTAATCAAGATATGGTTGAGAATGTCTAGTTGGGTATATATAGTCTTTCATTGTAAATTAGAGTTTGAAATTGTCCTTTGAAATGATAAATTCATTTGAGCTTAAAATTTGAAACAACTTACAAAGTTTTGAGATGTTCGTATAGCAATCATCTTGCATTCATCATACGGTGAATTTTTGTCTCGACTTGGTATGTTGTCTTGCAAGGCTATCATATCCATTTAGCTCTCATCGGCACTCCTTCAAAGTGACTTCCTCGCTTGGATATCATAGAACATTCTCATTGCATAATGCATATTTCCAATTTCGACCAATGAATGCCGATATTTGTCGACAATTTCTCGTAGATTGTCATTCTTCGTCCCCAGAGGATAATGGTCGAGGACCTATATGGGTGCATCATCTATTAGTTGTTCATATAAATGGGAGCTGTAGAACTTAATGCTTTAATATGATGCTTAATGTTGGCGAGTCATTGTATATGTTGTTTTCAATGGTGTGGTTGTTAACATCTTGTATATGTTCCTTAGTAACCACATCATCTTGCAAATGTGGGCGGTGTTGGGCATAAGTTCAAAACTTGTTAAAGATGTTAGGGGTGGCGTGCGGCATAAGTAAAAAAAAACTATTAAAGATGCTAAGATGTGATAGTTAAAATATTGTGTCAAGTACTAACGTGCACTATTTTTGCCTTTTCTTCAAAAATCCATCCTTAACAATCTCTAAATAAAATTCCTATACAAATAGGTCTATTTCTTTCCTTAGATCAATTTATTCGAAGATGATCATTCTCGCTAATATTGTAGGATCTACATGCCAAACCTTTCTACCATTTGCATGACTCTTAGTTCAATCATCCAACCTTCCTCTTATATGAGGTTACTGAGTTGAAGGGTTTCTTTTATTTACTATGGAATTTATTTTATGGAGGAAAATGAGTCGAAATTCGCTTTAAATAGACATTCAATTCACTTTGATGGTGTAAGAATGTTGATCTTAGGTAAAAGGGTGCACAATTTATGATGCAAGGATGACGATGTAAGTTTTCTATAGATTAATGTGTAAGTTTTCATATAGATTAATGTGACCTAAAGAGCATTCAAGAGGATGAATGAGAGTTTCTCATGACGTTGCACCTGCCATTTGATATGGTGCTCGGGGGAGTGGCCTTGTATGAAATAATATTTATTGATATGATCAAGTAAGAAAGTTGTCCAATATATCTAAGCCTTGATATTATCAAAGAGAGAGCTAAAAATAAACCTTGACCTTTATCTAAAAGCAAAAGGGCAAAAAAAAAGTGTTGTTATCTATAAATAAAAGGACAACTTTGAGATGTGATATCTCTGCGACCACAACTCAGAAATCGGCGATCCTTATCTTGTTGGAAAGCTCTTGAAGTCTAGTTTCCAGATTGCATTGTTTATCTGTAGATTCCTTATAGTTTAAAAGTTATGCCCAGAAAGGTGCATAGGGGTCTAAGCTGACTGCACAACTAGATCTGCTTCTTCCTATGTTGATGATGAGCCGAGCTTTGCTCTGCGGTATTTTCTTTAGTTTCCGGCTTGATCATATCACTAGAAGGAGTTCCTGTAACACCAATGGTTGGTGGCTAGAAAGAGCTTGTTCTTCTACAGTCTTGCGGAGTAGCTTGACTTGGTGACATCTCTTCTAATTGGTCCGGTTGGGCGGTAAATCGAGTACCCTGTGGTGTTTTACTTTCTAATAAGTTGATGAATTTGCAGGAAGCACAGAGCATTCGTAACAGTTGGTATCAGAGCTCAGTTTCAGTCTTTACCAGTGGAGCTGTGGGTGATGGAAGTGTTGGAAATTTGAGTGGCTTAGCAGCACACAAGATATCTTAAGGTAATGCAAGAAGCGAGAACTTCTGAAGCCGAGAAGAGTAAAGGTGAAAAGAAAGCAGCACAAGAGGTCCAAGAGGAGCAAATTGCAAATAGGTTACCTCTTGTCTGCTATGAAATTGATGTTTATGGATTGTGATTAGAATCTTTAGATATTTCTTATTGCATCCTTATGGTTGAGGTTGGTGCCTCAACGGATAATTTTAGATTGTTGTCTAAAATTATGAGCAGTAGTTGGTGCTACTGGCTGAAGTTGATGCCTCAAAAATAAAAAGAGTTGGTGCTCTTTTCCAAGTAAATGGAAAGAGTTATTGCTCTTGTCCAAGTGATTGGAATGAGCTGATGCCATGTCCAAGAGGTTGAAATGAGTTGACGCCATGTCCAAGAGGTTGGAATGAGTTGACGCCATGTCCAAGAGAACGGAATGAGTTGATGCCATGTCCAAGTGAATGGAATGAGTTGGTGTTCATGTCCAGGTGAATAGAATGTTTGCTATTCCTGATATTCGCAGGTCTTCTAGTTGGTGCTGGAGATTGCAAGCTGGAATAGAAACTGATCAGAAGTTGGTGCTTTTGGTGGAGGTTAGTAAATATTTTATTTTAAACTAACCTATACTTTGAGACAAATTAAGTTGATGTTTAACTTGTGGTTTTTGGAGACCTTTTCGAGGAAATAAGTTTATTCCTGAGAATGGAAGGGGAAAGTATCTTTCTTGTTCAAGTTAAATGGTGATATTTAACTTGAAGGACTAGAAAGGGCTAGGAATGCGATGACTGTTCAAGTGAGGGACGCCTACTTGATGGATCAGTATGGAGATTTTTCTGTCCAAGTGCGGACCCTGCCTTGGAGGATCATAAAAATAACATTCCTAAGGGGACAAGATTGGTCCCAAGAAGGGAAAGACTAACACGCTTTTCAGAAATTGATTGATGATCAATTTTGAATGGGAGGGTTTGATAGTTTCCTTTTAGATATAATGGCGATCGAGGACGATCAGTCTTGAGAAGGGAAGGAATCGATAGTCTTTGAGAAGGGATGTAAATGTTTAAGAAAGATGATCGAGGACGATCAGTCTTGAGAAGGGAAGGAATTGATATGGTGCTCGGGGGAGTGGCCTTGCATGGAACAATATTTATTGATATGATCAAGTAAGAAAGCTATCCAATATGTCTAAACCTTGATATTATCAAAGAGAGAGCTAAAAATAAACCTTGACCTTTATCTAAAAGCAAAAAGGCAAAAAAAAAGATGTTGTTATCTATAAATAGAAGGACAACTTTGAGATGTGATATCTCCGCGACCACAACTCAAAAATCGGCGATCCTTACCTTGTGGGAAAGCTCTTGAAGTCTAGTTTTCAGATTGGACTTGGTTGTTTGTAGATTCCTTATGGTTTAAAAGTTATGTCCAGAAAGGTGCATAGGGGTCTAAGCTGACTGCACAACTAGATCTGCTTCTTCCTATGTTGATGATGGGCCTAGCTTTGCTCTGCGTATTTTCTTTAGTTTCCTGCTTGATCATATCACTAGAAGGAGTTCCTATAACACCAGTGATTGGTGGCTAGAAATAGCTTGTTCTTCTACAGTCTTGCGGAGTAGCTTGACTTGGTGACATCTCTTCTAGTTGGTCCGGTTGGGCAGTAAATCGAGTACCCTGTGGTGTTTTACTTTCTAATAAGTTGATGAATTTGCAGGAAACACAGAGCATTCGTAACACCATTCCCAATCTAAGGCACCTGGCATTGCTTGAAATCTTAATAGCAAGCTTTGAAATCTTAATAGTAAGCTTTCAAATTCCAGGTTTTGAGATCTTATCTCATTGCAGATGGAAAATCAGGATTGCAATGGGAATGCCCATGAACTGGGTTTGGCACACGGTGAAGGCAACTTCCTTTGTATGCATAATGGGGATGGGCTCTTGGTCTACACATACCAATATTTATCAGGGTTGCTAGCATTAATGGTCTAACCCCTCGTGTTTATGGTTAAAGCAAATATTTAGGTTGACAGCATCATGGCCAAACTTGAGGATTCTTGAGTAGCGAGATCCTTGTGAGCTATTTCCTTGAGCTTGTCTCCATGTATATTGAATTGCATATTCAAGGTAGTATATTGCAATGATTTTTGAGAGCAACTGGATTTCATTGCTACAGTCGACGCATTGTGGTCATAATAATTTCATCTGAGTTGCCTGGAGAGCCAACTCAACATGCTCATATAAAACCTATCTTATCTTTATCACATTTGCAACCGATGTAGCAAGGAACACTTTTCTCTTTTTGTCTTCATCTCTTCAAGTTTCCTTGACCCTTGGAGAAATTAGAAAGAATGTTATGTACACGAAGAACAAATTTTTTTGTTTGTTGCACATCATTGATGTTGGGTTGCTTGAATCTTGAACAGGTCAGCTCGCAAGTCATGCTTCCGTCCATGCCATGGCACAGCTAATTGTTGCTTGCATCTTCAAGAGATACCAAGAAGAATGAACATGCTTTTCTACCTTCCATTGACAATCTCAAGCAATGTTGCCGCAGCAAAGACAAGGAAGAGGGTGCCTCCTGTGTAGGCTATAACCTGTAAATAGTAGTAAATTTTAGCCTGCTCTTTTTTTTCCCACTCAAGTAGTCATGCATACCTTTTCTCATACATATGTCCCTAGGATCGACCCTCCAACCGCTAGCTACACCAACAAAGCCACCTTGTATTAGCAAATAGAGACATCTGAATTTGACAGCCAGATCTTGTTTTCAAAATATGAAGCTTGCTTGAAAAATTTTCATTGAATTTGAGAGATTGTAGGAATATGAAAAGAGCCTCTGTGCACTTAAGAAGACTTCCTTATTCTTTCCTTCCATAATCTTCCTTTGGCAGATAAAAAATACTTAGCCTCTCTATTAAGCTGTATATCACTAGCAATAAGCTTTTGTCCTTCGCAAAGCATGTCTCTCATAGAAAATTGTACTATCTAAAGGTGTGGCTGCTATTTGCATGCCAATGAAGATAATGAGATAAGATTGCATTACCCTAAGATTATCTTATGTTTTAACAAGCTTAGCTGCACAAGTTATCACAAAATATTACATACCATGGTTGCTATTCCATGGCCAGCAATGGCACCAAGGACAACACCCAGAGAAGATGTTGCTGCTGCTAGAGCTGTAAGAAATTGAATAATGAAAAGAAAGTGAGCCTAGACATTATGCATTAACTGGAAACAACTGACGTACCTATAGTGGAAAAGAATGACTTATCCCCCCATTCTGCTACAAAGACAAGTGTTAAATGTTGTAACGATTGCACCAGCTGCTTTGAGTCCTATACCATTCCCGTTGATGCCTGCAATAGCTAGCTCTGCCTGAATGGAGATAAGAATTGAGAGGTGTTCTGATCATAATTAAATTCTGTTGCTTTGTCTTGGAAAATGCTTTTTTTGGTTTTTCCTTGTTCTAGATGTCTTACCCATAAATGCCATTTACTACCCTTTGTAAACTCTTGGATTACGATTGAAACCAAATAACCTAGTTGAGGTCTCGTGTTCAAGCCGCCACCAGGTTGCACTATGTATGGGTCCCAGAGACCAACAACCTACTTGAGGTCTCATATTCAAGCCTCCACCAAGTAGCACTATGTATGGGTCTCATAGACTATTTGGTCTCTGTTAAAACCATCTATCTGTGACGTTCCCTACAAAATATACGGCGCCCGGCCGTACACTTCGTAGGAAATCCCCCATCCGGTCCTTCCACCGCACAAGCCCTCCGTCTATCCCGCACTTCAGGGTATCCGCGGGAAGGGGATACGAAGGTGTCTTGCACGCCCTTCCCCTATGGGCTCCTATCACAGCGGAAGCATAAACAACGTCAGAACTAGCAATAACAATACATCATACTACTCGGAAGGGTAGCGCATCCACATATCCATAGCTGCAACAGAGATAAACATATGTTATAAAACATGAGAGCTCCTACCCAAGGCTCGGACTCATGGGGAGGTAGACTGACGGCTAGGCCTCAAGATAGAGTAGACCGAGTCATAACAATGGTGGGGCTGACTATAGACAATGGCTAGGGTTGACCACTCCATCCGCCCCTCCTGTGCATACTTTGCAGATGGGCTAGATCGGGCTCTGGCATGACTCTAACCTTCCGGATACGCAATTCCAGGGTATCACCCCTTGGGACTACTCCAAGTTGCATCTCCCTGGTCCGTCGAGGCAGGAAGGGTTTCATCTCCCCTTCTGGGGGCCTAGAGGTTCCACGGGCGGCTAGAGAATCGTGGCGACACACGATTCGTCCCTGACTTAACCCCCCAAAACAAGAGTCAGGCCAACACCTGCAACTCTTGAGAGGCAGGGCAACACCATTGCCCCAAAAGGTGTCGGACCCATGCTCGACCCACACGAAGTGACCGGCCATAAGCCTAGACCACTATGGGGTCCCCAGTAGCCACGCTCAGCAGGGAACCTCCCTCTGTATCTCCTCTAGCCCCGTTATGTAGTGCTGAGTCACATCATAGCCCCTGTAGCCCAGTGGGTTCCTATGCACAGGCCGCATAATAATAGGAACTAAAGGGTCTAACTAGGAGCATTACTAAGTAAAGCTACTAGGTCTCTACCCCTCTTCCCAATACAAGAGGAGCAAACATGATCAACCAACAACATAACATCATATCATGATAATCATCAGAATAACATCTAACCTAATCATACATATCTAACTTACAGTTAGGGTTCCTTGATTAGGGTTCAAGATGTTGAATAAGGGTTCTAGGATTGCTCTATTCTAGATACAAACTACTACCTCATCTGGAGTGCTAACTTCCAGATGAACTACTAAGAACACTACTCCAAATACCTGCTCCCGAAGCGCTCCCTCCCATTCCTGCGTCTCCATGGTCCTCGAAGTGGTCGGCCGGCCCCCTCCCGGTCGTTACACGCACTCCGGGGCTGCACGCACTAAGCTATGCCACGACAAACGCGCCGAACGGAGTTTCGAAGTCGAAAGAAAGTTTCAGGTGTTAGGGCTAGGAAAAGAGATCTAGGATTAGGGTTTAGGTTAATATAGGTTAGGGTCCACATGGGATGACACATGGCTCCACGTGGCCCCAATGGGACATGGCCATGTGGCAGTTGCCCAATAGGGTAAGGCAATGTGGGAAATGGGTCTTATCCTAAGGTTATCTAAGTTATATACTTAACTTAGATATGCACCCATGCCACTTCCTAAGGTACACAAGGCTAAGAAGTAGACTTGTATAGTGACGGACCCGGAAATATACATATTTATAGCGTATATTTCCCTGGAACGTCATATTCTCCTCCCCCCAGACAATCGCGTCCTCGGATTGCGCTAAGATGACGAACCTATACTATCCCTGCAAAACAACATAAGCATACAACTTCAATTTAACTGAAATGATCAACTTCCTATTAATAGTTAACGTGTAATATAGGCTATATTTGTACTTATACAAAATTATATAGCCTTAACAAGGTTACTTCTTATAATAAGTCAAAACATTATCACAAAAGTTATTAGGGTTCATAATTTAAGTCTAAATCATGGCTCCCCATATCCACGTAATGCGCTCCTCCTCGATGCTCCCCTCTCACTGGCCTGCACGAGTAGCACATTACGTTAGTTTAGTTAATAAGTCTGTGGTTTTAGGGGACCACCCCCCTAATTACCTCCTTGAGCCGAACTACTAGCTCAAGGTTACCCTACTACCTTGCACTCGATCATGGCCCCATAAGGATTTGAGCTTAAGGACCATTTAGGATGATCCTATCATTGCTCATGATCAAGTGCTACCTTGTATTCGATTCCCGTGGTCGAGTACACCCTAGTGCCTCATGCCCCCGAGGGTTTTAAGCTAGGGAACGTCTCACGATCCCATCATCGCGCATGATCACTTATACCTCACCATGACCCCCATGGTCAGGTGTGCGTGCCCCGCATCGTGGCATAGAGATCATCCGACAGATGTCCCATCATCGCCCACCATGCCTAACTTCCTCTCTCACATGACCCTCCTGGTCATGCGCACCCTTAGTGCGTGTTGGCCTAGAGAATGCCTTTGGGGCATATCCCATCATCGCCTACACGTCCAAGATCCTGGCACATGCACCTTACTGACTAGAATGCATGTGTCTTACTCAAGCTAACTAAGAGCACACTAAGCTAAGCACCTGGCAAGTCTGCGTCGACAAGCTCGGAGACGACTCACCCATCAAACTCCCTCATGAAGTCTGGGTATTACTTCTCTAAATCCTGCTTCAATACCCACGTTGCATCTTCCACGGGCAAGTGCTTCCACTTGACCAAATATTGGAGGAACTGAGACCTCCTCGTCTTCTTGAATGCCTTATCAAGAATCAATTCAAGCACAATTTCAACTTGTTCCTCCGTCATTTCCAACAGAGTTGGAGTTTCCAAAGCCTCATCAGGATTTGGGTTGTGCCTTTTTAAGAGGCTCACATGGAAGACCTTATGGACTTTGAGGTGCGCCGGGAGATCTAGCTTATAGGCCTGGGTGCCCACCTGCTCCAAGATCTTAAAGGGACCTGCCCACCTAGGAGCAAGCTTCTTGCAGTTCCCTATGCAAAGCTTGGCTTGCTTCACCTTAATCTTCAACCACACACTGTCACCTACCTTGAATTCCCTTACGGTCCTGTGTCTGTTGGCTACACTCTTTTGCCGACTTCTTGCTGCTAATAAATATCCCCTTACCTCTTCAACCAGCTACTGCATATCTGATAGCATTTACTGGGAGACTTCTACCTTTGACACTGGGTTGTGCCATGTATCAGGGGTCAGGCACTGTTACCCATAATTAATCATGAAAGGAGACATCTGCGATGATTCCTGCTTCGTGCTGTTGTAGGCGAACTCCACTAAGTGGATGAAATCATCCCACTTAGACTGTTTATTCCAAACATAATTTCTTAGCATGTCTTCGATGATTCTGTTGGTGCGTTCTGTCTGACCATCCGTCTGAGGATGATAGGCCGTGCTCATGGAGAGCTTGGTCTGGATGGTGCTGAACAAATCTTGCCAGAATGCACTCATAAATTTGGAGTCTCTATCCGAGATTATCTCACGAGGCATGCCATGGAGTCTAAAAATCTCCTTTGTGAATAAGACGGCGGTGTCTAACGCCGTATCTGTGGTTCTACAAGGACAAAGTGTGCCATCTTGGACAACTTATCCACAACCACCATAAATGCATCCTTGCCTCTTACAGTTCTTGGGAGTCCTGTGATGAAATCCATACTTATGACTTCCCATTTTGCATTTGGCACTGGCAATGGCTCCAAGGCTCCTGGAATTTGGAGTTTCGCTTTGGTCTGCTGATAGCTGGCACTCTATATTTGGCTATCTGTTTCTTCATGTCTGGCCAGAAATAACTACTTCTTATCTTGAAATATGTCTTCATGAACCCTGCATACCCGGCTATGGGACTGTTGTGTGTATCGTGGAGTATTAACTTCCTTACTCCCGAAGATTCTGGTACACACAATTTATTCTTATGATATAGCAGGTTACCTTCCTTTTTATAATGCTTGAAGGTTTTCCTTTACTTATCTGTTCTTGCCTCTTTAGAGAGGCTTGCCCATACCTCCTTAAAGTCACCGTCTGATGGCAACGTTTCTTCAATCCTCTTGCCATACTCACTTGAAAGAGTCGATATGGCATTGCAATGGGTTCTTGTCTCGAATGGCCTCCTGGAGAGGGCGACTGCGACTCATTCAACTTGCCAGGCTTGTAGACTATTTCGAAGTCGTACTCTTCGAGAAACTCCATCCATCTCCTTTGTCTTAGATTGAGAAGTGGTTGCGTGAAGATGTACTGGAGACTTTGGTGATCTGTATCTAATTGAAACTGTCTTCCCAACAAATAGTGTCTCCAGATCCTCAAGGCCCTTACAATGGCCAAAAACTCTTGATCATGAGTCGGGTAGCGTTGCTCTGTATCATTCATCTTCTTGGAGTCGTATGCGACTATCCTTCCTTCTTGCATGAGGACTGCTCCCGTTGCTAGCTTGCTAGCATTTGTCGCCACTAGCTTATCCTTGTTTGGATCTGGTAGGATGAGGACCGGTGCTGTGGTTAGTGCCTCTTTGAGCTTCTCAAAGAAGGCTTGGACATTCTCGAGCCAATGCTTTGTCCAATCCTTCACCTTCTTATCTTTGGTGAGGTCCAACAAGGGGGATGCCCACTTAGCGAAGTCTTTCACGAACTTCCGATAATATCCTGCCAAGCCGAGGAAGCTTCTTACTTCGCCCACGTTCCTTGGTGCCGGCCAATCCACTATGGCTTCAATCTTTGCCGGATCAGTGGAGATCCCTTCAGATGATACCACATGACCCAAATACTCCGCTCGGCCTGTTGCAAAGTGGCACTTAGACGTACAATCGATGCCGCCTTAGCTTCTCCAAAACTCTTCTCAAGTGCTGACAATGCTCTTCTATGGACTTGCTGTAGACTAGGATGTCATCGAAAAATACGATGACAAATTCATTTAAGAATTCTCTGAAGATATCGTCATCAAGCGCATGAAGGTTGTTGGGCGTTCGATGAGCCGAAAGGCATTACCGTGAATTCATAGTGCCCATACCGCGTTCTGAAGGTGGTTTTACGGATGTCTTCTTCCTTGATCCTTATTTGATGGTAGCCCGACCTTAGGTCAATCTTGGAGAAGACTTTTGCTCCCTGGAGCTAGTCCATCAAGTCATCCGCCCTTGGCAGAGCATATTTATTCTTTATCGTTTGCTTATTAAGCTGACGATAATCAATGCACATCCTTAGACTTCCGTCTTTCTTCTTGACGAAAAGGATGGGTGCTCCAAAAGGAGACACGCTTGCTCTTATGAATCCGAGCTCAAGCAGTTCTTGCAACTGCTTCTTGAACTCTACCAGCTCAGGAGTGCTCATCCTATAGGGTGCCTTGCTGGTAGGCTTAGCGTCTGGAGCTAGTGTAATTTCACACTCTACATCCCTATAGGGTGGTAGCTGACGGATTTCATCCGTGAATACATCCTGAAACTCCTTAATGAGCCTTGCTATCGGCCTAGGCAACTGACTTCCACTTGGCTCACTTCCCTTTGCTTTACTTGGGTCAACTGCCTCTAGCCTCAAGATGTAATCCACCCTATTTCTTATTATGCTTTTCCTCAACTGCTTCATAGAGATACATTGCATAGCTGAAGTTACCTTCTTACCTTTTACTATGTATCGATTGCCGTCCGGCGCCGTCATAGAGATTTCGTTGCGGTCGCAATCTATCATAGCTTTTGCTGGTCTTCGGAACTCCATTCCTACTATGAGGTCATATTTCCCAACGTCCATGACTTCGGCGCCCATCGGCCACTTGCTTCCACTAAGATCTATGTCAAAACTGATTCTCCTCCCCTTAGTGTGGCGAATGGCGCCGCTTGCCAAGCTGACCGGCCTTGGCTTGGACTTCAAGATCTTATTCTTCATGAGAGCAGCAAGCCTTCTTGGAGAGGCAAAGTTGCGGGAACTACCTGTGTCTATTAAGACTATTGTTAGTCCTGTGCCTCCTGGTACAGGACTATTCATGCATACGACGGACCAAGTCAAGGCCAAGGATCTACAGTCAGGCACAGGTCAGTCGTCAAAGGCCCAGCAGAAGACCAAGCAGACCACGCAGACAAAGACCACGCCTGGCGTCAAGAGGAGGCGCTCAGACAAGTGACGGCCCGTCACCGCCCGTGTCAGCGTCAGCGTGATTTCAGGCACTTCAAGAGGCACCGCCAGTATTCCTGCAAATCAGGCCTCCTTCCAGGAGTCGGCACCGAAATCAGTCAGAGTGTCTATATTGGGCCAAAGGCCATTGTACTATATATATGAGTAGAGCTAGCACATGAGTTTTTAGATGAGTTTTGAGTCTTGTCTCCCTTCAGTTTTCTCTCGATTGCGAGAGCTCATGTATCTTCATTGACATCAAGGAGGTTGTTCTCTTTATTGTGATCGCATTGTTCTCTTTTTGCTTTCTGTTCTTTTTCCTTGTTCTTTTTGCAAATCCCGCGTGACATAGCTCCCGGATTCTCCTATTAGATCCAAGGGTCCTCACGGAGGGCTGTCTTGCAGGAGTTCCCGAACCAAGACCCCAAACACCATCGCCGTTGCCGGGTCTGATCTTTCTTTTCTTTCCATCATGTCGGCTCGAGGTTTCACTCCTGAAGAACTTCTGTGCCAAACGGCGGCTCGATTGGAGCGCCATCAACGACGCGAGGCTGTTTGGGATATGTATGATACTGCTTATGACATTGAAGGAGGTCGTGTCCGCTCCAGAGCTCAGTCGGCACCTCCTACCCCTCGTGCTCATTCTCGACCAGGGTCTCCCCCTGTGTGTAGGCATTGTTCTCAACCCCAGTCTCCACAGCATACCCCTGTTCAGCCCACGCCTCACTATTTCCAGACTCCTGAGAGCACCTATATCCATATCCCTTCAGGCCACACTACTCCGCCATCACAACCTTCTTCACCTCCTGCTGGGATGGGCTACCATCAAGTGTCCTTTGGCCCTTCCCACGTTCACGAATTTCAGTCTTCTCCATCTTTTCAGCACGCTCTTCCTGTTTATCAAACCACTGATCTCAAGCCTAATGAGGATGGCTCTCAAGACCCTTCCCCACTGGATGCTACTTTCTATGGACCACCGGGTTTTTCTGTCCCACCCCCTTGCTCTCAGTCCCAAGCGGTTCCACCTCTCTATGCCTCTGCATATCCTCCACCAAATCCACCAGTCTATGCGCCTGTTCCACTTTCATCTCCCACTCAAAATTTGAAGTTGACTTATCCCACTTTTGGCAACACTAAAGGCAAACCTCTGGATCAGAGTGCTTCCGTCCACATGGAGGAATTCGAAGCCTTGGCCATTCTGAATGGTCATGCGCAGCCACAACTCAAATTTCATATCTTTTCGACCACGCTCCGAGGCGCCCCTCATCAGTGGTTAATGGCCAACAAAAGTCACTGGAAACAAAGTTGGCATGAAATGAAAACTGCTTTTCTGTCTCATTATGGCACCACCGATGATGATCAACTTCTTCTCAAGCAACTCAATGACCTTCAGCAAGAGCCCACGGAGTCAGCCAGAGATTTTGCGGACCGTCTTCACATTCTCGTCAGTAAACTCCAGGAGTACCCCACGCAAAGCCAGATCCTCGTCTGGTTTCTGCAGGGCCTTCCTCCTGCCATTCGACTCATGACAGAATACCTGCGTCCAAAGTCTCTGGAGCAGGCCATTGAATTTATCAATCACTCGGTCAATGTTTCTTCTTGAGGTGTTGCTCTCACGGAACTCCCTTTCATGCCCCCCATCATGGTTCCCCAGAACTCTGTTCACCCTCAGCAAACAAATCCACAACGCTCTTACATCTGGTGTACTATTTGTAAATATCAAGGTCATCTGGCAAATGAATGCAACTCCTCCAATGGACCTCCTCATTGTAAAAGATGCAATATGTGCAATCACGCCACGGAAGAATGCACTCGTTCTCATCCTACACCTTTTCGCAATAAAATGGTCTTTCAAGTCCAGACCACACCTCAACAACAACCGTCATATCAGCCTCAGCAATATCAAACAGAACAACTTCAGCAGTATCAACAAACGCAGCAGCAGCCACGGGGACAAGGCAACCGTCCTCCCTTTGATCCTTCAAAGGCTCAATGTTATCATTGTCATGAATGGGGTCACACCACCACGGCGTGTCCTCAACTTCCTCAAGTTCAAGTCCAACTTCCAGGCTCCGCTCAGCCTGCTTCTGTACGCCTCATGGCTTATCAACTGTGGGTGGCCAACGGTAAACAAGGCCCCCGTCCTGTTCTGCGGAAGCCACCACGGCCGCCTCAACAACAGCGCCCTCAGCAAGTTGCATCTACCTCCAATCCTATGGATCAACAAGCTCAAGAAGAGATTTATCAGGCTCTCAACCCTCCAGTCCAGCAGTCCAATTGGGTTGGTCTAGTCTCACGTCACACACGGGCTTCATGCCCTTTGACCATCATTCCTCATGACACGCAACCTGCTTTTGCTGTGGAAACAGTCCCTCATGAAGATGATAAAAAAGTTCACTTTGCACCTGATCTTGACAAACTCATGCCTCACGTCATGCCTAAAGTAAGACAAAGTATTCTGAAACTCATGCAGGCTGCGGAAGGTCGCACCTTGGCCAATGTTCACGCCACCACTCGAGCTCAACAGCGTCAGGCAGAACCGTCATCATCTACTGGCACACGCTCTCAACCGTATCCAAATATTGCTGCTGAGGTAGAGCTTCTTAAAGAAGTCTCTGCTTCTTTACCACAATCTCCAGCTCCACTGGACCCTGCGGACCCATTTTCACATGTTCCTTTGGAACTTCAGGAAGAACTCGCCAAGATCAAGATTCCTTTGAGCTTGGCCACCATTTTGAAACTCTGTCCGGCTATCAAAGATCAGTTACCTCTTCCCACGGTTCTGGTTGGAGCTGTTGCGACCTCCATGCCCACGGTGCACGCCACGGTGGGCAATCATCACATCAATCATGTCCAGATTGATGGTGGTAGTGCCGTCAATCTTATTACTGATAAACTCAGGAAACAATTGGGCATCAAACAATTATACCGTGCTCCTTATGATATCAAGTTGGCAAATGGCCATATCACGCGCCCTCAAGGCGTCACTCCTCTTCTCCATATCAGCATTGGTGATCTCAAATTCCCCTTGGAATTTAGGGTTTGGAAAGCAGGAGAGGATCCTGGTGACTATGAAATGCTGGTTGGAAGACCTTTTCTCCGCCAGGCTAAGAGTATTCATTACTGGGCCACGGACCAACTTGTTATCATTGATGGACATCTCAATGCCACGATGGATTTGGAAACTGGCCAATTGATTTCTGTTGAGAATGCTGAACCTTCCATCTCCGATACTGACTCTGAAGAAGCCCAAAATATTTATCATGTTCAAGCTCCTCCAGCGGGACTGCCTCTCTCATCCTACCCTGCGTATGCTGATCCTTGGGGTGAGATGACGCTGGATCAGGACCAGGCGGTGGCCGCTCTCTTGGACCCTTACCTGGCTTCCTGCAATCGCATTCAACGTCTTGATCATTTTTCTGACACCATCACTTCTTCAGAGACTGTCGATGTTCATGCCGTCATGCAGCAACCTTTGCTTGATGACGCTCAGCAGCCTCTTTTCTTCACCACTCAAAATGCTGCTCCTCCTGTCATGCTTCAACCTCCAGCTCATCAGGTTCAAGACACGGAGGTTGTTCCTCATATTCAAACTCCAGAAGTGGAAATCGTGGACATTGGTAACAATCAACCAGTCCGCTTAGCTGCTAAACTTCCGCCTACCTATAAAGCACGCGCTGTGACGCTGTTCAAGAAGTTCAAACATATTTTTGCTTGGAGCTACAAAGACCTTCGAGGTATCAAAAAAGAGTTGGGGAACTCACCATTCCTACCAAATCTGATGCACGCCCAATCTAGCAACGACAGTATAGGCTCAACCCAAATTACCGTGACCGCGTCAAGCCTGAAATTGACAAACTCTTGGTTGCTGGCCTGATTTATGAGGTCAAACATTCTGAATGGGTGAGCCCCATCGTCATTGCTCTCAAACACAATGGTAAGATCCGCGTTTGCGTGGACTACATAAAACTCAATCAAGCCACGGAGCGTGATCACTTTCCGCTTCCCTTCACTGACTAGGTTCTTGAAGAAGTTGCTGGTCATGATATGTACTCTTTCATGGATGGTTTTTCTGGGTACAATCAGATTTCTATCAAGCAAGAAGATCAACTCAAAACTACCTTCACCACCCCTTGGGGCACTTTTGCTTACAAGGTGGTCCCTTTTGGTTTGTCAAACTCTCCTTCAACCTTTCAGCGCATCATGCTTTCCGTCTTTCATGACTTTATGAAGGATAAACCTTTTCTTCAGATTTTTCAAGATGATTTTTCGGCCTACAGCTCCATGGATGATCACTTGGAAAAATTGGAGTTTGTCTTTCAAAAATGTGATGAATCTGGCATTAGTCTCAATCCGGAGAAGTGCACTTTTTGCGTCACCTCAGGTGTTTTGTTGGGTCATGTGGTCAGTAAAGAAGGCATCACCACGGATCCTGCTAAAATCAGTTGTGTACTGAAGGCTCAGGCACCATCTAATATCAAAGAGACACGCTCTTTCCTGGGTAAGGTTAATTATTATTCCACCTTCATTCCTGGACTTGCAGCTATAGCTGACCCCATTCATAAACTCACGGGTGATGAGTCCACTTGGGCTTGGAATCCCCAAGCGGAAGCTGCTTTTCAGAAGTTGAAGTTGTTACTTACTCAGGCCCCAGTACTTGTTCCTCCTCAATGGGACAAGCCCTTCCACGTTCATGTTGACGTCTCTGCCTTTGCCATTGGTGCTGTTCTCTCTCAGGCCTATGATGAAACCACGGATAAACCAATCCGCTATGCCAGCAGGAAGCTCAATCCTGCTGAGCGCAATTACTCTGCCACGGAACGCGAAGCTTTGGGCCTAGTTTTCTGTGTCCAACGTTTCCGTCATTATTTGTTGGGAAGCCAGATCAAGTTCTTTGTTGATCATCAAGCTCTTCTTTATTTGATCAACAAAGCCATGCCCACGGGCAGAATTGCTCGTTGGGTCCTTCTTTTGCAAGAGTTCGCTCCCTTCGAAATTGTTCATAAGGCAGGCAAGTCTTATGTGGTGTCTGATTATCTTTCACGGATTCACACGGATGATCCCTCCACGGGTGTTTCTGACGCCTTTCCAGACGCTCAATTGTTCCTGGTCACGGCCACGCCCCATTGGTTTCACAACTTTCAGCAATATCTTCTCACTGGTGCTCTTCCTCCCGAAGATCTGACGCTCTCTCCAGACAAGCTTCGCTCTCGTCGCCGTCAATTTCTCAGAGAGGTCCGTGACTACACCATGGTTGCCGGTCATCTCTACAAACGTGGTAAGGACATGGTCCTCCGTCGTTGTGTCCTCCCTCATGAAGTGCCTGATATTGTTCGACAAGCTCATGACGGGCTTGGTGGTGGTCATTTTAGCGGTGACGCCACGGCACGCAAAATTCTCTTGGCAGGATATTTCTGGCCCACGCTCTTTAAAGATGCTCATGCTTATGCTCGCACGTGTGACGTCTGTCAGCGTGTGGGAAAACCCACGGCCCCTGACGCTCTTCCATTTGCGCCGGTCGCCACGCCACATTCCTTCAGCAAATGGGGAATGGATTTCGTGGGGCCCATGGACCCACCGGCACGGCACACCCGTGCCCGCTATATTCTGGTCATCACCGATTATGCTACCAAATGGGCGGAAGCTTGTGCACTTCCAGACAACACTGCTGCCAGCACAGCCAAGGTTCTGTACACACATATGATCACGCGTTTTGGTTGTCCCACGGAACTTGTTAGTGATCGTGGCGTGCATTTTGTCAATCATACCATTAAGGAGCTGACGGACTATCTTCACATCCAACACCGAAAGAGTACACCTTATTATCCTCAAGGCAATGGATTGGCTGAAAGTACCAACAAAACTCTCATCACTATTCTCAAGAAAATTTGTGACGCTTCTCGCACAGATTGGCAAGACAAGTTGCCTACTGTTCTTTGGGCTTACAACACCAGTTTCAAAATTGCTACTGGCCACACTCCTTTCAAACTGGTTTATGGTCAAGAAGCTTTGATGCCCTTTGAATATATTCTTTCGACTCTCCGTTTCCAACTTACTACCGCACATATTCCACCTGCCGCACTCAAGGAAAGGGTTTATCAATTGGAACAGTTGGATGAACTTCGGCGAGATGCTTACATTCGTGTTCTTCATGGACAACAGTTGCAGAAATCATTGCATGACAAACGTCTTAAGACAAAAACATTCAAAGAAGGTGATTTGGTTCTTCTTTATGATTCTCGTTACAAAAATTTTCTGGGCAAGTTAAAGTTCAGATGGCTTGGTCCTTATCAAATTGTTCAAGTGGTACAACCCAGCGTTTTCAAGCTGGCAGAATTAGATGGCACTCCATTACCTACTCTGGTTAATGGCTTTCACCTTAAGCAATTTCATACAACAACTACATAAAGTTCTACACAAGATGCACCACAAAGTTCTGACACCACAGATAGTGACTAAACGAGGCATATTTATATTACTAGAGGCAAATTACAAAATGTGAGCATTGCCCACTTACTTCTGCTATGAGCAGAGCTCTATGGGCAGTGCCCTATTTACAAAATCCTAAGTTAAAAACCCCTCTACTCCGGGTTGGGAGCAGAGGTAATGCGCAGGATGTGGTAGTAGTTCTGCTCCGGATCCCAGCGCAGATGAACCACCACCTCCATGGCGTTGGTCATAGGGTCGGGATGTTCAGCCATCCCCTTGCACCACCCGTCCATTGGGATGCCACGGTTGTGGCATTTCCACAGGTCCAAGCAGTTCATTTTGCACGTAATCCATTCCTGGCAATTGCTTGGCATAGTGCAATTCTCGTTCAATCCAGTCGCTGCCATACTCATCATCGCAAAGGGTGTCTCCGCTCTGCCCACTGCTCGTCTTTTATAGTCCAACCGACGGGACTCTTGTCGACGTGGTCCAATCAGAAAACTCGCCGACGTGGTTGCAATGCAAGGCTGTTTCTAAATGGAGAATCTTTTCTCCCGCCGCATATCTAGCCATGGTACCTTCTGACACCTTCGTTTTAATGACATCCCACTTCGAGTTGCCAGTATTAAATGACATTCCTTCTTTTCACGCCCGTTGCACATTAATATGTGTACCTTCGCCAGCTGTCACCTCCGATCGTTCATTCACGTTTCATCTCCACCGTTCATCACTTCTCCCTTAACTGTTTGGGGACTTAGCCAAATTTTCGCCTCTCAATCGTCTCCTTCGCATCTACTGCCACCTGGTATCATCAACGGCCACCGTTTCATTCTCATCATGCCCCTTCGCTCAACCCTTGTGCGCCCTAAACACCTTTTCGTCCATCTTCATCTTCGTCTTCCGCTCTCCGCTCTCCGCCTTCTCAAGACAGTTCTTCTTGTTCCTCTTCGACGCTCTTTGCCATGGCTACTGCACCCAAATTTCCGACACTTCAAGCTTCCGCTCCAAGGGATCCAGCTCTCTTTGAGTCTGTAACCTTCTCGACACCCACCTTTCGTGACGCCCTCGTTGGCCCGAGTCGTGAAGTCGCGGAACGCCAGAAGCTTTACGAATTCTCACAAATGGATCTCCCTGCACCAAATCCCGAGCAATTGAAACAGTTTGTCGCTCACATCGTCAACAGCCCGGAAGGCTATGCTACCATGGTCGATGGCACCACCATTCTGCTTACTCAGCCCCTGATTTCTGAGGTATTCCATATTCCTTTGCAAAAACCTTCTTTATCTTGGGCTGCCTTACAGGACATAGATGTCACTCAGTTTGGCGCTGTTCCTTATCAAGCCAACATGCATCGCCTCACCAATATTGCCAAGTCCCACGACACTTTTGTCAAGTTTCTGTGGCGAAAATTGCTTGGGTATTCCATCAAGAACACCCATATCAATAAACCCCTTTTACAATGTTGTTACCACGGCCATCCGCTCCACTCACCATATTGATTAGCCACAAATGTTGTTTTTTAGACTTCTTCATGAAGTGGATCGCCTTCGGGCTGCCCCCTCCTCCGTCTTTGAAGCCTCTGTGGGTGGCCATCTTCAAGCCCTCATCTATCATTACCTTCCACATCCTCGGTCCCCTTCCAATTCTCATGCCTCCACTCAGCAATCTTTTCATTCACTTCCTCAAAACCAACAGGCTGGCACTTCACGCCCTACTTCTTCTAGTCATGTCCAACATAACGCCACGCATGTCACTGTCTCCTCTTCCTCCACAGAAACGATGCCCTCTGATTCTCATCATGTCTCTCAAACGTCACAAACATGGCAACAGCAGGCCCCTGAACCTCCACATCCTCGCCAACTTCTGTATCAATACCAGCAATTCAAGCTGCTATACTTAAGTTCCAAGAATCCCATGAAGTCCTCATGAATGGTGTTCAAGCGTCCCTGGAGGCCTCGGATGCGGTTCACAGAGACCTTCAGGCTGCCAACACGCAAGTTCAGTCCCTGGAAGACAAACTTCAAGAAAAGCATGGGGCTCTCTTAAAGGCCCGTGAAGATCTCAAACTTGCACAAGATCATAACAGCCTGCTTGCTGATCAACAGGCTCAGTTGTAGTCCTCAATTCAGGAATTGCTGGAGCACGTTAAGGCCCGGGATACCCTCCTAGCCGACAAGGACAAAGACCTTGCCAAACTCAACACCTTGTATACAGAGCTTTCTCAGAGTTACCGCACTCAGGTCCAGAACCTTACAGAACGTGATGCTCGCATCACTTCCTTAGAGGATCAGCTTTCCACGCTGACCAATCAGCTCACGCCTCTCTAGGATCAGCTTACGGAGGCTAAGAAACAGAAGGTCATTGATGACGCTGAGATTGCCATGCTTCGACTCCATACTCCTGGGCAATCCTCTTCACATGGCCCCCTCTCTCATAAAAGGGTCTGTGATCATTCTCGTCTCCTCCTAGAAAAAGAGAACCGGATCCGTGACCTTGAACATCAGCTCCAGCAAGCTGTTCAATCCGCAGAAGACGCCCAAAATAAATAGGAGGGATATATTGATATTGCTACAAACATTCCTATGGATTTCTCTACTCCTTCCAGTTATCTGGAGTATGTGGTTGCCCGACGCCACCTTTTCCTTCTGAAGTGGTACGCGGCACACGGCCTGGTTCATCAACAGCCACTTCGCAGTGCGGATTTTCTACGGATCTGGCCGGATCTTTCTGTGGAAGATAAGGGTTTATTTTGTGCCCTAGTCTTTGATCAACTCACCTGTGAAGATCCGGATTTAGTCACGTTCCGCGTTGTTCAGCCCATGGCCTATGTTTTTCATGACTTCTATCTGGCTGATCTCCACGATAAATTCCAAGATGAGGCCCATCGTGTTTTTCGAGGCAACTCCCATGCTGCTTGGTTGTTATCGCCCACCAACCCGTATTTCAAGGATCATGATCAGTCTCAGGCTTTTGAACAGGAGAACATGCCTGAACTTACTCATCACTTACCTCTGTGGCAGGCTGAAACATTGGAACAGGTACGGAGAAATTTAGCGCATCCTGAGGATCTTGAGTTTGCACAAATTTATATGCAATACTTGGGAGGCTACAATCAACTGCGTGGCCTTTTGGACAGCAAGACCATTCCAACAGGTTGGGTTAATCCTCCTGTCTACACTCAGCTTTCTGCTTCAGAGTGGGACCATTGGTGTCGTGCTCTTGGTCAGGATTTTGTCCGAGAATTCCGGGACATGGCTCAGCAACCCACGCCCACGGGCATGGCTCCTTCTCCATATGCTTCATTAGGAGTCCCTCCACGCCCACGGTTCCTCACCTCTGATTGGCGTCTTCCCTTTTGGACCACGCTGGGTGGACTCCCCCTGGATGGCCACGCTGGGTGGACTCCCCCTCAGATCTCGACGGATCTCCGGTGGGATCCACGATTTGTCAGACGCTCCAATTGGGAGGATGGTGCCACTTTGGACTCTACTGAAAATTGGATGTATATTGCAAATGAGCGTGGTTGGCAAAAGCCCGCTGATGCTGTTCATGGCCTTGATGCCTTCTTACAGAATGCCGCCACCTCACCAAATCCTTCTGTTCACCGTCAAGCCGACTTCTGTGCGGCTCTCAAGTGCATCCTGGTAAGCTCCTTAAATCGACAGCGTCCCATCTTTTATTGCAACTCGAATGCCAGCGTCAGTGCTTTTGGCCTTCAGACCTGCCTTCTCATGGAGTGCCAGTTTGTTCCTTCTGAAGCACATGCTGCCCTTGAAGATATGGTGCGCTCTAAATTCCTCATTGATGCAGATCCTGCCCTTGGGCTTACCACTCCAGACGCTCTTCAAGTACGTCAGGATCTCATTGGCACTTACCACAATTCACGTGAGGATCACTTTCAGACTGCTGGGTTCCCGCCTTCGGAAACACTTCCTCCTTTTCTTCACTCTGAGTGTCGTTTGGTGGGGGGGAGTGTTAGTCCTGTGCCTCCTGGTACAGGACTATTCATGCATACGACGGACCAAGTCAAGGCCAAGGATCTACAGTCAGGCACAGGTCAGTCGTCAAAGGCCCAGCAGAAGACCAAGCAGACCACGCAGACAAAGACCACGCCTGGCGTCAAGAGGAGGCGCTCAGACAAGTGACGGCCCGTCACCGCCCGTGTCAGCGTCAGCGTGATTTCAGGCACTTCAAGAGGCACCGCCAGCATTCCTGCAAATCAGGCCTCCTTCCAGGAGTCGGCACCGAAATCAGTCAGAGTGTCTATATTGGGCCAAAGGCCATTGTACTATATATATGAGTAGAGCTAGCACATGAGTTTTTAGATGAGTTTTGAGTCTTGTCTCCCTTCAGTTTTCTCTCGATTGCGAGAGCTCATGTATCTTCATTGACATCAAGGAGGTTGTTCTCTTTATTGTGATCGCATTGTTCTCTTTTTGCTTTCTGTTCTTTTTCCTTGTTCTTTTTGCAAATCCCGCGTGACATAGCTCCCGGATTCTCCTGTTAGATCCAAGGGTCCTCACGGAGGGCTGTCTTGCAGGAGTTCCCGAACCCAGACCCCAAACAACTATATATGGCTTGCTATCTATAATTCCTTCCGCCGAGATTACTGTAGACTGATTCTTAACCTCCCCTGACTCAATGGCTGCACAAATTTTACACTCACCTTCTATGAAGTCTTGGGATTCCTGTTGGTTGCCTTTTTCTTCATCTCCCTCGGCTGGTGATTCCCAATCGGCAAGTTCAGCTAGTGCCGCCTGCATGACGAAAGGGCAATTGTGCATTCGGTGCCCTGGCTGGAAGCACTGGAAACACAATTTCTTCTCTATGCATTCCTGTCTTTTCTCCTTTGGGATGCTGTCTAGGAGAAATTTAATTGACTTGCCTCCTGATTCTTCCTGTGGCTTTGCGGTCTCCAAAATACTTTCCCTGAGCTTTTCCTTGGTACTGGCCTCCTGCTGGCGTAGAGGCCGTCTGTCTAGTTTGATACTGCCCTGTTGTCTTCCCTTTGAATGGTAGCTGTTTCTGCCCTGGAGTTACTGGTGCCTCCTCCAAACTCAAGGCCTTATCCTCAGCCTCCCCGACTGTCCTTGGGTTGATTACCCGAACCAACCTCTTAATGTTGTTGTTCAGCCCTTCAATGTATCCATCCACTGCTTGTCTTTCCGTGATCCTAGGGACATTGAGTCTCAACCTCATGAACTCTTCAGTGTACTTGGCTACGGATAAGTTGCCTTGATCCAGCCTGTAAAACTGTTGTCCCCTGCCGTGCTTACAGAATGCCTTGCTGAAAGTCCTAAACCTGCAATTGTTTCTTTTCAGCTTGTTGGACTTTGTGTATCCTTTCCACCATATTCTGGCTGGCCCTATCAAGTTTGTCGTTGCCACTTTACCTATGTCCTTATCCTTCATTCCATAAGAGTTTCCGAATTCTTCCATCTCATCCAGCCATGCTTCGGCCTCCATACCTGACCTGTCCTTACCCGAGAACTGTCACAGCTTTCTTGTCTTCTAGACATTGCTCATTGCACTGTCTACCTTCTTTTAGTAGTCATTTGTCTTTCTGTTCTTGTTTCTGCCCTGTGATGTGTCTGATTCATTGTTGGAGCTACTGCCCGATCCACTGTCTGAGGTCTCCGATCTGCTAGAGCTGGAAGGGGATGGACTCCTCCTGCCTCTTCTTTTCCTCTTTCTATCCTTCTCTGCAGCCTGATTTTCCTCCCTTTCTGGCTGAGGAGCTTCGTCAATACCTCCCCCAGGTGGTGGAGGTCTATACTCTTGAGCATTGCCCACTGTAGTAGCTGCTGCATCTGATTCCTCATCTGAGCCAACCTTGCATTCATTGTTTCAACTGTCATGTCTTATTCGTCGTCGTGTTCCCGGCCGAACAAGTTCCTAGGTTGCCACTGGTGCTGCCAGCCTTGGCCTTGAGACCCTGAACCGGTGTTCTTGGCTGCGAGTATTGGTCATTAATGTTGTTACTTAGGTTATACATTATTCAACCTTATTTACAAGTCAATTATTGTTAGGTTTAAAAGAAATCATGTCAAAGTTCCAACTTATAAGTTAAAGACAAGTTGTGGCAATTAATATATGAGAGTTATACATTAAATAAGGTATATGATAATACATAGAACTGAGGACATTTTTATACATTTAGATGATATGTGAAAACAGAATGTGCTCATCTTCAAGAACCCTTCATTGATTTGAAGAAGTTCTTCACGTCTCTAAGTCGAAGGCCTTTGCCGACATTGCGCAAGATATTCCTAAAAGATCCACCTTTGAGGGCTCGAGCCAATTGAGGTGCAGGGAGTTCGGGTTCCGTTGCCGCGACAACCATCAATGGTGCGTCTCTCACGTGGCCCCTGGCGAAATCGAGGCTGTGGAGTACCACGGATCTCTTGAAGAGAATGATGTGATCCGTGTGGCTGCTGAGCTTGGCGTGCTGCCCGAAGCCAGAGAGCGCTATGAGGAGCGCTACGGATTCCTCACCTCTTAGACTGAACTCTTTATGAAAAACTATCATCTGCCTTTGGCTGAGGACTGGGAGGTAGTACCGGAGTGCCTTACCCTTTCCTATGGTCTGTAAACCTGTGCCTTTCCTTTGAGCCGCTCCACCGTAAACGTCTAGTACCAAGATATCTTTATGGTCTCTCCACATGGTGGTTGCGCTTTCCAGGTTGATCCTACTGGATGCCTCCCGCATGCTCCCTGATCGAACCGTTCGGCTAGCGCTTCGGCCGTGGTTTGCATAACCTGCTTTGGATCTCCTGAAATTCTTCCTCTGGAATGATCAGCTGCTGTTGACGATACTTATGTGTTCGTAGGCGGCGATGTCTGACATCGTCTCCCCGGCGTAGGAGTGTCTTTCCGCTACTTCTCTTGGGGCTTCCTGATAGGAGTAGTCAATGAAGTCACTCTGCTATTCTTTTGCAATTAGGCCTAAGAGCTCATCAATTCTAAGCCCTTTTTCTTGGCAGTATGGAAGGTTGAGGATGTCATTTGTATTCTTCTTCCCCTTCAATTACTATCGGCGATAGAGCTGTGATGTCGATTGGTGGTTCATTGGCCTGCCTGATGTCATCATCATGCCTTGCTATCTGCCTCTCCATTCTTGCCGCCTCTCTGCTCTCCCAATCTGGATTTTCTTCTCCTAGCTGCTCGTAATCCTGCTCAATCTGGAATGCCCCTATTCTTGTGCTATGGTATTCGTACTCTGAAGATTCGATCTCATGTATCTGGCCTTGCTCCATACTTGTGTTGAGTGGCAAAGGCTGGATCGAAGGCTCCCCCACCTTGTTGACTGCCTTGTACTGCATGAATAGAGCGAGGGCCGCGTGTGCCGAAACATACCTGTGCCTATATATAGGCTCTACAAGTCATGTAGTCGGGCATGTCTCTCGTCCTATCCCATAGCTGCCCCTTGCCTCTGGATCCCCTCCCCTTCCCCCCAGCTTGGTTCAGCGAGTCTAAGGATACCCACTTCCCTCCTCTAGGTGGAAGGATAACTTCCCAGGGTAAGATCTGCTGGTCATACTGGCAACTATATCAGTGTAGTAAGGGGTCCTGGTCAAGGTTGCATGCAGGTCGAAGAGATGATCAAAGACGTGGAAGGCCTCTTCAGCAGGGAAATCACGGATGTGGCTGGCACTGTCGTACCATCGAACAAAGTTGGTGGGCGCCATTGAGCAGATGTGGATGTAGAATATGGCTTAGAAGAACTGATGAGAGCCTGCAAAATCGCCTAAGATGGTGAGAGCAATATGGGTGACGGGAAAATGGCAAATGAGGCCCCCTTTTATAGACTAGGGTTGCCTCGGCTTCCGTGCACAAGGGTTCTTGATCTAACAGACCTTTGTTCTACGGCTATGGATCCCCAAATGAGGTACCATGAAGTGCAAATCTACGCAAAACAAGGCAAGAAACACTACATGGTTGTTGGGGTGGTCACCACTCACTACACTCATCACCACTCACCACACTCGTCACCACACCATTCATCACTCACCACACTTATCACCGCTCACCACACTCGTCACCACTCACCACTCACCACATTCACCACTATTGAGGTGGTATAGGAGATTTTATACCGTATATGGAGGGAGATACGCACGTGCACGCGTGCAGGATATTTGCACGTATGCATTATGGTGTGCGGGAGGCATGATCATGACTGTATTATCTGAGCAGAGAGAGAGAGAAGAACACAGAGGGACGGTGTATTGAGAGAGAGTGTTTTTACTTGATCTAGCTATGGAGATGATCATTTTTTGTGTTGTGCATTGCCTTGTTCTGATAGATTGAGCTTGGATTGTTGGGTTTTTCATCCTTCTTGCAAGGTTAGAGTTCAGGCTCTAATAATTGGCGACCATGGTGCTCGGCAGACCATTGATCGGCAAGAATTTCCATTAAAAAAGGAGTTGTTACCATTGGTATTGGTGATCGTCGGTAAAGAACGACACCATTGAGAAAGGAGCAATTTCTTGGGTGAAGGGGATTTTGCCGTAATTGATTTGTAGGGGCCAATTTGACAAAGGGAGCATAGTTTTATGCCCAAGAGAAGTAAGAAGGAGATCCCACTAAGTTCTATCGTAACAAGAAGGGGACCGGTGAGTCAATATTTGGGCTCAAAATTGCATCAAGATTCAATTTTGTTTTCAGATTTGGCAGCAGATCTGGGGTCTAATTCTCAGATCCAGGAGGTTTTGATTCCATTTACCGATCTAGAAGGTAATCCAATTTCGTTTTTCAAATTGAAGGGAGATTCCATTTCGTTTTTCCAATTTCAAGAAACCCAAGAAGAGGCAGAGATGGTTGTATTACCACCTATGGTATGGGGTTTTCAGACAATGGGGATTCCAAAGTTTGATGATCTGGTAGATCGGGATCCTTTGAAGCATATTGTGAAGTTTGAGAGGTATTGCCAGCAATGTAAGTTACCGGCTGGTGATTATTTGCTTTGGTTTCATAGTTCTTTACAAGATTCAGTGGAGGAATGGGCACAAACTCAGCCAGATACCATGACATATCAGGAATGAAAGGAAGCTTTCATTGCTAATTATCAAGAAGTTCATGGTAAGGATAAGACTATGGAAAGGTGGACCAATTTTACACAAAAGGAAGATGAATCAATTAGAGAGTATAATCAGAGGTACATTGCGGTTCTCAAAGCCGTGGTTCGTGGAAGATTGCAAGGAGTGATGAAATGGATATCCAATGGTATGTGAAGGGGCTGAAACGAGCTATTGCTCATAAGGTGAAGGCCAAACAGCCTACAACATTACTAGAGGCACAAAAGTATGCTCTCAAGGCTGAAGATAAGCTGGGATACATTCATGAAGTTGCTGCTCCAGAGCATAAAACAGAGGATATTGCAGCCAAGATTTCTAAGCTTACAATTGGTGAGGAAGGTTAGAGTCATGCCAGAGCCCGATCTAGCCCATCTGCAAAGTATGCACAGGAGAGGCGGATGGAGTGGTCAACCCTAGCCATTGTCTATAGCCAGCCCCGCCATTGTTATGACTCGGTCTGCTCTATCTTGAGGCCTAGCCGTCAGTCTACCTCCCCATGAGTCCGAGCGTTGGGTAGGAGCTCTCATGTTTTATGGCATATGTTTATCTCTGTTGCAGCTATGGATATGTGGATGCGCTACCCTTCCAGGTAGTATGATGTATTGTTATTGCTAGTTCTGACGTTGTTTATGCTTCCGCTGTGATAGGAGCCCATAGGGGAAGGGCGCGCAAGACACCTTCGTATCCCCTTCCCACACTGGGGATACCCTGAAGTGCGGGATAGACTGAGGGCCCGTGCGGTCGAAGGACCGGATGGGGAATTTCCTACGGAGTGTACGATCGGGCGCCGTATATTTTGTAGGGAGCGTCACAATCGTATCGGAGCGATGTTCTTGGTTGACCAGGAACTAGCACTGACCATGTCCCTAGTAAGTAGTCTAACAGGCCTAATAGGGTGTGGATTGAAAATTCCCACCATGGAACCTCGAAAATAGGGGAAAAATTTTCTCCTAGGTAGTGGGCCCGTAATTATAGGCTAAGTTGTTAGATGGGGAAAAAGAATGAGTAAAATTAACATTCTAGTAAAGTTGGAATGGAAATTATGCATCAGCATCAGATTTCACCCAAAATGGGTCGAAGAATCATGCCAATCCGAGACCCGAGTGAAAAATGGCGCAAATTCATCATTGACACTTCAAACCATTAGGAAAAAATCGAAATTCATGGTATAATACAGCATTAACCATATACTAATAAATAGGTATACTGAGATAATTAATAAGGGGGGCTAATTAGTAGGGCTATTAATGGTAGGAGAATATTTCCTAGAGCATCTTCCCTTTTAAATATCTTCTTACCCCATTTTCTCCCTAACCTTGCCTAAAACCCCCCCTTGATAATCAGCTTAACGTAATCCGTTTTTCTGACCGTAAGATATGGCGCGCACTAAATGCACTGCCAGGAAGTATAGCCCAAGGCGCACACCCTCCATGGCGGCAGCAGCAGCAGGTCCGGGCAAGAAGATCCCCGAGCATCTTTGGCCGGGGAGGGAGGAGTCGTCCAGCTCCACGGACGAGACTTTCCACGCCTCCCAGGAGGAAGCCCAGAGCAGCTCCTCTGTGGAGACGCAGCGGACGGACGAGACCGTCCACTTCGGTCCGTTGTCCGACCAGGAGGAGGAGCAGCAGGAGCAGCAGCAGCAAGAGCACGAGGTTGGCACCTCGAGTAAGAAGAAGGGGAAGGAGAAGGTGGCAGAGTGGCCCGAGGAGAGGGCCCAGAGGAAGAAGAGGGAGCAGGAGAAGGAGGCGAGAAAAGGTCCAAGAAGGACCAGGACCGCCCCAGGAGGACGGTCCACATCGAAGAACCTCGTCGGGACACCACCGACGAGGAGGAGGAGGAGGAGGAGGAGGAAGAAGAGAGCGGGGAGGACGGGCAGGAAAAGGAAGAGCCCGGGGACGCGGGGGAGCCATCAGACCCCAATGCCCGCCCACCATACCCGAAGTGTCCTAAGCCACCGAAGGTGGTGAAGAAGCAGAGGAGGATGAAGGGAATTCACGCCAAGCAAGATCGCGGAATTCCAAATGCCGCAAGAAGGTGTGTAATAGAGTACCTCTTCCGGCGGGAAGAGGTACAATGATTGGTATCAGAAGCGTAACGCATAAAGTACGCTAAGGGTGGGCGGCAAGAACCAGCCCAAGCCCGCCACCAAGACCGTGAGTCAGCCAAGAAGACCTAATTCGAGGCATGCGCGCGTGTTTTAGGAGATTAGGCACTTTCAGCAGTGCACTAATCTACTCATCAGGAAGGCGCCGTTCGAGCGGCTCCTTCGGGAGATTATACAGGAGTTCAGGACAGACTATAGGGTCACACCCCTAACCGTCCGAGCCCTGCAGGAGGCAGCGGAGGCGGAGGTGACCGCAACCTCTCCGCGATCCACGCCAAGCGAGTGACGGTGATGCCAAAGGACCTGCATCTGGCAAGGAGGATTCGCAAGGAGAAGCCCCGAAGACCTTCAATTTTGTAAACTTTATAAATATAAGTTTTCCCCAGATATTTATTTTACTTATTATCTATAAAAGTCCATTTTCTCAGAAATTAACCTCTTACGTGATATGATAGTATTCTTGTATGAATTAAATGTGAGTATAATTCTTTGTATCATAACTAGAATGCTTAGAATTGTTTAATTAGCATAAAATTTTAGCACAAAAAAAATCAAAATTTGGCTCAAAATTGGCCGACCCGGGTGAGTCCGCGCCAAATGCCTCTGCGTTCACGACGAGGCCCGTTTCGCACGAACCCACTCGTGCAAAAAGATAGTAGAATGCTTAGAATTTGCCTAGGAATCTAGTTTAGCACTTAATTTTGGCAAAAAACATCCAAAAATAGCAAAAATCAGCTGACCTGGGTGAGTTCGCGCCAAAAGCCTCTGCGTTCGCGACGCAGGCCCGTTTTGCACGAACCCACCCGATTACCTTGAAATTGCACTTCTAGATGTCCAATTAGCACGAAATAAGTTGCTAGCTAAGTTAGAATTGATCCAAATAGACATGATAGCATCTTACAACCTTAGAGAAGTTTAGTTTTCTTAAAAATCGGCCAAACCGGGTGAGTCCACACCAAACGCCTCTGCATTTGCGACGCAGACCCCTTTCGCGCGAACCCACCCGAGTTGACCCATTTTGACACGGATTGGCCAAATTTGACCCAACAAACTACCATTGTTAGAGCCTGAACTCTAACCTTGCAAGAAGGATGAAAAACCCAACAATCCAAGCTCAATCTATCAGAACAAGGCAATGCACAACACAAAGAATGATCATCTCCATAGCTAGATCAAGTAAAAACACTCTCTCTCAATACACCGTCCCTCTATGTTCTTCTCTCTCTCTCTCTGCTCAGATAATACAGTCATGATCATGCCTCCCGCACACCATAATGCATACGTGCAAATATCCTGCACGCGTGCATGTGCGTATCTCCCTCCATATACGGTATAAAATCTCCTATACCACCTCAATAGTGGTGAATGTGGTGAGTGGTGAGTGGTGACGAGTGTGGTGAGTGGTGATAAGTGTGGTGAGTGGTGAATGGTGTGGTGACGAGTGTGGTGAGTGGTGATGAGTGTGGTGAGTGGTGACCACCCCAACAGTGGCGACCACAGTGGGAAAATGTGCCACTCCGTGGCAGAGAACCCACAACAAAACAAACTCATATGGTCCTTGGGACATGTCCCCAAATGACACATTTACACCCTCCTCAAATCCAAATGACTAATACAAACAAACTGGTCCAAAATGACAGTGACGAAACAGAGCCTTTGTAACTGCGGCAAACTTTGAAAGCTGATATCTTGAGTTCCAGAACTCCGTTTGACCTGTTTTTACAGAAAAACAACCTGCTGTAACCCAAAAGTTCTCCACAGATTCTCTGTAATTGGAGCTATGCCAAATTTGAATCCCTTAGAATAACACTTCTCTTTCAAAATAAGGCCTGAGATCCTTGCCATTTCTGGGATTAGGCAACAATTCCCCTTCTGGCGTCATCAAGTAGAAAGCCCCACCTGGTACCTCTTTATCAATCAGAAATGGGCCTTCCCATGGGCTTTGGAATTTAGATAGATGCTGCTTAGTGGTCCTGCACAACACCAATTGCCCTTCCTCAAATGGATTGACAACCTGTAACTTGTCTTTGATAAGCTTTACTTTCTGTTTATGCTTCATATTGAAGTCTGCTGCTTCTTGTCTCATCTCTTGCAATTGCAACAAATCATCCATCCTATTATGCACTTGATTTGTAGTTGGAACTTTTCCTAAATTCTCATAATAAGGTAACTCCACAAATGAACACAAAGGAATGTCCAAATGAATAGGCATCACAGCTTGCACTCCATAAACCAATTCAAATGGTGTAAATCCTGTAGCTAACTTGTAAGTACACCTGAAACTCCATAAGGCACCTGTCAAGGCTTCATGCCAATTTCTTTGATTATCCTTCACTGTTTTGGCCAAGATAGCTTTCAGAATTTTGTTAGTAGACTCAGCTTGCCCATTTCCCTGTGGATAATAAGCAGAAGCTTGCACATGTTGAACACCAATCTTTTCTGTTAACTGAGCTACTACTTTCCCCATGAAATGAGTTCCCCGATCCGACAAAAGAATGGTTGGAACACCAAACCGAGAAATCAAATTGTGATAAAGAAAGCTTACTGTGGTATTTTCTGTAGCATGCTTTGCTGGAATTGCTTCTACCCACTTCGTAAACATACATGTGGCTGCCAAGATATACTTATGACCTTTGGAAGATGGAGGATTGATAGGCCCAATGTAATCCAATCCCCACATATGAAATGGACCAACGCTCAAAATAGGATGGAATGGCATATTATTGTGGCCTGTTAATTGTTTATGCTTTTGACACTTCTCACATTTGCTAACAAAGTCTCTAGTATCCTTGTAAAGAGTTGGCCAATAATATCCCCAATGAAGGATCTTCCTCGCTGTGGTTCTGGCTGCAAAATGCCCCTGACAATCATGTGCTTGCTGCAACAAATCCTGAGTTTGCTGACCAGCAACACACCTTAATAAGAGACCTTCCATAGTCCTCTTATAAAGAATAGCCTCATGCACTACATAACCAGCTGCTTGTACTCTAAGAGCATGCTTTTGTTGCTTTGAAAATGATGAAGGATAAGTCTGATGTTGCAAATACCTGTATATATTGGTATACCAAAGATCCACGGTCTCAATGAACCCTTGTAATACTCCATTATCCTGAAATGCTACTTGCTGGTCTGTTTCCTCTTCTATTTCAGCACCACTACTCAAATAGGCACTTGGATTATGAGTTCCTTGAGCCATCTTAACATACTTCAACTCAAATTCTTGTATGATAAGAGCCCATCTTGTAAACTTAGGATCTTGGACAGTCTTGTTGTAAATGCATGGCAATGGGTTCACATCCATATGAATGTAAACATACTGTACATTTGCTGAATTCCATTGTGAAGGAAGAAGATAATGTCTAAATTTATTCAAGGCCCACTTCAATGCCAACCCAAGATGCTCCACATGAGTCCATTTCTGCTCTTGTGGAATTAACAACCTGCTAGCATAGTAATTCACATCATAATGCTTTTGCTGATTTTTCTGACATAGTGTGACAGCCAAAGCTTGCTCCCAAACTGTAAAGAATAAATGAAAAGGCTCACTCATTCTTGGAGGAATCAGCAAAGTTATCTCTTTCAATTGTCCAAGGCACCATTCAAATGCTTCTTGAGCGTCCTCCTTCCATCTAAAATTCTGCCCTTGCTTCATACAATCCACAAGTGGCTGGGTTATTTTAGCAAAATTGTGCAAATACCTCCTACTAAAACTGAGTTGGCCATATAAGATTCTCACTTGTGATACATTTGTAGGTGGTTTCACCTTCTCCAAGGCTGCAATCTTACCATGATCTACTTGTAATCCATTTTCTGAAACATAATTGCCCAATAGTTTTCCTCCTCTAGTGAAGAAAATACACTTAGCAGGATTCAAACTTATACCATACAGCTGGCATCTTTCAAGAACTTTTCTGAGATGATCCAAGTGATCCTTCCTTGGATTAGAAAATACTGTTAAGTCATCTATAAAGACTCTCAAAAAGTCTAAAATATCATGAAAAGCATATGTCATAGCTCGTTGAAATGTGGCTGGAGCATTTGTAAGGCCAAAAGGTAATACCTTATAAGCATAGATGCCAAAAGGTGTTCGAAAGGCCGTCATTGCTTGATGTGGTGGATAGATTTGGATCTGATTATATCCTGAGTAACTATCCAAGAAAGAATAGGCCTGATTTCTTGCAACAATATCCAGCAAAGTGTCTATGAATGGTGTAGGAAAATGATCTCTTTTGGTAGCTTTATTGAGATCCCTGTAATCAATGCATACTCGGATTGAATTATTTGGCTTTCTCACTGGTACAATAGAACTGATCCAATCTGAATTGGGCACTGGTACAATAAATCCCGCCTCCAAAAGCTTCATAACTTCAGCCTTTACTTGCTCCTCTATTGCTGGACTCATTCGCCTTTGAGCTTGTTGGACTGGTTTTGATCCTTGTTTCAAATCAATGGTATGAACCACAACCTCTGATGGAATGCCTTTCAACTCTTTGTAATTTCTTGCCAAAACATCCCTGAATTCTCTTAACAAAGATATCAAATCACGTTCCTCCTCTTGAGTAAGATCCCCTCCAATAGTAACCAATTCTTCTTGATTTCCTTGAGAAATATTAATGTTCTTGACTGAATGTGGTGACTGTAATGAATGTGGTGAGTATGGTGACAATGACGAATGTGGTGAATGTGGTGACAGTGGTGACAGTGAGGAATATGGTGAATGTGATGACAGTGATGAATGTGGTGACTGTGGTGAATGTGGTGACGGTAGTGAATGTGGTGGAGGTGATGACTGTGGTGAATGTGATGACTGTGGTGACTGTGATGAACATGGACTGATATGATTTACCTCATCCTCCAGAATGTGCGCATGCCACCAAGCTGCTTGTCCTTGTATAGTGGGCTGATTTCTGTTTATTCCATCCATGCTTGATGTCAAAATCAACATCTCTACTTGATCTTGATCAACACTTGCTGAAATAAAGTTTCACAAATGGGTCTTTGAATGGACTCCTCCTGCATGTTTACAAGAGTCTCTTGTAACTCACCTTCACCAATACTTTCAAGTTTTTGGATATATTTATCTCTGCAACTTGCTGCTGTAAATGACACATTTCTGAAATTTGGGTACCTTTTAACCACTTGTACAAAGTCTTATCTTCCCTGTCACCCACTTCCAAGACATGAAAACAACTAAGACCTTGCTGCCCTGACACCATAACATTTTGGCTGATTTCTAACTGCGGGCTGCTCAAAGAAGGATTGCAAAGAAAGATACCTTTTGCTGATTTCAGAGGATGATCTATAGTAACCTTGTGTTCCCCTTGAAAGATATTCATTTCACGCTTCCTCCATGAAGTCTCAGCTTGTACGGCATCTAACCATGTACGGCTCAGCAACAAAGTATAAGTTTCAGCATGCACACTCTCTGGAAATTTCAAAACCATGAAATCCAAGATTGCTTCCACCTCATACACCTTGCATAAGACATTTCTTATGACTCCCATAGGCTGCACCTTCATTTGATTGAATGCTTTGAGCATTATAGTTGTCGGTTCCATCATTTTCAATCCAACTTGAAGCATTATGTGGTAAGGCATTACATTCACTCCACATTAATACTCACATCACAAAGAAATGGCCCTGGATCCTTGGATTGTCGGGCTGGTGGCTCCATTCTACTCTTATTGGTATCATTTGAGATTTGTTGGACTGAAATTTCTGATTTTGTTCTTCCTCCTAACTCTTGCAACAAATTTGGAGAATAGTGCATCAATTGCTCAAGAGTAAGTGTAACTTTAGTGGCCAAAACTTGGCTGATCACATCGTCTTCATTTTGACTTTCCTCATCCACCATAGGAGGCATTACTATGGGCTGATTTTCCTCTATAGACTGAAACTGTTCTGTGGGCAGCACATTGAATTGCACCTTCTTAGATGCTGATACCTTCAAAGCTTGTTCCTTCAAAGCCTTTGTAAAAGAGGTCTTTGTCTTCTCCACAATTGGCACTACTCTTGGTTCTTGAACCACCTTTTGTGATCTTGTAACCGCATTTACTTCTCCAATCTCTTCTTCTTGCTGAAATGGGTCACTGTCTACCTCAACAAATCCACAATTTACTACTGATTTTGCCTTCTCTTGCTTCTTAAGCTCCTCAATAAGAGCCTTAACGTGAGGATTATCAATGTACTTTGCATCTTGAATGCGAACATCATTATTAGGAAGAGGTACTGATTCAAACACTTGCTGCTTTGGTGGATACTTGTTGGTTGCCCATTCTGGTTTGCCATGGATTTTCCAACAAGTAGTCTCATCATGCTTGAATTTATCACATAACTTGCAATACAAATGAGCCTTACTTGGATACCATCCCTGTTTTGGCTGCATCATTTGTGTGGAACCCATTGGAGCTTGTTGAGCAATTGGAGCTTGTGGTATGTAACGGGCCCATGGTAGACCGCTCGAGTATTCGAACCTTGAATGTGCCTGTGGGGCGTTCCCGAGACACCGGCATAAATGGGTAGAAGCGACTACTCATAAACGTCTAGACGGTTTTGCCCAGTTGATTAAGGGTATGTCGGTTAGGAATGTTACATTTGGTATCAGAGCAGGTCTCGAGTTCGAGTCTCCATGGGTGCCTATATGCATGGGTAATTTACAAAGACTTGGTAATCATTGTGACATGGTATAGCTTTGGATGCTCGAGGACGAGCATAGTTCTAGTGGGAGAGACTGTAACGGGCCCATGGTAGACCGCTCGAGTATTCGAACCTTGAATGTGCCTGTGGGGCGTTCCCGAGACACCGACATAAATGGGTAGAAGCGACTACTCATAAACGTCTAGACGGTTTTGCCCAGTTGGTTAAGGGTATGTCGGTTAGGAATGTTACATGGTATCATTGGAACTTGTGGTATGATAGGTGCTGCTTGTATTGGTTGAATAGAAATAGATGGTGCTTGTTGCATAACAGCAAATACCGGATTGGCCCTCTCAAAGAATCTCTTCTCCCTACATTCTTGATCATTATGGCCCTTGATTTGGCATCTTGAGCAGAATTTCAGCAATCTACATGTAGTATCAGAATGCCCAATAGACCCACAATACTCACAAGTAATAAACTGCACCTCCCTTGGCCGCAATCCCAGGGTATCACCCCTCGAGACTACTCCAAGTTGCATCTCCCTGGTCCATCGAGGCAGGAAGGATTTCATCTCCCCTTCCGGGGGCCTAGAGGTTCCACGGGTGGCTAGAGAATCCTGGCGACACACGATTCGTCCCCAACTTAACCCCCCAAAACAAGAGTCAGGCCAACACCTGCAACTCTTGAGAGGCAGGGCAACGCCATTGCCCCAAGAGGTGTCGGACCCATGCCCGGCCCACATGAAGTGACCGGCCATAAGCCTAGCCCACTATGGGGTCCCCATAGCCACGCTCAACAGGGAACCTCCCTCCGTATCTCCTCTAGCCCCGTTATGTAGTGCTGAGTCACATCATAGCCACCGTATCCCGGTGGGTTCCTATGCACAGGCCACATAATAATAGGAACTAAAGGATCTAACTATGAGCATTACTAAGTAAGGCTACTAGGTCTCTACCCCCCTTCCCAATACAAGAGGAGCAAACATGAACAACAAACATCACATAACATCATATCATGATAATCATCAGAATAACATCTAACCTAATCATACATATCTAACTTACAGTTAGGGTTCCTTGATTAGGGTTCAAGCTGTTGAATAAGGGTTCTAGGATGGCTCTACTCTAGATACAAACTACTACCTCATCTAGAGTGCTAACTTTCAGATGAACTACTAAGAACACTACTCCAAATACACGCTCCCTCGGCGCACCCCTTCCATTCCTGGCGTCTCCATGGTCCTCGAAGTGGTCGAAGCCGCGCTCCCTTTCAGATCATACACGCACTCTGGGGGATGCTGCACTAGGCTATGCCACAACAAACAACGTTCGAAACGGAGTTTCAAGTGCAAAGAAGGTTCCCAGGGTGTTAGGGCTAGGAAAAGAGGTCTATGGTTAGAGTTTAGGTTAATATAGGTTAGGGTCCACATGGGATGACACGTGGCTCCAATGGGACATGGCCATGTGGCAGTTGCCCAATAGGGTAAGGCCATGTGGGAAATGGGCCTTATCCTAAGGTTATCTAAGTTATATACTTAACTTAGATATGCACCCATGCCACTTCCTAAGGTATACAAGGCTACGAAGTAGACTTGTATAGTGACGGACCCGGAAATATACGTATTTATAGCATATATTTTCCTGGAACGTCACACTATCTATCCTCCCTTTCTCTTAGTGCACTTACAAATGATAAAATTGAACCTTAGGGTCAGCATTTCAGAGGCTGGAGGATCATTGACAAAATAAGGTGAGGCAACACATATGATAGTTAAGGGGGGTCATTGACGAACAATCAGCATAAAAAAGGTGAAGCAGCAAAGATGATAGTATGTATAAGGGTGTCCTTAATGAATCGTACACTACATCACCAGGTCCACATACTTTACACCTGCAGTTGAAACCCTTAAGGAGGAATGGGGTATTTATAGTTTCTGCAACTAAAACACTGGCAGATGTTTCAGAGAATGAGAAAACTTCATTTGTGGTCATTTTTTTAGAGATAGATTGAGATTCTGGCCAAATTAAATATTACAATACTAATCAGAGGATGATCTTAAACAAGTAACAATGAAATAGATGCCTTCACAAACCAAATCAAGCAGAAATAGAGAGCGAACCTCTTCTTTTTCCTCTTCTGCTTTAGATCGTTCCATTGAGCTTGCATCAACCAAGGTAGATACACCAAAATACACCTAGAAAGAGCAATTAAATGGGCAACAAAGCATGAAACGGAATACATCTAGTTTTTAATACTCATCTGAGACTACGATTTATCAAGATGAGATATACTCCTGCTTACCAAGAAAATGACAGCAGCAAGGTCATCTACTGGTAATTCAGTTTGTCCAAAGCTGAAGAAATTAAAAACAACCTAATTTCCAAGTGTGTACATGTATTCATCAAATTGTAAATCATAACATTCTGCTATAACAAACCCCAATGGAAGAACACCATCAAGGAATGCTCGCTCTAAAGTAACCGATATCAATGTCATTGCTCTGAAAATCCATTATAAGGTAGCAATTAGGAATAGAAAGGAAAGAAATGATGTTTGAATAGATGCACATTACTTTTTGCTTCAAGATGTTAATGCATGTTGAAATTAGCCAAGTATTGTTATCTTGCCTTAAAGGAAAGCTATCTTGCATCGATTATTCATGAAACTCTTTTTGAATATAGGAAACTATGCAGAAATGACAAACATTCCTTGACCTTACTAATGGGTAAAAAGCAAAAGGAATGTTCAACATATGCCATATGGGAACCCCTGGAAGATAAATTTGTCCTTTTATCAGGAGCAGGGCACTAGGCAGGACATTCCCTGGCAGGTTTATAACTGCCAACCACCACCCGCAAGAAATGGTTTAAGAAGCATACATAAGAGCCCCAAACGTTCGGTAAAAAATAACCCCTGATTTGCGTCTTTGCTAATAATGCTTGTTTATTAGCATTGGAAAACAAGAACCTAAGCCATCAAAACCTCGTCTACCATACCACATTCATTCAATTATAGCTGTTTCCTAACATACAGTAACCTCCTATTGGTGGCCAATGGAGGCATCATAAGCTTGGTATCTACAAGTAAGAATTCCTTGTTCCACAAATAAAAAAAAGTATTCCAGATACCAAATAAGAAAAAACAGTTTTCTTAGCATTTTCAATGAAGCACAAGAAACTTACTGCAATGAAGAATGTCTTATCACCGAGTTTAGAAAAGAAAATTAGCAGAAAAGCCTGCACAGAACATACACGCAGTAAAGAAGTCAGAAGCCAGGACCCAAGAGCCAAGTGGGTCGAAAAAAATTAAGGTACTTAAACCTTTTGTGCATTTGCATCTCCATCGATGCGGATTGTCTCATTGGCTTATGTTCTAAACTGCTTCACTGCCACAAAATACCAGACCAGATTGTAGAGTCGGATAGAAGCCTCCAGACAACTTGCAAAAGGGCCCAACTAGCAAGCAACTAACGCTCACAATCCAAAGAACTGTAGAAGCCTGCGCACCCAAAGCAAAATACAAGCAGAATACAACCGTCTGATTCACGCTGCCAACAACCCGGCACACAAAAATAACCCTGCGAATTTTGTTCAAACCTGCAAATGATTCTGAGCAAACGCCACACAAAAAGCATTCTTTGCTATCCATCGGTGATAAATTGAAAAGCACATAAGGCGATTGTTCAAGGAGCAACTATTTTGCGAACCATATAAGCAAGCGAGAGGAAGAAGATGAAAACGGTTTTTTCGTAAAAAAAATCTTTCAAAATGGGTTGCGTCTTTTCACATGCTTGCATCTTTTCACGTGCATAATCCAATGGATCACAACAAAAAAAAAATTCCCACAACAAAATCAACGGTCAAGATCGTGCACAACCTATCATCTTATTTCGGCTTTAGTACTATATATAGATTCTCTTTCTAATGTTATTTGTAAAATTATTTCAGGTGTTGTTGACTCTAGACTCAAAACTATCTTGGATGTCATCATCAACCATTCTCAATCTGCTCATCTAAAGGATAAATTTACACTAGATAATGTGGCAATTGCTATTCTTAGACTTCAATGGGCAAAGGACTCCAGGCAAGATGTTCTTCTTAAATTCGACATCACCAAGGCATTCAACACTGTAAGCCAAAACTTTCTGTTCAACGGTTGTAGAGCTTTAGGCTTCATATAGAAGAAAGGATAGAGATTTTTAAGGTTACCTCAATAATTCAAGGTCAGCTTCTAATAAATGGTAAGTGCAACCCATTCCTTTCTATTAAAAGAGGAGGCAAACAAGGTTGTCCTCTAGCTCCATCTTTTTTTCTAATTATTATGGAAGCCCTTCACTGCAAAATGGAATGGACAAAACCTACTAATCTGATTAAGAGCCTTGATCTACCTAAAAATACACGAGTAAGTCAGATCCTTAATGGGCATTTGTATGAGACCTTTCTTTTAGTCTCTATGGATCATGACTCCATCACAAGAGGATCCTAAATGATTTTGGAGTAGCTTCTGGATGCAAGATCAATCCTGCTAAATCTGCTATCCATGCAAGGGACCAGGTAAAAGGTGATTATATGGCTGATCAACTGGGCTGTAAGTATAACTCTCCAAGCACGAAGTCTAAGATCTTAGGCATTCCTTTTGCCATTAATGCAATGCTTCTAATCTTTGGAGCAATAGTCTAGATGATTTCTATAAAAAGGTTGACAGTTTGAACTCAAAATATATTTCCAAAAATGGTAGGACTATTATTGCTAAATTTATGATCTTGTCCTCTCGTGTTTATGAATTCTTGCTCATTATTGCTCCTAAAAATGTTTCTTCCAAGTTGCTGAGTAGTACGATAGGTTCATTGCATGTGGTCAGAATAGAAGATGTTGGCATCTAGTTTCCATGAATAAATGCTGCAAAAAGAAGAAAAATGGTGGGTTTGGCACTGTTAATATAGACAAGCAAGATCTTACTCTTGCTGCTGAATATTTTTACAAGGCTTGCTCCAATTATATCTAGCATCTGATTTCAATTCTAATTAGATACTACATTGGTAGATGTACGGATATCTCTAAAGATTGAGCTTAGTCATTCTATATACTTTTCTTTCTTTGTTCCAAATAATACTCCAGGTATTATTAAAAAGTGGATCAAGGTTTGGAATCAGGTAAAGAGGATGTACTCTTGGAAGGAAGGATTGTGCTAGATATTCTAAACGAAGTGCACCCTGGAATACCACAGCCATCAGATCCGCCGATCCTATGGCCCAAACCATATGTTGGAGCCTTTGGGCACCTTTTGTTTCGCCTACGATCATCTATGATTGGGCGCCTATGATTTTTGAAATACGAGCCCGCCTAAGATTTTGATGTAATGTCGAGCCTTTATACGACTTTGTCTAAGGTTTTAGAATATGAAATACGGGGGCTCGAACCTCTACCAAAATAACTCAATGTCCTAATAAGACTACTTTGACCAATATAAGTAGTAAGCTAACATGATTTTTTTTTTTTTTTAAATCCTAAATCTAATTTTTTTTCTAACAACCCATTCAATTATTTTAGGGATATGGTCTATGGTTTCAGAAATTGTTATTTTTACATCCATATCAAATCTCCCTGGAACCCCCTCTTATTGCATCCAGGACTACCACAGCTGTCGGATCTGTCGATGCAAATGGCAAGCCTATGATACCTCCTGGTCAACCAAAAGCTCTAAAACCAACTGAAGAAGTCAAGCAATTGGGCTTGACTAAGGATGGCATCAATGACTACATCAAGCATTGGCAAACTAATTCAGATGAGACTAATCGTGCATTGATAGATTATTGGAAGAAGGTGATCAACTTGTTGGATGAGGTAGACACATCCTCAGAACAGCTGCTGGAAGGGTGGTTCCCTAAAAGTAAGTGGAAAACATTAGGCGGGTGCTTGACGAAGATGATGGTACCATTAGTAGCATTGTGAAGGCATATGCTCCTCCTCAATCGATAAACACTATGTTGGTCCTAAGAAGGATAGGCCAAAATATCTAGGCATGGATTGTTATGAACCTTCTATTGACGTGGAGTGCCACCAATTTGTAGTAGTAAAACCAAAGAGATCTAGAGACCTATCCAAAGGTGGTTGGGATGGACTATCTCAGATATTTGCAAAGAAGAAGGTGATGTTAACTTCAATAAGGTGCGCGTGGAATGGTGGTGTCCAGTACATCAGTTGAGTAATGTCACCGATAAAGAAAGATATTCAGATTGTTGGACAAAGAGGTGGAGGAGAAATCCTAGTGATCCTGATCTTTGGCTAGACATTGAAACCGTATTGTACTCATGGACTCCAAAAACTATTCCTAGTAAAACAGCGAGAGTTACAATACCTCAGGATGTAAGGAATAAGGTTCTCATATCCTTGGGGATGTTGGTGGAAAAATGATAAACAGTTACTATGTATCAATCACTTTTAATAAAAGTTGTGTACTACTTGAGTTTCATGATATATGATTTTGTAATTTGAAGTTAAGGTGTGAATTTATATTCCCGTGTGTGATTATATGTTAACGTCTATTCTAGTCTAAGGGCAACAAAGTTACTAAAAAAGTGAATTTAACAAAGTTACTAAAAAAGTGCAATATAAAATTTATCCCAAAATTAAGACATAATCCCAATTTAATTGAATGATGGTTCCACCCCATTTTCTCCCTAACCTTGCCTAAAACCCCCCCTTGATAATCAGCTTAACGTAATCCGTTTTTCTGACCGTAAGATATGGCGCGCACTAAATGCACTGCCAGGAAGTATAGCCCAAGGCGCACACCCTCCATGGCGGCAGCAGCAGCAGGTCCGGGCAAGAAGATCCCCGAGCATCTTTGGCCGGGGAGGGAGGAGTCGTCCAGCTCCACGGACGAGACTTTCCACGCCTCCCAGGAGGAAGCCCGAGCAGCTCCTCCGGTGGAGACGCTAGCCGACCTGACGAGACCGCCCACTTCGGGTCCGCTGTCCCACCAGAGGAGGAGCAAAGCAGAGAGCAAAGAAGAAGAAGAGCACGAGGTTGGCACCTCGAGTAAGAAGAAGGGGAAGGAGAAGGTGGCAGAGTGGCCCGAGGAGAGGGCCCAGAGGAAGAAGAGGGAGCAGGAGAAGGAGGCGAGAAAAGGTCCAAGAAGGACCAGGACCGCCCCAGGAGGACGGTCCACATCGAAGAACCTCGTCGGGACACCACCGACGAGGAGGAGGAGGAGGAGGAGGAAGAAGAGAGCGGGGAGGATGGGCAGGAAAAGGAAGAGCCCGGGGACGCGGGGGAGCCATCAGACCCCAATGCCCGCCCACCATACCCGAAGTGTCCTAAGCCACCGAAGGTGGTGAAGAAGCAGAAGGTGGGCGAGCGGGAATTCACGCTCAAGCAAGATCGTGAATTCCAGCGTCGCAAGAAGGTGTACCAGGAGTACCTCTTCCGATGGAAGAGGTACAATGATTGGTACTGTAAGCAGAACGTACAAAAGTACGTTAAGGGTGGGCGGCCGAAGAACCAGCCCAAGCCGCCGCCACCAAGACCAGAGCTGCCGAAGAAGACCTAATTCGAGGCATGCGCGCGTGTTTTAGGAGATTAGGCACTTTCAGCAGTGCACTAATCTACTCATCAGGAAGGCGCCGTTCGAGCGGCTCCTTCGGGAGATTATACAGGAGTTCAGGACAGACTATAGGGTCACACCCCTAACCGTCCGAGCCCTGCAGGAGGCAGCGGAGGCGGAGGTGACCGCAACCTCTCCGCGATCCACGCCAAGCGAGTGACGGTGATGCCAAAGGACCTGCATCTGGCAAGGAGGATTCGCAAGGAGAAGCCCTGAAGACCTTCAATTTTGTAAACTTTATAAATATAAGTTTTCCCCTGTATATTTTACTTATTATCTATAAAAGTCCATTTTCTCTGTAAATTAACCTCTTCTGTGATATGATAGTATTCTTGTATGAATTAAATGTGAGTATAATTCTTTGTATCATAACTAGAATGCTTAGAATTGTTTAATTAGCATAAAATTTTAGCACAAAAAAAATCAAAATTTGGCTCAAAATTGGCCGACCCGGGTGAGTCCGCGCCAAATGCCTCTGCGTTCACGACGAGGCCCGTTTCGCACGAACCCACTCGTGCAAAAAGATAGTAGAATGCTTAGAATTTGCCTAGGAATCTAGTTTAGCACTTAATTTTGGCAAAAAACATCCAAAAATAGCAAAAATCAGCTGACCTGGGTGAGTTCGCGCCAAAAGCCTCTGCGTTCGCGACGCAGGCCCGTTTTGCACGAACCCACCCGATTACCTTGAAATTGCACTTCTAGATGTCCAATTAGCACGAAATAAGTTGCTAGCTAAGTTAGAATTGATCCAAATAGACATGATAGCATCTTACAACCTTAGAGAAGTTTAGTTTTCTTAAAAATCGGCCAAACCGGGTGAGTCCACACCAAACGCCTCTGCATTCAAGGACGCAGACCCCTTTCAAGGCGAACCCACCCGAGTTGACCCATTTTGACACGGATTGGCCAAATTTGACCCAACAAACTACCATTGTTAGAGCCTGAACTCTAACCTTGCAAGAAGGATGAAAAACCCAACAATCCAAGCTCAATCTATCAGAACAAGGCAATGCACAACACAAAGAATGATCATCTCCATAGCTAGATCAAGTAAAAACACTCTCTCTCAATACACCGTCCCTCTATGTTCTTCTCTCTCTCTCTCTCTCCGGATAATACAGTCATGATCATGCCTCCCGCACACCATAATGCATACGCAGCAAATATCCCCTGACGCTGCATGTAATGATCTCCCTCCATATACGGTATATAAAATCTCCTATACCACCTCAATAGTGGTGAATGTGGTGAGTGGTGAGTGGTGACGAGTGTGGTGAGTGGTGATAAGTGTGGTGAGTGGTGAATGGTGTGGTGACGAGTGTGGTGAGTGGTGATGAGTGTGGTGAGTGGTGACCACCCCAACAGTGGCGACCACAGTGGGAAAATGTGCCACTCCGTGGCAGAGAATCGACATAAATGGGTAGAAGCGACTACTCATAAACGTCTAGACGGTTTTGCCCAGTTGGTTAAGGGTATGTCGGTTAGGAATGTTACATGGTATCATTGGAACTTGTGGTATGATAGGTGCTGCTTGTATTGGTTGAATAGAAATAGATGGTGCTTGTTGCATAACAGCAAATACCGGATTGGCCCTCTCAAAGAATCTCTTCTCCCTACATTCTTGATCATTATGGCCCTTGATTTGGCATCTTGAGCAGAATTTCAGCAATCTACATGTAGTATCAGAATGCCCAATAGACCCACAATACTCACAAGTAATAAACTGCACCTCCCTTGGCCGCAATCCCAGGGTATCACCCCTCGAGACTACTCCAAGTTGCATCTCCCTGGTCCATCGAGGCAGGAAGGATTTCATCTCCCCTTCCGGGGGCCTAGAGGTTCCACGGGTGGCTAGAGAATCCTGGCGACACACGATTCGTCCCCAACTTAACCCCCCAAAACAAGAGTCAGGCCAACACCTGCAACTCTTGAGAGGCAGGGCAACGCCATTGCCCCAAGAGGTGTCGGACCCATGCCCGGCCCACATGAAGTGACCGGCCATAAGCCTAGCCCACTATGGGGTCCCCATAGCCACGCTCAACAGGGAACCTCCCTCCGTATCTCCTCTAGCCCCGTTATGTAGTGCTGAGTCACATCATAGCCACCGTATCCCGGTGGGTTCCTATGCACAGGCCACATAATAATAGGAACTAAAGGATCTAACTATGAGCATTACTAAGTAAGGCTACTAGGTCTCTACCCCCCTTCCCAATACAAGAGGAGCAAACATGAACAACAAACATCACATAACATCATATCATGATAATCATCAGAATAACATCTAACCTAATCATACATATCTAACTTACAGTTAGGGTTCCTTGATTAGGGTTCAAGCTGTTGAATAAGGGTTCTAGGATGGCTCTACTCTAGATACAAACTACTACCTCATCTAGAGTGCTAACTTTCAGATGAACTACTAAGAACACTACTCCAAATACCTGCTCCCGAAGCACTCCCTTCCATTCCTGGCGTCTCCATGGTCCTCGAAGTGGTCGAAGCCGCGCTCCCTTTCAGATCATACACGCACTCTGGGGGATGCTGCACTAGGCTATGCCACAACAAACAACGTTCGAAACGGAGTTTCAAGTGCAAAGAAGGTTCCCAGGGTGTTAGGGCTAGGAAAAGAGGTCTATGGTTAGAGTTTAGGTTAATATAGGTTAGGGTCCACATGGGATGACACGTGGCTCCACGTGGCTCCAATGGGACATGGCCATGTGGCAGTTGCCCAATAGGGTAAGGCCATGTGGGAAATGGGCCTTATCCTAAGGTTATCTAAGTTATATACTTAACTTAGATATGCACCCATGCCACTTCCTAAGGTATACAAGGCTACGAAGTAGACTTGTATAGTGACGGACCCGGAAATATACGTATTTATAGCATATATTTTCCTGGAACGTCACACTATCTATCCTCCCTTTCTCTTAGTGCACTTACAAATGATAAAATTGAACCTTAGGGTCAGCATTTTAGAGGCTGGAGGATCATTGACAAAATAAGGTGAGGCAACACATATGATAGTTAAGGGGGGTCATTGACGAACAATCAGCATAAAAAAGGTGAAGCAGCAAAGATGATAGTATGTATAAGGGTGTCCTTAATGAATCGTACACTACATCACCAGGTCCACATACTTTACACCTGCAGTTGAAACCCTTAAGGAGGAATGGGGTATTTATGTTTTCTGCAACTAAAACACTGGCAGATGTTTCAGAGAATGAGAAAACTTCATTTGTGGTCATTTTTTTAGAGATAGATTGAGATTCTGGCCAAATTAAATATTACAATACTAATCAGAGGATGATCTTAAACAAGTAACAATGAAATAGATGCCTTCACAAACCAAATCAAGCAGAAATAGAGAGCGAACCTCTTCTTTTTCCTCTTCTGCTTTAGATCGTTCCATTGAGCTTGCATCAACCAAGGTAGATACACCAAAATACACCTAGAAAGAGCAATTAAATGGGCAACAAAACATGAAACGGAATACATCTAGTTTTTAATACTCATCTGAGACTACGATTTATCAAGATGAGATATACTCCTGCTTACCAAGAAAATGACAAAGAAAGGGTCATCTACTTTGTAATTCAGTTTTGTCCAAAGTCAAGAAATTAAAACAACCTAATTTCCAAGTGTGTACATGTATTCATCAAATTGTAAATCATAACATTCTGCTATAACAAACCCCAATGGAAGAACACCATCAAGGAATGCTCATTTAAAGTAACCGATATCAATGTCATTGCTCTGAAAATCCATTATAAGGTAGCAATTAGGAATAGAAAGGAAAGAAATGATGTTTGAATAGATGCACATTACTTTTTGCTTCAAGATGTTAATGCATGTTGAAATTAGCCAAGTATTGTTATCTTGCCTTAGAGGAAAGCTATCTTGCATCGATTATTCATGAAACTCTTTTTGAATATAGGAAACTATGCAGAAATGACAAACATTCCTTGACCTTACTAATGGGTAAAAAGCAAAAGGAATGTTCAACATATGCCATATGGGAACCCCTGGAAGATAAATTTGTCCTTTTATCAGGAGCAGGGCACTAGGCAGGACATTCCCTGGCAGGTTTATAACTGCCAACCACCACGGCAAGAAATGGTTTAAGAAGCATACATAAGAGCCCCAAACGTTCCAGTAAAAATAACCCCAGCTGATTTGCGTGCTGCTAATAATGCTTGTTTATTAGCATTGGAAAACAAGAACCTAAGCCATCAAAACCTCGTCTACCATACCACATTCATTCAATTATAGCTGTTTCCTAACATACAGTAACCTCCTATTGGTGGCCAATGGAGGCATCATAAGCTTGGTATCTACAAGTAAGAATTCCTTGTTCCACAAATAAAAAAAGTATTCCAGATACCAAATAAGAAAAAACAGTTTTCTTAGCATTTTCAATGAAGCACAAGAAACTTACTGCAATGAAGAATGTCTTATCACCGAGTTTAGAAAAGAAAATTAGCAGAAAAGCCTGCACAGAACATACACGCAGTAAAGAAGTCAGAAGCCAGGACCCAAGAGCCAAGTGGGTCGAAAAAAATTAAGGTACTTAAACCTTTTGTGCATTTGCATCTCCATCGATGCGGATTGTCTCATTGGCTTATGTTCTAAACTGCTTCACTGCCACAAAATACCAGACCAGATTGTAGAGTCGGATAGAAGCCTCCAGACAACTTGCAAAAGGGCCCAACTAGCAAGCAACTAACGCTCACAATCCAAAGAACTGTAGAAGCCTGCGCACCCAAAGCAAAATACAAGCAGAATACAACCGTCTGATTCACGCTGCCAACAACCCGGCACACAAAAATAACCCTGCGAATTTTGTTCAAACCTGCAAATGATTCTGAGCAAACGCCACACAAAAAGCATTCTTTGCTATCCATCGGTGATAAATTGAAAAGCACATAAGGCGATTGTTCAAGGAGCAACTATTTTGCGAACCATATAAGCAAGCGAGAGGAAGAAGATGAAAACGGTTTTTTCGTAAAAAAAATCTTTCAAAATGGGTTGCGTCTTTTCACATGCTGCATCTTTTCACGTGCATAATCCAATGGATCACAACAAAAAAAAAATTCCCACAACAAAATCAACGGTCAAGATCGTGCACAACCTATCATCTTATTTCGGCTTTAGTACTATATATAGATTCTCTTTCTAATGTTATTTGTAAAATTATTTCAGGTGTTGTTGACTCTAGACTCAAAACTATCTTGGATGTCATCATCAACCATTCTCAATCTGCTCATCTAAAGGATAAATTTACACTAGATAATGTGGCAATTGCTATTCTTAGACTTCAATGGGCAAAGGATTCCAGGCAAGATGTTCTTCTTAAATTCGACATCACCAAGGCATTCAACACTGTAAGCCAAAACTTTCTGTTCAACGGTTGTAGAGCTTTAGGCTTCATATAGAAGAAAGGATAGAGATTTTTAAGGTTACCTCAATAATTCAAGGTCAGCTTCTAATAAATGGTAAGTGCAACCCATTCCTTTCTATTAAAAGAGGAGGCAAACAAGGTTGTCCTCTAGCTCCATCTTTTTTTCTAATTATTATGGAAGCCCTTCACTGCAAAATGGAATGGACAAAACCTACTAATCTGATTAAGAGCCTTGATCTACCTAAAAATACACGAGTAAGTCAGATCCTTAATGGGCATTTGTATGAGACCTTTCTTTTAGTCTCTATGGATCATGACTCCATCACAAGAGGATCCTAAATGATTTTGGAGTAGCTTCTGGATGCAAGATCAATCCTGCTAAATCTGCTATCCATGCAAGGGACCAGGTAAAAGGTGATTATATGGCTGATCAACTGGGCTGTAAGTATAACTCTCCAAGCACGAAGTCTAAGATCTTAGGCATTCCTTTTGCCATTAATGCAATGCTTCTAATCTTTGGAGCAATAGTCTAGATGATTTCTATAAAAAGGTTGACAGTTTGAACTCAAAATATATTTCCAAAAATGGTAGGACTATTATTGCTAAATTTATGATCTTGTCCTCTCGTGTTTATGAATTCTTGCTCATTATTGCTCCTAAAAATGTTTCTTCCAAGTTGCTGAGTAGTACGATAGGTTCATTGCATGTGGTCAGAATAGAAGATGTTGGCATCTAGTTTCCATGAATAAATGCTGCAAAAAGAAGAAAAATGGTGGGTTTGGCACTGTTAATATAGACAAGCAAGATCTTACTCTTGCTGCTGAATATTTTTACAAGGCTTGCTCCAATTATATCTAGCATCTGATTTCAATTCTAATTAGATACTACATTGGTAGATGTACGGATATCTCTAAAGATTGAGCTTAGTCATTCTATATACTTTTCTTTCTTTGTTCCAAATAATACTCCAGGTATTATTAAAAAGTGGATCAAGGTTTGGAATCAGGTAAAGAGGATGTACTCTTGGAAGGAAGGATTGTGCTAGATATTCTAAACGAAGTGCACCCTGGAATACCACAGCCATCAGATCCGCCGATCCTATGGCCCAAACCATATGTTGGAGCCTTTGGGCACCTTTTGTTTCGCCTACGATCATCTATGATTGGGCGCCTATGATTTTTGAAATACGAGCCCGCCTAAGATTTTGATGTAATGTCGAGCCTTTATACGACTTTGTCTAAGGTTTTAGAATATGAAATACGGGGGCTCGAACCTCTACCAAAATAACTCAATGTCCTAATAAGACTACTTTGACCAATATAAGTAGTAAGCTAACATGATTTTTTTTTTTTTTTAAATCCTAAATCTAATTTTTTTTCTAACAACCCATTCAATTATTTTAGGGATATGGTCTATGGTTTCAGAAATTGTTATTTTTACATCCATATCAAATCTCCCTGGAACCCCCTCTTATTGCATCCAGGACTACCACAGCTGTCGGATCTGCCGATTCTACGGCCTAGACCGTATAGTGGATCATCTACTACGTTTCGCTTATGATCATCCCCCTATTATTGTGCTATATATTGATGAAAACTACTTTTTGAAATCGAGCCCTTCTTATTAATAATCCTAATATGTGTTTATGTCACTTCGTTAACCATGTCAAGATTTGAAAGGCTAAGGGTATCACCACTATTCAAAATCTCTTTGATGACAATGGTCTTATTCCTTTTTAACAATTCTGTACTTCTTTAAATTACTCTGACTCAGAATTTTTAGTCTAATGAAGACAACTTTTGGCTTCATAACTGCGTGGATGGTTTCTTAGTTTGAAAAGTGTACAGATTCCTTATGAGAGATCAACATATAACTATTCATCTAAATTAATATGTGCAGCCTGACAAATGCATCAGAAACTTGCAGTTCATGTGGAGCAGTCCTATCAATGCAAAAATTAAATCTTTATGTGGCAACTTTGTCATAGAGCATAAGAGATTTAGGCTCTTCATGGCTAATTATGATGCTTGTGATAAATGTTTGAATAGCAAAGAGGATGAAGGCCACCTCTTTAGGAAATGTTTATGGTCATAATGGACCCTTGATTTGGCTGCTAACATCTTTGATTACAATCTTGCAGCTTTGAGTGAATCGATTTTTTTCATGCCTGCAAATCCATGTGATTGGAGAGTTTATGTCCTCCTTTGAAGGATAGGTTGCGAAAATTACGAAATTGCTTTCTTACGGGAATAATTAAGCAATTCCTTTATGATATTAACTGAATACATATTTACAGACGATTTTTTGAATTTAGGTATCCTCTTTATGTTAATATGGAAGCTTAAATGGAACCGGATCTACTTGAAGACAAATTTTAAATGGATGAAGATATTTGGAGCAGCAAATGCAACAGATCATGAAGATGGATGCGGATGCAAGTGTTGCTGTGACCATAACTTCAACGTTCAAAGTGATATTCTCTGTTAGGCTAAGGATTATGAGGGCAAATTCAACATGGCAAAGCCAAAACATGCATTTGTATTTTTTGCACCTTTCATGAAGTCGTCAAATAAAAAGCACAAAAAAATAGGAGCTATAACCTCAAGTCTTATCATTAGAACTCTGCAGGCAAAAAATCTACTTATTTAAAAAGTTTTTGGGGGTTTTGGCTGATGCGGGTGTGCCCTTTTCAGGGTGTGGCTTTTGGAAGAAAAAAACGGTTTTCTAGCAAAAGCCTCTTTTTTCGACGTTCTTATCCCTTTTCCCCTTTCAAAATAATCTTAGGAAAATTTGGATTCAAAATAATGATACTAAAATTCCTTTCCCCTTTCAAATTAATCATAGGAAATTTTGGATCCAAAATAATGATACGAAAATTTGGAGTTGGAACGGATGAGCAGCTACAATCTAGGGCGGTGATATGCTTTGATGATGGGCCGTTGTATTCAATGTGAACAACCTTCTTCATTAGGGTTAGGGTTTGTGCTACAAAAATCCTTCCTTATCAAGGTGTTTGTATTCGGCTGGAGGAATCGTTGGAGTTACCAGGGTGTGCTTAGAACTTGGAGACGCAGGTTTCAAATTATCAAGGTGTCCATTGCGGCCTAGCATTCTAACACCCTAAATTTGCTGCATCTTATCTGTTTTCCATAACGACTTCATCTCTTACATTTTTCAGATTCATATCTAAGCATTGGTTTTTATTTGAAGCTGAGCGTTTGTTGCTGCCATAGCTTGGGCCTGATTTTTCTTTGTGAGAAGGTAAATTTCTACAATTTAGGGTTTTTTATCTTCCTTCTTTTGGAGCTCTGCGGTTGTCGTGATGGAGTTATATATGTAAACATTGCATCTGAATCCATCCACCATATCCATTCCACCTCCGGATGTTACAACAGCAACTTCCTTAGCAGAGGCAGCTTCGCCCAATACCCTACCATTTCTCCATGTTGTAGAAGATTCTATCCCATGAAGCCAGCAGTTTAACGCCTGTGCTGAATTGATCCCTTCACAGGACGAAGAGGGGTTAAGAAAAAGCTCTATTCAGTAGAGCTATTTGCATGATACGACAAAGGAGACCTTTTAAATCTTTGATTCCATCTTCCTTCCCTGCTAGAAGGCATAGGGCTGGAAGTAGTGTGCCATGTATAATCTCTGTAATAAGCTGTAGTATATGAAGATGGTTGTGTCGGATGATGATTATACGGCCTCCTCAGCTCTTCGGAATAAGGTATACTCCAAGAATTTTCCTCTGCTGCCATTCTTTTCCGGCCATTCTCCTTCCTGCTAAAAATCCTCAACGGAGTTGAAATAGTCTTCTACATAAAAATAAGCTCGGATAAGCTCGAATTTTTCTAGCTACAGCATTGTTGGATTGTCGTGCTTGAACTATGGACTGAACATGAGCCTGAAGTGGTTCAATTTTTTGCGGAAGCACAACTACAATATTCACCAATGATGGGGAAGGTTAGATAAATCATGAGAATGCACACTTTCGGGCAAGGAGTGAGTCATCTGGGAGCTTATTTGAAGGTTATATTGGATCTTAAGCATCTTCCTGTGTATTCTTGGTCTACTGCTCAGACCTCTGATAAAAGATGCTACAAGGTGTAAAGTATGGTTAGGAACTTGGTTGATCTGACACTTGACAAGATAAAGGTTAAACCTTTCCACATATTGGTGAACACTCTCACCATGCTTTATATGAAAGGTTTGAAGTTCAAAGATCAAATCTTGAGGATCCAGAAGCTTACCAAACCTTGCCAAGAATTTCTTGACCAATTCATCCCAAGAGTTAGCTCCCAAACTCATAACATACTCAAGCCAAGCTCTAACCTCATCATTTTTGAAACACTTTTTAAACTCAGAGAATTTGCAACCTTTCTTGTGTCCATATTCTTGGTAATACTCCTCAAAAGTTTTAAGAAAATTGTTAGCATTCATGTTTGGATCAAAAGTAGGACAGGAATTGGCATATGCAATTCAAAAGAATGACAAGGCATACCTGTGTTTGCTTGTATACTTACACCAGGTGCTGCAGCAGAGGCTTCATGATTCTTCTGTGCTTCAGCATGCTCAGATGCTTCATTAGTTCTCCTAGGAGCCATGAGTTCAAACTCCAGGAAAAGATCTCGGTAGAACCTCCAAAATGTTGAAGGTGTTCCTGGCAAAACCTTCAACCTCAGTGGTTTAGAACCTCCAGGTTACTTGAGGCAACCACTCTTAGTGAAAAAAATCCAAAAAGAATGCTTAAATAGTTGGCTAAGAACAGCTTTCCCTAAAGAGAAAAAAGTCAGCCTTGCAAGAATGTATGCGAAATGCAAACTAAAGGGATTTTTCTCATGATTCTTGATTCTAAAGCTGCACAGGACCTTGAAGGAGGTTGGAAAAAAGTCTGATAGATTTTGATAAGGGCAAGCTTGTCAAATAAGCATCCCTGACCAGGTCAATTTTTGGTCGATATCCCTGGCAGAGAGCTAAATTTTCAAATTCGATAAAGGTAGCCTCTTTTTGAGATCTGATGCCACAATCCCCTTGTAAAATATCTGCACACAATGTTCCAGAAAGCCCTTTGCAGAAAGATGTGTGTCTATTTGGAATTTTGATTTTTTTTATAACTGCCTGTCACAAAGTATGAACATCAGATGAATTTGGAATTGCTAGATGTTTAAATGCATTTTTTTTGCTTTTCTGTGAAATATCAATATCTACAATGACTGAGAATGAACTGATGAAGGCTACTTGAGCAGAATATAAGTGTGGAGTTGCACTTACAGATCAATGACCCTATGGTGCCGGCATAAACTTCTACCAATGAATCAAGCCAACATTATGACTACCATGTACTTGTACTATAGATGCTTATATGCAATGCTTCTATTTTTTTCTTTCTCGAAGTAAGATGCAAAGGCTAAGTAATGTATGGGAATGATGTTTGTCACAAAATCAATAGGAAGCAATCATAAATTTGTCAACAAGGCTCGGATTTTCATTTAACTCAGGATCACACAGGCAAACAATAATATCCCAAGCTCTAAGTCTTGGGCACAGGATGAAAAAGGTATACAATCAGTGTAATCAGCACAAATTTGCCAATAATTCATGCGAAATGTCATGTTTGGAAGGCAGAATCACGCTCCAGATGTGTAAACCGGTCCTTCTTCAAGGCAATCGATCTGTCTTTCACCTCAAAGCCCTCGAAAGTCTTCTGAGAACAAAATCCCCTTTTCAAAATTCCCTGCTTAGCTCTGTTCCTGGCAAATTCGTGCTAGAATTTTGTTTTTTAGCTTAATTGATGCCTTCTTGGTGTTATACAGGCCGATCCGACAACTCGAGTCATGATTCAGGCCAATTTGCCGGATCTTGGCATTTACCAGGATTTAGGGTTCTTAGTAGATTTCGCGAAATTTCCCACAGGCTAAACTCATCTGGGAAGACCAGGTTATATAACAACAAACAAAATCAATATTATTAATAAATAACGTGTAATATCCACGTGGACATCGGTACCTCCACCGCCCCACACGCCTGGATATTCCACGTGGCGGGGGGTGATTGGCTAAGGAATCTAGGGCCGGGGGCAGGGGGGTAGATAGATTTTTTTTTTGCAATATAAGGTCAGGCACGATTCCCAAGAAGTCATATTTGAAGGCCCAAATAAACAAATTTTTTGAATTTCTTTTTTGCAAAAAATAATCTTTTTTTATGCTCTCAAGGATGAACGAATCTTTTTTGGAAAAAGAGTTTTTTGGATTGCCCCTGTTAAGGGGGCAATTCGTTAGGGGGAGGGTTGGTTTTGGCATATTCTGGCATATCAGGGGTATATCTGATAATCTGACGGCCGTCATTACTGATTGTTTTTCCGGTGGTGAAAAACTAAACTTTTTGGTTTTTTTGTGTATGAATATACGCTAAGGTTTTCCGTGTTTTGGACGCCAAATTATTTTTCCGGCGATCGGAAACTCGTTTTTTTTTTTGTGAAAAACTATTGGTTTTTTTAACCTTTGGGCTAGAGATTCCTTTTTTTAGAATTTATCTTTGGGTTTTTTATTTTTAAAACAAACTATTTTTTTATTGGAATGTATTTATAGAAAAGGATTTGTAATCCCTTCACGTTTTCTAGATTGAACTTTAAATATCGGTGCTAATCATCTGCTAAACATGGGCATTGCGCAGATGCGCAGATGGAAAAGGCAGATGCAGTTACAGGTATGTCATTGTTCTCTGCATTTTTATTGTTCTTCGCATTTGATAAATCGAATGTCATTTGATAAATCGAATGTCTGGAATGCTTTGTTCATAAGCTTTACTGTATGAATTTGCATCTTATTTTTGCATCCATCATTTGAGTAATGCTTGCTGATTCAGTTGCAATATGCACAAATGCCGTTTAGCTTTTTTAAGCAAATTTTGTATTTCCGCCATGAAATCTTGCAGAAGAACTGCCTGTCTATGTGAATTTACTTAAAGAAAAGCATAATCTTACACGCTTCAGTGACTCTACATATTTCAATGCAAGGCCTCCATAAACTGTTGGTTCCTTCTTTGATACTTGTCGTCTTCTCTAAAAATTGTGCAAAACAGTTCCTAGAGAAAGAGAAATTGTGCCTGCCACATTTTGGAAAGAAAGCTGAAGCTCCTTACTTCCTTTGGAACCTGTATCCACATGTACCTTAAGGTGTATACTTTGCGATGCCTATGAAGTTTGTTCTGATGACTTTTTAAAAACTATTAACATCGTTCGCATGGAATGTCATAGTTCATGAGAAGCCAATGCAGTGATTAGACAGGTATAATCGAAATGCAATGCTGCCTAAGTGTGTGTGGGGCATATGCTGTCTCTTTAGCCTTGTCCTGTCTCTTCAACCTTTAAGGAAAATGAGCTACAGATACTCTCAGCCTATTCTAGCATGTTCTGAAGAGAAAACATCTATCAATTCTTGTGAATCAACAAGGTACCGCTCTTGTCCTGAATACCATATTAAGAATATGTATTTACTTTTCTCTTCAAGGAACATCCTTTTTCCGTGATCAGTATTCACAATTTTCTTCCAACCTTTCATCTGTTTCTCAACATCCTGAAATTTTGTTGAGTTTCTCTTGTTCACCAAATCTTACAGATGAATCAGTTTTCTATTCATATTCTTTCGTCAATCTCATATTAAAATGATCATTTCTATCAATGGATCTCTTTTCCTTTTGCTATTAAGTAATGCCTTTTAATCTTGAACTACAAAAGACAGTGGTGGAGGAGAAATATTTGAGCTAAGCATTTACTGATTTAATTTCATGAACACTTAGCTTATGCCCAACTACACTAAAAACTATGGTACACAAATATTACAAGGGTATATACCCATTTTAAAGGTCTGCCTTCCCAATTGAAACAATGTCCTTCAGTCCTAGGGACAAAGGCTTTTATAGAAGGAATTGTATTCCAAAAAATTCCTCCAAATTTTCTCGAACTCCAAAATAAATACAGATGGAGCTATCTCAAAAATCTCTATTATCACGAGAAAAGATGACCCTTTTTCCAGTCTTAGATGCATGCAATTTGAGCCCGAACTTCGCTAATAAACCACAAAACCAAGTGCCTTCAATTTTGTTATGATTTCTCCAACTGGCGCAACAAAAGTGAATCCGCTTCTTGTTTGAAAGGCTCATCCTGGCCGCTTTTCAAAAGGGCGACAGATCCGCACCGGAGACATGGATAAGAATTCAAAGGCATTAATAACAACAGGCTTGCGGTCACTTGATTCTCAGAACAAGATGCTTAAGGTTGAAGACATTCTCCACATCCCGAGTATCAATAAGTTCTTCAAAGTAGAACTTAAGAGGAATATAGCCTTGTTTAAACCCGGAATCTTCCAAAATCTGATCAAAGGTCATACGCAGCGGGATCAGGGCTGCAAAATATGAGAGATGAGATGGTGAGCCTCGGCAGAAGAACCATGTAGGGAACTTAAATTCAGCTCAAAGATCTTCCTATACGACTCACACATGTTTGACTCATAAAAGGCATATGGCCAGCCATGAGAACAAACAAAATAACACCACATGACCATAGATCCGCCTTGGCTCCATCATAACCCCTACTCAAAATCACCTCACGGTGCTACATAATTTGGAGAGCCACATGTAGTATGTAACAATCCATCTGCCGAATTGCTCAGGCAGAGCACTTAGACCGAAGTCGAAAATTTTTAAATTGCCCTTTGAATCTAACAAGAAATTCTCGGGCTTGGACCTCTGGGAAAAGAGCAGCTATGGCGCGATCTTGCACCGCATCAATGAGCTGCTGGAAATATTTTCTTGCCTCATCTTCGGGCAGCATTGTTCTTTCCACTATTTTGTTGAAGAGCTCACAAGTAGATTTTGGTCCTGCTTGCAAGGACCTCATGGAGATGGACTATGTTGGGATGCCTTACTAATCTCATGGTGGAAATTTCTCGCTTGATCTGCTCCACCATTTTGTGCTGAAGCACCTTCCCTTTGTCTAACACTTTCACTGCCACATGCTCACCTGTTTCTACATTTCTGGCCAATCTAACCTTTGCAAATGTGCCATTTCCTAACACTCGGCCTAGCTCATATTTCCCCACTTGCGTATGCACATCCATTTTAAAATTTAAACTTCCCTTTTGCTTTAATCCATGTATGTGAATTAAGTAGTTGTGTTGTTATTAACATGTATGAAAACTGTCAAAGCATAAAAAATGCATCGCATGCATTTGCTGAAATACCCAAATGGAACGTAACTTGATGGCTTTACCGGATTTGTTTGCCGTGAGAGGATGAAAAAGAAGCTTCCAAGGTTTACAACAAATGCAACATGATTTGAAGGCAGAGAAGATTACAAACTTAACCATTATAGGATTATGCATCTAATGTGCTTTAGACGGAATGTGTTCATTTAAAGACTGAGTGGGATTCTGGTGTGTTTCTTGCTGGTTGGCATGTATGCAAATCCTGGAAGGCTAGATAATGCTTGTCACCTATTTGATAACATGGGCACGCAAACCTTTGTCCTTGAATGCACTGATTTCAGGATATGTTCAGCACGAATATAACAAAGAGGTCCCCAAATACATTAAAAGCTTTTGATAATCATACTTTTTCTGGTCCACCAAATGCATATGGCTGGTCCATAGCCCTGGCACAGGGAATGCAGATTATAGTATATGGAACGTGGCGTGAGTTAGACATGGTTATATGTGCTTGATATATGGGTGCATTGAGGATGGCAGGCAGATATTTGACAGCATTCCTGGGATGCAATGATTGCTGGATGTGCATGACATGGAGATGGGAAAGAGATGGCAGATTTTTATCAACTCTGGTGTGCAAGTTTAGTAGTTGAAGACCATATATTTTTTTATTCAATGGGAACATCTGTGATACTGCATTAGCAGAGGTGCACCATGTCTGTATGGCTGAGTGGATTATTTTTTGGGTTTTCTTGGCCAAAAAAATCAAAATCACCATCTAGTTTTTCCATAACATTTTTCAGTCAGTCCAACAAGAGTTACGTGACAAATAAAAAAGGTTTTATTCTCTATTATTTATGTTACAGGCTTTCTCACCAGGTTACGAGCAAGACTGGAAAATAATAGGACAAACAATGTTAGTAGCCTAGTCATGCAGAAACTAGACTCCTTAGCATATGGATATACCATATGTGCTTTAACAATCCCCATTTTGACATCTTCGTACTCTAATTTCTTTATTTTTTTCACGAAAAGCAAAAGTGGTGTGGTTTCATTGGAAAAATCATGAAGTATGCTATGCTTGAAAGTTATTCCTAAAACAAACATTTAATCCAAACCCGATTGGAGATCCACTCCAATAAGATGGCATTCTCTTTCGCAACTATAGACAATTCATGGATGATTTCATACTTTAAGAGTTTCTGCTCTAGGTATAATGGAGATCTAAACTCTCTTGTTTCATTGTAGTGTCTGTGTGATTGATGTAAAATTTAACTCTAAATATCCTATCCTCCTACCCTCTCGAAAGTTCTGATCCTTTTGGCAATCCTTTTGCAGCAATCGGGTCTAGAAATTTTATAGATTTGCTGCGCATCTCGAACTACAAACTGATTACTCATCATTGTAATTTCATGCAAGTTGCAATTCAGGATTCACTCCGATTATGCAAATAGAAGCCCAAAGCTCAAATGGGTGCAGTTCCCAAAGCTTTGGGTTGCTTATGTGTTTTTTGGCGTGTTTGCTCTGTGGTTTTTTGAGCAGTCTATTCTTGTGCTCTGCCAAATGTCGTTGCTTATAACAATTGCTAGTGCATTTCACATTAGCGATGGCTAGGATCGCAGATGATAAGGGGGCATATTATATCTGAACAGGGCCGATTCATTAGTTAAACAGGCTCGATATCAAGGCCGGAGACCCTGTTCTTTATTGTATGTATCTATGGGGTTGATTTAGAGATGAAAAAGCCATGCCATTGGAGGGTTGCCCTCTTATATGAAGCTAGAAATCGTAGAAAAGAGAGCTCAGACATAATCATTAACAATTTAATGTCAAGAGAAGAGCTGCCGATGCAAGAACTCTTGGCTATGGCTGGTCTGGAAATGGCTATTTACAAAGGGTGATGATTCTATTAAAAATTCTTACTGTGGCAGATGCAAGGGAGAAGCAGTTGTTTTGCACAAAACAACAAAAGTTGAGTATTTCCAAGCTCCAATCTTTATAGCCCATGGTGTAGTGTTTTTAACAATGTGGACACCATAGTTATGGTGAGCCCCACTTCTATTGGAGGAGGCCATGACCAATTATTATGACATGCAACAACTACATTTGTCATTATGCCACTGCTTCTTATTCCCAGTAGATAAGATGTTGTGGTAGCTTAATATGTTGTTGGCACAGTAGGTTGAAGCAAATCGTGATTGAAATTGTTTGTCAAGACTTGCCTTTTTGGTCGGTTTTAAAAAGTTACACATATACATTGCCTTTGCATGCTCAAACAGAAGTATCTGAGAGGTGGAGACTAGTGAACCAAATATTGATTATAGGTCAAAGAAATATACACTACCTTTGTATGTTCAAACAGAGATGTGCTCTTGAGGGGTCCAATAATACTTGCATAATAAAATATATATTTAATGAGGTTATGTGTATTATTTTTTTTTATTACATCGTCATTTTTGGTAAATGATGTATTTGTTTTGTTCCATTTTTGCAGCTTTCACAAAGTAGGTATGTCACATTGCAAACTAGACAATAAGAGTAATTTGGAGAATTACCAATTTGACGTAACTTTCATTGGTAAGCCTTGCGCAATTATACATTGTCTTACTTTATTTAGTTAAAAGAAATATAGCTCAACGGTTCAAATTGTAATGTGTGCTTTGTCCAGAGGTGTTGCTATATTGAGATAATGGCTTGGACATTGCATGAACAAGAAACATTAATACAATTTTGGAATAGAAATAGAGTTGGATCAAAGAAAGCACGTGCAAAGCATTTCGTAGATTCACATTCAAATTATGAATATTCTATTAGAGCAATCTTGGCTAAAGTTTCTAGACTTGAAGAAAATGGCTTACTTGATAACACTCTCGACATTGTTCAACATCCTCTTGTAGCATCACCAAATGGTATTCATGACGTGAATGTTGATATGAACGTTCACCAATGTGCTGAACAACATGTTGTGGATAGAAATACACATAACAGGTATGCAATATTTAATACTTTTGCAGCTTTCAAGACCATGTAAACTTCATTGATGCTATTCATGATTTCACACACTTTGCAATGTTTAATACTTTTGCAGCTTGCAAGACCATGTAAACTTCATGGATCCTACTCATGATCAAAATGTTTGTCCAAGATCCATCAATAATATTGAGCTCAATATGAGTACAGAAGACGATATTGCATCAAGTTCTTGGAAGAGGAGAGCACGTTCAAAACATTCTTCACAATGTCATATTGAACTGCCCAGCTCTGATCAATCACATCCATCAACGTTGTCAAGTACACGCAACATTTATGAATTTGCAAGTAATACTAGCACTATTGAAGTCCATTCTATACATAACACGAATGATGGTAACCATCTCGATGCTGATATTGAAGACTTTTCTATTAATGGTATTCATGATTTTGAAGGCTCGGTTCAAAACAATGAAGATGTTGTACCATCTATAAATGCTCTTGGTGGTGTCAATGGTGGTGTCAATGTGGATCTTTGTTCCATGTCCATGAACAACCTTCACCAACGTGGTGATGAACAACATAGTGTAGAGGCAAACAAACATAACAGGTATGCTTTAAATGAAACTCTAATGCACGTACAATATTTCTTAGGTTTAACACTTATTATGTTGCTCCACTTTCTTAGCACAAGTTTTATAATATTTAATGGTTTTGTAGGTTACAAGGTTGTGTAAAATTCGTGGACGCTATTTCTCATCAAAATGTTTGTTCAAGCTCCATGAATAATATAGAGCTCAACGTCACTAAAGAATATTGCTTCAACTTCTTGGAAGAAAAGAGCACGTTCAAAACATTTGTCACAATGTGATATACAACTATCCACCTCTGATCAATCAAATCCATCAAAATTACTAAGATTACAGGACAATGGTATATTTGCAAGCAATATTAGCACCATTCAAGTCGATTCTTTACACAATGTCGATGATGGTAACCATGTAGACACTGATATTGGAGACATTTGTATTAATGGTATCTATGATTTTGAAGAGGCGTCTGCTGATATTCCAATAATTCCCTGTCTTTCTTGCAAGAGGTTAAGATTCTCTTACCAGATGATGAAACAAAAGACACATTTCAAGAACCTTAGCAATGTACTGAACAAAGTTTGGTATAAAGGGAGCGATAATACATCTTGCAAGCAATGCTATATTAAAGGCAACTTCTATAGTCCTGAGAATATTGAATTGAATGTTGTACCACCAACTGTTCTTATGCTGCATCCACTAGAAGAAAGGTTAATATCATTGAGAATACCCTTTGCACAAATATCTATTTCACAAGCGGGCATAGGGCAACATCATTATCAAAGGTGTTGTTGTACATGTTGCTTCAAACATTAAGACGCGACCCAAGATTCACTTCCTAGATTTCTTGATGAAGATGCAACTATTAGACTTGAGTTGAGACGAAGAATAAGTGATACAAATGCGTATATGGAAGGTTCTATCAGACCACGCCATGTTATGAATGCACTTTATGAATTAAAAGATGAAGATTTATATAAAGAATCGGGTATTCAAATAAACGAGAACTGGCTATCAACTATTGACTGTCAAATGCGATACACAAATGTGAATACTGAAAACTTAGGAATTGACGAATTACATTTGGAACATCAAGGTAACACATTAGTGCAAAACTTCTAAGCGCTCAACATATCCGTGATTTTCAAGATCAAAAGGTAATTGTAGCTCCTGGAGAAGGAAACCATCCAATGGGTTTCTTTATGGTTTCAAATGTAGAGGAATCTTGTTTTCCAACTCTATTTGGAGGAAAGAAAAGACCTCCACAAATTGCAGAGAAGTTTACATATAAGCAAATTTGTGAATGGGAACTCTTGAATATAGATCGCCGCTTTGCAAGGAATATAGAGAACATTTTTTTCAAATTTATCATGGATGAAATTCATTTTGTGCAAGGCTCACGCAAACTACAAAGCTAAGAAGAGGAAGAAGGGAAGATAGAAACCTCACTGCATCTTATGTTTTAGACACCACAAACTTGAGAAACTTATTGAAAGACAATTTGGGTTTCAATGATTTAAAGGCATTAAGAACATCACCAGATAAGTTGAATCATGTGAAAAAGGAAGCAATGGCTATGTTAAGATTCCTTGGTCCAGCATCATTGTTTGTAACTTTTAGTATGGCGAGAAATATTGGACAAATTTGATTGTGGCATTGAAGCATCTAAATCGATATTGTTGAAGAAGGAACTACCGCAAATTGGTCGACAATAGGCTTATCATAGAATTGACAAGGGCAGATCCATTAACATGTGCAAGGTATTATGTGCATCGCATGGATGCAATGAAAAAGCTTCTAGAGAATGATCCTTCAATTGTAGGTGGGGTCGTTGATAGTGTTTGTGTTACACAGTTTCAAAATCGTGGAAGTCCACACGATCACATGTTACTGTGGGTAAAGAATGCACCACAATATCCTTATGATTCGCCAGAACGGATCATCGAGTTTGTAGATAAATTCATGACAACTGATCATATGTTATTACCTGAAGAATTACGTGATATTCAAACACATAACTATTCTAGATCTTGCAGGAAGAAAAAAAACGTCAAATGTAGGTTCAACTATCCTCAACCTCCAATGAGAAAGACATGCATCTTATCCCCAAGCAATAGCAGTGCAGAAGAAAAAAGAGCCGCAAGTGAGATGAAAGTCTTAATTGATGAATACCTAGAAAGCAATTATGACAAAGGTGACAAAGGGATTGATGATTTGTTGAGCAATCTCCAAATATATTAATGTTTTATGCCAAACAATTCCTGGGCCTAAAGTATTTATGCAGAGGAAAATTAAAGATGCATATACAAATCCCTTCAATCCTACTATATCTCGACTATGGAGAGCAAACACTGATTTACAGTATATCATTGATCCATATGCCGTTGCAGCATACTGTCTTTCTTATATTACCAATCCCGAAACTGATATCTCAGCAACATTATCGAAGATTATAGAAGAATGTAAAGTGAATAATGTGGATACAATACAAAGGATACGAAAACTGGGTAATGCATTCATACGTTCTCAAGAGGTTCCTGTGCAACAAGCTCTATTCCTTCTATTAGGAATGCGATTACAAACATTATCTCGAACTGTAATATATATTGATACAAGTGAACCACACAAACGTACCTTCCGACTCAAGTCAAAAGAACAGTTGAAACAACTCAGTCCTGATAGCACTGATATTGCAGCTTCTTCTGTGATACAGGGAGAATGAACTTGAAGAACTATCATTGGCAGTAGTTGTATCCTCATATATCGACTCAAAGGGTAAGTACATAGACAAGAGAAAAATGAATAGAAGACATGAAACAAAAGATGCAGTTATTCGTTTCAACAACTACAATATGACAATAGATATAGAAGCGTGGGCATATGAATGTTTGCTTTTGCATTTGCCATTCCGAAATGAAGATGAGCTTTTATGTGGTCAAAGCACATTCCATAATGCATATTTGCATTGTCAACAACAAATTGAAGAAGCACACAAGAAATTTGTATTCAGTTCATCTAATGAATTAGATGAAGTATGGACTCATATAGAGCAAATAGCTGATGACTTACATGAACAAGGCTTACACCATTGTGGCAACAACGAAGAACATGGAGGCAACAATGAGTTCGATGTGGGGTTGGACATGAATAATGCAGTACATCCAAATCCAAGTACAAGTTCCTCAATATCATCCATACGAACAATTACAAACAACGAGTTTATGCCCAATGATCAATACTATAATTTGGTCAGAACACTAAACAAAGAGTAGAGATTGTTATATGATGACATAATGTATAGGAAGATTGTGGATGACATTTTTCCAATTTTATTATTCCTTACAGGAGGTGCCGGAGTTGGTAAATCGAGATTGACAAGATGTTTAATAGAAAGCTTAAAGAGGTTTTATGAAATCAAATATCCAAATGATGCGCCATATACGACATGCATAGTTCTTTGCATTGACCGGAAAAGTCGCAAATAATATAAAAGGAACAACAATACATTCCGCATTTGGATTAACTCCAACAGAAGCAGGCGGCAAACAATATAGTCTACCTACCGGACAAAGACTGCAACTAGCAAGGAATACATATCGTGCCTTAAGGTTACTTGTTCTAGATGAAATATCTATGATTGGAATGCCACTTTTTATGCACTTGGACCATCTATGTTGTGAGTACAAGTATTGCTTTGGAAGCGTTCACCCTTTGGTAGTTTAGACCTAATAGTCGGTGGAGATTTATACCAATTGCCTCCTATATGCGAGAAGATGGTATTTGCTAATCCCAAGAAAAAGGATCTCAAGAGGCTTGGTTACTCGTCTCAATTCCCGTAACTCTATCATTCATGGAAATCTAATATAAAGTACTATGAATTAAAGGAAATAGTGTGCCAACAAGATGATCAAATATTTGCAACAATTCTATCAAGAATGCGACTGGCTCAACAAACACAAGATGACATAGACTTCTTGAATTCCATATGTGTAAGAAGGCCTCGTGAAGGCATGCAAATCCCATTCATTTTTGCAACAAATAACAACAAAAACAAGCATAATTTCGACGTTTTCCAAAAGATGATTGGTGATGAAATAGTTTGTGATTCAGAGGATATTCGTCAACCATCATGTCCCCATGGATTACATCTTCCTTCAGATCCTCACAAAACGCAAGGATTACATAAGCAACTCAACTTAAAGAAATCTATGATAGTTGACCTAACGATGAATATTGATGTGGAAGATGGTTTGGTAAATGGTGCAGATGGTACACTTCAACAAATGAGCATTGCAAACGGGGAGCAAGTATTATGGATACAATTCTCAGATAGAGACACAGGAAAAGCATTAAGGAGAAGAAAAGGTAGATATGTAGATGGATCATTAGATGACATCAACACACCAATATACAAAGTTACAAAACTTATCCAAGTCTCACGCAATGAAAGGCACAAGATATCAAGAAAACAATTCCCTTTAGGACCAAAGGCCGGGGAGAAACAGTTCACCGAAAGCACAAGGAGGCACATTTGAACAAATTACTTTTGATCCAACCGGAATGTGCAAACCGGGCATGACATATCTGCTGGATATCCGCAGTGAAAACAATGGATGGATTGTACCTTTTAAAACCACCGGCAATGTCACATTTCAAAACAAATCGTAGTGTGGATGAAGAAATGGCCGGCTAAGGACGATGCACAATGGCAAATGAAAATGTATGACTTAACAACAGTCGAAGATGTACAAACAATTTTACATACACTTAACACAAGCTCGGCAACTCTACATGCATCCGATATTTTCATGGATTACCGTTAATGACTTGGACATTCTATGTTTGCAAGAAGCACGTATCACAAGCATAGACATATGCCATCAAACACAATACCATGTTGTAACTAACAACAGCAGAAATGGCCTTGCAACTTTATATAAATTTGGAGCATTATTGATTGAATTATGTGAGCAAGGAACAACCAATACAATGACATTCATTCGTACACACCTCGTCAGAAACAAAGACAACATGAGGATCGTGGTAGTTAACTTGCATAGAATTCCAGGTATTGCACATACAATCTTTTCAAATAAAGCTGTGGAAGTTGTTAACTTGTAGTGCATGCATCATAGTTTTGCTGAAGGCTTGGTGCTGCTCTGTTAGAGTTAGCTGTATGCTAGATGCTTCTCATCTCCCTTCAAACAGGAATCAACTGCTAGAGTTATTGTCAATTTTGATCTCAAAAAAATCAATTCATAATTACATTCATATGTTCAAAGTGGACTTTAGTGTTCTGTTGCACGTTTCAAAAACAAGTGTAGGATATCAAATTACATAACTCATTTTATGCAGGATGTCTTGGAAGGCAAAAATTACCTTGCGCATGATAGTTTTGCTAAAGCCTTGGTGCTACTCTGTTAGAGTTAGTTGTATGCTAGATGCTTGTCATGGCTGTTTGGTCTTATGTAGGTAGCTTGGGGCAACTAGGATGTTATATTCTACATGCATGTCTCACGTCTACTTAAGCTTATTCTAGTCTTGTTGTATGCAACTCGTGCCTGCACAATACTGCCTTCTTGCCTTGGCCCTTCATCGTAAATCTATGCTTGTTGGTTACAATATTCATGCTGCTTAGGGTGCTGCCTAAGGGTTACCTATCTCATCTTCTTAGCCAAATATGCACAAGTAGAACTATAACGCTAGTTTTATAAGGCTTGGGTGATAAAGGCTGTTTTGGGATTAGTTTAATAATTTTCATAACGATCCCTTCAAAGAGGAATCAACTGCTAGAGTTATTGTCAATTTTGATCTCAAAAAAATCAATTCAAAAATTTACATTCATATGTTCAAAGTGGACTTTAGTGTTCTGTTGCACGTTTCAAAAACAAATTACATTACAGGATGTGTTGGAAGGCAATAATTAGCTTGGGCACATAATGACCTGTAACAACCCGCGAGACATTAATTACATGCTTGAAAAACAAAGTGCAATAATTTCTGTCACTTTATATGTAACACAATATGCAGGCCTAAGAATTTATACCATTTTATTTGTATAATCTGATGTAACTTTCTGGATATGATTCTAAGTCTGGGTCCAATGCATCTATTGAATCCCAGACTACTCCCTCATTCTTCAGTACTTAAACATCTTGCCTTTCCCAGGTTACTCCCTCATTCTTCAGTACTTAAGCCGCTGTCGTCTTTTTTGGTAAATGATGTATTTGTTTTGTTCCATTTTTGCAGCTTTCACAAAGTACATATGTCACATTGCAAACTAGACAATAAGAGTAATTTGGAGAATTACCAATTTGACGAAACTTTCATTGGTAAGCCTTGCGCAATTATACATTGTCTTACTTTATTTAGTTTAAAGAAATATAGCTCAACCGTTCAAATTGTAATGTGTGCTTTGTCCAGAGGTGTTGCTATATTGAGATAATGGCTTGGACATTGAATGAACAAGAAACATTAATACAATTTTGGAATAGAAATAGAGTTGGATCAAACGTGCAAAGCATTTCGTAGATTCACATCCAAATTATGAATATTCTATTAGAGCAATCTTGGCTAAAGTTTCTAGACTTGAAAAAAATGGCTTACTTGATAACACTCTCGACATTGTTCAACATTGTGACGTTCCACGTATTTATACGGTATACGTATAAATATACTGTCACGCAGTAAAGATACGCCATCATGGGGTATTTTAACCTAGGGGATTGACCTAAAAGGGATTAATTTAGCTATGCTAAATTAATAAAGGGGTCACTAAAGGTTAATTACCTATAATTAAGGAAGCATTATCTAATTAACTCAATTAAGTTAATTAAGTTAGGATAATTGATTAATTAGGAGGGTGCCACCTGGCCAAATTCGATTGGCCAGTAGGAGAATGCTAACTTGGGGCATCAAATTGGATTCCTATCCCATTTGGATCCCCAAATCGAACCAAGAGGAGGAGGCTGGCGCCAAGTTGCCTGAAGATGGAGATGCCACATGATAATGGATCTAGCAGAAATTCGGGTTAGTGGATAGACTAGCTTGATATCTGTAGGGCTAGCGCCTCAGTCAGTCTTCTCTGGTTGTCTTTGTATAGGATTAACCCTTCTTTGATCCTTAGGATTATATTTCAATTATGGATTATGCTTTGTTATGTATGGATGGATGAATCTATGGTAGTATCTCTGTTAGCCTTCCGTAAAGGAGGGATTAAAGGGGGGTAGTGACCTCTGTGACACACCACTAGGCAGCATCCAACTGGACATGTGACCACACTACATTGCTTTGTTGGGCCCTGCCCCCAACCACTTTACATTGCGTCTGTGGGTTTTGACACCCAACAGTTCAAAGTGCGATTCTGGGCGGTCTCGAACTCGAGACCTATAGTTGCTAGACCTAGTGTTTTACCACTAGACTGAACGACCAGATGCATGAAGATACATTTATAAAGCTTTATTCATAATAGCATTTTGGGGGCAATCCACAGTGCTTTGCACCTTGTTTTTTTAATTTTTGCTTTGAAAAGAGGTATGAGAATGGTGATGTGGCATGTAGGCATGATGTGTTGGCAATGTAAGGATGACATGGCAAGTAGGAGTGATGAGGTGTCAAACAACTTGGCTAAGAATATTTTTTCTAGTCAAAACATGAGAAGATGTGGAGATGACGTGTGGATGATGATGTGGAGGTGTAAGTGATGATGTGGCAAGATAATATGTCACCCTTATGAACTTATACACTTTAAATTGAAGAAGTTTTTACAAAGGATGGAATTCCAAAGGGATGATACGTGTATGATGTGACATGGCAATGAGGATGACATGTATGGTGACTTGGCCTTTTTGAATGATGCCATAGGTCAATTTAAGCACCAATGCACGTAATTTGTATTTTCTAGGCAAATTTTGACTTTTAATTGCTTCCCTTAGGAATTTTGCAATCTCTCTCACCATTTGACTTCTAGAGAGAGGAGTTTAACCTTTGACCATGTGTATGACCAAGTCAAGGGGGAGATTTGTGCTTCAATGAGATAGTGATGGTATGGTAAGTGTGTGTGGGATATGAATGACATGTAAAGGAGAAGTTTTGACTAGAAAAAATTTTCTAGGCCAATTTGCCTTAGGAGATGAAATGTAGGCATGGAGCTTGGGGTCTCATGGGCATATGGTCATGGTAAGGGGTGTGGAAGGTTCAAGATGGGAATCAAGTGTATATCTATGTTCAAATCAAAGTGTGAGCATGAGAATATGAAAATGTGTCTTGCTCTTCCATGCTGCCATAGCATGGCAGCAGCATGGTTTTTTGGTTTTTGTGCCATCTAATTTTCCCTGTTATTTTAATGGTCAAGATCGACTCATTGACTTCTTAATCAATGGTTCACACTAAAAGCCCTATTTTATAGCCATTTCCTTTCATGTATCTTTCATTAAATCCCAAAGTTGACATGGAGATGCCGAGCTCATGTGTTCTATAGTTTTTATCCTTCACTTCAAGTTCCAAGTTTTGTTGGCTCCTTCCAGTGAGCGCACTCGAAGCAATAGCACTAACAGCATTTTATTCTGCTTCGCATTTACCATTGCTTCTTCTCTTGTCCAGAGGTTCAACTAGCATGGTCCTAGTTGTAAGGTTTATTTAATAAGATAGCCAACATGTTCTCAGGTGAATAGGCCCCAGTTAAGCAAATGTCATTTCATCTATGGTTTAGTTGGCTACTATGGTCAACCTGGGAGTGACATAGACTATACATTTTTCAAGGCATTTATTCATCTATTCGTAGCGTTATTGCTATAGCTTAGACTAAGGTACTGATGGCTTATAATCTTCTCCCTCAGGCAAGACCATGTTTGGATTCAGTATCTTTAAATTAATTCTTGTCATTAGTCTCCGATACTGAAGTAAATACATATGATTCAAGCTCTGTTTCAGGGGCATTTTCTTGTGCTTTCACAGCTAGATGAGATATGTACATCTCATAATGTTTATTTATTAAAAGGAAGTTTTTTTCGTCCTTCAAAGAAAAAATAAAAAATAAAGGAAAATCATATTCTAATTCTTTTGATAGGCAGCCTAACTAGGTTTAAGCATTGAAATTTAAATTTGGTTTCCAAGTGGAAAATTACATGATCTTAGGGCCCATCCCCATGCCATGTAGTCAATATGAATGATATAAAAGGTAGGGCATTTCCATTGCAAGCCTCATGTCCTCCAATGAGAAGAAAAGTTGGATCTAAGACATAGAGATTGGCAAGATCTTTACTATAGAAAACCCAGTTCGAAATTCGAAATTGGAGAGTTAAAAAGTCCTCTTGCGCTTTTGACTTGCCTTTGCTAAGAAGGATAAATTTAGGTAGGAAAAAGAAAACAAATTTGGTCCCCACTTGCCACGAAGAAAAGCTAAGGCATCAAGTGGAGACCAATGTTTTTATTGCCTTTCAGCTCAAACCCAATTTCACCCATTGTGGCAAAGGCAACTTTAAAAAATTTAGAAGCGCCGAGGACTTTTGAATTTTCCAAGAAAATTGGGTTTAGGGCTTGTCCTAAACCTCTTAATTAATCTCTTTATCTTCTAGGCCATTAATATTATTTCGAAGATCTAGCCAAAATATGTTTATCTTCTAGTTAGAGCCATTATATTTCTAGAGCACAACTGCTCAAGAGCCGCTGGTAGGGACAAAAAAAGGGAGAAACAAACATAAATACTCTAGAGGGAACACTCCCTCTAGATGTGCCCGTAATCCAATTTTGCAGGTTTTTTAAAGGCCAACCTCAAATAGATTTTTATATTGAAGCTTAGTTAAATTCCAAGTGAAAGAACTTAACTCGAATCTTTCACCTAACGATGAAAAAAGAAAACCAAATCAATCTACTACGAGCCATAGAGTATTAGAGCGTTTTTTTTTCCATTTACTATTTTCAGGGGAAATTTCAAGAACATCTTCTTTCTTATTTTTGGAGGGTGTTGGAATTTGTGCCAGGAACGCCGCATGTAACGCCGCATGCGGCGTTCCCTTTTTAGTTTGCGTCCCCGTTCCAGACACTGGTTGCAGGCATTCAATGCTGATTTTGAATTCCCCAATAGGAAAGGAATTTTGAAACCAGCGTGTACAAGGTAGTGCGGCGTGGCTGTGGCAGTGATGATATCTCTGCCCCCTCTAGCAATCTATGGTATTCCCTTATGATTCTTCTCCAGGCTTTTGTTCCGTCGGTTCACAACTATGAGAGTTTTTTATTTACTCATGTTTGTACATGGAGCATTCTGGAGTTCTCCCTAGGTGCAGGAGAGGTGCCCAAAACGCTTTTACAAGTAGCATTTCCTTAGAATTGAAAAGGCCCTTTGATCCTCTCAGTTTCTTGCAAATGGATTCCTCTCAGATCTTGAAGAAGGCTCTTGCTGTAGCTATGATGGTCGTCTTCCTTATTCCTTTGTTGCCCAGGCCGCCAGAGCCTTGGCTACCAGATTGGACATGGATCTCGAAGATCTTTTCTTTGCAGAGCAGCAGCATGTTATGGATTTGGGCGAAAAGCATGTTATGGATTTGCTGTCGGAATGGACTCTTGAAGCTTTGTGATTAGGCCGCATTTTGTGGATGAGTTATCGGATAGTGTATGTATGATTTCTGCGAACAAGACTCATGTTTTCTACGAATATCAGAATCTAAGCTTATTTTGTCGTGGATGCTCACAAAAGGGTTTATTCAAGAGCTTCAGGTAAGAGTTTCTTTGTGCATGAACATCTATATTCAGTGGTAGTGAGAAATGTGGTAAATATCCAACTTCTTTCAGGTGAAAGGACTCCTGATGGAGTACGAATATCTATCATTTATGAGGATGCATTGATTATAATTCCGATTATAAGCTTATTGAGCAGACAAAATATGCATGTGAGCTTAACTCCTATTCTGGGGACTTGGATTTGGAGACAATATTCTTCTTCTGGTTTGAGATTTTTGAGTTTAAGTCTGGTATCAAATTCGCCAATTTGATTGATTCGGGGGCTTGGGTATGTATCAAAATATTGTAGGTTCATTTGTTAAGTTTTGAAGTAATATTTTAAATTTGGTCGATTTAGTCATTGTATTGTAGTGGCCATTAGGAACATATTTAACGTGGGTCTTTTATTTTTTCATATTCATGCAGTCTATACTTTATATTTTGGGCAGTGCGTCTGTTGATAGCTCGAACTCATTTTTTTAAACTTCTGGTCTACCATATGTGGTTTGTAAGCTTGATGCCTTCTCTATGATGTTTAGTAAGATCTTTATGCATTCTTCTTTTCGTTTTGCTTTAAGACACATTGATGATCCCAACTGAATTCAAAGCAAGAATACAGGTTTTTGATAATTCAATGAAGCAAGTTGATGAATGAGCTGAAGAGTCTAAGGAATGCTTAGTTGACATGACACATGGCCTTTACAATACTGGGGCAGAGTGCATGCATTGCCCAAGTAAGTATTCTTTTGAGTAGTTCATTATCCTTCTTATCCTAGGTCTCAATTCTCTAATGCAAAATATACATCATGTTACTGTTACTACTGTTGTCACTTGCAGATAATTTTGGTTGTGCATGGATCAACACCCCTAGACTTTTATAAATAAATTGTGTTTGCCGTGTTACCTCGAAGAAAAATTGGCAGTCCGTCATGCAATGACCATGTTGTGTGTTGTTTTGATCTACTTTGATGCTTGAAAATGACAAAGTTCCATGCTAGACTTTTGTTTCTTTCATAGAAATGATTGCACTGCACTATCTATCCAGTTTAGTGGAAATCAACCATCGGGGCTTTTATGTACAAATTCATTAGCTTTCATACAAATTTTGAGATTTTGCAATTACGGCATTCTATTTATGGCAGCTGACCTTCAATCTTTGCATCTCCTCCAGCATCAGCGCAGCTTTCTGAATCTGGTTCTATGATGGAATGGTCTTGCTAGCACAGTGGCACAAGGTTTTCGATAGACGCAGAGGTAGAAATCGAACTGCAGGAATCTGATGCTAGCCTTTCAAACATTTCTACATGCAGCAGACTGGTATGGTGGATTGGTAACACAACAAGTTGGTATTGCAGGGTTTTGTGGAAAGATTTACAAGGACCAGAGATGAGAGCGATGCTGGCCATTCATGCCACTGGAAATAGTAGCAAATACGCACAGGCTTGGGGGATTCAATAAATTATTTCAATAGATTATTTATGGACTGGGATGAACAGGCGAGGGTTGCAAGCTTAATGTCTTTTTTATTTGACTCTGTTTAAGCGTTGCTTTAGATTGTTAACTCATTAGATGTGAACAGGAGTTGCATTTGAAACTGGCAGTACGATTCGCTATCGTGCAATTGATGGCATCATAGGAGCTAGAGTGGTGCAACATGGAGTGGTGCAACATGAGAGCCATACGTTTGCCAACACTCACAATTGTTGAGCCTACTAATGCATGTGGCAATTATATCAAGGTATTCGAAGATGTAAGTCATAGGAACAATTCTTGCTTTATGCTGGTTGTTTATTCTTAGACTATCAAAATGAGATGCAATTTGTAATGCATTAATGCGAGTGGGAATGGCATCAGCAAATGCCAATTCTATATGGACATGCTTCAACAAATTCTGCTATAAGTTGCATTCTCATTTGTTATTCGAGTTTCTAAAGGTTTTTGGGGTATAGTTGAGTTGTCTCCTCTAGAAATCTATAAGGCATATATGGCAGGTCAAAATTTATTTGATGCTCCTGGTTTTTGTGGCCCGCATGCTCATATTTGATCCAAATAGTTTATGAAAGTACACAATAGAGACAAATCTATAAGGCATATATGGCAGGTTAAAATTTATTTGATGCTCCTGGTTTTTGTGGCCCGCATGCTCATATTTGATCCAAATAGTTTATGAAAGTACACAATATTCCAGTGCATTAAGTTATGCAGATTTAGCTGTGACTACTTTAGGAAAATTACCTATTTGGGCTAATAATAGTTTTGTTGGCATAATGGATGCAGCACTGTGTTAAAGGATCAAATAAGAGAGTAAAAGACAAATGTAACTTCTGGGCTCATGCAACAAACAACAACGTCCAAGCCTTATTATTCCTAATTTTGTAGACTCATGCAATTTTTCATGAAGTTTCATGTACATCAAAAAATTGCACAAAAAAATGCTACATCGGTGCTTCACAAATTTGATCTCAGCATTGGGCTTCATGCAACAAGCAGCAAAGTTTCTTAGATAGAATGGATTTTGTAAACAAAAATGTAACCTCTAGCCCAGACTCATGCAAATTTCCATGAAGGATCATGTGCATCAAAAAAATTGCACAAAAAAATATTACATTGTTTAATGTCTTAAGCATGCCATCTTCACATTCTATGTTGTTTCTTTGGAAGTAGCAATTGTGAGCTTTTGTAATCATGGGTTTCTGTATTAACTCATTGAGGGTTTAGGAAGGTTCTTTTTCGTGATTATTATTCTTGGGTTTAGGACTTTTGTTTTTAAGTTTTATAATATTGTGCTGGATTTGGATGGAAGTGAAGGGTGACAATAATGAATTGTATATGGATTGAGAAACCTTAATGCAAATAATTGCTTAACCTGTACAAGTTTCTTTTCCCCTCCTTGGAAATTCTTTGGCCCATTATCCCCACCCATTTGTGGACAATAATCCATATGGATTATATTTTGAAAGATATTGGTCGAGTGGCAACTTGAATACCTTGGTTTTTCTATGTTGTATCAATTTGGAATTTCTATAAAAAAAAACTATCTTGCTTAAGATCACTTTAAATAATTATGCATATGCATGAAAAAGTCACATGTTAGGGCACAGGGTTCATGGTTTTAGGGTCTAGAGTTTAGAGTTGGTTGAAGGATTTATCACACCATTAAACTTGAAGAACTGAAAGGATGTAACATAAATGGAGCATGTCATCACACAGAAAATTTAGGGTAGGGTTTGGGATGTGTTTTTAGATCGCATAACATCATCACTATGTATTAAGCATCTTTTAGATATGGAGACAATTTCAATGGTGGATTTGCCAAATTATATTTTCTCAAAGGAATTTGGTCCTAAGACTGCATTTTATGTTAGGGAGGCCCTTACTCAGGGTAAGTAGTTGGTGAGAACCCTAGAACAAGCCAGTTCTACATCCTGCATAAGCGCCTGATCAAGGTTGGTAGGAGTCACATGGCACAACTACAGGCATATGAGTCAAACGTGTTGACGTCTTTGGTCGTTTTGCTTATATCATAGGATCTTTTTTAACTTAAGCTAGGCTTGAAATAGATGAAATATGCCTTCACCCAATATTATGAAACCAAAACAAATGAATAAGTAGAATGATATCTACTTACTTAAAATAATTTTGAGGTGGGGTGTCCACTTTTTTCTGGCCACCCTTATATTGTGATATATGCTAATAGGACCTATAAACCTTATAATTGCAATTTTATTATCCAGGCATTAGATTTTCAATCTTTCATAAAACTCTAAAGCAATACCCTAAACTGGATGCACGCTATTATGTCTACGCATTCTATTTCACCCCGTTGTCTATTGTTCCTACGTATCCTCAGCTAATGCCTGACACTCCTTTACATCTATAGACAAGAATACATTTAGTGCTTATAGTTCCACCTACAAACCCTGTTACATCTACTCATTCCACATGTCCATGACAAATGCCCGGCATCGCCGGGCACACGTTTCTAGTTGTTCAGTAAAATGCAACGGTGTTGTGATATAAAGAAATGAGTGTGATATGCATGGAGCCTAACTGTTCAGTACTATACAACGAAGATGTAAGGAAAATATATACAGCTGCCAAAAAGCAAGCAAATAGTTTCTACAAAAAGGCCTATAAGTTCAAACTGATCAACGAAAAGATGACAAAGAAATTGCAAAATGGAGGAAAATGCAGAAAGATCAACCAGCCAAAAGCTGGGCTTTAGGAGCCTCAAGGTGGGCAAGGTGTCTGCCCTTGACATAATTATACAACCATGTAAAACCAGAAGTGAAGGCCAAAACAGCAGCCTCTGTAGACAAAAAACCACCAGTCACAACAATGGCACCTATTCCAATAGGTATAAGCAATGGACTGAAGAGAAAGAACATGGGTATTGCCAGAATTACTGTCAAAGCCACTGCACTAAGCAGCAGGCCTCCTATTGCTATTGCTGCTACAACCCCTGCTGTGAATATGAAAATGCGAAGCAGCTGTGTAGAATTTGGAGCCATTCTGTCGCCCAACAGCTGGGCTTCCATCCTTGCCTCTCCATATTCGTCGAATCCAATCCCATTGGCATCCATTATGTAACTACTGCTCCTATTTTCTCCTCCTGCCCATCTCATTTCTTATGTAGACAACTCGTTTCCCTGTGCATTGCATGAATTCTGGCGATTCTTTTTTCTTGGTTGTGCTAGCATAGCCACGTTTTACTTATCAAGGACGTGCGTGTCAACATACTTGCATGGTGGCATGCTTGCATAAGACAAAGGCTGCAAAAGTTTCCTCATGGACCCTTAAGAATCTCGTACTGGCTAGGTTAAGCACCTACCATACGAATTATAATGGCAAACGAGTGTCTCTCACGTATGGCTCCTAGTTTATACAGAGATTTACTTCGGAGATTCCTTGTTAGAACTTCTACAGCCTTGCTAAGATCATTTTAATCCCACATATTTCTTTAAACAAAACTGTCAAAACTGATAGTTTTATTGCCTCTGTAAGTCATGTTGAGACCAAAGCACTCCGATTATAACCATTTCTCTTATACCACTAAGCTCCAGGGTCATATTCAACTCCTAGTCCATGGCAACATTTATACATTTCGTAGACAACCACGCCGTTTTTAAGTGGAGATCTGATCTGTCGTGTAGTGTTGTTTGTTTGATGCACTGGATGGAAACTTTAGGTGGTGCAAACGAATATACCAACATTAATCAGAATTCTTTAGTATAAATCCGCCACATGGTGCTAAGAATCCCAAAGTATATATAATGTTTCTAATAATATGGATATTAATACAACTCAATAATATGGACATTAATACAACTCAATAACATGCGAATATTGACAAAAATCAAGCCTTTGGAGCAACTTCTCTGGCAGTGGAAATAATATTTGAGCCATAGTCCTTAGCAACATCTTTCACATGGCCAGCACTAGCCAAGAACTGGGATTTAGCAGCATCAATCTGATCAGCACCAACAGGATGTCTACCCTTGACATAATTATACAACCAAGTAAAAGCAGAAGTAATTGCCAAGACAGCAGCCTCTGTAGACAGGAATCCACCAGTGACAAGAGAAACAATAATTCCAAGGGGCACCAACAATGGGCTGAAGAGCAAGAACATGGGTATTGCCAGAAGTACAGTAACGGTCACTGCAGTGAGCATGAATCCGCCAATTGCAACCGCTGCTACTATTCCTGCAATGAATACAACTATGCGAAGAAACTGTGTAGAACTGGGAGTATGGGTAAGAATCCTTTGAGACATCATTTGAGCTTGCCCTCTTGCTTCTTGAATTGCATCATATCCGGCCTGCTTTGTATCCTCCATTTCTTCTTCTTCTTCTTCTTCTTCTTCTTCTGCTTCTTCCTGCCATCTTCATTTTTTTTGCTTTTATATACAGTCTTGTTTTGCATGCATATGCATGCCCTTCATGCCTCAGATTGCCCCACGTGGAATAGCTCCAACCATCCACTTCACATGTAAGTGCCTGGTAATGGACAAAACTATTAGATTACAGGTCCCCGAAGCTCAACACCAATTTGTTAAAAGATTTTTTTCCACCAATAATAACGCGTTGCTATATCTGTATAAAGTTCAACATTCGATCAACCATCAAGGGCGTTGCGTAAACCTGTTTCCTTTTTACCAGCTGTTTCCAAGTTCCCATTTTGCACATTTTGAAAGTAAAAGCTCCTGCTCCATGAGATAAGCAGTGAAATTATATTCAATACCCTTGGTCCACATCTTGTTTCCTTTTTACCAGCCCGTTTCAAGTCCTCATTTTGCACATCTTGAAAGTGGAAACTTCTGCTCCATGAGATAACCAATACCCTTGCATATATTACATTTCAAGTCTCCTTAGATTTGAGATTATGTTACTTGTCCGTTTGACAATTTGTGTTGGTTGTGACGTGTAAGAGGCTATGTCCAATGCATTGTATTCAACAAGATATTTTGCATGATCAATTAAAGATTTCTGTGTAATAGAATACAACAATGTCAAAGAGTAGTTGCAGTATTGGTTTTTGGCATTATGCAAGAGCAAAACCTAACGAACCATAAGTGCAGGTAGTTCTGAGAACGAACTAACTTCTCTCTTCCCATTGTAATTGGAGCTTCTTTCTTACAGTTTTGGACATCATTATATCTTGCAAACAGCCTGAGAGATGCTCTATATATTTACATTTGGAAAAGGGTACACAACATCACCTTACAAACTACAAAGTGTGACCTGAGATGAATGTCTCTGCATAGCTTTTCAATGGACCTTGCATGCTCGTTTCTTTCAGCGTGCGCATGGCTCTTGCTTCTATTTGACGTATCCTTTCTCTAGAAAGATTGTAATGGCTTCCTAATTCCGCAAGCGTCTTACACCTCTGACCATCTAGCCCAAAACGCATTACAATTATCTCACGGTCTCTAGGATTGAGTTGGTCTAGAATTTTTTCTATCTCATTGGTCATAAAATTTCTCTCAGCGCTATGTAAGGACGAAACATTGCGATCATCTGGTAAAACATCCTGGAACAAATAGCATTTAATCAGCAATTTGATAACGAGAACCCTTCTAACCATTTACAGACAGGAAAATGATAAGAAACTTGTATCTCACCAGATACATAGTATCTTCAAGATGTGGTATAGGTGCATGAAGGGACCAACTTGGTCTCATGAGTCCACAAACAAGACGAACTCTTTCGACGGTCAATCCCAGGTGCTGAGCTACTTCAGCATCAGAAGGACTCTGCCCAGATTCATCTTGTATAGTTCTCCTTGCCTTGTTCACTCGCATGAAAACATCATAAAGGTGCATCTGTTGAAGGGAAAGTCAGCCCCTTCCTAAATGATTGGGATATAAAGAATATTGTTTTGGCCTTACAGGGACACGCAATGCTGTAGAATGTTTTACTGCAACTTTTCTTATGTGTACTTGTATCCACCAATGTGCATAAGTGGAAAGCTTCAAGCCACGTTTTAGATCAAATCTTTCTGCACCAGTGAGCAGACCAAAGATACCTTCCTGTAAAGGTCACATTACTGTCAGCTAAAGCCAGCCCAACGTTGATCTTATCATAAGAATCTAATGAAAGAACCTGAATAAGGTCCTCTAAGTCGAACCCTTTTGTATGGAATTTCTTCGCGATCTTAACTACAAGTCCCAAATTTGCAGAGATCAATCTCTCTTTGCTTTGCCTAGCCTCCTTTAACACCTCAGCAAACGCACTATATTCAAGTCCCAATGCTGATGCCCACTCCTGCAGTGCAGGTTCTCGCCCGAACTGCTCAAGCAGCTGAACCCTTACCTTTTCAATCCTTCGCAATTCCTACAAAAACAATGAATTGAATTAACAAATGCTCCAGTGAAAATGAAGAGGTTCATACTTTTTTTTTAAGTCCTCTTAAATTAGATAGCCACCTGATACCCCTTGACCAGCATCATTTCCTCATTAAAATTTGGAACACGGCCTCTTCGAATTTGTTTGCAGTATGAAACACTCTGTGGACACTTCCCTTTATGAACAGATGTATTGCTTACACTCATTGCGGCTCTTTCTGACTTTTCAAATGCCTTCTTTCTTTTCAAAACCCTCTCCTTGTGGCGAGAAGTACTAACTACAATATTGCTACCAGCATCTGCCACATCAACATTTGCTTTGGGAGGTGGCAGCGCCGTCTCTCCAGAGGATATGCCCTTAACATCTCCGATGAATGCATTATGACTAGCCTCTGATATCTGTAGAGGCTCTTCTGTGGTCGTCCAATCCATTCTGAGATCAATGTCATTGTCAATCAGCAAACATCCCTCTGGATTCATTGCATCCCTTGCAGCCTTTACTGCTGCTCTTGCTAATGCCATGGCCTCTTCTGCTGCAGCAATTGTGATAGCCTCATCACTGGCAACCCAGGCTTCTGTGAGCACTGCCCGAATACCTTTCCTGCAGTTAATAAGCCATTCATCAGCAAAACACTCCTTTTACAAAAGAGATTTACTAGACATCAAATGTAATCGACCAGGAAGTCAACGTACTTGCTCAAGGCTGTTATGCTTGATGTTATCCCTGGCCGTCGTGCACCAACTTCAACTTCTAAATTGAAAAAAGAAACATGTTTTCTAACATTTGAACCAAGTCCACACTTCCTTTTTAGTCCAAACACTGCATCAAAGATAAGCAACAAATGAACATGATGAAAATTATATGTACTCTATCCTTTCCCTTTATAGCCCTCCCTCCCCCCAGACAAGTATTCTTCTACAACCAGCAATATGATGGTGACTGGATGATAAAAGCCAACGTAAATATGCACTTCTTATATTCATAGTTTCTTCATAACTAGAGTCTAGCAAATATACATATTTAGTCTATACTTCTCATGTTGTTTCAGTATTCCTGCATGTAGAATTCATAAAGGTATACAGTCAATAAGAAATGTCACCTTTGCTCTCTCTTATTGAAGCACAGTCTGTAGATGTGGTGACAATGGGCGTCCTGAATGCCTACACAAACAGCATATTGAAAACACATTCAAACTATGCAGCATACATAGCAGTTCTCATTACACAATTCCTTTCCTCTAAAACACTCATCTATAAGTTTAGTTAACGCAAGTAAGTGAACTGGTATTACACAACAAAAGCTGCAAATTGATTCAAAATAAAAGATAAATGGTAAATGGTAAAAGCCTTATTTCTTCAAGTGTTGAGATAATAAACTATGCAATGATCGTGGTTATGTTTATGCCTGTTCTTGCATTGCAGGTATGTTAATGCATAATGGCCATGGCTGGTAGAGAGGCTGGACCCATTTTTGTGGATATTGGTATTGAGGAAAATCACACCAATTCAAGATATTCAGAAAGAGCCTTTCTTGCTTTTAAGTGAAAGCAAGTACCGTCAGATGTAGAAACAATCTTGCCCGTTTCACCATTCTTGACTATAGTTTCATATGACCAAATTGTAAGTTTACAGTAGTCATTTTAGTCTTGCCATATCTTCTTCTTCGTTGCTGATGTGACTTTTCAATGAGCTTGGACCACGAAAGAACGCCCTGTATCATGAAATAGATCTACTAGATGAAAGAACAATTGCATTGGCAATTTTGGGAACCAAAGGACATGGTTTTCCATATATGCATCTTATGCTTGCTGTTTCAGGAACAACGTATATAGATGAAAGATACTAAAGGTGTTATTAATATATTCCCCCAACAACATAGTAGTTTTGACTTCAAACTGATTTGGGAAGCTGTAAAGTTCAAATGTAGTTCCACTCAGGGTTGACTATTCGACACCTCACCAAACAGAATCGCAGAAGAACTTGCACATAGTCTAAAAATTTCTGCTGGATTCTGTGGGCTCAACTTAGGTTTTCTTCTCTCCAATGCAAGTAGTATCAAGATATTAAAGCTCATCAATCATGCTGCCTTTGGAGTATAGCAAGCCAAAGACAGTTTTGAAGACATGTAGTCCAGATATGAGAAGCCATTGCTCCAAATTACTAAAAAGGGTTATCAAAACAATTCGGAATTGCTCCATTTAAGCAAAGAATCTGAGTTATTTAACATTGGTTCAAAAACTTCTATACTTGAAATAGTAAAGAGCTAACTAACCTGGTCTCTCATGGAAAAAGGCCCCGGAAACACGACCATCATCCTCAATTCCCAATATGGCTAGCAGCACACTTGACCATGTCAAGATCTGAAATTCGGAGCATCCATCAAAGCTTTCAAATACCAACCCATTTCAATCCCACGCAATGTCGAGCATTAGCATTTGACTTATATATCCACGCGCTGTTTTACTCACCGGAATTGAAGCTCTGTTTCGATCAGAATTTGCATTGATCAGAGGAAGTGGAAGAAATTGGAAGAAAATGATGTGGTTGTTCAGGAATTGAAGATGCATGCATTTAGATTAAGCTAGCTGATCTGCTGACGGCCATAGCCATGACGAAATGTGAGGCTCAGGGACGCCCTACGTTGAAGCTCGCCATCATTCCTTGTAAAACCCCAGGGCGTGGATAAGGCTGACTGGGTTCCTTGCTCCATCTGGGCCGTCCAAGTCATCATTTATTTTTCTAGAGTCCTGCGTGGCAAAAGTATATTCAGGTGTGCAAAATGTATTCAATTTGGCAATGGTTTTAGCTTCCCTTTTGACACGTATGTATGGGGGCCATCTCAATGCCACACATCATGATTTATTTGTCCTGCAATGTTACGTTCAAGGAACAATTTTGTCACTTGCCATCTAGTTTATGGTTAGCCGATATGAATAGGCCTCGAGTTTGACTCGAGTCCATTCGCAATGGCGTGAGATAGTCTTACCTTGGATTGGATCCCCTCCTCCAGGATCTCGCAGTCAACGGGATCCCCTCTTTTGGGATCCCCTAGTTAACTATGCACTTAAAGGGTAATTGTGGAGTTTAGGGCCAATTTTTGGCCGGATCGTGCATCTTTGATAGCATTGGAGCTCGTTGCGCTTCCTTCTTGGCATCTACCTGTGGCTCTTCTCCAGCCCATTCCGACCATCCCTGAAGTGATCCCATCCGATTTCGTGGAGAATCGAGGGAGAAAAACCAACCACAAAAAAATTCTGATTTTCCCTATAAAGGTACGTAGTTTTGTGCTATAAGTGCACAGTATGGTGGGATCCCATCCTTCAGGATCACACTTCCGATGAATTCCATCCTCCGGGATCACACCTCCGGGATCCCCTAATGCAGGGTAAAAGTATCCTATGCCCTTCACAATAGAGTTTAGTCAAAAAATAACATGACCTTAACAACAATGTTGGATTATGGTTTAGCTGGTAGTTTAAATATGAATAGATATTGATTTGAGTTCCTTCAACAATAGACGATAGCCAAAGAAGAACGACCTTAGCAACAATGTTGGTTTGTATTTGCAACGAGCAAGCTTAGTAGGAATGGAATAGAAGAGAATAGCTTTTTTAGCATCCACGAAGATCAATAGGGCATGGGATCCTACAATGGACTAGTACAACCATTACTACTAGGATTTAAAAACCTCTGCCTTGAAAGATTTTAAAGGGAAAGACCCTTTAGTAATGATCATAGTAGACAGTCAGTAATCAATAAGTATGTACAAAGAAGATCACGGTGACTGCTGATGGCTCACCAATTGAAGACACGCAATCTAAAGTGAATACAAAATTTCTATTCTTCTAATCATGCAATCTAATTTGAATAGGACTCATAGAACAATGTGGATGTAGTGTGTGCCTCAAGGCCCATAGAACAATGTTGGTGTAGGTGAGAATGATTGCAATTGATATAAGAGGTGACACTGTGCTAGTGTTGTCAGCTACAAGTCCTTGAGAATGAATGCCATACACCTTTGCTGCTCATCATAGATGATGCGAGAGTTCTTCCATAAAGACTACAGATTGCATTTTCGATTAGAAAGCCCGAACTCTTTTCGTAAAGAATGCCCGGAAATGTGATGCTTAAGATCTAACGGCTCTGAAAGACATAGCTGATATCATGCAATGGTGCTTAGCTAAATGAAAGAATGAATGTGTACATCAGTCTCCCTCACCAAACTGCTGAAGACCCGCCTTAACCTAGTGAATCCGCTCCTCTAGGATCTTAATCTACGCTAGAATATCGCGATTATGGACCCCAAGTAAGAGCCCTTGCCAAGAAAGAAGAAGGTCATGAGATATGGCATCCAATGTTGTACGATTCGCAGCTGCTGACTAAAGACAGTCCATAATGATTGTCATCTTGATATGGTGGTGCTCGAGGCAGTGACTTGGAAAGCGAAAATAAAAAAGATGCACGGGATTTTAGTTTTGGACTACATAATCTCCTTTATAATTGTTAGTTTGAGTTCTTGGCATACACCCTGCAGCAGCAGTCCATGACTGCCGGATGCTACAAAGCTGCCATGCTCATGATCACAAAACAAGAACAAGACAAAGAAATATGCACAAAAGAATGAGGGAAACGTGCCAAGTGAGGCTCTCCAAATTTGAGATAAAACCTGAGTACATCTGAAGAGGCTCCGGTCTAATATAGTGTAGACCGCAAATCTGAGCCGTATATCTAACTAATCTAAGCCATACACTTAAGTTAACCTAAGCATGCCAAGTGTCAGTCTGCCACCACTGACACCTAACATGTGCATGCACAATGTTAACCACTAGGTGGTTAACAATAATAAGAAGGGGTGCATTGATATGGAGATAGAACTTGCTTCTATTTTTCTACATCCTTGACGCTTTGTTACTTAGTATCTCTCTTGCTTCTCTCAAGCCTCTTTCAAGCATGAACGCTGCTTCCTTCTTAGAAGGGTTAGTCATTTCCGAATTCTTTTCCAGACTCCTCAACTTTAAACTGTACATGGAACTTCTTTGTACTTCTTACTTTTGCGAGCCCATTTGGGTGGTAAGCTTTGACCCTAAAGGTTAGTCTGAGAATCTCTTATATTTTTGTATTGAGTTATTAGAAGGTAGAACTTTTTATTTGTAAGCGGGATTTAATTTAATTATTTGAAGAGAATAACGCGCTTTAGAGAATTTTGACCATAGCTAATATAGTCAAGCTGTAGTAATTTCTCCTCCTTCTTAAGCTCAAGTATCTACTAAAATTATTGATTGCCACAAAATCATGCCACATTATTGATACATACAAAAATCTTTCGTGGGCCACCAACTACCAAAATTATTGATAGTACATACATACAAAATTATTTTATACATGATACTCATATGTTCTCTCAATAATTTCATGGGTATAAATGTAACTGCATTTGAGTGCAGGAGGCATTCATTTGCAATGTCTCGGCATCCAGGACCTGCTAGCGATAGAGCATTGTCACCTGCTCGAGCTGAAAACATCGAATCCATTACTTGCTCCATGGCCTATAGTGATTTGAATAAATGCATAGTAATGTTTGTACTCAAGTGTCCCTTCCAAAGAAACATCAAATTGTGGCTCTTGATTGGAATTGTTAGCATCTCCATATGAAACGAAAAACCTGAGCAGATAGTGTCTGTTAGGCACTGAGATATTATAGCAGTTTTCATAACCATCATATAGTCTAAAATAACGCACTTCCTTCTACCTGCCGCTTTCTTCCACAGCAGCAAGCATGATGGCTCATTCTCAATGATCGCAGACACGAGAGTGATCGGAATCATCAGACATGAACAAAAAATTCAAGAATCGGACTCATTGGCATTCCTTCTCCAAACAAATTTTGCTGCTTGGTCAATGCATCGTGCAATGGCATATGATTCACATGAAAAACCTGGCAGGTTAGTGCTTGCTTCCAATTCTTTGCATTCCTTTGTATTTTGTTTGCTTTAATGCATTTCTTTCTATTCTTGCCAGTTCTTTGTTGCATTCTTCCATTCTTTCTTGCATTCTTTATTGTCCGATACATGATCAACAAATTTTATAGCTTGAAAACAAAAAGGGTTTATGTTTTATTTACATTCTGCCTATGATAAATTAAAAAATATATGAATTGATATGTCTTTTTGAAATAGAAATTACTTTCTTGTCTAAAAAATATATGAATTGATATGTCTTTTTGAAATAGAAATTACTTTCTTGTCTATGAATGTGGCTTTGATAGATAAATGTTGCTATATAATGAGTTTTTAGTAAATAAGGGCAGTTTACATTGTACCATGAAATAAAAAGGGTTGATAAAATTTTAACCTTCCCAAAAAAGGGCAACTCAAAATATGCCCTTAGAAAAAAAAAAAAAGTAGTGTCTACCCTTATAAGTTGATCCCTGCTTGGCACCATGGTAGTGTATATTTAGTATCCATCTATTTATAAAACAGACACAAGGCAGAAGAAGACGACTACTATGATATCAATATTTTAGAACTAAAATAGGCTATTCTCATCGGCATGAAATGGATGGCACCCATTTTATTTACGTCTTGCTAAAATCATGGCATATGCTTATATTATTGTGGTTTGAGCATCTAGCTATCTTAAGTAATTCGAAAGTTTCATCAACGCTGATCTCTTATATAATCCACTACCTCTGACATGCATCTGCACTATCACTATATGTGTAGAAACAAAAATCTTACCGTTTAGATCTTGAAATTACACCACAAGAAAAATATTTGCGAGCATAAAGCCTCCAATAGCTGAGAAAGACCCCGACATATTGTTCCAACATTCCAAATGCCTACCAGCATGACAAAACTATGCAGCCCATGGCCCTGGCAAAAGCTTTATAACAATGGCATTCTGAGAGACAGCAGCAATGGTTTTTGAGCGAAATGTCTAAAATGCAGGATACCAAAGTTTCTGACGGGTCGGGATCCCTTTAAAAGTGCAATTCTTGAGGAACCGTAGTGCATATAGAACTTAATGATCTCAGGTCATGCATTTCATCGAGGTTTCAGTTGAGAACTAAAGCATTAAATACCCAGATCCGGTTACTCTTTGCAGAAGAAATGAACAGTGCAGGCACAAAAAAGCCATAACGAGCCCGCGATACTTGGGTGTTATATGCGTCGTCGATGTGTTATAAGTGGGTAACACCATTGTATCCAATAGCTGAGATTTGGTCTCGGCTATCAAACTTGAGGGCGTGTGTGTTAACTGCATAATGGTATAGATCAGCTTCATATTATACAAAAATTTCTCTTTACCATAATTTCTTGAATGTCCAAGGCTATTGCAACAACCAACAACAACTTCACATAATTTATGTTTACCATTCTTGGCTTGTCAAGGGTGCCAACAACATTACCTAGTACGTAAAGTTAACCTAGGTTCAATTCTGTTGTTTTTACCCCTAATTCTGCTTGTTTTTCTTTTTCAGAAATGTGATTAAAGTTTTTAAGTTACTTGCAGTTCCAAATTTAGTTGCAATTCCATAATTCAATAGACAAAAATATAGAGAGTAAAAAAGTATCAATATTTCATTCCATCAAAATTTGATACTGAGGATTACAAGACAAAATCTGATACTCAAGTATCAATTACATCAGAATTTTAAAAACAGACGGAAGTTCAAGGACTAGTTTTAGGACCAGGAGCAGCAGAATTTCCACAATTTTTAGGAGAAAAAGTCTTCATCATCTCGTTCATCACCTCCTTGGACATAAAAGGCATAACAATGCTGCAATTATTATTATTTTTTTTGAAGGACGAAAGCCAAAAAGTTTATTAATCAGAGAAAAAGTACAAAATTTACATGTCTCATCTAACTGTGTAAGCACACAGAGATGCCACAGGATCACGAGCCTGGAGCACAATGTACTTACTCCAGAATAGGAGACTAATGATAAGAATCAATTCAAGATATCAATCCGATCATGCGTTCCACCAGCCTCCGAGTCAAGGGAAGAACACTCGTAGGTCGTCAATATCTTTTTTCTCGGCCACCGTAATAACACTATGTGCAGACGAATAAATGCCCTGAAAGATGTGGTGTCTGCGACGCTCCCATATCGACCATAGGAGCCAACCGGAACCAAGATGAAATGCCCTTTGTTTAGCTGGAGGCCATGCGTTGGGATAGGATGCCAAAAGGATGCATCGGCAATCCAATGTACTGTTAAACAAATCTTGTAGCCAGGACCATGCTGGTTGAACCTCAGGACAATCAAAGAGATAATGCTCAAGAGTCTCAACGCCCGAGAGGCGCAAGAGCGGGCATACCGCAGATATGCGAGGATCATAACGATGTCGAAGGCATTAACCCGCAGCACTTGTGGATAACCCGCCACCACAAAGATGAGACTTTAGGGTGGAGCAACCTATCCCAAAGCCATCGCCATGTAAAGACACAAAGTGGGTCGTGGAACATGTAGGTGCCACCCATCCGCAACCGGAGGGGTTGTGGTGCTAAAAGAAGGCGATATACTTGACCGACAAATTGCTTGCCTTTGTGAATATTTTCATGACGATCCCCATGGCACCCTTTCAAAGAACACCAACTTGCACTATGAGAGGCAAATTTTTCATGACCTTCTCCCATAGGGATACATCCCAATGAGAGAACAGAACTTTGCCCCGAAATTCGTGCCAAGACAAGAGGGCTTACCCTCCTCATACCATGCTTGAATAGAGACAACACCCGCAAGAACCCATCGCCTCTCGTGTAAGGGGATGAACCGAGGCCGCCAATGGAGGTGCCGAGGGGTTTGGAGGCGCAGGTGCCCACCACCATGGAGTCTCCAATAAGGTGTGGATAGAGGGGCATGGCCGGAAAAGATGTCCGATCGCCTCCCATGCCGCCAACAAGCCACGCAAAAAATGGAGAAGCGCTTGGAAAAGGCCGCAGAGTCCGAAATAAAGCCCAAGGTAGGACTGGTTTGGCATGCCTTCTTGCCTAGAGGGATACAAAGGACCAAGAGCTTGTCTAAGAAGGCGTGAACCAGAGAGTCATCCTCACCATTCAGAGTCTCCAAATGAACTTTGAAATAAGCACTTTGCTCTGCAAAGAAGAAGTCCATCATACCCGCACCACCGCCCATTTTGGAAGGATGCACTTCACCAAGCCACCTTAACCACAAAGACCTTCCTCAAGACACGCCCCAAATAACTAACTATTGCAATGAGCTCACGACTTTGATCCGCGTGGTGCTAGCAAAGAAGGATGCCATATAAACATGGGTACTACTAAGGACTGACTTGGCCACTGTAATGCGACCTGCAAGAGACAACTTAGCAGTGGACCACCAGAACAAGTGCTTCTCTAAACCCCTAATGATCTCCTCCCATGCAGCTCCCATAGTAACAATGCTGCAATTATGAAAGTAGCCACCCGAAATATTTCCAATCTGAATACTAGTATTCTAAAAAGGGGATGATTCTGTCAAAATGTCTATATCTTTCACGAAGAATAGGCTCGTGAAGATCATCCATGAAAGAAACCTACAGAAAATACTGTAAATTAGTAATAAGAAACAAAGAATTAAAAAAAAAAAAGAGTAAGAAAGAACAGCAATATACTTGCCTTTTTTAAAGAAACCTCCAGGATCAAACAAGAATCTAAAAACCAACACTGAAACGATTCCTACAACCTTGATGTAAACTAGACTAGAAATCAGAAATTTATGCAAATCAGCAACCTGAAAACTTTGGGTACAGAACCTGCATGCAAGATTTTTCTGCAAAAAGCTCATGGATCCAGTCTTGGATGTCGCCCTAGAACCTGGCAAAGGCATCTTTGCGCAAGAAAGCAACATGCAAGCATGGAATAATTTAAGGGCTAAACTTAGCTATTTGGCGATTTTTAGCACATTTTCAAAAAAAATCGGCTAAAGTAAATGGAAAAAACTGGGAAAAAAAATATAATTTTAGCTTAACTTTTTTCGGGACTGCGCTAACCCTGGAGCTCTTTAGCCAAATGCTAGAAAGTAAGAGAGTGAAATTTTGTATTGTTTAGCTAAACCATAGAAACTTTTGGAATGAAGTTCGGGCTAGTTTAGCTAACATAATTCTAGTTTATATGAAATATATGATTAGTAGTTTAGTTTCTAGCATTATGAATTAATTTGAGTCCTAGAGTTTGCTTATTAACATTGTTTTAGAATGTTTTCACAAAGAAAATGACTAAAATAAGTGGAATATATTGAAAAAAAAAGTATAGTAATTTGGCGTAATATTTTCTGTTGGCCACACCATAGAAATTTTTGGGGTGATGGTTGGGTAGTTTAGCTAAACACTAGAAAGTATGAGAGGAAAAATGTGTATAGTTTAGCTAAACCACAGAAAGTTTTGGGATTAATATCGAGCAAGTTTAGCTAAAGTCATTTTGGCTAATAAGAAATATGCGATTAGTAATTTATTCCCTGCATGCAAGCAACCCTAGCGCCTGGAATCTTCATCAAAGTAAGCCTACAGCCTGGATCTAAGCAAAGAATGCATCAGAAACCACGAAATCAGGTATGGCGCCACACTAAACGTCAAAATACTTCTAGCAGTACTACCACGCCACTTGAAACAAGTAGAAGCACGGCGCCACTGGAAACAAGCAGAAGCACGGCACCACTGGAAACAAGCAAGATTGCCACTGGAAACAAGCAGAAGGATGGCTATGGCAAAAACACAGAAAGAAACATCTTCCACCACACTAAACCTCACAAAAAATCGTCAAGTTACTCCTAGCAACACTACGGTACCACCAAAAACAAGCAGAAGGACGGCACCACCGGAGAGAACGAAGATCGGCTATGGCGGGGTGCAGCCGGCTCGGCTGTGGCGGAAGGAAGAAAAATGGCCGGCCGTACAGAATTTAACCTAGGATTAACTTCACGTTTCACAAATGTCATTTTGTTGACGATTCAAGGCGCAGCAGCGCCTCCTCGCGCTTAACGCTTGTGGCGGCAACGTTTTCACGGAATGTCAACAAAAATGACATTCCTGTATACATAATTTCTTGGATGTCAGGGGTGCCAACGCCGCCTCCGCGCTAAAGCGCGTCGGCAACGTTTCCACGCCAGAATGTCAACAAAAATGACATTCCTGTATACATAATTTCTTGGATGTCAGGGGTGCCAACAACAACAACATCTTAACATGATGTAAGTCTACTAGACACTCCTCACAAATGGGATGGAATTTGTAAACACCTAAGAGCATATGCACGTGGTCTTGCACGTCGTCTAGACATCCAAAATGACGTAACTTGTTGAACTATGCAAAAGTTTCCCAATAAGATTTCGAGAATTTTCTACTTAACTTTTGCTTTACACTGATACAAAGGTTTTTATTTTGGAGACAGTGAAGACTTTTACGAGGGGTCGAGATGTGTTACAAAGCTCCCTATGCTTTCAGATGTTACAATGACATTGAAAAGAAAAAGGAAGGCTGTAGAAATGAAAGAACTTTCAGTAAGTTCAGTAGAACAAATGGCTATAACAGACTAGGTCGACAGGGATATCAGAACTACTTGTGACCAAGGCAAGCTTTGTAATCTAAAAAAGGCTTATCGACACAGATTTGAATAGATCATAGACTGCAACCATATATTTAAAAGCCCATTTTCCCTTGTATTACGCATCTGCCAGGATCTCCAGAACATTTTTTGTATTTTTTTGCATAAACATACCCAAAGCCATGAAAGTAGCTACTTCCTCTAAAACTTTCTTGTGCCCCCACATTGCACTATGTCCCTTATTTGACAGTCCCATTATAGTCAAGTAGTAACAAGTAAAACACCAGTAAAAGAAAGCCAATATAAAGTTACAAAAATTACCAACAAAAATTACAACTGAAATGATGCAAAAGCCCTGCCAAAAGTGGAAGCAATAGCTGCTCGTGGTAGTGTTGCAAACAATTTTAGTTCTCTGCTACAGCCATGATCCATTAAAAATACAGAACCTAGGGTCAAGTGAAGTGTCACCATAACTACATCGAGATTTTGAAACTCCAAGATAACATAAACATCACAGATGGCCACAGTTCATACTGCAAGTCAAAGAAGCTCTTAATAGCATCAGAGGCCTCTTAGCAAATGAAGAGTGATCTTAAACTGCCACTTAGCGCAAACAATGTCAGGATTCTTAGTAGCGGTCATCTCGAGAAGACCGACTACCACCATTCGGACGATCATATGGGCCAGAACGACTACCGCGCCCACCGCTGTCACGGTAGCTTGATCTACCACCACTTCCATATTTATCATCCCTCCTATCACTGCTGTAACGGCTACTCTCATATCCCCCACTGCGACTCCCACCATATCTGTCACCACGGTCACTACCTCGGTCACTACCTCTAGAACCGTAGCCATCACGACCACCACCTCCTCCTGAAGGGCACTCTCGTGCCCAATGGCCAGTCTCCCCACACTTGAAACATTCATTGCTTCCACCTCCTCTCCCCCCTGAGCTTCTTCCCCCTCGGCCAGATCCACCTCCATAGCCTCGAGATCCACCTCCACTCTTTGGTTGAGCTTTGCTGACTGTAATCTCACGGCCTCCAAGTTCCTTGCCATGCATTTTGTCTATTGCATCATCCATTCCTTGTTCATCTTCAAAAGTCACAAATCCAAATCCACGAGGGCGTCCAGTCTCTCTATCTGTTACAACCTGATTGAGTAAACCAGAACAAATCAAATGGCTGTTGAAAACAACCATGCCAAAACTAAATAAATGAATATCTAAATTCAACGTAAAGAGCACCTGAACTAAATAAGCAAGAGAAGCAAAAACAATTAGCAACCAGAACAAATTAAATGGCTGTTAAAAACAACCATGGCAAAACTAAGTAAATGAATATTCAAGTCAATATAAAGAGCACCTGAACTTCATAAGCAAAGAGAAGCTAGAAAAATTAACTTGATTCAGACCTTAGGTACCGTAATGTATACAGGTGAAGCTCAGAAACAGACAAGCTATAACCATTAAGCTATAACAAAAGCCACATCAGTTTTAATTTCTATGAAACAAAACCGATAATGGCAACACATTTGATTCATAAGTTCAGAATTCCTTTTCAAACAAACGTAGAAGATCCATGAAAGGCACTGCATAAAAAAAAAGCAGTCCTGAAAAATCCCAAAGGCAAAGGCAATATATGCCACAAGTTCACTGGCATGACACAGCTACAAATAAAAGAGAGGAAGGAAAGAAAAGGGTTATCGTGAAGCATGTGAACGCATGAAAAGAGGACATAGCAAATTTTGTGAACTCGTTTCCCTGAAAAATCACGCCCTAACCCTAAAGAAAAAGTGCAGCGAAAGTATCGTGGGTATTACCATCTCTAACCTTGACAATCTATAAGAGCAAAATAACTCAGAAAGCCAATGAGAAAGAGGAAGAAAAGGGAGGACAAGTAATCCCATATGAAGGCAGGCCGATCACCAAAGTTCACAGAGCAAAACGTACCTACCTTGTATTTCAGAACCATCACCAAACCCCTTGTATCATCATCATCAGAAACATGACAGCTTAAGGCACTTTATCAACAGAGGACAGATGTGTTAAGAAAACCCCGCATGTATTAAGTGCGGAGCGGCAGGAACCTTTGCTTCCACAATGCGACCATATCGACGGAAGGCGGCCTCCAGATCCTTGTCGCTCGTTTCCCAGGAAAGCCCACCGATAAAACACCGGAATTCTTCAACATCCGCCATCGCTGACCTCCTTTTGCTCCTCGAAAAAACTGCAAGGCTAAAAAACTTCAATACCCTGCCCCAACTTAACAAGGGCCTCTGCAATCCAACAAACACTAAGAAACGGCAAGACTATGCTTGTTCTGAAGCCAATTTGCTGATTCTTCGTATAATCCACATAAAACTACGGGAAAAGCAGTGACCATGCCAGAAAACAATGCCCAATCGGCCTAAAAGATTTCATGTAACCTGTGACCAGATTTCGGAGAACGTTATGCTGTTGCGAGGCGCAGACCCACGAAGAACTGGCGTAGAACTAAAGAAGAAGTGTTTTAGGTCTACTTGCTTTGTGGCCAAGCAAGATGAAAAATGAACGGCTGAGACAAAGATATAAATTGAGTGGAAGGCTTTTAACGGCTATATCTTTTCCTAATTTCTGAATGTGAAACACTACATTAAAATCCACGTCAGCAAAATGAACGGCTTGGACCATAATTTGAGTGGGACTTTTTACGGCTAGATTTTCCGAACGCCGACTTATGTTTAAACCAGCCTTAAATCACGAAGTCCCTTGTGTATTTTTGTTGCGATGTGGTTTTAACATGTCAAACATGTGGTTTTAACATGTCATCACATCCGATATGTACGGCGCTATTTCTTTACAATAAATAAAACAAGATGCGTCTTTAGAGCCGGTTCACATGCAACAATGGTTGGAGAGGGGCCCTGTTATACCCTTTGCAAATTGGTGATGGTCGGCGTAAACCACATTAGTAAGAGAGATGGGTCTATAATCTGAAAAAGAGATAAGAAGATCAATCTTGGGAATGAGAGCAATCAGACTAGTATTAATCCTACTGTTCATGTGCTTGAGAGTGAGGAACTCGTTAGCCAAGGAGGCAATATCATTGCCCAGAGTCCCCCAAACTTTCTTAAAGAACTCAGCAGGAAGGCCATCTGGGCTTGGAGTTTTTCCATTCTCCATATCATCTAGAACTTTAAACATTTCAGCATTGGAGAAACGTCTGGAAAGAGTCTCGTTCATGTCATTGGTGACCTTATGTTGAATGTGAATGAGACAAAACCACAATGTCATCTGCATAATGAAGCAACAATAACATAGATCTAGCTAGCAGCATGCCATTTCCCTCATCTTGTTTGATCCAGCTTTCTAGCTCATCTATAAATAACCCCAAAGGGTAAGAGAGATAGGACAGCTCTGCTTAACACCTATGTTGCTTGTTATAAGGTCTGGTTTTTCCATAACTAGGGGGGGAATGACAGTTGGATCAACACCTGTTCATATAAGATTTTCACTATTGTTTGAGATTGTAAAGGGATCTGCAAGTAATTCATTCTTTGCCATATATTCCTCTTGTCCAACATATCAAATGCTTTAGTAAACTCTACAAACAATGTGAATATAGGTTTTTTAGTGCCTTTAACAATGTCCATGGCGATCCTCAAAGTGGCTAGGTGATCAATTATTGATTTGTGCCTTCTAAAACCAGCTTGCCCCTCTGCACGTATTTTATTCTCCTCCGCCCAATCATTGATTGATTTTAGACTCCACAATTGAGGCAAATAATTTAGCATACAAATTGCTGACCATGACCATCCTGTAATTGTTGGGATCTAGCTCATCTCCATTTTTATATATTGGGACAATACGATTTATTCTCCAAGTTGAAGACAGGCCTTCCCGAAGAGCTGCATTATTCTTAGCATGTGTCCTAGATCACACATATAGTGAAGTGGAGTTCTTATTGAGCTTGAAATGATTGGGTACATGTTGATGGCAAACCTGGCTAAGCCACCAACCTCAGGTCAAAGAAGCTCTAATTTTGGTCTAGGACCTCCAGATCACTTGAGGTGATCACTCTGTGCTGAGATATCTGTTCTTAAACTTCCAGAAAACAAGATTTCACTAGTTTCCCAAAAGCCAAAAAAACTAGTCTTATTCTAACAGGCACTGAGATCAATGTACTCGACATTTTGGATCCAAACTAGCATAGCATACCACAATAATATCTGAAGAAGGTGTTGTAGAAAGTCTGTGCAAAGAGTCCTCACGGTTGGCGAGAAATAATGATTCTTGACTAAGTCAGAAATTGGTCAATGGACTGGACAGTGCACTAAATTTTGCCAAATGAAAATGGCACTAGATTTTTGATCCAACCAAATTCAAACAAAGGAATATGAGCCCCGCACAATAAGGGCATGCTATTTCCGTGGTCAAAAACTTCGACCAGAATTAAAGAAGCATGTCCGAGCACCCGATTATCCATGAAAAATGAGGCAGACTTTAAAATATCAATGGATTGATCTTTCTCCTCTCTATTTTTTGCTTTTCCTTACCTAAATGATTGTACTAATGCAAAATTGGAGCTTTGCATGCAAACCAATGCGTATGTTTGTTTTTTTTTTTATTTACTAGAGTCACTCAAATACAAATGCATCAAATGATATTTTCCAAGGTCGATTTTCATTAAACTCGAATCAAAGTCATCACATTCGATATCATGTTAATGATCAAGATGATCACCAACAAGACATCTCTAAAACACACAAATCATGAATTTTTGGATACAAATCGATCATAATGTGCCTCGTGATAGATTTCTTAAGGCGGGAGGAACTCTCAAAGATCAATTCCGACTTCACACTTCGTGTACTTCGTGCATAGAATCGCCCAAAAGCCCACACTTTTCTCTCAAAATGAATCCCCTTTTGAAAACTCTATTTCCCACGGATCTTGGCAAATTCGGGATCTTGGCCATGTTTTTGGTTGGTTTAGACATTTCTTTGGGTGCAACAGACGGAATGGTTAGCCAATGTAATGATTACTCAGTTCAATCGACAAAAAACAAGTTCTTGGCAAGTCACATTTTTAGGGTTCGGAGTTTTCTTGAGAGCAATTATCCCACAAAAGCGTAAATCAAAAAAAAGAGGCTAAGGTATAAATAGAGAGCTATTTTCCTCTCTCTTGATTACGTGGTCTCCCACGCCAAGCTCGGCTCGTGTTTCGACTTGGCATGCCAGGGGGACGCCACTTGGCGGAGGATGAGGGGTAGATAGATGGGGGTAGATGTAGGTAGGTTTTGCCATTTTTTTCAAATGAAGCACGCTTCCCAAGAAAGCCACTTAGAAGATCAATACACACTCTTTTTTTCAAAATTTTTTGTGCCACCGGCATGGCTTCATGAGGGCTATCAGGTGGTATTATCAAATTTTCAAATGCAATACTTTGTTTTTTGTAGAAAAATGAATGGGGTGAGTAGGCATTAGATATGGGATTTGGTGAGGTGGCAAGGAGGAAGAACAAGGCTAATAGGCACATTTGTCAATCATTTCAATCTTATGGTTGACCAACTTTTTGGGTTTGGTCAACATTTGCCTAGTCATCATTTGATGATGCAAGTTGATGTGATGATGTGGAATGATGTAATGGTGTTAAGTGATGTCATGGTATGGAGTGATGTGGTGATGTGGACACTTGTTGCTTAGGTGGCAACTTGGTGAATGACCTATGGAGGTAGCAAATGATGAGTGGACCAATGTGGCTTTGTAAGTGATGAGATATGTATCTAGTCATCATGCCATGTCACTTGGAGGTGGTGACTAGGCAAACTCGTGTTTTAGCTTTTCCTTTCCCTTTTTTTGTATTTTGGCTAGCATAAAATGCTCCCCTTTTTTAGCCACATGGTGTAGAGTGTGTGATAATGGAATGACATGATGACAAAAGATGATGTAGAACTTGATGCTTAGGCAATCCTTTTGGTGTAACAACTTTGAAAATGTGCCTTAGGTAGTGGTAGGTCAACTATGGAACAAAAGGCTATGTGTGAGATGTATGGTGGTATGGGGTGATGGAATGTTGGAAATGTGGAGTGTGAGGTAGGGGAATAGATATGACAACATGAAGGAGAAAAGATACCATTTTAATAGCTTGCCAACTTCATAGGGGTCTTCCAAACTTCCAGATGCTTAGATCCTCTCAATGTGTGACCTTGATTCCAGTTCAATGTCTTCACTTGGTTCTTCAACATAGTATCTTCTTTTTCCTGCAACATGAATAAGACTTGATGGCACTTTGCCATGTTGCCATAGCAGGGCAACATCATGCTAAACAAGGAAAAGGAATGGCTGGTCCCCCAAAATTTGTGAGCAAAATATGACAGAAGAATGGTGATGGTAGTGTAGGAAAATGGAAATTCTGAGAACATGGGCAGCAATGATGACAAAAAAAAGAAATTATGTTGGGGAAAGTCTGAACAGATGGGCATAGTGATGTGAGTGATGTTTAAATGGATGTCTTCAGAAGGATGTTTATATGGAACTGGAACATGGACTTGACTCTGAGAGTGATTTGACTCATGACCTGACTTGACTTGCTTGACTTCTTTTGAAAGATGTGTGGAGTAGGAACAGTGATTGGAGTTGGGAGTGTTTCTCGACTTTTTCTTAGACTTGAGCTACCTTTATGGGAGGTCAGATGGAAGGTAGCAGGTCAGGTCTCTCTCTTGAAAAAGATTTGGGAAGCAAGGGCTAGATGAGAATGGAACAAAGGCGGATGAACATGAATGGAATGTATCAAGTGAACCCAGCAGTGTGGAAAAAATATGATGTTAGTGCCACATTCTCCCAGCTAATTGTGGTAATATTTAGTCGCTTGGGATCCCGCATCGCTGAAGAATTCTCGGGCGATATGAATTGGAGGGCAACCGCTTGCTCGAGTGGAGATTACTCGCACCGATGGACCTGTTATGACAAGTTTTATATATGTTAGAAAACAACTCCTCTTATGCTGTCATGATTGTGAACTCAACCTGCAACATCATAATACACACAAGATGTCAAAGTTAAACCTATTTTCTCTTTTTTCCTTTTTTCTCTTTTCTCCTCTTTTTTTTTTTTTGTCTTATGAAAGCAATTTCAAAACAACACTTAAAAGAGCACAAGCACTCAATAACACTAAAAGAGCACAAGCATTCAATAACACTAAAAGAGCACAAGCATCCACATTTTTAAGGAACATGCCTATTAACTTTAAAGCTAGTGTTTCTAATAGCTCAAATGGCTAACTATCCACTAACTGCTCTATTCAAACAAACTCATACAAATATGTTGTTGCCAATACCTTTTCAGATGCAATATGTTTATAGGGTTTATGAGTCACCGACCTGTTGTGATATCTTCTAGGAAGTAAGAATTTGTACCCTTGTCCACAGATTTTGTATGGCCCTTCCCATAAGCAAATTTTTACCTGCGGGTGTTTTTCCTTTGCCTTGTCCCATTTGAGAACCAGCTCTCCTTCTTTGAAACTTCCTTGCAATTTGTGAATGGCTTTGAATGCTGCTGCATCCTTTGCTTTCTTAAGCAACATGGTATTCTCTGCTTCAAACCTCTCTTCTTCTAGATGGAGCAATCTATCAAACCTTTCCCTCAGTATGCTTCCTCTATCCGCATTTGAATCTTTAGAGCCAACCTTAATGAGGGTAACTCCAATTCCACTGAACAACAAAACCTCAACACCATAGACAAGAGCAAAAGGTGTATGATTAGTAGCACTTTTAATTGTAGTTCTATATGCCCAAAGTGCATCATGTAATTTAAGGTGCCAATCTCTTTTATGCACCTCTATTGTTTTCTTGAGAATAGCTTTTAGCACCTTGTTGGTAGATTCACCGCCATTGCCTTGAGGGTAGTATGCCGAGCTTTTCACATGCTTTACTTTCAAGGTCTTTAGCAGTTGTTGATCACATCATTCATGAACCGAAAGTGCCTCCGGCCGAAACTATTTTCAGAGGGATGCCAAACCTAGTGCATATGTTTTCATGTAGGAACCTAGCAGCTTGTTAGAGCATTTGCTTGTCTCAATGGGACAGCCTCCTCCCCCTTGGTAAAGAAATGCTGCCACTAGTATGTATTCATGTTGAGAGGGAGAATTTGGATTTATAGGTCCTATGAAGTCTAGTCCCCAAGTTTGGAATGGACACGAGACGTGATGCCAAAAGGCAAAGAGGTCAAGAATTCTTCTACCATGTATCCGCATTTATGGCATCTCCCCGATGGTTTCATAACAATCTTTAAACAAGCTAGGCCAATAGTATCCGACTGAGTATTTTCTTTTGCAGTTGTGTCACCGCATAGTGGCCTCCACAAATTCCTTCATGACAAGCCTCCAAGATCAACTCGGCTTTTCCGACTGTCAACACACCTTAATAAAACACCAGATTGATCAATTTTATATAGCACATCTCCAATCATTCTCAGATTTTTTGCTCTTTCTTTGAATCTTCTCAACCGACCGCTTGTGAAGTTTTGTGGTACCTCTTCATGTTTGAGAAACTTGATGATTTCATCCTGCCAGGTCTTCTTGCATCTTCTTGATAGCACAAGGTTAGTAGCAATTTCACACACTTCATCAAGACTTAAACCATCAAAATCTTCAAACTCAAACACCTTATTGGTCAAATAATCACTAGGACTCTTGATTGTTTTGACAGTTCTAACTTTTAGATTGTAATCCTCAGATCTTGCAGTGCCCATCTACATAACTTAGCCTTGCTCGAAGTTTTCGAACAAAGATGGGAATAGGATTTTGATGCATCATTACTTTTACCTCATTGTGCTGAACTATATGACCAAGCCTTTGTAGGAAAAACATTATTCCCGCGTGACTTTTTTTCCATTCTTGGGTACTGCTTTTCAAAGATCGGACCAAATTTTGCCGGGTAAAAGATATTATCCCATGTTTCTCGCATGAGTGCTATGCCTACAGCTTTTGCTAGTGACACCGATATATGCCCGGAATGGTTGAGCAAGGTCCGGTGGTTTAAGAATCTCCGATTGGCATATGGAGGTTATCAACGTGTCAAATGCAAACTTGACATTCATCCGTCCATTCTATTGCAATGAATTTGCTCTCATTCTTGTTATACTTGCCAACACGCGGAGTCTGCCAAAGGACTTATGATGTGTGAAAAGTTAGGCACATACATTCTCAAAAACTTGTCAAGCCCATGAAACTTTTCACCGCTTTTAAGGTTTTAGGTGGAGCTAATTTCTTCAAGGCCTCCATCTTTCCTTCGACACTTTGATCCCTTGAGTAGATACCTCATGACCTAACAATTCACCTTTAGAACAGAGAAATACATACTTTTTTTTGATTCAAGCACACTCCACCCTTCCCCCGCACAATTCCATTGTCATTGTCAAGAACTCCATATGCTTAGTCCGAGAAGATCCTAGGCATAAATCATCCAAGAAAACTCTAAAATTTGACATTGGCATGCTTTGGAATATTTTATCCATTGCTCTTTGAAAGGTAGCAGATGCATTCATCAAGCCAAAAGGCATTTTCATCATGGCAAAAGTACCCCAAGGGGTTATGAAAGAGGTCTTAGCTTGATCCGCCTTCTTTTATCTTGATTTGATTGAAACCTGAAAAAATCCATCCAAAAGGAATATATTTCTTTCCCCGCAGCTTGCATGTAACACTTCTTCTAGAAATGGTAATGGATAACAATCTTTAATAGTGGCCTTGTTTAGATCCCCTCAGTAATCTATACAGATCCTAATGCTCTTATTTTTCTTTTCATCGAACAATGCAAGACAACCAAATCGATTTGTTATCTCTTTGATAACCTCAGCTTCCTTCATCTTCAATAATTCCTCTCTCGATCGTGGTAAGCAAAGTGATGCATTTATTCTTCCGAAGTTTTTGCATTACAGTGTTTAGCATCTTCTTTTATCTTTATTTCAAACTCACAGATATCGGTCCTCACTCCTACTAATTCTCAGATAATCCCGTGCAAATACATCCTTCCAAAATCTCAAAGAAAATTTTTTTAAAGAGGCCTCATCTTTGCTATCAAATAGATCTCCAAGGAAAAGTGTTCTTACCTGCCCATTTTTGTTGATGGTTAACTCTTTTACCTCTTTTTCTTCTTGTCGTGCATCTATCACCGTAATAGGATAAAGTTGTGTTGCATCTTCCTTGTTCAACTCATCTTCATTTATAGCTCCCTCACCAAATAGTCAAGGAGCACCTGCTTCGCAAAGTGCATCCGCTTCACAATTTTCCTCCCTAGGTATATGTTTGATCTCCCAAGCCTTGAACTTGCTTAGCAATTGCAGCATCTTTCTTTGAGTTCCGACATGTCCCGTTTTTGTTTGATATTCTCCGCCACTGCCCCGCATATATCGGTTGAGAGTCACCAAAGATAGATATGTTAGTCAAACCTAAAGCCAAAGACTCTTCTAAGCCAGCCTACAAGCGCCTTATATTCAGCCATATTTTGAAGTGATCCCTTCATGCACTCTACCAACTTTGATAAAAGTTTATTGGCAAAGTTTCATGACAAATTTAAGATGCTATATTCAATTTGATTGAAATTCCACCATCAAACCACAACACACCTTTTATTGGGTTTTGCTTCTATGTCGTGGTCATCTAAACAGTGGGTATGATTTCTATTGGTTTGCGTATTTAAAATGCATTTTAACACACCCTGCCTCATCTTCAATCAACATGTCTTGTTCTATAAAGTTGTACTGATTAGCATCACCTGCTTTTTATTGTATAGAGTTACAGCTTCTTGCTCCATTTGAAATAGTACAATCGCCTTTGGACCGCATTGTGTCTAGCATCTACATGAGACAACCATCTCCTTCCCAACAACAAGTCATATATGTCACTCACATTACAGCTTATCTTCAAAAGCCACAACTATGAAACTTGCCTCAACAATTATACCTTCAATTTCTATTGGCACCTTTGTCACTAGTCCTAGTGTTTTATTTTAGCATTGGAGAATGACCTCAATATGACAGTGATGGTTGAGTGACAAAGAAGACCACATTTCTTCATTACATGCCGAGGCATGACATTTAGTGGGGAACCTCCATCTAGCAAGACCCTAGATAAATGCAAGTCACCTAAACTAGCCGAGCAAGTGAAGGCACCGGATCCTTTTCTTCTTGAGTTAATACTACCTTCTCTCTCCTCATGCACATCAAGAAAAGAAATTTGTTCAACATCATTACACTTCAATATTTTCTCTCTATAGCTAGGTGCAATTCTGAGAAGTGTGAGGAGATCTATGCTTACTTTTAGAACTTTTCGTGATCACATCTAGCTCATCTAACTCTTTGTCTTTTTATTAAACTTCTCAAAAGGAGGTGGAGCTATTACCTGAACTTCTTTGTTGACAGGAATGTTCTTGCTCATACCTTTATCTCCAGTGTCCCATTTTCCAACATTTTTCTTGTCCGTACCACCATGATCTCTTCTTGCTCCTCATATTCCTCTACAAACCTAATGGCGATGTCCCTTCCAATTTCTTGCCTTTGTCCCGCTTTGTCAAAGTATTCCTTGACAAAACATTTGTCTTCGAGATGACCTATTTCCTTGCGTAAATTGCACACAGTATGATCTTTCCAAAATGACCTTTCTTTCCACATTTTAAGCATGCTCAGAATAGCAAATATCGGAAGGATGAGTATCTTTGAAACAATGTGCACAAGGGGGATAAGTTTTTTGTCGTTCTTCAACTCCAAAAGTTGTTTGGTCAGCTTCGCGCAATGGTCTCGTACATTTTGGCCATCTCATTCTTGGATTCATTGCTTTTAGGTGTAGCTTCTTCATCTTTGACTTTCTTCTTTCTTTTTTTGCAATCGCATACACAGTGTACATGCTCATACTCCTGCTCATAACTGGATAAAAAGGGTCAGCACAATGGTTTACATGGTTATCGTAAAAAAAGGACATATCATTGGAGATTTTAGTTGCCTTTTCAAAAGCTTTGTGTATGGTATCAAAACCTTCCCCGATTTTGAATTTTTAGCATCTTCCCCGCGGCACCTTAGGTCTTGGTGACAGTCCCTTAATGAAAGCAGCCACAAAATAGAGTGTGGGGAGTAGGTACTGACTCTTTTGGCATTTCCTCGGTATGCACTAAACCTTTCCACATAGTGGTTAATACTTTCACCGCCCTTATACAAAAAGTCTCAGAGTTCGCTTTGCTAGTTCTTGAGGGGCGCATAAATTGCCAAACCTAGCTAAAAATTGCTGCACAAGACTCTCATATGTATTAGTACCCATAACTGAGGTCACATGCTCACACCAAGCATATGCCTCATCAGATTTCATGCATCTCTTAAACTCGTAAAACCTACATGTTTTTTTACAACCATAATCTCTATAATATTCATCAATACCTTCGTAAAATGGTTGGCATTCATGGTTGGCTCAAATATGGGTGGAGTAATGGGCAAACTTAGCTCAAAACACCGTGGGATTGCATTAATTTGGCTGCCCCACGTACCGCAATGTGGTACTCCTTGTGGTTCCAATGGTTCGAGCTTCTTGTGTTCATTTCTTCTAGGAGCCATGAGTTCTTTGTAAACCAGTGGAAATCTCGGTGGGACCTCCAAAATGTTGATGGCAAACCCGCTAAGCCACCAACCTCGTGTCAAAGAAGCTCTAATTTTGGTCTAGGACCTCCGTGATCACTTGAGGTGATCACTCAGGCTTTGAGATATCTGTTCTTAAACTTCCGTAAAACAAGATTTCACTAGTTTCCCAAAAGCCAAAAAAAACTAGTCTTATTCTAACAGCACCGAGATCAATGTACTTTCGACATTTTGGATCCAAACTAGCATAGCATACCACAATAATATCCTCCGGAAGGTGTTGTAGAAAGTCTCAGGCAAAGAGTCCTCACGGTTGGCGAGAAATAATGATTCTTGACTAAGTCGAAATTGGTCAATGGACCGACAAGGTACTAAATTTTGCCAAATGAAAATGGCACTAGATTTTTGATCCAACCAAATTCAAACAAGGAATATGAGCCCCCCCGCACAATAAGGGCATGCTATTTCCGTGGTCAAAAACTCACCAGAATTAAAGAAGCATGTCCGAGCACCTCGATTATCCATGAAAAATGAGGCGGACTTTAAAAAATATCAATGGATTGATCTTTCTCCTCTCTATTTTTTTGCTTTTCCTTACCTAAATGATTGTACTAATGCAGCTGGAGCTTTGCATGCAAACCAATGCAGAAGTATGTTTGTTTTTTTTTTTTTTATTTACTAGAGTCAGCTCAAATACAAATGCATCAAATGATATTTTCCAAGGTCAGATTTTCATTAAACTCGAATCAAAGTCATCACATTCGATATCATGTTAATGATCAAGATGATCAGTCAACAAGACATCTCTAAAACACACAAATCATGAATTTTTTGGATACAAATCGATCATAATGTGCCTCAGGATAGATTTCTTAAGGCAGGAGGAACTCTCAGCATCAATTCCGACTTCACACTTCAGGTACTTGCCCTCAGAATCGCGCAAAAGCCCACACTTTTTTCCTCACAAATGAATCCCCTTTTGAAAACTCTATTTCCTACGGATCTTGGCAAATTCGGGATCTTGGCCATGTTTTTGGTTGGTTTAGACATTTCTTTGGGTGCAACAGACAGAATGGTTAGCCAATGTAATGATTACTCAGTTCAATCGACAAAAACAAGTTCTTGGCAAGTCACATTTTTAGGGTTCTGAGTTTTCTTGAGAGCAATTATCCCACAAAGTAAATCAAAAAAGAGGCTAAGGTATAAATAGAGAGCTATTTTCCTCTCTCTTGATTACGTGGTCTCCCACGCCAAGCTTCGGCTCGTGTTTTCCGACTTGGCATGCCGGGGGGACGCCACTTGGCGAGAGGATGAGAGGGTAGATAGATGGGGGTAGATGTAGGTAGGTTTTGCCATTTTTTTCAAATGAAGCACGTTTCCCAAGAAAGCCACTTAGAAGATCAATACACACTCTTTTTCAAAATTTTTTGTGCCACCGGCATGGCTTCATGAGGGCTATCGGTGGTATTATCAAATTTTCAAATGCAATACTTTGTTTTTGTAGAAAAAAATGAATGGGGTGAGTAGGCATTAGATATGGGATTTGGTGAGGTGGCAAGGAGGAAGAACAAGGCTAATAGGCACATTTGTCAATCATTTCAATCTTATGGTTGACCAACTTTTTGGGTTTGGTCAACATTTGCCTAGTCATCATTTGATGATGCAAGTTGATGTGATGATGTGGAATGATGTAATGGTGTTAAGTGATGTCATGGTATGGAGTGATGTGGTGATGTGGACACTTGTTGCTTAGGTGGCAACTTGGTGAATGACCTATGGAGGTAGCAAATGATGAGTGGACCAATGTGGCTTTGTAAGTGATGAGATATGTATCTAGTCATCATGCCATGTCACTTGAGGTGGTGACTAGGCAAACTCGTGTTTTAGCTTTTCCTTTCCCTTTTTTGTATTTTGGCTAGCATAAAATGCTCCCCTTTTTTAGCCACATGGTGTAGAGTGTGTGATAATGGAATGACATGATGACAAAAGATGATGTAGAACTTGATGCTTAGGCAATCCTTTTGGTGTAACAACTTTGAAAATGTGCCTTAGGTAGTGGTAGGTCAACTATGGAACAAAAGGCTATGTGTGAGATGTATGGTGGTATGGGGTGATGGAATGTTGGAAATGTGGAGTGTGAGGTAGGGGAATAGATATGACAACATGAAGGAGAAAAGATACCATTTTAATAGCTTGCCAACTTCATAGGGGTCTTCCAAACTTCCAGATGCTTAGATCCTCTCAATGTGTGACCTTGATTCCAGTTCAATGTCTTCACTTGGTTCTTCAACATAGTATCTTCTTTTTCCTGCAACATGAATAAGACTTGATGGCACTTTGCCATGTTGCCATAGCAGGGCAACAGTACAAAAGCCCTAAAATTGGGGTAGCCAAGAACCATAATCTCATATACGAAAACATGCTCCGAAACTAGACAATTATGGAGAGCATAAAACTGGTATGGGTCAAAAATTCACTAACAACAATAAAATTGGCCCTTCGAGTTCTGAAACATTGATATATCTAGTCCCTGAAAGTATTGTTGCCAAGATAGTCAACCAAATAGGAACTCGGCCCCTTATGTACCAATTACTACTATCATGGTGATGAACCTGTATCCACCCTTGCCACAATTCAAAAGCAAGTTTAGTCTTTCAACTCAAAAAAAGCAAAAGACTCATCAATGATGGTTAAGTGATCAAAATATAATAATCCCTATGAACAATGCTATATATCCAATCTTAAATGGGCTCGGAGGCCACGAGGCGACGCCTAGAAGAAAACAATCAACCAATTGAAAAATCATTCGTGAAAAGATGCACGAGAAACATCTAAACAATATTGCCTCGGAGGCTACGATGCCACGCCGAGAAAAATAGAAATGGACATTCCCAAAGGCCACAAGACCACGCTGGAGTACATCAAACAAGTAAGGCAAATTAGATGTTCAAGAGAGACCAACATATAATACAATATGTAGCACAATAAAAGGGGGTTCCAGGGGGACTTGATATAGATGTAAAAATGACAATTACTGAAACCATAGGCTATATATCCCTAAAATAATTGAATGGGTTATTATAAAAAAAAATATATAGATTCAAGATAGAAAATAATCACAATAGCTCACTAGGTATATTGGTTAAAGTAGTCTTATTAGAACATTGAGTTATTTTGGTAGAGGTTTAAGCCCCCGTATTTCATATTCTAAAACCTTAGACAAAGCCGTATAGAGGTTCGATATTTCCTAGAAACCTTAGGCGAACTCATATTTCATATTTCAAAATCATAGGCGCCTCCAATCATAAATGACCATTTGTCCCAGGTTCAGAGTCTGGTCCCAAGTTCAGAGTCTGGCCTTCAATTTGTGCAAGGCTTGGCTATTGTGGCTCATATGAAAGCAGCGATGCATGAAGATGCTCAGGAGTGAAGAGGTGCAACCGGGTGCTTTGATCCCTCAGTTGAGGTACAAATTATACCTTTCCTACCTGGCATCCCCTCGAAAAGAGCAGTTCAAGGCAGCTGTCTAGGAAAGGACCCTCCTCATTGTAGACAGCAATGGCAGGTTTGTTTCCTGAGTCGTAGTTAGGTCTACATACAGTTCGAGTTCTCGCTCGAGCTTGGTTAATTGGGCAGGAGTACTCTGCATTAATATTAATTAATTTGATTCTTCAAAAAAAAAAAAAAAAAAAAAAAAAAAAAAGACCATAAGCGAAACAAGAGGTATCCAGAGGCCCCAACATGTATTTTGGGTTGTAGGATCGACGGATCCGACGATCATGATAGTCCAGGGTGCACCTCGTTTAGAAATATGTAAAGTACGACAAAGCAACGGAAATTTCCCATGACCTCTAATGTGACCCTTGAAACCAGCCAATTCAAGCGTCAAGGGCGGGTGGGATGGGGAACTGGAAAAAGAAGAGATAACTAGGGTAGGAGCTCAAGAGAACACCGATAGCCTAACAAAAGAAAAATGAGCATATAAATAGGACCAACATAGGTATCTTTCCTATGCTAAGAATGTTGGTTTTATTGCTATCTCAATATAACCATGGCAAACATATATGTAGTGAGTTTTACAATAGGATCTCCCCCCAACTTGAGCATTTCTACTATAAGCCCTATTGCATCTGATGCTTTGCCATTTCTTGATTGTTATAAGCCTCCTAACACATCGTGTTTAGTGATTTCTAAAACCTTTCTATCTCCTTCACAATGCGTGTCGGACACTCCTGCTACAAAATAGAGTTTCTGACCTGTTTCAACACGATGTCAGCATCAAGTTAGCTTCTGTTTTTGTATCAGCCGATTCCAAAATTGGGTTGGTAAATAGCTCTTTAATGAGTTGTTCCTACTTCAGTAGGAGGTAAGCTCTCTTTTTGCACTTAATCATGCTCATATAAATCTTTTTAACCTTTCCTTTTGCTAATATGTTTGTTTCTTATAATTCTTGCCCCTTAACCAACCATTGCATGGCACCCCTTAGCTCGTCTGGGAGACGCATAGCGTTTTCTTGCCATTTTGATTAGCATGTCTGTCAGAACTTTACTGATTTCCTTTGCCGTATGAGGCCAAGCTATTCTACCTACCTCCTCCTTGCATATCTTTTCAAATTTAAGAGCTTTATTTGCATGCATAAAAATACCTGTCTGACTTTCCCATTTATCATCACCTTCCCCATCATGTATCATTGTAAGAAATACATCCACAAATAGAGGTACACGGTCTGATTCTGAGCGTATATCCTCTAATTCGAAACGGCTTAGACAGAGAGAGAAAGAGGGGGAGGGAGGTGTGCTACCCACATGCTTAAAAATTTTATTTGAGAGATATTTTTGATCTTCCATGTTCTCTCTCATGGGAGACAAAAATCATCTTTGGGTAGAGATGTATTTTGACATCTCTCGTGAGAGATAATTATAGGAGATAATAGTTTGAGATACAAATTGGAGAGAAGGTGGGAGAAGGACATCTCTCTCAGTTTATCTCGTATAAAAATCTTTCTCTCATATAAAAATCATCTCACAATTTTATACAGTAAGAGATAAAGTATTGGAGCTTGTAGTGTGTTGTCTTAACATGTGCAAGGGCACCAGCATCCTAAAGCTTGTTGAAAACGCAAGCATCAAGGTATCACCATAGGTGATGGTGGTCCTCTTCAGCCTCAACATGTATGTACCGATGCTCTTGTACATTCCATTTATAGAACCATTATGTCCGCCTCTCCTTCCAGCATGCCTTAAGGCGCTGCAGGGCCATGGCCATTGGCCATAGTATAAGCCATGTTGGGAAGATGTTCTTTGCCCATACCAGCTACCTTCTAAAAGTATATAATGTGGCAGTCAAGTTGGCCAGTTGAAGAGGCAAGAAACTTATCTACAAAAGGATCTGATATGCCAGAAAGGAGTTCTGTACTTGCTTCGCTCATTCCATATTAGTGGGATATGACCCGACTCTAGACTTTGACCCCATATAAAGGAACGGATTTCACCAAAACCCTGAACAAGTATGGCAGATAAGGCCAGTCATACAACTCTGCTTTGTAGCCGTTGTTCTGCATTTCATAGAATGCCTTCCAAACTATGGCCACTAGTAATTGAATGGAAGCATGGGGAACTCTATGCCTAGGGGTGCCTAGGTACTTGTAGGTAGTGCTACCTCCACATTTTGCCCTTGATAAGCGAAGGAAGGAAGCCTTGGCTGGCGCAAAGGCGAGACAAGTAAGACCTTAGTCTTGACCAAATTGACCCTCATTCTAGTGGTCTAGCAGAAAGTATCCAGGGCATGTAGATGCTGCTGCATGGCTTCTGGGATATGGGCTAAGAGGTCTACATCATCTACGTATATGAGTTGCCTGATGATCTAATGCACAAGCTGAGGTCATCCTCATGATTGGGAAGCCATACCTCTAGTTGGTTAATATAGAGGCCAAACAATGTTGGAGAGAGTGGGCATCCCTAATGAACATCAATACTACCATTGACTGGTTGTCCTGTAGGTGTCATGGCCGAGACATGTTTCATAGAGTTTGTGTACCACATTTTGCAAGTCTTCAGGGGGTTTTCATAGAGAGTATTAGAGAGGGATTGGAGAGTGGATTATATACAAAACAAAGAGAGAAAATGGAGACAAGAATATAGAGAATAGAAAGAGTATAAAGAGAGAAGAGAATAGAAATAATATAGAGAGGGGAAGAATAGAGAGAGAATTTGAAACACGCAAAACAATCAGATATGGCATTGGAGCAATTTGTAGTGCCTTGGCATCTTGTTCTCTTTTTTCTTTTTTTTTTCTTTTTTTTTTCCCCTTTTTTTTTTTCCTTCTTTTCCTTTTTTCCTTTTTTCTTTTTTCTTTTCTCTTTTCTCTTTCTTCTTTCTTCTTTCTTCTTTCTTCTTTCTTCTTTCTTCTTTCTTCTTTCTTCTTTCTTCTTTCTTCTTTCTTCTTTCTTCTTTCTTCTTTCTTCTTTCTTTTTTCTTTTTTCTTTTTTAGATTAAGGCAGTGGATTATATTACATGCAAAAAAAACTTACATGAATATACAGTAGCAACAAATGAAAAAATAAACCTTTGCAGTTATCAATCATCCCCTAAAGAAAGAGGCAAAAGAGGAAAATAGGACACAACCTAAAGATAGACAAAATTAGCTACGACCAAAAAACTATATCAACAGTTCAGTAAATGACTTTTGAAAAAGTCATTAAAGATAAAGACAAAAAAAAGGGTAGATGAAGGTCTTTTATTTTTTAAAAGGCCACCATAAACAAGACAAGGGTGCAATCTCAAATAGGTAAAAGCTTTCTATTTTTCAAAAGGCCAACACAACTTCTTAAAACTGCTACGATAACTTTTTAGAAGGATGCAAGAACACAACACCAAATCTTGACCAGCTTCAAACATAGACTAGCAGTAGAATCTGATTCGATTGCCAAGTTTCAAAGTGATGGCCGATGGAGCAGCTGCAAGCGAAGAGTCCTCAGATAAGAAACCATGAATTTAACTGCCATTACCATTGCCATGAATTTTGGCAGGGAAGTTTGTGGGAGGGCTTCTGCAGGAAGTTGCTTGGAAAGAAGAGAGATTGCCATAAAGTAGCTTCGCTGTGGCTGCCAGAATATTGAATTAACTAAGCTTGCGTGAGAGCACCCACAAACAATGGGAGCAGAGGATAGAAAAATTGAACTTTTTAATTGTAGTTGTTTATGGGATTTGTGATTTTTGGATTATGAAAACCAAATATCAAGTACTTGATATTCTATTTAAGGGTTTACATGTTATTTTTTTAAGTTGCCAATGTTTTTTTATTTTTGGGTTGCCCCTAGGGGGGCAAACCCTTGTTTATGTGGGTTTTTGGCATATTCTAGGTATATGCTAGAATATCCCTAGGATATGCTGGTGACTGCTCCAAACCTCCTATTTCCTGTAAACTCTCGGTCAGCTGGTAAAGAACTCCACGTCTCATTTCTTGAAGCCAACCGGGTAACTTGCAAGGCAGGGATCGGCGCTTCAATCCAGTTGTCCTTGCGTAACGCCTACATTTCAATACTTATGGTGGAAATCCAGTATGCTCGGCTGCAGGACATGCTCTGCTTACTGTCTTGGATAAAGCAAAGTGCCAGGAACATTTGCTGCTGTTGGTGGTCATCTTATCAGTAGCCTACAAGACCTCAGAACAAACATCACAGTATGTCTCATCTCATCAGAAGTATGCTCGCATTTTCATTATCACGATAAGGTACATTGTGACGCTCCCTGAATATATACGACACCCGGCCGTATACATACGGGGACTTCCCCCTCCCATGGCTACTATCTCGCCATGAGCAGGGCCCTCCGTCTATCCCGGGCCATCTATGGAAAGATGCCCGAGTGAAGGACACGGAGGTGTCATTCGGCCCACGCCTTCAATGGGACTCCTACGTCGCGGAAGCGTGAATACATGTTAGCACACAGCACAAATATATATATATAAATAACCACCACGAAGGGTGGCACATCCATCCAAATACCGACGGCAAAGAATTGCATCTAATCCTAAGGAAAACACCCGAAACCCCAGGTTCTACCCCGGTTCAGACTCCTGTGAGGATAGACTGACGGCTCGGCCTCAAGAGATCAGCCAGGCAGGTATAACTGGGCGTTGGGCGGGCATAGAACATCGGCTAGGGTTGTCCACTCCATCCGCCCCTCCCCATGCACACTTTGCGGATGGGTCGATTCACGCTATGGCCGCTATAGCCTTTGCCGGAGACGCGCGGCTCGAGGTATCACCCTGAGCCTACTCGGGGGTTCATGGCGCCCGGTCCGATGAGGCAGGTCGGGAAGCGTCCCCTTCGAGGATCCGCAAGTGGTTCCATGGGTGAGCTAGAGAATACGTGCGCATCAGCGACCCCCGCATCCGTGCAGACTTACTCACCCTAAATCTACTCAAAGTGCAAGGTGCTCCATCACGGATCACACCTCTACACCCCGGAGTGTCGGACCCATACCCGCCCCTCGTGACCTGCTATCAGCCCCCACTTCGTGCAAGACCCCACCCCCCACTTCACCATCAAGTCCCTTCTTTGGTGCTAAGCCAATCCATAGCATCTATGACCCGGTGGTCTCTTGTACCGCCGCATCTAATGGGATAATCTGGCTCTATCTAGGAGCATACTACAATACATGGGCTCGAGGGTCTCTACCCCGTAATTCCCCATTTCAAGAGTAATACTATGCAAAGAACTATCAATCCATCATTTAAGAGCAAGTACGAGAATCGAGAGATAAGGAGAACTCACCTTTGCAATCAAGGGTTAGTTCCTACAGTAAAAGCATAGAGAACACGAGAGAAACGTAAGAAATACACACAAGTAGTGCCCAACAGGGCTACCCTACGATAACACAGGCTAACCTACTGGACTAACCACGAATCCGGGCTTGGGATGGCTCCATCTCGATTTCTTTGAAGGGTGCCCGTCACTGCTCCTCCTCCCCCATCTCCAATTGCTCCTAATTCGAATTGGGGCACAAAAGCCCTAATTTGGGTGTCCAAAATGGAAACCCTGCCTTGCCCAATCGATTTGGGCCAGGTGGCAGCTCCGGGTTGGCTAATATTAACTAATTTGGTATTTTAGGCCCTTTTAATATTATATTAAGCCTTAAATTCGAATTAGGGTTTAAGGTTAGGTTTCCACCTTTATAATTTAATTATTAACATAGCTAACCTTAGCTTATGAATAATTAATGTGCCATTAATTATTCATAGTGACGTGTCACGTATTTATACTTAAAAAGGCGTATAAATATGTGGAACGTCACATTCTCCCCACCTTAAAAGTGATGCTGTCCTCAGCATCAAGACTACTCTTGCTGTGGGCAATACATCGTACATTGGAAGGAAGTCTCCCCTCCTTAAAGAGATAGCGTGAGATTATAGGTCACACAGACTTTGTCATGTTCAAGGACTGTCAAAAGTGAACAGTCAAGGTGTGTGGAAGTCTCACTGTTTTCAGAGTGTAGCTAATTTTGAATTCATTCTTTCTATACACACGTGTAATTGATTATATATTATGGACAGGTATAGACACAAGCAACTTCTATTTGTTCTTATATTATAATGCGGAGTTATTAAGCTCGCACTGTTTAGTAGAAAGTGATTCTAATGATATTAACTTTTGTTTATATGTATTATATTCTCTCGTTAAACTTTTGCAATCCATTTAATTACCGGTAGCTAATTTAATTTTTTGTATCGTAATTTGTTTTCCTATTTTGTTATCGTTTTGACAACTCATAAGGTCCTATCCTCAGTATTTGACATGCCCCTCACATTTAGACTTACCCTTTAATACAATTATATCGTACTGTATCTGACACTTTAATGCCTATACTCTAATATGAACTACAGGGACACGTTCTTCATCAATTACTATTCATAACCTTCTAAGATAATCTAAGTCTCGTTATTCTCTCAGAAGTTTGTATAAGACATACATAATTATCTCCTTTTGTTATGTTTGATTATGTGTTTAAATAGTTCCTTTTAATTATCTTTAATGTTTCCATATGCTCACTCTATTCTAGTCTATCTTAACCATATGTTATATTCACGTCGGTATGCCTTTGAATTACTTATTCATATTATTATTATTTTCGTAAATTTGTCACACATACAGACACTCTTATATTTACAGGTACATCTCACAGATACATTCGACGTAACTGGAACCGCCTGGGTCGCTATCTGGCAGTGCTATGGCCATGCAATCCTCCTGTATCACAGAAGGACAGTTGTGACTATGGTGTCCACGGCGAAAGCGTCGAAGACATGCTTGGTCCCGCTTAAGGCTATTATAGCACCATATATTTGGTGGAGAAGTGGTTTATGATTATCTACCCTCGAGCACGTTAGAGAGGTACTATACTAAGGTGGGAACTAGGTTATAAGTATCCAGCTCCTAAAAGGGAGACCACTTTAGAAGTGTAGGTTTCGACCATGATGGTGCAGGCATAGAATGTCAAGCCGACATTTTATAGCTAATGCTACTTGAATTGAGGTATGATTCGCGGAACAGTGGAGAATAATGTTGTATGAGGATATCGATCCATATAATATGGATTATAAAATTACATACACATTGTGTTCCTGAGGCATGAAAGATGCAAGAGTATAGATGACTGAGAAGACTACGCAGCCATGTGGATACGCTTAATGATGTTGGTTAAATACAGGAGCATTATGCATGATATATAAATTAAGGAAATGGCCATATCTTATGTCGGTTGGGAGCATCAAGATACAGAATAAAAGACTGGACAACAGTGTGGAACGTAGTTTCACACAAGGTGAAGAGAAGACGACAATTGGTAGGAGCAGGTGCAACCGACGAAAGTAATATACCCACACGACAAGTGGGAGACAAGAGGTGCTTGAAAGTTGTTGTAAACAACGTTTCAAATATAGTGAGTTTGGAATGACACTTTGAATATACGAAAGTCTGGAGTATGAACAAGGTAGGCGCCCAATGAACATCTCACCAAGGAGGATGTGCTCTGGACTTGGTATCGTGTGTGTATCCCGAGGAGTAATTCCGCGTTGGCATATATGTACTAGGACCATTTAATAGTAAAACATAGCTAAAAGAAGATAGGATATATACTAGAACTTTTAATTCACATTCCATATTAATACGGAAGTAATGACTAGAGTTTGAGGAGGAAGGCAAGCTAAGGCTAGTGGTGTTGAAACCACAACATGTGTATGGTACTAGATAACCAAATTGAGGAAATAAGTTGGCCGCAAGTAGGAATATAACTAGATGCCTATGTCAACGAGTTACATATGAGTATAGACTTAAGGTTGGTGCACACATGTTACTATATCATATAATAACAACGTAGCGGTCTTGGATGTTGGAAGGACTTAGTAGTATCAAATACTACACTAGCGAGAATATCAAGGATGTCGATTGTGACATCCAGATGTATGTCATATTGGAAGATGGTAGAATATTCGTACAAGGCTGGTGGCATATTACGTGACAATGTTTACAGAAGAAGCATAATGATATGCTTATATACGAAGATATTGTGTTAAGGTATGGCCCACCAGAGATATGCACTCAAGCTATTACTAAGGGAGATGAGAAGAGTTTAAATCAATGAGAATAGCTAGAGTAAGTCTAGCATATACGGTGACGTCACGTTGAAGAACATCCCGAGGATGGTTGGAACGGTATTGGAATAACCGATAATAAGAGGTTAACTACTCAAAGGTTTCAGATATGAATGAATTACTTCAACGTTATAAGCTGAGGGCATTTATTTGGTTTTGGCACTAAGAAAATGTGTAAAATATCGCATCCCCCTGATGGAAGAAAAGAAAGAGTACGACGACTTTGGCGATTATACCTTTAGGGATAACCGAGAAGAGGGCAATACATAGCAATTCCAAGTCCCGATAAAAATCAAGACGAGGTGTATAGATTACAAGGGGTGAGATTATATAGACCAGTAGTCCATATATCCTAAGAATTACCCTACTCGCGGGGAACAATTGTAGGTACGGAAGTAGAGGCTGGAGGATCCGTTGCCTTGCGGCATAGACCCGTTAGAGATTATGACTTTGAAACTCTTAAGAGGGTAAGGAATTGGATAATCATATGGCGGTTACTGACGAAGATTGAAACATTGGGTTTTCTTATTAGAAGACCAGGAGGTTTTAGTGCCTCCGCTTCATTATGAGGGAGCCAAAGACGACAACATTCAAAGGGATCAAAAGTTGAGGTTGACATGCTAACTTAAGAAAAATAGGTTAGGTGTGACAAAACATGGCGAAACGCAAATTAACTGAAGGAACCTTTAGAAAAGGCCTTGGACTGTGGTAGAAACCTTTGGAACTATGGCATAATCCCATGGGAAAATTATAGTTTGTGTACGGGGTTAAAGTACCATAAGTTTAAATTAATCCCTTTTAGGTCAACCCCTTAGGTTAAGATACTCCATGGTGACGTGTCAGCTTATTTATACGTATACCGTATAAATACATGGAACGTCACATTCTCCCCCTCTTAGAAATAATGCTGTCCTCGAGGTTAATCGAAAACTGCAATAGAAGGAAGTATACATAAAAAGGAAGGTAATTCCTTATTTCCAAAGGTAATAGCATGAAAGCTTAAAACATAGAAGAGTTTAAGCACCAAGGTGCATTTGACATACTTATCATAAGAAGGTTTAAGGACCGAAGTCCGATATCAAACATCACCGTAACAAAAAGGTAACAGATGTAGATAAGATAAAACTGGAAAAGTCGGGCCATCAGCAACCCTCTATAGATGGGCAGGTCACGTACTGCTTACTGGCCTGCACATGTGAATACATCAGCATGTACAAGTCCAACATAGAGTTGGCCCCTGCCCAATTGGGAAGTAGATGGTACAGCCACATCATAAGAACTACGAAGGTTACATTTCAGCTAAGTTAGAGCAGAGCTCTAGTATTGTGGGATGAGGATATATGTTTGTTATGTACATAGCATGTACACATACGATAAAGAGGTAATCTAAGTGGCGACACAAGGAGAGAAAGACGAGTGTATCCCAAAGTTACTGATGAAGGGTTTAGAGTATGTTCGGGATGAGCAAACAACATTCACTCCGTTGTAGGCTAAGGTATGATGTCGTAGTTGGCACCTGAAATAAATGTGAACGGCCAATAGAATGAAGCTTAAGATGAGGGGGTTGAATAGTACAATAGTACAATTCCAGGATAGGTATCAAATAGGAGTTACATGCTAAAAGTTAAAATGTGTCTTGAATAGACACCTAAAACTAGCTTTCCCACATGATCCTAACTTACATGGATACAAGTCCGGGTTATCTCAAACATAGGTAATTGTAGAAAGGCTCACAAAATACCAGGCATGCACCTTGATGACTCCAGGTAATTTACGATTAATACGAAGGCGCACCCGCTCTTAGGCCATGACTATGGCTTGAACGAGGATGCCAAGTCATTGGGAATGCTACAACAATGTGATAGCATCATGACAGAAAAATGTAATAATTAACATTTCCAGGATGTAGGACAATGTTAACTCATAACCCCCAATGATAGGTGGGTCAACAATATATGGAACATATAATAGCGGCTTAAAAGCCACAAGACGATTAATGAATACGTAAAGGAGTAAATGGATTGGTGACTCTACTGAATAAAGGTCACAGTCAAGCGGTGAAATGTGTACGCTGTGGCAGGCGTAAGGGTCAGTATACTGAAAATCGATCATAGACGTAGAAAACATATTGAAGAAGAGAAGGAATAAAGGATCCTTATGAATGATATTTAGCAATCTGGATAGGAAGGTTATTTCCTAACATGAAGGGTAGTCTTTGCTAACATGCAAAGGTATACCTGCGGCTTGAAAAGCAGCAAGAGCTGAAAAACTCTTTAAAGATTTGAGGTATGACTTAAGGAAGAAGACTTCCATGTCCTAGGACAAGATGGTGAATTGAATTTACCAAAGACATTTTTAATAATTAAATAGATAGGTAGATAGCATTTATACGTCATGCCATATTGGCATCGTCCCTGAGGACATATAAGGAACCCTCAGAGACTTGAAGACAAGATCTCTGGATAGAGGAGGCCTAGCTTGCGAGGTCTTTGTGTGGTATTGTCCTTCGGGATAGTCACATAATCCCTTGGAATATGTAAGTTCATTTGCGGACTTCAGGACGTTCAGGCATTAAAATATTGGTTGGAAATACTTTGCCCGGATCATATCTAGATATCCTAGAAGGAGGATAGCCAACAATAGTTGGGTGTCGTTGGACCCTTACAGTGGAAGAACCCCAAAAGAGGGTAGATAATTATTCACAGCCATATAGGCGGTGAGGTTTGGCACAAAATAATACTAAAGTTTGTAGCCGGGATTGATTTAGAATGAAGGTGTTAACACTATTGTAGGGGTCTAACATAAGCACTCATTACGTATTACAGGGTATGTATCCTGGTCTGGGGAAGTGGTCCACAAAAAGAACATGACCATTGAGAAAAAGTAGTGAAGGGTGGTAGGATTAAAGCTACCCATGGTCTAGCTAGAAGGGTGCTGCATGGCAGTCCCTAGTTGGTTGGGCGAGAAGAGAGAAGGGTGCTGCATGGCAGTTCCGAGGTGGCGGGCACCCCCTACCTCGACGTCGCTACAGCCGCCAGGAGCATCCGGGTACCCCCTGCCCGCCACTTAGGGTTGGGGTTTTTTTTATTTATTTTTTTTTTTTATAAAGCTTGCACGACTAACTTAGTTGTGCACCTTAAGATATTGTTGCCGTACCTTATAGAAGGCGGATGTGGTGTTTCCTGCATCAACTATACACTTGAAAAGAATTATGGCCACCGTCTAGGTATATACTGGTCCAATAGGTTGTGGCATTATCATACTACTGTATACTTCAGGTTTTCTAAGGGGAGCATTTAGTGAAAAATACCCTTTGGGCATTCTATATCGTATACTAGGGCTTTGCCAAAATGGATTACATATGCATATGAAGGATTCGAGGCTCTCTTGTATCCCAATCGCCCCAAGACAGACCTTTTGGCTCGACCCAGGCTGGAACGACATGCTACAAGCAGAGTTAATCTTCGTGTTGATTAGGTCATATTTTATGCTTGAATGGCATGCTATGGGCAGGCGCTACTGATTTGTACAAAAATAGGGCAAGATCTTTGTATCCGTCCCTGATAAGCAGGACTCCAGTGAGATGAGTCACGGTTGTAGAAGGAAATAGCATTTACATGCACCGATTCGGATTGGCATCCAGATTACTCCTTGTGCATTTTAAATTGGATCCGTAATACTCCTTGTGCATGTTAAACTCTGATACAAAGCATAGTGACAATCCGTGGAATGCTAAAATGACAGTGTTTGCAAAGCATGGCTTTAAAATAGGTGGTGATATATGTGGCCGTTCTCCAACTCTTTTCAAAATGATTTTTGAAAGTATAAGTAAGGCTGTGGATATGGAGGCCAACAGTAATATCAGAGCTGTGGCGATGCATCCCATTTCGGCCTAAAAGGAATATGTGCTTGGGTCTTAAATCAACATAAACCAGGTATGGCAGTGATCAGTTTTATAAAGGAAAATAATTCATATTTGTGTTGAGAATCCACCTATCACTTAAGGCTTTTAAGGCAAAGTGGGTTTTTATTGTTATAGCCAGATTGTTAGGAAAGAGATAAATCTATATGGTTAATTTGTATCAATTGTTTCCTCTTATCTTCTTTGAATGCTTCTATATGCATATGACAGATTTGGCCTATAAAGTGTAAGGCTTTTTCTTGGTCATTTTCTATAAATGAACCCAGTGGTGGTTTTACTCTCTCATTTGTCATGTTTTATGTCAAAGTATTCTAAGTTCTTTTTTGTATTTGGGCAAAAGGATTACATTAGGTGATCGGTTAATAACCGAGAAGCCTAAGGTACCTTTTGGCCCTTGCATCTTTACCCTTATCAGGCTAATGATGTATTGATTGGCTGCAGGTACGGGCTTCTCCTCTTAATGTTTTCCTTTTGTCCAATGTATTAGGAGTTCTTAGGAGGTGGCATACAAATTGGGACTGGAGCCTGGCGGATCTGGTGCTGTTTTAATGATTACATCTAAATGGTAGTTATTGCAAGTTATTGCAGATCTGAGAGGGCTGTTGCCAATATATTAACTTTCTACTGATGGTTTTCTTTATTTCTAAACTTGGCTCTGTTAAGACTCTTTGATCCCTGATCTTTCTTTTAGGTGATCAGATTATAGTTAGTTTCAATGGCTAAAGGTAGTGGCATTTTATGACAGGGATATTAAAAATGTTCTTGACACTACCAAGTCTAATGTTTACCATGTTTTATTCTCACGTTGAACAAATGTTCGTATAGGTTACTGCTGATTTCTTAAGCAGGAAACTGTGATCTTATATGGCACGACATAGTGTACTAGTTACGCTTCATGTAACTTTATATTCTTGTACATCAATAGTTTATTGGCCTATTGTATTTATTGGGCTGGAGAAACTTAGTCCATTTGGTTGTATATGAGATTTGAAGTTCAAGTCTTAGTGATTGTATTATGAATATTACTAGTCGATAACCGGTTTCCACTGGATTTATGGTACACCATCTTGGATTGAAAAGTCCTTGTATGGCGGATAAGACAAATGGAGGGATTGACCAATGCTGATGTTTGAGCTAGGTTTAACTAGTTCAAGCGGTTTTTTGACATGACACTTCGCATTGGTCTTATCAGTGCTGCCATATTTCCTTGGTTAAGGTTCTTTTTTTGATTGCTTAGTAAGGCATAGATATCTTCTGATATCCCTTTGCTTTAAGCTTTACTTTTTAATCTCTCATATTTATGATGCATGATTACAGGCTGAAGATGAAAAGTAAGAAGAGTCTCGAAGTTCAAAAAGTGATTTCAACTTGGAACGCAGAACTCGTGAACTGGGATTATGACCAGAATAGAAAGGTCCTGAATTTACAATGTTGTCAAAGTGTTTCAAAACATTCTGGAAAAGAAATGCCAAATCAGTCCTAAAGGTAATTCTTTGACCATACTTATGATTGGACCAAAGAAGATGATTACACCTAATCTGAGGATTTGTGACTTTAAGGATTCATATACTCATTGTGCAGTATCCAACATTACTATCACAATTGCCACTTGGCTTGCCAATATCTTTAAGCCCTATTGTTATTCTAGGGGCTTTCCATAAATATTATAATATGTATCATTTGGCATCAATGCCAGAATTGCCACTCGGCTGATTTACTATGCCACTTGGCTTATGGGCATGCTGATGCCAGAATTGCCACTCGGCTGATTTACTATGCCACTTGGCTTAAATGCATGATGTATGATGACTTCATTCATTTGCTGGAATTCAGTTGGATTCCATGGAGCATATGCAAGTTCTTAACAGCCACTTCTAAATTTAAGGTAAATAAGTGTATTTGTAGTTGGCATCTAGTCTCTAGTGAAGTTGTAGATGCCATTAACAAATTATTCTAGATTCGAGGTAAGAGTGCTCTACAGTATAGATACCTCTAAAATTGGCTGCATAGCATATATAGGGTGTGGCTTGGCTCCTGCTCTGAGTAGGGGCCAGCCACTCCTATTACAGAAATTTAAGCAGGAATCATTGTGTTGCCCCACTCTACGGTTGGAGGTAGGGTTTTTTTTATAAAGCTTGCACGACTAACTTAGTTGTGCACCTTAAGATATTGTTGCCGTACCTTATAGAAGGCGGATGTGGTGTTTCCTGCATCAACTATACACTTGAAAAGAATTATGGCCACCGTCTAGGTATATACTGGTCCAATAGGTTGTGGCATTATCATACTACTGTATACTTCAGGTTTTCTAAGGGGAGCATTTAGTGAAAAATACCCTTTGGGCATTCTATATCGTATACTAGGGCTTTGCCAAAATGGATTACATATGCATATGAAGGATTCGAGGCTCTCTTGTATCCGACCGGCCCGACACAGACCTTTTTGGCTCGACCCAGGCTGGAACGGCATGCTACAAGCAGAGTTAATCTTCGTGTTGATTAGGTCATATTTTATGCTTGAATGGCATGCTATGGGCAGGCGCTACTGATTTGTACAAAAATAGGGCAAGATCTTTGTATCCGTCCCTGATAAGCAGGACTCCAGTGAGATGAGTCACGGTTGTAGAAGGAAATAGCATTTACATGCACCGATTCGGATTGGCATCCAGATTACTCCTTGTGCATTTTAAATTCGGATCCAGAATACTCCTTGTGCATGTTAAACTCTGATACAAAGCATAGTGACAATCCGTGGAATGCTAAAATGACAGTGTTTGCAAAGCATGGCTTTAAAATAGGTGGTGATATATGTGGCCGTTCTCCAACTCTTTTCAAAATGATTTTTGAAAGTATAAGTAAGGCTGTGGATATGGAGGCCAACAGTAATATCAGAGCTGTGGCGATGCATCCCATTTCGGCCTAAAAGGAATATGTGCTTGGGTCTTAAATCAACATAAACCAGGTATGGCAGTGATCAGTTTTATAAAGGAAAATAATTCATATTTGTGTTGAGAATCCACCTATCACTTAAGGCTCTAAGGCAAAGTGGGTTTTTATTGTTATAGCCAGATTGTTAGGAAAGAGATAAATCTATATGGTTAATTTGTATCAATTGTTTCCTCTTATCTTGCTGAATGCTTCTATATGCATATGACAGATTTGGCCTATAAAGTGTAAGGCTTTTTCTTGGTCATTTTCTATAAATGAACCCAGTGGTGGTTTTACTCTCTCATTTGTCATGTTTTATGTCAAAGTATTCTAAGTTCTTTTTTGTATTTGGGCAAAAGGATTACATTAGGTGATCGGTTAATAACCGAGAAGCCTAAGGTACCTTTTGGCCCTTGCATCTTTACCCTTATCAGGCTAATGATGTATTGATTGGCTGCAGGTACGGGCTTCTCCTCTTAATGTTTTCCTTTTGTCCAATGTATTAGGAGTTCTTAGGAGGTGGCATACAAATTGGGACTGGAGCCTGGCGGATCTGGTGCTGTTTTAATGATTACATCTAAATGGTAGTTATTGCAAGTTATTGCAGATCTGAGAGGGCTGTTGCCAATATATTAACTTTCTACTGATGGTTTTCTTTATTTCTAAACTTGGCTCTGTTAAGACTCTTTGATCCCTGATCTTTCTTTTAGGTGATCAGATTATAGTTAGTTTCAATGGCTAAAGGTAGTGGCATTTTATGACAGGGATATTAAAAATGTTCTTGACACTACCAAGTCTAATGTTTACCTCACGTTGAACAAATGTTCGTATAGGTTACTGCTGATTTCTTAAGCAGGAAACTGTGATCTTATATGGCACGACATAGTGTACTAGTTACGCTTCATGTAACTTTATATTCTTGTACATCAATAGTTTATTGGCCTATTGTATTTATTGGGCTGGAGAAACTTAGTCCATTTGGTTGTATATGAGATTTGAAGTTCAAGTCTTAGTGATTGTATTATGAATATTACTAGCTGATAACTGGTTTCCCTCTGGATTTATGGTACACCATCTTGGATTGAAAAGTCCTTGTATGGCCAGATAAGACAGCGGAGGGATTGACCAATGCTGATGTTTGAGCTAGGTTTAACTAGTTCAAGCCGGTTTTTTTTATGACACTTCTGTGCATTGGTCTTATCAGTGCTGCCATATTTCCTTGGTTAAGGTTCTTTTTTTGATTGCTTAGTAAGGCATAGATATCTTCTGATATCCCTTTGCTTTAAGCTTTACTTTTTAATCTCTCATATTTATGATGCATGATTACAGGCTGAAGATGAAAAGTAAGAAGAGTCTGAGTTCAAAAAAGTGATTTCAACTTGGAACGCAGAACTCGTGAACTGGGATTATGACCAGAATAGAAAGGTCCTGAATTTACAATGTTGTCAAAGTGTTTCAAAACATTCTGGAAAAGAAATGCCAAATCAGTCCTAAAGGTAATTCTTTGACCATACTTATGATTGGACCAAAGAAGATGATTACACCTAATCTGAGGATTTGTGACTTTAAGGATTCATATACTCATTGTGCAGTATCCAACATTACTATCACAATTGCCACTTGGCTTGCCAATATCTTTAAGCCCTATTGTTATTCTAGGGGCTTTCCATAAATATTATAATATGTATCATTTGGCATCAATGCGAATTTGCCACTTTCGGCTGATTTACTATGCCACTTGGCTTATGGGCATGCTGATGCCAGAATTGCCACTCGGCTGATTTACTATGCCACTTGGCTTAAATGCATGATGTATGATGACTGGTTCATTTGCTGGAATTCAGTTGGATTCCATGGAGCATATGCAAGTTCTTAACAGCCACTTCTAAATTTAAGGTAAATAAGTGTATTTGTAGTTGGCATCTAGTCTCTAGTGAAGTTGTAGATGCCATTAACAAATTATTCTAGATTCGAGGTAAGAGTGCTCTACAGTATAGATACCTCTAAAATTGGCTGCATAGCATATATAGGGTGTGGCTTGGCTCCTGCTCTGAGTAGGGGCCAGCCACTCCTATTACAGAAATTTAAGCAGGAATCATTGTGTTGCCCCACTCTACGGTTGGAGGTAGGGTTTTTTTTATAAAGCTTGCACGACTAACTTAGTTGTGCACCTTAAGATATTGTTGCCGTACCTTATAGAAGGCGGATGTGGTGTTTCCTGCATCAACTATACACTTGAAAAGAATTATGGCCACCGTCTAGGTATATACTTTGGTCCAATAGGTTGTGGCATTATCATACTCTTGTATACTTGGGTTTTCTAAGGGAGCATTTAGTGAAAAATACCCTTTGGGCATTCTATATCGTATACTAGGGCTTTGCCAAAATGGATTACATATGCATATGAAGGATTCGAGGCTCTCTTGTATCCGACCGCCCGACCACGCACCTTTTGGCTCGACCCGGGCTGGAACGGCATGCTACAAGCGAGTTAATCTTCGTGTTGATTAGGTCATATTTTATGCTTGAATGGCATGCTATGGGCAAAAGCTCACCGATTTGTACAAAAATAGGGCAAGATCTTTGTATCCGTCCCGATAAAGCGGGACTCCATTGAGATGAGTCACGGTTGTAGAAGGAAATAGCATTTACATGCACCGATTCGGATTGGCATCCAGATTACTCCTTGTGCATTTTAAATTGGATCCGTAATACTCCTTGTGCATGTTAAACTCGATACAAAGCATAGTGACAATCCGTGGAATGCTAAAATGACGGTGTTTGCAAAGCATGGCTTTAAAATAGGTGGTGATATATGTGGCGTTCTCCAACTCTTTTCAAAATGATTTTTGAAAGTATAAGTAAGGTTTGTGGATATGGAGGCCAACAAGAATATCGAGTCTGTGGCGATGCATCCCATTTCGCCCTAAAAGGAATATGTGCTTGGGTCTTAAATCAACATAAACCGTATGGCAAAGTGATCGGTTTTATAAAGGAAAATAATTCATATTTGTGTTGAGAATCCACCTATCACTTAAGGCTCTAAGGCAAAGTGGGTTTTATTGTTATAGCCGATTGTTAGGAAAGAGATAAATCTATATGGTTAATTTGTATCAATTGTTTCCTCTTATCTTCTTTGAATGCTTCTATATGCATATGATGATTTGGCCTATAAAGTGTAAGGCTTTTTCTTGGTCATTTTCTATAAATGAACCCAGTGGTGGTTTTACTCTCTCATTTGTCATGTTTTATGTCAAAGTATTCTAAGTTCTTTTTTGTATTTGGGCAAAAGGATTACATTAGGTGATCGGTTAATAACCGAGAAGCCTAAGGTACCTTTTGGCCCTTGCATCTTTACCCTTATCAGGCTAATGATGTATTGATTGGCTGCAGGTACGGGCTTCTCCTCTTAATGTTTTCCTTTTGTCCAATGTATTAGGAGTTCTTAGGAGGTGGCATACAAATTGGGACTGGAGCCTGGCGGATCTGGTGCTGTTTTAATGATTACATCTAAATGGTAGTTATTGCAAGTTATTGCAGATCTGAGAGGGCTGTTGCCAATATATTAACTTTCTACTGATGGTTTTCTTTATTTCTAAACTTGGCTCTGTTAAGACTCTTTGATCCCTGATCTTTCTTTTAGGTGATCAGATTATAGTTAGTTTCAATGGCTAAAGGTAGTGGCATTTTATGACAGGGATATTAAAAATGTTCTTGACACTACCAAGTCTAATGTTTACCATGTTTTATTCTCACGTTGAACAAATGTTCGTATAGGTTACTGCTGATTTCTTAAGCAGGAAACTGTGATCTTATATGGCACGACATAGTGTACTAGTTACGCTTCATGTAACTTTATATTCTTGTACATCAATAGTTTATTGGCCTATTGTATTTATTGGGCTGGAGAAACTTAGTCCATTTGGTTGTATATGAGATTTGAAGTTCAAGTCTTAGTGATTGTATTATGAATATTACTAGCTGATAACTGGTTTCCCTGGATTTATGGTACACCATCTTGGATTGAAAAGTCCTTGTATGGCCAGATAAGACAGCGGAGGGATTGACCAATGCTGATGTTTGAGCTAGGTTTAACTAGTTCAAGCCGGTTTTTTTTATGACACTTCTGTGCATTGGTCTTATCAGTGCTGCCATATTTCCTTGGTTAAGGTTCTTTTTTTGATTGCTTAGTAAGGCATAGATATCTTCTGATATCCCTTTGCTTTAAGCTTTACTTTTTAATCTCTCATATTTATGATGCATGATTACAGGCTGAAGATGAAAAGTAAGAAGAGTCTGAGTTCAAAAAAGTGATTTCAACTTGGAACGCAGAACTCGTGAACTGGGATTATGACCAGAATAGAAAGGTCCTGAATTTACAATGTTGTCAAAGTGTTTCAAAACATTCTGGAAAAGAAATGCCAAATCAGTCCTAAAGGTAATTCTTTGACCATACTTATGATTGGACCAAAGAAGATGATTACACCTAATCTGAGGATTTGTGACTTTAAGGATTCATATACTCATTGTGCAGTATCCAACATTACTATCACAATTGCCACTTGGCTTGCCAATATCTTTAAGCCCTATTGTTATTCTAGGGGCTTTCCATAAATATTATAATATGTATCATTTGGCATCAATGCCAGAATTGCCACTCGGCTGATTTACTATGCCACTTGGCTTATGGGCATGCTGATGCCAGAATTGCCACTCGGCTGATTTACTATGCCACTTGGCTTAAATGCATGATGTATGATGACTGGTTCATTTGCTGGAATTCAGTTGGATTCCATGGAGCATATGCAAGTTCTTAACAGCCACTTCTAAATTTAAGGTAAATAAGTGTATTTGTAGTTGGCATCTAGTCTCTAGTGAAGTTGTAGATGCCATTAACAAATTATTCTAGATTCGAGGTAAGAGTGCTCTACAAAGATAGATACCTCTAAAATTGGTCGTGATAGCATATATAGGGTGTGGCTTGGCTCACGCCCGAGGTAGGGGCCAGCCACTCCTATTACAGAAATTTAAGCAGGAATCATTGTGTTGCCCCACTCTACGGTTGGAGGTAGGGTTTTTTTTTATAAAGCTTGCACGACTAACTTAGTTGTGCACCTTAAGATATTGTTGCCGTACCTTATAGAAGGCGGATGTGGTGTTTCCTGCATCAACTATACACTTGAAAAGAATTATGGCCACCGTCTAGGTATATACTGGTCCAATAGGTTGTGGCCTTATCATACTACTGTATACTTCAGGTTTTCTAAGGGGAGCATTTAGTGGAAAATACCCTTTGGGCATTCTATATCGTATACTAGGGCTTTGCCAAAATGGATTACATATGCATATGAAGGATTCGAGGCTCTCTTGTATCCGACCGGCCCGGCACAGACCTTTTTGGCTCGACCCAGGCTGGAACGGCATGCTACAAGCAGAGTTAATCTTCGTGTTGATTAGGTCATATTTTATGCTTGAATGGCATGCTATGGGCAGGCGCTACTGATTTGTACAAAAATAGGGCAAGATCTTTGTATCCGTCCCTGATAAGCAGGACTCCAGTGAGATGAGTCACGGTTGTAGAAGGAAATAGCATTTACATGCACCGATTCGGATTGGGATCCAGATTACTCCTTGTGCATTTTAAATTCGGATCCAGAATACTCCTTGTGCATGTTAAACTCTGATACAAAGCATAGTGACAATCCGTGGAATGCTAAAATGACAGTGTTTGCAAAGCATGGCTTTAAAATAGGTGGTGATATATGTGGCCGTTCTCCAACTCTTTTCAAAATGATTTTTGAAAGTATAAGTAAGGCTGTGGATATGGAGGCCAACAAGAATATCGAGTCGCGTGGCGATGCATCCCATTTCGCCTAAAAAGGAATATGTGCTTGGGTCTTAAATCAACATAAACCAGGTATGGCAGTGATCAGTTTTATAAAGGAAAATAATTCATATTTGTGTTGAGAATCCACCTATCACTTAAGGCTCTAAGGCAAAGTGGGTTTTTATTGTTATAGCCAGATTGTTAGGAAAGAGATAAATCTATATGGTTAATTTGTATCAATTGTTTCCTCTTATCTTGCTGAATGCTTCTATATGCATATGACAGATTTGGCCTATAAAGTGTAAGGCTTTTTCTTGGTCATTTTCTATAAATGAACCCAGTGGTGGTTTTACTCTCTCATTTGTCATGTTTTATGTCAAAGTATTCTAAGTTCTTTTTTGTATTTGGGCAAAAGGATTACATTAGGTGATCGGTTAATAACCGAGAAGCCTAAGGTACCTTTTGGCCCTTGCATCTTTACCCTTATCAGGCTAATGATGTATTGATTGGCTGCAGGTACGGGCTTCTCCTCTTAATGTTTTCCTTTTGTCCAATGTATTAGGAGTTCTTAGGAGGTGGCATACAAATTGGGACTGGAGCCTGGCGGATCTGGTGCTGTTTTAATGATTACATCTAAATGGTAGTTATTGCAAGTTATTGCAGATCTGAGAGGGCTGTTGCCAATATATTAACTTTCTACTGATGGTTTTCTTTATTTCTAAACTTGGCTCTGTTAAGACTCTTTGATCCCTGATCTTTCTTTTAGGTGATCAGATTATAGTTAGTTTCAATGGCTAAAGGTAGTGGCATTTTATGACAGGGATATTAAAAATGTTCTTGACACTACCAAGTCTAATGTTTACCATGTTTTATTCTCACGTTGAACAAATGTTCGTATAGGTTACTGCTGATTTCTTAAGCAGGAAACTGTGATCTTATATGGCACGACATAGTGTACTAGTTACGCTTCATGTAACTTTATATTCTTGTACATCAATAGTTTATTGGCCTATTGTATTTATTGGGCTGGAGAAACTTAGTCCATTTGGTTGTATATGAGATTTGAAGTTCAAGTCTTAGTGATTGTATTATGAATATTACTAGCTGATAACTGGTTTCCCTGGATTTATGGTACCATCTTGGATTGAAAAGTCCTTGTATGGCCAGATAAGACAGCGGAGGGATTGACCAATGCTGATGTTTGAGCTAGGTTTAACTAGTTCAAGCCGGTTTTTTTTTTTTAATAATTAGGGTGGCGGGCACCCCCTACCTCGATGTCGCCACCGTCGCCAGCAACACCCGGGTACCCCCTGCCCGCCACTTAGGGTTAGGGTTTTGCACCGGGTACACTCCTCTTAATTACACTTAAACCACATTAAGTCAATCATGACGACATCTACTACACCACCCAAATCTCATACTACTCCAAAAATCCTCGCTCACTAGCTAACGATCTAACGAGTTAGTATGTGGCCAGTGCAATAGTTTGGCTTCCCAGAACCATGCTCTGATACCACTGTGACGCTCCCAGAATATATACGACCCCCGGCCGTATACATACGGGGACTTCCCCCTCCCATGGCTACTATCTCGCCATGAGCAGGGCCCTCCGTCTATCCCGGGCCATCTATGGAAAGATGCCCGAGTGAAGGACACGGAGGTGTCATTCGGCCCACGCCTTCAATGGGACTCCTACGTCGCGGAAGCGTGAATACATGTTAGCACACAGCACAAATATATATATATATAAATAACCACCACGAAGGGTGGCACATCCATCCAAATACCGACGGCAAAGAATTGCATCTAATCCTAAGGAAAACACCCGAAACCCCAGGTTCTACCCCGGTTCAGACTCCTGTGAGGATAGACTGACGGCTCGGCCTCAAGAGATCAGCAGACAGAGGTATAACTTTGGCGTTATCGGCATAGAACATCGGCTAGGGTTGTCCACTCCATCCGCCCCTCCTGTGCACACTTTGCAGATGGGTCGATTCACGCTATGGCTTCGCTATAGCCTTCTGGAGACGCAGGCTCGAGGTATCACCCTGCTGAGCCTACTCTAGGGTTCATGATGCCCCGGTCCGATGAGGCAGGTCAGGGAAGCGTCCCCTTCCAGGATCACAGTGGTTCTATGGGTGAGCTAGAGAATACGTGCCGCATCAGCGACCCCCGCATCCGTACCCGACTTACTCACCCTAAATCTACTCAAAGTGCAAGGTGCTCCATACGGATCACACCTCTACACCTAGGGAGTGTCAGACCCATACCCGGCCCTCTACGTGGCCAGGCCATCGCCTAGCCCACTTTGTAGGAGTCTCGGGAGCCTTTTATGTTCGTGCAAGACCCCACCCCCACTTCACCACTGCGTCCCTTCTTTGGTGCTAAGCCAATCCATAGCATCTATGACCCGGTGGTCTCTTGTACACAGGCCGCATCTAATGGGATAATACAGGGCTCTATCTAGGAGCATACTACAATACATGGGCTCAGAGGTCTCTACCCCCCGTAATTCCCCCATTTCAAGAGTAATACTATGCAAAGAACTATCAATCCATCATTTAAGAGCAAGTACAGAATCAGAGATAAGGAGAACTCACCTTTGCAATCAAGGGTTAGTTCCTCTGTGTAAAAGCATAGAGAACATAGAGAAACAGAAGAAATACACACAACAAGTGCCCAACAGGGACGCTACCCTCTGATAACACAGCTAAGCTCTGGAGACTAACCGGCCGACCCGGGCTTGGGATGGCTCCATCTCGATTTGGTTGAAGGGTGCCCGGGTCACGCTCCTCCTCCCCCATCTCCAATTGCTCCTAATTCGAATTGGGGCACAAAAGCCCTAATTTGGGTGTCCAAAATGGAAACCCTGCCTTGCCCAATCGATTTGGGCCAGGTGGCAGCTCCGGGTTGGCTAATATTAACTAATTTGGTATTTTAGGCCCTTTTAATATTATATTAAGCCTTAAATTCGAATTAGGGTTTAAGGTTAGGTTTCCACCTTTATAATTTAATTATTAACATAGCTAACCTTAGCTTATGAATAATTAATGTGCCATTAATTATTCATAGTGACGTGTCACGTATTTATACTTAAAAAGGCGTATAAATATGTGGAACGTCACATACATGAAATATTTTATACATCATGAGTGATTCATATTAGATGCAGCAACAGAGAAGTTAATTGTGTCAAATAACATGCGCTTGCTTTTGTTTATAATGCTAAGAATGGTATCGTTGTGGTTTGTATATTGTTATATTAAGGATCTGTTGCTAGTGCAGTTATAGGAAATGTGAGGGGAAGAGGCTTGATGCTGGGAGTTGAGCTTGTCAGTGATAGGAAAACAAAGATGCCTGCAAAGGAGGAGACCATTCAAGTCAATGATGTGATATTCCACAATTCATTTTGATAAAGTAGTAACTGAGCTCAGCATTTGACACAGACCTTGGAGTTTTGGTTGGAAAAGAGGGTCGGCATGGCAATGTCTTTAGAATCAAGCCTCCTAGGATGCAGGCATGTGCAGGCTTTATTTTCATAGACAATATTCTTGTTTTCCCAAAGGTGAGTACTTCATGTATAGCTTATTATCAATGTTGTTACTGGTTGAGTCCACAGGTGTATACCCATAGTTGCTTGAACAAGGAACTAATTAAGATTTGCTTGTCCTCAACAACAATTATAGAAATTATAGTTAGAAGCCATGTAGTACTTGGATCCTTTAGGGTACACATCATGTCATGTTGATGCCATAAACTTGCTGCTGCATGTAGATTGTTGCAACCAATTGCTATTAATCTGGCAAGCAGGTAGAAAAATACAACTCTACATTTCAATACTTATGGTGGAAATCCAGTATGCTCGGCTGCAGGACATGCTGTGCTTACTGCCTTGGATAAAGAAAAGTGCCAGGAACATTGTGCTGCTGTTGGTGCTCATCTTATCAGTAGCCTATAAGACCTCCAGAACAAACATCACAGTATGTCTCATCTCATCAGAAGTATGCTCGCATTTTCATTATCACGATAAGGTACATGAAATATTTTATACATCATGAGAGATTCATTATTAGCTGCAGCAACAGAGAAGTTAATTGTGTCAAATAACATGCGCTTGCTTTTATTTATAATGCTAAGAATGGTATCATTGTGGTTTGTATATTGTTATATTAAGGACCTGTTGCTAGTGCAGCTATAGGGAATGTGAGGGGAAGAGGCTTGATGCTGGGAGTTGAGCTTGTCAGTGATAGGGAAACAAAGATGCCTGCAAAGAAGGAGACCATTCAAGTCATGGAAAAGATGAAAGGTGCACGCTAATGATATGATATTCCACAATTCATTTTGATAGGGTAGTAACTGAGCTCAGCATTTGACACAGACCTTGGAGTTTTGGTTGGAAAAGGGGGTTGGCATGGCAATGTCTTCAGAATCAAGCCTCCTAGGATGCAGGTATGTGCCGGCTTTATTTTCATAGACAATATTCTTGTTTTCCCAAATGTGAGTACTTTATGTATAGCTTATTGTCAATGTTGTTACTGGTTGAGTCCACAGGTGTATACCCATAGTTGCTTGAACAATGAACTAATTAAGATTTGCTTGTCCTCAACAACAATTATAGAAATTATAGTTAGAAGCCATGTTGTACTTGAATCCTTTAGGGCCATAAACTTGCTGCTGCATGTAGATTGTTGCAACCAATTGCTATTAATCTGGCAAGCAGGTAGAAAAATACAACTCTAGTAAAGCATATAAGTATGTTGTTAAATGCATTCTTCATGCATGGTTGTTGGCTTGTTACCTTTTCATGTCAACGAATTTAATTGATGAAGTGGTTAAATGTTGGATTTCAGATTTCTTGGTGGATGTCATGGACCATTCATTGTCCAAATTATGAAGATGGATCGTCAATATGCAAGGACTCCCATGACCTATTGGTCTCCGTGGACGTTAAAAAAACTATTCTATTCTATTCTATAAGCTTGTGCCTTCTTTGTAGTGTTAAAAGATAAAAATGGAAGTACATTGTGTGGATGCCCATTACATTCCTCCATATATCAATCAAAAGCCTCATAGCTAGGTCTGACAACCAGTTTTGCACTTCCATTCTCGTTATTTTTGAAATGTTTATTAACTAACCACCATAAAGTTGGCATACCAGCATGATAAACGCTGAAAGGTGTTCTAGGAAGACCCATGGAAAACAGTGAACATAGTCATGAACATAGTCAGGTTTCAAGCATCGCATCCCACGTTGGTGACAACCCCAATAACTAGAATTTCCACATATTTCACACTTGAACTCTTGACCAAGACCATGAAGCTTGTAAAGCCAGTACGGGATAGGCTTTCCATCCCATCCCGTAGGCAGCTTCAATGTATTATACACTTGTTGCTCATCATCATCACTCTCACTCTCGGGTTGCATTTCTTCCTCTTCTCGCTCTACTTCCATTTCTTCATATCTTAAAGCTTGTTTTTTCTCAACATGAGCCTTGGTTTCCTCATTACATCATTGAAAAGCTCATATAAGCACGAGGCCTTTGTCTCCAGCAATGCAATGTCCTTCGGACGATATTCTGGTTTTTATGTTGCATTGTAAAATTTGAAATATTGTGGAGTCATGCTTTGTCAAACCATCTAAATCTTCTTAATTCTCTGCCATGCTTGGGGTTCAAACTCCTAAACAAGAAAGCATGAATGTTATCATACATGATGTAGCTAAGAATTGCTCATCAGGTGTTAGAACTGAGAAGACAAAGGCCAATAATGATAGGATGAAATTGCAGCCATTGAGAGATTTAGGCTGTCATGACAAGGCAGAACATATGATATGCTATGGAAAATATACTTCTGCCAAGAGGAATGTGCAAATGATCAAACCTCTATAAACACAAACAGTGATAGTATAAATAATATGTCAGGAAATGAAATGATGATATCTATGTGATGATTGCAGCTTTGTGTTGTTGATCATATCTGGCCCAGGTTCTGTAAAAAAGTGCAACTCTTGAAGCATTTAGAAATCCTTTACTCTCTTGTATTTGCAAGTGCCGAAGAAGATCTAGATGACTTTGTTTAGGGTTAGGCAAGCCTTATCTGCTGGACACCTTGATGCCACAACAATGGCCGATTACCTGGTTTCAAAGGTTGACTTTTTTAACCATTACTTTTATATGTTCTTTTGGCTTTCTAAACAATGTTCTTATGTTGCTAGGGTATACCATTTCATACATCTCACGAGATTGTAGGCAAAGCTGTGGCATTAGCTATTAGCAAACAAACAGAGCCACAAAACCGTGCATTACATGAGCTAAGAAGTATCCATCCAGTATTTGAAGATATTGTCTATAGTTTTCTTGGGGTTGAAAATGCAATTAGGAAATTTTAGTCCTTTGGATCGACCGGTGCAACTGCTGTAAAATATCAAATGGACTATTGGTGTCAGAAGCTGGAGATTTGAAGCAGTACTTAGTTGTGAAACATATTGTAGAAATAACTTTAGTGCAATAAGTTTTAGTCTAAATAAGAAACCCTGTGCAAGTTAAAGTGAAAAATGCATGTTCATTTCTCTGGCTTGTGTTTTTTTTTTTTTTTTTTTTTTTTTTTTTTTGCTCATATTCATATCATTTGGAACATTTAAAAGCCGCTGCTAATGGAGGGTGAAGCGAGTGAATTTAATAATGTTTCAAGACTTTAATTTTGGTTTCTTTCAATGGGTTATTATAAAAAAAACATGGAAAACTCACGATATTCATGTCATTTAAAGGGTAAAATGGAGAGCTTTGATTGGCAAGGATGAACTATTTGATTGCCAAATTACTTACATTAATACTTGAATATGTAGCAAAATAACAGGGGGTTCCAGGGGGATTTGATATAGATATAATTCTTGAAACCATAGACTATATCCCTAAAACAATTCAATGGGTTATTATAAAAAAAAACATGGATTTAAGATAAAAACAAATCACATTAGCTCACTAGTTAAATTGGTTAAAGTAGTCTTCTTAGGAGATTGAGTTATTTTGGTAGAGGTTCGAATCCCCGTATTTCATATTCTAAAACCGTATAGAGGCTCGATATACCATCAAAACCTTAGGCAAACTCGTATTTGACATCTTAAAATCATAGGCGTCTCCAATCATAAATGAGCATAATCGAAACGAGAGGTGTCCAGAGACTTCAACATACAGTCTGGGCCGTAGGATTGACAGATCCGACGACTGTGGTAGTCCAGGGTGCACCTCGTTTAAAATATGTAGCAAAATAACAGGGGGTTCCAGGGGGATTTGATATAGATATAATTCTTGAAACCATAGACCATATCCCTAAAACAATTCAATGGGTTATTATAAAAAAAAACATGGATTTAAGATAAAAACAAATCACATTAGCTCACTAGTTAAATTGGTTAAAGTAGTCTTCTTAGGAGATTGAGTTATTTTGGTAGAGGTTCGAATCCCCGTATTTCATATTCTAAAACCGTATAGAGGCTCGATATACCATCAAAACCTTAGGCAAACTCGTATTTGACATCTTAAAATCATAGGCGTCTCCAATCATAAATGAGCATAATCGAAACGAGAGGTGTCCAGAGACTTCAACATACTGATCTGGGCGAGGGATTGATGAGATCCGACGACGTGGTAGTAGTCCAGGGTGCACCTCGTTTAAAATATGTAGCAAAATAACAGGGGGTTCCAGGGGGATTTGATATAGATATAATTCTTGAAACCATAGACCATATCCCTAAAACAATTCAATGGGTTATTATAAAAAAAACATGGATTTAAGATAAAAACAAATCACATTAGCTCACTAGTTAAATTGGTTAAAGTAGTCTTCTTAGGAGATTGAGTTATTTTGGTAGAGGTTCGAATCCCCGTATTTCATATTCTAAAACCGTATAGAGGCTCGATATACCATCAAAACCTTAGGCAAACTCGTATTTGACATCTTAAAATCAAGTCTGGGCCGTAGGATTGACAGATCCGACGACTGTGGTAGTCCAGGGTGCACCTCGTTTAAAATATGTAGCAAAATAACAGGGGGTTCCAGGGGGATTTGATATAGATATAATTCTTGAAACCATAGACCATATCCCTAAAACAATTCAATGGGTTATTATAAAAAAAACATGGATTTAAGATAAAAACAAATCACATTAGCTCACTAGTTAAATTGGTTAAAGTAGTCTTCTTAGGAGATTGAGTTATTTTGGTAGAGGTTCGAATCCCCGTATTTCATATTCTAAAACCGTATAGAGGCTCGATATACCATCAAAACCTTAGGCAAACTTCGTATTTGACATCTTAAAATCATAGGTTATTATAAAAAAAACAATCATAAATGAGCATAATCAAACGAGAGGTGTCCGAAACTTCATTATTTGACATAAAATCATAAGCCAGGGTCATAGCATAATGATTGAGAGGTGTCGAGACTTCAACATCTGATCCCAATTGTGAATCCGGCGGTAGTCCAGTGCACCTCGCTTAAAATATGTAGCAAAAATAACGAGGGGTTCAACATACCCCCGCATTATAAAAAAAACATGGATTTAAGATAAAACAAATCACATTAGGGATTGGATTGATCCGAATCCGGAATCGGAGCATAATCGTGTAGTCCGTACCCTCGTTTAAAAATATGTAGCAAAATAACAGGGGTTCGAGGGGATTTGATATAGATATAATTCTTGAAACCATAGACCATATCCCTAAAACAATTCAATGGGTTATTATAAAAAAACATGGATTTAAGATAAAAACAAATCACATTAGCTCACTAGTTAAATTGGTTAAAGTAGTCTTCTTAGGAGATTAAGTTATTTTGGTAGAGGTTCGAATCCCCGTATTTCATATTCTAAAACCGTATAGAGGCTCGATATACCATCAAAACCTTAGGCAAACTCGTATTTGACATCTTAAAATCATAGGCGTCTCCAATCATAAATGAGCATAATCGAAACGAGAGGTGTCCGGAGACTTCAACATACAAGATGGGCCGTAGGATTGATGATCCGACGATCAGTGGTAGTCCAGTATGACCTCGTTTAAAATATGTAGCAAAATAACGGGGGTTCCGTGGGGATTTGATATAGATATAATTCTTGAAACCATAGACCATATCCCTAAAACAATTCAATGGGTTATTATAAAAAAAAACATGGATTTAAGATAAAAACAAATCACATTAGCTCACTAGTTAAATTGGTTAAAGTAGTCTTCTTAGGAGATTAAGTTATTTTGGTAGAGGTTCGAATCCCCGTATTTCATATTCTAAAACCGTATAGAGGCTCGATATACCATCAAAACCTTAGGCAAACTCGTATTTGACATCTTAAAATCATAGGCGTCTCCAATCATAAATGAGCATAATCGAAACGAGAGGTGTCCGGAGAACTTCAACATAGGGATTGACAGATCCGCGAATCGTGGTAGTCCAGATATGTAGCAAAATAACAGGGGTTCCGGCGGGATTTGATATAGGATTAGACCATATCCCTAAAACAATTCAATGGGTTATTATAAAAAAATGGTTTAAGATAAAAAAATCAAATCCAGCTCACTAGTTAAATTGGTTAAAGTACCTTTTAAAATATGTAGCAAAATAATTCTAAAACCGTATAGGGGTTCCATCAAAACCTTAGGGGGGATTTGATATAGATATAATTCTTGAAACCATAGACCATATCCCTAAAACAATTCAATGGGTTATTATAAAAAAAAACATGGATTTAAGATAAAAACAAATCACATTAGCTCACTAGTTAAATTGGTTAGTAGTCTTTTTAGGAGATTGAGTTATTTTGGTAGAGGTTCGAATTCCCGTATTTCATATTCTAAAACCGTATAGAGGCTTGATATACCATCAAAACCTTAGGCAAACTCGTATTTGACATCTTAAAATCATAGGCGTCTCCAATCATAAATGAGCATAATCGAAACGAGAGGTGTCCAGAGACTTCAACATACAGTCTGGGCCGTAGGATTGACAGATCCGACGACTGTGGTAGTCCAGGGTGCACCTCGTTTAGAATATGTAGCAAAATAACAGGGGTTCCAGGGGGATTTGATATAGATATAATTCTTGAAACCATAGACCATATCCATAAAACAATTCAATGGGTTATTATAAAAAAAAACATGGATTTAAGATAAAAACAAATCACATTAGCTCACTAGTTAAATTGGTTAAAGTAGTCTTCTTAGGAGATTGAGTTATTTTGGTAGAGGTTCGAATCCCCGTATTTCATATTCTAAAACCGTATAGAGGCTCGATATACCATCAAAACCTTAGGCAAACTCGTATTTGACATCTTAAAATCATAGGCGTCTCCAATCATAAATGAGCATAATCGAAACGAGAGGTGTCCAGAGACTTCAACATACAGTCTGGGCCGTAGGATTGACAGATTCGACGACTGTGGTAGTCTAGGGTGCACCTCGTTTAGAATATGTAGCCTGGTCCGCTTATATTATTCTGCAGGTGGAATATCCATGTGAATGGTAAAACGTATTTTTATCTTCAACAGGCAAAGCTCTGGAATGTGTACTGCCACGTGTATATAAGGTTGTTTTCAAGGATGTTGCAAAAACGGTTTTAAGGGTATAATGTTCAACTTGCTATTTGAGGGCTTGTTTTTGCTGCAACTTTTAAAAAGCCTCAACCAACTGAAATTAATACTAGGAAATGTTGCTTGTGCACTAGGTTCATAGCTATTGCAAATTAGGCTCATGTTTGTTTGAAAAGCCCACATATGGCATTTATAAACAAAACCTTAAAACTTGATTTGACTTCGCACATATCGCATTTGACTTTTATTGAGAATAAAGACTTGACTTTTGTTGAATTTGCTATCATACAAACAGGTGAAAATGCTAACGTATAAGGCCCAAAATCTAATTTGACATACAATAATAGGACAACATAGCCATATAAAAAGACAATGGAACAACCTAGGAATATCCAAATTAACCATTGTACAACTCATTCATGTGAGGGCGGGCAATGGTGAAAGTAAGATTTCTTCATGCCAATTCTCTTAAAGTCAAGGTATCAATGTTTTGAAGTAGCAATTTTGATTGATTGTGAAAACATGACTTGGAAGTACATAGTACGTTACGTAGGCTATCAAATTAGGAGCTTTACTAGTAACGGTGCGCAGTGTTAAGAAATTAGGAGCTTTACTAGTAACGGTGTGCAGTGTTAAGTTGGAGAACTTGTATGAAAGAAAACCGATTCAGCTCAAACTCCTTGTCAAATAATATAATAGAAAAACGCCCACCTTCAGTGGGCCTTCTATATGATTATACATTAAGAGCACGTTATTATTAATGAGTTGTATGTAATATAGCATGATAAAGTTTGAGACAAAATGGCATCACATAGAAACCTCTTGTTTTCAATCTCATATTTAATATGCTAAAATAGAAAATGTGTTTGCAATTTGAACTATAAATGAACAAAAGGTTCTATGGATATGGCATAAAATATAAAAAGAAAAATAAAAAGAGATCTTCAAGGAGTTCCCTCATTTCTATGCTGACAAGACATGTATTTCCATTCTCTGCTCTATTAGACTTGTCCTTATGCTCCTGCAATACTTGTTCCATGTCGCACACCAAAGATTTCTTCAGGCCAATTTCCATAAAGTCATGGTATCAAGTATTCTATTGTCTAGAAGTAGCAACTTGAATTGATTGTCAAAACATGACTTTGAACTATGATTTAAGCCACCTCACCCTCCGGCCATGGAGGGCAACCCTCCGTGCGCAGCACCTTGTTTATTTTTTCTTTTTGAATCAAAATACAACATCTCCCATAAACAACCACAACAAAAATTAGTAGTAAGGCTATAGGAATAGGAACATCTTTCTATAAGGCATAGGAATGGTTTAGCTAACTGTAGCACCGGTTTTTCCTGGATTCACTTATCAAACATCGACTAATTTTGTCCATCACCTTTGGAATTGCATTGCGATGTGGTTTAGATGCTTTAAGAAAGCCCCTTTTGAAGACCTATTCCTTTCCATTATTTATAGTAAATTTAGAACCTTAAAGACATTAACATGCCCCTTCTTTTGTTCCAGATGTTTTTCTTTAGCAGCTTTAAAATAGTTCAAAGAGTGCCTTTGTAAAGTGGCCAGAATATTGCAACCATCTTCTTCCAAGTTTTTATATGTGGATTTTTTTGAGCATGCTCTTGTTCATCTACCATCTGGTCAGGTGGACATGGTATAAAATGTGATATCTAGTGAACATCACCAAAGTAGAGTCCATTATGTTGCCTCAGAACATAGGACACAATATTTTTGGAACTATGAGCCATGAGATTATACTTTGATCATCATATGGTTTTTTGTGTAGGCTAATGAATTTAGACAAACTCCTTAGTAATAATGCCCTCGTAGACTCCCTCCCATCGACAGTTTAATGTGCAAATGTAGTTACAACAACAAAACACTACGGGTTCGTAGTTCTCAGCAAAGCATCTTCACAAATGTTGCTCTCCCACATGAATCTACTACAAGCCAGTTATAAGAGGTCCTGGTAGAAACAGTATTGTGAATCACTCTTACTCATGTATGGTCCATTGTGTTTTGGAAGCAATTAAAGAAGGCTGTGACTAAAATAGCTATCAAACTGTCTTGAAGGGCATATCTTTGTTGGAATGGCCGCATCTTAAGATAGTTATTGTATCTAGCATATGAAAGACCTGTAAAATTCTATATAAGATACAATGAAGACTATAGGTGAACATAGGAGGACACTAAACCCGCCAGACCTGAGGTCATGGGTTCGAAATGGGCCAATGCACTTGATGTTACGTGAGTTATACTTGATGTTGCATGGTCAATGAATTAGTCACCTAGATAGATAGGCCTCAAGGTTTTTAACTTAGAAACACTGAAAATTTGGCTAGAACTGCAGATTCAACAAGCATTTCAGGTTAGAAATTCTGAGACAGAAATAGAAGCACCCAAGAATCTGGACAGAAAAAATATAGACTATTTAATAGTAAGGAGATGAAGAGACACATATGAAATCTGAAAGGAAAGAAGATAAAAAACAAAGAAGCGGATTAACAAGCAAGAGGAAGGGGAAGGCAGAATAGTTCAAATTGCGAAGAAGAAGGATAAGGAAAAAAGGAAGTAACAGAGTATTTATACAGAAGGATCAGGGTCGATTCATAAGAACTACCAGGCAAGCAAGCAGAGAAAACTTTCATGATTCAAGAAATCCTCTCCTTCTTGTAGCAACGATGGTGACTCACTAGGAAGAGGACAAACAAAATCAGGAAGAGGACAAATGAAATCTTGCTAGAAGACAAACTCAGTTTTGATTTAGGGTATTCAGAAGCTTTCAAATCCATCTGAATTGAAGTTCCAGGCCTGTATATCAGCAAAATCAAACTCCGTTTGCGGAATGTCACAGGTACTGGCGATTTTTCAACATTACATGCACCATCGCGGCCTTCACCGTCATGTAAAATGCCACGCCCTTTTACCCCCACCATCGCTTAGCTGCAAGACTCAAACCTATCTTAGATGTGGTCATCAGCAATACACAGAGCGTATATCTCAAAGATAGATACATTCTTGATAATGTGGCCACTGTCTCTCTAGGTATCAGGGTTCAAGTTTGACGGCTTTCATGCCTGTTTTTGGCATTTTTGCCCGTCAAAACAGGCAGCAAAAAAGATTACCCTGCATATGAAGGGTAACAAATATCAATTTGCCTGACATATAGAAAGGCAAAAAAAAAATGTGTATGTCATTTGAAAGGTCGCAAGTATAAATTTGCCTTTCATTTTTGTATAAGTACTAGGGTTATTTTATAGGCATATCGAGTTAATATACCTTACCTCTATTAGAATAATGAATTAGGTAACATTAAAAAAAAATAAAAATTTAGACTTCTACATTCCCGATTCCTCCTACATTCTCCCATTTCCCAAAGAATGTAATATTTGGGAAATCCGAGTTATTTCTGCTCTGCCAGCTACCCAGTATGACTCTTTGCAGTAAGCCCGTAATGCTCAGGGCATTTTCTTTTGTTCTTTCTTCCCTTTTCCACAAAATGACGTCTGTGTGGAGTCTGTGGCTTGATTTTTTTCACCACATTTCAATCAGAGCGAGCACTGCCGAGCAAACAGGATGTCATTGTCTGCTTCTTTAAGTAGTGCATTAGTGATTACCCGGAGTACCATATGGCTCATTTCTCCTTCCAACAGGTTTTAAGGAATTATGGACCCATGATCATCATGTAGGCGAGGTTTGGAAGGTGGGAATCTCTCATACTTATCACTTTCTAACAACATACGATGTGACATTCCAGAGCAGCTCTTTGAAGGGACATAAAGATAGTCTCTTGTAAAAGATTTTGATATAGGATCCTGGACTTGACTCCAGCTACTCGAGTCATTCTATATTTGTTTCAAAGTCTTTCCAAGTGGTAAGTGAGATCACTAGCCTCCATACTTCCACTCCAAACATAAGCACCAGTTCCGCCAACATCTTGAACAAATGCGACTGATGTGAATAGTCATAAAGCATTGTCTCTGTGATAGTTATTCTACATTGCATATAAAGCCTTCTAGCCTAACGTCACCCATTGCCTAATACATGTATTCCAATACGTGGTAGTAGTGAACAACCTCTCAGGTACTTGTACGTGTGCACCACTTCCACATCTTGACCTTGGTAAGTGTGGAATACTACCTCTATTATCTCGAAAATGACACCAATACCATCTTCATTTTGACCAGATTGATGTGCATTTTAGTAAGTATGCTGTTGCATACTTGCTGGGGTGTAGATCAAAAGGTCCATGTAATTCGTATATATTAGCTGCCAGATGATCTGATGAGCAATTCCATTCCCTACCCCCACCTCTATGTCGTGCAAACCAATCTTCAAGCTAATCAATGAACAACCCAAACAACATAGGAGAGAGTGGGCACCCTCGGCGGACTTCAATACTACTATTGGTAACCCTTTTTGAAGGTGGTATTCGTGTTGAGCATTTTCATAAAGCCTATATATTGCAATCTGCAACTCCTATGGGACTCCCAACTGCATCAATCTTTCCCACAGCTTCTCCATAGGGATCGTGTTGAAAGCTTTGGCAAAGTGTAGAAAGCAATAACAGATCTTAACATTTGTTTCTTTTGTCCTTTATCAAGGTCGATACAGACTCGATAAAACTCATACAAAATATTTTTTACAAGTTTTTTAGACATATGTATGTAACATATGGGACAATATTGCTCTATCAAAGCCCGAAACATGTCGGCTTTCCATGACCAATCACGAATCTCTGTGCGAAAATAATTGTTTTGTATTGTATAAAGTGCTCTCCAGCCATCTCTTCAGCTCTCCAGCTCTACATCAAGATACTTGTAGCTATCTACAACTTCAACTTCGTGGCTATCATAGTGCAAAGTTGGAACAGTATGCCAAGTTGTTAAACTACCAAGGGCTTGGTCTTTTGGTGATTAACACGTAGGCTTGTTTTCTCACAAAAACTGTATAGAGCATGTAAATGTTGTTGCATACTAGTAGATGTATGTGCCATAAGTGAAACATCATCAGCATATATGGGTTGCCTGATGATATAGTGTGCTAAATGTGGGCTTCCACCACCATGGTGATCAAGCCATTCTTCCAATCGGTCAATGTACAAGCCAAAGATTGTAGGAGATAGAGGGCAACCCTTATGTACTCTAATATTGCTAGTGATTTGGGTATCTTTGCCAGTAATTTAATGAATGTCATGGGCAGCGAGGTTGTGGTGGGATAGCTTGCTATTTGAAGGATGCCCTTGCTGCATATATCACGCTTCATAAAGTTGATAGATATAGCCGCTACATGTGGATCAAAGTTCAAACTCCATTGCAATGATGGTAGTGCCATTTTCATTGCTGCATGTTACGTTTCACCTACATTATCACCTTTCTATGATGAACAAGTTGTAGACCGGAATGGTTCTTATGGTGATCTTTATGACGGCATTGTTCAAATCAAACAGTTGGGCATGCTATTTTTCTTGGTGACTTCATTGCTTGCACTGCTGCAATGCAAGCTGCTCAGCTTATACTTGAGGATGCCCGTGCTAATGATACAATTTTGCCACATTCATTGCCTGATGCTAACAAACTTGGGAAGGGATCTCATCCAATTGTGTAAAGCCTTTGATATGGTAATTTGCAATGGCTTAGAGCAATGGCCACACTCTAAAGATGTTACATATAGACAGGGTAGGCAAGGAAGTGGTATTAGTGTTGTTGATTATGTCATTTCCCAAGTGCAAACCTTGGATCTCATTCCAAAATATCGAATTGGCACAAGGCATAAAGATGAGGAGATAAATTCTGACCACTATCCACTTTATTTCTCATTACAGTGGTCTTACACTTGTTCAACACGTTGCTATCCATTATGACGGCCATTATTATCGCTACTAAGGCTTGTAGCCAATTGCCAACCCTTGGATGAGGGAATATTATGAGCAATATTCCCTCTAGAGCCATCCTAATCGTTTGACGGGGTCAAACGCTTAGGTGGATCTATAATTTAGGGATTTAACAACCTTTGGCCAGGGCCCCTAATATTTTCTTGACTTCAAAATAAAATTCATCTAAAAAGACTCCTCCTGCCCACTATTGTAGATGCACTCCAAATATGGACATGCTAATTTGGATAAAAGGATAAGCTTCTAGCAGAAGACTCGACCCTGCAAGCATCTAGTTTATGGCTTGCCTCAATCACAATCACCACTCCTCTGCCTCCATGTGCTGTTGCATCAAGAGGGCTGCTGCCACCATCCTCCTACAGGCCACCATAGAAGCACCTGCACAACATCAATTGCAAGCAGCGATCTCATGCCTTCACCTGCAGATTTTCCATACTTACAACAAGTTCGATTCGCCACCTGCAATCACATTGAGGAAACAGAGCGTGGAATTGAACCCCTTGCGCATTGTGCAGCTCCAAGCGGCCTACCTGCCCTTAAAAGGCATGGGCTAATCCCATGCATATGCTCAAGCAAGCAGTAATGCATTTTCTCATAATTTTTAAGTTTTTCCATGTCTATAATCCTCAAGCAAGCAATGAATAACAAGAACTAAAGACAGCCAGCCATCAATCTTCTCTTCCAAAAAATGGACACCAGCGTGCCCAATGCAAACAAACCATGCAGGCTCTTTCCCTTTCTTTTCTTCAGTTTGAAAGACCTCTTCAGATACAGAAAATATTTTAGCTTTCTGTAATAAAACTGAAAGATTAGCCAAGTAATGTTTCCATGTTTTTTTTAATAGAAGCTCAAAGAATAGTTCAGAACATTCTGCGTTGGCCTCACCATTCTACTACAATTTACAGAATCGGCTATGTACTGTGAGATAATACAACTAAACAGGACTTATATGAGCATACAACATTATAGCAGCTTCCGAATGGACAAACCTACAGATAGAGGTCAACAAATACATAACTAGATTTTTTCAATCATTATGAACAGGGTCTGGTAATTGGCTAGCAATATAGGCTCCGCTAACCTACAAATAGTGATGTAACAACTTACCTTCTGCCTCTTCTTCCTACAAATTAGCCTGCCAACAAATCGGCTGCCGCATCTGCCTGCCTACCCGCATCTGCTTCATCCGGATACCTCTTTCTAAACCTAAGCTACTAAATCTAACCTAAGATGAAAAACTAAACAAAGCGAAATTGTAGAAAGCCTTATCTTCTAAATCCGACGGGTTGCATCGAACCATCGCTCTGCATTCTCGATCCCAACAAATGAGTTCCAAAAATAAAGGAATCCTAAAGATTCCTTTTTGCCCTAAACACATATCTAAAATCATACAATACATGCCCAAAACCTTCTAAACCATATGTAATAAAAGTACGGTTTGATGAACTAGCCAACTATATCCATGCTCCCACCTCTCACATTCGCTTGACCTATTCTAGATGTTTTGGATATGCACAGACATTAGATTCTGCACTTGAAGGTATTTTGGATTACCCAACTTTTCAATAACGTAATGCTGCATTTGCTGACGCTTTGCTTACTTCTGTTGTCTCTTGCTTTGGTACACGCGCTTCTGTTGCTCGTGCTAGTAGAAAATCCTTCCAGAATTACAAGTCTGTGTGGAAAGGCAAGAAGGCATGCTTTGTTGCTGAGCATCAGAAGCAATTGTTTGAATTGCTGGTATGTGAGCCCCGGACCTTTTGGCGCAAAATCTTATATCGACCACATCCTACCCTTGGACATACTCCTATGCAGCAATGGAATGAGCAATTGGTCCAAGTATATGATCATCCTATGATTCTTAATTATATGCCTTCTGTGGTAGGTAACATTCTCCAATTCACAAAGGAGAAAGTCAAAGAGGTCTGTGACATCTATCAATGGCAAGTCTTCTGAGCTTCAAGGTTTGCAAGTAGAATTGCTTAAATAGGAGGGGGGGGGGGGACATCCGCTATTGCTTCCAATCATCACCCCTATTTTAAATCAAGCCTTGCAAGGAGGATAACTTGGGCTATCAGTAAGGTCATACCAATTCACAAAGCAAGTGATAAGAATGACCCTTCTAATTATTGCATGTCCATGTTTTCCAAGCTTCTAGCCAGTATTACTGAGTTGACATCATGGGCAAAACATACTGGTGTACGTGATGTAGAACAGGCATGCTTTCATCCAAGTCATTCTACAATAGACCATATTTTCGCATTGCGCATGCTTATTGAACATAGTTGAAGCTTGAAACAAGACCTCTATATATTCTCTGTGGATTTTACTTCTGTCTTTGATATAGTATCTTGCGAGCTCCTTTAGTAGCACTTGCAAGCACTTGGGTTCCACAAGACCTTCAAAATACAGCTTATCAGCTCTATGAAAGAGTCTTTGCTAAGTTTCTAGTGCTAGATACCCAAATCACTAGCAATATTGGAGTATCTCTATCTCCTACATTTTTTGGCTTGTACATTGATCAATTGGAAGAATGGCTTGATCACCATGGTGGTAGAGACCCACATTTAGCACACTATATCATCATGCAACCTATGTATGCTGATGATGTTTGGCTTAAGGCAAATACAGTCGTTAGTATGCAACAACATTTACATGCTCTGTTATATGAGAACACAGGCATGCGTGTTAATCTTCAAAAGACCAAGCTCTTGGTAGCAACTTTGCATTATGATAGCCACAAAAGTTGAAATTGTAGATAGCTACAAGTATCTTGGTGTAGAGCTAGAGAGTTGGCTGGAGGGCACTCTATGCAATGCAAAACAATTGTTTTCGTGCAGAGATTCATGATTGATCACGAGAAGCCCACTTGTTTCGGGCTTTGGTAGAGCAGTGTTGTCCTATACGTTACATACATATGCATAACAAACTTGTAGAAATATTTTGTATGAGTTTGTATAGAGTTTGCACGCCTTGATAAAAGACAAAAGAAACAGACGTTAAGATCTGTTATTACTTGCCAAAGATTTCGACACGATCCCTAGGGAGAAGCTGTGGGAAAGATTGATGTTGTTGGGAGTCCCCCAGGAATTGCAAATTGCAATATACAGGCTCTAATGCTCAACATGAATACTACCTTCAGGAAGGGTTACCAACAATAGTATTGAAGTCCGCCGAGTGTGCCCACTTTCTCCTATGTTGTTTGGGTTGTTCATTCATTAGCTTGAAGATTGGTTTGCACAACATAGAGATGGGGGCAAGGAATGGAATTGCTCACCAGATCATCTTGCAACTAATATGTATAGATTACGTGGACCTTTTAGCCTATACCCCTGCGAGTATGCAACAACATACTCGTTAAAATGCGCGTCAATCTGGTCAAAACCAAGATGGTACTGTTGTCATTTTCAAGATAATAGAGGCCTTCTACCCTTACCAAGGTCAAGATATAGAAGAAATGCATACGTACAAGTACCTGAGAGGTTATTCACTACTACCATGTATTGTGATACACGTATTAGGCAATCGGTGACGCCAGGCTAGAAGGCTTTCTATGCAATGTAGAACAATTATCACAGAGACAATGCTTTATGACTTTACACATCTTCACATTTGTTCAGGATGTTGCTGGAACTGGTGCTTATGTTTGGAGTGGAAGTATGGAGGCTAGTGATAGCACTTACCACTTGGAAAGACTTTGAAACAGATACAGAATGACTCGAGTAGGTAGAGTCAAGTCCACGGTCCTATATCAAAATCTTTTACAAGAGACTATCTTTCTGCCTCTTCAAAGAGCTGCTCTGGAATGTCACATCATATGTTGTTAGAAAATGAGCTATATAGTACTCTAGATGGAATTTGCAACAATAAAGAGTCCATAAGGTGCATAACAATGAGGACCATAATCGCCTGAAATAGTATCTGGGCACATGATTCATGAGTTGGAGTTAGTAAAGACCTCGCACTACAAAAAAGAGATTAATCCTACACTTGCCAAGGGTCCACAATAGTACTTATCAATACATTTACCCATAAAAAGTCATAAAGCAACTGCATCCATTTCCACATAAGAACACTACCTTAGAATTGAGACATGTAGATGTGTCTCAGAAGAGTGAGAAAATAGGGCATGTTAATGCCATCAATTGGGACTTATTGAAGATGAGCGCCACACATTTATCTCATAAAAAAACATGGAGCGATTCATCTATTTGTACATGAGCACACCACGTCAGAACTGAGACAGGCAAATGGGCGTAGGAAGAGTGAGAAAGCAAGATCTGAAAAAAAAAAAAAAAAAAAAAAAAAAAAGAATGTCGTTAGCGCCCAGGGCGCTGTTCTTGGCCGGCTAGGGAGCAGCCGCCCTCCCTTCTGCCCGATCAACACAGCGGTGGTTCCTGAAGAACATTTGTGGCTTTTGTGGCTAGCAGGGCTGATGGATCTGCTCTCCAGAAGAATTGGGGGAAAAAATCTGTTGGAGGGACTCATGGCATCTTTTCGGTGGGTTTCTTGCAGCATATATCCTCTAACGAGGATTTGTTCTTTCTTTGTAAGGAAATCTGTTCTAGGGCGTTTGGTTCGGTTTGTGGATGCAACCATGATCTGCACCAGTCGGTTTCCAGGAGTTGTGGTCGGTTTCTCGCTGCTGGACGGATCTTTTTTGGAGCAGGAGCATTTGGCTCAGAGCGGTGGGTTGCCTGCAGGCCCAAATGATTCCCGACCTGCAAACCTGCGGGCTGTAGCTGACCCAAGTTATGCAGACAGACGCAAACAAAATCATCTTGCGCTCCTTACTAGCTCCTTACTGTTTCAAAGTCTTTGATAAAGACTTGCCAAAAGAGTAGATCCATTAGGATGCCGACCCATAAGGCGAAGAACAGTACTGCAAGATTAGGTAAAGGTGTTTCTTTGAGTCTTTTCATCAGAGGACAACAAATTTCATTCTTTTGGAAAGAAGTAAGTCTATTGCCCTTCCTTTTCTGCTCTTTCTTGCTAGCGGGGAAGAACCGTGTTTCTACATTTGATGTATCGGGAAGATTCTTCTCTCAAAGGAATTGCAAGGTCGACACTAATTTATCTTTGGAGTGGTTCGAAAAAAAGTTATTGGCAAATACTTGGAATTTCTTAGTACTTTATTTGCTTTTTCAATTCTTTGCTATGATTGAAGAAGCCATTCAAGCTCTGAAGCTTGAAGATAATTTGGTCTTGATGCCAAATTTTTCTTTAATACCAATCCACTTATGGATTTGGTTTGCTCAAATCTTTTCTACGGTTGAGCTATGTGCTAAGATCGTCTTATGATGCCCGAATTCCATTCTATTTGGCTACTCTGATACCTAGGCCTTGTGAAGCAAGGTGCATGTATCTTCCTCTTATTTTGGCTGTTCAGATTATTTGTAAGTGCCCTTGATGAGACGAATTATTTCCAAGTGCCTCTTGGCAACTACAGGTCCTCATGAGTAATCTGGTTACGATGCGGATAGGCCTTATGAGCTTCTCAAGGGTATCAGCTTCTAGAGCAATTAATAAGTTTCTGCATGTAGAGAATGAAGATGTTGAGATTACTCCTGTAGTAATTCTCTACAAGCAGTGTAACATTGTACTTTTTAATCTTTTAATATAAAATATAAAAATTCGTACCTTCAAAAAAAAAAAAAAAAAAAAAAAAAAAAGCAAGATCTATCAGTGCAGACTTATTACATATGAGACCCACACCCTTTAGCACTGCCCCACATTTGCACTTGTATGGGCACAAGATGATGGGTTAGCTACACCTAATTAACCGCTACATGTTATGATGAACAGACCTTCAGTAGGAACATAACATTATATATTCCGGAGATAATGGATATGTAGGCTCATGCTTGATCATTACACTAGCATGTACAAATAAGCAGTCCATCAGCAAGCCTATTACAACTAAGTTTTTTTTCCCTCGAAACCCCTTCGGGATGGGGGTCTTTTAAAGCCTGGACAGTGATAGGTCAGTTGTTCTTTGTTTCTTTGTTTGGGTTCCATATGTTATTTGGTCTCTATAGACAATAAACTTCAATCCAATTCGTTGATGAAGCACCCAATTAAAAACTACCTAGAACTGCCATTGATTGGTTTGGCCCACGTTCAAATAGAATAGAATAGAATAGAATAGAATATACATTATTGTCCCTTGTGCCCTGAGGCCTCTGGACTTATGTAGCATACGCGTGCTCCCTGACGGGTGCTACTAGCACATCACGCTGGTTTTATTGTAGCCTTTTCTGAAGGCTAACTTTTTTTCTATTAATACCGGCACCCCGCTTTGGATCGGCTTCAAGGCCGTGCAGAGGTGCGTCATTATCAATCAGCTTTAAGCTGAGCATTTTTGGGCAGCTATGATTTGCTTTTTCTTTGTGTACTTCCCGGTATCTTGTCGTCATTTCCCGAATTGCATCTGTCAAATCTCTCATTGTTTCAGTCCTTGCCATCATGGCGTGTACGGGCTGGCCCCATCTTATGTTTCTGTATTTGTTCCTGATGTCTCCATATACCGGGCACTCATTGAGCATGTGATTCTCGTCCTCCACTTCCCCCCTGGCACAGATTCTGCATATCCGGTCGTCTTTCTCTACTCTCCTCCATCTGTCCTTTTCAATTCTTAGGTCATGGCTCCCCATCCTAAATCTTGCTAGGATATCCCTCCTTGTTTTTCCTAGTAGATTATCTTCTGCTGCCCTATCCGTTGTTCTGGATTGAACACTGTCATAAGCCAAATTGTCTTGGGCCCTGTGTGTTTTTGCAGCCATGCTGGCGTAGCCTTACTTGCCCAGTTCTCATTCCATTCGCCTTCGTTTATCAGGTCGCTCAGATTCATCCCCATTCCTCTGGTCCACATTGCCACATCTCTAAACCATCCGTTGCCCGCAATGATGTGTGATTTTGCTGACTCGCTGATCGCAATACTCGCTAATTTGTTCGGTCTCCCACCTGCATTATTTCTTATGAGATATCTGATAGTCTTCTCCCATGCCCTTACCTCCATTGGTTTCTGACCTGTCTCATATACTATGGCTGTTTGCGGTGTATTTGTTCTCAGCTTGAATTCCTGTTTATGCCATTGCCTAAGGATTCCTTCCTGTTTTTCCCATTTCTTTTCTGTTAACCCCGGTCCCCAAGCTTCAGCCCCATATAGTTGCGTGGTCACGACCACTGCACTGAACAGATAGCATTTGATTTCCCAGTCTATTATTCTACTTCTATTGCAGAAATTTTTCACATTAAAGTAACTCCCAATGGCTGTTTGGAATCTTGTATCTGCCCCTTTAGTCCATTTCCCTGTACCATGTGTGTCATACCCCAGGTATCTATACTCTGTTGATTCTTCTAGTTCTGTTTCCAGGTACTTGAACGGTTTGTGTCTGTTCCTGTTACCGAAAAAGACTATTTTGGTTTTTGTAAGATTTACAGTCAACCCTGTCTTTTCGCAGAAGATCTCTAGCAGTTTCAGTAACCTATGCATTCCCTTGTTTTTGTGGCCATCATCAGGTCATCGGCATATAACATGATGGGTACTTTGGTCTCCCCTAGTGTGGGAGCGTCCATGTCCCCTTGCTGTTCTGCTATGAAGTCTTGTAATGCATCTGTGTATATTCCAAACAATGTTGGGGATAGCGGGCATCCCTGCTTGACTCCTGTGTCGCAATCTATTGCTTTTTCCTCTTCTTCCATTTTTGCATATGCACTATAGTACAATCTTGCAATTGCCCCTACCATGTCTCTTGGTGCCTGCATATCTATGAGTCTCTGTATGAGCTTCTCCCTCGGGACTGTGTCAAAAGCCTTCCTAAAGTCCACAAAGCAGCATTTAAATTTCTTCCCTTGATTTCTATTCTGTTCTCTTAATATCCTGAGGGTTACTAGGTGGTCAGTGGTTGAGTGTTCCGGCCTGAAGCCTGCCTGCCCCTGTGCTCTCAAGTTTCCTATCTTTGTCCATTGTTTCAATTTATTGTCTAAAACCTTTCCAAACCATTTTGCAAAGATGGAGCTCACCATTATTGTTCTATAATTTTCAGGTTCCTGTCTGCTCCCCCCTTTATGTAGGGGTATTATGACCCTATTGTACGCCCATCTGTCTGGGAGTCCCGTGTGTATTATACCGTTGAATATATCTGTCACCTGTTTCACTATCGCAGTGTCTGCACATTTTAGCAATTCCACAGTTAGTCCATATAAGTCTGGAGCTTTGTTGTTGGCCATCCTATTTAGTGCTATCATCACTTCCTGTATGCTGAAACACGGTGTGTCCATCTCTTGTAGTTCTGGTATTGGTGCGGGGAAAGCCCCGGTCTTATACAATTTTTCAAGGTATCTCTCCCAACCGGCTGCCCCAATGTCGCCTTGTGTGTTCCCATTTTTCCTATTCCCTTGTCCTTTTCCTTTAAATCATTTCCAGAAGTTTCGGGGTTGTTTTCTGAGTAGTTTAGCCAGTCCCCATTGGTGTTGTACCAAGTTTTTGTTTCTCTTTGCCTTCAGCATTCTCAAATATACCATTTTTTCAGTTTGATATGTCTCTTTTCCTTTCTGTGCTCTGACCTTTCTTTTTTGTTCCCTGCACTCATCATCGTACCAGATTGAGGCCTTGAAGGCATCATTAAGCATATTCCCATTTTCGTCTGCCCTGTGTTCCCCCCAGTTCCATTTTCATATTTCTTCTTTGATAGACGGCACAAATGTGCGCGCGCATGTTTATCCTAGAATTGTATTTTCAATTTCCCCTTATCTGTCTCTCTTCCCTGATGTCTGTCATTTGGAGTCTGCTCGTTTCCTGTAAGTGTCAATTGTATGGGTCTATGACTCTCCCTTTTTCCGATCGGCCATTCTAGGAGCATAAATCCCGAGACTATATCCGCTACTGCGTCATTCATTATCACATAGTCTACTATACTTCTCCCGTGTATGTTCTGGCTCGTGAAATTCTCTGACCCTTTCCACCTCTGTACTCCATTGGCTATAATGACCCCCGTAGCTGTGCATACCTCGAGCAGTAGTTTCCCTTTAGCATTGACTTCTGCCCTGTCTTCTGTCTGTCTTTCCCACTCCTGTGATCTTGCCGTGTGGGTCCATTGTCCGTTCGTATCCTCCATGTTTGTGTTTTGTGCTTGTTCCTGGCCTGTTCTGGCATTTAGATCTCCTATCAATATCATGTAGAGTATAAGACAGCCGGATATTAGATTCATTGAATATATATATGGGAGATGAAGTTATAGGTTTTCAATGGTCGTGTGAGACACTGAAATCATAAGCAATGGTTATCATATAAAATATTGGGGTTATGGTTATTTACGGGAAGCCCTTGAACCTAGCCGGATGAACAGTGTTCCCGGCCAGGTGGTTTTGTTAGCAGAGATCTAGCTGTCGACAGGAACTGCCAAAGGATGAGATTAAGGGATTGCCAGATTGCGGTGATCCCATATAAAACTTAAGGAGAAGCACAGATCGGATGACAGAGGTTCTGGATCGATATGCTGATTGAAAGTCCCGTTCATTTGCTTTGAATATTTTCAATGTATTATTGATATATGATTGATATTAGACCTAGTGTGTGACATTGGCGATATTGTATGTTGTATTGAATAAACTAAAGAAGTTGGAGATTTATCTTACAGTGGTATCAGAGCCTGCTAAACCATGTCCACACGGTTTGGAGCTACACTTCTAAGCTCAGTAGAAGTGTTTTAGGGAGTGGGAGGATTCCAGATATGGAAGGAGAGGATTAACGAAGTTTTGCAATTTGAGGGATTATGGAATATTGTTGAGCCAAGTGTTGGCATTGAGGATGAAGTAAGCAGTTCTGCAGTAGGAGAAAGTTCAGCAGCCAAATCTGGAGAGTCTGCTGCAAAATCCAAAGAGGTAAGTGTTAGTAGTGATAGAACAAGTGATGATTTGAAAGTAAGTCAGGCTAAGGCAATAATCATGTGCAAGGTTGCACCAAGTATAATGCTCAAGTTAAGGGATCTAAGCCCGAGGGAAGCATGGAAGTATTTAATTAAAACATATCAGACAAAAAGCTCCTCACAGATAGATGTCTTGGAAAAAGAAATCAGGAAAATGAAATTTGATGCTAAGTCTGATCTGACCACTATGTTCCACAGATTTGATTCTCTTTGTGCAGAACTGGAAACAGCTGGAGTTGTGATGTCTGTAAGTCATCAAATATTGGCAATTTCTAAGATGTTTGCTAACTATGGAACTCTGTCTACATTAATAAGAACTGTGGCCAGAACTAGAGGGGATGTTGAACAGATTGCTAGAACAGAAATTGAGCAAAAAACTGTGATTGAAAATGACAATGATGAGGAGGAAGAGTCTGCAGAGGTGTTGGTTGAAAAGCTTATAAGGAAAAACAGATTGGCCCATGTTTTGGTTGTTGGGAAGTAGGGCATTTAAAGTATAATTGCCCAAGAGGTATTCAAAATACCAGAACTTGTTATACATGTGGTGGTGTGGGACATTTCGCTTCTAAATGTCCGAGTCCAAAGGACAGTGGAAGAGGTAGAGGCAGAGGCAAGGGCAGGCCTAATAATTGGAATAAAGGAAGAGGCAGAGGTGCTAAGGCAGCAAGTGCCAATGTTGCAGTTGTGGAATGTGAGGACGAAGACTCAGAAGAGGAGGTAACAAATGCTTTCTCTAATTACTTAAGCAAAGAACAAAGTTCTAAGGTGTCTTATTGTTGTAGATTCGGGAGCTGAAAGAACAATCATAAAAGCTTCAGACTTATTAACAAGATGGGATAAGGAGCTGTTAGAGTTTGAAAATAATATACTCAAGATAATAAATACAGATGTCTAGCAAGATTTACAACTTCTATGATCTAGTGAAAAGCCAAATAGTGGTCACTAATTTTCACTTGATCAAGTACAAGTCAATAATGATCATAACAGATGTGCTGCCGCTCATATGATCTCCTTGTCGCGTCTCTATATCGCTGCCAGTGTTCATATGTATCACTCCAGCGGTTATATATTTCCTTTCCAATCTGGGTATATACACTTGTCAATTGCGCATCCCCTTTGTATAGAAGGTTTTCCAACTTGCCTAAAGATTCGGAGTAGATAGGCCTTGCTGACCTTAAATTTCGGCCCTGGTTGACTTTGACTTATTTGACCAGTCAACGCAAAACCCTAATCTGCGGGCAGGGGGTATCTGACGTTTTCTAGCAGGCGTAGTAATGTCTGGGTACTACCAGCCCGCAGACCTAACTTGAAGCTCCATAGTTCATGAATACTGCACTTCTTGCTCTGCCCCTGCTCACAACTAACATGATAACATACTTCAAGCTCTGTCCTGCAGACAAGCAGACAAATAACATGACCATATTTAACACTTTCCCTTCATGTTATTTCTTCTTACAGTTAATCATTTGTCTTAGCCTATTAAACCTGAACTCTTTCAAGGCTTTAGTTAGAATATCTGCCAACTGCAATTCAGTTTGAACATATTGTACTTCAATAATTCCTTTACTCACTAGATCTCTTATAAAATACATCTCTAGCTCGATGTGTTTCGTCCTTTCGTGCTGCACAGGATTTTTGGTCATTCTTATGCAACTAGTGCTATCAGAAAATAGCTGCAGAGGTTTCCTTTGTTCTATTCCTATTTCTTTCAATAATCTTTCACTCCAAACCATTTCCTTTGCAGCAAGAGTTGCCGCTGCATATTACCTTCTCTTGAAGAGAGTGCTATGGCTTTTTGTTTTCTACATTTCCAAGAAATAGGTCCTCCACCCAGCATGCAGATAACTCCTGAAGTTGATTTTCTCTCATCAAGGTCTCCACCCCAGTCAGAATCACAATAAGACAATAACTCCATGTTATCAGAATCAAACCGAATCCCAAAGTCCACAGTTCCCTTCAGATACCTAAGAACTCTCTTAGCTGCTTGCCAATGATCTTTCCCAAAATTATGACAGTATCTACTTAGAATATTCACTGCAAATGAGATATCAGGTCTGGTACAATTTGATAAATACAGTAAACACCCAACTAGCTCTTGATATGGAATATGCTCCAGTTCTGACTTCTCATGATCAGATTGATCATTTATATTGGAAGATAATTTATTACCAGGGATCATGGGAGTTTTAACTACTTTACACTCTTCCATATTAAACCTTTTTAGCAAACCTGTAATATTTTGGCTCTGTGTCAATGTCATAACTTGTTTGTCTCGATCTCTATAAACCTCAATCCCTAAAAATTTCTTAAGTTCTCCTAGGTCAGTCATCTTAAAACGACTCTTGAGAATGTTTTTGCATTTTTGTAGCACTTCAAGATTGCTACTAACCATGACATTGTCATCCACATACAATGCTATATAGCAAAATTCATTTCCATCTTTGAACAAATAAATGTTTCCATCATCTTTCAGTTTTAGAAAACCTTGTTCTCTCAAATATGAATCCATGCACATATACCATTGTCTTGGTGACTGCTTTAGCCCATAGACACAGCCTTCTTAAGCTTCCATACTTTTGCTTTCCCTTGCTCAAACCCAGGAGGTTGCATCATAAAGTTATCTTCTTCTAAGTCTGCATTCAAAAAAGCAGTAGACACATCCATGTGATGTACTTCATAATTTTTTGCATTTGCTACAGCCAACAACATCCTGATACTTGTCATTTTGACTAAAGGGAAAAAGTTTCCTCATAGTCTATTCCTTTTCTTTGTGTGTATCCCTGTGCTACTAGACGAGCTTTATGCTTTATTGAATCAGGCTGAGTACCTTGCTTTATTTTAAATATCCATTTGCATCCCACTGCATGTCTTCCTTCTGGAAAGTCTACAAGATCATATGTCTCTGTTCTTTTAAAAGCATCTATTTCATCATTCATAGCAATTTTCCATTTTTTTGCATCAACACCATTTACAGCATCTTTATAAGATTTAGGTACTTCTGTATCTAACAAAGCCAGAATCTCAACAAGGTTGATATCTGCAACTTCACCCTGTAACCTTTTACTTCTTCTTGTGATATCTCTTCCAAAAATTTTAGGATTTACATTAGCCTCTTGTTGCAGAATCTGCGCAGCTGTTCTTCTGCCATGCTTTTGTTGAGTTGTTCCTTTGTCAGCAATATTAGATTCATCTGCAAAACTGACCTGTTTAGTGCCTATCTCGACATTATCCTTTTCATCATCATCCTCAATAATGTTGGCACCTAACTTCTGGACCCCCTTTAGGGTTAACAGAGAAAACTTAATGTTCTTCTAACACTGAGACTCATCAAAAGTGACATCCCTACTAATCAGAATCTTTTTCTTTTGTGGATCGAATAGCCTGTAGGCTTTGGATTCTTGATCATATCCTACAAGAAAGGCTATTCTAGCTCGATCATCCAGCTTTAGTCTCTGTTGCTTTGGTACATGCACAAATCCCAAACAACCAAAAGCTCTTAATCTTTCATAATCTGGTTTAACCCTTGACCACAATTCATTTGGTGTCATTCCATTAAGTCCCTTGTTTGGCAGCATATTTTGAACTTCCACTGCTGTCAAGACAGCTTCTTCCCATAGATAATTGGGCAATCCTGTGTGCTTTATCATGGCTCTAACAGCATTCAAGATTGTTCTGTTTTCCGTTCAGCAATGCCATTGGTTTGAGGTGAGTAAGTACATGTAAACTGTCTTTTGTTTCCTCTAGCCTTACAATACTTGATGAACTCAGCTGACATAAACTCTCCTATCAGACCTAATACATTTTACTTTTCTCCCTCTAGCCTTACAATACTTGATGAACTCAGCTGACATAAACTCTCCTATCATACCTAGTACATTTTACTTTTCTCTCTGTTTCCAATTCCACTTCTGCAGCAAATTGTTTGTAAGCTTCAAAGGCTTGATCTTTAGTTCTAAGACACATGCATGTAGTCTTTCTACTAAAATCATCAATAAAGGTAATAAAATACCTCTTTCCTGATATTCCTCTGACATTAAGTGGACCACAAAGGTCAGTATGCACTAGTTCTAACACCATTTTGGTTTTCCTCTTTGCCCTCCTGAAAGGCAGCCTTGCATGTTTTCCAAGCATGCAGCCCAAACAAACTCTTGGTCCTTCAACATCATTTTTTGCTTTAATTAGTTTTTCTTTGATCAAGGTGTCTATAGTGCTGTGATTAACATGGCATAACCTTTGATGCCAAGTATCTATGTCAGGAATCATAACAGAATTAACACAAGGTACACAATTACTGTCCAATGCAAACAAATTGCCAATTCTTTTCCCAAGAAACTTGATTTCATTATTGAAAAGCACTTTACATCCATGCTTATCAAAGACAACAGTATATTCCATGTCTACTAACTGAGCAACCGAAATTAAATTTCTGACTAGAGAAGGTACACACAAAACATCTTTCAAATTTACTACTTTCCCTTGAAGATCAAACAGTTCTAGCATCCCTGTGCACTGAACTTCTTGTAGCTTTCCATTTCCCAGCTTGATGTGCTTAATTTTCCCTTCTTTTCCTTCCTTGAAAAACTTGGCTGAACTGGTTACGGATTTTTCTGCTCCACTATCTAATATTAGCATTTCATTACTATTGTTAGAACTTTCTTTTGAGATAATCAAAATATTGTGATTACTTACCTCAGCATCTTCATCTTCTTCATTAGATTCTTCCTCAATGTCCTGCACCAAATTTATAGCAGATCTTTGACCATCAAGATTTTTTCCTCGACCTCTGAAAGTTCTCCCTCTGCTCGACCTGCCCCTATTCATTTTGTTACTTGAACACCTGCTTGCAAAGTGGCCTTTACCTCCACAGTTAAAACACTCAACCTCCCTTAACTTAGGGCAGTTTGCTTTCAAGTGCCCTTTAGCTTTACAATGAAAGCAAGGACCAATATCACCCTTATCTTTTGAACTTTTGCTTGTAAACTTGACCTTCCCTTTACCTGCATATAACACTTCAACATTCTCTTCAGTGTCATCCTCGTACATTACCTTGTTTTGCTCGAACTCTGTACGGATCATCTCTTCTGCAGATTCCCTGGTTTTGGCCACATTCCTAATCAAAGTAGACAACTGCTTATTCCCCTCAACAGCTCTTGCCACATGCAATAATTTCTGCTGCTCGGTAAGCAGGACCCCAACTCCCTCTAAATCTGCAACAATATTATCAAATTTAGAGAAAAACTTTTACAAGTCATCACCTTCTTTAACCCTCAACATCCTGAGCGCCTTGTCAAGAACATCAATTTGAGATGATGTTTTTTCCTCATAGTTCTTAAGTAAGAACTTCCAAATATCATTAGGAGACTTTCCCCTTATCTTCAGCAAAATTGAAGCCCCAACTTTGCTGGTCAGAATACCATAAGCTTCTCGAAGCTTAACAACTTCATCCTTTCCACTTTTACTTGATTCTACTTCACCAGACTCTCCAGAGGCTTCACCAGACTCTCCAGAGGTGGCACTTCTTCTTCCTGCAACCACAGAGGTTGCATCTCCACTTGAATTAGTTCCTTGAACTAATTCCCAAAGCCCTTCATTTTCTAGAACATTCTTGATTTGTTCCTTCCAAATCTGAAAGCCTGGGCCGCCTTCATACACTGCAATAGAGTTCAACAACCCTGCTCCAAACCTGCTTGACATGGCTCCGATACCACTGTTAGAGTTTGAAAATAATATACTCAAGATAATAAATACAGATGTCTAGCAAGATTTACAACTTCTATGATCTAGTGAAAAGCCAAATAGTGGTCACTAATTTTCACTTGATCAAGTACAAGTCAATAATGATCATAACAGATGTGCTGCCGCTCATATGATCTCCTTGTCGCTTCTCTATATCGCTGCCAGTGTTCATATGTATCACTCCAGCGGTTATATATTTCCTTTCCAATCTGGGTATATACACTTGTCAATTGCGCATCCCCTTTGTATAGAAGGTTTTCCAACTTGCCTTGCTGACCTTAAATTTCGGCCCTGGTTGACTTTGACTTATTTGACCAGTCAATGCAAAACCCTAATCTGCGGGCAGGGGATATCTGACCTTTTCTAGCGGGCGTAGTAATGTCTAGGTACTACTAGCTCGCAGACCTAACTTGAAGATCCATAGTTCATGAATACTGCACTTCTTGCTCTGCCCCTGCTTACAACTAACATAACATACTTCAAGCTCTGTCCTGCAGAGAAGCAGACAAATAACATGGCCATATTTAACAGGAGCAAAAGACGAGTATTCGGCTGGGAGATGGCCGCAGGAAAGAAGTGAAGGCAGGAGGGATGTTGATGTTGTTTGATTTGCAAGGGAATCCAGTAGAAATAGAAAAAGTTCTTTGTGTGCCCTCTATAGTGAAAAATTTAATTTCTGTAAGTCAATTAGTTGACCTGGATTATGAGGTCCTATTTGACAAGCTTGTATGCAGAGCTATGAAGGATAATAAAATATGTTTTTTGGGCAAAAGAGTTGGAGATCTATTTGAATTAGACACTTTTGATAATGTTCCAGCAATAAACAATGTATCACTTCCAAATTATAAAATTTGGCATGAACGTTTGGGGCATGTAAACATGAATAATGTAAAGGCTCTGGCCAAACTTGGATACATTAATGCAGCAGATGAGGATCAGAAAAACTTTGTTTGCAGGGGTTGCATGTTGGGCAAAAGTACAAGACTTCCTTTTGGCAAAAGATCAAAGAGAGCTGAAACACCATTGGAGTTGATTCATACAGATATCTGTGGTCCTCCGAATGTGAGAAGCTATACTGGAAAAAGGTATTTTATCACGTTCATTGATGATTGCACTAGAAAAGCTAAATGCTATTGTTTGTCAAAGAAATATGAAGCTTTGAAAGCATTTAAGGATTTCTTGACTGAAGCAGAACGAGAAACAGGCTATAAGGTGAAATGTTTAAGATCAGACAGGGGTGGTGAGTATATATCAAAAAAATTTAAAGCTTTTTGCATTGAAAAGGGAATTAAGAGGCAACTGACGTGTAGGTATTCTCCCCAGCAAAATGGAGTAGCAGAGAGAAAGAATAGAACTTGCCTAAATGCTGTGAGAGCTATGTTAAAACATGCTGCATTGCCAAATGTTTTTTGGGAAGAGGCTCTAAAAACTGCAATTTATATGCAAATCAGGGTTCCAAGTGCAAGTATAGATGGAGAAATACCAGAAATGTTATGGACAAAAAGGATGCCAACATATGACAGATTCAGATCTTATGGTTGCTTGGCCTATGCACACATCCCAGAGGAATTAAGAAATAAGCTGGATGACAGGGTTGTAATTGCATTTCTAATTGGATATGATGAAGAGTCTAAGGCATACAGACTTTATGCCCCAAGTAAGAGAAAGATTCTGGTAAGTAGGGATGTGGTATTCTCTGAAGAGCAGTTATATAAAGATGTTAAAGATTTAAACATGCAAAGAAAGAACAAGGGAACAGAAGTAGAGAAGGTGTACCATGAGAGTGAGATCAGCAGTGATGATGATGAACAATCTGATAATCTGGAACAGGAAAATGCTGAAGCAAACAACCTCAACCATGAGGAAAGACAGGAAGAAATTAATGCCCCAAAATTGACTGAAGCAGAAAGGCTGAAAAAAGGAATTGGAAGACAAGGGAATTGTAATTCATGAGCATGGCAGAGAGATTGATGGGAAAAGTAAAAGATTGGAGGCTATAGAAGAAGAGGTGATACCTCACTTAATGACAGCCATGGAGAGTAATCTGCCACAGACATTTATAGAAGCCATGACTAGTGAAGATCACAAACATTGGCAAGCTGCAATGGATGAGGAAATGTCAGCATTCAAAAGAACTGAAACTTTTGAAGTAGTAGACAGATCAGAAAATAAGAATATTGTTGGAAATAAATGGATCTACAAGATCAAAGAACTTCCTGATGGAGGAAAGAAATATAAAGCCAGACTTGTTGCCCAAGGCTACACACAGCAAAAAGGAATTGACTATAATGATACTTACTCTCCTATTGTGAAGATATCAAGCATAAGGATGATGCTGGCATTGGCAAATACTATGAATTGGGAAGTCCACCACATGGACATTAGTACTGCATTTTTAAATGCAGAATTGGAAGAAGAGATCTACATGAGACCACCTTTAGGATTTGAAGAAAGAGATGGCAAAATTTGGAAGCTTAAGAGAGCAGTGTATGGCCTTAAACAATCACCCAGGGCTTGGTATTCATGTATGGATGTATTTGACTGATCAAGGATTTATTAAGTTAAATGGTGATGGGAACTTGTATATGTACAAACAGCATGAGCAGTTCTGCCTTATTGCATTATATGTTGACGATTGTGTAATGTTTTCAAACAATCTAGACTGCTTGAAGACTTGCAAAGGATTATTGAGATCCAGATTTAAAATGACTGACCTAGGTGAGATGAAAAAGTTCTTGGGAATTAGATTAATCAGAAATAGAGAGGAGAAGACCATGTTTATGAATCAAGCAGACTATGTACAAGGTGTACTTGAAAGATTTAGAATGACCAGTTGCAATGTGGCCAATACTCCTTTGGTGCGGGGGCATAAGATAAGCAATAAAATGTGTCCTACCAAAGAAGAAGATAGAACAAATGAAGAAGATACCATACATGAGATTAATAGGTTGTTTGATGCACTTAGCGGGGAGCCACAAGGCCGGACATAGCTTTTCTTTGTCAATCTTTGGCAGATACAACAGCAACCACAGGGAGACAACAACGGACAATTTGCCAAAGCGAGTTACGGGTATTTAAAGGGGACAATAAATCATGAAATTAATTTTAGAGATGAAGGATACAATCTTGAAGCATTTGCGGATCTGGTCGGGTGGAGATGAGAATCAAAGGCATTCAACTTACGGGTATGTAGTAATGGTTGGTGGAAATCTAATAAGTTGGAAATGCAAAAAGCAAAATGCATAGCACTCTCAAGTCAAATTTGAATACTTGCAATAACTTTGTGTTCAAAAGAATTAATTTGGTTAAAGAGGTTGTTGGAGGAAGTTGGGGTAAAAGATAATGAGCCAGCCACATTATGGTCTGACAGTGCCAGTGGGATTGCTATGACTCAGAATCCTGTTCTTCATGAAAGGGCAAAGCATATAGAAATGAAACAACATTTCATTAGAGAAATGGTTCAGAGAAAGCTGATAGCAGTAAAATATGTTTCAACAAAAAAACAAATAGCTGACATATTGACTAAGGCTCTCAGAGAACCAAGATTTAACATGCTGAATGACTTGATAAGAATAAAAAGTTCTGAATACAGTGAAAGGATGGTACATCATAGAAAGGTTTCTTAAGATATATTCAATGAAGGGGAAGTGTAGAGTATAAGACAGTCGGATATTAGATTCATTGAATATATGTATGGGAGATGAAGTTATAGGTTTTCAATGGTCGTGTGAGACACTGAAATCATAAGCAATGGTTATCATATAAAATATTGGGGTTATGGTTATTTACGGGAAGCCCTTGAACCTAGCCGGATGAACAGTGTTCCCGGCCAGGTGGTTTTGTTAGCAGAGATCTAGCTGCCGACAGGAACCGCCAAAGGATGAGATTAAGGGATTGCCAGATTGCGGTGATCCCACATAAAACTTAAGAAGCACAGATCGGATGACAGAGGTTCTGGATCGATATGCTGATTGAAAGTCCCGTTCATTTGCTTTGAATATTTTCAATGTATTATTGACATATGATTGATATTAGACCTAGTGTGTGACATTGGCAATATTGTATGTTGTATTGAATAAACTAAAGAAGTTGGAGATTTATCTTACATATCATTGGTCCCTGTTCTTTCCATTTCATCATAGTCTCCCCCAGTTCTAACAGTTCTAGCTTATCACTGCTTGGTGGATAATATGCTATAATCAGAATTAAGTCCTTTTTGTTTTGTAATTGGATACTTAACATCATGTATCTCTTATTGACACCTGTGTGTAAAATACATGCACTGTTTACTACATTTTCTTTGATATAGCAGGCTAGACATGCACTACCTCTTCCTATTTTAAAATCTTTGTCCTTCCAGCACGTGAATAGCTGGTACCCTCCTCCTCCGGTAGCCATTTTATGTTGTGTTCCCATGTCTCTACTAGACATATTATGTCACAGCTGTGTGCTCCCTCCAGCCTCTCCCCGTCGTCCCAAGGATATCCGGTACAATTCCAGTACCATATCGTCAGCGTCTCTTTCCTCGAGGCTGCTCCCTCGGGGTCACCGTGTGTTCTGCTCCAGTTCCCATTCTTCTCGGTCGTCCCCTGGTCTTTGCGATCGGGGTTGGATCCATGTTTCCAGCTTGGGGCAATCGGTCTGCGGCGCCCCCTTTTCTGCTTCTTTCTTCCTCTCTGTGCTGACTCGTTTCGGGGGCTACTGCTGTTATTGCCCCCCCTCCCCCGTATCAGGATCCTCAATGGGTTGATGTTCTCCTTCCCCACATCCGTCGACCTTCCTAGCTCCAGTACTCCCACATTCTGTCCTTGTCCCGAGCCTGCGAGTTCTCGTACCCTTTTGTGCAAAAACACCTTGCCATTCCTGACCCCTGCCTGTATTCCTGCCTGATTCAGTTCCCTGGCCTTGGCCAGCTCCCTGTGTAACCCTTGGCATTGCATGACTATTAGAGATTCCTGCACTTTGATCCCGTTCCTCAACCTGGACCCCATGCGCAGTATTCTCTCCTTGGCTGTCAGGTCCCTGAGTGTCAGATTTATGTGCCTCGACTGCCCCCTCCATTGGCCTGACCGTACGGCTTTGACAATGACGCTCCGATGCTCTTTGAAGACCATCTCTATTACTTCTGCAGTCACTTGATATGTGTCCTCGTTAGGTTTCTCTGCTACCCCTATCAGCCTAACGTCATGCTTAATTCTATTCTGTTCCTCATATTCCATAAGATGCGATTTTATTTTATCAAATGATTCCCATGCATCCAATTCAACATTTCTTTTTTCTAATTCAACCAACCTCTTCAAGATTTTGGCTTTCTCCTCCTCAATCTCATCCATTCTGCGCTGCATATCCTCCTTGTCTTCTCCACTCCCTCTATCCTCACGTCCATGCTGGAGATGGCTATTTTGTTACGGTTGACCATTTCTGCCAGCGTGTTGAGTGCATCAATGCTTGGTATCCTGGACTCCAACTGCTTGTTCATCTACGCTAGAAACTCTTTGAGGTCATGCTGGCTTGCTGATGCCCTTGCCATATCTGCTCTCTTTTGTTGGCTGAGGCTGGTGTTTTCCGCCATTGCTTTGAAATGCAGCGTGCCACTGTACTCTTCGTCCGGTTAACCGCTACAGACTCTGTGAGGGGAGATTGTCATATTTCTTCTATCAAGTCTATATATTGTATCCCTAAACGGTCCCTTAATTCAAAATTCACCGTTAATCCTAATTTTGAATTTGAATTTTGGGATAGCCATTCATTAATTATTCTGGCCCCCACTACTTATTATTTGTTCTGCCCTGTGGATTTCCTCGTATCACATCTTCTCTAATGATTGGCTAGAGGTGGCCCCCTTCCGTGCTGATATGAGATTCGGTAGTTGCCTTCCTGACTTTATTTATCCTCTTATGCATTTATTCGAGCATTTCGGCGATCCGCGAGCCAGTTGAAGGGTCGTATCCTCGTTATCCTTGCTATCCTGGCCCTTATGTTGGTTATGAAGCTATGATCGTCCCTTTTGTTGTGCTTGTATGCACTTGAGTTTATAGTGGTCCGGATACCAGTTGGTGGGACCAGCCCTCGCTATCCTGGTGTACGGCGGATGCTGCGCCTCTCTGTCCCGTAACTTATTCCATCCGCTTTATACTCTTACGTTCTCGCAGTTTGCAAATTATGCAATTTTGCGATTTTTCGAGTTTATAGTGGTCCAGATTTACCAGTTGGTGGGTCTAGCCCTCGCTATCCTGGTGTAGGGCGGAGGCTGAGCCTCTCTGTCCCGTAGCTTATTCTGTCCATCTTTTACTCTTATGGTCTTGCGACCTTTGTAATTATATTTGTGTTTGGATTTGCAATGGTCCAGTTTACCAGTTGGTGGGTCTAACCCTCGCTATCACAGTCTTGTGGGAGGTGGACCTCTACGTCCATAACTTATTAGTCCACTCTTACTCTTATGATTTTACCTTTCCCATGTAATTCCGATGTCCGTTCCCCTTGCTATTTTTGTCATCTATGTATCTCTTTACTTCCCTTTACATCTCTGTCCGTGTACCTGTCTGACTTGGCACCTATTTCTGTTAACTTGTTTTTCTCTCCCGTTGTCATGAGTTCCTCCCGAGTCCACTACCTTCGCCACCTTTTTGTGCTTTCGGTGTTGGTTCCGCAGGTGTCCTAGTCTATAGGCTTGTCCGGTTGGTTGCTTTTGCCATATCTAGAGCATTTTTCCATTTTCATTCGACTCTTCCACATTATATTAGATATCATGTGATTTTCATCGTTTTACTTATCCTTTTCTTTGCTTGAGCACTTTATCCCATTACACCTTTTTGAGTATTTCCTGCTGCTGTTTACAATACCACTTCACAATTCTGGAAAATGCCACTTCACAGTTCTAGGGAGTACAATTCTGGGGAATACAATTCATTTATGTTGTATTCATATATCAAAATAATTACAATGCCATCCCACCATATATATGTATTCGTTGTATGCCGCCATATACCTTTGTATTAGTTGTTGTTTCCCGCCGTGTCATAGCTTATAGCTTTTCTGTTGGTTGCTTTTGTCGTATGTAGATCCTTTGCCGTTTTAGGTCGACGTGTCCCTGTGTCTATGTCCTATTGATTTTTCATCTGTTTACTAATCTATTTCTTTAACATTTGTACTATCCGTTTCTTGTTGTTGGATGGATCCTACTCTTTGCTTTTTTAAACTACCAATACACAATTCTAGAAAATACAACTTTATTCTTATGCCAATATAATTACAATGCCATCCCCAAGGTTCATGTGTCCAGGGGGTGCGTTTCAGAAGCCGATTCATTTCTCTCTTCTTTGCATGATCCCATACCACTAGAGGAAAGCTTTTGCGAGAATCATAGCGAGAAAATATGAAGATAGGACCGATTGATCAAAAATAAGACTAGAGCACAATATTGAAAACAGAAAAGCAAAGCAAAACAAAACAAAGGTAGACAACCCCGGTGTTCTCCACCCGCTCCCATCCTTGCTAAACTGCCCCTGGTGCTCTTCTCATCACTTCGGTCTGCTAATTCTTCCCCTCTTTGCTGATGTCTCCCCATCCTTCTTTATCTTCTCAGAATTTACGGCTATGAGCCCGACAAGTGTATTCTCTTTGGGTTCTTTTTAGCGACCTTTGTACACAAAACCTTTCTGAAATCTCCTATTATCAAATCATGCTTATAGTTTTCAGATTTTTGGACTGAAGCGTGCATCTGCAGCATATGAAAACATTTCACCACTCTATCTTTGTCCCTCCTCCTCACCGTATCGTTCCGGCCGGCTAGAACACCCAAATATTCTAATAATTTCAGACTGTATCCAAGATCCTTCATTGTTTGCGCGTGGTGGATCCTGTCACAGAACAAACAGTGGACTCGGCCGCAATTCAGGCATGAAGTAAGACCCTTTTCCAAGCATAGACAGTCCTCCTCGCAGATGCACCACGACCCCTCCTCCTCTAGTTCGGGATTCCAAGGGACAGTAAGATTTCCTGGGTTTCCTGCGCGACTCTTCTTCTTTACTGCCCGTTCCGGCTCATCTGGCACTTCTAACACTCTCTTTCTCTTCTCCATCTTGCTCTGAGCGTGAGAGATTCTGTCTTCTTGTGGGCGCTTCCTCTATGGACTACGTTAGAACCCTAAAAAGTCAAGGTGCTCTTGTTTTCTTTGTTATGCAAAATATTAGAGGAGACCAGCCATTTTACTTTCTACGATAGACAGACCAAAATTTGCTTCAAAATGAGTACTTTTTAGCTATGTTCTCTGCTTCACATAAATGCCAATGTTGTTTTGCATCAGCTGTCATATAATAATTTGGGATTACTAGTGAATTTGGATACAATAATTTGGATTTACTAGTGAATCTCGAATACAATAATTTGGATTTAGTGGTGATATCAACTAAATCCAAATTAATGTATGAAAGCTGATGCAAAACAACACTGACATTTGCGGTAACTAGGGAACATAGCTAAAAAGTACTCATTTTGAAGCAAATTTTGTTTTATCTGTAGTGAAAATTTAGATGGCTACGCCTCTCAATTTTTGCATAACAAAGAAGCCAAGAGCATACCTAAACTTGGGCCAAACCAATCAAAGGTAGTTTCAGGTTCTCAATGTTTGAACTGTGGACCTTATGTGCACATTTGCCATTGTAGAGGACAAGAGCTTTTTTGTTGCATGATACAATGCCTTTTTGAAGAGTACATTTTCCCCAAATATCTAGATATAGAGTTACCAATAATAGGTATCTTATGTGAGTGGTATTTTAATACTTAAAATAATCCAAATAGGGGATCATACATTTCATGTAGCAATCATTATCATCGCTATTTTGTTGGTAATTTGAAAATAAGGGGTCCAAATGTGAGGGTCCTTGAGGGGCTATATTTTTTATGGATACTAGTAAGGTTCGTGTTTGTGTACTTGTAGCTCAGTTACCTTCTGATAAGATCTAACAATATTAATATTATTGACACCCACCATAACGTTTGCAAATGCTTTTTTCAAATTTTTTGTTCGAAAATAAAGTTTCAATCGAAAAATAGATTTTTATGGCAAACCATCATTAAAAGAAAAATTATCCATCACTAAAGATAAATAACAAAAAGGTAGTCGAAGGCCTTTTATTTTTTAAAAGGCCATCAAACAAGGAAAAGATACAATCTAAAATAGGCAAGGACCTTCATTTTTGAAAAGGCCACACAAATAGATTTTTGTGGCAACCCATTGTTTTAAGAAAAAATATCCAAGTCACTAAAGATAAAAAACAAAAAAAAGGTCTTTATTTTTTGAAAATCCATTACAACATTGCATGCTTTATAAACAAGAAAAATGTGCAATCTAAAATAGGCAAAAACTTTTTATTTTTCAAAAAGCCAACACAACTTTTTAAAACAGCTACGATAACTTTTTAGAAGGATGCAACGAACACATCACCAAATCTTGACCAGCATCAAACATGACTAACAGTAGAATCTGACTCGATTGCCAAGTTTCAAGGTGATGGTCGATAGAGCAGCTGCAAGCGAAGAGTCCTCAGGTAAGAAGCCATGAATTTAACTGCCATTACCATTGCCACTGCCATGAATTTTGGCAGGGAAATTTATGGGAGGACTTCTACAGAAAGTTGCTTGGATAAAGAAGGGAGATTGCCATAACGTAGCTCCGCGACGGCTGCCAGAATATTGTATTAACTAAGCTTGCGTGAGAGCATCCACAAACAATGGGAGCAGAGGCAAAAAAGATTGAACTTTTTAATTGTGGTTGTTTATGGGATTTGTGATTTTTGGATTATGAAAAGCAAATATCATGTACTTGATATTCTATTTAAAGCTTTACGTGTTATTTTTTTAGTTGCCAATGTTTTTTATTTTCAATTTTTGATTTTGAACCAAAATACAACATCTTCCATAAACAACTATAACAAAAATTACTAAGGCTTTTAAAGTTATTTCTATAAGTAGTAAGGCATAGGAATGGCTTAGCTAACTGTAGCACCAGTTTTCTCGGGTTCATCAACTAATTTCGTCTATCACCTTTAGAATTGCATTGCGATGTGGTTTAGATGCTTTAAGAAAGCCTTTTTTGAAGGCCTATCCCTTTCCATTATTTATAGTAAATTTAGAACCTTAAAGATATTAACATGCCCCTTTTTTTATTCCATGTGTTTTTGTTTAGCAGCTTTAAAATGGTTCAAAGAATGCCTTCGTAAAGTGGCCAGAATATTGCAACCATCTTCTTCAAGTTTTTATATGCGGATTTTGTTGAGCGTGCTCTTGTTCATCTACCATCTGGTCAGGTGGACATGGTATAAAATGTGATATCTAGTGAACATCACCAAAGTACCCATTGACAGCTTAATGTGCAAATGCAGTTACAACAAAAAACACTATGGGTTCAGTAGTTATCAGCAAAGCACCTTCATAAAATGCCACATGAATCACTAGAAGCCAGCTATAAGAGGTTCTGGTAGAAATGGTATTGTGAATCACTCTTACTCATGTATGGTCCATTGTGTTTTGGAAGCAATTAAAGAAGGCTGAGACTAAAATAGCTATCAAACTATCTTGAAGGGCGTATCTTTGTTGGAGTAGCCGTTTTAAGTAAAGAGACTGCCATCGCCAAACAATGTTATGAAGAATTTTATATGAGAGCTTAGCCTCTAATATCTCAGCATAGAAATTTGTTTCTCTCACCAAAGTAAATATTATCCTTCTCAATCAATGAAATCTTGTCATTTCCAAAATCATTGCACTCAAGTCATTGGATAAATTGTCATTTCAAAGTTGAAAAACAATACCATGTTTGCCACATCTGAAGATATTTATTTTATCTAACACATGAAAGGCTTGTAAATTTCTACATAAGATACAATGAAGACTATAAAGGCAAAAAATAGAAGGACACTAAACCCGCCAGACCTGGGTCACGGATTCGAGATGGGCCAATGCACTTGATGTTGTGTGAGTTGTACTTGATGTTGCATAATCAATGAAATGTGCCCTTCAAACAAAAAGGTGAAAAATAGAAGGATTTGGACATGATAAATACAGTAGCATTTGTGACAACCATATGGGTATTATACTCGTATATATACAAAGATGGTCACCGTTGTTGCATAAAGCAAGATTCAAACTCGCAAAATTTCAATTGTAAGCCATACATCTTTGCCAAGTGACAAGTAACATGCAACAACAAAAATGGCACTACCATTTTTTTTTTTTTGAAAGATCAAATTAACTAATATTAATCCAGAATAAATACAAGATGAGCGATATTAGGGTACTCCTGCCCACACTGGAGCGAGTACCCACCTGGCATGTATACCTATCTACGACTCATGACACAAACCTGCCAACACTGTCTACAATTAGGTGAGTTCTTTCCCAGACCGCTGCCTTGAACTGCTCTTTCCGAGGGGACGCCAGGTAAGAAAGATATAGTTTGTACCTCAACTGTGGGATCAAAGCCCCAGGCTGCACCTCCGCATTCATGAACACCTTCATGCGTCGCCGCTTCCAAACCATTGTTGCAATGGAGTTTGAACTTTGATCCACATGTAGCGGCTATATCTATCAAGTTTATAAAGGGTGATATATGGAGCAAGGGCATCCTTGAAATAGTAAGCAACTCCACCACAACCTATTGATAGCCTTTTGGTAAAATATTCCCATGTTTCCATGAGCAAAAGGATATCCATATCTTTTGCAATGGAATTCAGGCCATCACCTTTACGCCAGGAGAAACCTCGACAATTCCAAGACACCAACTGAAGGCATATTTCCTAGGAAGATACATTTAAAGTATGAGTCGTGTGAACTAAGGAGGCTTGAGCTATAGAGGCAGCAATAGCAATGCTAGTAACAGCAGCAGCAACAACATCAACAGCAGCAAGTAAACCATTAATAACATCATGAGAGGAAGGGCCTTGAGCATGAGAAGATGTGGTGGATCACGGAGGATGGAACATCCCGAAATGCACATTTGCGGCTTTGGCATGTGCATGTGAGATGGGAGAATGGACTCCAACATCAACAGTATGAGTGGTCGTATCACGATGAAATGCGTCAGCAAAGGTTGCATATGGTGTAAAGATGCGTAGTTTTTCATAGATCAATGCAGCCTTACCACCATTCATTTGAATGTTCTGACCTTTTGTAAATCCTTATATCTTGCTAATTGATATGACCTAGTCAGATCAGAATCCAAATACAGAGATGTCCCTTTCAATCGGCTTGAGTGCGATTTAGGATATCCATTTTAAGTATTCAAATTTGAGTCTTGTAAATTTCACTATGTGGAGCGGTGAGGCTGCAATGCTCCTACCCTGTAAGCAGTAGTGACAACAACTAGTGTCGTAATGTTCAATTTAGCCAACATCAAAGTATGTACCTTCTGTTGCAAGTCCTCTAATGCTTCTTTTGGCATGCCACGAATCACCAAATTACACTGATGGTTGTGCCTATCAATGTATTCTCTACACCTCTGAGCAGACGCAGATGCAATACCTATTATGTGGGAGTGTCAAAATTGTGAGGAGGATGTATTAGGCACAAATCTCACATTAGGATCATTATGCTTTGGAGAAGAAGCTGAAGGTGTCTTGGTTGCATGAGAATAAGAACGTTCCAAAGCAGTAACTCGACCAAATATTTCCTTGGCAAGCTTAGTCACTTGGCAGGTTAGGCTTTCTTCCAATGCTCTCATGCGAGTATTACAACTAGTAGATATGGCGGAGTAAATCTTGCCTCTGCTTACATATATAAGCACAATTTCATTATAATGGATTTTTTTTTTTTGTAAACTGGATTTTTTTTATTGTAGACCTTATGCAGGGGTTGTATACACGTGTACAGTACCTGTGTATCATACATATGTTGTGTACACTACATGAATATTTAGAAAACATATTAGCACAATATCATACACCGACTTCCAAACACAATATGTATAGCAAAGGTTACGGGAGAATACGGTAGTATGGTCAGCCCCTTCCCCTGCAAGGTCTAACCTACCCAGCTGGGTTAGGAACCCAGAGCTCACGTGTATCCCAACCTGATGTATCCTACCAGATGGGATACCTAAACAATATAAAAAGTAATTCCACATAATAAATTTCATGGAAGAAGAGCGGACCCAACTCCATAAAGTTGTTGTACTCGTGGTAGTACTTGTTAATAAGACTATACATCTGTCCCTTACTAATTTCACGAATGACCTCCAGTATGTATTGATCCAGAGAGTGTGCATAATAACCAGAAGAAAGCACAGCCCTCAACTTGTGTAGCATCTCGTCCAGATGAGGAGATAATTCAAGAATTCCCACTAATGTAAGTGTCCTCCAACATTCAGATGGATTAATTTCCGTCAATAGTTCATGACCACAAGGAAATCGCTCGAGAATAAAGTTGATCAACTGCCTTGCAAGCTCCTTGGTGGGAATATGGCGCAAGCACCACCCCACGAAATGGTCAAACAACTCATCTCGAGTCGGCCACAAAGAATGCCTGGGGCATGCTTGCAGGCTTTCTGGAGTAGGCTCGGGAGGATTGTGTTAGAGATTAATCATTTGCAAAAGCAAACAAGGAGCAAGGAACACTGAACACGGAGCAAGGAACAAGGAATACGGAGTAAGGAACACGGGGCAAGGAACACGAAGCACGCAAGGAACAAGGAAGAAGGAGCAAGGAACATAGAGCACACAAGGAACAAGGAGCAAACAAGAGTGAGAAGTGAAATCAAGGTGAAGGAATTTATACGTGCGGATCCAATAATGCTGAAGTATTATACCAATAATGCTGAAGTATTATACCAAATATTATACCAAGTATTATACCAATAATGCTTAAGTATTATACCAAAATGCTGAAGTATTATAAAAAAAAAATACCAACTAAGTATAGCTATTGATGAATTACCATTATAGTCACAAGAGAAATTACATACATGATTATCGAGAACATGACTGAGATTGAGAGCCTTTAGCTAATGCTATGTCCCCCCACATGTCAATAATGTATTTTGGAATCTGAATAGTTCTTCAATCTTTTGCCATTTGCATCCCATGCATAATGTATAGCATCTAACTTCTCATACCTTGATGGATCTGATGGATTGGGTCGCCCACATTTAGTTAAGCAACATGTATAGTCACGACCAACATGCACCCACCATGATACATAAATATGACCATAATTGGTAGACTCTGGATCCAAGATGGCATCTTCTTTTGTATAGCCCAACCATGTTGGAGTTTCATCGTCTCCAGGTTGGACTAAAACAAACATACCTTTCGTAACATGTGCATGAGGATCAAACTCTTCCATAGACAACATTGGACGCCCATCTGCTAGCCCGTATCAAGAAGGCAAAGGTCTTACAAGCACGACGACTTCATCGACCTCCAGAGTAAAGGCAACTTGTAGAGGTTCTTGCCTTGTACGCAACCAAAAGTTATCATTTTGAGGTCGTCTTGGAGATACATCTTTCAAACATAAAAGAATCTCGGTTCAGTGATCCGTAGTTGCTTTGTACTATCGTGCAAACATACTCTCTTCTTGATTTTTGCAGAAGGAAGTCCATAATGCTATGTACTTGCTGATGTTGTCTGCCAGGCTAGGGAGATCTTTTAATGTCTTCCTTGGAGGGATATTTTTAGGCACCCCTATTGGTAACGTTGGCTCACCATTTTCATCCTCTTTCCACATTCTTATTCCTTTTTCTGGAATCCACTCTTTATAGGTTGGCCGCATCTTATATTGCATAATGGGCTATTTCCCATCCATTTTAAATCGGAATAGTAATGGGTCGGTATGTCCTATTAGACGTTGGCTATCATGGATATATCCACTTCTGACAAAGCCATAAGGCGTAAGAAACGCCAGCCTCGGGTAAGATTAGGTAAAGGTGTTTCTTGAGTCTTTTTGTATCGAGGACAACAAAATTCATTCTTTGAAAGAAGTAAGTCTATTGCCCTTCCTTTTCTCAGCTTTTTCTTGCTAAAGGTGAAGAAGAACCAGGTTTCTACATTTGATGTATCGAAGATTCTTCCTCAAAGGAATTGCAAGGTCCCGGGACACTAATTTATGCCGGAGTGGTTCGTGAAAACGTGTTATTGGCAAATACTTGAATTTCTAGTACTTTTATTTGCTTTTTCACCATCGCTATGATTGACAGCCATTCAAGCTCCTCAAGCTTGAAGATAATTTGGTGCCGATGCCAAATTTTTCTTTAATACCAATCCACTTATGGATTTGGTTTATTCTCAACACGCCACTGCTGAGCCATGTGCTAAGATCGCACTAATGCCCCACTCCATTCTATTTGGCTACTGATACCTAGGCCTCAGGAAGCAAGGTGCATGTATCTTCCTCTTATTTTGGCTGCTCAGATTATTTGTGTGCCCCTTGATGAGACCTAATTATTTCCAAGTGCCCTCTTGGCAACCACAGTCCCTCATGAGTAATCCGGGTTACACATGCTTATAGGCCCTTATGAGCTTCTCAAGGGTATCGCTTCTAGAGCAATTAATAAGTTCCTCGCATGTAGAGAATGAAGATGTTGAGATTACTCCCCGTAGTAATTCTCTACAAGCAAAGGTAACATTGTACTTTTTAATCTTTTAATATAAAATATAAAAATTGCACTCCTTCAAAAAAAAAAAAGCAAGATCTAAAAAAAAAGAAAGCAAGACATTTATTACATATGAGACCCACACCCTTTAGCACGCCCCACATTTGCACTTGTATGGGCACAAGATGATGGGTTAGCTACACCTACTAACCGCTACATGTTATGATGAATGTATCTTCAAGAAAACATGTAACATTATATATTCCTGAGATAATGGATATGTAGGCTCATGCTTGATCATTACACTAGCATGTACAAATAAGCAGTCCATCACAGCCTATTACAACTAAGTTTTTTTCCTCTAAAACTTTCTTCTTCGGATGGGGGTCTTTAAAAGCCCTGGATGTTGATAGGTCGCTTGTTCTTTTGTTTCTTTGTTTGGGTTCCATATGTTATTTGGTCTCTATAGACAATAAACTTCAATCCAATTCGCTGATGAAGCACCCAATTAAAAACTACCTAGAACTGCCATTGATTGGTTTGCCCAATGCTCAAATAGAATAGAATAGAATAGAATAGAATAGAATAGAATAGAATATACATTATTGTCCTCAGGCCCCCGAGGCCTCTCGACTTATAGTAGCATACGCTCGTTCGACGGGTGCTACTAGCACATCACGCTGGTTTTATTGTAGCCTTTTCTGAAGGCTAACTTTTTTCTATTAATACCGCAAGACCCTCGCTTTGGATCGGGCTTCAAGGTCGCCGCGTAGGTGCTGCCATTATCAATCACCTTTTGCCGAGCATTTTTGGCAGCTATGATTTGCCTCCCCATTTCATAACACAAGCTTTTCTTTGTGTACTTTCCCGGTATCTTGTCACCATTTCCCCGGTCTTGCATCTCACAAAAATCTCTCATTGTTTCAGTCCTGCCATCATGGCGGTAATGGGCTGGCCCCATCTTATGTTTCTCAGATTTGTTCCCTCGATGTCTCCATATACCGCACTCATTGAGTATGTGATTCTTTCGCCCTCCACTTCCCCGCACATGACTTCCCCGTGATATCCTGGCCGCCTTTTCTACTCTCTCCATCTGCCCTTTTCAATTCTAGGTCATGGCTCCCATCCTAAATCTTGCTAGATATCCCTCCTTGTTTTTCCTAGTAGATTATCTTCACGCCCCGCATCCGTTGTTCCTCGATTGAACACCGCCATAAGCCAAATTGTCTTGGGCCCTGTGTGTTTTGCAGCCATGCTTCGCGTAGGCCTTATTTGCCCAGCTCATTCCATTCGGCCAAGCTTATCGTCGCCGATTCATCCCCATTCCTCCGGGTCCACATTGCCACATCTCTAAACCATCCGCTGTTCGCAATGATGTGTGATTTTGTCAATTTCCTCGCTGACGCAATACTGCGCTAATTTGTTCGGTCTCCCACCGCATTATTTCTATGAGATATCCGATAGTCTTCTCCCATGCCCTTACCTCCATTGGTTTTTCAGACTGCCTCATATACTATGGTTTTTTTGCGTGTATTTGTTCTCGCCTTTTGAATTCCTCGCTATGCCATTGCCTAAGGATTCCTTCCTTTCCTTTTCCCATTTTTCTCAAGTTAACCCCGTCCCTCAAGCTTCAGTCTTTATATAGTAGTTAGTGGTCACGAATTAACGCGACCGAATGTATAGCATTTGATTTCCCGCCTATTATTCTACTTCTATTGCAGAAATTTTTCACATTAAAGTAACTCCCAATGGTCGCTTGGAATCTTGTATCCGCCTTTTAGTCCATTTCCCCGCACTCATGTGTGTCATACCCCGTATCTATACTGCTGGATTCTTCTAGTTCTGCTTTCCGTGTACTTGAACGGTTTGTGTTCTGTTTCCTCGCACCTAAAAAGACTATTTTGGTTTTTGTAAGATTTTACAAATAACCCCGCTTTTTTTCAAGATCTCTAGCAGCTTTCAGAACCTATGCATTCCCTTGTTTTTGTGGCCATCATCGTGTCATCGGCATATAACATGATGGGTACTTTGGTCTCCCCTAGTGTGGGAGCCGCCCATGTCCCCTTTTGTCTGTTCTCGCTATGAAGTCTTGTAATGCATCCGTATATTCCAAACAATGTTGGGGATAGCGGCATCCCTCGCTTGACTCCCCTCGTGGTCGCAATCTATTGCTTTTTCCTCTTCTTCCATTTTTGCATATGCACTATAGTACAATCTTGCAATTGCCCCTACCATGTCTCTGGTGCCTCGTGATATCTATGAGTCTCTCAGATGAGCTTCTCCTGGACTGTGTCAAAAGCCTTCCTAAAGTCCACAAAGCAAGATTTAAATTTCTTCCCTTTTGATTTCTATTCTCGCTCTCTTAATATCCCGAGGGTTACTAGGTGGTCAAGTGGTTGAGTGTTCCCGCCTGAAGCCCCGCCCGCCTCTGGCTCTCAAGTTTCCTATCTTTGTCCATTGTTTCAATTTATTGTCTAAAAACCTTTCCAAACCATTTTGCAAAGATGGAGCTCACCATTATTGTTCTATAATTTTCAGGTTCCTGCCTCGCTTCCCCCTTTATGTAGGGTATTATGACCCTATTGTACCTATCCGTCCTGAGTCCCGTGGTGTATTATACCGCTGAATATATCTGCCACCGTTTCACTATCGCAGTTGTTCCGCACATTTTAGCAATTCCACGCTAGTCCATATAAGTCCGAGCTTTGTTGTTGGCCATCCTATTTAGTGCTATCATCACTTCCTCAGATGTCAAAACACCTGTGTCCATCTCTTGTAGTTCTCGTATTGGTGCGGGAAAGCCCCGGTCTTATACAATTTTTCAAGGTATTTTCTCCCAACCCACTGCCCCAATGTCGCCTTTGTGTGTTCCCATTTTTCCTATTCCCTTTGTCCTTTTCCTTTAAATCATTTCCAGAAGTTTCGGGTTGTTTTCTCGAGTAGTTTAGCCAGCCCCCATTGGTGTTGTACCAAGTTTTTGTTTCTTTTGCCTTCAGCATTCTCAAATATACCATTTTTTCAGTTTGATATGTCTCTTTTCCTTTCTCGTGTCCTCGACCTTTTTGTTCCCCTCGCACTCATCATCGCACTGCATTGATTGAGGCATTATTCTTTTTCTTCTTTCTTTTCCCCAAAACTTCAAGGTTACTTTCACCGCCATATCATTAAGCATGTTCCCATTTTCGTCAGCCCCCTGGTTCCCCCGCCCATTTTCATATTTCTTTCTTTGATAGACGCACAAAATGTGCGCTACAAGATGTTTATCCTAGAATTGTATTTTCAATTTTTATCCGCTCTCTTCCCCGATGTCCTCCATTTGAGTCCGCTTCGCTTCCCCGTAGTGTCAATTGTATGGGTCTATGACTCTCCTTTTTCGGATCGCCATTCTAGGAGCATAAATCCCGGAGACTATATCCGCATCATACATTCATTATCACATAGTCTACTATACTTCTCCCGTATGTTCCGCTCGCGGAAATTCTCCACCCTTTCCACCTCCTCAGATTATTGGCTATAATGACCCCCGTGAGTTGTGCATACCTCGAAAGCAGTAGTTTCCTTTAGCATTGACTTCTGCCTGCCTTCGCGCCTGCCTTTTTCCCACTCCCCGATCTTGCCGCAGGGGGTCCATTGTCCGCTCAGATCCTCCATGTTTGTGGGTTTTGTGCTTGTTCCCGGCCTCGTTTCGCATTTAGATCTCCTATCAATATCATGTAGAGTATAAGATACCGGATATTAGATTCATTGAATATATATATGGGAGATGAAGTTATAGGTTTTCAATGGTCGTGTGAGACACCGAAATCATAAGCAATGGTTATCATATAAAATATTGGGGTTATGGTTATTTACTTGAAGTTTTTGAACCTAGCCGATGAACAAAGTTCCCGCCGTGTGGTTTTGTTAGCAGAGATCTAGCTGCCGATGTGAACCGCCAAAGGATGAGATTAAGGATTGCCGATTGGTGATCCCATATAAAACTTAAGGAGAAGCACGACGGATGACAGAGGTTCGATCGATATGCTGGATTGAAAGTCCCGCTCATTTGCTTTTGAATATTTTCAATGTATTATTGATATATGATTGATATTAGACCTAGTGTGTGACATTGGCATATTGTATGTTGTATTGAATAAACTAAAGAAGTTGGAGATTTATCTTACAGTGGTATCAGAGCCTGCTAAACCATGTCCACACGGTTTGGAGCTACACTTCTAAGCTCAGTAGAAGTGTTTTAGGGAGTGGGAGGATTCCAGATATGGAAGGAGAGGATTAAAGAAGTTCTGCAATTTGAGGGATTATGGAATATTGTTGAGCCAAGTGTTGGCATTGAGGATGAAGTAAGCAGTTCCAAAGCAAGAGAGAAGTTCAGCCCAAACTGAGAGTCTCAAGCAAAATCCAAAGAGGTAAGTGTTAGTAGTGATAGAACAAGTGATGATTTGAAAGTAAGTCAGGCTAAGGCAATAATCATGTGCAAGGTTGCACCAAGTATAATGCTCAAGTTAAGGGATCTAAGCCCGAGGGAAGCATGGAAGTATTTAATTAAAACATATCGACAAAAAAGCTCCTCACGTATAGATGTCTTGGAAAAAGAAATCGTGAAAATGAAATTTGATGCTAAGTCTGATCCGACCACTATGTTCCACGATTTGATTCTTTTGTGCGTAACCGAAAAAATTGAGTTGTGATGTCTCAGAAGTCATCAAATATTGGCAATTTCTAAGATGTTTGCTAACTATGGAACTCGGTCTACATTAATAAGAACTGCACAGAACTAGAGGGGATGTTGAATGATTGCCAGAACAGAAATTGAGCAAAAACCGTGATTGAAAAATGACAATGATGAGGAGGAAGAGTCCGCAGAGGTGTTGGTTGAAAAGCTTATAAGGAAAAAAGATTGGCCCATGTTTTGTTGTTGGGAAGTAGGGCATTTAAAGTATAATTGCCCAAGAGGTATTCAAAATACCGTAACTTGTTATACATGTGGGGTGGGGACATTTCGCTTTAAATGTCCGAGTCCAAAGGACAAAGGGAAGAGGTAGAGGCAGAGGGCAAGGGCAGGCCTAATAATTGGAATAAAGGAAGAGGCAGAGGTGCTAAGGCAAAAGAAGTGCCAATGTTGCAGCTTGTGGAATGTGAGGACTAAGACTCTAAGAGGAGGTAACAAATGCTTTCTAATTACTTAAGCAAAGAACAAAGTTCTAAGGTGTCTTATTGTTGTAGATTCGGGAGCTGAAAGAACAATCATAAAAGCTTCAGACTTATTAACAAGATGGGATAAGGAGCTGTTAGAGTTTGAAAATAATATACTCAAGATAATAAATACAGATGTCTAGCAAGATTTACAACTTCTATGATCTAGTGAAAAGCCAAATAGTGGTCACTAATTTTCACTTGATCAAGTACAAGTCAATAATGATCATAAATGTATGTGTCAGCCATATGATCTCCTTTGTCGCTAAGCTCTATATCACGCTGTTCATATGTATCACTCCAAATGGTTATATATTTCCTTTTCCAATTGGGTATACACTTGTCAATTGGCGCGATCCCCTTTGTATAGAAGGTTTTCCAACTTGCCTAAAGATTCTGAGTAGATAGGCCTTTGTTCGACCTTAAATTTCGCCCCGTTGACTTTGACTTATTTGACCAGTCAACGCAAAACCCTAATCTGCGGGCAGGGGGTATCTGACGTTTTCTAGCAAGCGTAGTAATGTCTGGTACTACCAGCCCGCAGACCTAACTTGAAGCTCCATAGTTCATGAATACTGCACTTTTGCTCTGCCCCTGCTCACAACTAACATGATAACATACTTCAAGCTCTGTCCTGCAGACAAGCAGACAAATAACATGACCATATTTAACACTTTCCCTTCATGTTATTTCTTCTTACAGTTAATCATTTGTCTTAGCCTATTAAACCTGAACTCTTTCAAGGCTTTAGTTAGAATATCTGCCAACTGCAATTCAGTTTGAACATATTGTACTTCAATAATTCCTTTACTCACTAGATCTCTTATAAAATACATCTCTAGCTCGATGTGTTTCGTCCTTTCGTGCTGCACAGGATTTTTGGTCATTCTTATGCAACTAGTGCTATCAGAAAATAGCTGCAGAGGTTTCCTTTGTTCTATTCCTATTTCTTTCAATAATCTTTCACTCCAAACCATTTCCTTTGCAGCAAGAGTTGCCGCTGCATATTCTGCTTCTGCAGAAGAGAGTGCTATGGCTTTTTGTTTTCTACATTTCCAAGAAATAGGTCCTCCACCCAGCATGCAGATAACTCCTGAAGTTGATTTTCTCTCATCAAGGTCTCCACCCCAATCAGAATCACAATAAGACAATAACTCCATGTTATCGGAATCAAACCGAATCCCAAAGTCCACGCCTCCTTCGTGATACCTAAGAACTCTCTTAGTCGCTTGCCAATGATCTTTCCCAAAATTATGACAAGATCTACTTAGAATATTCAATCGCAAATGAGATATCGTGTCCGTACAATTTGATAAATACAGTAAAACACCCAACTAGCTCTTGATATGGAATATGCTCCAGCTTCTGACTTCTCATGATCGATTGATCATTTATATTGAAGATAATTTATTACCAGGATCATGGGAGTTTTAACTACTTTACACTCTTCCATATTAAACCTTTTTAGCAAACCTGTAATATTTTGGCTCTGTGTCAATGTCATAACTTGTTTGTCTCGATCTCTATAAACCTCAATCCCTAAAAATTTCTTAAGTTCTCCCAGGTCACCATCTTAAAACGACTTTTGAGAATGTTTTTGCATTTTGTAGCACTTCAAGATTGCTACTAACCATGACATTGTCATCCACATACAATGCTATATAGCAAAAATTCATTTCCATCTTTGAACAAATAAATGTTTCCATCATCTTTCAGTTTTAGAAAACCTTGTTCTCTCAAATATGAATCCATGCACATATACCATTGTCTTGGTGACTGCTTTAGCCCATAGACACAGCCTTCTTAAGCTTCCATACTTTTGCTTTCCCTTGCTCAAACCCAGGAGGTTGCATCATAAAGTTATCTTCTTCTAAGTCCGCATTCAAAAAGCAAGAGACACATCCATGTGATGTACTTCATAATTTTTGCATTTGCTACAGCCAAACAACATCCCTGATACTTGTCATTTTGACTAAAGGGAAAAAAGTTTCATAGTCTATTCCTTTTCTTTGTGTGTATCCCTCGCTACTAGACGAGCTTTATGCTTTTATTGAATCAGCCGAAAATACCTTGCTTTATTTTAAATATCCATTTGCATCCCACTCGCATGTCTTCCTTTTCCGAAAGTCTACAAGATCATATGTCTCTCTTTTTTTAAAAGCATCTATTTCATCATTCATAGCAATTTTCCATTTTTTTGCATCAACACCATTTACAAAGATCTTTATAAGATTTAGGTACTTCAGATTCAACAAAGCCGTAATCTCAACAAGGTTGATATCCCGCAACTTCACCCCTAAACTTTTACTTCTTGTGATATCTCTTCCAAAAATTTTAGGATTTACATTAGCCTCTTTGTTGCGTAATCAAGCAAAATTGCTCTTCCGCCATGCTTTTGTTGAGTTGTTCCTTTGTCGCCAATATTAGATTCATCTCGCAAAAACTGACCTGTTTAGTGCCTATCTCGACATTATCCTTTTCATCATCATCCTCAATAATGTTGGCACCTAACTTCTGGACCCCCTTTAGGGTTAACAGAGAAAACTTAATGTTCTTCTAACACTGAGACTCATCAAAAGTGACATCCCTACTAATCAGAATCTTTTTTCTTTTTGTGGATCTAATAGCCTCGTAGGCTTTGGATTCTTGATCATATCCTACAAGAAAGGCTATTCTAGCTCGATCATCCAAATTTTAGTCTCAAGCTTTTGGTACATGCACAAATCCCAAACAACCAAAAGCTCTTAATCTTCATAATCTGGGTTTAACCCTTGACCACAATTCATTTGGTGTCATTCCATTAAGTCCCTTGTTTGGCAGCATATTTTGAACTTCCACTGCTGTCAAGACAGCTTCTTCCCATAGATAATTGGGCAATCCTGTGTGCTTTATCATGGCTCTAACAGCATTCAAGATTGTTCTCGCTTTCCCGCTCAGAATGCCATTGGTTTGAGGTGAGTAAGTACATGTAAACCGCCTTTTGTTTCCTCTAGCCTTACAATACTTGATGAACTCAAATTACATAAACTCCCTATCAGACCTAATACATTTTACTTTTCTCCCTCTAGCCTTACAATACTTGATGAACTCAAATGACATAAACTCTCCTATCATACCTAGTACATTTTACTTTTCTCCCTGTTTCCAATTCCACTTCTGCAGCAAATTGTTTGTAAGCTTCAAAGGCTTGATCTTTAGTTCTAAGACACATGCATGTAGTCTTTCTACTAAAATCATCAATAAAGGTAATAAAATACCTCTTTTCCTGATATTCCTCCTCGACATTAAGTGGACCACAAAGGTCAAGATGCACTAGTTCTAACACCATTTTGGTTTTCCTCTTTGCCCTCCCTCGAAGGCAAAATTGCATGTTTTCCAAGCATGCAGCCCAAACAAACTCTTGGTCCTTCAACATCATTTTTTGCTTTAATTAGTTTTTCTTTGATCAAGGTGTCTATAGTGCTGTGATTAACATGGCATAACCTTTGATGCCAAGTATCTATGTCAGGAATCATAACAGAATTAACACAAGGTACACAATTACTGTCCAATGCAAACAAATTGCCAATTCTTTTCCCAAGAAACTTGATTTCATTATTGAAAAGCACTTTACATCCATGCTTATCAAAGACAACAGTATATTCCATGTCTACTAACTGAGCAACCGAAATTAAATTTCTGACTAGAGAAGGTACACACAAAACATCTTTCAAATTTACTACTTTCCCTTGAAGATCAAACAGTTCTAGCATCCCCGTGCACTGAACTTCTTGTAGCTTTCCATTTCCCAGCTTGATGTGCTTAATTTTCCCTTCTTTTCCTTCCTTGAAAAACTTGGCTGAACTGGTTACGGATTTTTCTGCTCCACTATCTAATATTAGCATTTCATTACTATTGTTAGAACTTTCTTTTGAGATAATCAAAATATTGTGATTACTTACCTCAAAGATCTTCATCTTCTTCATTAGATTCTTCCTCAATGTCCTGCACCAAATTTATAGCAGATCTTTGACCATCAAGATTTTTTCCTCGACCTCTGAAAGTTCTCCCTCTGCTCGACCTGCCCCTATTCATTTTGTTACTTGAACACCTGCTTGCAAAGTGGCCTTTACCTCCACAGTTAAAACACTCAACCTCCCTTAACTTAGGGGCGCTTTGTTTCAAGTGCCCTTTTAGCTTTACAATGAAAGCAAGGACCAATATCACCCTTATCTTTTGAACTTTTGCTTGTAAACTTGACCTTCCCTTTACCTCGCATATAACACTTCAACATTCTCTTCGTCATCCTCGACATTACCTTGTTTTTGTCGAACTCAGACGGATCATCTCTTCCGCAGATTCCCCGGTTTTGGCCACATTCCTAATCAAAGTAGACAACCGCTTATTCCCCAAAACAAATTTTGCCACATGCACACTTTCTCACGCTTCTCGCAAGTGATTCCCAAAATTCTAAATCTCGCAACAATATTATCAAATTTAGAGAAAACTTTTACAAGTCATCACCTTCTTTAACCCTCAACATCCTGAGCGCCTTGTCAAGAACATCAATTTGAGATGATGTTTTTTCCTCATAGTTCTTAAGTAAGAACTTCCAAATATCATTAGGAGACTTTCCTCTTTATCTTCAAAGAAAATTGAAGCCCCAACTTTGCTGGTCAGAATACCATAAGCTTCTCGCTTAACAACTTCATCCTTTCCACTTTTACTTGATTCTACTTCACCGTGCACTCTCCGCAGGCTTCACCCGCACTCTCCGTAGGTGGCACTTCTTCTTCCTGCAACCACAGAGGTTGCATCTCCACTTGAATTAGTTCCTTGAACTAATTCCCAAAGCCCTTCATTTTCTAGAACATTCTTGATTTGTTCCTTCCAAATCTGAAAGCCTGGGCCGCCTTCATACACTGCAATAGAGTTCAACAACCCTGCTCCAAACCTGCTTGACATGGCTCCGATACCACTGTTAGAGTTTGAAAATAATATACTCAAGATAATAAATACAGATGTCTAGCAAGATTTACAACTTCTATGATCTAGTGAAAAGCCAAATAGTGGTCACTAATTTTCACTTGATCAAGTACAAGTCAATAATGATCATAACAGATGTGCTGCCGCTCATATGATCTCCTTGTCGCTTCTCTATATCGCTGCCAGTGTTCATATGTATCACTCCAAATGGGTTATATATTTCCTTTCCAATCTGGTATATACACTTGTCAATTCATGATCCCCTTTGTATAGAAGGTTTTCCAACTTGCCTTTGTCGACCTTAAATTTCGCCCCGGTTGACTTTGACTTATTTGACCACTCAATGCAAAACCCTAATCTGCGGGCAGGGGATATCTGACCTTTTCTAGCGGGCGTAGTAATGTCTAGGTACTACTAGCTCGCAGACCTAACTTGAAGATCCATAGTTCATGAATACTGCACTTCTTGCTCTGCCCCTGCTTACAACTAACATAACATACTTCAAGCTCTGTCCTGCAGAGAAGCAGACAAATAACATGGCCATATTTAACAGGTGCAAAAGACGAGTATTCGGCTGGGAGATGGCCGCAGGAAAGAAGTGAAGGCAGGAGGGATGTTGATGTTGTTTGATTTGCAAGGGAATCCAGTAGAAATAGAAAAAGTTCTTTGTGTGCCCTCTATAGTGAAAAATTTAATTTCTGTAAGTCAATTAGTTGACCTGGATTATGAGGTCCTATTTGACAAGCTTGTATGCAGAGCTATGAAGGATAATAAAATATGTTTTTTGGGCAAAAGAGTTGGAGATCTATTTGAATTAGACACTTTTGATAATGTTCCAGCAATAAACAATGTATCACTTCCAAATTATAAAATTTGGCATGAACGTTTGGGGCATGTAAACATGAATAATGTAAAGGCTCTGGCCAAACTTGGATACATTAATGCAGCAGATGAGGATCAGAAAAACTTTGTTTGCAGGGGTTGCATGTTGGGCAAAAGTACAAGACTTCCTTTTGGCAAAAGATCAAAGAGAGCTGAAACACCATTGGAGCTGATTCATACAGATATCTGTGGTCCTCCGAATGTGAGAAGCTATACTGGAAAAAGGTATTTTATCACGTTCATTGATGATTGCACTAGAAAAGCTAAATGCTATTGTTTGTCAAAGAAATATGAAGCTTTGAAAGCATTTAAGGATTTCTTTGACCGGGCGTAACGAGAAACAAAGCTATAAGGTGAAATGTTTAAGATCGCATTGTGGGTGGTGAGTATATATCAAAAAATTTAAAGCTTTTTGCATTGAAAAGGGAATTAAGAGGCAACTGACGTGTAGGTATTCTCCCCAGCAAAATGGAGTAGCAGAGAGAAAGAATAGAACTTGCCTAAATGCTGTGAGAGCTATGTTAAAACATGCTGCATTGCCAAATGTTTTTTGGGAAGAGGCTCTAAAAACTGCAATTTATATGCAAATCAGGGTTCCAAGTGCAAGTATAGATGGAGAAATACCAGAAATGTTATGGACAAAAAGGATGCCAACATATGACAGATTCAGATCTTATGGTTGCTTGGCCTATGCACACATCCCAGAGGAATTAAGAAATAAGCTGGATGACAGGGTTGTAATTGCATTTCTAATTGGATATGATGAAGAGTCTAAGGCATACAGACTTTATGCCCCAAGTAAGAGAAAGATTCTGGTAAGTAGGGATGTGGTATTCTCTGAAGAGCAGTTATATAAAGATGTTAAAGATTTAAACATGCAAAGAAAGAACAAGGGAACAGAAGTAGAGAAGGTGTACCATGAGAGTGAGATCAGCAGTGATGATGATGAACAATCTGATAATCTGGAACAGGAAAATGCTGAAGCAAACAACCTCAACCATGAGGAAAGACAGGAAGAAATTAATGCCCCAAAATTGACTGAAGCAGAAAGGCTGAAAAAAGGAATTGGAAGACAAGGGAATTGTAATTCATGAGCATGGCAGAGAGATTGATGGGAAAAGTAAAAAGATTGAGGCTATAGAAGAAGAGGTGATACCTCACTTAATGACAGCCTATGGAGAGTAATCTCACCACGCATATTTATAGAAGCCATGACTAGTGAAGATCACAAACATTGGCAAGTCGCAATGGATGAGGAAATGTCAAAGATTCAAAAGAACCCAAACTTTTGAAGTAGTAGATGTACACGTAAAAATAAGAATATTGTTGGAAATAAATGGATCTACAAGATCAAAGAACTTCCCGATGGAGGAAAGAAATATAAAGCCGTGCTTGTTGCCCAAGGCTACACACAAAGAAAAAGGAATTGACTATAATGATACTTTACTCCTATTTGTGAAGATATCAAGCATAAGGATGATGCTGGCATTGGCAAATACTATGAATTGGGAAGTCCACCACATGGACATTAGTACTGCATTTTTAAATGCAGAATTGGAAGAAGAGATCTACATGAGACCACCTTTAGGATTTGAAGAAAGAGATGGCAAAATTTGGAAGCTTAAGAGAGCAGTGTATGGCCTTAAACAATCACCCAGGGCTTGGTATTCATGTATGGATGTATTTGACTGATCAAGGATTTATTAAGTTAAATGGTGATGGGAACTTGTATATGTACAAACAGCATGAGCAGTTCTGCCTTATTGCATTATATGTTGACGATTGTGTAATGTTTTCAAACAATCTAGACTGCTTGAAGACTTGCAAAGGATTATTGAGATCCAGATTTAAAATGACTGACCTAGGTGAGATGAAAAAGTTCTTGGGAATTAGATTAATCAGAAATAGAGAGGAGAAGACCATGTTTATGAATCAAGCAGACTATGTACAAGGTGTACTTGAAAGATTTAGAATGACAGATTGCAATGTGGCCAATACTCCTTTGGTGCCAGGGCATAAGATAAGCAATAAAATGTGTCCTACCAAAGAAGAAGAGATAGAACAAATGAAGAAGATACCATACATGAGATTAATAGGTTGTTTGATGCACTTAGCAGGAGCCACAAGGCCAGACATAGCTTTTGCTGTCAATCTACTGAGCAGATACAACAGCAACCCTGGGAGACAACACTGGACAGCTGCCAAACGAGTTCTGAGGTATTTAAAGGGGACAATAAATCATGAAATTAATTTTAGAGATGAAGGATACAATCTTGAAGCATTTGCAGATGCAGATCGGGGTGGAGATGAGAATCAAAGGCATTCAACTTCTGGGTATGTAGTAATGGTTGGTGGAAATCTAATAAGTTGGAAATGCAAAAAGCAAGGTACAGTAGCACTCTCAAGTGCAGAAGCTGAATACACTGCAATAACTTTGTGTTCAAAAGAATTAATTTGGTTAAAGAGGTTGTTGGAGGAAGTTGGGGTAAAAGATAATGAGCCAGCCACATTATGGTCTGACAGTGCCAGTGGGATTGCTATGACTCAGAATCCTGTTCTTCATGAAAGGGCAAAGCATATAGAAATGAAACAACATTTCATTAGAGAAATGGTTCAGAGAAAGCTGATAGCAGTAAAATATGTTTCAACAAAAAAACAAATAGCTGACATATTGACTAAGGCTCTCAGAGAACCAAGATTTAACATGCTGAATGACTTGATAAGAATAAAAAGTTCTGAATACAGTGAAAGGATGGTACATCATAGAAAGGTTTCCTAAGATATATTCAATGAAGGGGAAGTGTAGAGTATAAGACAGTCGGATATTAGATTCATTGAATATATGTATGGGAGATGAAGTTATAGGTTTTCAATGGTCGTGTGAGACACTGAAATCATAAGCAATGGTTATCATATAAAAATATTGGGGTTATGGTTATTTACTGAAAGCCCTTGAACCTAGCCGGATGATGAACAAAGGTTCCCCCGCCGTGGTTTTGTTAGCAGAGATCTAGCTGCCGACAGGAACCGCCAAAGGATGAGATTAAGGGATTGCCAGATTGCGGTGATCCCACATAAAACTTAAGAAGCACAGATCGGATGACAGAGGTTCTGGATCGATATGCTGATTGAAAGTCCCGTTCATTTGCTTTGAATATTTTCAATGTATTATTGACATATGATTGATATTAGACCTAGTGTGTGACATTGGCAATATTGTATGTTGTATTGAATAAACTAAAGAAGTTGGAGATTTATCTTACATATCATTGGTCCCTGTTCTTTCCATTTCATCATAGTCTCCCCCAGTTCTAACAGTTCTAGCTTATCACTGCTTGGTGGATAATATGCTATAATCAGAATTAAGTCCTTTTTGTTTTGTAATTGGATACTTAACATCATGTATCTCTTATTGACACCTGTGTGTAAAATACATGCACTGTTTACTACATTTTCTTTGATATAGCAGGCTAGACATGCACTACCTCTTCCTATTTTAAAATCTTTGTCCTTCCAGCACGTGAATAGCTGGTACCCCTCCTCCTCCTCCCAGCCATTTTATGTTGTGTTCCCATGTCTCTACTAGACATATTATGTCACAAACAGGGTTCCCTCCAAATTCTCCCCGCCGTCCCTGGTGAGATATCCTGCATACCCCAGCACTCATATATCCGGGCCATGCCTCTTCCCTCGAGGCTGGCCGCCTGTGGGTCACCGTGGTGTCCGCGCCCAGCCTCATTCTTCGGTCGCCCCCCGGTTCTTTGGCGACGGGGTTGATCCATGTTTCCAGCTTTTGGGGCACCTGCCTCATGCATGCCCCTTTTCGCTTTTCTTCCTCTCTCTCAGGCCGACTCAAGCTTTGGCTACCGGGCCGGGTTATTGCCCCCTCCCCCAGACGATCCTCAATGGGTTGATGTTCTCCTTCCCCACATCCGCCGACCTTCCTAGCTCCAAAAGATTCTACATTCTCGGCCCTTGTCCCGAGCAAGGAAGTTCTCGCACTTTTGTGCAAAAACACCTTGCCATTCCCCGACCCCGCCTCAGATTCCGCTTCGATTCAGGCCTCGCCTTGGCCAGCCCCCTGTAACCCCTTTGGCATTGCATGACTATTAGAGATTCCTGCACTTTGATCCCGCTCCTCAACCCGACCCCATGCGCAATTTCTTCCTTGGCCGCCGTCCCCGAGTGTCGATTTATGTGCCTCGGGACCGCCTCCATTGGCCCGACCGCACGGCTTTGATAATGACGCCCCCATGCTCTTTGAAGACCATCTCTATTACTTCTGCAGTAAATTGATATGTGTCCTCGCGGGTTTCTCTGCTACCCCTATCAGCCTAACGCCATGCTTAATTCTATTCTCGCTCTCATATTCCATAAGATGCATTTTATTTTATCAAATGATTCCCATGCATCCAATTCAACATTTCTTTTTTTTCTAATTCAACCAACCTCTTCAAGATTTTGGCTTTCTCCTCCTCAATCTCATCCATTCTCAAGGCCGCATATCCTCCTTGTCTTCCACTCCTCTATCCTCACGCCCATGCCGGAGAATGGCTATTTTGTTACGGCTTGACCATTTCCAACAAATGTTGAGTGCATCAATGCTTGGTATCCTCGGACTCCAACCGCTTGTTCATCTACGCTTAGAAACTCTTTGAGGTCATGCCGGGCTTGCCGATGCCCTTGCCATATCCGCTTCTTTTGTTGGCCGAGGCTGGTGTTTTCCGCCCATTGCTTTGAAATGCAAATAAGTACATCGCACTTCTTCGTCCCTGCTAACCGCCATGCACTGGTGGAGGGGAGATTGTCATATTTCTTCTATCAAGTCTATATATTGTATCCCTAACGGGTCCCTTAATTCAAAATTCACCGCTAATCCTAATTTTGAATTTGAATTTTGGGATAGCCATTCATTAATTATTCGCCCCCACTACTTATTATTTGTTCTCCCGCCTCGTGGATTTCCTCGTATCACATCTTCTAATGATTGGCTAGAGGTGGCCCCTTCCGTGCTGATATGATATGAGATTCGGTAGTTGCCTTCCCGACTTTTATTTATCCTCTTATGCATTTATTCGAAAGCATTTCGGGCGATCCAAGCAGCCGCTTGAAGGGTCGTGATCCTCGCTATCCTTGCTATCCCGGCCCTTATGTTGGTTATGAAGCTATGATCGCCCCTTTGTTGTGCTTGTATGCACTTGAGTTTATAGTGGTCCTGATACCGCTTGGTGGGACCAGCCGCTATCCTCGGTGTACTGCGGATGTCGCTACCGGGTCTCCGTGAACTTATTCCATCCGCTTTATACTCTTACGCTTCGCAGCTTTGCAAATTATGCAATTTTTGTATTTTTCGAGTTTATAGTGGTCCAGATTTACCAGTTGGTGGGTCTAGCCCTCGCTATCCTGGTGTAGGGCGGAGGCTGAGCCTCTCTGTCCCGTAGCTTATTCTGTCCATCTTTTACTCTTATGGTCTTGCGACCTTTGTAATTATATTTGTGTTTGGATTTGCAATGGTCCAGTTTACCAGTTGGTGGGTCTAACCCTCGCTATCCTGGTGCGCGGCGGAGGCTGGACCTCTCTGTCCCGCAACTTATTCCGTCCACTCTTACTCTTATGATTTTACCTTTCCCATGTAATTCCGATGTCCGTTCCCCTTGCTATTTTTGTCATCTATGTATCTCTTTACTTCCCTTTACATCTCTGTCCGTGTACCTGTCTGACTTGGCACCTATTTCTGTTAACTTGTTTTTCTCTCCCGTTGTCATGAGTTCCTCCCGAGTCCACTACCTTCGCCACCTTTTGTGCTCAGTATTGGTTCACGCCGTGTCCTAGTCTATAGCTGTCCGTTGGTTGCTTTTGCCATATCTAGAGCATTTTTCCATTTTCATTCGACTCTTCCCTGTGTCGATATCATGTGATTTTCATCTGTTTACTTATCCTTTTGCTGCTGAGCCTGCTATCCCATTACCTGCTTTTTGAGTATTTCCTGCTGCTGTTTACAATACCACTTCACAATTCTGGAAAATGCCACTTCACAGTTCTAGGGAGTACAATTCTGGGGAATACAATTCATTTATGTTGTATTCATATATCAAAATAATTACAATGCCATCCCACCATATATATGTATTCGTTGTATGCCGCCACCTTTGTATTCGTTGTTGTTTCCCGCCGTGTCATAGCTTATAGCTTTTCTGTTGGTTGCTTTTGTCGTATGTAGATCCTTTGCCGTTTTAGGTCGACGTGTCCCTGTGTCTATGTCCTATTGATTTTTCATCTGTTTACTAATCTATTTACTGCTGTGCTACTATCACGTTTCTTGTTGTTGGATGGATCCTACTACTGCTGTTTAAACTACCAATACACAATTCTAGAAAATACAACTTTATTCTTATGCCAATATAATTACAATGCCATCCCCCAGGTTCATGTGTCCAGGGGGTGCGTTTCAGAAGCCGATTCATTTCTCTCTTCTTTGCATGATCCCATACCACTAGAGGAAAGCTTTTGCAGAATCATAGCAGAAAATATGAAGATAGGACCGATTGATCAAAATAAGACTAGAGCACAATATTGAAAACAGAAAAGCAAAGCAAAACAAAACAAAGGTAGACAACCCCGGTGTTCTCCACCCGCTCCCATCCTTGCTAAACTGCCCCTGGTGCTCTTCTCATCACTTCGGTCTGCTAATTCTTCCCTTCTTTGCTGATGTCTCCCCATCCTTCTTTATCTTCTCAGAATTTCTGGCTAACAGAGCCCGACAAGTGTATTCTACTGGGTTCTTTTCGCAGCACTGTACACAAACCTTTACGAAATCTCCTATTATCAAATCATGCTTATAGTTTTCAGATTTTTGGACTGAAGCGTGCATCTGCAGCATATGAAAACATTTCACCACTCTATCTTTGTCCCTCCTCCTCACCGTATCGTTCCGGCCGGCTAGAACACCCAAATATTCTAATAATTTCAGACTGTATCCAAGATCCTTCATTGTTTGGCGCTGCGGGTGGATCCCCTGCCACGTAACAAACAAGGACTCGCCCAATCAATGCATGAAGTAAGACCCTTTTCCAAGCATAGATACCCCTCCTCGCAGATGCACCACGCACCCTCCTCCTCTAGTTCTGGGATTCCAAGGGACAAGAAGATTTCCGGGTTTCCTCAAGGCTTCTTTTTTTTTACCGCCTGCCCGCTCATCCGCACTTCTAACACTCTCTTTCTCCATCTTGCTCGAAAGGAGAGATTCTCGCCTTTGTGGGCGCTTCCTCTATGGACTACTGCTAGAACCCTAAAAAGTCAAGGTGCTCTTGTTTTCTTTGTTATGCAAAATATTAGAGGAGACCAGCCATTTTACTTTCTAATGATAGATTTCAAAATTTGCTTCAAAATGAGTACTTTTAGCTATGTTCTTCTCGCTTCACATAAATGCCAATGTTGTTTTGCATCACCGTCATATAATAATTTGGGATTACTAGTGAATTTGGATACAATAATTTGGATTTACTAGTGAATTCGAATAGTAATAATTTGATTTAGTGGTGATATCAACTAAATCCAAATTAATGTATGAAAGCTGATGCAAAACAACACTGACATTTGTAACTAGGGAACATAGCTAAAAAGTACTCATTTTGAAGCAAATTTTGTTTTATCTGTAGTGAAAATTTAGATGGCTACGCCTCTCAATTTTTGCATAACAAAGAAGCCAAGAGCATACCTAAACTTGGGCCAAACCAATCAAAGGTAGTTTCAGGTTCTCAATGTTTGAACTGTGGACCTTATGTGCACATTTGCCATTGTAGAGGACAAGAGCTTTTTTGTTGCATGATACAATGCCTTTTTGAAGAGTACATTTTCCCCAAATATCTAGATATAGAGTTACCAATAACAGGTATCTTATGTGAGTGGTATTTTAATACTTAAAATAATCCAAATAGGGGATCATACATTTCATGTAGCAATCATTATCATCGCTATTTTGTTGGTAATTTGAAAATAAGGGGTCCAAATGTGAGGGTCCTTGAGGGGCTATATTTTTTATGGATACTAGTAAGGTTCGTGTTTGTGTACTTGTAGCTCAGTTACCTTCTGATAAGATCTAACAATATTAATATTATTGACACCCACCATAACGTTTGCAAATGCTTTTTTCAAATTTTTTGTTCGAAAATAAAGTTTCAATCGAAAAATAGATTTTTATGGCAAACCATCATTAAAAGAAAAATTATCCATCACTAAAGATAAATAACAAAAGGGGTAGTCGAAGGCCTTTTTATTTTTAAAAAGGCCATCAAACAAGGAAAAGATACAATCTAAAATAGGCAAGGACCTTCATTTTTTGAAAAGGCCACACAAATAGATTTTTGTGGCAACCCATTGTTTTAAGAAAAATATCCAAGTCACTAAAGATAAAAAAAAAAAAAATGAAAGTCTTTTATTTTTGAAAATCCATTACAACATTGCATGCTTTATAAACAAGAAAAATGTGCAATCTAAAATAGGCAAAAACTTTTTATTTTTCAAAAAGCCAACACAACTTTTTAAAACAGCTACGATAACTTTTTAGAAGGATGCAACGAACACATCACCAAATCTTGACCAGCATCAAACATGACTAACAGTAGAATCTGACTCGATTGCCAAGTTTCAAGGTGATGGTCGATAGAGCAGCTGCAAGCGAAGAGTCCTCAGGTAAGAAGCCATGAATTTAACTGCCATTACCATTGCCACTGCCATGAATTTTGGCAGGGAAATTTATGGGAGGACTTCTACAGAAAGTTGCTTGGATAAAGAAGGGAGATTGCCATAACGTAGCTCCGCGACGGCTGCCAGAATATTGTATTAACTAAGCTTGCGTGAGAGCATCCACAAACAATGGGAGCAGAGGCAAAAAAGATTGAACTTTTTAATTGTGGTTGTTTATGGGATTTGTGATTTTTGGATTATGAAAAGCAAATATCATGTACTTGATATTCTATTTAAAGCTTTACGTGTTATTTTTTTAGTTGCCAATGTTTTTTATTTTCAATTTTTGATTTTGAACCAAAATACAACATCTTCCATAAACAACTATAACAAAAATTACTAAGGCTTTTAAAGTTATTTCTATAAGTAGTAAGGCATAGGAATGGCTTAGCTAACTGTAGCACCAGTTTTCTCGGGTTCATCAACTAATTTCGTCTATCACCTTTAGAATTGCATTGCGATGTGGTTTAGATGCTTTTAAGAAAGCCTTTTTGAAGGCCTATCCCTTTCCATTATTTATAGTAAATTTAGAACCTTAAAGATATTAACATGCCCCTTTTTTTATTCCATGTGTTTTTGTTTAGCAGCTTTAAAATGGTTCAAAGAATGCCTTCGTAAAGTGGCCAGAATATTGCAACCATCTTCTTCAAGTTTTTATATGCGGATTTTGTTGAGCGCTCTTGTTCATCTACCATCCGGGTCAGTGGACATGGTATAAAATGTGATATCTAGTGAACATCACCAAAGTACCCATTGACAGCTTAATGTGCAAATGCAGTTACAACAAAAAACACTATGGGTTCAGTAGTTATCAGCAAAGCACCTTCATAAAATGCCACATGAATCACTAGAAGCCAGCTATAAGAGGTTCTGGTAGAAATGGTATTGTGAATCACTCTTACTCATGTATGGTCCATTGTGTTTTGGAAGCAATTAAAGAAGGCTGAGACTAAAATAGCTATCAAACTATCTTGAAGGGCGTATCTTTGTTGGAGTAGCCGTTTTAAGTAAAGAGACTGCCATCGCCAAACAATGTTATGAAGAATTTTATATGAGAGCTTAGCCTCTAATATCTCAGCATAGAAATTTGTTTCTCTCACCAAAGTAAATATTATCCTTCTCAATCAATGAAATCTTGTCATTTCCAAAATCATTGCACTCAAGTCATTGGATAAATTGTCATTTCAAAGTTGAAAAACAATACCATGTTTGCCACATCTGAAGATATTTATTTTATCTAACACATGAAAGGCTTGTAAATTTCTACATAAGATACAATGAAGACTATAAAGGCAAAAAATAGAAGGACGCTAAACCCCGCCAGACCGGGTCACGGATTCGAGATGGGCCAATGCACTTGATGTTGTGTGAGTTGTACTTGATGTTGCATAATCAATGAAATGTGCCCTTCAAACAAAAAGGTGAAAAATAGAAGGATTTGGACATGATAAATACAGTAGCATTTGTGACAACCATATGGGTATTATACTCGTATATATACAAAGATGGTCACCGTTGTTGCATAAATCAAGATTCAAACTCGCAAAATTTCAATTTTAAGCCATACATCTTTGCCAAGTGACAATTAACATGCAACAAAAAAAATGGCACTACCATTTTTTTTTTTTTGAAAGATCAAATTAACTAATATTAATCCAGAATAAATACAAGATGAGCGATATTAGGGTACTCCCCGCCCACACCGGAGAGTAGTACCCACCGCATGTATACCTATCTACCACTCATGACACAAACCCGCCAACACCGCTTTACAATTAGGTGAGTTCTTTCCCGCATCACGCTTTGAACCGCTTCTTCCGAGGGGACGCCAGGTAAGAAAGATATAGTTTGTACCTCAACTGTGGGATCAAAGCCCCAGGCTGCACCTCCGCATTCATGAACACCTTCATGCGTCGCCGCTTCCAAACCATTGTTGCAATGGAGTTTGAACTTTGATCCACATGTAGCGGCTATATCTATCAAGTTTATAAAGGGTGATATATGGAGCAAGGGCATCCTTGAAATAGTAAGCAACTCCACCACAACCTATTGATAGCCTTTTGGTAAAATATTCCCATGTTTCCATGAGCAAAAGGATATCCATATCTTTTGCAATGGAATTCAGGCCATCACCTTTACGCCAGGAGAAACCTCGACAATTCCAAGACACCAACTGAAGGCATATTTCCTAGGAAGATACATTTAAAGTATGAGTCGTGTGAACTAAGGAGGCTTGAGCTATAGAGGCAGCAATAGCAGTAACAGCAGCAGCAACAACATCAACAGCAGCAAGTAAACCATTAATAACATCATGAGAGGAAGGGCCTTGAGCATGAGAAGATGTGGTGGATGCAGAGGATGGAACATCAGAATGCACATTTGCAGCTTTGGCATGTGCATGTGAGATGGGAGAATGGACTCCAACATCAACAGTATGAGTGGTCGTAGCACGATGAAATGCGTCAGCAAAGGTTGCATATGGTGTAAAGATGCGTAGTTTTTCATAGATCAATGCAGCCTTACCACCATTCATTTGAATGTTCTGACCTTTTGTAAATCCTTATATCTTGCTAATTGATATGACCTAGTCAGATCAGAATCCAAATACAGAGATGTCCCTTTCAATCGCTTGGTCTGATTTAGGATATCCATTTTCGTATTCAAATTTGGTACTGTAAATTTCACTATGTGGAGCGGTGAGGCTGCAATGCTCCTACCCTGTAAGCAGTAGTGACAACAACTAGTGTCGTAATGTTCAATTTAGCCAACATCAAAGTATGTACCTTCTGTTGCAAGTCCTCTAATGCTTCTTTTGGCATGCCACGAATCACCAAATTACACTGATGGTTGTGCCTATCAATGTATTCTCTACACCTCTGAGCAGACGCAGATGCAATACCTATTATGTGGGAGTGTCAAAATTGTGAGGAGGATGTATTAGGCACAAATCTCACATTAGGATCATTATGCTTTGGAGAAGAAGCTGAAGGTGTCTTGGTTGCATGAGAATAAGAACGTTCCAAAGCAGTAACTCGACCAAATATTTCCTTGGCAAGCTTAGTCACTTGGCAGGTTAGGCTTTCTTCCAATGCTCTCATGCGAGTATTACAACTAGTAGATATGGCGGAGTAAATCTTGCCTCTGCTTACATATATAAGCACAATTTCATTATAATGGATTTTTTTTTTTTTTTGTAAACTGAATTTTTTTTATTGTAGACCTTATGCAGGGGTTGTATACACGTGTACAGTACCTGTGTATCATACATATGTTGTGTACACTACATGAATATTTAGAAAACATATTAGCACAATATCATACACCGACTTCCAAACACAATATGTATAGCAAAGGTTACGGGAGAATACGGTAGTATGGTCAGCCCCTTCCCCTGCAAGGTCTAACCTACCCAGCTGGGTTAGGAACCCAGAGCTCACGTGTATCCCAACCTGATGTATCCTACCGTGATGGGATACCTAAACAATATAAAAAGTAATTCCACATAATAAATTTCATGGAAGAAGAGCGGACCTAACTCCATAAAGTTGTTGTACTGTGGTAGTACTTGTTAATAAGACTATACATCCGTCCCTTTACTAATTTCACGAATGACCTCCAAAGATGTATTGATCCGTAGAGTGTGCATAATAACCAGAAGAAAGCACAGCCCTCAACTTGTGTAGCATCTCGGCCCGGATGAGGAGATAATTCAAGAATTCCCACTAATGTAAGTGTCCTCCAACATTCGATGGATTAATTTCCGCCAATAGTTCATGACCACAAGGAAATCGCCGAGAATAAAGTTGATCAACCGCCTTGGCGAGGGGATAGGTTCTATCATTACAAAATTAAAATTCGGCGACGATAAAGTCAAAAAATGCGTATTTTTTAATAAAATCGTGATTTAGCGATATAAAAACCTCGCCCGGCGGAAAAAAAATTCCCAGACGTCTGCCGAAAAGCTTCATGAAAGCTCAGACGCTGAAAAAAAACCAGCGTCGAAAAATCTGAATTCTCACGCATAAAAGTACTGGTCGACTTTCGTCGACGCGAAAACTTGATTCAGCGTCTGAAAGTTTTTTCGCTTCGAAACTATTTCGGCTCTAAACCTGGCTGGGCATCGTTCAAGCAGACGCTGGTTTTCCACGTTTGGCGACGCTGGAAAGTTTTCGCGTCTGGCGAATCTGTTTTTCACGTCTGTGAAATTTTTATATTCAGCGGCCAGCGGATTCGGTTTTTAGCGCCGCCAAACAAGGTATTTCTAATGCCCAACCTTGCAATTTGCCACCCAAAACCTTTTTTTTGTTTTTCTTAGTTTTAGGGTTTTTGTTGTTTTTTGATAGGTAGGCGAGTTAGGTCCTTGATTAGGCCCTCGCTTTTTTGCCCCCCTGTGGTATGTGAACGATGGTGAGTGCCTTGTCTAAATGGAATTGAGCTTGACCTATTTTAGAAAAAAAAAAAAAAAAATAATAATAATAATTTAAGCAAATAATAATTTAAGAGTAAAAAAAAAAAAAAAAAAAAAAAAAAAAGAAATTGGTTGCCTTCCCTTAAACAACAACCGAGAGGGGCTTTTAGGGTTAGCGGTGTTGCCAAGAGCATAGGCATGCCCTTTGCCCGGTATTGCCGCATTTATTTGGCGCCATGCCGGGGGTGGGTGGCAATCTTTGAAGCTTAAGGCAACTAGGGTCTCCCTTTAGTAAGAGTATAACCCTCACCGACCCGTTGTTGGCCTTGTCCGCATTGGTGTCGAAGGTGTGCGTTGTACTTTTATTAAGGGTTAGGAGAATGTTTTATCAATTCACACCTAGTTCCCGATGGTGTTGTTGATGAAAGTCCCACACTAATATAGGAACCGGCGTATGTTTTGATAAGCATTCGATTGGTCTCGTCTTTTGAAAAAAGCGTGACCTAGGACAAGTGCAATGCATTTAAAACTTGCTAGCCTTGCATTTTGGAAGTAGCTGGGCTATAGATCATAAATGTGTTTTGGTCCTTTTATTTGTTACCCTATCCTTGGCCTTGCACATACATACTCATGTTAGGGTCTTAGTGTAGGAAGCATAAAATTAGTGTTTTGTTTTGGTTAAAGTGAGTTGATTTACCCTCATGTGCTAAGCACTAAATTGAAAGTTTTATCTTTGCTTGACTTGTAGGTGTTCTTTGTTGTCAGTTATGTGACATTATGAGTCGCATTTTGCTAGCACACTAGAACAATCCCTTAAAACAAGAAGTATGACTTGAAGAGAGAGCGGAAGTTAACTTGCAAACCAAATGTGGCATTAGTGTCTCGGATAGAGCTGCAAACCGAGAGAGGCATTGGGCGTCTCAAACACAGGCCTCTGGTAGCCGCAACTGAGTCATCTTCTGCGGACCGCCACAGAGAAAAAGTAGACCACAACAAGCATGGTCTACTTTGAGACCAATTTCATGAACCGTTGTGTAATCGGTATGCAATGCCTCACCTTCGGGATTTGGAATTGATTACTAGCGGTGAGGAAGGATGGCTAGACTACCATGGGGGCTGGTAAAAGATGCCGAGAGGGCTTTTAAGCTTCGAATGATGGAGCTAGAGCCCGAAAAGAGTGAGCAAGAGAGGTATACATGGATAGTGGGTAATATTAGCCGCACTACCGCAATATGATCTGAAGTTGCAAATTTGAGTAGTCATCGCTTGAGGCTAGAGTTGAAAGAAAAAGCCAAAGACATGGAATGCGGCGTGGACCAACAGAAAAATTGAAGAAAGAGGCCCATCAACCCCCATCTTGTTAAAGAAAGTGTTGGCGCAAACCATAAAAAGCCAAACGCCCACGGTGAGACAGATAGGGAGTGGGAAGCTCGTAGAAGAGCGGTGCCAAGACTACTTGGTTTGCCATGGTAGATTCATCACAAATAATAAAAATGGACAAACGTAATTGGTTCTCGGTTCATATGGTGCAAAGTGTATAAGTGCAATATTTTAGGGTCTAGTTTTATTAAGGATGAACCTTATTGTGTAAAAAACTTCAACATAATAATTTTCAGCATAGTACGTAACCCAATAAGTTAGTGGAAGCTATCTCAAGAACATGAGGGAGTCAGAATGCAAGTTAGGCACTTGGTATATATCTGTTGCATTGGTAGCACAACCGCCTAGAAAGACAAGGCTTAATTTTCCCTTTTGGAATGGAGGTTCGTTGGCAACCTTCTTTACAAGTCATGGGTCCAATGCCTTTCTTGAGCTTGCATTTAAGAAGTTGGGAGCCGTCCCCGAGTTGAGACGGGACTTGAGGCTGCTTGAGGAGCCAAAGAAAAAAAAGAATTATTTGTTGCCTCTAGGGTTGGGGACTTAGCAATGTCATTCTCAGAAGCGAAAGACTCTGAAAAGCTCCATCAAGAAAGATATTTGCATATGGACTTGCATCCGGCAATATATTGCTCCATTTTGATTATGGAAAGGAGAAGGGATGTATTAATCCTCAGCCGTATACATTGGCATTTGTGATTGGGGTGAATCGAGGTTGATCCACGAGGCGGTGGAGGTAAAACGATGGCATTACAAAGGGTATGGATGGCGAAGGTAAGAAAAGAATTGAGATGGAAAGGGCCGGCATCCATATATGCATGATGATCTTTTTTTGGTAGTGGCTCAAGACGATGCCTGCGCAAGGGTTGACTTTGATTTACACCTGGCAGCGTACATTGTCTACTACTTAGGTGACTTTGCTAGTAAGCACTCCTACATGGAGTCAATAGGAAACTTGGAGCAAAGAAGGCAAGCATCGGAGAATGTCGCGACTATTTGAAACATTCGCGTTGAGTCGCCAATGAGGGACAAAACCGCGAAAATTTGATATGGCCCAGCTACTTGACACAATGCGAGCGATTTTCATTGCTCTCCAATTCCGTTACGAGGCCACAATTGGAATCAAATTGATTCTTCAACTTGGCGAGGTGGCGACGATGCATTAGACCAAGCTGGTCCTAGTCACGCCTAGCGTGCATATTCACCACATTCAAACATCCTTGTATTACATAATATTCCAACTAAATTCATTAAACACTTATCCGATGCTACATGAAAGATTATTGTCTATGTGTGTTGTGTAGCTTAGTTTTCCTTTTAAATGTTTTTTGTGTTATTTATTCTATGCTTTTTATATGTCGCAGCTAACGAACATTATAAAGACAAGAAGTCAAAGCACACCTATACAAGTCGGTCGATTGCACCTATAGAAGTCGCCAAGCAGTCAAATTATGTCCCACGACGAGGGCACGAGAATTGAATCACACACAGGAATGTCGGTCGTCGCCGTAGCCAGAGATCAAGATGGATTTTTCGTTTCCCTCTAATTTGAGGACCCCCTCTACTCGATCTCCTTGGCATCAAGGGTTGGAGAAGCAGCGAGATGTCACCTGCCGGCAAATGGAGAGAGTGCGGCCGACATGCAAGAAGCGAATGAGTTCACCTGGCCCGAGTTAAGAAGGTTGCGTCGATGGATGAAGTTTCAAAGAGGATAATTGCACCATCACGGAGGGTGCATAATGTAGCCGGGCGGGGCACGGCTATTGTCCAAGTGAAGCGGATTACTGACGATGTAATCACAAATTTGGACAAGAATGAGTTTGAAAGTGAGTGGCCTAGTAGACGGGGTAAGTATAAGGCTCACGAGTGCAAGAATCTTTGTGGTTCGAGCAAAAGCACTCGGCGTCATGTCCAAGTGAAGGGACATTTACCCCAGCGGTGAGTTTAGTAAGAGTTTTTGGCGCAAGTATACTCTGACTTGTGAAGGAAGTGCCCGTAAATTATGGGGAGTAGGAAATGGAGGCAAGGGAAGCGGTAGTGGCAGCACGAAGAGGGTCAAGCTATCGGAAGATAGCGAGAGGGGAACCACATGGTGAGCCCATCACCATTACATACCTTGTTGCTTTGGCTTATCCAACTTTGGAGGTGACGGGGTAGCCGGGCCGGAGCCGTGAATGACCTTTGTGGATATTCGACCCAACTAGAGAATGAGAGAAGCCGAACCCGACACTTTACGAGGAGAATATTCGCTTTGAAGGACCGTGCCGATGGGTATGATAAGATGGCCATAATTAGAGGACGCTAAACGGCAACTAGCGGCATTAAACGGAGGCAACGGTCCTTAGAAAAACAACGAGCACTTGCGCAATTTGACCAAATCGTTGACTCGACCCTTTTAGGGTGACTTGGCGCGTCGATATCCTATCTCCCTCATGCGAGTATTTGTATGAGAGTCGATTGGGAAGAGCTAAAGGTTGTTGATTACAACATTGCCAATTTTGTGGTGACAACCCTGACAATGTGGGCTGGTACACTCTAGGGTGTGGGCATCGTATGCACATGCGATGTGTTCTTGATTGGATGTTGCAAAGCCGCTTCATCCAACCTTGCAAGGCGGATGGATTTTTCCCGAGTTACAATATGCCATATTTAATATGCAAGGTCGCATGCCGCGTTGCCACATTTGACCTTCCAGCAGGAGGGATGGGCGGATGCACACTTTTCAAACCTTTCGCGAGATGGAATTGTGGAGGGGGTGGAGGAGCCGCGTGAAGGAGAGACGATTGCGACATTAACCAGTTCTTACCACCACCTCCCGGGGCCTTGGTGGTGATTATATTGATCCAAATGACCAATGAAAATGAGATATTACATTTTTAGACATGCCAAATTTTGACTGTATCATTTTGTGAATGGCGGGTATAATGACGTTATTTCAAACAAGGTGTAATGATGTTATCAAAGGATCGAGGTAGTGCTCATAGTAAAGGCGTCGCGGTTTTGTTGCTTTTCAGCGATGCTGAAAATTTTCGGCCCGGAATTGTTTTCCAGGTATTTTTTTATGTTTTATCACGGCAAATTTGTGCCAGTATCATTCAATTCATCATTATTCCGGTATAAAGCGTCTGATATTGAACCTATCCACGGTCTCCTTCCCCACCGTTGTCCGGCTGTCTTTTTCTTTGGGGGCGTCATTATGACGACTCACGAGCATCTTCACTTCTCCACGAGCGAATGAGCCCCCGGCTACGCTATTGTGGTTGCATCCGGAGTTGGCCGGGAAGGGTATGGTGGCCTTCGATCACTTCCTCCACACCTACGCGGTAGTCCTTTCGATATCTCCTTGAAGTGGCATTGTGTCATTTGCCCCACAACTCCCTTTGCTACTAGATGTTCATTAAGGAAGAGATACACAACCTGCACAAGGATTTGGTAGTGTTAAAATCGAGTAAGGAAGGCGAAAAAAGCAATGCAAATGACTGGGGGACTCCCATTCAATGGTTACAAGGACAATAAAATTGGGCGGGTGCCCTTTTTCACGTTATGAGGTGTTTAGATTCCCCTTGTATAAGGTTAGTATTGGATGCGAAGTCTCACAATGGGTAGAAAAGAAGGTTCTCACTCGAAGAGGCCATATCCACGCACAAATTGGGCCCCAATTGTTCGTGGTGGTAGAGGAGCCGTAAAGTAGGCACACACTCCGCCCAATTTAATTTAGCTGTCACCAAGAGAAAACACATTCGAGATACAGCTGGCCCACCCGGACAGTTTCACCTATCTGGTCATCTACACAAAAGGACAATATGGGCGACCGCCCAATTTGTCCCCATTGTTTAAATTAGGCGGCCTTAATTTGAACCGAATCGGCTTATATAAAGGGTATTATTGATGCAATGGTCTCACAATGGGTACAAAAGAAGGTTGTCGCTTACGAAGCGAGGACATATCAGCGACAAATTGGCGCCCGCCCATTTGTTCGTGGTGGTTAAAGACCCGTGAAGTAGGCGAGACTCTACCCCAGCCCAATTTAGTTGTCACCAAGATAAAACACCTTCGAGATACGGTTGCCCATCCCGGCGGTTTCACCTACACCGGTCACCTACACATACACACTAAAGAGAACTAAGGAGGCGGATTACTTAACCGGAATTTATCATTGAGCTCCCAAAACAAATACAATCGAGCATTGGAAGGGCCTCGACTACAAACAAGGGTTAATGGAGAAAATAGCGGAAAATACACAAATCCCCCGCATGACAATTTCGGGAAAAGGGCGGACCGCGATCAAATTTAGAGTTTATGTAAATGTGACAAGAACCAGTGAATGAGGAGGAGTAAATCAAGGGTCAAGCCATCGAAAAAGGCGTGAATGGAAAGGTGTGAATGAACAAAGTGCTTGAAGAGGTGCGAATGAACAGCCGTGAATGGAAAGGCGTGATTGATAAAATCGGGTCACATCACATTTGGCAAAGAATTACACATCGAGGTATGGCGAATTTAAGCGTGGAGCAAAGACAAACCTTTGGAGATCTCGGGCCATGAATATGAATCGTGAAGATGTTTGCGTCTTGTAGAAAAGATAGTAGCCAAACAAGGCACTTTGCCGGAAAAACAAAGGTTTGAAGCGCATTTACATTTAAACATGAATTCCCCCAAAATTTGAATGTAATTTCCCCCAATTTTTAAAGTTAAATGTCCCACCTAATTTCGAAATAATGTGTCCGCCCCTAACTTTGAAACACAAGTTCCGCCTTAAAGCACGTCGACATACGCATGACTCAATTAATTTTAAGTGGGCTTTTAAATGACAGATTTGAAATTCAAAAAATCCGCACTCATTATTAAGGTCCACAATTAATTCCTCACGCCGAACCCATCAACGGTCCATTTTATTTCAAAGGGCCAAGCTTACATGCACGACACTTGTCTTAAGCCCCAAGAGAGGTCCATAACCCTTTAAAAGCCCCTCATTCTCCTCGATTGCAGATTTAGAAAATTACGTACTTCTTTGGCGCTTTGTGCTCAGCTAAACACTTGCCGCCTTCATATTTCTTAGCCCGCGAAAGTCGTTCTCGGCCCGCACTATACTCCGAACCCGTTGTCGAAGCCGGATCGAGCTCTTGGCCTTGTGTCTCTCGACGGCTTGTCAGCCATCTGTTGGCGCCTTCCCTCTGCATTGACCTATCGCACAGGTACCCACGTACACCCAAGGAATTCCTAGCGATTGATGGCATCTCAGCCCCACCGCCGTTGGCAAGGTAGGTGGACTACTTTCTTAATATAAACTTGGCGCTTGCACGATTAAGTATCCCGCTATAATATCTCGGACATATGAACATCTTCTAGATGCCTCACTTGGTCCCCACCGGATGCATACACAGTATGCGAGGCAATAGGGCACCCAATTGCTTCCCTTAGGGTGTTTCATTTTGCAAAACATTGGACTTTTTCCCTAACACCAGCGTTAGGCGGGCCCAATTTACTTATCCCTCACACCAATGTGGGCGACGCCCGGTTGCCTATCGGACACCAAAGTGGGCGGGGCCGCCCGGTTGCCTATCCCTAGAGCACGACTACCTTGGATGGTAGACTTGGGCAGACTAAATTGAAGCCGCCCAATTTACTCTACCCAAGTCTACCATCCAAGGAAGTCGCTTTCCGAGATAAACAAGCGTCCATGCCCCTTTGGGTGAGGGATAAGTAAATGGGCGCCCAATTATATCGCGTGGGGATGCGGCAAAAGTGGTGCTTTAATTTGGCCCCCCGGGTGATACAATCGTCTCCTCTCGGACTCAAGGCTCACCATGAGTTGAGCCAGAGCAAATGGTGGCCCCAATTTGGTGTCGCGGATCGGATAGGCAAATTGGTGGGCGCCCAATTTGCCTCCATCGGAACAAAAGCCTCTTCAGCCCCCAAGTCTCCCAAGTACTAACACTACTTTCCGTTCGCTTGGGAATTAATATGGCGCTAACAAAGCGGTGCTTTCGGGTTCCCTACCTGGGACCAAATTTGCGAGAGCTATTGCAATAGAGAATGCAAGAACGAAGAAGAGAAAGAACTGTTCTTTGGCATCCGTGTTGTGCCCAATGAAATTTTGATTCTTTGAGGAATGGGTCTCGGTGCATAGAGATAGGGAATATTCATCCGGGTCCCCGGACAAACCACCTCAAGGATCTTCTGCTTTTCTTTGGCAAGATAGGGGCAGGGAAAAATGAATTCGCCCGTATCGTCATCGACATGGAGGTCTCCTTTGAGAACAAGGATGACTTCCTCATCGGCGTTGAAGACACCGTAGATCGGACTTTTGTCCGTTATAAAGTTCCACTATCTAAGTGCGAGCCATGTATGATGAGCGCGAAGTATAAAGGAAAGCCCACATTCTTGCGCCGAAAGGATGGGCTTTGGACTCATATGAAAGTTTAGAGCTTTCGGGCATCAAATCAAGAACCCGATATTTTGGATGGCTACTACGTGTGGGGCATGTGGATATTAGAGCACAAAACGCGAGAAAGAAAGCGAAAAGCACTCCCGCGAGTATCGGGGGCAAAACCAACCTAAAGTGTCTGATACTAAGTGGCTTAAGTCTAGATACAAAGAAAGGTGAGACAACCAAGCCAGGGGGCAAAGCGCAAATGGAGCCCGTCTGCCAGATCAAGAAGGCGAGGACACCGCTAAGGCTATTCACCGGTAAAAGTTGCCACTAAACTTATATTCGGTGGAATGAAGAGAACATCAAGGTCGCCCGTCATGCGAAAAGAGAAGAGGACCAGCCGTCTAAGAGGAACCCCTAAAGCGCATGGGGAAAAGATTTAGGTGGTCCGTCGAAGAGGCTAAGGGAGCGATGTTATCCGCGAGCCCAAACTTCGGAGAGGGAGTCCTTGTCTTCTTCTTCATCGAAGAACCCGGAGAGTAGCCGGCAGATCGTGAAGTTCACTCCATCTGGTGGCGGCGTCACTCGGAGAAGCGGACATGAGTTGTCACAAAGCGCCATAGCAAGCATCAAGCACAGGAGAGAATCTACCCCGGGGGGTGGGCTTCAGATTGAAGTCAATGTGTTCAAGATGCATAAAGCCCCAAATATGACTTGTAGGGTCATAAGTCCAGAGCACTTGGACACTCTCTACCGAATCGTTTATCAGCCATCGGATGCACCCTCCACGTCTGATGATGTCGTGCCATTCGATCCACGCAGGGCCCGCAGCAATCAAGTGGAAGAAGTCGGAGGATGCGCAAAATGCGAGAATCTTGGATTGTTAATGGCAACCATACGACCCGCTTTGCTCAACCGCTTGTCACACAAGCTTTGGCATGGCCTCCTCAAAGGAAGCACTTGGCGAATCGATATTCTTTTTCTATGCCAAAAGGAAATGCCGAGTCCCGGCGGAAATCTCCAAAGAATCGAGAATGCGCTCGTGTAAGCCGGGAGAATAATGACATAACAAAGACTATACCGCGAGGAAGTATTTTTCGAAGAAATTCAGCGGCGCCGCCAACCCGCATTCTCGGGGAAGCCTAAGAAGGGCAAGCGTGGGCACTCCCGTCGATTGGGCGTATTACGTAAAGTGCACTACCACCATTACTAGTTCACACTTATCCACAAGTTCTAAATTGAAGCGCCCTACCCAATTTCAGCTTATTAACTCTTTTTCAAATTGGGGCCCAATTTCACGGAAACGGACTGCAAATAGGCCTTCGCCTAATTCCGAAAGCGTTCGGGGGAAATTGAAGCCCCCGAATTCACGGTGTGGATGATCCGAGAGAAATTGGTGGCCCAATTTAGATCGCTAGTGCAAGCAAATTAAGATGATGTGTATGCTTATGCGGTGCCTTCTTTGTCATGCGAGTTGGAAAGGCGTATTTACCGCAAGCGATTAAGAAGTCAACTATGCGTGACTCGACTACTTTGTATATCTTGATGGCGAATGGTGGAATATGTGCACGAAGTTGCCCGGTTATTCTCACGAACCGGTTGAAGGGCGAGAAGGGAGAAAAATTGAGGTGAAGGATAGGCTTAGACTTTTCACCAATAATTCACATCGCCCATTAAAGTCCATGCATCCTCTAGATCTGCAAAGGCTGCTGGCGGAGATCAAGGATGGCACCACATTCTCGAAGGGAAGCAAGGATTATCTTGGGAGACGACTATGAAAGTCGAGCCGGAGAGCTGAAGAAGATTGGAACAATGGAGGCGGGCCCTTGTCCGGATACATGAAGGAAGTGAAGAAACTTCCTTTTCAAGACATGGCTGCCTTGAGGCAAAAAGCTCACCCCATATTCCGCGAGAATCTGATGCTTATGTTCGCAAGTAGCATCGGTGGATGGGCGAAGGGCGAAAGAGATGGAGAAGGAAAGCTTTCCGAGTCCCTCTACGACAAAGTAGACGAATATCTTCTAGGGCCGGTTGAGGAGGGTGGCAAACCTTTCAAGTGTTTCCACGTTAGTCCGCGAGGTTTGTGCGTGGGCGTGGTAAACACTTCGCCCGCTTCATTGGATGCGACTTCAGATATCACGAAGAAATGGCGCAACCCTCTTGAATGGTTGTCGGTCACCGGGCTTTATATTCTCCATGGCAAACAATATAGACTTACGTAGAAGGAGCTTGCGATTACGTGGGTTCATTAGATGTCGTTGATTGATGAGTTCAAGCATCGAGACTTCCCCAATCTTTTCTTTCCCTCCTCTTTGGGCAATGTAGCTTAGTTTACATGCTAAGTTCCATTGTTCAAAGAGGGGTGAAAGCAAGGTTGGGAAGTCTCGATGTCTTGTACTCGTGTCTCTTTCATCCCCGCCCGAGAGCGTGATCCTTCGGGTTAATTGGTACGTTAGTGATTGATGAGTTCAAGCATCGAGACTTCCCAATCTTTCTTTCCGCTCCTCTTTGGGCAATGTAGCTTAGTTTACATGCTAAGTTCCATTGTTCAAAGAGGGGTGAAAGCAAGGGTTGGGAAGTCTCGATGCTTGTACTCAGTCTCTTTCATCCCCGCCTGAGCGTGATCCTCTTGAATGGTTGCCAAATCCGCCATTTGGATGCCATCTGGACCTATAATTTGTACCTCCATTCCTTTGGGTGGCACATGCCATGCAAACCCATTTGGGTATTCGTGAGCATGTGCCACCCGGGAGGAATAGAGTACAGATTATAGGTCCGTGATAGCATTCAAAGCCCAATTTGGCATACCGGTTATTCCCGACTTGGGTGCACCGGTACCTTGTGAACCTTCGATGGATCAGATTCGTCCGGCTGGTCCGAGGGCTATTTGGCCCCTTCGCATGCGTAGGATTACTTCTCATCAGCAAGATTAAAATGCGAAGAGGCAAGCAACAACGGAGGTCGAGGCGGGTCTGATCCAACGAAGGTTTTCGGCAATCTGCGGTTACACATGAAAGAAACATAGAAAGAAACATAGAAAGAACTATCATACATTAACGAAACATTTGTGACAAAAATTATAACCAAAACTTTTTTTATTAATAGTGCGGGGGACGGTTACAATAGTATGAAAATCCTCAAGACCAATTACAACAGATGAAGATACTCATCACATCATTTTTCTAGGCGGCGCCTTCTTCATCGGTTTCATCATTTGCGCCCATCCTCTTCTTCTTTGGGAACCTAGGTTCAACCTCCGATGACCCTTTCCTTTAGTGAAACGCCCTCGAGACGCGTTTTTTTCCTAGCCCATTCTCTGTTTGTCAAGGTAAAGCGCAAAGGTGAGTCCGTTGGATCACGTAAGCCACCGCCATCAACGCATTGCTCGAACACGGCCTTTTCGTATCGGACTCTCGGTATCCTCGCCGGGCGGCTGATCCGTGCGAGAATATGGCTTGGTCTATATCATCTTCGCCATCAACGGCGGGTACGTTGAATGTCTTCATCAACATGGCTTGCAAAGATTTATTGCAAGCATCTCGCCCTCACCGTCTTCAAGTTGTCCTCTTCCACTTGAATCGCATCCATGAAAGGAAACGTAGCTTATCGATTGCGGATGTACCATCATTACGATTCAATAGCCGCCAGGTTTGAGAAGTTGTATACAAGTTTGTCCGCCTTCTTATGTAGCAAGCGACATTGGGTGACACTTGTATGTACTTTATAGGCACTCCAATTCCTCTCACTTGCACTATTGGAAGATACCAAAGAGAGGATAGTCATTGCAATTGCCCGCAAGGTATCGATAACTTGCCCATGGGCTTGCCACCATGCATATGATTCCATATTTGGTTCCTTCTTATGACTCTCCGGTCGCCGTGAAGCTCTTCATCGCCCCACCTTCCACTCGTGTTCTCGGTATTCGGTTAACTTCGGCAATGAAAAGCTTGTAGTCCGAGCTGTTGGGATAGAACATTTTTGCAACCTTCTTCAACGACCCCATCACTTCTTTATCGTATGCTGGTCCATATCGTGGGTTGTGTGGGTCTAAGGCATCGCGCGGCGCCATGAAGATCACCGTATGACTTCTTCCATCGCTCATTGAAGTCTCGAGTAGTCTTTGCTTAGCATAGCATTGTCAAATGGCGCATTGGGACCATCACGTTCTAGGAAGGATTGAATGGAGTGCCAACACCTCCAGACCTTTCCGTGCTTGCCTTCAAGAATCAAGGGTTTTGATGGCATGACAAACGGGTTGCATGCACCTCACAACATTTTTACACCTTTCCAAAATGTCTCCGCCCAAGCATTTCTCGAAGGGCAGCGCTTGTTTAATTGTTTGGCGGCATTTTTTCCCTTTCTCGCCTTCTTTCCCAATCAAAAACTCAGTATGATTAAAGGTTGAGATAATCCAATCACGGCACTTCAGCACTCTTTTCAAGACGGATATAATTGGAACCAAACCGAGTTTGCCGGATTCATGAGTGCTAGGCTCTTCCGACGAATGACTTGTAAATGGCATAAATTGCCTTCCTCTTTGTGATGAATTTTACAAGCCGACGCTTTTGAATGGGATCTTTGAACCACGTGTCCGTGTGAGAACCGAATCCTTCAAAGAATAGGTTCGAGCAATGGCATTGGCAACTAGTAGCATGCAACCCCGGAAATTCGCCTCCAAAGAATTGACCCGCTAGCTTGCAATTAGACGCGTTATCCATTACAACTTGAAATATTCTCTTCGGGTCCAAAACTCTCTATCACGGCCTTTGTTTTACGAAAAATCCAATCTCCGGTCACTTGGTCAGTTTTGGTTTCTACGGTTTTTCAAAAATACTTCACCCCCGGATACACGATCATGAAATTAATAAGATGGTCCTTGTTTACATTGCTCCAACCATCGATCACTAATGAAGCCGGGCCGCTTCACCTGCGACACAACTTCATCTCCACCCTCTCAACCATTTTTCCATGTATTTCATCAACCATCTTATTGTTGGCATGCTTGTATGAAGGCGCTAAAAGCGGTCCCGCTTTGGCAACTTCTTTGGAAGGCTTCTTTCATTGCTTTATGCTCCGTAATATGTGGAGAGACCCAACATATAAAAATGCCTCTACAACCTTCCGGTTGTGTCTTCTTCAATTGCTCGATGTTAAGCAATGATCAACCCTCTGTTGCCGTCCGTCTTTCCACTATTTCAATTGTCTCTATCATTCTCTGTTCTCCCGTGCTTGTACCTATTGACCCTAGTCCGCCCCTCATTCGGTATCTTTGTCCCAACAACGGGGGTGGTATAGTTATCTTCGCCTGCGCGCCTCTCTTGGCCTTTTGAGTATTCAGAACTCGCCTTTTTCTCATATTATTCTTCGCTTTTATGTATCCCATCCAATCGAGACAATCTCTCGATGGCATCCTTTCGCAAGTCGGCAGATCACGGTATAAGTTAGCGACACCGACGCCTCGTTCACGTAAGATGTGAGCTCAATTCTTGTTGCGTAACCATTTACCGATGTGTATCCACAAAACACACATTCCCACTCATTTGCGCCAAACTCTTTCACAAACTCCCATTCTGGGCCTCTTTTCCGACCAAGAACTCCAATGCAGCATCACCATGTGCACGGTTGCAGTCCCTCGCCACGCCTCGCACACGCTGCAGTCCCGCGCACCTCTAGAGGTAGATGCATGACCGCCCGCACGCACCTCAGGTAGATGCATGACCAAGAGCCACCATTGCTCCGGACCGGTGACAATGTCTCTTAATCTGACTCCTTGATTACACGAACTAAAGGAAGACGTATATATGCAAAGGAGCAAGCTCACAATGCATATGTTACGTCGACGTTCCGTGCGAGAATCAAGGGGGGTTGGACGGGACCCTATAGGATATTCTATGGAAGCAGATGCCAACCCAAAATTTTGAAAACCACTGGGGCGGAGTAAACTCAATGCCCAAAGATCCAACGCCGGTCGCGGACTTCGAAAAACGACACCTCAAAGGCAAACCGTTTCCCAAGGAGTATTTTGACTCAACCTGGCGGTCAACGTTCGAGGTGAATTCTAGGGCTAATCACGTTTTTCTTATATATACTATTAACAAGCCACAAAGCGAGGTCAAAGCGATTAGGCGCCAAATATTTTTTGCTTAGTAAATCGGGCAAAACAGCTAGAAAATTTTCGCGTACGCGAAAGGAACAAACCGCGTACGCGAAAATATTTTCGCGTACGCGAAGATTATGTTTAGCGTCGCTTGAAAGTTCAAATTATTTCGCCAGACGCGAAAAACTCTGCCGCGTCGACGCGAAAAATTGCCGTCTGGCGGTGTCGTCGTTACGTCACCTTGAAAAATTGGTTTAAAGTCTGTGACGCTCTTAACCTTCAGCGTCACCCGAAAATTTTTCAATATCGCGGTTTTTGTTGCTTTATTGTCTGCGAAATTTTTCTGACGCCGGAATTGTTTTCCGCCGTATTTTTTGCGTTTTATACGGCAAATTTGTGCCGTATCATTCAATTCATATGTATTCCGTATAAAACGTACAGCGTATTGAACCTATCCCTGCTTGCAAGCTCCTTGGTGGGAATATGGCGCAAGCACCACCCCACGAAATGGTCAAACAACTCATCTCGAGTCGGCCACAAAGAATGCCTGGGGCATGCTTGCAGGCTTTCTGGAGTAGGCTCGGGAGGATTGTGTTAGAGATTAATCATTTGCAAAAGCAAACAAGGAGCAAGGAACACTGAACACGGAGCAAGGAACAAGGAATACGGAGTAAGGAACACGGGGCAAGGAACACGAAGCACGCAAGGAACAAGGAAGAAGGAGCAAGGAACATAGAGCACACAAGGAACAAGGAGCAAACAAGAGTGAGAAGTGAAATCAAGGTGAAGGAATTTATACGTGCGGATCCAATAATGCTGAAGTATTATACCAATAATGCTGAAGTATTATACCAAATATTATACCAAGTATTATACCAATAATGCTTAAGTATTATACCAAAATGCTGAAGTATTATAAAAAAAAATACCAACTAAGTATAGCTATTGATGAATTACCATTATAGTCACAAGAGAAATTACATACATGATTATCGAGAACATGACTGAGATTGAGAGCCTTTAGCTAATGCTATGTCCCCCCACATGTCAATAATGTATTTTGGAATCTGAATAGTTCTTCAATCTTTTGCCATTTGCATCCCATGCATAATGTATAGCATCTAACTTCTCATACCTTGATGGATCTGATGGATTGGGTCGCCCACATTTAGTTAAGCAACATGTATAGTCACGACCAACATGCACCCACCATGATACATAAATATGACCATAATTGGTAGACTCTGGATCCAAGATGGCATCTTCTTTTGTATAGCCCAACCATGTTGGAGTTTCATCGTCTCCAGGTTGGACTAAAACAAACATACCTTTCGTAACATGTGCATGAGGATCAAACTCTTCCATAGACAACGTTGGACGCCCATCTGCTAGCCCGTATCAAGAAGGCAAAGGTCTTACAAGCACGACGACTTCATCGACCTCCAGAGTAAAGGCAACTTGTAGAGGTTCTTGCCTTGTACGCAACCAAAAGTTATCATTTTGAGGTCGTCTTGGAGATACATCTTTCAAACATAAAAGAATCTCGGTTCAGTAATCCGTAGTTGCTTTGTACTATCGTGCAAACATACTCTCTTCTTGATTTTTGCAGAAGGAAGTCCATAATGCTATGTACTTGCTGATGTTGTCTGCCAGGCTAGGGAGATCTTTTAATGTCTTCCTTGGAGGGATATTTTTAGGCACCCCTATTGGTAACGTTGGCTCACCATTTTCATCCTCTTTCCACATTCTTATTCCTTTTTCTGGAATCCACTCTTTATAGGTTGGCCGCATCTTATATTGCATAATGGGCTATTTCCCATCCATTTTAAATCGGAATAGTAATGGGTCGGTATGTCCTATTAGACGTTGGCCTTTTATCATGGATATATCCCTTGACAAAGCCTTTCCAATCTGGAACTTCATCCACAAAATATGGAACAGGAGACTTTGGTGCACTTGCTAAACAAGTAAAGCAACTCAGACAAAGTTAAAGCATCCAATGAACTCATTAACGTCGAAAAATTTCCAAACAATGCATCGATATCGCCATGAGTGTGCCCAACCATCATGAAGCCAACTTGAATCTCATCGAATACCTTAAGTCATGTCAAATAAGAGAGGTAGGAGAACACGTGTCTATTTTTATTTTGACCTGATGCCTTATCCAACTGCAAGTAGAGATTTGGAGGAAGAGGATTGAAGTTTTCTAAGTTGGCACTAGAAGATGAGGGCATCATATCTTGTGTCTGCGCTAGCTTATGCTGCAGTGGTCAAGTGTCTTTTACGGCTTGCATCAATTTGCAATCTGTAGTTCTGCTTTCACACAGATCACCACACTTGTCTTCGTCCAGCAACTCAAGATAGTGTAGGATCCTAGAAAGTGATCCAACATGAAAGTTTGAGTCATCTTTCCAAAGATCAAGAGAGAAATGACCATAAGCCTGTCCACCAAGACCATGTGGCAATGCACCCGTCAAACTGCTCTTTAAGCGATCTCCTCTCCAAACAGGCTTTGCGAGATGATGACTTCTTGATGTGAGTGTTTTGACCTGGTCCATCTTGTCATGTATTATGCAAAGGTGACTTTCTGGTGAACGTGTGATAATGCACGCCAATGTCAATATTGACTCCTATAGGAACGTTGTTCCAACATATGTGCTCGCCGTTGAATTGAAAGGTTGCGCCTCTCCCTTGTATCTTTTGTTCTTTCTAATTTCTGCTTGATGACTACACATATGTTACACTTGGAGAATGTTGTATTTTTTGCTATGCTGACGTCTGGAAACTCTTTCTTCCAAATATTGTAAAAAGAGGGCAAGGTCACACTCTTTCCTGTCAATTCTTCCACCATGACACCCAGTTCCTTATGTATATCCTTCTTATTAAGGATAGAAGGAAGTTTGCGAGTATTCTCCCTTATATCATTCTTTCCTTTTTTGCTTCTATGTGGAATGCTCTCCGCATTCTCATTAATGAAGGTATCAAGCACACTTTCTATAGGTAGTGTCACAGATCTAGGTTCCTTAGAGCCTGTATTACTATGTTCCGTCCGTTTTCCACCTAACTCGAACCTCTTCCTCCATAGACTGAGCAACTCCTAAAGCCAAGCGCCATGCAAATTGATAACATTCCACTCTAGAGACCACTACTTTCATCTCCGAGTGCCTTTATAAGTTACACTCAAACATAAAAAACAAGCGTAATCCTTGCACTGCTTGATCGAGAATAAAATTCTTTTCCTAAGGCACATACTTGCTCTCGGCTCAGTTTTTTGATACATTCTTCCTTGCAGCATGTTGATTTTAGAGCACTCTTGATTTACTTGGAAGCATACATCCTCTCCTCCTTGTTATCCCCCTTTGGTTCCCTCCTGGCCCTCTTCACATATGTATATTTTCTTTTCCTCTACATCAGCTTCCAGACATTCACCTTCTAAATCATCCTCTTCAAGTGCAGCTCGAGTTTGTAAATGTTGTGAAACTGTCCTACCATCACTAAGCAAAACATTACAATTCTCCCAAGATATTAGAAGGCCTCTCTGCACAAGCATGATATGATCTCATATTTTGGTTCCCAATTGGATCCATTATCTTACCCACTGTAAGCCCGACCTTTGATACCCTCAAGAACTCATCGTCTATTGTGACGCTCCCTGAATATATACGACCCCCGGCCGTATACATACGGGGACTTTCCCCTCCCTTGGCAACCAGCTTGCCATGAGCAGGGCCCTCCGTCTGACCTGTGCCATCTACGTAGAGATGCTCGAGTAAAGGACACGGAGGGGTCATTCGGCCCACGCCTTCGGTGGGCTCCTACGTCGCGGAAGCATGAATACAAGGGTTAGCACACAGCATAAATCATATACAAATAACCACCACGAAGGGTGGCGCATCCATCCAAATACCAACGGCAAAGAATATACATCTATGTCTAAGAAAAACACCCCAAACCCCGGTTCTACCCCGGCTCAGACTCCAGTGAGGATCGACTGACGGCTGGGCCTCAAGAGATCAGCAGACCGAGTCTTAGCATGGCGTTGGCTGGCATAGAACGTCGGCTAGGGTTGTCCACTCCATCCGCCCCTCCTGTGCACACCTTGCAGATGGGTCAATTCACGCTATGGCTTCGCTATAGCCTTCCGGAGACGCAGACTCAAGGTATCACCCTTTTGAGTCTACTCAGGGTTCATGACTTCCTCCCCGATGAGGCAGGTCGTGGAAGCGCCCCCTTCCGTGATCACAAAGGGTTCCATGGGTGAGCTAGAGAATACGCATCGCATCAGCGGCCCCCCCATCCGCATCTCCAACTTACTCACCCTAAATCTACTCAAAGTGCAAGATGCTCCATACGGATCACACCTCCACACCCGTGGGAGTGTCGGACCCATACCCCCCCTCTACGTGACTGCCATCGCCTAGCCCAATCAGAGGAGTCTCGTGAGCCTTTATGTTCGTGCAAGACCCCACCCCCACTTCACCACTGCGGTCCTTTATCCGGTGCTAAGCCGCACCATAGCATCTACGACCCCTGGGCTCTTGTACACATGCCGCATCTAGTGGGAATATTACAGGGCTATATCTAGGAGCATACTATCATATTTGAGCTCAGAGGTCTCTACCCCCTTAAACCCCCGCTCAATGGAAGCTACCCGAATACTTCATAGATACATCAACCAATTCCTTATCAGAGTACCATTCATAATAGAATTGTAATCCTACTTACCACAGAAGGGTTAATTTCCACAAGGCAATCAGCAAAGAGAGTACTACAGTACTATCTTACAAAACACAAGCTAAACTACTACTAACCCGTGTTTCGGCTGGAACTGTTATCGAGAGGGGCTTCCATGATGCTGCAAGTAGGGTGACAGCAACAGCTAGTGGTGATTCAGTGAATTGGTGAAGTCTGCAACAGTCCTTGGGCGCTCAGCTGCTCCTTGGGCGCTCAACTGGTTGGTTATTGGCTGATAAGGGGGTGGTGATCCACCTTATTGGATCCAATTAGTAATCCCCATGCTGGCCAATCGAGTTTGGCCAGGTGGTGCCTTCCCCAACCATAATTAGCTTAATTATTATTAATTTCCTTAATCATAGGTTATTATCCTTAATGTTTTAGTTAGCATGGCTAATTAAATCCCTTTTAGGTCAACCCCCTAGGTTACCATACCCCATGGTGGCGTATCTATACTGGGTGACGTGTCAATGTATTTATAAATGTACCGTATAAATACTTGGAACGTCACATTCTCCCCTCCTTAGAATTAATGTTGTCCTCAGCATTAGGGTTAGACACAAATATATGAGAGCTCATTAGGAAGGAAGATAATATATAGATATTAGAAACTTTAAAGTTTAAACAGTTTAAGCACCGAGGTGCATTCCACATGATTATGACAATCCAAAAAGTTCAAGGACCGAAGTCCAATATCAACATCAGAGTAACAACAGAATAAGACGTGTAGACAAATTAAAACTGCCGAGTTCGGGTCATCAGCAACCCTCTAACATGGGCAGGTTACGTACTGCTCACTGGCCTGCACATGTCAGTATATCAGTATATATACTTAGGTTGTGGTTGAAGGGACCACCCCCTTATAATGATTAAAAGACGACTTTATCTACTAGGGGACCTATCATGTCTATGGTTTGCAATTCACTACAGCATAGGGAATGGTCAAGTTCCCATTATAGCCGAGATGAACGCGAGCTATTACTATATGCTCTGCAAGCAAGTCGTGGTCAGGTCAACATTGACAGTACACCACGTCCTAGAGAACACAAGGTGATCCCATCATCGGTAACTATTGTTATTTAAGATGCATCTACCCCTCTAGAGCGCTAGCCTTGGCAATCAAGCTTCCAAGCTTACCGCCGGGTGCGGGGTTGATAGCATCGTTGATGGTGCGGCCCTGAGATTCCCGCATGAAATTCGGATAATGCTTGTCAAGGTCTATCTTCATCACCCAAGTAGCATCCTCAACTGGTAAGTGCTTCCACTTAACCAAAAATTGCAACATCTGAGTCCTTCTGGTTTGTTTATATGCTCGATCAAGAAGAACTTCAGGCACTATCTCCAGCTGTTCCTCTGTCATTTCGAGGAGGGTTGGGGTATCCAAAACCTCCTCTGGATCAGAGGTGTGTTGTTTCAGAAGACTCACGTGAAAGACCTTGTGGATCTTCAAGCGGGGCGGCAAATCCAAGCGATATGCCTGCTCTCCAACACGCTCAATAATTTTGAACGGTCCAGCCCATCTGGGGGCCAACTTTTTGCAGTTGCCAATCTTAAGCTTGGCTTGCTTCACCTTAATCTTAAGCCAAACTGATTCGCCCACCTGGAAAACGCGTGGGGTTCTGTGCTTATCGGCTACACTCTTCTGACGACTGCGTGCAGCTAATAAGTAGCCACGAACCTCTTCGACCAGAGCTTGCATCTCCTGGAGGAGTTTTTGAGAAACCTCCACCTTAGAAACGAGGTTATGCCAGGTGTCTGGAGTAAGACATTGGTAACCATAGTTTATCATAAAGGGAGACATTCTGGAAGACTCCCGTTTCATGCTGTTATAGGCGAACTCGACTAGATAGATATAATCAGCCCATTGGGATTGCTTACTCCACACATAGCTTCGCAACATGTCCTCTATAATGCGATTGGTACGCTCTGTCTGACCATCTGTTTGAGGATGATATGTTGTACTCATAGCAAGCTTGGTCTGAATGGTGGCAAAGAAATCTTTCCAGAAGGCACTTACGAATTTGGGATCCCTATCCGATACAATAACTCGTGGCATTCCGTGTAATCTGAAGATCTCCTTGGTGAATAGCATAGCAGTATCAAAGGCTGTATCCGTGGTACGACATGGCAAGAAGTGAGCCATTTTCGACAATTTGTCGACGACTACCATTAAGGCATCATATCCCCGGAGAGTTCGTGGAAGGCCCACAATGAAATCCATGGTTATCACTTCCCATTTGGCGTTGGGCACATTCAGGGGTTGCAACTCGCCTGGAGTCCTTAACTGCTCAGCTTTGGTTTGCTGACACACCTGACACTGCTTGACGTACCGGGCAATGTCCTTTTTCATAGAAGGTCAGAAATAGCTGGAGCGAATCTTAAAGTAGGTTTTCATAAACCCCGCATGTCCGGCTATAGGGCTGTTGTGGGTGTCTTGGAGGATTAGTTTACGCACTCCCGAAGTCTCAGGTACACACAGCTTATCCTTGTGATATAATAAGTTGCCCTCTTTCTTATACGCGCGAAAGGCTTCGCGCTCCTTATCCGTGCGAGCTTCCTTAGCCAAACTATCCCAAATGTCACAGAACTCCGGATCTGTGGCCAAGGTCTGCTCTATCTGTTTCCCAAACTCACTGGTGAGTGTAGAAATGGCACTACAATGGGTTCGGGTCACCAAGGGATGGTGTGACAATGCATCCGCAACCACATTGTGCTTGCCAGGTTTATACATAATCTCAAAATCATATTCCTCCAGAAATTCCATCCATCTTCTCTGACGGAGGTTGAGATTCGGCTGGGTGGATAAATAACGGAGACTTTGATGATCCGTATCCAACTGGAATCTTCTACCAAGAAGGTAGTGTCTCCATATTCGCAAAGCACGGACAACGGCTAACAATTCCTGATCATGGGTAGGATATCGCTGCTCTGTCTCGTTCATTTTCTTTGAATCATAGGCAATAACTCTCCCCTCCTGCATTAGGACCCCACCGGTGGCAATCTTACTGGCATCCGTCGCCACTAGTTTATCCTGCTCAGGATCAGGCAATGTGAGAACTGGTGCTGATGTTAAGGCATCTTTAAGCTGCTGGAAACTCCCCTGAACTTTTGTCTTCCAGTGCTCCATCCAATCCTTCACCTTCTCATGCTTTGTAAGATTTGTAAGAGGGGCTGCAATCTTTGCAAAATCCTTTACAAATTTTCGATAATATTCGGCTGGCCCCAGAAACTTCGGACCTCGGAAACATTACCTGGAATAGGCCATTCCCTCACGGCCTCTATCTTTGCCGGATCTGTAGCAATTCCCTCTGCTGAAATGACATGGCCCAAATAACCGACCTTCGGAGTGGCAAACTTGCACTTAGAGAACTTGGCAAAGAGCTGATGACGTCTTAGCTTTTGCAGAGCCAATCTAAGATGTTTCTCATGCTCCTCTAGGGTCTTACTATAGATGAGAATGTCGTCGAAGAAGATAACAACAAAATCATCCAAGTATTGTCGGAAAACATCATTCATCAATCGCATGAAAGTTGCTGGGGCATTAGTTAATCCAAAAGGCATAACTGTGAACTCATAATGCCCATATCTTGTGCGAAAAGCAGATTTATGAATGTCCTCCTCTTTAATCCTTATTTGGTGGTATCCGGAGCGTAGATCAATCTTTGAGAAATACTTAGCCCCTTGCAACTGATCCATTAGGTCATCTGCTCTAGGCAAAGCATAGCGATTCTTGATGGTATGCTTGTTGAGTTGCCGATAATCAATACACATCCTCAGCGAGCCGTCCTTTTTCTTAACAAAGAGAATAGGAGCGCCAAAAGGCGAAACGCTAGGTCGGATGAAACCTAGGTTTAGTAACTCCTGAAGTTGCTTTTTAAGTTCTGCCAATTCTGGAGGACTCATACGATACGGGGCCTTGCTGGTAGGCTTGGTACCTGGCTCTAAAGCTATCTCACATTCCACCCCTCTAGAAGGAGGAAGCTTCTGGATCTCATCTGGGAAAAGATCACCAAATTCCCGGAGAAGGTTAGCAATCCCCGGTGGCAAGGTGTCGATTACTTGTTTCTGGACTCAATGGAGGCAAGCCTAATGACGCAGAGGAGCTTTTCCTTGCGTAGAGCTTTATCTAACTGCCTGATGGACATAGACTGCATGATAGGGTTGAATGGTTCACCTTTTATAGTCACGCGGGCTCCATTAGCGGCGTTGAAGGTAACTTCCCTTTTCTCGCAGTCTATGTTGGCTTTTGCAGATGCCAAGAATTCCATACCAACAATGAGGTCGTGATTCTGCCGATATCCATCAACTTCGGCACCCAAAGCAACTGGTGCTCCTCGGCAACCGGGTGATCTTGAGATTGATGCGATGGCCATGCGTGTGTCTGACCTTACCACTGGCTAGGGTTACAGGCCTCGGTCGGGACCTTAATGTCTGAAGCTGTAAGACTTGGGCCATTCTAGGAGAAGCAAAATTATATGTACTTCCCGTATCCATAAGAATTACAAAAGGCTTACTGCCTACTTGACCTATGGTGGAAATGACAAAGAGTCGACTTTCAAAGATTGCCGGTTTCTATAGCCGCAAGAATATGAGACGACCGCGAATGTACTCTGGAGCCTCCTCCTCGACAGGTTGTGTTGACTCAAGATCGCCCCAATCGAGGCTCGGCCATGGCCACCAAGCGCCTCAAGGCCACATAAGGACAATTCGCATAAAGTGTCCGGGTCGCATACACCTGTAGCATGCCTTATCTCTACGAGCTGTTTCGGGCCTCTTTAGAATAGACCGTAAGAGGTTCCAACTTCTTTACCGACAAGAAACTCGCTTATCGGCCGTGTTGAAGGTGACTTTCTTTTCCTGGCGGCCATAAGAGTTCTCCTGAGGTGGCCCCGGACTTGGCGAGCGGGGTTTGTACGGTGTGGACGGCCGGAGCTGCGAGTAAGGAGCAGGACGGATATCTTGGTTCCTTGGTGTGTCCTCCTCGAGGCTCAATGCCTTAGCCTCCAGCCTCTAATCGATTTTGGTCTATGGCCTTAACCATCCGCTTTGATTGATGGGGCCAACCCTTCAATATAGCCCTCCCATCGCTCTCTTTTCATTCATACCTGGTACATACAAATTTCAGCGCATAAATTCGCCGATTGTAAACCTGAACCGACATACCCTTCTGCTCTAACCTATAGAAGGTCTGAATTTGTTGGCATTTGTGCGCACGAGGCACATAATGCGAAGCTTTTGCACACTTTTTAAACTTGCACCTGCTTCTATCCAGATGCTTGGCCCTAGCATAGCCCTTCCACCAAATACGGGCAGCTCCTGTAAGGTTCGTGGTAGCAACCTTTCCTGTATCCTTTTCTGTCATGCCATAGGATTTCCCAAATTCCTTCATTTCGTCCAGTCAAGACTCTGCATTCAGTCCGCCTCTAGATTTCCCATCAAACTGGGCCAGTTTTCTATTCTTCCATATACTCGTTATGGCAGTATCAACCGTCTTGCGGTATTCCTTATCCCGACGCTTTGCATGGTCACCAGCTGATACCGACGACTCCGAAGACACGGAAGTGGCTGATTGTGATGAGGTGGCGCTGTCCCTAGAGGAACTCCGACGACGTTTAGAACGAGGTCCCCTCTGTGCAGGTACAGGGCTGGTTTCAGGTGGAGATGGCTGCTGTGTAGGTGGACTTGGTGGTGGCGGAGGTAACTCCGGTCCATCTTCTTGTATATGGTGGGGTGGATTGGCATGCAATACATACGCCTGCAACTCGCCTAATTGCCTCTTCATTAGCATAAGTTCCTGTTCAGGTGTTAGTCTACTGGCATTTGAAGGCGTCTGCCAAGCGGCGTTGCATGCACCGTCTATATCCAGCATAGGAAAGGTGTAAGCCGACTTATGATGACATAAAGTCTCACAACAATGTCATTTTAGGATGAGTTAGAGAAAGAATACAAGATACAGGTGGAAACAGTCATTCTATTATAGTTTAGTACATTGGTAACAACACAAGTTGATATAAAGATTTAGTACAAGGACAGACATTATACATCGTAGATTTAAAGCTCAACTTACCTATAACATCACAAGACAGAAATCTAAAGAGACTGGGCCTAGGGGTTCGCAAATGGGTACAGAATTGAATAGCGAACGCTTTCACGTACAGCCCTAACGAGCTTGTAACGTGCCCAGGCCTGCACTATTACAGATTGGTAATCCAGTGTTGGGCTAATAATAAGGAGATTGAAAAGCCTCCTTAATGCATAGAAGGTTTGCTACAGGTGGTCATTGGCGTCCTCGAAAGCTTCGTGCCTGGACATGTCCCAATAGTCCCATGTGCGGCGAAGAGTTTGCTTCAGGTCCTCGTAGGCACGTTCCCTGAGAATGTTAACTATCTCCATCCCTTTGGTTGGGTCATAGGGCTCCCCTGGTGGCGCGGGTTCTATCTCGTAACCTTCGTCCCATTCCGGGTACTCCCCATACCTTTGTCCATAGTCCTGGTCGGGCGGCCCGGGGTCATCCCTCCTTATCAGGTCTGTAATCCTCTCCTCATATTCTTCAAGTGTTTCCTCTGTAAGACAATAGAAATGAATATAGAACATTGAACAATTTCGTTATGCCCTAAGCTCTAATAGATAGAAAAACGCCTCATGGAAGAGAACAATTTCAATTGTATTCATTGAAATAATAGTCACAATTGATAAAGAGATATTATATCATAACTATAGAATGGCTAAAAAACTGCCAACCCAAAATTCTACATGTATATGCAATACAGTATGCGTGATACAATTATTTAGGAGCTAGGTCCTTCCTCTTCATTTGTAGACCGAGGAGGTGGTGGCGGCGGTCGGTGTCGCAGTAGAGTCACCCCTGGGTCCACGGTGGCAGCCGCAATGGAAGCAACCTCTGGCGGATAAGCAACGGCCAAGGGGGCTGCCGTAAGGAGCTTCATGCTCATCCAGGGCGCAATGTCTTGCCCCAAGGCCGTCAGGGCAAGATCCCGTCGTACGAGTACATAGGTGAACGTACGATAGGGAAGCTTCTTATGCCCGGCCAATGTGGAAAGAGCACGGAGGGTCCACCATGAAGCTTCAGCCTCCGGCCCTAAATCTCGGGCTATAAAAAGAACTTGCCCCTGTCGAAAAGCTGATAAGAAGAAGCGGGCATTAGGGCGGATTTGGGGTCTCAAAATGGCCCTTATCTTGGATGCCAGAATTCCACGTCATGTTTCTCGCGACCAATGATGTTTGCGCATTTTTTTTCCAAAGTCAGTATTAGTTGGCAAGTAGAAAGAGGAGCAGGCTTACTTGGCATCCACATGGCGAAATTTCATAGGACATGTGTGTGCATTCATTGCAACCACATTAATGGCCCGCATTTTTTGAAAATCGTATCGCGGACCAAAATAATGGCTACTTTTCCCGCCTACTGTGCACATGCCCACATGCACCAACCACCTTATCAAATTTTGGCACCAAGATTTCCATTGTTCACATTAGCGCCGCTACGTGCATCCTCTCCGCCTTAAGCTCTTCATCCGAATCCAAGTCTCCAATAGTGTCTCGTGTTTTTTATGGGCGAGGCGGCGAAGGCGTTAAGCAACAACGGCGAGGCGATAAAGGACAAGCAAACGTGACGTTACATGCCATGTTTTTACTACCCAAATTTTCATTCAAGTTTTCCTACTTTTCGCTTCCCATTCATCGTATTGCTCTCTGCCATTCATTCTTACAATTCAACGACCGATCGATCTGACGGTGGAAGGATATCTATCCATAGGCTCGTGGGTGAGAATGCTATCCTTAACGAAGGGTGACTATGGAGTTACATCGTCGGAGCGACATTCATACGCAATGAATAGGTAGAACTATAGGGTTCAAAATAGAAATGCTATGGATAGTATATTGCAAAAAAAAAGGGAAGGGAGGGGGGAAAGGGATTTGAAGAGGAGGATATTTGCAAATTTGCACCCTCAATAATACATGGATCACACCATGCGAAAATGCATATGCACTTTGTAAATGTGTAGTGAGATTTCACGTCATGTGATCCTTCGCTTCTTTTTTCTTCCCTCTTCTTGATTTATATTCACTCACTGAATCAAATATTTTTCTTTGGGCTATATTTATCAGATGTCGGGGATTTGAGACTAGGGAAAAGTATTACTAGCATCGTTGTTGTCTAACATATGGACATAAGAGACATGCTTTTCCAAGATATACATTCAGGGCAATGGGCATCTAGTTTTACGTTGTAAAGTTGTGGGAGCCGAGCTTGAAAGTCGTCCCATGATCTCTTTTAAGCGAATTGTGCAAGCCTTATGAGAATGGTGTCCTTGCAATGAAGAAATGTTTGATAAGACGTGCATCCAGGGTTGTTGAAAAAATGAGTTACAAAATATTTGCTCCATTAGAGGTGTTTACTAATGCCACGACACAAAAGCTCCAAAGACATATTGTATAAAATGTCGCTTTCATGAGCCTTTGGATCAGTTAACTCAAAGTGTCACATATGGAAACATTGTTAGGTTTGATAAAATAACATAAAAAACTTATTTAATAAAGCTTTGGTTGTTGGTAAAGTGTTGGCTTATTGATTAAGTGTTTGTATTTTGCTTTGGGACCCTCTTTGAAAAAGTTTAGTTCATAAAACATAATATAACTTGGAATGATACATATTTTATATGCAAATGGGAGACTATTGATGAGGGACTTGGTGTTATTATCTATTGACAACAAACAAGAAAGTGGATCACACCATGCGAATTTAGTATATTCCAACCTTTTAGCTTATACAAAATTCGCTTGGTGTGATCTTTTTGGAAAAAGATGACTTCCTATAGTAAAATTACTTTGATTATCTTTTAATAAAAGAAATATAGATGTGTCTTATTTGAAGTTAAGTGTGGATATGTGACGTGCTCATTTATTGATAAAGTGTTTGCTTTTTGAAAAGGGCTAATAACTTTATGTACTACTAGAGTTGGTAAAGTATTTTAGATGCAAATAGGATGCTTGACGTGATCCTTCTTAAAAAAAGATATGCTCTTTGAAAAGGACTAATAACTTTATGCACTTGGGGTGGTAAAGCATTAAATGAGAAGGGGTACTTGTGTTTAATTTTAATTTGACAACAAATAAGAAAAGTGGATCACACGATCACTAATTTAGTGTGTTCCATTTTGTTGCATATGTACTATTCGCTTGGTGTGATCCTTCTTGAAAAATAATATGCTCTTTGAAAAGGGATAATGACTTATGTACTTAAGAGTGGTAAAGCATTTTAGATACAAATAGGAATGAGTACTTGTGTTTAATTTCAATTTGACAACAAATAAGAAAGTGGATCACACCATGCGAATTTAGTGTGTCCCTTTTTTTTTGCATATGTATTATTCGCTTGGTGTGATCCATCTTGAAAAAAAAAATAGCTTTCAAGTAAAAGGAAAGAAAGAAATATCTTATTTAAAGTGTAAAGTGTTAGTATATAAAGTGTTGGTTTATTAAAATACTATTTGTTTACGCTAAGTTGTAAGTTCAATATTTGTGTTTCTATTTACTTTTTTACGCAAGGATCACACCAGTAATTTTTATATGCAATTACTTCCTCACAAGATGAAGATTTCGCATCATATGATCCTCTTTAAACAAGGATGGCTTTGACCTTCAATGTTCATAATAAATTTATGAATGTTTGCATATAAGAATGTCACATATCATATTTTCTTAAAAAATGGTCATCAAATGGATAACTAGTCAAAGAGTTCTTCTACTACTTAAAGAGTTTCAAGACTCATTTTTGCTATAATTTAAATAGCAATAGATTTTTAAAGGAATCTATTGTTAAAAGTAGTCAAAGACTTCTTGTATTAGCGGTATCTAAACACAAACACTATAACCTTTGTACTTCAAGAATGTATAAACCCTTCACATTGCAAAGTATAATGTCATTTATTAGCATCTTCACGGACATTTCCCCTTCCTTATCGGAAGCAGCTCATCTCAAGGAACTGTATTCGATTCCGAATGCCTTCTTCCTCTCTCAATCTCTCACAATATCCTAGGAGGCCAGAGTTACCGTCACCACAAAATCGGACTAAACTTGAAACGTCCTGAAATGACGGTTTCTTGCCACTCAACGGATCAAATGGATATAAACCGCCATCCGCCCCGGATGTCGACACTTTTGAGCCCGCAAGACACAACACGCCGAGGTCTAAGTTCTTATTTTTAGACCTCCTTTTTGCGATTGAAGACCGGAGCATATTCGTGAGTCGGTTGGATCCTTATCCACACATCATTTGGAGCTTCCATATCGTGGATCGCCTGGCCGAAAATGAAGGTGTACAATTTGTATGCCCCAAACAATTAAACCGTGTGAGCCGAACGTCCGTACTAACCTCGGTTTTGAAATTTGCAACGTGCATATGGAAATCGAAAAGTCCATTCTCCTACAATCCATGCTTTTATACATTAAGCAAATTCAAATTTCGAATTGTAGGGGGAAGCCCAATATTGGGATGAAGTAAAGATTCCTGGTTAATCTTTGGGTTCACATGGACTAATCACAAGTGCCGGCTTAAAACTCCGGCTGAACTTGGGCTGAGGCAAAAAATTCAGCCCCTTTTTGGAAAATCAGCCCTTGCAAGATCCAACTTATGTAGGCCGATGCAAATTTGAATTTTTAATCGATCGACCTCACCCGAACTCAAATGAGGGCCTAAACTTCTCCATGTGAACCACCCATAAAGAAATAGCCTTGGCTTGAAGTAAAAGTCTGATACAAAGCTTCAACCTACATATTCAAATTTTGAAATGTGGAAGGCGGGAAGCTTGTATGGCCATGGCCTCTAAATGAAAATAGCGCAAGAATCGGTGACACACACGCTTAGTATCTGACAAACCAAGAGACACCGTCATGAGTTGTCGGTATGCTATAATGCAAGTGGCTTTTTAGAAGCGCCACATGTTGCATCAGCCTGTCTGACAACCAACAGAATTAAATACATATGGCGCCATGAATGCGCAATCCCCCTTATTCCGGGAGAATATTCCAAGTAAATCTGTAATGATGAGATTTTGGTATCCTAGGTGGCATGGGAAAAAAGGAGCGGAAATATGACGTGGAATGGCTGATAGGAGGCCATTTTGAGACCCCAAATCCGCCCTAATGTAAGGTGGTTTCCCAATACCTTCCCTTGCGGGGTCTCTGACGTGGCCACCTCCTTATCTAAGTCCATAGGGACTTCCTCCTCTTTAAGTTCCTGCTGCTCTTCCTTCAAATGAGCAGGATTATGGTATAGATCCTCTCCCTCCTCATCCGAATCGGAAGGAACCTCAACCATATTAATGTTGGGAACATGGGGTCCCATAGCCGTAAAGGCATCCGGTGAGGGTTGAGAGGCCGGTTCCTGCATCACCAGTTCCCGAAGCCGTAGCAAAGTCTCAGCCGGCTCTATGGTCTCCTGGCGGAACTGGAGTAGCTGCTGCACCTCCGGGGGAAGCTCAATAGGAGCGAAGTCGATGAAATCATCCATACAATACTCCGCTAGCTCATAAAGCACATGGTCCTTACGCCGGCGCTTAAATCCGGCCACCATGTGATAAGTCCGGATGATATCATCCAAGAGAAGATATTCTTGCCCTTGGTGATAAATAACCGGAAGGGCATCCAGCCCTGACAAGCGTGCAGCTTGCTCCCGGCATGGTGGCATCTCCTCTGCTAGCTGCTTCCAACGGGCGAAGTCGCCCATACCTATATGCTCATCATCTCCCTCCTCGGAAGATTCAGGGAGTTTGCCTTTCTCTACAGGCAAAGTTTCATCCTCAACGTATTGATCCATGAAAATGGCTAGGGCGAAGGCAACCTCAAGATATTGCCGCCCCTGATGCTGCACAACGGGCAGGTGTTTGCCCCATCTGAGCTTTCCCTTCAGCACATCATACGCATGGGTGTCGCCCCCTAACATCTCTCGGACTACCTCCCGCTCTAGATACAATTGGGGAGGATCCCCAAGAGGGATACACAAAGGAAGCATCTCCTTCATGTAAAAGTCTAAGAATCCGGCATAATCCGGGTGCCGCTGCATGTTAGTGATGAGGTCTAGGCGCTGGCAAAGCAAGGGCCGCAACAGATCAAAGGGCACTTGCGGATCCCAATGCTCTCCGTCTTGATACCATGCGGGAAGGTCGGTGGCTGCCATGGCGCTAGAAGGGAGGAGGAAGCAAGAAAAACAGATAGAACAATTGAAATGAACTTTGGAAATCCTTTTTAACCCTTTTTATTATGCTGACGTCAGCAATTTCGTATTTAACACAAAATAAAAGGTTCTTAATACGAATTCAAATAAAACAAAAAAAAGTTTTTATTAATTATCAAAAAAATATTTACAATGGAAAACCCCTGCAACAAAATGCTAAGGACGCTCCCCCCGAATCCTGCGGGTGAGGGCTAAATCCTTAGGCATTATGGTGACCCTCTTTGCGTGGATCGCGCAAAGGTTGGCGTCACCAAAGAGTGCCACCAGATAGGCCTCCGCAGCCTCTTGGAGTGCCAAAATAGCGAATGTCTGGAAACGGAGGTCGGTCTTAAACTCCTGTGCAATCTCCTGGACCAACCTCTGGAAGGGGAGCTTCCGTATCAGAAGTTGGGTCGACTTCTGAAACTTACGGATCTCCCGTAAGGCAACAGTGCCGGGTCGGTACCGATGGGGTTTCCTTTGTGGGGCAGGGTTGGTAGGCGGCACCCTTGATGCAGGCACAGTCTTGGCCCCAACGGCTGGCCGTGACGCGTCCACTCGCTCCTGCCTCCGGCTGGAGCTCGCATTCTTCCCAAAAGCTCCGACAATCTTTAGTTTTTCCTTGTATTGACTGGATTTTCGGGCCACGGCCTTCCTCCGGTGCTTCACGGTCGTGTGCTCGGTCGGTATTGGGCCCGGCCCACTCCCTGATCCCCCTTCGCCCTGCGGGTTCAGCTGGTCTTGCCGAGCCTTCTCCTCCTTCTCCCGTTCGATCCTCCCCTGCTCTTCCCGGAACTCCCGGGCTCTCCTAAGGTCTTCTTCAACCTGAGCGAAACATTCTGCTACGCTACGGCGAAGAAGTTCAGCATGGTACCGCTTGGGTCGCTGGTTCATATCAATCTGGATCGTCGTTAGGTAATCCAGACTGATATCAGGAATCGGGGCTCCCCACATGAAGCTCTGGGAAGCTTCATGCCATTGGTATGGGGGAATCTCGATCGCCCTGCCATCTATGACAACGACTCCATCCCCCAGGTACCGATACTCCCTACCTCGAGCCGCCGTATTGGCTCGCTCTATCTCCCTGTGGTCATCCTCCCTGGCCAATCATCTGATACGGTCGGCCTCATCCCTTATATCCCCCTCCTCAGTGTGGCCTTCACATTCAGGAGGATAAAACTTAATCAACATCATGACCAAGTCGGGTTGCTCGGCCATGGTGTAAGGGAGCTGGCGGAGGTTCAATCGGATCAGAAACGCTCGGAGAAATGATAGATGGGATAGGAGATCCGATCATTGTTCTCGAACCGGTTCACCAACTCGTCCATAAGTATGTCAATGTAAGCTGGGTCAGTAGCCATATGTCGGGCGATCAAGGCATAGATCTCAGCTATGGTAAGGTTGGTGGGGTCTGGAGCACTCATGGTGTTGGCCATGGCTTATGGCGCTAAGGTCCAGAAGTACAGGCGGTAGGGCGCTTGCGGCGAAGGAGGCGGTTTAGGAGGCGCTGGGGTTTAACGAAGAGCGGGGCGAGGAAGCAAGGTCGGGTTGGGCGGCTATGGCGGGCGGCGGTTCCGGCGGCCGAAGGCGCTTGAGGCAAGGCGGAATGGAAAAAAACTTCAACGGCCAGTTAACTTTAAAACTTTAAATTTTTTCCTTATTAACTTTTTATTTTTTTTTTCTTATAAAATAATTATACGGCGAAAATACGCGAAAACCTACGGTCGGGCGCCGACGGCATTATACGTGCTCCCACCGCGACTAGGGGTCGACGAAAAGCAAGCGGCGCCCGAGTTGACTTTCGGGCCTTCCCTTGACCATTTTTCCGCCAGCGACGACTATCCTAGGGTTTTGGGGTACGCCAGATCCAATGGAACCACTTTCTCCTTCATTTGAACTACCTACAAAAATTTATAGTTCTTCCGAACTTGGGCCCTCCAGTCGCCCTAACTTCTTTAAAGCTACAATTTCTTGATTTAACCTAACACAGAACCAAACATTAAAGAGGACTAACAACACATCAACTTAGCCTCCTCCTAACTACCGGGCTACGAGTTAGTGTTTGGTCAGTGCTATGATTTCGTGCAACTGAAATCACGGCTCTGATACCACTGTGACGCTCCCTGAATATATACGACCCCCGGCCGTATACATACGGGGACTTTCCCCTCCCTTGGCAACCAGCTTGCCATGAGCAGGGCCCTCCGTCTGACCCGTGCCATCTACGTAGAGATGCTCGAGTGAAGGACACGGAGGGGTCATTCGGCCCACGCCTTCGGTGGGCTCCTACGTCGCGGAAGCATGAATACAAGGGTTAGCACACAGCATAAATCATATACAAATAACCACCACGAAGGGTGGCGCATCCATCCAAATACCAACGGCAAAGAATATACATCTATGTCTAAGAAAAACACCCCAAACCCCAGTTCTACCCCGGCTCAGACTCCAGTGAGGATCGACCGACTTTGGGCCTCAAGAGATCGATAGGCCACCGAAGTCTTGGCATGGCGCTAGGCGGCATAGAACATCGACTAGGGTTGTCCACTCCATCCGTCCCTCCCATTGCACACCTTGCGGATGGGTCGATTCACGCTATGGCCTTCGCTATAGCCTTCCTGAGATCTTGAGACTCAAGGTATCACCCTTTTGAGTCTACTCGGGGTTCATGACGCCCCAGATGAGGCGGGTCGGGAAGCGTCCCCTTCCGAGATCACAGCAGGGTTCCATGGGTGAGCTAGAGAATACGCGCCGCATCGGCCGACCCCCGCATCCGTACCCAACTTACTCACCCTAAATCTACTCAAAGTGCAAGATGCTCCATACGGATCACACTCCACACCCAGGGAGTGTCGGACCCATACCCGCCCTCTACGTGGCCCGGCCATCGCCTAGCCCAATCGTAGGAGTCTCGGGAGCCTTTTTATGTTAGGTGCAAGACCCCACCCCCACTTCACCACTATGTCCTTTATCTGGTGCTAAGCCAGACCATAGCATCTACGACCCGGTGGGCTCTTGTACACAGGCCGCATCTAGTGGGAATATTACAGGGCTATATCTAGGAGCATACTATCGTATTTGAGCTCAGAGGTCTCTACCCCCCCCCCTTTAAACCCCTGTTCAATGGAAGCTACCCGAATACTTCATAGATACATCAACCAATTCCTTATCAGAGTACCATTCATAATAGAATTGTAATCCTACTTACCACAGAAGGGTTAATTTCCACAAGGCAATCAGCAAAGAGAGTACTACAGTACTATCTTACAAAACACAAGCTAAACTACTACTAACCCGTGTTTCGACTGGAACTGTTATCGAGAGGGGCTTCCATGATGCTGCAAGTAGGGTGGCAGCAACAGCTAGTGGTGATTCAGTGAATTGGTGAAGTCTGCAACAGTCCTTGGGCGCTCAGCTGCTCCTTGGGCGCTCAACTGGTTGGTTATTGGCTGATAAGGGGGTGGTGATCCACCTTATTGGATCCAATTAGTAATCCCCATGCTGGCCAATCGAGTTTGGCCAGGTGGTGCCTTCCCAAACCATAATTAGCTTAATTATTATTAATTTCCTTAATCATAGGTTATTATCCTTAATATTTTAGTTAGCATGGCTAATTAAATCCCTTTTAGGTCAACCCCCTAAGGTTACCATACCCCATGGTGGCGTATCTATACTGGGTGACGTGTTAATGTATTTATAGTATAAATACTTGGAATGGAACGTCACATCTATAGCATCCTGAGAATCACTAAAGACTATGTTTGCCTCTGAAAATTTAGACCCAATGCAGGAATGAAGAATGCAACATGACAAACCAAGTAGATCTGTTCTGGAATAGTTGACTGTCTCAACTTTAAGCTTGAACATCTTGAGGCCAAGACGGGCATCTAGTTTCTCCCCTGCTCCAATCTCCTCTACTATCTCATCCTCCTCCGCCGTTGCAGTGTTGCTTGATTCACCAAGGTGGGTAGTGAAACTGATGTGTGGCGGGCTACTGACAGATGGTGGGCTGCTAGATGAATCCTCTTCTGAAGATGGCAAATGAAGGGATGTTCCCAAAGACGTATCTTCACTTGAGGGGCACTCAACATGTTTTACATCTCTTTTCGGCCACTCAATAAATGTTCCTACTACTTCTCCAATGTTATCTGCCCCCCCGCAAGGGACACATTTATCCAAAAGCCTATTGTTTCACATGAATTGAAGATCAACTACGTCCTTAATGCCGAAATTGGACTTAAACAAAGGCCATTCACCAGCCGATGCCAAATTACGCAATCGAATGCTCATGACCACAAGCCAGATTTGATCCAAAAACTGCCCTTTAAATTGACTCTGATTCAAGCAACAAGAACTAGACCAAAATAAATTTTGAAACGGACCAAATCATAAATTCATGAATACAATTGACTTCTATATCCCAAAAAATGACAATCCGTAATAAGTGCGGGGCAAAGGAAATGTTGAAATAGTAAGTAACTTACAATATTCAGACTCCCTAGCTCGAAACACAGTAGGGCAGGCAGATGAAAGCAGCCATATGGAAGATACCCTTCTGCTCTACAACAGACTTTGGATTTTCTCCAATTTTCATACCCATAGATGTGATTCAAGAGTTAAAATGTCATTCACGTGGTGGAAAAACCCAGCTGGCTGTAACATGGATAGCCACGTTGCATAACCTTAGAGTGCTCCAAACCCCGGACTGGTGCTCTAAAAAGGAGCCAAATAAGGGTGAAATCACACTATGGCTGACCCAAATTAATTACGTGGCACAATTAGGCATGCATTTGGCACTAAAAATTTTGTGCCGCTCAGTCCATATCACATTATCAGCGTCCAAACCAAAGAAATTTGTACCACACAAGCAAGAACAGAGACCTAAAAATCGGCCATCTTGCTTCACAATTATGATCATCCAGCCAAAACCTATCGATTTATGAGAGATCTGCCACCAAATTTGAGAGATCTGCCACCAATTTTAACCGAATGATCACTGCATGGCCGGATTAGACCTCTCTTGGGGTTTTCTTTCTCAAAAATCCAGTGATTTGAACCGGATTAAAGCTCTTCTATGTTTTTCTTTGACAAACATCCAGCGATTTAAGAGATCTGGCACCGAATTTGAACCGGATTGAAGCTCTTCCGAGTTTTCCTGGCGCAGAAGGTGCCGTTCTTCCAGGCGTTATCTGACGTGTTTGTCTGCCAAAAGTATGGACAAACAAAATCACCCGTCCAAGAAATCAAGCGTGCCAAAATGCTGACTGGGCATTGGGCACCCTAGATGTGATAGGTGCAGCAAGCTGAAAGTCCACATGTCACGAATTTGTTGGTGATTTTGTTTTATTTCTCAGGTTTAGGCTGTAGTGTGATTTCTGCCTAAATATGCCGGTTTGGCTGACGTGGAAATGTAATGAAAGAACACGCATTTGACCAGGATTAAAATGCAGATTATGGGATGCGTAGCCTCAGCACCCTCCTTGCTCAAGTATTAGATCGATCAACGGAGTAATTCTACCCTCAGGTATTGGTCACTTTCATTTGCGGTCTAAAACCCATGCAGTGAGCTGATGAACTTGAAGCTTTTAAAAGAGGGTTTTTGTGTTGATAAACGGGTTTTTGTTGTGTGGCGAATTTGAAGAGATTGGGAGAAAATCATAAACTCAGCAATGACAAAATCAGTGTCCGAATTCACTGTTATCTACAGAGGTCAATCCCTTCAAATTTCGCAAAGGGCAAATACAACGATTGGTGATTTAGGTCATCAGCTGCAATCAATAACAGGAGTTGCTCCGCATACCATGAAATTGCTACTCGCCCATGGACGTCTCCTCATGCCCTTCACAGATAGTCACGCTTCTTTTACTTTAACAGAATGTGGCATAAACGATGTAAGGCCCTTCAAACTTTGTTTTGACTTGGTTGTGTTGTAGATCTAGTATAGAATGTTACACGTCTAAAATCTTTGGAAATTTACCGTATTCTTGCATATCTCACTTTTGCTGCCCTCGCTCAATGCCTGGGCAGCCGTTTATTGCTTAAATTGATGTCACCACATGCCATTTTCTTGCTTTTGTGGGTTGTGGTAAGGCTAATTTTCTAGGTACTTTTAACTTTTTCTTCTTCTAGGGAGTTTCAGTCCGGATGCTGGGTGTACTCCCGCAAGAAATGTCTGCAGTTTCCAGAACTCTGGAGAAGAGTGCTGGAGACAGGATTATTGGGTTTGATGAAGAAGAAAAGAGAGCAATGCAACGTCTACCTGGAATTGGAAGTACCATCATAGAGTTGCCTTCTGGTCCATACATCTTTCACGAATTCCGGACACTTAGATTGGAGGGCGTTGAGGTTGGTATTCATTACATTTTGGGCTACTTAGAAAGTGGTAATGATATTTGCTGAACTGGTTCAGACTTTGCTTTAAAACTTACACTCTTTTCTTCGCCTTTAGAAAGATATGCATTGATGTGCTTATCTTGTATTCCATTGCGTGTAATGCCCCTTGCTTAGATGATGGAAAATGCATTAGACATGTATTAATTACTGTGGAGCCATCTCACTCCAAGCTTCACTTGCAAGAGAACTAAAAAAACTTTCTTGCTCTGCAACATTTGAGGAGATTGATGGCCAAAGTATCCAAATATTGCATGTTAGAGCTTATTTGCATCAAGATTTGATTGCTGAAAGTATTATCTCATCTGAAGATATGACTGAATATGAATAGGATGAAGACGACTATGCAAGGATAGAATGAGATAGACGATCTAGCTAGTCTAGTGAGTGAACTCCAAATGAACAACAATAAAGCGTGACTATGGCTTTATAGGAGAGCCATGTCAGCAACACCTAGGTGGCATGCCTAGTCACACCTAGGTGGCATGCCTAGTCATCTATGAATAGTGACACATGACATGTGTCATTTGCTAACATCCCCACTGATGACGAGAGCTTTAGAAAACAAACACTATGATCCCCCCTGAGAATGAGCATGGGGCAGAACACGTAAGAGCTGTTTCATCTGATGGAATTGATGTCCTCCAAGAGGTTTTGTGAACCCATCAGCAACTTGATGTTTGGTAGAGCAGTAAGACAGCGAGAGATATCCATTTAGGAGCTGCTCTTTGACAAACCACAGTTTGATATCCATATGCTTGATAAGCAGATGCATCTTGTAGTCTTTGGCGTGAGCAATGGCTCCACTTTATCACAGTAAATGGTTGCAGGTTTGAGTGGACAGCCCAAATCTTCATATAAGTGAACCAACCAGCGCATCTCTTGTACTGTTGTAACCAAGGCCTTGAGTTCAGCCTCAGTAGTACTGATGCTGTTTGTTAGATCCCAACTAATAGGATTGCCTCCAAGAAAGGAAACGAATCCAGTAATGCATTTTCTTTTCATAAGATCTGTATATGCCATGTCGGAATCTGAGAACAACATAAGAGTAGGATGATCAACTTTGGTATATAGGACTCCTTCACTTTGAGTACCTTTGAGGTAATGGAGAACTCGTTTAGCTGCTTTTCAATGCGGTACTTTAGGATGATGCATAAACCTAGTAAGGACTGCAACAGCATATACCAAATCTGGCCTAGTGTTGGTAAGATAAAGTAAAGCCCCAATGAGCTGTCTATAAAGAGTGGCATCAACATCTGGATGGTTGGAGTCTAGAGTTAGAGTGCAACCTACCTCAAACGGAGTGGATGATGCTTTGCAATCTGCCATATGAAACTTCTCAAGAAGTTCAGTGGTGTACTTCTACAGAGTGAGATGAATGCTTTGAGCACCTTGCTAAATTTCCATTCCCAAACAATAATGCATTAGGCCCAAATCTGTTACCTCAAAGTTTTCTGTAAGTGCTTTCTTAGTATGAGAAATAATAGAATCTGCATCCCCTTGGCATCAACGTAGAGAAGGAGCACACTAACTTGAATCAGTGGACATGAAATAAAGGCTCGGGTCTGCTCTAGATCTCTGGTAACCAACATGCAAGAGAAATGCATTGATTTTCTGATTCCAGCAGCGCGGAGCTTGTTTGAGGCCATACAGGCTCGTTTTCAATTTGCACACGTAAGTTGGATGCTCTTTATCTTTAAAACCTGGTGGTTGAAACATGTAAAGTTCCTCTTCCAGATCTCCATTCAAAAAGGCGGATTTGAAATCCATTTGATAGAGAGGCCAGCCTTTTTGCGCTGCCAAAGCTATCGCTGCTTTAAGTGTGTCTAACTTGACAACTGGAGCAAACACATCATGATAATCAAACCCTTCTTTTTGACTGAACCCTTTTGCAACCAGCCTTGCTTTGTGCTTAGTAAGAATGCCATCAGCATGGTACTTTGTTTTGAATACCCATTTAGCTCCAATTATATTTTTCCCTGTTGGTTTGGGAATTCCCATGTACCTTGGTTATGTAACATGGATAATTCGTCTTCCATTGCTGCAACCCAGTGTGGTTCTTTCATTGCTTAAACTTGATTAACAGGATCAATTTCAGCTGATAAGACCTTGGTCATAAGAGCATAGTTACAGGTAACTTTAGAAGAGCCATCTTCTGAGTAGTCAATAGGCTGTAACTCGGCAATTCTCGCAGACCTTCTAAGCAAGGGAAGATCGGGAACTATTGCCTCCTGCTGTGGTTCAGGAATGGGCAGCTCAATTGAATGTGAATCAGACTCATACCCTTCACTATCTTCATCTGCAATGGGCTCGTGATATTCAAGGGGTTCATAGTCTGCATAAGCATCTGCACCATCTGCTCTATTTGCTGCAACAGTTGGAATATCAGGAGTACTGGAAGAACTTGCAACACTAGGAGTAGCAGCAGCATGTAAAGGGCTTGCAACAATGGAAGGTACAACAGAAGTAGAGGAAATGTCACCGTTATGAACCATATGAGAAGATCCTGCAGGTTGGCTGGCTTGAGTGTCATGGTTAATATCAAAAGTGTTGATGATGACTTTGGCATAATCAGTGTTGTTAGGATGATAAAACTTCTTAGAGTAGACTGCATCCTCAAGAAAGTGCATGCTTCTAGAGGCAAACACGCGCTTGGTAACAGGGTCAAAGCATCGCCATCCTTTCATGTTGCTAGGATATCCAATAAAAATTACTTTTATGGCCCTGTCAGCTAACTTGCCCTGTTTTTGCAGTAATTCACGAGGAACACTAGCAAATCCTAGGTAGCCAAAAACCCTTAGATTAGACACATCTGGCTTCATTCCATACAGAGCCTCAAAAGGTGTCTTAAAGTTGATGGCCTGGGTGGGAGCCCTGTTACACAAATAAGTCGCAGTTAGAACTACCTCAGCCTAAAGTTCTGGAGGTAACTCTTTATATTTGAGCATGCTGCGAGCCAAATTCATAAGGGTTCTATTCTTTTGTTCTGCTACTCCATTTTGAGAGTGAGCGTAAGGCACGATCAACTCTCTATGGATCCCTTTGGACTGAAGATATGTCTGAAATTCATTAGAGATATACTCCTCCGCATTATCAGACCGAAGAGCTTTAATAGTAGTAGATAATTCATTTTCAATTTGCAGACTAAAGGTTTTGAAGACCTGTTACCAGCCAGTGATTCGAGAGGGAGATGACATATGTCTGAATGCAGCAGTTCCAACGGTTGTTGGGCTCGAAACTCAGCTTGTGATGGATAAGATGCTTGTACTTGCTTTCCAAGACTACATGCAGCACATTTCAAGTCCTTGGTAGTAAGTGTAGGCATGCCTTGAACCATATTCAATTTTGAGGCTGAAACTAGAGCTGGAAGATGAATATGTCCGAATCTTACATGCCATAATGATTCCTGTAGCAACAGCAATTGATGATTCACATGATACTCCTTTTTGTCGTGAAGTAGAATCCAAAATATACAAGCCTTATTTAAATGACCATTGGCTATAGGGCCCAAAAGTTGAAGATCAACAAAATCCAAAGGATTTTTATGAAGAATGTGAACATACCATCCGAGAATAGCACTGATTAGCCCATCTTTCGATCAAACTCACTTACGCTAAGTAAGTTCACAAGTAATCCAGGCACTAGGATGACGTCTTTAATTTTGAGAGAAAGACAATGTTTGATAGAAATAGATACATCACCTTTTGCATAGATTTAGCAATATTTCCATCGGCCATTTTTACCACTGTTTTGTTATACGAATGAAGAGTCTGGAAATCATTCGATTGGCCTGCCAAATGCTTGGTGGCCCCGGAATCACAAGCCAAGTATATGGCTGTAGATTCTCTGCAGCGACATTGAGGAACTGTAATTCTGCCTCCTCCAAATCAACATGGGAAACATGAGCATTTACTGCACTCGAAATACTTGAATCTGTAGCTTTTGGTTTGGCCTCCTTGTGTTTTAGAAATTCGGTCATATCTTTTATCTTTTAGAAGCTTCCTGCAATCACGCTTAACATGGCTCTTTTTACCACAGTAAAAGCAAGTGAAGGGTCGCTTAACATGGCCCTGTTAAGCCCTTTTTACCACAGTAAAAGCAAGTGAAGGGTTGTTTAGATCCAGATTTGGAGCCTGATTTACCTTCCTCAACAGACTCATAGGAGCCGAAGTTGGTTGAAAGAGATAGTGATCTTATCTTGGAGCTTGTAATAATCAGAGACACTTTGATATTCACGAGGCAGACCTTTGAGAGCATACTAGATGAGAGACAAATCTGATAGAGTACTGCCTGCAGCAAGCAATTTTTCCTTCAATGCTTTCAATTGTTGCAGATAATCTCGCATATTAGTGCGGTTTCCAACCTGAGATTATCCATTTGGCTTTAAATACCAAGTTGCTGACCTTCACCTGCCTGAATGCAATTCTTATGCAGAAAATCAAATGCTGGGGTAAAAGTTGTATACCCTCGAATATCTCTCTGAAAATCTGGATAAATACATGCTTTGAGATGATTCAAAGCCATGAAATCGTTTTCCAAATCATCAGGTGAAGTAGGGTTCCATTTGGGTTGAAAAACAGTTCTCAAACCTCTCAAATTATGATTGGTTTCAAAGGCGTCTTGCCATGTGAAATAATTGTCAATATCTAACACAGGGTGAATAAAGTATTTTCAAGGATTGGCATCTGTAGCCATTTGTGGTGAAAAGAATGCAGATCCGAACAGTTCAAGAGCCAAGAAGGAAGCACGGATTGAGGGAGAAATGATTATCAAAGAATTGTCATCGGGTGTTATTCACGTAGTTTTGACCAAATGTCAAAAGAAAGGAGAGAATCCGGCAAGCTAAGGAATATTGTAACTGACGTGTATCACATCCAGCCCTAAAAGTTGACGAAATTTGATTTCAACCAACGATTTCAACCAACATTTCAAATTCGAATTTGAATAGATTCGAATTCCTCCTGATCAGACCCGAAAAAAAAACTCATTCTGATCCCACCTGCTATGATCCCACCTGCTATGATTCAGCACTCAACTTCCTCCTCGCATTAAGCTCTGATACCATGAAGATATGACTGAATATGAATAGGATGAAGAGGACTATGCAAGGATAGAATGAGATAGACGATCTAGCTAGTCTAGTGAGTAAACTCCGAATGAACAACAATAAAGCGTGACTATGGCTTTATAGGAGAGCCATGTCAGCAACACCTAGGTGGCATGCCTAGTCATCTATGAATAGTGACACATGACATGTGTCATTTGCTAACATCATTTGTCACAATAGCCCAGAAGCTAGAGACCAAGCTCCATCTTTTTGAAATAATCCCGTGCGAGTTCTCTGTGACAGATCTGGACTTGGTAATGAACAGCTCTATTGACCTTTCAGGGCATTCTTGGGTGTCCACAAGAGATACGATATTGGTTAAGGTTTTGAAAGATATTTCTCTCTAGGAGAGTGCTTCCCTGCTGTCTCTTGAGAAAAGGAATGGGCATTTTCCCCTTTGATTTTTTGGACCTGCATTTCCTTTACCAATGTACAGATTTTTTTATTTCCAGTTTCCTTGTAATCAGGCTTCTTTGAAGTATCTTGCCTGCTGCCTTCTTGCTTGCCTATGTGATGCTTCTTCCTATAACCTTCGCCATTAGAAAGCTCAACTTTTCTTAAGAAAGAGCAAAGATTACTCACCAGTAGAAGGAACTATAGTAAGGCTGAACAGGGAGGAATCAACTTCTTATGCGTTGATAAGATCATGCCCTTGGTTTAGTCTTGAGTTTTTTGAATTTTGGAAGAGGCTCGTGCAGTTTTTGTAGTCTGATAACCTGATATTGATTCCTTTTTCAAATAAGCTTTTGGCCACATTGTTGACTGCAAAGACATTTATCAGTTTGTCCTTGCTTCATATGGAATTCAGCATTCCTAATGTAGACTTATTCTGTGGTTTGTTCATTACTTGTGACTGCCCATCAAGACATGCTATCTCCAGTTGCTAAGATACATAACTTGCTAGGAGAAAGAAAATCAAATGGGCTGCTAGTAATTAGGGCATTTTTACCTCTGGTAGAGACGAATGTTCTTCTATCTTTTTGAAATTGAGACTGTAAATCGACACATATATGACATCCTTGACCTGCAGTTTTCCAAAACCAATACTCACCGTTGGCCTCTGATTGTGACAAGTCTGGCACACTGTCTAACAAAGTCTGCAAGACTTTGTTCAGATTTGTTAGATGCCAAGACGCCCGAACCCTTCATATAATAATGGAGTATTGGAGGAGTGTTAGAAGCATATGACCATTTGAGTGAAATTGTGGCTGGATTTTTTTCAAATTCCTTATATTGAAACTTAAAATAGGCTTTCTTCTGTTCCTGACTTTTCTCTTCTTCTATTTGTCTTGTCATTTGGTATAAGATTTCAAAATTTCATAGATGTCAAAGTAACTTGTTAACAGTCGTGGAAATATGCAACGAACTCCTCTAAGAAGATGGATATATCCGTCTTACTCACTTGGCACACCCGATAATTTGGATTTATCAAAGGGTGCTTTTTCAGACCAGTGTAAAGATTCCACAAAATACTTCCATGTGGATTGAAAGGTCTCTTGAGGCCTTAATTGTCCCTTCTGAGCAACCCAAGCTTTTGGATGGTCCAAAGCTCTCTCATCCTTATCTGCATTCGGTTTTGCCCTTCAACCTTCTTTTGGACATATAGTTCTTATCAATAATGCCATACTTCAAAGAAATTGGATCCATTCAACACTGGATACTGCTTCAAAGGTCAAGAAATCCTATGATCAAGGATTTTGTTATAGAAAATTGTAACAATGATCCCTTTGGCCTGAAATGCAACTGAAATTCACTTTCCAAGACTGAAAGACACTAGGTTAGAATAATTTTACATTCTTCTTAACAAGATTATTATGTTCATTTTTTGGTGGCGTGTGGCAAAGAATAACACAAGTGTCCCACAGATCCTTTTGTTAATAATAACAGGAACCAGTTTATATTGAAAGAATGTGGTTTGATTAAGTTCTTCCTTTCAGCAGTTGAATCCTTCGCCAGCAAGGGCCCTGCATCTAATGCATCAACTCGCCAGTGATCGTGGTATAGTAGCCATAATGAACAAGGTATTTCTCTAGTATTCGTGCTTTTCTATTGCAAAGTAACATAAGACAACTTTTAAACATTATGACTGTAGTATCGTTGGAGTGTGGGAATGATGACAGAAATGCCTCCAGTTGGTCATGTTGGGATCAGCCCCAAGTGCTTGCTGGGTGTAAATAAGGTAATATACTTTAGTCTAAAATTAATAAACCAGAATAGTGCTTGTTCTCTTGCTTATTTCTGCCTATCTAGAACCACGGGGAAGAGATTTCCTTGCGCTTGCGAACAGACGACTTGAAAGGTTTCAGAAAATATGATGTCATAAAAAAAACGTTATTGCATGAACTGGTAAGCTGCTATCTTACCATTATCAAGCACTTTTTTGTCAATAGTAATGAAAACTCGGGGATCACTGAACATCGCAGGCACATATGGTCTATTCTGAGCATGACGAACACTTTTACAGATTTGATAAACAGGTGGTGGTTGATTGCCTTCTTATTCTGTAGGACATTTGTGCAGCTAAAGAAATTTATATTCTAACAGTTGAACAAGGAGGTCACGCTCCTGGACTGGACAAAATCTAAGGGCCACTCTTTGAATGGCATTACAAGTGAAAGTTATGAAGCCTTTGATAAGAGTGCGCACATGGATACAGCTCCAGCTGGATATCATCTTGGGGGGGTCGTTAATGTTGCAAATCCGCGAGAAGCAGCAGCATCAGCAGCTATGAAAAGACTGGAGACACAACCTGTGGTTCAGGACATAAATTCTACCATACAGTCTCCAAAAGAGATTGAATCTGATCAGCATATGCGGCCTATTGTACATAATGAGATGTTAGTTCCAGAAATATCTTCTATTGATATAGATAAGTCATCCTTGAAACCTGATTCTGAAACCATGAACAATGTAGAAAAGAATACTTATCAACCAGATCCTGATGACCAAGTTGAACCTGATCCAGATGATGCACCACAAAGTGCCAAGCTGTTTGTTTCTGGTAAGAATTTTAGAAAGTTTGAAATCTGATGGTCGTTAGCATTAATTTTTGTCTTTGATGCAGAATCATATGAACCTGATCCAGATATGAGTTCAGAAGAGTTCTCTGTCATAATGGATCCTACTTCTCAAATAACTGCCCGCCTGCAGCAGGCAATGGCTAAGTTGAAGTGTCAAGTTACCTCTTCAGAAATTCAACCTGTTCTTCAAACGTTATCTACTATTCTAAGGTACACCCCTGGCCTGTTATTGGATCCTTTAGAATTAAGTGAGGAATATCATCGTGGGACTTCTTCAGGAACATCATGGACCATCCACATGATGTGAAGTATCGACGTCTTCGAAAGGTATTGTAATTTAGTTTGCTGTCTCTGTCTGTTTGTTTATGTTCACGTTTATTATTGATTTGACGTGGTTCATTTTTATTAATATGTAGACAAATACCATTTTTCAGCATCGTGTTGCAAAGTTTGAAGGTAAGGGTGAATATTGTTATTGCCATCTTAAGGTGTATATAACACCAAGCTTCTTATTAATTCAGGTGCTATAGAGGTTTTGAAGACCATAGGATTTGTGGATGATGATTCTGAATATCAACATGAATATCTTATATTGAAACGAGATGATCCGGGGTTGCTTTGGTTAGCCAGATCTTTTCTAGAAACATGCGCTCCTTGATCTATAGAAAACAAAACAACTATGTACATAGTGTATACAAGTTCATTACATGTATAATATTCTAATTGGATGGCTTTAATAAACGACTAATATTGAGCTTTTTTAATAAGGTAAACATTCGTGCCAAAAGCATGTAGATTCTGTTATTTGGTATTGTAGGGCTGGACCTTTGTGATTACGGGGGTGGGAATATCCATGCCTTAGAAAATTGTGATTTCATCGACCCATATACGGATTAAGGGTGTTTGTTTCCTCGATTCCGTCATTGCTTTGTTGGATTACTCTAGTTCCATATGTTATGCATCGCCTAGCAACAAATAAGGCATGGTCGCACTTGGGCATAGCAACAAATACGGTACGGTCCAGTCGCACATGGGGGTTGCCCGATAATTACATGTTGTGGTGCTGTTAATCTACTATGAAGTGGTCATGAAAATCAAACGTTCTCCACTTGTTTTCACCTTCCAGCTTGCTAAGCCGAATTAAGCTATAGTAGTTTATATGTTTTTTATAAAAGATTATTGTTGTGGAAGGGCGTCAATGAAATTCGAGGTTTCCAAGTGCAGATTTGTTAGGTGGAACTCCTACATTCCATGTAACTTGCTAACGTAGGTCTATTTCTAATATGATCTTGACCCTTGATTTAAGGAATCTACTAGAGAATATATCATATCCTCTAACCCTAGCCGTAGAGTAAAAAAGAAGATGGGGTCAAACCCCATTTTCTACGTCAACCTATGATTTCAAGGCCATGATCCCAAGTCCATAAGCAGTCAATTATATAGTAAAAATACAAGATTTGCCTGGAGTGTTTTCATAACAGAAGCCCGTCCTCCATAGCATACATGGATTATAACAATAGAAAGCATAATAATTGGATTACAGGAACAAGAGCCTGACACAACTTTGCCATTATAGAGTGTAATACAACTCTCCCATAACATACCCTCCTACTCCTCTGTCTTGCATAGAGATCATGCAGAGCAACTATATCAAGAACATACAACTCTATAGAACAACAACTTTGCCATAACAGAGTCTAATTACAAGCTGTCCTAACATCATTTGATACAACACTGCTCGTGAAAAACAACAGCATCATGTTGCAAATATTGTTTCTGCAGTCAGAAATGTTTGGGCCATAGAAATGGCCATCCAAAATCATATAGCCATGCTATGCATCTGCTCGCTCCTTCGGATTGAATAAACTTGGCATGCATCGACATAATGGACAAAAGAGCAACATGGAAACATACCCTACAAAACAAGCAACGTTTGGGCCATAGAAATGGCCATCCAAAATCATATAGCCATGCTATGCATCTGCTCGCTCCTTCGGATTGAATAAACTTGGCATGCATCGACATAATGGACAAAAGAGCAACATGGAAACATACCCTGCAAAACAAGCAGGTTTTATAAAACAAGAGACAATGAAATTTCCGAAGGGATTTGAACCCCTTGCCAAAAGACAGACAAGCCTCACGAAAATCATATGGGCCCTTGTCACATGGAAACAAAAACGGCCTGCTTCTATCTATCAGGATGCTCCAAAAATAGGCTCTCAGATTTTCTGGAGCCATCGCCATACTTGTGAACCTGAAATAGGAAATCCTCAAAAAGATTTCTGCCTCAAAAACCTCATTTCTGCATTTGCTAGACCTACTCCGGCATCTGGGCAGAGCCCCAGTCGCTCCATCGCCTCCACACCGCCACTCTTCCTTGCAAAAACATGTCGACCTAAAACCTTCCAGAAATAAACCAAAAGAGAAAAAAAAAAAAAAAAACAAAAACCTACACCTATAAACCCCAAACCCTATTTTCTGACGCAAGACTAATACGATTCAGGGATATGAATCCATGGAATAAATTACTACTCCTATATTTTAGTGTAGCCAAAATAGGTTTAGCTAAACTACCTTCAAATTGGGGCTAGAATGGCTAAACTAAATGGTTTTTCTCCATCACAGTTTCTTGCTTTTGGCTAAACTTTCACAAAATGGAAAGGCAAATATTAGCCATCACGCTATAGTAATTCAAAAAAAAATTCAAGCATTTTGGAAAAGATATTGAATTTATTGTAAATACATAAATCAAGACACAAACATACATGAACATGTTCAAAAACCTAAAAAAAGGAACTACATTGTTCCTTTTCCTCTAATACTTCAATTCTGTACTTGGAAAAAGAAAGAAAGTGGAAAAAAAAAGAAAAATATAAACCCTATTTGAAATTTCTTAAAGTTAGTACATACATTGGTGTTGAATTTGGGGCTATTAATCTATCCATTTTTCCAAGCCCACTCTATCTTAGGTTTAGCTAGTCGATGTCCTGATGGATATGTCTGGAGGTAAAGGTTTGGCTATTCAACCTAAAAACTCACTTGGGCGGCAAAAAACTGGGCTAAAATTTTCTTTCTTTTAGGCATTTTTCCCATTTACTTTAGCCGCTTTTCTTGGCAAAACTGCTACAAAATAGCTATTTGGCTAACCTTAGCCGTTATTTTATTCCATAAAAACGAATCCCCCGAACCATTGAAAACCTTAGGTAATAGCTTGCCCCTTCAACAATTGCACAAGATAATTACTTCATTCTAGTTTAAAAGATTTCTCCTTTTTTTCTTTTAATTGAAGGACTTGAGTCATTTATTCATCACACAACTCTATTACAGTACATGCACCACATAGCAGATTTGCTCCATGTGATTGTATATTACATATGGTCAATCTCAAACTTGTAACCTCAGGGCACTGGAATTTAAACTCCCTTATCACTAGAATAATTTCCTTGGAACATGTAGATTAAGACCTTGAGAATTAATGGTGTCTCATGGAAGAAGAGAACAAAATTCATTAGTATTAGGATAACTACATTAGCCACACGAAATCCCATCCAAATTGGCATTTCTATTACAATGGATTTGTTTATAATTTACGGGGTTCTTTTGAATTACATTCTAAAATTTTGGATGAGCAAAATTGCTTATAATTTATCAAAATCTTCTTGCAAGCACTACTTTTCTAAACACCGCAAGTCTTTAGAAAAGATGCATGAACTCGTTTTTCTTCGACAAACCTCATTCCCGAGCAGATAAACTGTCAAATACCCCCTAATTCTTCATGAGTACGCCCTCTTCCTTCCAAAGAAGGAAAATACTGCCAGAATGATTATGCTTTGTTAATGCTGCAAGAATAATGTCATATAAGACCAACAATTTTTATTAAAACAACGAAACAATGTCTTATATTCAAATTACAAATAACAACAAGATATAATACAGAATGAACAAATCTTACAATGCTCATCTCATATTGCATAAAATACATAAAACTTATCCCTGACAAGTGAACCCATGAGTGAAGCCATAACCACTACTTCTTTCAAGTCTTTTACATGCCCATGCATAATGATGCTTGCTGCAGCATTAAGTTTCGATTGTGGCTTTCCAAAGGAATGGTATTCAAGCAAGGTGGTCTCTATTCATAAGGCTGGTGGCAAAAATCAAGTAAGAAACTATCGGACAATTTTGGTCAGCAATGTATTCGCAAAACTCTTTGCAACTATGCTTGAGAGAAAACTCTTTGACTGGACTAATGAGAGGAATGAGCGTGCATATGGACAAGCGGGCTTTCGCCATGACCATTCCACTATAGATCATGTAGTCACCTTAAGGGTGATTAATGAAAATGCAAAGGGTACTAGACATAATTAGTTCTGGCCTTTATTGATCTCACAAAAGCTTTTGATAGAGTCGATCGAGGTGACTTACAAAAGAGGCTAGAGCTACTACAAGTTCCTCCAGAGCTCCAACAAGCGTCTGCAGATGTATATAAACAGGTACTCATTGAGCTTTCATCTCCGTTTGATAGTGCTGAACAGGTCCAGAGCACGATTGCAGTGAAACAGGGTTGTCCATGTTCTCCCACTCTTTCTGGACTATATAGAGATGAACTTGAGTGATGGCTTGCACTTATGGGAGGAGTTGGAGTCAGGGATTGGTAGATATCTCATACAATTTTTACTTTTTGCGAGTGATATAGTCTTGATTTCTAGAACTACTGCAGCTCTCCAATATCATTTGGATACTCTTCAAACATTTTGCGATCAGAAGGTTATGGCTATCAATGTTGCAAAATCTAAAGTCATGATAGTTGGCACAAAATAAACTTTTCGATTCACCATTGGGGAATGCGAGCTAGAAACAATGCATAGTTACAAATACCTTGGTATAGAGGTGGCGAGTAATTATTCATGAAAATTGACAACGGAAAAACGAAGCTGGGACAAGATTGAAAAGGTGCAAAAAAGATTTCTCATGAAAGAGCTTGGAACTAAAATATAAACTCCATATTGCATTATGCTTGCAGACACTGGGTTGATTCTCCTTGAGGCAGAGGCTTTATATCGTATCATTACATATGTAAATCGGGTAAAGTTGTTTCCCTCAGAGCGTCTCCCTTTCCAAGCTATGCAGCAATCCAAAGAACGAAGATGGTTCTCTCAAGTGATTCAATGGGCAGAAAGGTGGGGTGTAAATGATTATACCTGGCCAACCTTGATCAAACTGAAAGATATACGCACATAAATATTTCCAAAAGTGTTGAGCAAATTGTGGACTCGAATGACACTGCTATGAAAAAAAATTTCTATAAAGCTGATGTCAAGATTGAAAAACTCTGAACTCTGGTTATGTATTTGTCGACTTCTATCTGCAGGCTTGGCCATTCGAAAGCTGCTATAATGTTGTATGCTCATATAAGTCCTAATTAGTTGTATTGTCTCATAGTACATAGCCGATTCTGTAGATTGTAATTAACTCTCTAGTAGAGGGGTGAGGCCAACGCAGAATGTTCTGAACTATTCGATGAGCTTCTATTAAAAAAACATGAAAACATTACTTGGTTAATCTTTGAGTTTTATTACAAAAAGCTAGAATGTTTTCTGTATGTGAAGAAGCCTTTCAAAAAAAGAATGGGAAAGAGCCTGCATGGTTTGCTTGCATTGGCATTGGGCACGTTGGTGTCTGTTCTTTGGAAGAGAAGATTGATGGCACTAAATTCGTTTGTTAATCATAGAGCCTCAGCTACCATATTAGAAATATTCTCAAGGCAACAAAACCTCTAATTTGTTAATTACCATATCAGAAGCAAAAGAAAGAACATGAACACCAAAACCTACTTTAGAGCTTTAATGGAAGGAACATTTTACCAGATTGCTAGCTCCAACAATGCAAAATCTATTGACTTGGAGACTTTAATGTGGGTGAGTTGGAAAGAGACAGAAGCGATCGAGGTTCTAAAGTGGTGCAAGGGTTCGAGAGAGAATAATGGTTATGCCTTCTACATGATTGCCAGCTTATAGAGATTGATGGCGACCAGTCCTTCACGTGGTGTAATGGTTAGACAGAGATTGGCAAAGCATATGCAATGCATGATAGAGGATATTTTAATACTTACGCAGCTGGTTTGCTAGCAAATTTTTATCGTTTAAATCTCTGGATAGCTCTGTATCTGATCATAATCCGCAACTCCTGGCTAATAAAGCGGCTAATTGTCATACACCAACCAGAACTTTAATCTTGATGTCAAATACTTGGAGGAGGATGATTCAAAGCTGGCTATCACCGGGTTTGATCTCTCTTCATAGGGGCATGTCTGGGATAGTTGCAACATTGTCCAGAGTGAAGTCATCAGAGCTGTTAAAGCTAGAGGACTACTAACTTCATCGCATTAAGAATTAGAGTTGCTTCATGCTCGTGCCCCTACCAATGGGGTTAGAGAAAAAGAGTTACTATCTCAGATCAAGGCTATGAAATCTGTAAATGTTATTGAAGCCAAGTTGAAGGCAGGTTGCAGTGGTACAAGGATAGGGACACACTTCTTTTTTGTTGTTGCAAAAGGAAGGAAACTCACTACTTTTATACGTTCTTGGTGTTTGTCAGATCACTCTCTGATCTCCAATCCTATGCATCTTAAGCAATATATTTATTAGCACTTTTCTTCAATCTTTGTGAGACACTTAATGCCTTTTTAAGAGGACATGCAATCTACTGTATTGACTAAAGTACATCGCATTATTTTTGATGAGCAAAGGCTACTTCTTGAGTTGAATATTGTGAAGGAGGATTTAAAGGCCGCTGTGATTCGCCTAAAAAAGGACCCTAGTCTAGATGGCTTTCCTATTGAATCGTTTCAGAAGTATTGGGACTAGTTGGAAGATAATGTATATAATGCTTTCTGTGAATATCAGAGATTTAGGTGCCTTGATAGAACTTCAAATGCAGGTTATATCTCCCTCATTCCAAAGAGCAAAATCCGAAACTATTTCTGACTAGTGATTTGTTACATTGCTTTTCTCTATGTACAAGATCTTTGCTAAGACATTGGCAGAAAGAGTGCAAGAGATTTTGGCTGATTCTATCTCTTCAAGACAATCTAGTTTTCTTCCTTGTCGATGCATTGTCAACAACGTGGCTTCTACATATGAAGGAATATATTGGGCTCAGTTGCATGGTCATAGAGTGGCGTATCTTAAGCTTGATTTTGCTAAAGCATATGATAGCATTTGGATTTGGGAATCATTGCCAATAAATGTCACGGTTAGCAATAGAGCCGACATTCCTTGAATGGGGACGTCATTTTTCACATCCTTCTATTCGTTCTGCCTCTTGTCTCATTTCCAGACGTCAGCATTCTCTTGGGCTCCTTTCCATTTTCCTCTCTTTGGCCCCATAAGTTTCGTTTTCTACCATGCCTTTCTCCATACTTTTTTGTTTCCTTCCACTGCCTCCTCTCCTACCAAGAATTGCTACAGTGCGACTAGCTCCAGCTTGGATTTGCCCACTGCTATCTACTCCTTGGATGTGGTTCAAGGCGTAATTTTTCCTCAGCTTCCCGGATTTTTCCAGGTTTTGTTTTTTAAAAGTTATGTATCTCTATGGTTTCTGTCAGACTTGGTTGCTTTGCTTTTTAGGTCTGTTTTACTTCTATGCGTGGCTACTTAGTTTAAAGTCACAATACTTCTCTTTTATTTGTCATTTCTTTGTCAATAGCTTGCGTTGCTTTTCATGCCTGCTATACCCAGTTCCCTTGCGTAAGATTTCATTTGTCCAACTTTCCCCATTTTTGCACTTTTGATGGGGTTTCTTGGTTCCAGTTGCTCCTTTAATTCCATTTCCCCTTTAGCTCATCTTTTGTCCCTTTGCTCTATTCTATTTCCTATAACATTCCCTCGGTTTTATTATTGCAGCTCATCTTATTTTCATTAAGTCCCTTTGGGGACACTTTTTCTATTCTAAATTATTTTCTTTGTATTTTATAAAAATATTTTTAAAATATTTTTTTGATATTTTTCCCTGAAACGCACTTATATTTCGCCTAAGAAAACAAAATTTCAGCTTCAACGGAGTTGTAGAAAAAAAGATAAAAATAAAACATTATTCTTAGATCGGGTGCTGATGGGGTGCTTCCCGTGCGCAAATTTGCCCCCCAACTCCGTGCTTACACACAACCATCATTTTGATGATGTCAACTTCCTTTTATATTCTAATGAAAATGTGTTTTCATTGACCTAAACAATTTGTTCTGTACAATATGACTAGGAAAAAAAGACTATGCATATGTTGAAACTAGGGCATAGAAAGCAATGCAGATGTCTTAATATTGAATACAATGATGGGGTGGGGAAAGGACGTGCAATGGCAAGTGAGAGGTTAGAATTGAAAATAAGTTGCACGCCATGGTCAAGTGCAATTTCTTAGGAAATGTTGTCCTTCATGTTTGATAACAACATGAGGCCTCACAACATCACTCTTTTGGGCACGTCATGTCGCACTCAATCTTTTACATTTTAAATGTGTGTTGAATAGTCACATTCAACATTCAAATCTTCTTATGTTGCAAACTTGTGTTGAATTTTTGGAACTAGTAATTTAAACTAAATTCACAGAGTGATGAGATGAGAGTGATGAGATGGGATATCCAAGGCTGAGAATGACGATGGAGTGCCCTCTTTGGACATACAACAAAAGAGAGAGCAAACTACCAGTCTTGACAAACACGTGTTGGCAATACAAGTTTGGACTCTTTAAGTATAAGAATTCATTAGCCAATGTTGAAAATGAATGAGATCATCCTCTTGGGATATCCTTAAAAGAGCGAAAGCTACCGACGATTAGAATGGCGACACGTAGATGGCGATCAAATCACGAAGACTGCCAACCTAATGAGACATGTTAAAGACCTAAAGTATAGGTTAAAATATTTAAAAAAAATGGAAAAAGACTACATCGATTCCAATCCCCATCCTGGCCACACTTAACATGTTCACTAGGACCACCACAAACTCTAATAGTGAACAATTTAATTGGGGATAGAGTCTCCATGTGGTATAAAAATAATCAAGTTTTAGACAACTAAACAACCAAGCTGACAGCAACGAAGAGGTGATAGCACGTGGAATGGGCCAGAATCCAAGGTCACAGATACCTGGACCATGGTTGCACACATGGGTCAACCCTGTCAAAAAGGGACATATTTGTCCACCAGTGACCTGACCTGACACACCAAACCCTAGAAAAACAAGCAAGCCAACAAACAAAAGAGCCAAAAAAAAGGTCCTGAGAAACGGTATTTTGGAAACTGTTATAGCCAATAGCATGCAAGGCAGCACTAGCACAACTAGAATTTTTAAACTAGCAAACTAGAATTTTTAAGTAATCTGGAAAACTGTGTGAAGCTCAGGTTGTCTGATATGTTTGTCTGTGGAACACTTGATCTGGCATTGACTGGAAGGTAGGGTTGGTGGTATCAGTGCTCACATGCTGCATTTTTCTTCCTTGCCAACTAAGGTTCACAACAACTGCCAAAATGAAGAAATAATGTCACCCATCCATTGGAAGCCCACTTCCCTGCCATGCACCTTTTCTTCAAAGATTGGTAGGTGAGTTCCTCACATTGGGTCCCCCCCTCAGTTCATCATTTTCCACCTTGCTTATCATACCAGCCTCACACTTTTACACAATATTAACATTTTATTCAGAGATTCCATGAAGATTTACAACTGTGGATCATCTTTGATCCAATCTGTGCCCTTTAGCTTTTTATCACAATCTATAACACACATAAACTATGCCTGATCTAGCATTGCAACCAAATCACCAGATCCGCAGTCCTTGTACTTGTGATTATCAAGTATTTCTTCACTTAACTCCTCTATCAACCCAATAGGGTTCAAGTATGAAGCAAGAAAAGAAGCCTTTAGTTGAATGGTGCAAGATGAATCAAAAGCTGGGAGCTCCTGACCAACCATCTACACACTTCAACAAAGGTGTGACAAGCTTCCCTGCACACATTGCAGCATAAACCTTATCGAAATCCTCGCCCGGAGACAATACCCTAGTGCCAGAAAGAAGTGTAGTACCAGCCTCCTTTCTAACAAATTCATACAAAGGATAACTTCTGCACTCTTGAATCTTGTTAGCAATACTGAACTGACCCTTGTCATATGCATCCCTAGCTAGAGGAACTTCTGTAACCAGTTGTTTCTTGAGCTCCTCTTCGAACAAGGTGATCTTCTTGAAAACAGATGTTGATTCATCACCTTCTTCATGTATGTTCTTGAGAGAATGTTCAACTAGAACCTGTCTCAATTTCTGCATCAAAGGATATGCAGCACTGGCAGGGTCATCAACATAGGTAAACACATGAACATTGTCAACAACTTGCAGAAGTTCCTTCTCACAGAACCTGGAAGGAAGCAGAACACCACCAAGTCCTGTGGTGAGGGTCTTTTTTGCAGCATGAGACACAACAGACTTCACAGTACTCTGCATTATTTCTTCAAGATGCTTAAGATCAACAGCCTGACACAATGCTACCAGAAAAGATGTAGACATAAGCTTCAAGATCTCAACAGCCTCAGCAGTTTTCTTGGCAGAGATCAACCCCAAAGAATTCACATCCTGATTATGTTGTTCAGCACTCTGCACATGATTTGTAACTGGATTAGCCAAAAACTGAAGCTCTGAAGTGTAAGAAGCCATGGCAATTTCAGCCCCTTTGAATCCATAATCCAAGCTAGGATTAGGACCTCCACTGAGATTAGAAGGAAGACCATTGTTGTAGAAATCACAGACCAATTCAGAAAACTGAGCAAACATGAGTTTGCCAATGGCAGCTATGGAAAGGCGAACATTATCCATGGAAACACCAATTGGGGTACCTTGGAAATTTCCACCATGAAGGGCTTTATCTCTGCTGACATCAATGATAGGGTTATCATTGACAGAATTGATTTCTCTTTCAATGGAGTGGCTAGCCATTCTGATAACTTCAATCTGGGGGCCAAGCCACTGTGGAGAAGTACGCAGAGCATATCTGTCTTGCTTTGGTTTCTTCAAAGAATCGGTCTCGTGAAGCTTAGCAGCAGCTTTCATGTATGCACTTCCTTCTAAAACATATTCCATTACTGCAGCGGCTTCAATCTGGCCAGGGTGATGCTTCAGCTTGTGAGTTAAGGGATCTGTAAACTCTGCCTTTCCCTGCATAACTTCACAAAAGAAAGCAGACAAAATCTCTGCTAGAACTGCTAACACATTGGCCTCAAAACAAACAATGGAAGCAAGACCAGAACCTACTGCTGTGCCATTTACCAGCGCAAGCCCTTCCTTGGGCTGGAGCTCAAACGGCTTCTCCACACCCACCATAGCCAAAGCTTCAGCTCCGGAGATGATTTTTCCATCACAAGTAACAGCTCTTGAATTGGGTCTTCCAGTTAAGAGCCCAGCAATATAAGAAAGGGGTACCAGATCTCCTGATGCAGTTATGGTCCCTCGCAGAGGAAGCTTGGGAGTAATATTTGCATTGAGAAGCTTTTCCATAGTGGCAAGAATTTCCCATCTGATGCCGGAATACCCCTGCATCAGAGTGTTAGTCCTTACCAACATGGCTGCCCTGGCGGCATAAGAAGGAAGAACATTGTCGCAGCCATCTGGGCTATGGAAAATTCCGGCATTCAAGAAACGGATGAGCTCTTTTTGCAGCTCCACGCCCTGATTTGTACGGCGGTGAGATGTGGCTCCAAATCCGGTGGTTACTCCATATGTATCTGTGCCTTTCATTGCATTCTGCAGAACCCAGTTGGAGGATTCCTCTACCCTTTTCTTTGCCGCTTCTTCGTCCAAATGAACCTCGACCTCTGCCCTCCTGGCTATGGCGGCCACTTGGGCGATTGTAAGCCTGGTACCCTCGATTGAGACCTTCTTGCTCGAGTACACCGTCTTGATCATTTCTTTCACTTCTTCAAGATGGCTCCTCTGCAGAGCCTCCCCTGCTTTGCCCCAATTCAAAGGATCAGATTTCTTCATTACTGCCGGGGGAGTGATACAGAGTGAAATCCCGTTGGGAATATATGCAGCAGGATTCTCGTTTGCAACCATTTTTACTCTCCTTCTGCAGGAAGATCAAGAGACTATTTTAAGACAATGCTAAACCTGCAGAGATGCAGATCCTGCAGAAGATGATTAAGAAGACCACCGGAATTGATTAGACCCTTTTCGGGTCTCGAATTGAGATGGGTTTGCTTAGGAACCCAGAAATTCTTCAGACAATGCAGAGATTTCGAGGAATGCTCGAAGCCAGGAATGGGTTGGAAGGAGATTGGCTTTGATTTTGGGATTCACAGAGAAGAAAAAGAGATCAAATCCAGCGGGTTCCTTCGTTTTTTTCCTCTCTGTGAGGAACCCTTCACCAAACCCAAAGCTCACACAAACAACACTGAGATTTCAAACTCGCAGCAATCGAGCTTTTATATTGCACCTCAGCCGTCCGATCGCTGAATCCAACGGCCCAGGGCGTACCACTTCCCAGTTTTGATGCTGCTTTTCTGAGCTTAACAACTCTTGTTTGTCGGTGGAGAAAACCGGCTGTTACCGGTTACCCCAAAACACGTCAGCTTCCGTCATCGGCGGCCAACCGCCGGTGAAGGCGGCCGCCCGATAACCACCGCAACCGGAATTCTAATCCGCAGTCAATCTTCCAATATTCTAGGAGAAGATCTGGTCCGTCCAAAGACGGTTAAAGGTTAGGGGGTGGAAAATGACAAAAAAAAAGACTAAGCATGTTGGGTGCTGATATTGTTATAAGATTTTAATAGTGTGTTGTTGGGTAATGAGGAAAAGATCGTGTTTTTTTTCATGTTTCTTTGGTCAGGCCATTCACACCTTTGACATCCCAAAGCCACATCTGTGGATTTGTGAATCCCCCAGTAAATATTTCGTGGGGGGATTACTGCCTTCAATTAAAAAAAGATAGATAAATAGATAGATAGATAGAAAGAAGAAGGGTATTTCGTGGGGCATAGCCCAGTATTCCGTGGGTCATAGCCCAGCACTTGGTCCTATATGGGCACTGCACCAACCTTTCCATTATCTTCAGATTGTGCTCCTCCTTGTCAATGCCCTTGCTCCCTTTGACGCATTGTTGTGGTCAATATTTTATTGTTTGTTTATCACGTTGCATATCACCAGCCACGCATTTTATACTCTCGTTACCATTTTGGAATCCTGACACCAAACTACAGAGTCGTGTCCACACAAATTTCTTATTGTGCGCAACAAACCGTCGTTGCGATGGTTTCAACAAGTCAACACACAATAGTGTGACATATGTATCTACCAGTATTGCATTGTAAAACATAAGTCAAAAATCCAGTTTTCATCAAGTCAATATTCAAATTTTGGGAAACGTTATTAAACAAGAGACGTGAGGTATTGCCATTCTCTATGTAAGCTCTTCTTCTTGCTCGTATGATCATTATGCTACTGGATTACTTACAATAAAAGATAAGGTGAAAGAAATATTAGGGGAATGGACTTCAAATGCAAGTGATGAGGCCCATGTTGATAGCCAGTCCATTCAATTTCAATGCCCATCATTCTAGCGATACCCTAAAGTAATAAAGGGAGTTTAGGTTTAATGAGTTGCACATGAACAAAACATGAAGCAAAAATAAAGAAATTAAGTCCGGCCGGGTGCCTCCTAAACTACATCAAACTAAAATTTATTCTTGTTCTTTCCAAGCTTATTATATACGAAAGCTTCCTATTAAATAATGCATGCAAGAAAGAAGTTAACCTAGAATGATCATGCATGGTATCATGCTTAAAGGCCATCAGCCCTTTCAGTACAAAAAAATAATAATAATAAATTTCTACTACTATTCTTTGAAATGTCACTACATAATCCATCACCTTATATTCAAGGATAATACTTATGGCCATTCTCATATATCTCTAGCAGTAAAAGAAAAAAATGTGACAACAAGGTTGGCATTACCAAAATCCATTCATGCTTCTTACTAGAGCTAATGTCCTCTCTCTTCTTGTTTAACCAAGATAAAGCATGTACTCACTACCATAATAACTTCATTATCATGCAAAAGTACAAGACTTCAACCCTCGCGAGTCTTCAATATTTATTTATTTGTGTCTAGCTCTCTTAGGGTCTTGAGAGACCATGGAGCCTGTGGACTCTGTATTTACAATTTCAACAATAGAGAACGGTGTGCATCCACCGCTCTCATATAAGCACCTAATTTCATAGGTGGTAATGCTAGTAAGGAGTAAAAATCTGAAACTTGAATGCCAAATTGTTCTCTGATGTCCTTGTAAGATGCGCATTGTAGAAAAGTGTGATGCTCGTCTTCAACACAGTTCGACGCACATACTTTGCAGATCCGTTCTTCTACTGGAATTTTGAACCAACGACCTGTCTCAATGACCAATCGATGGGAACCAGTTCTATAGCGGGCAATCAGTTGCTTATGCCATCTTGAGATATTTGAATTGAGTAGAATTTTTAACATCCCACCACAGGTTAGCTAGTTTATGGTCGAGATTTGGGGCCCAGTAATATCCCTTGCACCTGGAGTTTTACCTAGAGCAGGTGCAGAAAGCCTTTTTAGCTTGCACACTTGGGAAAAAGTCTGCAGTTCCTTATCAGATCCTGCTGCAGGAAACAAGTTTCTTGCCTTCAATGGGCCGCATTGGATCACCACATCATCTACTTTTGGAATGTGGTTGGTATGGGCGATGCTTGTCTCCCCAGCCTTACTTACGTCATGGCACTGCGGCCAAAATGCCTCAAAACCTATTGGAACGAGAAACGAGTCACGAGTGCAAAGGTTTTCACAATGGAACGCGCAGGAGCAGAGTTGCATACATGCCCAAACTGTAGAGGATCACCACCATTTACAGCAGTATCTTCATGCTTGCTTCATCAGCGAACTATGTGATGGAGGATCTCTAGAACAGGTTAAAATGACACACTATGAGCAGGAGATCAATCCACGCTAATACGGGCTCCATAATGCTACCTGCGTACACATCTGTCCATGAAGAAGCACAGATGATAGCTTCCATTCAACGGGCTAACATCGCCTCCTCATTGAGACAGGCAGCTGGACCAAGAGGCAGGCGAGGACGGGATTTGTCAATATTGCTAGTAGGGAACCTTTGAGGATGAATGATGCGCCCTTCAGAACTGTCCAGTATACGACCATATACTGGCACACTATGTTCAGTAACGCATCAAAAAGCCTTTCTGTCCGACTCTCGGACTCAAGTCTATGTTTCCCTATGCAATCTACCTCCAAGAGAAGAGACAGAATTCTTACCTCAACAATGTGCTCCTTTAGAATGACATATACTCTACTGCTAGAAGGTGGTAACCATGGGGACATCCAACTTCCAAACCTCACCAAACCAAACTATTGAAAGGAGAAACATGCATGTTGGTTCTCTAGATAGAATGTCCAGGAGCAGGGACATATACATGTGAAGAATAATGAAGATCACACTCGCTTGAAGTACTATCTTGAAACATGCTCAGTCCCAGTGCTTTGAAATGGCTTAGGCAACACCCTAAAAAACCCTATCAATCCCACACTTGTTCATGGCCCACAATAGACCTCTTATCGTATTTGCCCATGAAGAGACATAGAACAATTATGTCCATTCGCACTAGCACATAACATCTCAAAAGCAAAACATGCGTATGGGCTAGTGAGAAGCCTGACAATGATGTATGTCAATGCTGCCGAAAATAATACTGCTCAACTATACCGAGTGTACGACTATCCGTGCACAATATATTGTTTTCTTTACATCTCATCGGTCGCAACATGTTATGTTGCAGACATCTACAGTTCCTGGAGGTTCTCAACAGGCGAGATACAATATGTCCTGCATCAATAATTGGTAATTACAAATATACAGATGTACAATTTATCTGCAAGTCTATTACTGCTAAGGTTTTTTCCTCAAAAACCCTTTGGGGCAAGGGTCCTTAATCCGAGATAGTAATGGTCTTGCTGTGTTCTTTCTTGTATTGGACCTCATAGATCTTCTAGTCTCTGTGGATGTAATCTTAATTCTAAGTTAGTATGCACCCGCAAGTAGATGCAACTACACTGTGCTAATCCCATAGGCCGATTAGTCTCCGTGGATGATAAAAACCATTCAATTCAATTCAATTCAATCAATTATGTGAAAGTATAGATTACGGCACAAGCTCGGGGGTGTGGCTTAGAGGACTTGCAGAAGAAATACAGATGCAATCGTAGATATATAGTCATAGATAAAGGTTTGAGTACTATATATAATTCATTAGCCAATTCAAAGAAAGTGTTGTTTGATTCTTAAACCAGAACTCCCGAATATATCCCAGAGAGATTATCCAATTGGGCTAATAGATTCTCAGAATTGGGAAGAACCAGAGATCCTATTTGCAGTGTTGCAAGTCTGAGCCCAGTTGGGTGGTGAATTTGTGCTACAAGCTTCTGTTTTGTGCAAAGGATTGACCATAAGAGATTCTCGAAGATGTTTGTGTTTTTACTTTGCTGAATTTGCAGGAAGACAGATGATTCGTAACAATTGGTATCAAAGCCGTGTTTCTTTCATTGGAGTTTGTGGGCAATGGTTCTAGATCTTAGTCTTAGATCAGAGGTTTATAATCGCCAAATTTTCACAACTAAGTCGAGTAGGAAAGCCATCCAGTATTTCTAAACCTTAATATTGCTAAGGAGCAAACTAACAAATAAACCTTAACCTTTATTTAAAGACAAAATGGCAATAAAAAAGGTGTTGATATCTATAAATAGAAGAACAAATTTGAGAGTTAATATCTCTGCGGCCACAACTTAGAATTGGGTGATCTTTACCTTGTTAGAAAGCCCTTGAAGTCTAGTTTTCAAATTGGACTTGCTTATCTATAAATTTCTTACAATCTAAGAGTTATGGATAGAAAGGTGCATAGGGTATAAGCTGACTGTGCAACTAGATATGACTCTTTAGATTATAGTATTCAACTCTGTAGCCTGGAATGCTGCCATCCTATTGTGCTAACAGTGTCATAGAGCTGTAGATTTGCCAGAATCCTAGCGATCAATTCCAGCCGCAAGTCTTTCCTTGAAACCCTAATCGATGCCCTATATCTAGTTCTTATTTTCTGCTACAGTAAACCATAACGGTCTTCGATTAAAATATGTTCTTAAGATGAGACTTACTTAAGATTCTAATTACTAAATGGGTAAAATCTTATGACATTGGACTTGCGAAGGAAATTAAGTGTAGTTCATGGCCCAAGTCAAGGAAATCAAAGATAGTAGTGGCCCACTGAACTGAAATTTTGCTAGACCTAGATTCTACCTTGACCCATCTATTTGAAAACATTAATAGTTGTGTTTAGATGGTCATTGGAATGCACTTGTGCTGAAAGTAGTGGACTAACAAATTAATTTGGGCGCAGAACATGGCACAAGTTAGCAAACATTATTAGCCATAGGATTTGGTTGGGTTTGCTAGTTTTGTAGTTATTTGATGAACTTTTGCAGGAGAAGGAGATTGTTTTACAGGAAATTAGTTTGGAAAATATCATTCTCTAATAGATGCAAGGAGCAACCTAACGTTTTAGGTGTTTTGCAATTTATAAGAATGAGAATGATTTTTTATCGTCCACTGAGGCCAATCGGCCTATGGGACCCATAAGGAGCGCAACAAACTTATTACTGTCCGGGTTAAAAACCCCCACCCTGAAGGGTTTTCGAGGGAAAAACCGTGGCAGTAATAAGAATGCTGTCAAACTGTACAAGTATACATCAGTGTATATATACATGTCAAGTGTGTGCCCGAGGACATAGCTGATCTCGCATGTCCATAACCTCCTGAAGGTATGGTCCCAAAGACCCGGATCTTTGTGCTCAATGTCACATGTAACGGCCGGCCGCCCGACCAACTCAAAGATAAGCGTCCGGGATTTGATCATATCTTTGGACAACTTTGAAGGGTATGAGATTCATCCTCAATGACTCCCATTTGGCGGCGATTGATGAGCTCTTCTGGCGTGGCTCACCAATCCATCTGCCTGTCTCAATTCGAAGATGATGTGCCCCTGTGCGAATGGAGGCAATGAGTCTACGCCTTTTCATGGGCAAGTGGGTACGCAGGTAGCATTGCGGGCCTCGTTCCAATGTGGGATTTATGTGGCGCTGGTAGTGTGCTGTCTTGACATGTTCAAGGGCATTGGCATCCCAAAGCTTGTTGAGGAAGCAAGCGTCAAGATATTGCCTCAAGCTATGGCGATCTGCCTCTGTTTGCACATGTATGCACCTGTGCTCCTGCACATTCCATCTAGCCAACCATTGAGCTCTCTTTTCCCTCCAGCAGGCCTTGAGGCGCTGTGGCCCCATTGCCATGATATAAGCTAGTTTAGGGAGACGAGCATCGTCTATATTGACCACCTTCTGAAAATAGACAATGTGGCGATCAAGGGCCGCCCTCTGAAGAGGCAAGAATCCTGTCTCCTGCAGTAGAATTTGATATGGGACTGTGGACTTCACCCCTAGTGCTCGTACTAAGAAGACTTTCTGGACATGCTCCAAGTCATTCCAAGTAGCAAGTGATACTACTGGGCCCCATACTTCCACCCCGTATAAAAGGACAGGCTCCACTAAGACCTTGAACATGTGTGACTGATGGGCCCAATCATACAACTCCGCTCTATGACTATTGTTTTGCATTGCATATAGTGCCTTCCAGCCTGCCGTCACTCGTAGCCGTATGGATGCATAGTAGAAGGAAACTCCACTCCCAAATAAGGTAAAAGGGTATTTAAGAAAGATGGATTGTGTGTGCATATGAGTGCTGGAGTGACTGAGCATTGATTCATTTGATTTGAGCAATGAAAGAGTTTCTTTTCAATCAAATGTTGCGCTAGAGTAAGGAAGTAAGGAGGTAACTGTGACTGCAGCACGAAAGCCAGATCCTAGTATAATGTTTTATAGGCAGATGGTAAGTATACCAACCTAAAGCAGATCGTCAGGTGACTAGCGTTGGAAAAAGATGGTTGTTTCCACAAGATAGATGATCGAGTATGATCAGTCTTGAGATGGGAAGGAAAGAAATTATTTTCACAAGGCAGATGATCGAGGACGATCCGTCTAGAGACGGGAAGGGATTATTACGGTACAAGTTGCAGAAGGAACACAGATGCAATCATAGATATATAGTCGTGCAAGATGAATCAGAAGCTGGAGCGCCTGACCAATTATCTACACACTTCAACAAAGGTGTCACACGCTTCCCCGTAGACATTTGCAGACTTTGTAGCATAAACCTTATCAAAATCGTCGCCCAAAGACAATAATCTAGTTGTCAGAAAAAAGTGTAGTAACAGCCTCCTTTTCAGCAAATTCACACAGAGGATAACTTTTGCGCTCTTGAATCTTGTTAACAATACTGAGCTGACCTTTGTCACATGCATTCCTAGCTAGAGAAACTTCTATAAATAGTTGTTTCTTGAGCTCCTCTTCGAACAAGGTGATCTTCTTGAAAACTGATGTTGATTCATCACCTTCTTCATGTCTGTTCTTGAGAAAATGTTCAACTAGAATCTCTCTCAATTTTTGCATCAAAGGATATGCAGCATTGGCAGGGTCACAACATAGGTAAACACATGAACATTGTCAACAACTTGCAGAAGTTCCTTCCCACATAACCTGGAAGGAAGAAGACCACCAAGTCCTGTGGTGAGGTTGTTTTTAGCAGCATCAAACACAATATACTTGGTAGGACTCTGCATTATTTCTTCAAGATGCTTAAGATCAACAGCCTGAGGTGAGGTATTGCCATTCTCTATGTAAACTCTTCTTCTTGCTTGTATGATCATTATGCAACCAGATTACTTACAATAAAAGATAAGATGAAACAAATACCAAGGGAGTCAACTTCAAATGCAAGTGATGAGGCTCATGTTGATAGAGAGTTCATTCAATTTCAATGCCTATCATTCTATCAATACCTTAAAGCAAGGGGGAATTAGGTTTAATGAGTTGCACATGAACAAAACATGAAGCAAAAATGAAAAAAAATTTAAGTCAAGTTGGGTGCCTCATAAACTACATCAAGCGCAAAATTTATGAATTTCCAGTCTTTTTTCAAGCTTATTATATGCAAATCTTCCTATTAAATAATGCATGCAAGAAAGAAGTTAATCTATAATGCTCATGCATGGTACCGTGCTTGAAGGCCATTTATAATTTTAAAGCCCTTTGAGTACGAGAAAATGTATAGAATTATTGTACTACTATTCTTTGCAATGCCAATGCATAATCAATAGCCTTATATCAAAGAATATACTTATGGCCATTCTAAGATATCTCTAGCAGTCCAACAAAACCGTGTTAACAAGGTTGACATTACTAAAATTCATGCTTCTCAATACAGTTAATCACCTCTCGATCTTCTTACCCAACATCCACCAAGATAATGCATGCACCCACCATAATAACATCATTATCATGCAAAAATACAACACCTCAACCCTCATGAGTCTTCAATATAATGTCTTAACGATGAATATAGAATTGAATATTATTTTCAATGTCAAACGAAGCTGATTCATTACACACACCCAACACTAACATTGCTTTAGGGGTCTTGTCCCTATTCACTTCGAGGCCATACAAACCCATATGGCATATGATGGTTGTGATGGAAGATGTTCTTTGATACAAAAAAAGGTCAAGAGACGTCAATGCCACAAAAGCAAGTCGAGTGCAAGAGTAGCCGAAGCTAATAGAGCTAGTGCTACAAGTCCCGATAAACAACATCATATTTTGATATGCTTCGAGGATGCATGAATCGACCTTAAGCATAGCAATTACCTTAAGGGAATTACGTTCTCACCGCAAGAAGATCTAACTTTCCAATAAAAAGCAGGGTGAAAGCAAGCTAGGTTTTACATGAATCGAGACATTACTGGGAGCACCTCTGGATATCCAAAGATGATGATGTAGTTCAATTTTTGAAATCTTATTGGTGTTGAGTACCTTAGAACATTGTCTAGTTGTCACTCGTAAACTTAGTACAACTAGTTTTGAATAAGGATGTAATCTAGGTATTTTAATATACATTTGTGTACTTCCACAGAAGTACACAGAAAGCTACCTGTTCGATAATTCTTTATGTACTATATGTACCCTATCATGCTTTCACCTAGCAAGGAATATCTACAGTAAGGCAAGCACGTTTAGAGAAAAATGGGCATTTATATCGTGATGATATTGCGATTATTTTGGAATGACACCTTCTAATGCTGCTTTGGATATGGCAAGCACTTTTAGTTGCTTTAATCTAAATCTTTGGATGGTTGCCCCTCTTATGTTATGTTATGTTATGTTATGTTATGTTATGTTATCTTATGTTATGTATTAGATAATTTTTCAGGGGTCGGGCCGCGAGTGCGCCGCCGAGGCTAGCGGAGCCGCCTGGAAATTTTCCGGCGGAATCCCGACCCCCGAAAAATATCAAACGTAATAACAAGTACCCGGGATTACGTACTGGAAAATTTCCCGGCGGCTAACGTGGCAAAGGTTTATAAACCATTTTTCGACGTGGCAATCTTTTCCTTTTCCTTCCGGCGCCTTTGTTTTTCTTTTTTCTTGCTTCCGGGTCGCCGATCTCCGGCGTCAGAGCCAGTTTTGCGTCTCAATCATCAAAAGGTGAGTTGCAGGTTTGGAGTGCAGCGATTTCTTGTCTTTTAATCTTAACGTTTTCTTTTAATCTTAACATTTTCTCTGTTTTTTTCTTTTAGGGCGAGTTCTTCCTGCAAATCGGCTCGACTTTTGTTCTGTTGGAGATTTTGTGTTCGGTTGCGAAGTTGTCTCGAAGCCAATTAATGTTGATGGCACAGCAAGATCATTCGCAAATGTGCTAAATGGTGATTGTGATGTTTATTCTGTCAAATCAATTCCATTATTCTGTCTTTAGATTCTGTTATAATGTCTTTAGATTATAGTATTCTATCATAATGAATAAGTTAATGAATTTAGATTTTGTTATAATGTCTTTATTATGTCTTTAGATTCCATTATTATGTGTTTACTTTGTCATAATTTTTTCTGTTATTTGCAGATGAGGTTTCCAAAAATCGAGTTACTGGCAGTGGTTCTAGAGTTGTACTTGGGGAGTTGGAAAAGAATGTAGCTGTGCAGGAATCGTCTTCAAGGGTTTTGCGAGCTCCAGACATGCTGCAACAGGAAAATACTATATCTGTGCCTCCAAAGTTAGATGGTCAGTCAGGTCAGCAACTTTCTGTGTTTGATAAATCTGGTCAGATTGTCAGTGGCGATGTTCCTAAAGTCTATTGTGAGCTGGTTGAGGATGAATATGATGAGGATTTCTATAAGCAGCTTAGTGTCGACTACCCAGAGAGTGCACGGGCCCTTGGAAAGTACCACTCACAGGTTATTCTGGGACGTTCACAGGTTGCATCTTCAATCTAGGTATCGATGCGAATCAGTTGTTACAGGTTATTTCTGCAGTTGTGATGAAGAAGTAGTGATAGATTGTAGATTCCGTATTTCTGAGCTATAATGCAACTGGATATAAATAGTAGTTCTAAACTTGGATATATAAGACTTATAAACTGTTGGAATTTTGGGATTTCAATGAGTTTCAGTCTTGTAATTTGTGTTGAAGTTCAAACTTCTGGATTTGGATTTCAGTCTTGTAATCTGTGTTGAAGTTCAAACTTCTAAATTTCAGTTTAATTCAGTGATTTAAATGTGTGATATGAATGTAAGAATTTAATGTGTAATACTCAAGTGTATAATCTGTGTGTAACATTTTATATGTGTGGAAATTGCACTCAAGAAAATTATGTAATGCAAGAAAATTATGTAAAATGTTGCATCAACTCCTTTGAATCAGGCCAAACTCCTTCAAATGGAGACAACTAGATTCTGCCCAGCTGCTTCAGCTCTTCTATGAATGTCTTTTTTTTGCAACTTCCCACCTTCATGAAGGCAAAGGGTAAATTAACTATAAGCTTAAAAGTATAGCCAAATCCTGAATTGCTACCCATTAATTTGAATTTGAATTTGTGCAGTTACTGAAGTGGAAGCTCTAGTGCTTATCTTGAATTGCCCTTTTTCCTACCCTATCTTAGATCTTGTTCTTGTTGGAGAGGATTCTTTAGTAATTTCCTTTCTTCTATTTCAAAACATAGTGAGCCTCGGCCTTTAAGGATTGGAATCTGTCATGTAAATATTGTTTACGTTCAAGCTAGTTTTGTTTTTCATTTCCCAAATAGTGCATTTCCCATGTAATTTTGTTTGTGTCAATTGGTATCGGAGCATGGTTCTAAACTTCTTTGAAACTTGTGTGTAAAACGTAAGGTTTAATATTAAAATTTCGAAAATCCTGCCAAAAGCTGAGCTTATTTGTAGCCATAGCTGATCCTCATGATTATTGAACTCTACTTATAGACCATTGAATTGATAGTTGGATCCAACCAAAGTTTGAGAGCTATTGAGTTCTATCAAATCTAATATTTGTGATCTAGAATCTTGTAAAAAGCTTTCTATTCTCTTGAATTTTAGAAAATCAACCTTATTGTAAGGAACTTAGAAACTGATCAGATTATGAAATTAAAAAACTTGTTTCGAAACCCAAAGAAGTTGACCCTTCATAAATCTGCCATATTTTCCACAGAGTAATCCAACAAAAATCTCTGGGGCTAACCATGCTTCTGCCATGGTGACTACATAAAATGATCCTAAACTGTCCCACAAACATTGATGCCATAGCCAATTCCCTTGACAGAGACTTTTGTTTTGATTCGTTCATGGCTTTAGCCAATCATTTCTCAAAGCCCTAAAATAGTATTAAAGCCATAAACTTATCTACCATTAGAAGTTCAAAATTTTTTGTTTTATTTTACGTTCCATTAGAACAAGTTTTACCTAGGGAGGAGAATCACTAGGCAGAAATGTATTGAAGATAATTTGCCCAGGGCTAGGGTATAAAGAAGCAAACCATGATTGTAATGTGAGGGTATAAGAGTTTAGCAATAAGTTGGCTTTTAGAATGGTGATCCATGGAAGTTAAGGTTCTGTAGATCTTTTTGATATTTTGATATTAGTTTAAAATGTGGTCTCTTGCAAATTAGTTCTTAAATGTTTCTAACCTTATTCATTTAAGATCTTGTTAAGGAAATTTGGAGCTTTGAGATTATACTAGAATTAAGGATCCACATGCATATGATGGATATATTAAAAACAATTAGTAGATGTTGTTGGGGTTAACTATATTTCTAGCTAAGCAAATAATCTTTCCCTTCTCCTGAATGTTTTCTTTCGACAAGCTAAAATCAAAACTTTGAATTTTGTGGAATAAATTGCCTTAGAGATTCTAAGGTCTCCCTTTCCTAAATCCTTCCATTCTTTAAGCTAAAAACTTTGTTACTAAGAATTATCTTGTACCCTTATTCGTTCAAATCATTATTATGATTGTAGCATAATTTTTTGTCTTGGTAATTTTTGGCCTTAAGGGTTGGAGTTGATTATTTCTAGTTGTAAACTCAACTAGGTTGTAAATATTGGGTTATGTTGCTATATAATTCCTTGATTGAGGACGATCAATCCCAAAAAAGGGAGGAATGGATATGGTGGTGCTCGGGGAAGCGGCTATTGGAGCAAAAGAAAGATAAGGAAAGACAAATTATTAGGCCAAGCCATAAGAATGAATTATTATGCAAGAATCAATCTCTCTCTCCCTCCCTCTCTCCCTCCCTCAAACCTTATTACCAATTACTATTACATACTAATCAAGAAAAACCAGTGCCACAAAAGCAAACATATAGATGGTATTACTTATTGATGCAGTAGTACATGCACCTCATGCTATAAGTGAAGCTGATATTAAATTAAATGTGCAAGATAAACCTTCATTTATGATTGTTTGTATGGGTGAGGTAGACACACTCAGACATAGGGATGTACAATCTTTTGTCGCAAGTGATGCATGTCGATTGCAAAAGTAGCCTAAGCTAATAGCTAGTGCTATGAGTCCCAATAAACAACATCGTATCTTGATATGCATCCAGGATGCATGAGTCAACTTTGAGTCCTCAAGCATGGGCATTACCTTAAAGGAACTATATTCTCTTTTTTTTTTTTTTTTTTTTTTTTTTTTTTTTTTTTTTTTGAAGGCGTATAAAGGAACTATATTCTCACCGCAAGAAGACCTAACTTTCCAATAAAAAGCATGATGAAGCAAGCTAGGGTATACATTAATCGAGACATTACTGGGAGCACCTCTGGATACTTGAAGATGATGATGTAGTTCAATTTTTGACATCTTGTTGGTGCTGAGTAACTTAGAATAGAATAGAATAGAATAGTTTTTTTAACGTCCACGGAGACCAATAGGTCATGGGACCCATACAATGGGCTAGTACAATCATTACTACTAGGATTAAAAAACCCCTGTAGAACATTGTTTACTTGTCGCTCGTAAACTTAGTATAACTAGTTTTGAATAAGGATGTGATCTAGGTACTTTAATATACATTTGTGTACTTTCATAGAAGTACATAGAAAGCTACTTGTTAGATAATTATTGATGTACATGTACCCTATCATGCTTTCATCTAGCAAGAAATATCTAAAGTAAGGCAAGCACGTTTAGAGAGAAATGCGCATTCATATCATGATGGTATTGCGATTATTTTGGAATGATGCCTTCTAATGGCTGCTTTGGGTATGACAAGCACGTTTAGTTGCTTTAACTTAAATCTTTGGACTTTTGCCCTTGTTTTGTTATGTTATGTTATCTTTCGTTTTGTTTTGTTTCATTTCTTTATTTTGGAATGATGCCTTCTAATGGCTGCTTTGGATATGACAAGCACTTTTAGTTGCTTTAGCTTAAATCTTTGGACTATTGCCCTTGTTTTGTTATGTTATCTTTCGTTTTGTTTTGTTTCATTTCGTTTTGTTTTCTCCTTGATTTGTATGCATGTGTGCTATAATGGGGCCTTTATCCCCTTGTTTGATTTAGGCTTCATATCCTTCTTCATTGTACTGTCCAATGGCCTAGTGGTTTTAGCGATATGTTGGAAATTTCTACCTACTTGTCTTACAACATAGGAAGGAAGGAAGGAAGGAAGGTACTTTTATCGTCCACGGAGACCAATCGGTCTATGGGACCCAATACAAAAACGCAGCAAGCGGATTACTGCCCGGATTAAAAGGGAGGAGGGTAATCTTGATAGTATAATTATGTTGAGGAGAATAGAGTTAATTAGCACTTCATATAGACATGTGCATAGTGTGTCTCGCTTTAACAGATGCAAATGCTAGTCTATACTGATGGGCGTCAGTGATATCACTTGCCACTTGGGAAGATTTAGAAAGTGTCCAGAAAGCCTTTTTGACTCAGGCTCCCGAAGTCAAGTATAGGAGCAAGAGAAAGTGAAAGAAAGACAAAATATTAGGCCAAGCCATAGAATGAATTAATATGCAAGAATATCTATATATTATTATTAGCACGAGACCTTCAGGAAAAGGAGAAATAGGAAAATACAAAGTCTTTAAATAAATAAACAAATGGTGAAGGGGAAGTTTGACAACAACCAGGTGGGAACGACAGCCAAAAGTGGCGACATTATTTGCGACAAAAAAATAACCCATCGACCCCGCTTACCAATTCGACGCTAAATTTGACCTTACCTCTATAACGTCAGCCTTGCCAGACTCCTTCAAATGGAGACAACTAGATTCTGTCCAGCCGCTTCAGCTCTTCTGTGAATGTCTTTGTTTTGCAAGTTCCCACCTTCATATGTATGGATAATCTACCATTTGCCCATAGACAAATCCTGAATTCCTTCCTATTAAGTTTAATTTGAATTTGTGCAGTTGTAAAAGTGGAAGCTCTAGTCGTATCTTGAATTGCGCTGTTTCCTACCCTATCTTAAATATTGTTCTTGTTGGAGAGGGTTCTTTAGCAATGCATTTGGCCCACAACGTTACTTGTTATTACATTTAGCCATGAAGAGATGTAGAACAATTGTGTTCACTTGCACTAGTGCACAACTTCTCAGAATTGAAATATGTAGACGGACCCATGAGGATCTGTTGATGGCAAACCTGGCTAAGCCACCAACCTCAGGTCAAAGAAGCACTAATCTTGGTCTAGGACCTCCAGATCACTTGAGGTGATCACTCTGTGCTGAAATATCTGTTCTTAAACTTCCAGAAAACAAGATTTCACTAGTTTCCCAAAAGCTAGAAAAACTAGTCTTACTCTAACAGGCACAGAGATCAATGTGCTCGACATTCTGAACCCAAACAAGCATTGCATGCCACTGTGATATCTGAAGAAAGTGTTGTAGAAAGTCTATGCATAGAAGCTTCACGGTTGGTGAGAAATAATGATTCTTGACCAAGTCAGAAATTGGTCAATGGACTGGACAGTACACTAAATTTTGCCAAATAAGAATGGTGATGAATTCTTTATGCAACTAAATTCAGGCAGTGAGCACGAAGTCTGCACAATAAGAGCATGTTGCTTTCAAGATCGAAAAATTCAGTCTGCAATTTGGGAAGCATATCTAAGCATCTAATGTTCATGAAGAATGAGACAGACTATAAAACATCAACAGGTTGATCTTTCTTCTCTTTTTTCTTAGCTTTTCCTTTCCTGAATGGTCGTACTAATGCAGCTAGAGCTTTTGTATGCAACTAGATGCAGAGGTATGGCTTTTTCTTCCTATTTATAGAGTTGATTCAAATATAAATGTATCAAACGATATTTTCCAAGGTCAGATTTTCATTAAACTGGAATCAAAGTCATCACATTTGATATCATGTCAATGATCAAGATGATCAATCAACGGGACATCTCTAAAATACACAAATCATGAAATTTTGGATACAAATCAATCATAATGTGCCTCAGGATCAATCTCTTAAGGCAGGAGGAACTCTCAGCATCAATTCCGACTTCACACTTCAGGTACTTCGTCTTTGAATCGCGCAAAAGCCCACGAATTTTTCATCGAATGAATCCCCTTAAAAAACTCTGTTTCCGGCCGGATCTTGGCAAATTCGGGATCTTGGCCATGTTTTTGGTTGGTTTAGGTACTTCTTTGGCTGTAGCAGGACAGAAGTGGTTGGCCACTGCAATGATTGTTCAGTTTGATCGAAGAAAAAATCAGTTCTTGGCAAGCTAGGTTTTAGGGTTCGAAGTTTTCTTGAGAACAATTATCCCACAGGCAAGAATCAAAAAATAGGCCAAGGTATAAATAGAGATCTATTTTCATCTCTCTTGATTACGTGGTCTTCTCCCACGCCAAGCTCGGCTCGTGTTTCGACTTGGCATGCCAGGGGGGACGCCACTTGGCGGAGGATGAGAGGGTAGATAGATGGGGGGGTAGATGTAGGTAGGTTTTGCCATTTTTTAAATGAAGCACGCTTCCCAAGAAAACCATTTAGAAGACCAATGCACACTCTTTTTTTCAAAATTTTTGTGCCACCGGGCATGACTTCATGAGGGCTATCGGTGGGTATCATCAAACTTTCAAATGCAATACTTTGATTTTTGTGGAAAAATTAGTAGGTATTAGACATGGGATTTGGTGAGGTGGCATGGAGGAAAAACAAGGCTAATGGGCACATTTGTCAATCATTTCAATCTTATGGTTGACCATCTTTTTGGGTTTGGTCAACATTTGCCTAGTCATCATTTGATGATGCAAGGTGATGTGATGATGTGGAATGATGTAATGGTGTTAAGTGATGTAATGGTATGGAGTGATGTGGTGATGTGGACACTTGTTGCTTAGGTGGCAACTTGGTGAATGACTTGTGGAAGTGGCAAATGATGAGTGGACCAATGTGGCTTTGTAAGTGATGACACATGTATCTAGTCATCATGCCATGTCACTTGAGGTAGTGACTAGGCAAACTCGTGTTTAGCTTTTCCTTTCTTTCCTTTTTTTTTTTGTATAGCATAAAATGCCCCCCCTTTTTGCCACATGGTATGGAGTGTGTGATAGTGGAATGATATGATGAAAAAGATGATGTAGAACTTGATGCTTAGGCAATCCTTTTGGTGTAACAACTTTGCAAATGTGCCCTAGGTAGTGGTAGGTCAACTATGGAACAAAAGGCTATGTGTGAGGTGTATGATAGTATGGGGTGTTGGAATGTTGGAGATGTGGAGTATAAGGTAAGGGAATAGAAACGACAATATGAGGGAGAAAAGATACCACTTTAATAGCTTGCAAACTTCATAGGGGTCTTCCAAACTTCTAGATGCTTAGATCCTCTCAATGTGTAACCTTGATTCCAGTTCAATGTCTTCACTTGGTTCTTCAACATAGTATCTTCTTTTCCCTGCAACATAAATAAGATTTGCTGGCACTTTGTCATGTTGCCATAGCAGGGCAACATCATGCTAAACAAGGAAAAGGAATGGCTGGTCCCCTCAAAATTTTATGAGCAAAATATGACGTAAGAATGGTGATGGTGATGCAAGAAAATGGAAATTCGAGAATATGAGTAGCAAGGGTGACAAAAAGAGAGAGAAAAAAAAAAATGGAGATGATGTTGGGGAAAGTCCGAACAAATTGGAAATAATGATGTGAGTGATGTTTGAATGGATGTCTTCAGATAGATGCTCATATGGAGTTGGAACAGTGACTTGATTCTGAGAGTAAGTTGACTCATGACCTGACTTGACTTGCTTGACTTCTTTCAAAAGATGTGTGGAGCAGGAACAGTGACTTGAGTTGGGAGTGTCTTTTGACTTCTTCTAAAGCTTGAGCTACCTTTATGGAAGGTCTGATGGAAGGTAGCAGGTTGTGTTCTCTCTTCAAAAAAAGATTTTGGAAGCAAGGGCTAGATGAGAATGGACCAAAGGCGTATGATCATGAATGGAATGTATCAAGTGAACCCGCAAGTATGGAAAAAATATGATGTTAGTACCACGTCCTCCCAAATTAGTTGTGGTAATATTTAGTCGTTTGGGATCCCGTGATCGCTGAAGAATTCTGGCTGATATGAATTGGATGGCAACTGTTTGCTCAGGTGGAGATTATTCAGACTGATGAACCTGTGATGACAAGTTTTATATATGTTAGGAAACAACTCCTCTTATGCTTTCATGACTGTGAACTCAACCTGCAACACCATAACACACACAAGATGTCAAAGTTAAACCTATTTTCCTTTTTTTTTTTTTTTTTTTTTTTTTTTTTTTTTTTTTTTTAAAGCAATTCCAAAATAATACTAAAAGAGCACAAGCATCCACATCTTCAAGGAACATGCCTATTAATTCTAAAGCTAGTGTCTCTAATAACTCAAATGACTAACTATCCAATAACTATTCTATTCAAACAAACTCATACAAATATGTTGTTGCCAATACCTTTTCAGATGCAATGTGTTTATAGGGTTCATGAGCTGTTGACCTGTTGTGATATCTTCTAGGAAGTAAGAATTTGTACCTGCTTGTCCACAGATTTTGTATGGCCCTTCCCACAAGCAAATCAAACTTACCTCACCAGTGTTTTCCTTTGCCTTGTCCCATTTGAGAACTAGCTCTCCCTCTTTGAAACTTCCTTGCAATTTGTGGATGGCCTTGAATGCTGCTGCATCCTTTGCTTTCTTAAGCAACATGGTATTCTCTGCTTCAAGCCTCTCCTCTTCCGTATGGAGCAACCTATCAAACCTTTCCCTCAGATGCTTCCTCTATCTCGCATTTGAATCTTTAGAGCTAACCTTAATGAGGGCAACTCCAATTCCACTGAACAATGACCTCAACACCATAGACAAGAGCAAAAGGTGTATGATTAGTAGCATTTTTAATTGTGGTTCTATATGCCCGAGTGCATCATGTAATTTAAGGTGCCAATCTTTTTATGCACCTCTATTGTTTTCTTGAGAATAGCTTTTAGCACCTTGTTGGTAGACTCACCGCCATTGCCTTGAGGGTAGTATGTTTGAGCTTTTCACATGCTTTACCTTCAAGGTCTTTAGCAGTTGCTGATCACATCATTCATGAACCGAAAGTGCCCCCGTCGAAACTATTTTCGTGAGGGATGCCAAACCTAGTGCATATGTTTTCATGTAGGAACCTAGCAGCTTGTTAGAGCATTTGCTTGTCTCAATGGGACAGCCTCTCGCCCCACTTGGTGAAGAAATCATTGCCACTAGTATGTATTCATGCCGAGAGGGAGAGTTTGGATTTATAGGACCTATGAAGTCTAGTCCCCAAGTTTGAAATGGACCTCGAGACGTGATACTAGTCAAAGCAAAGCAGTCAAGAATTCTTCTTCCATGTATCCGCATTTATGGCATCTCCCGATGGTCTCATAACAATCTTTAAACAAGCTAGGCCAATAGTATCCGCATCTGAGTATTTTCTTTGCGCTTGTGTCACCGTGATAGTGGCCTCCACAAATTCCTTCATGACAAGCCTCCAAAGATCAACTCAAACTTCCGACCACAACACATCTCAATAAAACACCGATTGATCAATTTTACATAGTACATCTCCAATCATTCTCAGATGTTTTTGCTCTTTCTTTGAATCTTCTCAACCGACCGCTTGTGAAGTTTTGTGGTACCTCTTCATGTTTGAGAAACTTGATGATTTCATCCCCGCCAATCTTCTTGCATCTTCTCGATAGCACAAGGTTAGTAGCAATTTCACACACCTCATCGAGATTTAAACCATTAAAATCCTCAAACTCAAACACCTTGTTGGTCAAATAGTCACTAGGACTCTTGATTGTTTTGACAGCTTCGAACTTTTAGATTATAATCATGTATCTTGCAGGCCCATCTACACAACTTAGCCTTGCTCTGAGTTTTCTGGAACAGCATGGGAATAGGATTTTGATGCATCATTATTTTTACTTCATTATGCTGGACTATATGACCAAGCCTTTGTAAGAAAAAAATTATTATTCCAAAATGCACTTTTTCCCATTCTTGGGTACTTTTGTTTTCACCTCGCACCAAATTTTGTCGGGCAAAAGATATTATCCCATGTTTCTCGCATGAGTGCTATGCCTACAAACTTTGCTAGTGACACCGATATATGCCTGGAATGGTTGAGCAAGGTCCGGTGGTTTAAGAATCTCCGATTGGCATATGGAGGTTATCAACGTGTCAAATGCACCGACATTCCTCTGTCCATTCTATTGCAATAAATTTGCTCTCATTCTTGTTATACTTGCCAATGCGTCGTCGAAGCGCCAAAGGACTTATGATGTGTGAAAAGTTAGGCACATACATCCTCAAAAAAACTTGTCAACCCCATGAAACTTTTCACCGCTTTTAAGGTTTTAGGTGGAGCTAGTTTCTTCGTGGCTTCCATTTTTCCTTCTCCGGACACTTTTGATCCCTTGAGTAGACACCTCATGACCTAACAATTCACCTTTAGAACAGAGAAATACACACTTCTTTGGATTCAAGCACACTCCACCCTTCCCCGCATAATTCCATTGTCATTGTTAGCAACTCCATATGTTTACACAGAGAAGATCCTAGGCATAAATCATCTAAGAAAACTCTAAAATTTGACATTGGCATGCTTTGGAATATTTTATCCATTGCTCTTTGAAAGGTAGCAGATGCATTCATCAAGCCAAAAGGCATTTTCATCATGGCAAAAGTACCCCAAGGGGTTATGAAAGAGGTCTTAGCTTGATCTGCCTCTTTTATCTTGATTTGATTGAAACCTGAGAATCCATCCGTAAAAGAATATATTTCTTTCCCTCAGCAGCTTGCATGTAACACTTCTTCCGTAAATGGTAATGGATAACAATCTTTAATAGTGGCCTTGTTTAAATCCCCTCAGAATCTATACAAATCCTAATGCTTTTATTTTTCTTTTCTACTGGAACAATGCAAGACAACCAGTCAGGATTTGTTATCTCTTTGATAACTTCAGCTTCCTTCATCTTCAATAATTCCTCTCTGATCAGGGTAAGTAGTGATGCATTTATTCTTCTGAGTTTTTGCATTACAGGTTTAGCATCTTCTTTTATCTTTATTTCAAACTCACAGATATCAGTCCTCACTCCCACTAATTACAGATAATCCCAGCAAAAACGTCCTTCCAAATTTCAAAGAAAATTTTTAAAGAAGCCTCATCTTTGTTATCAAATAGGTCTCCAAGAAAAAGTGTTCTTACCTGCCCATTTTTGTTGATGGTTAACTCTTTTACCTCTTTTTCTTGCTGTGCATCTATCACCAGAATAGGATATAGCTGTGTTGCATCTTCCTTGTCCAATTCATCTTCATTTATAGCTCCCTCAGCCAAATAGTCAAGGAGCACAACCAAGAAAGTGCATCCGCCTCACAATTCTCCTCCCTAGGTATATGTTTGATCTCCCAAGCCTTGAACTTGCTCGCCAGCTTGCAATACCCTTTCTTTGAGTCCCGACATGTCTTGGTTTTTGGTCCGATACTCTCCACCAATTGCCCCAAAAATCAGTTGAGAGTCGCCAAAGATAGATACATTAGTTAAACCCAAAGCCAAAGACTCTTCTAAGCCAGCTATAAGTGCCTTATATTCAGCCATGTTTGAAGTGATTCCTTCATGTACTCTGCCAACTTTGGATAAGAGTTTATTGGCGTAGTTTCTTATTACAAATGCAAAGATGCTATATTCAATTTGATTGAAATTCCACCATCAAACCATAACACACCTTTATTGAGTTTTGCTTCCATACCAAGGTCATCTAGACAGTGGGTATGACTTCTATTGGTTTATAGACGTAAAATGCATTTTCAACACACCGGCTCATCTTCAATCAACATGTCTTGTTCTATAAAGTTGTACAGATTAGCATCACCTGCTTTGTTGTATAGAGTTACAGCTTCTTGCTCCATTTGAAATAGTACACCGCCTCTTTGGACCGCATGTGTCTAGCATCTACATGAGACAACCACCTCCTTCCCAAAGAACAAGTCATATATGTCACCACATCACGCTTATCTTCAAAAGCCACAACTATGAAACTTGCTTCAACAATTATACCTTCAATTTCTATTGGCACCTTTGTTACTAGTCCTATAGGTTTTATTTTAGCATTGGAGAATGACCTCAATATGACAGGTGATGGTTGAGTGACAAAGAAGACCACATTTCTTCATCACATGTTGAGGCATGACATTTAATGGGGAGCCTCCATCTAGCAAGACCCTAGACAAATGCAAGTTACCTAAACTAGTCGAGCAAGTAAAGGCACCGGATCTTTTTCTTCTTGAGTTAATACCACTTTCTCTCGTCTCATGCACATCAAGAAATGAAATCTGCTCGACATCATTACACTTTAATATTTTCTCTATAGCTAGGTGCACTTAGAAGCGTGAGAGAAGATCTACGCTTACTTTAGAACTTTTTTTTAGGATCATATCTAGCTCATCTAGCTCTTTGTCCTTTTTATTAAACTTCTCAAAAGGAGGTGGAGCTATTACCCCAACTTCTTTGTTGATGTGGGGATGTTCTTGCTTATACCTTTATCTCAAGTGTGTGTTCCATTTTCCAACATTTTTCTTGTTTGCACCACCATGATCTCTTCCTCGCTCCTCATATTCCTCCACAAACCTAATGGCGATGTTCCTTCCAATTTCTTGCCTTTGTCCCCTTTGTCAAAGTATTCTTTGACAAAACATTTGTCTTCAAGATGACCTATTTCCTTGCGTAAATTGCACACAGTATGATCTTTCCAAAATGACCTTTCTTTCCACATTTTAAGCATGCCCCTGTAATAGCAAATATCAGAAGGATGAGTATCTTTGAAACAATGTGCACAAGGAGGATAAGTTTTCTTGTCGCTTTCTTCAACTCCAAAAGTTGTTTGGTCGGGCTCTCGCAATGGTCTCGCACATTTTGGCCATCTCACTCTTGGATTCATTGATTTTAGGTGTAGCTTCTTCATCTTTGGATTTTCTTCTTTCTTTTTGCACTCGCATACACATGTGCACATGCTCATACTCCCCTCATAATCTGGATAAAAAGGGTCAGCACAATGGTTTACATGGTTATCGTAAAAAGACATATCATTAGAGATTTTAGTTGCCTTTTCAAAAGCTTTGTGTATGGTATCAAAACCTTCCCGATTTTGAATTTTTAGCATCTTCCCCGGCACCTTAGGTCTTGGTGACCCTTTAATGAAAGCAGCCACAAAATAGAGTGTGGGAGTAGGTACCGACTCTTTTTGGCATTTCCTCGGTATGCACTAAACCTTTCCACATAGTGGTTGATACTTTCACCGCCCTTATACAAAAAGTCCCAGAACTCGCTTGCTAGCTCTTGAGGGGCGCATACTTTACCAAACCTAGCTAGAAATTGCTGCACAAGACTCTCATATGTGTCAGTACCCATAACTGAGGTCACATGCTCACACCAAGCATATGCCTCATCAGATTTCATGCATCTTTTAAACTCAGAAAACCTACAGCCCTTTTTACAACCATAATCTCTATAATATTCATCAAATACCTTCAGAAAATGGTTAGCATTCATGGTTGGTTCAAATATGGGTGGAGTAATGGGCAAACTTAGCTCAAAATACTGTGGGATTGCACAATTTGGTTGTCCCACAGCCACAACAGGTACTCCTTGTGGTTCCAATGGTTCTGGAGCTTCTTGCTGTTCACTTCTTCTAGGAGCCATGAGTTCTTTGTAAACCAGGTGGAAATCTCGGTAGGACCTCCAAAATGTTGATGGCAAACCTGGCTAAGCCACCAACCTCAGGTCAAAGAAGCACTAATCTTGGTCTAGGACCTCCAGATCACTTGAGGTGATCACTCTGTGCTGAAATATCTGTTCTTAAACTTCCAGAAAACAAGATTTCACTAGTTTCCCAAAAGCTAGAAAAACTAGTCTTACTCTAACAGGCACAGAGATCAATGTGCTCGACATTCTGAACCCAAACAAGCATTGCATGCCACTGTGATATCTGAAGAAAGTGCTGTGGAAAGTCTATGCATAGAAGCTTCACGGTTGGTGAGAAATAATGATTCTTGACCAAGTCGAAAATTGGTCAATGGACCGACAAGACACTAAATTTTGCCAAATAAGAATGGTGATGAATTCTTTATGCAACTAAATTCGAGGCAAAGGAGCAACACGGTCCGCACAATAAGAGCATGTTGCTTTCAAGATCGAAAAATTCAGTCTGCAATTTGGGAAGCATATCTAAGCATCTAATGTTCATGAAGAATGAGACAGACTATAAAACATCAACAGGTTGATCTTTCTTCTCTTTTTTCTTAGCTTTTCCTTTCCCCGAATGGTCGCACTAATGCAGCTAGAGCTTTTGTATGCAACTAGATGCAGAGGTATGGCTTTTCTTCCTATTTATAGAGTTGATTCAAATATAAATGTATCAAACGATATTTTCCAAGGTCAGATTTTCATTAAACTGGAATCAAAGTCATCACATTTGATATCATGTCAATGATCAAGATGATCAATCAACGGGACATCTCTAAAATACACAAATCATGAAATTTTGGATACAAATCAATCATAATGTGCCTCAGGATCAATCTCTTAAGGCAGGAGGAACTCTCAGCATCAATTCCGACTTCACACTTCGTGTACTTCGCCTTTGAATCGCGAAAAGCCCAATGCAATTTTTCATCGAATGAATCCCCTTAAAAACTCTGTTTCCGGCGGATCTTGGCAAATTCGGGATCTTGGCCATGTTTTTGGTTGGTTTAGGTACTTCTTTGGTCAGAGCAGGAGACGTATGGTTGGCCACCGCAATGATTGTTCAGTTTGATCGAAGAAAAAATCAGTTCTTGGCAAGCTAGGTTTTAGGGTTCGAAGTTTTCTTGAGAACAATTATCCCACAGGCAAGAATCAAAAAATAGGCCAAGGTATAAATAGAGATCTATTTTCATCTCTCTTGATTACGTGGTCTTCTCCCACGCCAAGCTCGGCTCGTGTTTCGACTTGGCATGCCAGGGGGGACGCCACTTGGCAGAGGATGAGAGGGTAGATAGATGGGGGGGTAGATGTAGGTAGGTTTTGCCATTTTTTAAATGAAGCACGCTTCCCAAGAAAACCATTTAGAAGACCAATGCACACTCTTTTTTCAAAATTTTTTGTGCCAGCTGGCATGACTTCATGAGGGCTATCAGGTGGTATCATCAAACTTTCAAATGCAATACTTTGATTTTTGTGGAAAATTTAGTAGGTATTAGACATGGGATTTGGTGAGGTGGCATGGAGGAAAAACAAGGCTAATGGGCACATTTGTCAATCATTTCAATCTTATGGTTGACCATCTTTTTGGGTTTGGTCAACATTTGCCTAGTCATCATTTGATGATGCAAGGTGATGTGATGATGTGGAATGATGTAATGGTGTTAAGTGATGTAATGGTATGGAGTGATGTGGTGATGTGGACACTTGTTGCTTAGGTGGCAACTTGGTGAATGACTTGTGGAAGTGGCAAATGATGAGTGGACCAATGTGGCTTTGTAAGTGATGACACATGTATCTAGTCATCATGCCATGTCACTTGGAGGTAGTGACTAGGCAAACTCGTGTTTAGCTTTTCCTTTCTTTCCTTTTTTTTTTTGTATAGCATAAAATGCCCCCCCTTTTTGCCACATGGTATGGAGTGTGTGATAGTGGAATGATATGATGAAAAAGATGATGTAGAACTTGATGCTTAGGCAATCCTTTTGGTGTAACAACTTTGCAAATGTGCCCTAGGTAGTGGTAGGTCAACTATGGAACAAAAGGCTATGTGTGAGGTGTATGATAGTATGGGGTGTTGGAATGTTGGAGATGTGGAGTATAAGGTAAGGGAATAGAAACGACAATATGAGGGAGAAAAGATACCACTTTAATAGCTTGCAAACTTCATAGGGGTCTTCCAAACTTCTAGATGCTTAGATCCTCTCAATGTGTAACCTTGATTCCAGTTCAATGTCTTCACTTGGTTCTTCAACATAGTATCTTCTTTTCCCTGCAACATAAATAAGATTTGCTGGCACTTTGTCATGTTGCCATAGCAGGGCAACAGGATCGTGAAAACAGGGTATATCAATGTTGTCAAATTGGGTGTTATTGAAGATGAAAGTAGCACTTTCCAAATTTACCCAGTGTTTGTGACTACCTGCTTTTGCTTATTTTGAACGCTGACAAGCGTGACTGCCCGTCATTTTTTCCACGCCCTTTATATTCACCTCAGCAACGAACTGTTAGGAAACGATTGTGAGATTTTGGCTGGATTTTTGTAAGAGTGGTGGTATATTGGACAGTCGAGTCTCTAACTACTTCGAGCTCATGGCCCGCACAAATTCTCCATCCAATTCACCTATTCTCTCTCTGTAAAAAAATTCATGGCACTCCCTGATACCAGCTTGGAGGCAATCATACATTTCGCAATGGATTTTTGGCCAGATGATTTCCAATGCACTAATTTAGATTTGTTGAATCTCACTGAAACTTAGGAGACATCGTGTGATGATCCAATTTTCTCTGCAAATTACAAGAAATTTGATGCACAAAGAAAGAAAGATGCCAGATTGAAGAATAAGATGAAAAAAGCAGTGGTTGAATGAGAAGATATTAGCCACTGACATAGGCAAGAAATAGTCAAGCTTACAGTTGATTACATCAACAAGCTTACCAAGAAGCATTTATACAAAATCAAGGCGGATGTGATGAAGAGAGTCGTTCATTACCACAAAATAGAAATTTCAGAACCTAGAATTTTACCAAATTCAAAGAATGCAAGGCAGCAGGGGTGCTGCTCAACAACTTAAAATAGATAGTAGGTGCCAGAAATAGGCAAAGGAACCATGATGCTTGGCGAGCCAGAATCTCGACACTTGTGATGGCGACGTCCACAAAATTGAGATGCAATTCGATTATGACAGGGTTCTTAGGTATATCTTATCTTGATTGCATGTCTGTACTTCTTTATGCCTTTAAATACTGCGATCTTTCTTATGATAGGTTCCACAAGGGCAACAAGTGCAACTGCTGCATTAAGGAAATCGGAACCCGTCCTTGGAAATGGTTCATGGTCTAGCTTCTAAAGGAAGATGAGATGTGATTTTCTCGCCCCTGCTTGCCAGCAAAGCATTGCAGAATTTTGAAAATAGAATAGCAGAGTGTTTCCTTGTAAAAAGGATGTTGTGAACTCTGTTAGAGACTCAGGCTTCCAAATTTCTTATCCCTTGCACCTTATGGAGGTCACACAGGTTTAGGTTTCCATACAAAAACTCCTTGCTTTTCTCACATAAATATTTCTAACCACAAAGCCATTCAACTGCAGCTTTTTCAACAATATAAAACAGACATCTTGAATATCCTATTTACTTAAAGGCTTTCGAGAAGTTGAAGACTCTTTATATTAAGAAAGCATTAGAAAGGAAAACCTGCTATTGCATATACCATATGAAGTTGGAATATGCCAGAGTAACCTTAAATGCTTTAAACCAATGCCATCAAGAAGGGAAACGAAGGGAATGAAGCGGCAAGGCGGCGACCTGTGCGGCTAGGGCAATAAGAAGAGAGAGGGCCGTCCCTCTTCCTCTTCTAATCCGACACTGCTACACCATCCATAATCGAATCCCTTCTCTCTGGTGCTAGCCAGGGTTTTCCCTCCTAGATACCAACTGTCTCTTCATCAAGGGTTGTTGATTTCTTGGTTCTTGGGCTGCTTCAAGGCGGACTCCCTGGTTCTCACAAGATAAACCACTAACGTGGTATTTTGTTCTAATGCTTCAGGTAAGCAATATATCTTCTACAAGCGTAGTGGAGATTTACGAAGTTCCTGCAGTTTTTTAGTAGTATTCGCTTTTTTTATACTTCATAAGTGGAATAGGCATCTGGGCCCTTTCTAAGGAGATACATGTTAATTAGCATGGAGTCAGTCTAAGAAGCTGCAAGACAACTTGTTGTCCCTTCTTTATTTATGGATGAGCACACCGAGAAAGCCCAGATGCTTATAAGGTGGAACAAAAAGTGTGTACAACCTGCTGAGAGGATGGCTTCCAGGTTCTTGAGATTTAGAAGTTTTACTATTTTTTCAAGGTTTTGTTTTCAGATGGTTATTACCTTCCTTTCGCACTTTTTTTCCTTGCTAATGAGAAGAGACAGTTCATCTGGTAATGTATTGTTGAGAGACATGTAATGAATGTTTGTGTTGATGGCAAGTTCATTTGGAGGCTTCTTGTAGTGCACCATAATGATGTATCAGAGCTCATGAACAGATAATCCCCACAATCAACATTATGATTTTCCGAAAGGAAGTTTGCTTATCTTTTTTGTTGGAGGGGCAGCCAGAGTTCAGTTGGGCTGATGAGTTTTCGTGTAACCACAAAATGTGACATTATGTAGAGCTAGGGATTTAAAATGTTCTAACTAGAGCATTTTTATCAGGGTACTGACATGCTCATTGATGCTCAAGTACTAATAAGCTTGAGCAATCTAAATACTTAAGTGTTGATGCTTAAGTAAAGCTCAAGTAGTAATATACCTGAGTGGTTGCTGTTTCGGATAGCACACCTTCTGACGTCACTGAAGATTGCATATATGTTACTTCGAGAGCAAGTTCTCAAGGCAAAGGTCGCATGTTTATTTTCCTATTTCATCATGTGTTGTTACATGTTATACGAGTATTTTGGTATGTAAATTTTCTATCTGTCTCATTAGGAGTCTGAATAAGCACACCAGGGGGAGATGAAGAATTTGAGGTGTGAGCTCCTGTAATAATCTCGTTCTGTGCTGTTGCATGTACTTTTATACAAAAAATTAAAAAGTGGCATTTACTTTTCCTCTAAAAAAAAAGAAGAAAAAAAAAACAAGGGAAACAAAAGGAAGAAAGCTAAGGCAGCTAGTGGAACATAATCTAAACTGCAGCAGAAGATGAGACCTCAACTGACAATGGTAAAAAGAAGAAGGAACCAAAGAGTTCTTAGATTGTCTTACAAGAAAACAACATCGAAGTATTTTATTTCATACCTATGTTCCACATTGAAGACATTTTTACCACATAATTAGAAACTAGATGGAAGGTTTTTCCTTAGCATCATCAGGTACTATTTGGTCACCATGTGGGAAGATTCATGAGAACTTCAAGTGTATCTGCTTCAAGAGTAATCCATAATAAGTTTATTGTTAGTAGAAGATGAAGATGTTGAGATTACTCCTGTAGTAATTCTCTACTAACATCAAACATTGTACTTTTTATCTATATGTAATATAAAAAAAACTCGTACCTTTAAAAAAAAGGGGGACCATGATGATGTAGATCGCACGGAGTTTTCTAGATGACCATCTAAAGGACAAAAAGGGTGACAAGATAGATATCAAGAACCATCTAAGGATGTTCACCAATAAATTTTGCCGGCCACTTAAGTCTATGCATCTTCTGGATTTGCAGAGATTGCTTTGAAAAATTATAACAATATGGGTGAAGTTGATATGGGGCCTGCTAGGGGGAGTGGTCCAGAACAAAAAGAGACTAAGGCAATGGGGCATTTGGAAAACAATGGTTACATGATATCATGAAAAAAGGGGCAAGATATTTTAAACGATCATTAAAGCAAGAGAATAGGGAAAATATCAAGAAAAGCTCGAATAACTAATTTTATCTTGAAAAAGGGAGGATCCTGTGGAGATCGAAATAGCAGGGGAGCGGATGCCTTTATCTGAAGAAAAAAAGTTCGTGAGGCTACAAATAACGGCTGTCTGCACCAATCCGGTAGTCTGAGAACATCTGCTTTTGATTCCGGCGACAGCAACCCGGCTCTTGCTTGTTCCTTTGGAAATCTGATCTGCAATCACCCGATTTAGCCGAGGGTTTTGCAAACGAAGGCTTTCTTGGTGGTGTTGTTTACTGATATCTCTGAAGCCTGAGGCTGACTCTAAATCTGAATGGCTGTGTTTGAGTCTGTCTAAGCCAATACTGTTGTAGATTGGATTGATCATAAGCTGAAGGGGATAATAGGCTGTGATCAATTCCTTTCACTCTAATTCCTTTGGTAATTGCCTTAGATTTCTGGATCCGGTTGGGTGGTAATTTGATGCTCCATCATTTGATTATGGAAACCAAGCTATTTGCTCTTGAGAAGAGCTGTAATAAGACTCTGAGTCTATTTCTTCTTTATTTTGTTTATGCAACTGTTGTTTTAGCGTATCAAGTGGTATCAGAGCCTATCGATCCTCATATCTGATATGGCCCAACGCTTCAATGTTAATATCAGCAAGCCTTGTCTAATGCTAGCTACATTGCATCCCAGTTAGCATTGCCCACGCCGAGCAATCAGCAAGAGTATGACAGGCAAGTGGAATTGCTGTCTATCCTATACCGCTTCCTTCCAGATATTTATCTGCAACCTTTGCAACCTCCTCTACCTAATGGTCCTCCACCAGTAACTCCTCCACCGCCACCTAAGCTGAGAAAATGGTTAGAGAAAGCAGATATGCCGTCTTTCAAAGGGGAAAGACGGCTCATTAAGGTTGTCGCTTTTATCACCAAAGGGAAAAAGTTCTTTGAACGCAGCAGCAAATGATGTGGAAAGACTGCAAGCCATGGACACTTACTTAAAAGATCAAGCCCAAACATGATGGCAAGGCAGACGGGAAAGTGATCCCAGGATCAATAATTGGGAAAGTTTCAAAACGGCTTTTGAAGCACATCACTTACCCTCTAATTATCAAAGTGAGCTATGTAGGGAATGGGATCGACTGAAACAGGGGGAGACTGAGAGTAGTCAGTCTTACACTTCCAAATTCACTCATTTAGCGCACTCATAAGGAATTTGGATGGGAATGAACTTTTGAGAAAATATGTCAGCGGGTGTAGGGATGATATCTATGCGAGATGGAAATATTGCACCCTAAGGATCTGGATGAAGCTATAAAACTAGCATCCGCAGTGGAGCGGAAAATAGATCCAAAATCTAGGAAACTTGATTTTTGGGATGAGGAAACCTCAGATCAAGAGGACAAAAAGAGTAGCAAAGAGAAAAACGAAAGTAAGGAATCTTCCAAGAACTTCAAGAGGAAGAGAAATAACGGCAACGGAAATGGTTTCGAAAGGAAGCGAGAAGAGGGAAGTCAAAGTAGATTGCGGAAGGAAACTAAGGAACCAAAGGGAGGTTGCTATAGATGTAGAGGAAATCATTTCCTAAGGGATTGCCCGTTTGGAGAGGGGGGATCACAAAAGTTGAACCACCTAAACCTCAAAAGGTTGTACAAATGCATGCTATTGAAGGTCCCAAGCCTGTGGAGGATATACCTGAGACCTCTAAAGCTGCCGATGAGCGGAAGAAAGGGGTAAGCTTCCAAGATGAGGAACGGGCAAAGGCTATTGCCAAAGAACGGAGGTGGCTCCAAATTGGAACTATGGGGTAAAAATAGTAAAAATTTACATCTCTTTAGGATAAGATTTGTAAGATTTGATTTGTAAGATTTGATTTTTATGTGGAATGAAAATTAAATTATTATGCAAGCATGGTGCATTAGATGTAAATTTTTGAAAAGTGGTAATTGTGGTTATAGCACAATAGGCCTAACAAAAAAAAAAATTACATCGGTATCGCGAGATACAATAATTTGGTATCGCGGAGATACTGTATCGCGGAGATACAATTAAGTAGTACCGCGGAGGTACAAAAAATACTAATGTATCGCGGAGATACAATAGTTTAGTATCGTGGAGATACTATCGAGTAGTACCGAAAGATAATAATGTACCGCGGAGGTACAAGGATATATCGTACTGCGGAAATACGCAGATATCCATAACTATTTCTTAAGTTTGCAGAACCTTCAGACACATGGGAGCAATCACTTTAAGAAGGGATGGGTCCCACTGGAGCGTATCTGAAAGATCGCGGACGATCTTCTTTAAGAAGGGATGGATTGATATGGGGCATGCTAGGGGGAGTGGTCCAGAAAAAAAAGAAATTAAGGCAATGGGGCATTTGGAAAACAATGATTCTATGATATCATGAAAAAAGGGGCAAGATATTTTAAAGGATCATTAAAGCAAGAGAATAGGGAAAAATATCAAGAAAAGCTCGAATAACTTCTGAAAAAAAGAAGTTCGTGAGGCTACAAATAACGGTTGTCTGCACCAATCTGGTAGTCTGAGAACATCTGCTTTTGATTCCGGTGACAGCAACCCGGCTCTTGCTTGTTCCTTTGGAAATCTGATCTGCAATCACCCGATTTAGCCGAGGGTTTTGCAAATGAAGGATTTCTTGGTGGTGTTGTTTACTGGTATCTCTGAAGCCCGAGGCTGACTCTAAATCTGAACGGCTGTGTTTGAGTCTGTCTAAGCAATACTGTTGTAGATTGGATTGATCATAAGCTGAAGGGGATATTAGGCTGTGATCAATTCCTTTCACTCTAATGCCTTGGTAATTGCCTTAGATTTCTGGATCCAGCTGGGCGGTAATTTGATGCTCCTTCATTTGGTTGTGGAAGCCAAGCTATTTGCTCTTGAGAAGAGCTGTAATAAGACTCTGAGTCTATTTCTTCTTTATTTTGTTTATGCAACTGCTGTTTTAAGTAGTTAACGTCTTTAAGTCCCCTTAAAGCGTATCAGAAGTGTAGCCAATCATATGGTGATGTAGGGACATAAAAATGAGACAGTCAAGAGGGCCCTTGTGATGTATTCAAGGGATGTGAAGAAGATGGAAATTCAGACTATCACAAAGGTAAAAGAAGTATACCCTATTTTTCACAGAGAATTTATTGCTGATGTTCGCCAACTATGTCGCCGGATGGGTAGAGCATCGTGAAGAAGGTGAGAAAGAGATTCTTTCTCACAACCTGTTGGCCAAGGTGAATGAATATCTTCAAGGTCCAGAGGAAGAGAGTAAAAGGTTTAAGTGTTAACATGTCAGGCATGTGCATGGACGCATAACACATCCACAAGACTAGTTGGTTGTAAAATTTGAAGTGGTAATGTAAAAAGATTCCACGACCGCGAAGGAGGGAGCATTGTGGAGGATGAAGCTAAAAGAATTCGATGCAGGCCAAGAACACGTTAGACCAAGAAAAAGGCGAGGAGGAGAAAACCCATGGTGATTAGAAGGAAGTTGAAAACGAAGAAGAAGAGAGGAGGGAGATGGATATGGGGAGAGTTCGAGGAGAAAATGGAAGCTGCCTTGAATGGTGCGCAGGTTCATTCCAATCTAGAAGTCGGGTCAAAGGAGATGCAACCTGAACCATGAAATGACGTGTATAACAAACCTCAAATACCCAATTTAAGGTCCTAGCCATGTGAAATTTTTGTCAAATCCCCAAATTGAGGGGGGAAAGGGGGGGGGGCAATTTAAGCTCTTTTTTGTGAATATAATGTATGACTATTAATCTTGCAACTTTATATTTTTATCTTTATTCTTCCTATCTAAAGAAGTTTGCTTTTCTGTTCTCAATTATTTTCTTCCTGACTAATTCAAAATAGCCGACAAGTAGCCTTTTCGAAAGTTGTGCCAAATCATGCAGTCGACATCTAGTCTTTTCAAAAATAGTGCGCTGCCTGCGTTTTAAATAAATGATTCTGCCAGATTCTGTCAGATGTCTTAATGATTGATGGCTCTTCAGAAGAGCCAGTTTCAGATATGGCTGTGGAGATTTTTGTGTAATACCTACCGCATTTTTTTTTATCCAATAGTTCAACGACGTCGTGACGTCGAAATAATTGTCGTAATCGACACATCATTTAACAACGCCTCGACATCGTTGAACAACGATGATCCCTTGTAGTGCTAGAGTTCTATACCCCTTGCATTGGAGGTTTGCAGTTGTAAAAAGATTCATCGTAGTTGTACAAAGATTCATTCTTATTGTTCATAATCCTCAAGGTTCATTTGCAGTTATACAAAGAATAATTCATATCGATCGTAACCCTCAGAAAATGTTTGTGTGGCATCTTTTAATTCATTTTATTGCTCAACAAGTGTTAATAAATGTTGATAAAGTAAACATTTTTTCAAGTGACTGTGTTGTCCTTAAAATCGTCCCCTTCTCCTAACAAGTCCCTCTTTTATGAGGCACTAAACCCTTCGATTAAGGGCTCAAATGGAACTCTTTGGCAAAACCATAACTGGCAACTAATCGGCCCCTAGTTTCTTTGTATAAACAACAAATGTGGTTCCTTTTGAACTTGGGTCCAATTGCACGGGTCTGAACTCAAGAAATGCTCGGGCTGACCTTGGCCGCCACAATAAATTTTTTGTAAGTATATTTTTTGGGTCTTTCTTTGTCCATGAGGTTACTAATATTATTTTTTGCACTATAACGGACTCCTGCTATATTGGGCGTCCGCCCAATTTGAGCTGACCACAGAGCACATCTCCTCTACTCAATATCTGGCCCAAACCCACTTTTTCAAACGTCTTATGGTAAGTTTGGATCAAATGAACTACTGAAAAATCCATACACAATGAAGCAATGTATTATAAAAGATGTAAATGAAATGAATGCTCTGAATAGGAAAAAAGTTCCATTATATTGAGTTTGTCTCGTGGTATTTGTGGACATGAGGGACTTTGTTGGAAGTGTTTGACAAACTTGTTGTACATTTTTATTGGAAGTAAAGAATAGAATAGAATAGAATTGTTTTTATCGTCCACGGAGACCAATCGACCTATGGGACCCAATACAAAAAGCGCAGCAGTCACATTACTGCCCGGATTAAAAAACCCCCGCCCCGAAGGGTTTTCGAGGGAAAAACCGTGGCAGCAATAAGACTGCTGACAACAATTAAATGGTTGACTGGGGGCATATCTGAGCCCTCAAGTCCAGTACTTCCTAAATGTATGATCCGAGTGAGCGCACTGAAGTGCCCAGTATCATGTGTAGCGGCTCATCAGGTCTAATCAACTGAGCATAGCGTGTCCGAATCTGATCATATGCCGGGCAGCTCTGGAAAGTGTGACACTCATCCTCAACAACTCCCGTCTGGCAGCACTGACAAACCCTATCCTGACGTGGCTCCCCAATCCATCGACTGTCCTCAATCCGGGAGATGGTGGGCACCTGTATGCGAATGGAGGCGATATGCCCGCTTTTTCATGGGCGATATGAATGTAGGTAGCATTGTGGGCCTCGCTTCTAATGTGGGATTTATGTGCCGCTTGTAGTGTGTTTGTTTTGACTTGCTCCAGGGCCCGATCCCAAAGCTTGCCGGAGAAACAAGCATCAAGGTCACATCTCAGTCGTCGCGATCCGCCTCTGTTTCTACCTCGATGCACATGTGCTCCCGGACATTCCATCTAGTTAGCCAATCGCACTCTTTTATCCTTCCAACAATTCTTGAGTCGCTTGTGGTCCCATTGCCATTGTATAAGCCAAGTCGCGGTGACGATCATCATCCATATTTACCACCTTCGAAATAGACGATGTGTCTATCAAGGGCCGCCACGGGGTGGCGAAACCCGCCTCCCCGCAACAAAATTTGATATGGGACCGTGGATTTCACTCCGAGTGCCCCCGTGCTAAGAAGGCCTTCGCGCACTGCTCTAAGTCGCCCAAGTAGCAAGGACACCACCGGGCCCCGACTTCAACCCCGCATAAAAAAGAACGGGCTCTATCAATACCCCGAACAGATGTGCCCGATGTCCCCAATCATACAATTATGCTCGTGGGTTGTTGTTCTCAGATTGCATAAAGTGCTTTCCACCTGCCGCTACACGCAATCTTATGGAAGTGTCCCAAAGATAGTGTAGAAGGAAACTCCACTCCCGGATACTTGTAGGTGGGTGTCACCTCCACTTGTTGCCCTCGATAAGTGAATGAAGGGGCCTTGGATGGCGCGAGGATGAGATTAGGACCACCTTAGTCTTGGCCGATTTGACGCTCATGTCCTCTGTGGGTTCCCGAGAATGTATCCGAGCATCTAGGTGAGACCGCATATCCTCCGAGTGTGAGCTAAGAGGTCAACATCATCTGCATAGATGAGTTGCCTGATGACCTGATGCAAAAGTTGGGTCCCGCCACACCCATTGTCCATGAGCCAGTGTTCCAACTGGTCAATGTACAGGGGGAAAGAGGACATCCCTGGCGGACCCCAATACTACTAGTGAATGGTTGTCCCGTCATCCGCATCTGACCTGAACAACTCTCGTACAACCTGTATACTGCATTTTGCATGTCCACAGGAACCTCCAGTTGCCGCAATCTTTCCCATAACTTTTCCCGAGAGAGGAGAGTTCCTATGGCTCGAGCAAGCTCTAGAGTATTTGCTTAAAAATATCAAGAGTCCTCAAGAACGAACTAAACCTCAAGCTGAATAAAACTTTGTCGGAGCACTAGCATGGAAAAACTAGCGGCCGCCAGAAAATGTTATCACAAAATATTTTCTCCTCATGAAACTTACTCCTACATTTCTCTATGTATCTATGACAAATTTCCGTATAAGGGAATTGCGATCCAGGTTGCATTCCAAGGGAGGAATCCCTGCCGATGCGCCAATCCCTTTTATGTGGAAGCAAGTTAGCTTGCACTTTGTGCAAGTAAATCTCCATAAACTTTCAGAATATAAGGTAAATCAGCAAGAATGTAGGGTAAATCATTCGAAATGCAAGGTAGATTATCCGGAATGCAAGATAAATGAGAATGTTGGCAGGTTAAAGCTCTATTCGAGATTCAGAGAAGGAAGATCTGCCACACGACATTGTTTGACTGGCTGAGGCTATAGAATGCAATCTAACTTGCTTTTATGTAAAGGGAAATGTTTTTAGGCCAGGCAAAGGGACCGACTCCAAATGTAAAGGGTGGGCAGGCTACTTGCAGCTGTGGATCGCTGCCACGTGGATGGCGCAGATTGTGCGTCCACAGAATGTGGAGCAGCCGTAGAAGATGTAGGCAAGCAACCGGGGCAGGGGGGAATCGACAAAAACAATGGTTGACGCGGTCAACGTCAAATTGGCAGTTGCATCGGCCGCGCAAAATACAGCAGATCTCATCACAACGCACAAAAGCATCCGATCTGTTACATATAATTTAAACTCTGCAGCACACTCATCATGCATGCACCTACGTCATGCTTCCGCCCATGCTGCATTAAACGTGATATAAATTTACGTCTTTTTGCTGTTAAATTCCACCATCAAATCTGCCAAACGCATGTGCATTTTGTGCACACCTGGATCCTCCGATTCTGTTTGGGTGGACGACCGAGCCCACAAACTAGGATGCCTTTTTGACACGATTATTGCATTCGGTACACAGCAGGCCCATCATGAGCCTTAAATGGCAGTAATGGCTATGGCCATACCTTCATACACCAATATTTTGGGGAGTTATTAGGTGATATGTTCGATCTACAAAGAAGCACGTTCTTAAGTACATGACTTTCCATTACATTTTGAAGCTCTTATATGATTTGCGTGTCTTCTTTATGTTGCTTTTCTTTTGTCCATCCAAACCATATGCATTATAACATCTTCCCTTTGGTCCAAAGGAAATGAGTGGTTGTTACCAAAAACACCTCTATACAAACTGCTTCTCAAATGCCTAATAGCTCATCTTCCTGCTATAAATGCCTGTTGTAGTCCCCCAATGTCATTATGCCCTACAGGTGATGGACCCTCGATGGCCTTAATTGCTTACCTGATTGACATGTTCCATCTAGTACCACCAATCGATGGACCCTTGATGACCTTAATTGCTTACCTGATTGACATGGTCCATCTAGTACCACCAACCTGTACCCATCTCGAAATTCTCTTGGCATCCTCGCGGGAATTCTGCTTGCCACTCCTTTTCATTCCTTGCAATTTTGTCATTTTCTATTGGATTTGTATCTTGTCCTTGCAACCTTCCAATGTCAATGGACATATTTCTTCAGATTACCCAATGGAAATTATAGTCATCAATGTTGCAGGACGTGGCAATTTCATCTAACATGCATTTTAGTATGATACACTTTGCATGAGTGTAGTGTCACAAATTTGCATTCCTATATATCATTTCAACATAAAGTTCAATAAAAGTTAAGTAGTTCCAATATTGATCGTCTCAATTCAACGCAATTCATAAGGAATGGGTTTTAATCCAATCTTGATGCTCTTAGGCATATGAATGTTAACCAAATGTTGTTGATTGTTTATTATAAGAAATGCATTTTACAACTATGATGTTATTTTGAAGAGAATCGGTTGGATTATTGGCCAATTATTCAAGCCTATAGTTTAATCTCTCTCTACAACTATGACGTTTTTGTATTTTAAAAAGAATCAGTTGGATTATTGGCCAATTATTCAAGTCTCTCTCTCTCTCCCTCTCCCTCTCCCTCTCCCTCTCCCTCTCCCTCTCCCTCTCCCTCTCCCTCTCTCTCTCTCTGGCGATGGCGCACAAGACTAGGGCAAAAAAAAAAAGAGTTTTCTGAGGGCTCCACTAGGTCGATGGCTACTGCCTCTGGATCGGGAGAGGTTGCAACAGTGGCAAGAGGGGCTCAGGATATTAATAAAAAAGGACAAAAAGAGGTCGCTGTTGCACTGCCTGATCCGATTGGGAAAAAAAAAATGGGTCGGATTCAGAAAGCTCAGCAAGCTCGGCTGAGTCTTTTGGGCTCGATGGGGAACAGGTTACAGCATATCCAGATGGTCTTGATGCAGATATTCCGGCAGAATGTGGACTGGTTGCAGCAAATCCGGCAGCAAGGGCAGGGCCATCTCCTATAAAGGCAGCTGTTGGCACGGGGGCTAGCCTCCCAGCTGAAATGTTTGGAACGGGAGCTAGACTCCCAGCACCGGGAATGGGTTTGTTACCTAATGTTGGGCTGCAGCAGTTCGCTCCATTGCAGGGCCAGTTCATGACAATGCAAGGGGGGCAGGGGAACGTTTTCATACCAATGCAGGGGATGCAGGGGAGTTCTCAGCAGCAGACATGGACTCAGCAGGGTCAGCATAATGGGCAAGAACTGATGACCATGATTAGCAATCTAAACATGGTAATGCTGAAGCTGATGGAGACACTGGATCACATGAGAAAGGAGGCGGCAACTAAGGAATCAGAAACGGTATGTGCACTGCGCCAAATCTCTGAAACTCTTTTGCATTTGAAACTAGAGAACAAGGAATTGAGGGAAGAAATTCTGGCCATCAAGAATAAAGAAGCAGCATCTCAGAAAGAAGAGTATGAGGATGAAGATTCTGAAACCTTCAAAGACGTGGTTAATAAGCTGAATAGCAGGATGAGTGATATCCTCGAGCAGCAAGAAAGGCAAAAACGTGCATTAAACCTGAGGATTGCCGGTCTGCCGGAGGTGGATGGGGAAATAGTAAAAGATACTGTTTCGGATTTCATTAGCAAAACACTGCAGGTGGAGGGGATAGTTGTGGAGGATGCTTTTAGAGCTGGAATGAAAGGCCCAAAGCCACGTAATGTGGTGATTAAACTCTCCAACCGTGGCGATAGGCTGAAAATCCTGCAGCAGAGAAAGATCCTAAAAGGGCAAAACATCTGGATTAATGAAGATCTTACCAAGGAACAGTATGCATTACACCAAGCGGAAGTTCAAAAATTCAAAGAGGCAAGACAAGAGAATAAGAGAGCAGTCTGGAGAAATGGACGAGTGCACGTTGAGGAATAGGGATCAGAGACCATCAGGGTAATGGCATGGAACATCAACCGGTTGAATATGGAAAAGGTTGCTTCACTGGAAGATGTTCTAGCATCTGTAGATATGGTCTTTTTCATCGAGACATGGGAACACGAAGAGTGTGGATTGCCAGATATTCCGGGTTTCATAATAATGCACTCAGTATGGAACAAAAAAGGGTGGAGACGGCGAGGCTATGGGGGAATTGCATGCTACATTAGACAGGAGCTTGCACACGCAGTAAGAGTGATGAAGAGTACTAAACAATACATATGGGTAGAGATACCGGGAAAGGGGCAGAATATATACTTGGCGGGATGTTATTTCCCACCGCTAAAACAAGAGACATGCAAACTATATGGCTTAGACATGGATGACCCGCTGCAGGCTCTTGAACAAGACATCTCTGGTTTCTTGTCTTCAGGTCAAGTGGTGCTCATGGGAGATTTTAATGCTCGTACATCTCGAAAACAAGCGGCAATATCAAGTGGGGATGGGGACCCTATATGGGTGGAACAATTGGATGATATTGAGGTATGTGAAGCTGGATGGGAGCGGAGCTCACAGGACCGGAATTCATGGCCCACCCCTATGGGAAATGCCTTGCTAAGCATGTGTAGCGGCTTGGACCTTCTCATTTACAATGGCACGAGCAGATTCCCCGACACTGATAGATGCACTTGCCGAGGTAAGAGTGTGGTGGATTACTTTTTGGCTGCTGCACACTTTGCAGATCAGATGGTAGACTTGCGAATTTTAGAGGAACGAAGTGAGTCAGATCATGTACCAATCATAGCCAGCTTTGTGACAACAGGTATGACACATCAGAGACTTAACCACACTGTTCTTGAGAAGATACATGCAGATAACAGGAAAGCGGAATTGTATCTTTCTGCTTTTGAAAAAAGAATAGAGCATGTTACATGGCCACAGGGGGCAACAGAGATGAGCTCTGTATTGACATCTCTTATATTAGAGACCGCTAAACAATGCTTTGTGTCATCGCGCAGGCAAAAGGGTCTCCCATGCAATGGCTGGTTTGATGCCGAGTGCAAGGAGAAAAGGAGGCGGTACAAAGCAGCGCATGGTCAGGACAGACTGCAATATATTAAAGAGTTTAAAACTCTGGCTAAGGAAAAGAAAAGAGCATTTTTACAGCGCAAACAGGAAGAGATGGTCCAATCATTGCTCACACATCCGTATGATTTTTGGAAAAAGCTCAAGCAAGGACGGCATGAAGCACCGCAGCTGCAAGCCCAGGATCTGATGCATCAAGTGAATAAATTGTACCATGTGGAGGATATTCAGGAAGACACGCAAGCTGTTAGGGGAGGCTTCACTTTTTCTGTGGAAGAGGTTCAGCAAGGGTTACAAAAACTTGCAAACAGGAAGGCGGCAGATTCTCTGGGTTTGGTGGCCGAACTTCTAAAATGGGCAGGGGAGCAGATGGTCAGTGCCTTAGTGCACCTATTGAATGCAGTGGCTAGAGATGGTTTCCCCTCTGAGTGGCAGGTTAATAGGGTGATTCCAATTCACAAAGCAGGTGACAAGGGTGACCCCAATAATTACAGAATGATTATGGTGAGTAATTTATTTGCGAAACTCTACGCTTCTATCATAGAGTCCAAGATCAGTGAGTGGACTGAAAAGCATAATGTCAGAGCCAGAGGACAAGCAGGTTTCAGACCTAGGAGATCTACCATAGACCATCTAGTCACATTCCGAGCCATGATAGACTCTGTAAAGGGGAAAAGAAAACCGCTATTTGCTGCTTTTGTAGACTGCACCAAGGCATTTGACACCGTGTGCAGGAGCAATCTGTGGGACGGCTTGGAAAGGATAAAGGTGCCAACTGAGTACAGAGATGCAGTGAAGATGTTGTATGAGAAGGTAAGGGTGCAACTTTCCTTTCCTTTTCTTAGTGAATGCAAGGACAAGATTGATAGTAATATTGGAGTCAAGCAGGGGTGCCCGATGTCCCCGACTCTGTTTGGGATATTCATAGATGAGCTGGAGAAGTGGGTGACAGATTCAGGTGGGGGGGGCACTCCACTAGCAGGGTATGTTATCCCTCTTTTGCTCTACGCAGATGACATTGTTATGGTAGCGAGGAGCAAGGAAGAGATGCAGAAACATCTTGATACCCTGGCTGCTTTTTGTGATGCCAAAGTAGCAAAACCAATGTGGTGATTTTTGGCACAAACCTGGACAAGAACTATGAGTTTTACTATAAAGGGGATCAGGTAGAGATCTCGCCATCCTATAAGTATTTGGGGCTGATTGTGGACAAGCATTTTAGATGGAACCAAACTGTGGAACAAAGAGTAAACGGAGGACTCAAAGCCTTTTTTGCAATGCAGAGAAAATGTGTAAAGGCAAACATTTGGAAATTTAGTCTGAAAAAGATGCTCTTCAAAACTCTAGTGCAAGCTGTAGCCCTATACGGGTGCGAAGTCTGGGGACCTGGACTACCCCTAGATCAGTGGCAAAGACTGGAAAAAGTACAAAAGAAATTTCTTCGTGCAGAGCTAGGTGTGAAGGTGCAAACTCCATATGAGATAATGCTGGCCGAATGCGGATTGCTGCCTCTGGAGTGTGAGGCCTTATGTCAATTCCTCACATACTTATGCAAACTAGGTAGCCAGGAGGAAAATAGCTTCCCTCGCTTAGCCCTCAAGGAAACTTTTGAAAAAGGTTGGTATGCGGATGGGATGACGTGGCTAAGGAAATGGGAGATTGACATTGCAAACTTGGGCAGTAATAAGGATCGGATAAGAGAATGGGTTGAGGAAACTGTACTAAATAGAATTTGGCATAATCCGGGCACAAAAAATGGCACATTACAGAGAGCTCATGAACCCCCTATTGCGCGAGATGAGCTACCTAAATGAGAATTTATCCATAAAAAAGAGACATACTATTCGCAGAATGAGAATGAGCGCACATCACCTTGAGGTAGAGGTTGGAAGATGGTATGCAGTTGCTCGCGAGCACAGAGTATGCAGGGTGTGTGGCTCGAACGAGGTTGAGGACGAAGAACATGTGATCCTGAGATGTCCGGCATATCAAGCGCTCCGGGACAGGTTTGGTATTGATGTTCCCAATCTCCTCCTATTTTTTGATATGCCGGCAACTAGAGTGGCTAGCTTCTTGCTAGATGTACTACAAATGAGAGAATCACTTTTAAAAATAAATAAAGATATCATTGGAGAGGAAGAGGAAAGAGAGCTCGACGACGAGTCACTCGATGCCGAGTGCTTGTCGCATGAAGTTGTTTTTTACTATGAAACTGTACTCTCTTGACGTCTAATAGACCTGATGGTCTCAAAAGACGTAATAATATACTTCACTTCACTTCACTTCACTTCATTTCACTCCTCTCTCTCTCTCTCTCTCTCTCTCTCCCTTGGGGAGCCCATATCAGTAAAATATAGACAAGCGATTGCCAGGATCCGATTGAGCTCTCATCACCTGGGGGTAGAGATTGGGAGATGGGCAAATATTGCGCATGACATTAGGCATTGCAGGGTGTGTGATGGAGGGGTGGTAGAGGACGAGACTCACGTCTTGATTTCCTGTCAAGCATATTCGCATATCAGAATCAGGCATGGGATTTTGGCTACTTCGCTTGGTGATTTCTTCTCATATCCAGGATCATGTATTGGGGGATGTATAGTTGATATCCTTAGATGCAGAGAGGACCTATTGAAACAACGTGCAGTAGAGGAGATAGAGGTAGAGGAGCCCAGTGTATTATTCTCAGAGGATGCACTGGATGATTTGTTTTATGATTTTGAAGGCAATGTATAAACGTCTCATAGACCTGGCGGTCTCGAAGACGAAATAATATATTTCATTTCATTTCATTTCTCTCTCTCTCTCTCTCTCTCTCTCTCTCTCTCTCTCTCTCTCTCTCTCTCTCTCTCTCTCTCTCTCTCAAGTTTTGAAGGAGAAAAATTCTGAAATTGCTTTGAGTTCAGCAATGGAGGAGGTGCAGGGAGAATTGACTGAGATAAAAGGGGAAATTCAAGTTTTGAGGGAAAAAAACTCTGAAAATGCTCTGGATTCAGCAATGGAGGAGGTTGGGAATTTGAGAATTTTGTTTGATGAATATGTGGAAACTCAAGAACGGAAACAAAGAGCATTAAATTTGAGGATAGCAGGACTGCCCGAGCTTGCCAATGAAAATACTAAAGAAACGGTGGAGAAATTTCTGAAGGAAGATATGCTGGTACCAAGGATTGAGATCGTAGATGCTTTCAGGTTGGGGAAAAAAGACGCAGGTACCCGTAATATCTTACTTCGGCTGCCTAATAGAGAGGCAAAATTCCAAATACTGAAACAAAGACATACTCTCAGAGGTAAGTTTATTTGGATAAATGATGATCTCACAAAAGAACAATTGCAAGAGAAGAAACAAGAGATCACAAAGTTCAAGGAGGCAAAGCTGAAAAATCAGTCCGTTAAATGGATGAAAGGGAAGGCGATTGTCACAGAATAGGGACTTGCGGGAGGTATCAGAATTGTTATTTGGAATATTAATAGGTTAACAGTTTTTAAAGTTGCAGCAATTCAAGAAATTCTTCATGGAATCGATGTAATTTGTTTTGCCGAGACCAAAGAACATGATTTATATGCTTTACCAGATTTGCCAGGTTTTGAGCTGATCCATTCTGTTAAAAATAAGAGATTCAGGGTTGGAGATAATGGAAATGGTGGACTTGCTTGTTACGTGCGCCCACATTACAGAGAGTGTGTAAAAGGGATTAAATCAGATAAAAACGGGCAATTTATGTGGATCGAGGTATGTGGATCATCTTGTTTATATTATCTAGCCATTTGCTACTTTGCTCCAAGGCATAAGAAGGCCTATACGGAAACTGATGCATCACAGGATGATCTATTCTTTGCATTAGAGCAGGATATAATGGAATTTCAAAGCAAAGGTGAGGTAATATTAGCTGGAGATTTTAATAGTAGAACAGGTGATTTGCAAGCCTCAATATATACAGACAAAGATGATCCTCTCTGGCTGGAACAAATGGATAGAGAGGAGCTTGTGAAAGAAGGTTGGGATAGATACTCTTCTGATAAGATAATTACAAAATCTGGGAGGCAATTGCTTACTTTATGCTGTAGCACCAGTATGCTTATATGTAATGGTTTGGCCAGATTTCCAGAAACTAAAAGCAACACTTGCCGTTCCAGGAGTACAGTAGATTACATCATTATGGCATGCCACACTTTGCATAAGATAGCTAATTTTCAGATCCTTGGAGAACAGTTAGAATCAGATCATTGCCCTTTGTTGCTCACATTACAGGACATGAAGGAAGATCCGCAGTTGGACATGGGCGTTTGCCCGGAATATCGCATGCGAGAAAGCCTGCGCATGGGCTATCAGGCAGAGATTGAATCTTCTCTCCAGTCATTGGTATGGGATGCAGACATTGCCATAGCTAGCCGTCAGTTAAGTGATCTGCTCTCGAATGCAGCTAAGAAGGTTTTTATCTCAAAAAGAGCTCTTAAAGGACTTCCCTGCAAATCATGGTATGATCAGGCTTGTCGGAATGCTAAGGCTTTATGGAAAAAAAGCTGGGGATCAGATAAGGACTTGTACAGAAGGGATTATAGAAAAATAACAAGACAGAAAAAAAGACAGTTTGTACGGACTAGACAAGAAGATTTGTGCCAGAAATATATTTCAGATCCAAAAGGCTTTTGGAGCATGCTAAGAAGATCCCGCCGTAATGACCTTCCACTTGCTGCTGAATCTCTATGGAAGTATGTTAATGATTTATATCACCACTCTGCGATGCAAAACATGGGACATAGCGTAAGATCGGGCCTTGTGGTTACGGCAGAAGATGTATCAGATGGGATAAACCGGTTAGCAAATGGGAAGGCAAAAGATACTCAAGGGCTTTGTGCCGAGCATCTAAAGTGGGCTGGTCCGATGATTTGGCCTATTTTGGCTGATCTTTTTACAAAAACGATGGAGCAAGGTTTTCCTTTGCAATGGCAGGTTAACCGAGTTGTACCAGTTCACAAAGGAGGATCTCTCAATGCTGTAAGTAACTATAGAACCATTTTGGTTAGCAGTCTATTACCAAAACTCCTTGCATCTGTTTTGGAATCTAAACTCAGCGCATGGGCTGAAATTAATGGCAAAAGGGCAGAATCGCAAGCTGGTTTTCGGGCTGCAAGGTCTACATTAGACCATTTGTTAGTACTGAAAACAATATTTGATACAGTGAAGGGAACGAAGAAACCGGCATATGTGGCTTTTGTGGATTTCAAAAAGGCCTTTGACAAAGTGCCTAGATCACATCTATGGGAGAGAATGGATAAGCTCAATGTCCCGATCCAACTCAGAGAGGCGGTGCAGGTATTATATGAAAAGGTGCTGATACAATTGTCTTTTCCACTATCTTTAAAAACACCGGAATTTATTTCTAGTAACATTGGGGTGAAACAAGGATGTCCCATGTCTCCCACTCTATTTGGTTTATTTATTGATGGTTTGGAAAGCTGGTTACATGCAAATTGCCAGGGAGGTACTTTGCTATATGATTACGTGGTGGTGCGGTTTGCTAATATATGCAGATGATGTGGTCATCTTTGCTCGCTCCCCGGAGTGTATGCAAAGACATCTAGATGGGCTGGCCCATTTTTGTGACTCTACTGAGATGCAAGTAAATCTGGAGAAAACTAGCATTATGACAGTGGGGCAACTCAAACAGGAAAGCTCTTTCAGATACAAAAATCAATTGGTAAGTACTTGTGATTCTTATAAGTATTTAGGGCTGATTTTTCATAGAAATCACAGATGGAACACTTGCATTGCTCAGAGAGTTGATGGGAGCCATAAGGCTCTTTATGCCATGCAGAGTCTATGCAGGAGGGCTCATCTATGGTCGTGGGCTCTTAAAAAAAGATTATTTGAATCCCTAGTACTAAGCGTGGCATTGTATGGTAGTGAGATTTGGGGGCCTAGCATCCCACAAGGTTTATGGGATGATCTTGAGCAGATTTTGAAGAAGTTTATCAGGCTCGAGTTGGGGGTTAAGGCCCAAACGTCTTACCCAGTGATGTTGGCGGAATGTGGTCTCTTACCTTTGGAAGGAGAAGCTATGATAAGATGTATCCGCTTTCTGAATAAGGTGATCCACATGGATGACTCTAGGCTGCCACATAAGGCTCTTTTGGCCAGCAAAGATAAAGGATGGTTTCGGGATGTTACTTGTTGGTTTGGAAGATGGGATATTCAATGGGAAGAGGCAATCTCAATGGGAAAAAATCTGAAACAGTGGGTCTTTGATAAGTTCCGAAGAAAGATGTGGGCACAACCAAAAACGGAGATGATTCTCTATAGACAAAACATAAATCCTAGGCTGGAAGTTGCCGGGTATTTAACGGATAATATTTCTATAAAGAAGAGACATGCAATTGGTAGGATTCGCCTCAGTTCACATCACTTGGGCGTGGAAACGGGTAGATGGGGGCATATAATCCCTCGTTCTGAAAGATACTGTAAAGTGTGTGGAGAAGAAGAAGTAGAAGATGAAGAACATGCGCTACTTAGATGTGAAGCATATTACTTACTCCGTGCTCAACATGGTATTCATGCTGAGAATCTTCAGGCCTTTTTCTCCATGGAAGGAGAGATAATTGGAGCATATTTATTAGAGCTTCTACAACATAGAGAGAGTTGTTTAAAAAGATTGAATAGTCTTCTTGAAGAAGAAGATATATTGAGTGAGAGCGACGAGCAAGATGAGGATTCTGAGACTCATTTGCTCTTTTATGATTGTATCTAAATATGGTTTGTCTTTTAGGCCTTCTAGGCCTCCCAAAGACTTAATACACTTTCTTTCTTTCTCTCTCTCTCTCTCTCTCTCTCTCTCTCTCTCTCTCTCTCTCTCTCTCTCTCTCTCTCTCTCTCTCTCTCTCTCTCTCTCTCTCTCTCTCTCTCTCTCTCTCTCTCTCTCTCTCTCTCTCTCTCTCTCTCTCTCTCTCTCTCTCTCTCTCTCTCTCTCTCTGTGTGGTCGGCCAGATGCTTGAAATTTTTTTGTCTCTTGTCGTATACGGCAAATGTAGAAAGGTACATTTGTGGTCATGGGATTTAAAGCTAAAACTCTTCCTGTCTTTAGTACAATCAGTGACACTTTATGGTTTTGAGATCTGGGGACCGAATATAGCACAAGGACTATGGAAAGACATTGAGCAGGTCATGATCAAATTCCTAAGACTGGAACTTGGGGCTAAAGCCCAAACACCGTATGCTATGATGCTTGCAGAAAGTGGACAAATGCCAATGGAAGGAGAGGCTTTGTATTAATGTGTTAAGTACTTGAAGAGAATGTGGCAGATGAATCATACTCGCCTCCCTCACATCGCAATGCAAGCTAGCAAGAACCAAGGTTGGTTCAATGATGTCAAAGAATAGTTAGAAAAGTGGGGAATATTATGGGAAGAAGCAATAGCATAGCATGGCGATCTAAGACACTGGATCAAATGCAAAGTGATTGAGAAAATATGGGCCAACCCAAAGACAAAAATGAGTATGTATCGAGCCAAGATGAACCCAAGATTGGAAATGGCTGAGCATTTGAAAGCAAATATATCAATCAATAAAAGACATGCTATTTGCCGGATCCGTCTTAGTTCACATCGCCTGAATGTTGAAATAGGAAGATAGAGCAATATTCCGCAGTATTTACGGACTTGTCGAGTTTGTGGATGTGGAGACATTGAAGATGAAGAGCATGTCCTTCTATACTGCCCTGCATATGAGAAGTTCAGGGACCGGTACAACGTCCGAGCAACCCACTTGCACCAATTTTTCTTGGCAGAACCGAATAACCTGGGTTCATTTATCATTGAAATTACCCAATGTAGAGACTCTGTTACCAAACAACTACATGATATATTTAAAAATGTTGATTATATAGATGAGTTGAGAGACGAGAATGAAGAAGTCCTTGAGGAGGACTATTCATATATATGATTGATGTAAAATTTTGGCGTCTAAATAGACCTGAGAGGTCTCCACAGACGTAATAAACACACTTCACACACGTCCCTCCCTCTCTACCTCCCTCCCTCCCTCCCTCCCTCTCTGGGGTTTTAGGGTGCCTGAGAAGGGCGATGGCAAAAAAAAGAAAATATCTCAGAAATCTGGCAGTCCCAAGCCTGGCTCTGATTCTGAACAGGCCGAAAAAGATGTTGAAGCGATGGCAAAGAAGAATGAAAGCGGGAGGGGAAAAACTGGTGGGCCTAAAAATGGCTCTGGCACTGATTGGGCATCCCGAACAGGAAAGAAAGATAATAAAAGAGGGGAAAAGGACATTGAAGCTGACGAATCTGAAAAAAATGGATTTACAGTCAGAGATAGACTCTTCTGAAGCTGAAACAGAGGAGGCTGAGTCGTATCAGGAAGGGGCAAAGACCCCATCTGCTATCTCGGGAGCACAGGCTGCAATGGCTGAGGCAAAGAGTCTGACGAAGGCAGCCCCGACATCGGATTGGGCTCAAGCTAATCTGCTCAACTCGAACCCAGCAGGAGTTCTTGGAAAAGGAGATGGGTACCCATTTTCTACAATAGGTGCAGGGTCGAGTTGTCCAGCATCATCCTCATTTGGAGGCTTCACAGGTGGAGGCTTCACAGGCGAAATGATTATGGGTCAGCTTCTTACAGTCATGATGAAAACTTTGGACTCCATGGAATAATCTAGAAAGGAAGCAGTCTCAAATGTTAAAAATTCTTCAAGGTATGAATGAGTCTTTGTTAACACTGAAACATGAGAACTCTGAGTTAAAACAGCAAGTAGCAAGCATGATGGTGGCGCCGCTAAGCCAAAAGGACTCTGAAAATGTGATAAGCAATCTCAATCATTTGCATGGTGAAACGGGCAATGAAGGTTTTCAAGAAGCAATAGATGTCAGAATAGCCGGACTGCCAGAAGAAGCTAACGAGAATACTATAGAAACTGTGCAACAATTTCTGGCCGAAAAGATGCAAATACAAGTAGAGACCTGGATGCATACCGCGTTGGAAAGAAAGGGGATGGAACACAAAATATATTGGTGAAATGTACAAGTAATGAGGTTAAAGCGCGGATTATGCAGAAACGACCTCTGTTTAAAGGCCAATACATTTGGGTCAATGATGATTTAACAAAACTCAATTCCAACAGGGGGGAAATGATATCATGAGAATGAAGGAAGCTAGAGCAGCAGGAAAAAGGGCGTACTAGAGAGGTGGAAAGGCGATAGTAGAAGATGCATAGGGATGTGCGACCGCCAGATTAGTATGTTGGAACATAAATACATTAAAACATAGCAAGGTATATACTATGCTAGATTTATTAGCGGATGTAGATATTATTTTCTTTTTAGAAACCTGTGAACATGAGGAGAAAAGTCTCCCAGATATTTTTGGCTTTACGCTGGTGGCATTGCTTGTTATGCTAGAAAGGAAATTGCACAGGCAGTATCAGTGTTGAAGCAAAAAGCATCAAAGCAGTACAGTGGATTGAATTACCAGGAAGGAGGGGTAAAATATATGTAGCTGGATGTTACTTTCCTCCAAGGGATCAGTGTATAAGAAAGGGGATCTAGATAAAGACGACCCCTTTTTTCATTTGGAGCAGGACATCTTGACACTGAGCTGCTGCACCCGTCCCCTTTCTTGCTGCCTTCCTCATCGACATGCTCAACAAACAAGAAAGCAACCAAAACAAGAAGAAGGAGCCGCTCACTTATTTGAAGAACCACGAACCACATCAGATAGGAATAAATGGCCTCCCCATCCGCTTCCTGCCTTCACCACAGCGATTGCAGCAAGCAATTTTAGAATCCGACTGCTGGGCCGCCATGTGCCACCGATCACGCGCAGGATTATCCATCAACAGACAACAAAAAAAAAGCTATACTTGCTCTATCCGAAACGTCGATGCCAACGTCAGCAAGCTACGATTTTTTCTACAAATACCAACAATAATCTTCTAAAATCTTAGGGTGCCTCCCCATTAGGGCGGGAACTCAGTTTCCACGTCAGCATAACCGAGTTCCCTTCGAAGAATTGGCAGGCGACCATTCCCATCGAAATCAATTTCTATTCCTTTTCTTTTTACCGTTTGGCTTCCAGTTCCTTTTGGCGCCCTCGAGCCTTCTGTCCATCCTACAAATCCACCCATCCACAGGCATGGACAGGCATGGCTGTTGATCATTCTTCTGCTGCAAGCAATTACAATTGCATTGAAGCTGCTGGATGAGGTGAATTCAATTATAGACGATGATGAGGAATCCAACAACAACAACAAACACTTGGAGCTTGCTGAAGATGGCTGTGAGGAAGAACACCAGAAGTCCCTTTCAGCAATGCTTTTTCTTTCTATGTTTTTTGATGAATGTAGGCTCCCCAGAGGCACTTTGACAGGAATCAGGTATGGGGAATGGTACATTAGGCCAAGATCAAATCATTGGTGGTTGCATTTTGAAGATTATGTTATAATTGTTGATGCTGCTAGATTTAAAGAGCTTTTCAGAATTTCACAAGAAACATTCCATTATATTTGTGAAATGGTTGAACCTGATCTAGAGGTTCGTACACCCCCATCCTTCTCTTCCATTCCAAATCGTGTTCTTTCAGTTCAGAAACAAGTTGCCATTGCATTGAAAAGATTGGCTACAGGTGAAAGCTTTTTGTCTTTATCAAAATTCTTCGGTGTTGGAACATCTACAGCTGCACGTATCACTCTGAAATTTGTAGAAGCTTTGTTAAAAAATTGTTAGCAATATTTACAGTGGCCAACATGTGCTAATATGCTTGCAGTGAAACGTGGGTTCCAGGCAAAACATGGTTTTCCAAATTGTTGTGGAGCCATTGATGCTACACATATCATTATGGAGCTCCCTGAATATGAAAATGAGGTTGATTGGTTTGATAGAGAAAATAAGTTTTCTATGCTAGTGCAGGCCATTGTCGATAGCCGCACAAGGTTTTCAGATGTCGTTGCAGGATATCCAGGTAGTGTTAATGATGCACGTCAACTTCGAGTTTCAAACTTTGCACAACTGGTTCAAAGACAAGAAAGATTGAATGGGCCTTCTGTTCAAGTATCTAATCAAAGCATTCGAGAATATATAATTGGTGATGCAGGATACCCATTGTTGCCGTGGCTCATTGTGCCTTTTGCAGGTTTAAATTTACCTCCTAAAACAGATAGGTACAATTACATGCACTCTTCAACTCGTATGGCTGTAGGGTGCATTTGGTCTTTTGAAAAAATCATGGCAACTCCTCAATAGGAAGATTTACAAGCCCAACAAGAGGTCTCTGTCCAGAATTATCATTGCTTGTTGTATGCTTCATAATATCATGATAGACAGGGGGGACCGTTACTCTACAGCTGTATTTGAGAGCCTTGAGAACTTTGAACATTCAGCTCCATATGAGGACTAACCAATTGGACGTGAGCCTCAAAACACTGGGCATCAGCTCCGACAAAATTTATGCGACTATTTGTGGACAAGGAGATGAGTACAGCAAATGGAGAAGCCTATTCAATGTTATAGGCTTTTATCAAAGTGATCTGATATAAAGTGATCTGATTTCCATGATCGTGAATTGCCAGATATTGACATGTGCAATTTTACTTGATCCGGCTTTAGTTTGAAAATTGTATTATGTGTTTGATGCTAAATTAACAAAATTGTTTGCAGAAATTGGGCTCCTAGAGTCCAGAAACAAATTCAGTTATGTTGCCATCACTTGCAAAGCCACTGTTGTTGTCTCTAGAATCCATAATTTTGTGCATTGCTTCTTTGGCTCATGTTGTTTTTTTTTTTTTTTTTTTGTAAAATCTTGTCTCCTCACGTCCTGTCTCCTTTACCGAGGTGCCATTTACTTGCTGATGCAACAAGCTTTCCAAGAAATACTGTGTATGAGTGAGTAGTTGTGTCACACTGTCCAGAAATTTGTGGCGATCAGTTTGCTTAATCATTGGAGTGTTTTTTGTGTATACTGCCACTTATTTTTTATCAATGCTTCAAGTTCTTATGTTGCCATGTATGTGGGTCCTCTACTTGCTCCCTGATCTGTTTAGGGTGCGGCTGTTTTATTCTGGATATAATTTATGATGCACTCCATCCACAGTGATTGGTTTGATTTCCCTCAGCAGGCAGGAATTGATTGATCCCTTTTTTTCTAATTCCATCTGGCTGTCAAACTTGGGAATCGGTTTTGGACATGGCATCTCTTAATTATGATGTTTTACAGGACCACAAGTCAGATCATGTTCGTGGAAAATTTGTTTGCATGTTAGATTGGCTTCTTGGTTCATTGTTCATAAACCTCCTGGATCCAAGTCTCGTGTCTTTTAAAGTTGAAACAAGGTGGAAACTGATCGTAAAATCATAAACAATTATATGAACCAACGTTATTAGGCTGTTACTAGTGAAATTGTCAACAATTTCTTGCCAGTAAAATGATGGTGGAGCGTACATAAGTCAACATTAGGTTGTTTCTGATGCTTATCAGAAAGAAGGTGAATTTAGCAGCAGCAATAACGCTTCAAATTACATGGACGGAATTCAAAGCTGAAGTTTACATTAGTCAGAGCATAATACATTCAGCTCCACTGTGCAAACTAAAAGTTCAGGCTACAAATTACAAAATATCTATTGCAGAGATTCTATTTTGACGCAGTAGAGTATTGGCATAGTTGCAAAAATCCAGTTGCCATAACTTGCAATGCATTAGCTGCCGTAGCAGCGATGTCTAGGATTTTCTTCTTCAGAGCAACTTTTTCAGCATGTATGTCCTTATGCATGTCTTCCTGGCATGACCTCCATTCTGACCTAGCCTCCTCGCTCTTCTGCATCAAACTAATCCAGCCATCAACACCACGTGGAATCCTTGCCCGTACTTCAAAGAAATTCAGAAAAATCACTTTAAGTATTGAAAGCAACCTGTTGGAGGAATTGGAGAAGAGAACGAAGCAGGAATAGAGGACTCGAAAACCAAACCTCCAGGATTGACAGCTGTTTTTTTGCCATACCATCGATCCATTGCATCATAGACATCGGAGAAGAAGTTCACGGGCAAATTGAAGTCCTTACGCTCTGCACTTGACATTTGCCAATAGCTACTACGCCTGCTAGAAATCTCTCTTTGATAATCATTTATTTTCTTGAAGTCTTGTGCCAAGCCTTCCCATTTTGTCAAGCAAGCTTTGGCAGATCTACGAACACCATTCTTCCAACAAAAATCCTCGATCTCTTGCCATCTAGCATCTTTTTTTCTTATGCTTCTCCCTATTTCCACCAAACAAATGCTTCTCATAATCATCCTTCTTTGCTGCTTGAAGAATCATTAAGTCATTTGCATTCCAATGCGTACTAATATATTGTCTTGGATTTGGGTTTTGATTCCTAGCAACAGCAGCGTCAGGAGGCATTGTGGTCCTAGCATTAGTAGAATTGTGGCCAACAGGAGGAGCAGGAATAGATTGGCCAAGTGGCTATATTTACTAAAAAGCCTTGTAACGTGTTACAAAATAGTAATATTTATAACATCTTATCAACGTGACTTGTAGCGTGTTACAGATTTCAATGCTTGTCACACGTTACAGATTTAATTTGTAACCCATTTTCTGGATAAAGCTTTTCAAGAATACCCGTCCAAATTTAATTCCAAGAATTAATTACGGTGGATATCGCGCACCCAAAAAATATATTTTTTATGAAACCCTTCCAAGTTTGAATATGGAAACCCTTCCGGATTTCATGGAAATTTGGAAGGGTTTTCATATTCAAACTTGGAAGGGTTTCCATTTTTTTTTTTAAATAACCCCAATCGGGGGGAGATAGTGTGAGCATCCAAACTCCCCTCGAAAAATTAACTGTGGCTTGTTGTGTTGAAGTCTGTTAACCAGTAGATATATTTTATAGTTCAAACAAGAAGTAATGTGCATATTCTAATGGTTGATGCATAATAGATAGATAGATATATAGACAGACAGAGTAGCCAATAAACCAAACAAGGGGGAACTACTAACTTGTCCGTCTGGTGGAGCTGGCATGTTTAAGCCACCTTGGCATGTTGGAGCCCGTGTGGCATGTTTGAGCCACCTTGGCATATTTAAGCCACCTTGGTATGTTGAATCCTAGGTGGCATGTTGGAGTCTAAGTGGTTGTTTGAGCCACCTTGGCATGTTGGAGCCTAGGTGGCATGTTGGAGCCTGCATGGCATGTTTGAGCCACCTTGGCATGTTGGAGCTTTGGTGGCATGTTGTGAGCCACCTTGGCATCTTTAACCATTATTTATTGCATTCCATGTTACCACATCCCTATTTCCTAACATGACAAAGACCTTTGTAACTGCAAATAGATCATCCGTGGCGCCTAGGAAAGAAGCTCAATGCCTCAAGCACTTAGAAGAACTCAAATGGGCGCCTAGAAGAACTCAAATGGCAAGTTTTCAACGGCTATATTTACTAAAAATCCTTGTAACGTGTTACAAAATAGTAATATTTATAACATCTTATCAACGTGACCTGTAGCGTGTTACAGATTTCAATGCTTGTCACACGTTACAGATTTAATTTGTAACCCATTACACAATTTAATATTTGCCACACGTTATAAATAGGGTTATCCAAATTTTAGTAACATGTTACAAAATACAATCGCATCGATCCGAGACATCGGATCGCCATTCTAGAATGGGACGAGCATGCATGTCATGCATGCATGCAGGCGGCGCATGCCCGTTCTGGTTGGGAATTCGACTATTTCAGGCGCGTTTCTGCATCGGCGCTTCCTCTTCTCTCAGCAGTACCTTATTCTCTTGAATTGTTTCCAGGCAGGGGAGGGGCTTCTTCCTGCCTGGTTTAGCCACTTTGGCGTACCTTTCTTGCTATCCTTTACCGGCCTTTGGCCTCGTCCTGTGACCTTCGTCCTCGATCCTAGTTTGTAAGGAAGTTCTCTGGTAGTCGGGCGGTTTGTTGGTTTCTTGCGAGTCCCATTCTAGAATCGCATCGATCCGAGACATCGGATCGCCATTCTAGAATGGGACGAGCATGCATGTCATGCATGCATGCAGGCGGCGCATGCCCGTTCTGGTTGGGAATTCGACTATTTCAGGCGCGTTTCTGCATCGGCGCTTCCTCTTCTCTCAGCAGTACCTTATTCTCTTGAACCCACCCTCCCCCCCTTCTTTGTTTATTATATTTTGTACAAGTTCTGTTTATCATATTTTTCCACCCGCTGGGTGATGCTTTTTTTTCCACCTGCTGGGTGATGCTATTCTCTGGTATGTTTTCTCGTTTGTTGTATTGGTGATGTGCAGGTACAGGTTGGCGAGCGGCATCTGTTTCGACTTCTCCATGCGGGGGTTTTTGGGAGCGATTCTATGCCTTACGTTTGTCTAAGCCCCTTGCCGAAGGCTTATCACTAGGGTTTTTCCTCGAAAACCCGAAAGGGCGGGGTTTTTTAATCCCGGTGATAAGCTTTCGGCAGGTACATCAGCCACTCATCTTTTAGCATTGTATTTTTTTGGGGTCCAAATGATATAATTGGATTTTCCCTTTATTTTTCGTGGGTAGTTCGCATGTGTGCGGCTACCCACTGTCCACCATTGTAGAAAATCTGCTGAGATGAATGAGAAGCCTATCTGCGGTTTGTTGGTTTCTTGCGAGTCCCATTCTAGAATGTTTCCTATCCACGTGCGGCAAATCTAAAATTGTGCTGCAAATCAATATGCATCACAAATCAATACGTTACAAACCCCCATTAGCCCTTATAGTGAATCACGTTGTCACATGGGGCATGTTTCATTTCCACGAATATTGCATTAAAATTTTACAGTGACGAACACAGTGTTTTGTATACAGAATCACACTATAATCGTGCAATTTGGAGTGCTTTTTTTGTCAGATTCGATCTCATTCATTATCGAGGTTCTTGATTCAATATTTGCTCCAGTCATATCTTTTCTTATAGATCTACTTATTTCAATATGCATGAAAGTGGAGCAATCCACTATATAGTGGAGCAAGAAAGGAGAAATCAAAGGCGCAAAAAACCTATAAATTGCTTTCAGAGGCTTGTGCAATCATTATAAATGCGTAGTTATAGGGTGATTCCCGGAGATGGAATCAGGGAAAAAGGGGGGAAAAACTACAAAATACTTTTATGGTTTAACGAATTTCACCAAATACTTTGAGTTACCCATCAGAGCTTGAGGAGACATTCTATGCTGAAGAGTTCGGAGTTCGTTAGGAAGATAGTTTAGATTGGCATAGAAATGCATAGGATTGCAGCTTCAATGCGCATTTTGAGGCACCAGCTCCACAGGTTCTATTTAGCAATTGATGATGCCATGAACAGTGTTGTGTGGGAGCGCCTCGGAGTGGCCACATCTGAGCTTCATACTCTTAGATCCCACATGAGCCTTGCAAGAGCGCTCCTGTCATAGGAGATCCAGTAGTTGGATGCCGTTATAAGGCAAGCTCGCTGTGGAGAGCTGCGCAACTAGCTTCATGTGTTTGTGTTTATCCTCTCTTGTTTTGGTGTGATGCACTTCTTCTATACTGTTGTTGTGATGGCGAGCAAGCCATGTGTGTACTTTTGCATTCCATGAATGTATATACGCCATGTTTGTGCTGTGGTGAAATTGTGGAATTGGTACTTCTGTTCTTGGGCTCCTCCAAAATAGTAGATTGTATTTCTGGGTCTCTACGCAATGGTATGGTCGTGAGGGGAGGCCCTATTAAATGGGGTCAATTTGACCCCATGTTGACCCAAGGCGGAAGGCTGGGATCTGCGTCGCCGGCATATTCCCGTGAAGATGCCATCATTTACCGGCCTCAAAAAAATAATACACACTAGAAGCAAATGATACACACTATTGGATACGTTGTATTGTTGCCTAGGTATCGGGAAAGCACTTCGTATTCCTACTTTTGGAAGAAATGTAGCCTAGCTTCTTGTTGTTTTTTATTTTGTGGGTTTTTCATTTCTAATCTTGTGTTGTGATATCCTATCTTTGATCCAACTCAATACACATGTGCTCCATAAACCACTGGTAGTCGAAAATTCCTGGATTTTTGATGATTTGATTAAAATGGGTAATTCTTGGTCTTGTGGTTTTTGGCGGCACCGTTTATAGCACTGGCAGAAGCTTATAACAGAATTTAAATATAGTTGCTTAACAATTAAGAACACAACATTCAAAGTACAATCACAGTAATCAGTGTTATAGAAATTTCTCTATTTCAAATCTCATGTACAACTTATTCTTTCGGAAAACTATGCATGTAATAGCTCCCTGACATCCATAACAGAGGCACAAACCTAGGCATTAGCTAAAACATAAGCAAAGATCCAAGCTCAGACTCAGGTTGAAGCCACCGTAAATCAAGAAGCTCAGCATTGAGCGCCAGAAAGCTGCATAAAAAACCCCGTCAAGGTTATATACATGATTCTAGATGGGCAAAATATGCTCTGCAGCTTTGCAGATCTCTGTTCAGACAAAATTCAGAAGAAATAATCAGTTATGTGCTTGCTTTGGTTGTTGATGGTGTAACCAACCCTAAACACAAAAACCGCAAGACTTTCCTACCATATTGTGAGCCACAACAGCTTGCATGCTACTGAAAGCAATTCTGGATTCATATAAAAGAGCTTCAACATCATTAGCCACATAACAATAATTTCAACATCATTCCAACCATTGGTTGTTGATGGTGTAACCAACCCTAAACACAAAAACTGCAAGACTTTCCTACCATATTGTGAGCCACAATGGCTTGTATGCCATTGAAAGCAGTTTCGAATTCATATAGAAGAGCTTCAACACAGTATCGTTTGATCCGTGATGAGAACGTAGAAACTGAGTTTGCTACTAAAAGTCCACGCTTTATTGCCATTTGAATTCAAAGAACCAATGAAATATTAAGAAAATCATTAGAAACTTCTCCAATTAAAAAAAGACATCAAAGAAATGCATACAAACACATTAGGACCTCTACGCGGGGGAATGAACTCGATAGACAAGAAAATATGCCCCACGGCCCTAGAAGTGCCCCATTTGAAACAAAAATGCCATAGCCGATTTAGAAAAGAGAGAAAAAAGTGACCATGAAAGGGATCAATGAATTTTTCGAGTCCCCGCACCTCACACGTGGGAGCCTGCCGGCCGTCGTGGTTTCAAACCCTAAATTGGCAGGCAGCGGTGCCATGAGCAGCTGGACAAGGGAAAATATTTTTGTTAATTAAACTGCATGGTTTATAAGATCTTGATTCGAAGTATTACATATACTTCCTTGCAAAACATTGGATACATATAACCGATCATTTTAAGATTCGAGATGGACTTCTGTTCTGCGATTGAGTTTGTATGTTCCAGATGGTGCTTCTAGGCTTTGGGTTCTCTAGGCTTGCTATGACTCACCTATGGCTGGACATTTTGGCCTGGGCTCCCCGCTCTGTCAAAGTTTTCATTCGGTCTTCTGACATCTGCTATTGAGCTAAGGTTCTGAGACATCTTCCTCATGGCCTTCTTCAGCTACTGCCTGTTCTAGATGGACCTTGGAAGAATATTTCTGTGAATTTTATTTCAAAGTTGCCATTATCTTGGGGTCATGATGCCATCATGGTCGCCCAAGGGATGCACTGAGTAATAAGGAAGTATGAACATCTACATTCGAAGGATAGCCAAAAACATCCCTAGTATATTGATCTTTGGAAGCCAATTTAAACCCCCTAAAGTATATATTTTACCCTAGACAGTGACAAGAAAACCTCCCACAGACACGTCAATTGCCTCCCAATTCATAGAGAAATTGGGCATGGCAAGAGGCTCTTGGGTCTGTCCAAAGCTGGATGTGCTAGGCATGCCAGCAACAGGCCGGATGGGATGGGTCTGTGCACAAGCAGGTATAGCAGGCATGGCAGCAACATCCGGGATGGGGGCATGGGCTGCTGCACCCGTCCCCTTTCTTGCTGCCTTCCTCATCGACATGCTCAACAAACAAGAAAGCAACCAAAACAAGAAGAAGGAGCCGCTCACTTATTTGAAGAACCACGAACCACATCAGATAGGAATAAATGGCCTCCCCATCTGCTTCCTGCCTTCACCACAGCGATTGCAGCAAGCAATTTTAGAATCCGACTGCTGGGCCGCCATGTGCCACCGATCACGCGCAGGATTATCCATCAACAGACAACAAAAAAAAAGCTATACTTGCTCTATCCGAAATGTCGATGCCAACGTCAGCAAGCTACGATTTTTTCTACAAATACCAACAATAATCTTCTAAAATCTTAGGGTGCCTCCCCATTAGGGCGGGAACTCAGTTTCCACGTCAGCATAACCGAGTTCCCTTCGAAGAATTGGCAGGCGACCATTCCCATCGAAATCAATTTCTATTCCTTTTCTTTTTACCATTTGGCTTCCAGTTCCTTTTGGCGCCCTCGAGCCTTCTGTCCATCCTACAAATCCACCCATCCACAGGCATGGACAGGCAGCATATGTTGTTGATCGTTCTTCTGCTGCAAGCAATTACAATTGCATTGAAGCTGCTGGATGAGGTGAATTCAATTATAGACGATGATGAGGAATCCAACAACAACAACAAACACTTGGAGCTTCTTTGAAGATGGTGAGGAGGAAGAACACCAGAAGTCCCTTTCAGCAATGCTTTTTCTTTCTATGTTTTTTGATGAATGTAGGCTCCCTAGAGGCACTTTGACAGGAATCAGGTATGGGGAATGGTACATTAGGCCAAGATCAAATCATTGGTGGTTGCATTTTGAAGATTATGTTATAATTGTTAATGCTGCTAGATTTAAAGAGCTTTTCAGAATTTCACAAGAAACATTCCATTATATTTGTGAAATGGTTGAACCTGATCTAGAGGTTTGTACACCCCCATCCTTCTCTTCCATTCCAAATCGTGTTCTTTCAGTTCAGAAACAAGTTTCCATTGCATTGAAAAGATTGGCTACAGGTGAAAGCTTTTTGTCTTTATCAAAATTCTTCGGTGTTGGAACATCTACAGCTGCACGTATCACTCTGAAATTTGTAGAAGCTTTGTTAAAAAATTGTTAGCAATATTTACAGTGGCCAACATGTGCTAATATGCTTGCAGTGAAACGTGGGTTCCAGGCAAAACATGGTTTTCCAAATTGTTGTGGAGCCATTGATGCTACACATATCATTATGGAGCTCCCTGAATATGAAAATGAGGTTGATTGGTTTGATAGAGAAAATAAGTTTTCTATGCTAGTGCAGGCCATTGTCGATAGCCGCACAAGGTTTTCAGATGTCGTTGCAGGATATCCAGGTAGTGTTAATGATGCACGTCAACTTCGAGTTTCAAACTTTGCACAACCGGGTTCAAAGACAAGAAAGATTGAATGGGCCTTACGCTCAAGTATCTAATCAAAGCATTCGAGAATATATAATTGGTGATGCAGGATACCCATTGTTGCCGTGGCTCATTGTGCCTTTTCCAGGTTTAAATTTACCTCCTAAAACAGATAGGTACAATTACATGCACTCTTCAACTCGTATGGCTGTAGGGTGCATTTGGTCTTTTGAAAAAATCATGGCAACTCCTCAATAGGAAGATTTACAAGCCCAACAAGAGGTCTCTGTCCAGAATTATCATTGCTTGTTGTATGCTTCATAATATCATGATAGACAGGGGGGACCGTTACTCTACAGCTGTATTTGAGAGCCTTGAGAACTTTGAACATTCAGCTCCATATGAGGACTAACCAATTGGACGTGAGCCTCAAAACACTGGGCATCAGCTCCGACAAAATTTATGCGACTATTTGTGGACAAGGAGATGAGTACAGCAAATGGAGAAGCCTATTCAATGTTATAGGCTTTTATCAAAGTGATCTGATATAAAGTGATCTGATTTCCATGATCGTGAATTGCCAGATATTGACATGTGCAATTTTACTTGATCCGAAATTAACAAAACTGTTTGCAGAAATTGGGCTCCTAGAGTCCAGAAACAAATTCAGTTATGTTGCCATCACTTGCAAAGCCACTGTTGTTGTCTCTAGAATCCATAATTTTGTGCATTGCTTCTTTGGCTCATTTTTTTTTTTTTTTTTTTATCAAATGTTATACAGAAAATATTAATATACATTACTGAAAGCATGCCCTTGCAATAAAAGCAAGCATGTAGAATTTATTTTAGAACCTAAAGCCTATAAAGGTAAGGGAAAAACATTAGAAAGGACATTTTTTCTCTAGTAATGTCTAATGTTTAATAGTTGTGAAAGGACCTATAGAGAAAATATACTATGTTTTTTCTAATATTCTAGGATACCTAGATGAAATATTAAATTAGAAGGAGGCAGTAGAATTTAACTTGTGATAATATATTTGAGGCACCAAAAGTAAAAACCATTGAAGAGCGGTGGCCGTCTTTAAAACTTGAGCTTCCCAATGAAGCTAGACCTAAGAACTTTCAATCTTTGCTTTCAGTATTGACGGTTAACGACCGATCATATGCAAGGTAAAGTTTTTACAAGGATATAATCCCGCCCAAAAAATATGGGGTATAACTCTGATAGCCAAGAATCAGAGGATATCGAAGCGCCTTGCTACGAAACTAACAGAGAAGTACAGTGGTGCTTTGAATCGGTGGTTTTTGAGAGATTAGAAATGGAAAAAAGGTTCAGGGGTCGTGGTTTTGATGCCAAAAGAAACTTTGGCGATGGCGATTCCCGATTTGGCGGCGGAAGAGGAGGTTATGCAAATAAAAACCTCTTGGTTATTATAGAAACAACGAAAGCTTTGAGGATGCACGGTTCAGACGCAAATACAACAAGGATGTTGAGTCGGGAAGAAGACGATAACCAGGTATTTTGATAAAATAATCCTTTCTGAATAAGGAAGCATGAAGCAGCGCCAGTAAATACCTTTGATGCACAATGGCTGCAAGGGAAAGTTTACTCAAATTTGTTAAATAAGCTATCAGTAATCTAAACTAGATCTTTCTGACTAAAGTTTAGTCTAATCAATATAACTAGATTCTTTGTTTCTTTAGTAAGCTAAGACTGAGCAAGAGCAAAAGGTACAATGGGCAAAGGGCGAAGAGCCAAGAAATGCCCAATGTACCTTTTGGCCCTTGTATCATTACCAAGTTTATTGCTAATGTTTACATGATTGGCTGCAGGTACCGGGCATTTCTTTTCCTATTGTGCTTTTTGCTGTTATGTTAGGTTATAGCTCAAAGGAATCAAAGGATCAGACTAGCAAAAAAAAGATCAAAATGCTACGGCAATGGTTTTAGCAGAAGTGATGAAGAATAGACCACTAGGTCGTACTGGATTGTCAAATTTGTTTTGGATATTCGGTTGCAAATGCATACTTTGACTATAAGTTAAAGATGTTCCACCTCTCTTCCATTTTTGAACAAAAAACAGGGATAATGCTCCTGTTACAAGAGGTCAGTTTCTAGTTTTTCATTTTGTTGTGACTATGGAAATTTCAGCATGGCAAGGAAAGGTTATACCTTCTGTACACAGCAGTCTTATAAGGGTATGATGTTTGTAAGTTCAAACCATTTTGATAAGTAATATCAGATTGAATATCCTGAAGTTAGTTTTGAATCAAAATGGAAGATATATCCAGGTCCCTTTTGGTAAAAACTTAAGGATAAATATTAGATAAAGCAAAAAACAGAACAAATGATCTGAAAAAACATAGTAGAGGATCATAAAAGGGTGGAAATATTATGAACCACAATTTAGATGTAGTTCAAACTATTCCAGATCACAGTATACATATATGGTTGAACTAACCAATTACATGACTGTTGTAAATAAATGCAGAAATATAAACCTTAAAATAGGTGGACATTAATAACATGCAGAATGACTTGAAAGAGAAAAAAGAGATTCTTAAGGTTTCATGAACTACATGACAACAAGAATATGGATGCTGGTATTATAAAATATAGTCTACTTGATATTTAAGATAAAGTCATCCGACTTTGGACCATTGTTGAGTGCACTATCTCTAGTTAGCTCGGCTTTTGTACAGAGTGATAAGGTTATCAAGGGATTGACCAAGATAACTTGGACTGCTAGTATGGCTGTTTGCTGAGGCTAGCTGTTTTTTTTTTTGTAAAATCTTGTCTCCTCACGTCCTGTCTCCTTTATCGAGGTGCCATTTACTTGCTGATGCAACAAGCTTTCCAAGAAATACTGTGTATGAGTGAGTAGTTGTGTCACACTGTCCAGAAATTTGTGGCGATCAGTTTGCTTAATCATTGGAGTGTTTTTTGTGTATACTGCCACTTATTTTTGATCAATGCTTCAAGTTCTTATGTTGCCATGTATGTGGGTCCTCTACTTGCTCCTTGATCTGTTTAGGGTGCGGCTGTTTTATTCTGGATATAATTTATGATGCATTCCATCCACAGTGATTGGTTTGATTTCCCTCAGCAGGCAGGAATTGATTGATCCCTTTTTTTCTAATTCCATCTGGCTGTCAAACTTGGGAATCGGTTTTGGACATGGCATCTCTTAATTATGATGTTTTACAGGACCACAAGTCAGATCATGTTCGTGGAAAATTTGTTTGCATGTTAGATTGGCTTCTTGGTTCATTGTTCATAAACCTCCTGGATCCAAGTCTCGTGTCTTTTAAAGTTGAAACAAGGTGGAAACTGATAGTAAAATCATAAACAATTATATGAACCACGTTATTAGGCTGTTACTAGTGAAATTGTCAACAATTTCTTGCCAGTAAAATGATGGTGGAGCGTATTTTTTTTTTTTTTTTTTTTTTTTTTTTTTGAGAGTAAGAATTGGTTTTTCCATTAATCAAGAGAAATAATACATAGTTGATCTGCTAAGCATAGCAAAGATCTCTGAAACAAAATGTCCCTAGGATGTGACCATCTCCATGAGGTGACTGTAATGTAGGACTAGTCCAAAATATAATCAGTCTCACAGTTTGACTTGTTGGTAGAGCAGAAATAACAATAAACAGTTTGTTGATGAAGGAAAAATAGTCACGACCCCAGCAAAATTCTGTGATTACCTGTATTAGCTAAAACCAAAACAAGATTAGGAGGCAAGGTTGAGCAAAGGATGTTCAGGCAGGTGAAAAAACAATCCCGAAGTTCCAAAAAGTTTAGAAAAATGGAAGGTCTAGGAGTCGAAAGTGAATCAATTTGGCATTGAAATATGCATAAAAAGGTGCAGCAGAGATCCAAAAATATAGGCCTCTTCGACTTGCCGCCAGTCATCAATGCAAGAAGACTCCGGTTCCACATAAGCATAGTAAGGAACCATATAGATTTGCCAAAAGTCTGTGTGTATAGTACTGCTCCCTGTATCTTATGAACTGATTCACTGACATGTAATGGTCATACATAGATAAGAAATCAAACATCCGTAACATCCGGGTCACTTCTCTCTGAAAAGCTTCGTGTAGACTTGACTTCATGTCTATGTCAGATTGAGATGTGTTAATGCTGCTCCAAAAGGGCACAAGTTCTTGGCTTGCATCATTCTTGATGTCATCCATGTCTCCAAGGCTTTCTTTACACACTCTCAAGTATGCTAGAATCATCACAAAAAATAGAGTTAGAATTAATAACACATAAATTAGAGACAAATAAATCAAAAGCCCCCCTAAAGACACCAATTGAATCCCACTTCCTGTTATATTTGTCAGCCAATTTCCTTTTGTGAGTCACATTGCGATTCAATGTCGAGCTAGAAATGCACCTTAATCCAAAAAATAGAGAAGTTCTTTTTACCATACACAACTCTATTTCTTGCTTTCCAAATATTCCATAAAGCAATGAACATAATAGTATTGGCAAAGGCACAATTGTTTTGGATATAGGATAAAAGATTGCCATTAACTTTCATGGGAAAGAGGAATCCCAATCTCTCATTAAACCAAGACCAGAAAGGATTAAGCTTTGGACAAAGGAAAATGTGCTCAGCACTCTCTTCCATGTTGCAATCAAGCTGGCAATTTGGGGAGATGTTCTCATATCTTCTGGAGACCATTTGTAAAGTAGAGATACTCTTGTTTGCCAGAAGCCAGATAAAGAAATTAATTTTAGGGAAACAATAAGAGTGCCACACTTTATTAAACAGAATCCTGCTATCCTCCTCAGAGATAGACCATTTGGAGGAAGCTTTTGATGGAGTAGCAGTATCACTAATGATTGAATAGACTTTACTTACCTTGTAATGACATTTGCCATCCAAATTCCAGTTAGTAGCTTTAGGCACCACATTGTTAAGCCAAAGGTGAGGAAGAGTGGATCTGATATGATAATATATCTTTCTATCACTTGAAGTACCTTGCAGAATTCTCTTAAAGGCTGTCCAGGAAATGAATTTGCCATCTACATAAAGGTCACTCAGCAGCCTGAAACCATGATCATTCCATTTTTTTATAAATATGATTTTTATAAATATGATTTTTATAACACTGTTTACATGATCTTTAAGTATAGGATTCCAGAAAATAGACATTTGAAGGTTGAGATCATTAAGAGCAGCATAATCATAGCAAGTTTGAACTTTATTCCAGGCCATAATTATATTCCTCATGAGAGGGGAAGTATTAGGCCCAGGGTGAAGAGTATTGAAGCATGAGTCAGGCAAGATATGACTTAAGGAAGGGTGACCATCCACTTGAGAGTTCTGAAGCCAATATTTGACAAATTGAGAAGCAGGACTAGAATTAGACACCAGAGAATTCCACATATTTCCCAGCTAGGGCACAAGCTTGCAAGTCTGCATCCTTACAGTAGAGACCACCATATTTCTTGGGCTTTGCAACATACTTCCATCCTACTAAGTGAGACCCCTTCCATATGAATCTCCTTATAAGTTTCTCAATTTCCCGATAGATAGCTTTAGGAGCCACTAGGACGTAAGAAAAGTAAATGTGGGAGCTAGCAAGGACTGAATTAGCAATAATAGTCCTACACCGCAAAAGATAGGCCCCCTCTAAAATGATTCAACTTTTTTCTTAATTCTATCAACAATAGGTTGCCATAGACCTTTCAAAGAGGGATTCAGAGATAAAGGCATTCCCAAAGAGAGAAGAAGCTTGGTTGCAATTAAGGACCTTGATATCAGCAAAGTTTGTCCGGATATTATCTCCAATGATAACAGATTTGGCCGATTTAGATTTACACCCAGGCAGTGAAAATTGATTGATAATTTCCAAGAAAGCTTCAATATTAGAAAGATCGAGATCAAGGAAGGCAAATGTGTCATCAAAGATATTGAGAAATGGTAAGACTATCCTCCCTATTTGGCATTTGAAGACCTCTAATCTCCCCAGTTTTTTTGAATGAATTCACGCCCTTGTAAGCATCTCACCCACAATTAAGAAGAGGTAAGGAGCAAGGGGCATCCTTGCCTCACACCCCAGAAAGAGGAAAGAATTGAGAGGGAGAACCATTAACAATGACAGCAGAATTTGAGTGAATATTCAAACCATGAATTAAAAGCTTAAGTTTAGGATGAAAGCCAAATTTAGTGAGAGCAATGTCTAGGAAATCCCACCTAACAGTGTCAAAGGCTCTCTTAAAGTCAAGCTTTAGGAGCACACAATTTTGATTGGAAACTTTATTCCAATGAAGACCCTCCATGGCTGAAATATAATTGTCTAAGATAAATCTCTTGGACAGGAAGGCAGATTGATAATGCGAGATATTTTTCTGGAGATACTCTTTAATTCTGTTGGCAATGACTTTGGCACAGATTTTATATTCGGTATTGGTGAGAGATATAGGCCTCCAATCCGAAAAAGCAGATGGATTATCTATCTTAGGTATAAGAGCAATGAAGCCAGCAGAGATAGATGAATGAAGGTGGTTATTATCCCAGAAGCCTCTCACCATTGAGATGACATCATCTTTAAGAAGATCCCAAAAATGAATGTAGAATTCACTAGGAATGCCATCAGGTCCAGGGGATTTACATTTACCAAAAGATCTCAAGACCTTAAGAATTTCATGCTCAGTAGGAGGCATAATAAAAGAGTCATCCATAGTGTCAATAGAATTCGGGATAATCTTATCTATCGACTCAAGAAAAATCTTCTCTCTTGGGGAGTCAATATCTTGAGAAGCAATTTTGGAAAAGAGAGAGGCATAGTTATCCTGAAAGAAGGATCTGACAAGCTTTGGATCATCCAAGCAAAGACCAGCATCAGTTCTAATTTCAGTAATAGAGTTTCTAAGCAGTCTAGCTTTGGCTACCTTAAAAAAGAACCTTGAGCTGCCACAATCCATTTCTTTGTTAAATTTAACTTTGCATTTGATTGTTGAGCTTTTATCTTCAATTTCCTCTATACTCTTGAGATAATTTTCTACTAATTCTTCACCCACATGCAGGTTAAGGTTCTCTTTAATCCAGCTTTTGGCTTTCTTGATCTTAGCATAAAAGCTTTTCATAGATTGATGACTACAATTAGATTGAAGATCAAGATAAAAAGCCTTGAAATCATTCACAAATGATTCATTTTCAAGAAGAGCACAATTGAACTTATAGGGAATATTTCCATCTCTTGGAATTTGAGTCAATTGCCTTGTGCACAAGAATTGTGGCTGATGATCAGAAATTATATTCCCTTCATCACTTGTAACAAAACAGTTATCCCAGAGAGAAGAGTTCGGACTGCAGACATAGAATCTATCAAGAGCACAGTAGACCCTCTTATCCCCTTTTTGCTTATTAGACCAAGTGAAGGAGGCTGTAGAAGAGGGGACATGCACAAGTGAGGAATCAGAGATAAAACTATTCCAATTACATCTCTCTAGGCGCATATATTAATGTTATTCCCTAATTTCATGTTCCAAGAAGGGGTATTGTTAAAGTCCCCTCCAACAATCCAATCCGAGATAGGATTATTTTGTAACCAAGAGTTAATATCAATCCATAGCATCTCCCTATCCTTGGGGCAAGTTGGGCATAGATGTTAATAATACCAAAAACAGAATTTTGATACTTGAAGGTAACAGCTTGCCACAATTTAGTAGGGGAATTGAAGAAACTAAGATGCTCAAGGCTTTTCCAGATCATAATGATGCCACCACTTCTCCCATTGGCCTCAATCCGGTGGAGTGAGACCACGGATAGATCCAAATACCAAGATTAGAGGTTTCAAATTTTGGAAGCTTAAGTTCTTACAAAGAAAATCACATCAACACTATAGCTCCTGATTTGAGAGATAGCTCTTTTTCTTTTGATAGGACCTTTAATTCCTCTAACATTCCAAGATAAAATCCTCATTATATTATGAGCTGAGAAAAGGAAAAGAAGCAGTAAAACAGAAAGTTAGATATATCTCTTTTTCTTTTTCCCTTTTTTCTGTTTACTTCTAGTATTGGCAGCAGCAGTATTAGTGAGATCAGCAAGAGTTGAGCTATTCTTCTTATACTTAGAGCCATTGGGCCTAGAGGGTTCGGGATGTAGCGATTAATCCAAAGAATAGAACAATCAACAAGAAATTTATCCCCTTCCCAATTTTCTTTATCATTTGCATTTTCAATCTCATCTTCACTAATATCAGAGGATCCTCCAGGAATGAATTCAAACATTCTATTTTTAGTATAGACAGGAGGATTAGGAAGATTATGCATAAGAAATGGGGAAAGAGAAGAAACATGACCTGGATTGTTGCATTCATCAAATTGAGATAGGTCTTCTTGCAGGACAACAGTAGTTTCTTGAGTAGAGTCAGCTGCCAAATTCTTATCATTATCCAACCAATTATTATCGTCTTCTAGGCCAGTTGCATCCCTTTCTGGAGTATCTTATACAATTTCTTCATCCATAAGATTATACTGACAATAGTGTTGGCCATGTGCACTGAGGCCCTCTTGCAAAGATGCCAGCTGCTGAGCAATTTCCAAGGCAATATTTGAAGGATGGGGGAGGGGAGGGGGGATGGATCGGTCCGGTGAAAGATCAAGAATTGGGGATTGTAAAGGGTTCAAATTGCCTTCACATTGATTGCTCAACAAAACCTCCAAATCAAGTTCGGATTAAAGGTTAGCTAATACACGAATTGGTTAGAGTTACCAATTTTGTGATCAAAGAACCATCTCTTTAATCTTACTTGACTCAAAGAACATTCATTGGGATAATAATTTGATTGCTCTCCTTTGGTGAAGAAGAAATAGGAGCTGGAATAATCTCCACCGTAGTATCCTTGGGATCAATCATAGATTGTTCATTCATAGACTGCTTCAATTTCCGGCCTATTTTGTTTTGTAGTTTTATCATGCTTATTTTTCTTGTTTAATGGACCATTCTTAACCCTCAGTGGGACTCGAGAATATCAGCATTCTCCTTGTTCTTGGCAGAGAGCTTTGCATCCATAATAATTTTTTCAATGTATCATGCAAATTCTTGATTTTTGAGGAGCTGCCATCCTTGCTCGTGATCTTAGTTGTTTTGGTAGAATTTTCATGATTCTGCAACACATTGACTTGCAAAGCTTTACCATTCCTGAGTGTCTTCACAAAACCACCTCCAGGCATTCCCTTATTAGCTGTCTCCTCATTCTTGTGTTCTGCCTCTCTTAGCTGCTTTCTTCTTTGGATTCTTTTGTAGCTGCCATTAACTTTAGTCCATCGAAAGTTGCTATCCTTGGATATAATGCATGGAGCACCAAGGTCGACTCTTGATGATCAAATACTGATCCATTTGAATTTTGCTTGATATCTTCGCTTTGTTTCTTGACCGTTGACCTTATTGTTGATGTTGACTTTTTGGTTGACCTCGCTCATTGACTCGGCAGTTCTCGATAGCTTTATAGGAATTTGCTCACAAGTAGTCTGTTGAATCCTTGCAGGAATCATACCAAAAGTGTCTAACCCTACAAGTTTGGCACCGGGTGGCAAGCCGAACCATCTCAAATCCGAAAAGGCTTCTTTCCCAAAAACATCTCGAAAGGGGATGTGGAGGGAATGTCTTTGGAAATATCAAACCGGACAATAGAGCGTGGTGGTCTATAGGGAGAGAATTCAATTGCAAATATAGGATCCAATTGAGTCAAACAAAAGTTTAAGACAATCCTCATTCCAATATATTGGGTTTAAACCATGAAGGGTAGTGGAAGCAACACAAAGATTGTCCAGATTGGCTATTTCAAATTTGGGATCCCACTTAAGAAAGGTAAGTCGAAAGGATTCAAAAGCCATTGGACCATGATTTAAGAGAAAATTAGCGATCTTTTACTGCCACATTCAATCATGATATATGGGAAGTGAAGCCAATAGACAGCATTTATAAGCATACCCTTCTGAAGGTTTAGGCAGAAAGACCAAAGTTTGTCTAGTTTAATCCCATGTTTATTAGTTTTAACAATTACAAAGCCAGAAGTCATGGAAAGAGTTTAATTTTGCATGAAACGTAAGGAAGATCTAAGGAAATACCATTGAAAATAGCCTTCTTTCTTGCACTGAATGGACCCTTGAAAGGGCGAATATCTCCTAGGATCTTGTCCATGGTAGCATCTGGGGACATTGGTTGATCCGATCTTTTTTCCCCGTAAGCAATTGGAATTTCAAGGACGGGATCAATGCTTGGAAGCCGGCCTAGGAAATCCGGATCCTTGGAGAGATTATCCCAGCATGGGACTGTAAAAGATAGTGGATCCATTGAAGACTGCCCAATGCATGAATTAGCGAAGTTACCAAAGAAAATGAAATTTTTGGGATTTTCATGGAAGGATCTTAACTGTTTGAGAAGCTCGAGTCGATCAGAGGGCGCGAATTCAGCAAAGGCGTGAAGAATGGAGAGAAATTTAGGGTAATTTTTGCTTTTAAGAGCCATGCAGAAAGAACCAGGTGAAAACTACAAAAGCAGAAGGAACATGTGCGAATTGGCAGGAGGGAAAAACAAAGGCCAAAGAAACAACAGAGGAAGAGCCTATCTAGATCTAAGAAGCCGGAAAGCCACACTCAGTACCAAATTGGAGGAAACCAGATGCCAATACATGAATCATTGCTCAGAGTAGACCTTTACCACAATCTTGGAATCAGTCCAATCACAATGAACATGAAAAGTGCCCGAAGCAGAGACTTCTTTCTTTCCAATGAACTCCTGTAGCCAAGATTCTACAATCTCTACTTCAGATTCTACTGAACTCGGAACAAATGAATACTCAGGGGCAAATAATTCCTCAGGAAAATGCTGCTCAGAGATTAGCGAATTCCACAAGTCAGAGGGAGAGCATTTCAAGTAACCACAGGTCAATCTCGAATTTTGCTTGATAATTGTGAAGACATTAGTATCCATTTGTAGCATTTGATGAGGGGAATCATGAGAATGGCAAGCCCCTACAAGGCTGGCAATCTAAATCCCTCAAATTGTCTTCAGAAGCAGAATGAATTAGCACATCAGATCAAGATTTGAGTTTGAATCAGAAAAGACAAAGGAATCAAGAAAAATGGCGCACATTGCTGACGTGTCCATCCTCCCCTCGGTGGCATTCCGGTGGAGCGTACATAAGTCAACATTAGGTTGTTTCTGATGCTTATCAGAAAGAAGGTGAATTTAGCAGCAACAATAACGCTTCAAATTACATGGACGGAATTCAAAGCTGAAGTTTACATTAGTCAGAGCATAATACATTCAGCTCCATTGTGCAAACTAAAAGTTCAGGCTACAAATTACAAAATATCTATTGCAGAGATTCTATTTTGACGCAGTAGAGTATTGGCATAGTTGCAAAAATCCAGTTGCCATAACTTGCAATGCATTAGCTGCCGTAACAGCGATGTCTAGGATTTGCTTCTTCAGAGCAACTTTTTCAGCATGTATGTCCTTCTGCATGTCTTCCTGGCATGACCTCCATTTTGACCTAGCCTCCTCGCTCTTCTGCATCAAACTAATCCAGCCATCAACACCACGTGGAATCCTTGCCCGTTTTTTACCAGAGCTATGTTCAGGTTGGATGACATTGCCATCACTTGCACCAGCACTACTATTAAAAGCATCAGCTGGCGTGTCTGGACTTCCAATGCCGTCCTCCTCTTCTTGAGTTAAATCAGCATCATTCCCTTATAATTATAAAACAACGACGTTATTACTTCAAAGAAATTCAGAAAAATCACTTAATGTATTGAAAGCAACCTGTTGGAGGAATTGGAGAAGAGAACGAAGCAGGAATAGAGGACTCGAAAACCAAACCTCCAGGATTGACAACTGTTTTTTTGCCATACCATCGATCCATTGCATCATAGACATCGGAGAAGAAGTTCACGGGCAAATTGAAGTCCTTACGCTCTGCACTTGACATTTGCCAATAGCTACTACGCCCGCTAGAAATCTCTCTTTGATAATCATTTATTTTCTTGAAGTCTTGTGCCAAGCCTTCCCATTTTGTCAAGCAAGCTTTGGCAGATCTACGAACACCATTCTTCCAACAAAAATCCTCGATCTCTTGCCATCTAGCATCTTTTTTTCTTATGCTTCTCCCTATTTCCACCAAACAAACGCTTCTCATCATCATCCTTCTTTGCTGCTTGAAGAATCATTAAGTCATTTGCATTCCAATGCGTACTAATATATTGTCTTGGATTTGGGTTTTGATTCCTAGCAACAGCAGCGTCAGGAGGCATTGTGGTCCTAGCATTAGTAGAATTGTGGCCAACAGGAGGAGCAGGAATAGATTGGCCAAGTGGAATGGAATTCGAATGGCTAAAAGCTTCCCGTTCTTGAGTTTCTAAGACATAGTCCTCTTCAGATTCATGCAGCAAGGTAGTGTACGATCTCTGTATACAAAATATCAAAATGTGGATTGAAAACATATAAAATTGAAAATTTGTTTAAACAAATTCAGAAATCTAACCTGATTGAATTGCTCCCGTTGTGATGAGAATTGTCTGATGCCAGGCATTTGGGGCAGCATCATATGCCTGTCTTGTATTTCCTCTCATTGTGGCTCCAAGAAAATTGAGGTTCTTGGCTTGAAAAATGACGAAATGGAGCTTCCATTTTTATTGGCGCCAAACTTCTGTTACTGGGAGGAGTGCGTCAGTGGGTGATCCCACTGGCTGGATCCCCACTAGAAGACAAATGGAGTTCCGAACTGGGGTATTCGGAACTTCGCTCCTTCCGAAAAAAAGCAGGCTGCCCTCGCCATGTCAGCAAAAATAGGCATTTGGGTTAGTAACGGGAATGGCATTTTTGGAACTGGGTTTGACACATGGCAAAGGGAAGGTCGGTTTTTGGGCTAATGGGGAGGCACCCTTAAGGTATAATCACGACCGCATTTTCTTGATAATTTTAAAACGTAATTTTGCAGGGCCTTACTCTTAAGGGACAAAATAAGAAACACACGAGTTGTTAGTCAATGGAGATGGCAACAGCCCGTGCCCTATTCCACACTCGCTGCGCCTCAGACACTGATAGGTGATTACTTGGATACTCGACATTTTTGCTTTCCGTCGTTTTTGCCCCTGAATCAAGCCTGCAGGATCCCTTTAAGCGAGAAAATCGTGTCGTGGACTGTCACGGAAAAATCAGCAGGGGCCAATTTGACACGAAGGTACAGAGCTAGATCTTGAAAACTAAAAGAATAATAATCCAACAACATGGTTTGGCACATTGTTTCCATTAAATCCTTGTAGTCCTATTTGATTGAGCTACTTCATAACTTCAAATCCTTCATGCGTCCTCCATTCAGTTAAACTACTTCATACACCAAGGTGAATGGCCCGATTGGCAACACTCCGTTCAAGAATTGACTAGTAATATGGAGATAATGTGATCATCGTCCTCTTCTCGTCTTCAATGCTGCAGTATTGATGGCCATGAATAAGGCAATATAGAGAGCTAAGCGTAGAACCTATCTCCTTTGGTTTGATTTGTTTCTAACCTAAATCTCAATTAGTATCATCTAACAATGAGTATATTATTCAAATTCTTTGTAGCATTATGCCCAATTATTAAAACTGGATATTGTGAATAAGATGGCCCGACACTCTCTTACCCAGAAGTTTTAGATAATCATTGGTAGTTATATGACACTTCATAAACGAGTGCACCATCTTTGCTTTTAAATTTGCATGCCAAAACCATCAGCAGAGATATTTCCCTATTTATGGCAGAGAAAGAAGGTTATATATATATTAAGCTTTATAAAAGACAACATAGAAAAGGCCTTAAGTTTTTGTCCGAACTAGTTGCAAAAATATCAGAAAAAGAAAAAGGGAAAAGGAAATGCATATGCAATCAGCCTATTTTGATTCAAGTATTGTGGATCAGATATTTTGTAGACCAGGCATCTTGCAAACTGCAAGCTGAAAGTAAAGGAAGTGGAAGCTCTCCTCAAACCTTAGCTTCTGGAATCAAAAGGCTGCAGGGATGGGCAATAAATTTTCTCCTACCAGCGGGCTTCCCAGGTTTGTTTATGTTCTCTGTGTCAAATTTATTTCAGACTTCGCTTCATTCAAGAAAGAGTACACAAAACTGTATCTAATGGCATAGAATAATGCTGCATGCAGAGGTGTTAACTTTCCGATTTGTGCTGATGAAACTTCCTTTTTTTCTGTCATGTGCTTCTCTTCTTCTGTTTCTGCTCTTTCCATTGGCATGGTTGAAGTGCAGGTATATGAATATAAAATAAAGGCTAAATAGCTTAGTTTGCTAGGAAAACCTGCTCAGTAGTGAGAACCTCAATTTTATTCAAGTCAAGGAATAGCCTCACAGGGTTTTGCAGGACAGTACAGGCAGGATATAATCTATGTCTTAATTTAGACATGTTCTATGATACTGCAAAGAGAAAAATTATATAACAGACCTCTTGACCACAACCTCATCTCATATACGAGAAAAGAAGCTCTGCGTCAAGTGCAGCTTGACAGCCATTTTGCATCAATAGTAGTCTTTGAAATACTAATATAGTCAATCCCATAGAAGACTGTGGCCTAAATAGAAAGTCAAAATAAATTTACATCTATCAAAATGTATTATGTAGTTAATTACATTTGTCCTGCAGATTCTGTGACACCGGATTACTACGAATACATGCTTTGGCAATTTCCAACAACTATCACCGCTTGGATTTGTAACACGATAATCACCTCAAACCTTTTGAAGGTACACGTATTTGTCCTTTTCATATTCCAAATCCTAACTCATGTTGGTACTAGGCCGTGGGTATAACCGCGGGAGTTGAATCAACAGCAGCAGCTACAGCTGCTATAAAGTAAGGCATTTCTCTAGTTTTATGTTTTACCAGGGTCAGATTATTATAATGTCCTCTGTATAAGCAGATGGGTATCTAGAGATGGTTTGGGAGCAGTTGGTCGTCTGTGTATTGGTACATGGTGCTCTGATGATAGCATGATCTTTCTACTGCTATACCTGAACAGCTACGATCATCTTTCGTATGTATGTATAACCAGGTGGACGTTTTGGTGGTATTTTTGATGAAGATCCTAAACAGTGGCGTATTTATTCAGAATTTCTAGCCAGTGCTGGCAGGTAGCCCAAGATAATAGCATTAATGAATAATTGAGCTTCTGATAAGAAGATTTTGATATTATTTTATGGTGGGCAGCTTGTTAGAACTTGCAACCCCACTTGCTCCAGACCAATTCTTGTTGATGGCATCTGTAGGTAATCTTGCAAAGGCAAGTCCTGATATTCAAAATCATTTATTACGTGTCTTTTTCTAAGATGAATTTTTTGGCAGGCAATAGCAAAGGGTCTTGCAGATCCTTCCTGTCGGGTGGTTCAAAACCATTTTTCTGTGATGGATAATATTGGTGATGTCACTGCAAAGGTGTGTACTCTGTTATGACTTTGAGCTTCTGTTAGACAACTGACTTTTATAGGTATTGGCTTCTACAGGAGGAAGTGTGGGGTGTTGCTGGTCAGCTTGTTGGCATGTCACTTGGCATTTATATTCTTGTGAGTTGTCAAAAGTATGTTTGAATATTATAACTGCACCCTGGAAGTTTAACATTCATTCTCATGAAGTCTGTTCCTGAGATATCAATGTTATATCCCCGGTTGGCATTTACATGGGTGCTATTTCGAGGCCTGCACTTATGGTTGAGGTGTCAATGCCTGTCAGTATTATGCTTTGAATCCGTAAGTCTTGTTTCTTCGTTTGGGATATCTTGAGCATTTTCTTTCCTAACTGACTCTTTTGCAGATCAATTCTAAGCGTGCATCTATATTAATTCATTCACATATTGCGGGCATTCCGATTCCAGGTTTTGACACAGCCTCATTACTGCAGTTTATATGTCATTTAAAAGTAAATGACTATGCTGGCTAAATACAGATTTCAAAGCATGCAATATGAACGAGGACTTTTTGCAGCCAGCCATACTTGTGCGCCCACACATCGTCGTTGGCTGTTCTTTTGAAAACATTTTTGGCACCCAACCAGTCTCGTCCGAGGTAGGGACTATGAAGCTACTTTGTTTTCCATTTTCAAATAAGAAGTATTAATAATTAGATTTGGCAGTTAAAGGAGATTTTGGAATTGTACGAGGCAGAAGCTTATGTACTTGTACTTTGGCCGAATAGCTTCCATAGCCTTGAAGCACGAATACTTCTTAAGGTCACTATAATTTTTAGATGCTTGGTTACTACATTATTACTCATGTGCATCATTGATCTTATTGTCCGCATATGCAGGAAGATGCCACAAATGCTACATTGATTAGGGGTTTATATCACGCACATTGTTTACTTGAAGACCCTCTAAATGGCAGAGTCTATGAATTAGCCTCAACGGTAATGCAAGGGACAAATAAGTTTTCAAGTGGTTTCATCCAGCCGCAAATGTACTATCTGAGTAAAAGTTTAACAAAGATGAGGCAAAGAATCACCTCCTTCTTATGTGAGAGTAAAGAGGTAGGCTGGGAAATTGAGAAGATGACTTTTAAAATAACAGCTGATACGTTGATATATAAGTTTAATGGAGACGGCTAAATATGGTTTGGTTAAAAAGGAAAACTCACAAATTCAGTGGTCAATGAATTTGAATTTCCATGAATGGAATTTTTATTATAATTTCTGTTGGTAACTTAGGTCTTAGGGTTGATTTTTGCGTTATGGTGTTCTATGATTTACTCAGGAAGTCAAACAAATCATCCAAACGACCGGCGTACTCTACTCTGTACTATAATGCTCAGGCACAACTTAAAAGACAGTTGACTATACACTTAAGCAAGGCATGTCATGTCAGAATCGAATTGAATTCAATGACGGAATTGAATTGAATTGAATTTGATAGGTTTTTTTCATCCATGGAGACCATATAGTCTATAAGACTTGGATACAAGAAGAGCACAAGTCTATTATTATTGTACATGATTAAAAAAAATTTGTCCCAAAAAATGTTTTCGAGGGAAAAACTTTGAAAATAATAAGCTTACTGAGGAATATGTTTAAATTATGACATCAATGTGTGATGGCGGCCATAAATGGGTCCATCGGCCGAGAACCTTTATGATATACAATGCTAGTGATGCTAGTATCACTGCAGCATTTGCAAAAGCATATGGATGGACCCATTGGCGAGGACCTCTATGATATACAATGCTAGTATCAGTGCATTGTTTGCAAAAGCGGTGTAACCAAACCAATTATTTTTCTCTATTAGTGGCAAGCCTTGGAAAAAATTGAAGACTATGGTGCTTATCTTCACTCACTCCCATTTGACAACACCGACAAATCCTATTCTCACGTGGCTCACGGCCTTCAACTCTGGGATGATGTGAGCTTGTGCAGATAGACACAATTGTTTTGCACTTCTTCATGGATAGACATCCTAATAGGTATCCTTGTGGAACATGAACTAGCATTGGATTAATCTGTGTTTTATGATGTCTTGTCTTACCATCTGCAAAGCACTAGCATATCCCAAAGTTTACTGAAAGAGCTTGCATCCAGATACTACTTAAAGTGACCCAAGTTTGCATCATTGTTCACGTGTACACATGCATTGTTCACGTGTACACATTGATGTATACTTGTACAGTTTGACAGCATTCTTATTACTGCCACGGTTTTTCCCTCGAAAACCCTTCGGGGCGGGGGTTTTTTAATCCGGACAGTAATAAGTTTGCTGCGCTCCTTATGGGTCCCATAGGCCGATTGGCCTCAGTGGACGATAAAAAATCATTCTCATTCTCATTCTTCACATTCGATCTGGAAAGCCATCTTCCAAGTTTCTTTTTCTAACAGGCTTTAAGGCGTTCTGGACCTATGGCCATTGTGTATGTAAGGTTTGGAAGCTGCATGTCTCCAATTCAAACCATCTCTTGACAATGGAGTTTGTGGTGTTCCATTCCAGTGCGTTGTAGGCAACCACAAACAGATGTCAATCAACCGACTGATAACCCATGTAAAAAACACAAGAAATATCCACTATCACGATTCTCTAAAGAAATAATCATGCTAAGACCCATGAAATCACACAAAAGGGGAGGAGCCTAACTCTCTGGGGAAGTTTATAGTCCATCTCATACCAAACACATTCCGCTGTGCTCTAGACTGGACATAAGATCATAAATACCTCATGACCTGGACTAGAGCCCTCAAAGGCTATAAGGGTATGTCCCAAACCGTAATGGTCTCAATAAACCCCACCCCCCCCCCCCCCCCCCAAAAAAAAAAAAAAACATCCCGAGCACACACACAATTGTCAAACACTCACGATTGTAGACCACCTTGTCAACCCAAAGTTGACAGGGCAAATGTATGCATGGATGCAATCTAGTCACATCACATACAATAATGCATAAAGCAAGATGAATATCCCAAGCAATATAAAAGTTTGAAACAAAAGATTCGGTCTTATAAATAGACAGAAAAAGCAAGGAAGTCCAAGCGTATAAAGTTGTGGAAGTAAAAAGTTTAATTAAAATTGGGAAAGTGTGACTGGTTTTCTCTTCTTTGATATAACAATGAATTATCAAGTACGCAACCACTAGATTTTGCCAATACCAAGTATCCAACTGCTGGTTAAGAGCAAATAAGAATTAAGGCCCTTTTTCCATGGTAGTCTTATTTTTAAAAGTCACATATTTTATCAAATGATATTTGGAAGGAAATCACTTTTCCACTATGAAAAAAAGACATGTCTTATTTAGGTTCGGAATAGGTTTGGATTTAAATGGTTCCTGGGGATTTCCCCCTCCATAAAATAAGACACCTAGTCTTATTTAAATATATAACTAAAAATAAGATGTCTTATTTTTTCCATGGTTTTCCACTAGTATCTTAGTGGTGTCATATTTTATGACAACCATGCACGTGGATTGCTGATTCCTATGTTATTGGCACTACTGATAGCTTCACCTTTAAATATAACCACTTGTTTGACTCTGCCTCAAACCCTGTTGATTCAAAGATTTCTACCATACCCTCTTCCAAAATTGACACCATAACCTCCTCATGGATGCATTAAAATCTTTTGGTTTTGCAGGTTTATTACAAGATCAGTTTTTGAAAGAACAAAGCATGGACATGATGGTGATCAATCTTTGCATCACATACTATTGAGAACAACTCATTTTTGTGGATAATTATGGTTTCCATGCCCATTTTCAGCTACTGAAGACTACTAAAAGACTTTTTCTAAAGGGTTGACGAGGTCAAATATATCTTTTTTGTCCTTATCTTCACTTTGACCTCCATATTTTGGATATTTAAGTTTAAAAAGCTTTGCTTTGTTTTAGGCATGCTCTCTATAGGCTGCCTAAAGCTTTGTATGTTTTTCCTTTGTGCATGTGTATGGGCTTAAAATCGTTGGTTAGGGCCATGAAAAATTTATGAAAATTCCAGAGTGGGTAGCAGCATGGGAAGTTATTCCACCGGCCTGACTTCATTGTTTGGCCTAGGTCTTTGGTCCAGCAGTTTGCCTTCTGCTAGGCTTTGATTGTGTTGGATTTTTGGCTGCCCCAAATCGGCTTGCATTCTTTTCAGGCTCCACATTTTTGTGGTTGCCCCAAATCAGATTTTCATTTATGGCCACTACAAATCAGCCTCACAGAGACGTGACGGTTTGAAAAACCTGTTCTGTTTGGATATCTTGTCCTGGGAAATTCTGCTTGCCCTTTGAAGTCCGTGCTTGTCACCGTTGAGGAAAATTGAAATTCCGGGAATTCTTCAATCTCAGGTCTTATTTTCTGCCACACGTACTGTTGTGTTTAGTACATCCATTTTTCAATATCCTAGAGAGAGTCTGTATGAACTGCACAATTATGCTCAGAGGTCAAAAGATTGGCCAGTTCAGTAGATGGTACTTCGTGCTACGGACTGAAGCTTAGAGCATTTATGCTATTTTGATGTTGCAGCTTGGTGTCTTGCTGCAGCAAGATGGAAAATTCGAAATGAAGATTGCATAATATTTTTGTCATCCATATGAACACCATCCTTGAGATACATAATTCTAGCATCATAGCACACTGTTTTTGTTGATTCTATGCTGCAGAAACTGTCTTCAAGTTGGCAATGGGATTAGCAACAACAGCAGTGTGATAGCATAGGGAATAGAACTTCCAGTAGTTGTGGTAAACAATCTACATAGATAAAGTTGGGTATCTGTTTGCTCCAGCAGTATTTGTGTGGTCTCTTTTTATTGGATTGATTGGGCTTTATAATATTTTCAAATACGAACCAAGTGTTTTCAAAGCATTCAACCCCAACGCACATTTATTACCAACAGTGAGGATATGTTTGCTGATGTTGGCCACTTTTTTGTTCCATCTATCCAGGTAAGCTGTTTATTCTTTGGATCATAGAAAAGAAAGAAGATTGGTTTCAAAGTTTGGACTGATGCAAATTGGACATACCCAGAATCTTCTCGATGGTCTTCTTAATCGAGATGTTGCAGCCAGGAGTAAAATGGAAGATGCACATGGAAAACTAGTGTTGTCTTCCAAAGAATTTTCTTCATCCACCATTGCCATAGGATCTTCGAGCTCGTTTTCTTGGATCAGGTCCAAGCAAAATTTCTGCATTGCTAAACCTAGCACAATAGCCCTAAGAAGCATTGCAGTCATATCTAAAATGACCGGATCCATGCTTGAATGCTGCTGTCGGTGATGAATTCTTATCTCAATGGTGTAAGCAACAGATTTCTCACAGAACCCGGCCTGAAATGGGACGCGGGAAGCCTGTGTGGCAGAACTCGAAATATCCCATATCTTGAATTTTGAAGAATGGTTGAAGAACGAATTATCCCATATGGGATGGCCAACCGGAATCGAATTGGAGGGAAAAATTCCGGCGGGGAGGTCAAAAACTGTTCGAAATGGCCGCTGTTAGGACTCAAGAGAAGCCCGTCTATGATCTTCTCGCGAGTTATACTATATAATTTTTGTCCCTCACCATATACGACGAGAGACAAAAAAATGTCAAGCATGTGGCCGACCTCTGTGTGTGTGTGTGTGTGTGTGTGTGTGTGTGTGTGTGTGTGTGAGAGAGAGAGAGAGAGAGAGAGAGAGAGAGAGAGAGAGAGAGAGAGAGAGAGAGAGAGAGAGAGAGAGAGAGAGAGAGAGAGAGAGAGAGAGAGAGAGAGAGAGAGAGAGAGAGAGAGGCGTCGGCCACATGCTCGACGAGAGATAAATGAGAGACAGTTTGAGAGGAGAGATGAGGAGAGGGATGCGAGAGTCCAATAAGTGGACTCTCGCATTGAGAGCAAATTCGTCCCTTAACTACTGTTAGGGGCATTCTCATTTGATTTTCTTTTGTTAAAAGGGGTGTCGCTAATTCCTTTTCGGGTCTCCCTAAAAAATTTCGGCGGACTGCCTTACAGCTATGCCGGCACAGCTACGGTGGCTGCAACCATCACTATGGCTCGAACTATGGCGGCTCACACTGCCGCTTCATCACTATGGCTCGCAGCTATGGCGGCTCACAACCATGAATCTACAGTTATGGCCTTTGGGAAGAATAGACGGATTCCAGAAATGTTGGCTTCAGTCTCTTCTATTCCAATAGATATTCATAGACAGGTATTCTTCCCCCGATTCTTCCTGCATATTACAGTAGCTGGCTTGTATACATCCTATTGCCGCTGCAGTTTATCTCCTCAGAATCACCCTTGTGTTCCCATTTCTCATGCACTAAATCGTCCAGAACACCTGCCCCTAAATCATCCCTAATTTGTTGTGCAAGAATCCATGTTTTATATTCGTCCCTAAGGCCTCCGATCTAAAAGCCCTTTTACAGAATATCATTTGCAGCTGCATTCGAGTTGCTGAGAAGGGAATAGAGAACAAGAAAACCTTGCATAGAAGAGGCATAAAAGAAAAAGAGCTTGAATAGAAGGCTATTCGAAAGTCAATAGAAGGAAAATGATTTGAATAGCTCATAAGATTACCCAGACACAGCCGGTTTGGGGCTTCCATCCAATAAAAATTAAAAGGCATCGAAAGTGCCGGATTCTCTCTTTGGTGCTCTGTTACAATGGCCTTGGTTGCAGTGGCTCTGTTACAATGGATTCTATGTTACAGAAGGCTCTGGATTAGAACTTCAAAGCGAAAGCTGTGCGATGTGCCATGTGCCAAAACTGTGCCATGTGCTGCTGTTCATGGTTGCTATAAGCATAAGCAGGGGATCCCGGAAAAAAAATTGGTAAGAAAAAATCGACGCTTTTGGTCTTTTTGCTGTAACGGGGCTGGTTAAGCGCTGAGAGATTATTATCTCTCATCATCTCTCACGCTATACGGTATAAAAATTGTCTCTCGCCGTATAGCGCGAGAGACAACTTTTTTTCGATCATGTGAAATGAAATTTGATTATTACGTCTGTGAGACCGCCAGGTTTATAAGACGTTCAACTTGTACATTCAACATTATAAAACAAATCATCTAATGCATCCTCTGATAGTGATGCATTAGTCTCTCAAACCTCTAACTCATTTACTTTTAAGGTTCTTAAAACATCATCCCTATGCTCTAAAATATCAATGATACATCTCCCAATACGTGATCCTGGAAAATCAAAGAAAGCCATCAATGTGTCAGCACATACATCGTACTTCTCTCGAATATCTCTGTAAGCATGGCAATGTAGAAGTACATGTTCCTCATCTTCAAGTATCCCTGCTTCACATATCTTACACAATCTAAGCTCGTGAGGAATGTCATTCCACCTGCCTACTTCAACACCCAACCTTGTGAGCTCAGCCTCATCCTGCAGATGGCATGTCTATACTTCGTGGAAATCCCCTCTGCCAAATATTTTGCCTCCTGCAATGTAGGATTAATATGCGTCTTATAAAACTCCTTTTTTATGGCTCCATCTCTCCATGTCCTATGAAGAACATTCATTTTGACCCATGTGCGGATATCATCTTTATGCAAAAATAAATCATAAATATTCATCCCCCATCGTGCCATCCACTGAGTGGCATCAGCAAATCAGCCCTTAGCGCGTGTCTCCTCCAAAGCCAAGCGTGGTAAACTTTCTTCAGGCATAATATACAACACCTTATAGACATAATTAAGGAGTCTGTAAAGCGCCTCTGCTTCAAATTTAAGCATCCCACATTATGCTAACATCATATCATAGGGAGTTTGCATTTTTGTTCGAAGTTCAGACTGAAAGAATTTCTTTTGAACTTTCTCAACCTTTTTCCAAGTATCCAATGCCAATCCAGGACCCCATACTTCACATCCATATAAAACTACAGAATCAGTGATATAAAGCATTCTTTTCAAGCTAAAATTCCATATCTCTGCTTTGGCACAACTACGCTGCATTACATACAGTGCTTTGAGGCCATCGTTTACTTTTTGCTCCACTGCTTGGTTCCAATTTGGACTCTTATCCACTACTATCCCAAGGTACTTATAGCTATTGGTAATTTCTACAAGTTCACCTTGATAATAGAACTTTAAATGATCAGTCTTGTTTGCCCCAAACACAATCACTTTGGTCTTACCCATATTAGCTTGCATGCCTTTTGCATCACAAAATAATGAAAGTGCATTCAAATGCCGTTGCAACCCTTGTATGCTCCTAGATAGCAATACCACATCATCAACATATAAAAGTAGCATAAGAACATACCCATTTATAGGTGTTCCATCTCCACCATGGTCTCGCATCCAGCATTCAAGATGGTCTATAAAAAGACCAAATAATATAGGCGATAAGAGGATAGCCCTGTTTTACTCCCACATTGCTCTCCACAAAATCATATGTAGCATAATAACAGGGGGTTTTCTTTGTGTTTTTGTACGCTTTTCACTAAGGTTTTCCTATGATTTCATGATCTATCCAAATGGATGTACTAATGCGTACATCTAGAGTGCACCATTTCTTTGCCATTGATTTTAGCCCTTTTTTTTTCAATGGTCAACAACCAATGGCTCACAACAAAAGCCCCTTTTTTGTGCGTGTGGTGCATAATGGGCACATGAAGGGCCATTGATTTTAGCCTTTTTTTTCAATGGTCAACAACCAATGGCTCACAACAAAAGCCCTCTTTTTGTGTGTGTGGTGCATAATGGGCACATGAAGGGCTTGAAGGGCGCATGTAGTGCAGTTTCCCCACCGGCAACACATTTCTTATCATAACATTTGATCCAGAGCTCTGTTTGAGATGATTTTTATTGCGTTAGAAAGCTCTCTCCGAGATCTTTTTGATAGTGTATGATATGGGTATGTTTGGTTAAGTTATCTATGCTAAAACAGCAATTTTTCGGCCGGGTTTGGTAGGCTTTCACATCCTACCAGCTGATTAATACAGGATTGCGCTATTGGATATTGTTTTATGGCTCATTCCGAATGAAGCTTGCAAAAAATTACCATGCATTTTTAGATTTTGAGGCAGTTATTAAGCAAATTCCAAGGCTTCTAGATCCTTGTGCTAACAAGCAAAAAAGTTTCCCACTTTAGTTTCTCACCACAAGAATCCATGGAGGCCAAAGGCTGCTGTTAAATTCCAGTTGAAAAATGTTTGTGTATGGGTGTTGCAAACTTTATGACTTTCAGAATAATGGGATCAATCTGCTCTATCTTTATGGTAATTTTTACTTTTGTTCTATTTGTTTTATTGTGATGAAATTCAAAAGCTACAGGTGATGAAAGCCTCAAATGAATTCTAGTTTTTTTCTGGTTTGAATTCTAAAATTTTTGTCACACCGGGGGGGGAGGGGGTGACGTCCCTAAGGCCCCGAAGGGGCCAAATTTTTTTTTTTGCAACACAAACCATTAACATCCAACATATAAAAATTAAATCCCCCAACACATAACAACCATTGACATTAACAACCAACACATAACTTTAATTAACACAACTATTGGGTCCAACACATTTAAATTAAAATCCCCCTTAAACCCCCTTTGGTTTGGGTGCATATTCACACGGGGGGTGACGTAGGGCAGCGAGAGCCCTCATAATTGTATTTTGCACGTACGAAATCAACACCATATAGTATTCCGCTTGAAATCTTATAATATTTTGCAAATCTTGTTGTACAGTATAGCAAATTTTGTACTTGCATACCCCACAAACGAGGAACTTTACGTACAGTGTAGATTAAGGAATAAGGGTTGAATATGCCTATCCAACAGCTCTCGTTGCCCGGAGTCACCCCCCGTGTGAATATGCACCCAAACCAAAGGGGGTTTAAGGGGGATTTTAATTTAAATATGTTGGACCCAATGGTTGTGTTAATTAATGTCAATGGTAGTTATGTGTTGGTTGTTAATGTCAACGGTTGTTATGTGTTGGTTGTTATTACAAGAATTTACATATGGAAAGGACAATTGAACCAATACCTTTTCATATAGCTTTCAAACTGCTTGTCTGTATTCAATAGGAATGCTTAAATCATCCATTCTTTTCCATAGATTTTTTCTGTTCACCATATCAAAAGCCTTGGAGAAGTCAACGAAAGCAGCATATAGGGGTTTCCTTTTTTCAATAACAGAATCTATCATTGCACGCATAGTGACCAAATGGTCAATAGTGGACCTTCTGGATCTAAACCCAGCTTGTCCCACTGCTCTAGCATTATTATCCTCAGCCACATGCTAATTTTTGAATCCAGAATGACTGCAAAAAGTTTAGTATATAAAGTACTAACCATGATCATTCGATAATTGGCTGGATCCAATTCATCGCCTGCTTTGTAGAGTGAAACTACTCTGTTTATTTGCCATGCTTGTGGGAAGCCCTCTCGTAGCACTGCATTAAACAATTTTAACAAGATAGCAACAACTTCATCACCCGCCCACTTGAACATTTCAGCTACTAGACTATCCGCATCAGCAGCTTTATTATTAGACAACTTTTGTAAACCACAATGTATATCATCCAAAGTGAATAAGAGATACTCTACATCCATGCAAGATTCATTCTGATTTGGAATGTGGTACAATTTTTGTATTTGCTAAAAAAGAGTTGCAACATTCAATGTAGCCCAACATTTTGATATGGCTTTAACCTATCCCAAAATCTTTTTGGATGCTTAAGAAGGCCCATCACCATTTCCTGATGCTTTTTATGCAGATATGCCTTTTTTTTCCTCTTAACCAATTTGACATATTCTTTCCTTTCTTTGATTTTTGCATCCCCTTTTGCCCTCTTAAACCTCAGCCTTTGTTCTCTACATTCTTGATCAAACCATCCATTGCATGGTAATGGTAATCCCTTTCTTTGCCTAAGAGAGAGAAATGAAATTTATTATTGCGTCTTCGAGACCGCCAGGTCTATGAGACGTTTATATATTACATTCAAAGTTATAGAATATATCATCCAGTGCATCCTCTGAGAATAACACACTGGGCTCCTCTATCTCTATCTCTTCTGCCTTTTGTTGTTTCAATCTTTCCTCTCTATGTTTGAGGATGTCCACGATACACCCTCCCATACTCGAACCTGGATGCAGAAGGTGGCACTAATTCCATATCTCGCTCTTATGTCAGAGTAGGCGCGACATGCCAGCAGAACGTGTGCTTCATCCTCCACCACTCCTTCATCACAGATTTTGCAATGCCTCAGCTCATGTGCAATTTATGCCCATCTCCCAACCTACACACCGAGTCTGTGTGAGCTTAATCTTATTCTTGCGATCGCTTGCCGATATTTTACTGATATGGGTTGCCTGAGGTATTGTGCTTCTTGAAGGTCTGGATTCATCTGAGCCTTATAATACTCTTTTTTTACAGCTGGCACATTCCATGACTTAGATATAACATTCGCCTGAACCCAGCTATCGATGTCCTCTTTATGCATCTCTAATTCCTGCAAACTCATTCCCCATTTCATGAGCCACCTGCTAACATCTGCATATCACTCTTTATACCTAGTTTCTTCTAGCGCAAGTCTTGGCAAACTGTTGATTGGCATATCATACAAGACCTTGCAAATATAACGTAAAAGTCTGCATAACGCTTCAGCCTCAAGTGGCATCATTCCACATTCCACCAACATCATATCATAGGGTGTTTGCATCTTAGTGCCCAGCTCAGTATGGAAAAATTTCTTTTGTATCTTTTCCACTTTTTTCCATCTGTCATTAGCGAGTCCTGGCCCCCAGACTTCGCATCCATATAGCACAACAGTCTGTACAAGTACTTTATAGAGCATGCGCTTCATTTCAAAGTTCCAGATATCGGCACTTACGCATTTTCTTTGCATGGCATACAACGCCTTTAGGCCCGCATTTACTCTGTGTTCGACTGCTTGATTCCAGTTAGGGCTCTTATCCACATTCAGACCTAAGTATTTATAATTCTCAACTACCTCCACTTGTTGACCTTTATAGCATAGTTGAACACGACATGTCTTATTAGCCCCAAACACCACAGCCTTGGTCTTACCCAAATTTACCTGCATACCCTTAGCATCGCAAAAGTTTGCAAGCACATCTAAATGTTTTTGCATCCCTGCTATGCTTCGAGACAACAATACTACATCATCAGCATAGAGTAAAAGCATAAGGACGTACTCATTCAGAGGTGTGCCATCCCCTCCATGCGCTCGTATCCATCCTTCAAGCTGGTCTATGAAAAGGCCAAACAAGGTGGGTGATAGGGGACACCCCTGTTTCACTCCCATATTACTTTCTATTGTCTCATCACATATCTCTACAAAAGGAGATGATAATTGCACAAGAACTTTCTCATAAAGTACCCCCACAACATGTCTAAGTTCAATTGGTATGTTTAGATCCACCATCCTATCCCACAAGTTCTTCCTGTTCACCATGTCGAAGGCCTTGCTAAAGTCCACAAAAGTAGCGTACATGGGTTTTTTTTTACCAATAACTGAGTCTATCATAGCACGTAGGATAACCAAGTGGTCAGTGGTCGATCTTCTAGGTCTAAAACCTGCCAGTTCCACTGCTCTAACATTATGTTTCCCCTGCCCAATTGCTTATTTTGCGCTCAAGCATAGCAGCAAACAATTTCCATAAAGGCTGCCAACCATAATAGTACGATAATTGCTCGGATCAGATTTCTCGCCTGATTTGTGTAGCGGTACAACCCTGTTTATTTTCCAGGCTACCGGAAATCCGTCCCTCAAGGCTATGTTGAACATGTCTACGAGTTTGTTTGTGACTTCCTCTCCTGCCCATTTGAGCAATTCGGCCTTAAGGCCTCCAGCATCTGCGGCTTTGCCATTAGCTAGTCTCTTAAGCCCATCTTGTATGTCCTCTATTGTAAAGGTAAACATGCTTGCGCCATTATCTTCTGCTATCTTGTCATCAGCCCCAGGCACATTATATAGCTTTCGCACATGTGCTAAAAGTGTATCGGCCTGCAGCTCGTTATCCCCATGCTGCACAGGTTGAAGCCTCCTCCAGAATGTTTTGGGATCAGTCAGCAGCTCTTCCACCATACGCTTATGTTTATTATATAAGAATGCCCTCGTTTTAGTCTTGATCAACCTCATGTATGTTTTTCTTTCATGTGCCTTATCTGCTCCTTGTGCTGTTTTAAATCTTAGCCTCTGCTGCTTACACTCTATGTCAAACCAGCCATTACAAGGAAGACCTACCCATTGCCGATATGATACGAAGCATTTTTCAGCCGAGTGGATCAACAGCCTGGTCAATGTCTCACTCATCTCTTGTATTGAAGTTGGCCATGCAATAGATACGCATTCCTGTTCACATATTTTGCTATACTCATCTGCTTTGTTGTATTTCAAATACATCCGTTTACCGTTAACTTGTGTATCCTGGTACCTATAACGACCCTGTATATTAATTTCAATGAAAATAGGAACATGATCTGAATTTTCATTTTCATCTCCAATTACCAAGCTAACAACTTGGTCCACAAAAGATGGTTTAGCAATAATATAATCGACCACACTTGCATTTTTACATGTGCATTTGCTAGATCCAGGGTATCTAGATGCTCCATTAAAAATTACCATTTCAAACCCGCTGCACAAATGCAAAACATGACGCCCTTGTAGGGATGGCCATTTCACACTATCATCCGATATCCTGTCCCATCCAGACAACCTCATTTCTGCATTTCCAGCCACTTTGCTTCTCCATCCAAACTAACCAACGCTGCTTGGTGATTTCCTGTGTGCCCGTTAAAGTCCCCTAGTAATAACACTTCACCCATTAATGCCTGCCATACCTGCTTGTGCACAGACCCATCCCATCCGGCCTGTTGCTGGCATGCCTAGCACATCCAGCTTTGGACAGACCCAAGAGCCTCTTGCCATGCCCAATTTCTCTATGAATTGGGAGGCAATTGACGTGTCTGTGGGAGGTTTTCTTGTCACTGTCTAGGGTAAAATATATACTTTAGGGGGTTTAAATTGGCTTCCAAAGATCAATATACTAGGGATGTTTTTGGCTATCCTTCGAATGTAGATGTCCATACTTCCTTATTACTCAGTGCATCCCTTGGGCGACCATGATGGCATCATGACCCCAAGATAATGGCAACTTTGAAATAAAATTCACAGAAATATTCTTCCAAGGTCCATCTAGAACAGGCAGTAGCTGAAGAAGGCCATGAGGAAGATGTCTCAGAACCTTAGCTCAATAGCAGATGTCAGAAGACCGAATGAAAACTTTGACAGAGCGGGGAGCCCAGGCCAAAATGTCCAGCCATAGGTGAGTCATAGCAAGCCTAGAGAACCCAAAGCCTAGAAGCACCATCTGGAACATACAAACTCAATCGCAGAACAGAAGTCCATCTCGAATCTTAAAATGATCGGTTATATGTATCCAATGTTTTGCAAGGAAGTATATGTAATACTTCGAATCAAGATCTTATAAACCATGCAGTTTAATTAACAAAAATATTTTCCCTTGTCCAAATTGCTCATGGGCATTTGCACCTTAATTTAGGGTCTGAAACCACGACGGCCGGCAGGCTCCCACGTGTGAGGTGCGGGGACTCGAAAAATTCATTGATCCCTTCCATGGTCACTTTTTTCTCTCTTTTCTAAATCGGCTATGGCATTTTTTGTTTCAAATGGGGCACTTCTAGGGCTGTGGGGCATATTTTCTTGTCTATCAAGTTCATTCCCCCGCGTAGAAGTCCTAATGTGTTTGTATGCATTTCTTTGATGTCTTTTTTTAATTGGAGAAGTTTCTAATGATTTTCTTAATATTTCATTGGTTCTTTGAATTCAAATGGCAATAAAGCGTGGACTTTTAGTAGCAAACTCAGTTTCTACGTTCTCATCACGGATCAAACGATACTGTGTTGAAGCTCTTCTATATGAATTCGAAACTGCTTTCAATGGCATACAAGCCATTGTGGCTCACAATATGGTAGGAAAGTCTTGCAGTTTTTGTGTTTAGGGTTGGTTACACCATCAACAACCAATGGTTGGAATGATGTTGATGTTATTGTTATGTGGCTAATGATGTTGAAGCTCTTTTATATGAATCCAGAATTGCTTTCAGTAGCATGCAAGCTGTTGTGGCTCACAATATGGTAGGAAAGTCTTGCGGTTTTTGTGTTTAGGGTTGGTTACACCATCAACAACCAAAGCAAGCACATAACTGATTATTTCTTCTGAATTTTGTCTGAACAGAGATCTGCAAAACTGCAGAGCATATTTTGCCCACCTAGAATCATGTATATAACCTTGACGGGGTTTTTTATGCAGCTTTCTGGCGCTCAATGCTGAGCTTCTTGATTTACGGTGGCTTCAACCTGAGTCTGAGCTTGGATCTTTGCTTATGTTTTAGCTAATGCCTAGGTTTGTGCCTCTGTTATGGATGTCAGGGAGCTATTACATGCATAGTTTTCCGAAAGAATAAGTTGTACATGAGATTTGAAATAGAGAAATTTCTATAACACTGATTACTGTGATTGTACTTTGAATGTTGTGTTCTTAATTGTTAAGCAACTATATTTAAATTCTGTTATAAGCTTCTGCCAGTGCTATAAACGGTGCCGCCAAAAACCACAAGACCAAGAATTATCCATTTTAATCAAATCATCAAAAATCCAGGAATTTTCGACTACCAGTGGTTTATGGAGCACATGTGTATTGAGTTGGATCAAAGATAGGATATCACAACACAAGATTAGAAATGAAAAACCCACAAAATAAAAAACAACAAGAAGCTAGGCTACATTTCTTCCAAAAGTAGGAATACGAAGTGCTTTCCCGATACCTAGGCAACAATACAACGTATTCAATAGTGTGTATCATTTGCTTCTAGTGTGTATTATTTTTTTGAGGCCGGTAAATGATGGCATCTTCACGGGAATATGCCGGCGACACAGATCCCAGCCTTCCGCCTTGGGTCAACATGGGGTCAAATTGACCCCATTTAATAGGGCCTCCCCTCACGACCATACCATTGCGTAGAGACCCAGAAATACAGTCTACTATTTTGGAGGAGCCCAAGAACAGAAGTACCAATTCCACAATTTCACCACAGCACAAACATGGCGTATATACATTCATGGAATGCAAAAGTACACACATGGCTTGCTCGCCATCACAACAACAGTATAGAAGAAGTGCATCACACCAAAACAAGAGAGGATAAACACAAACACATGAAGCTAGTTGCGCAGCTCTCCACAGCGAGCTTGCCTTATAACGGCATCCAACTACCGGATCTCCTATGACAGGAGCGCTCTTGCAAGGCTCATGTGGGATCTAAGAGTATGAAGCTCAGATGTGGCCACTCCGAGGCGCTCCCACACAACACTGTTCATGGCATCATCAATTGCTAAATAGAACCTGTGGAGCTGGTGCCTCAAAATGTGCATTGAAGCTGCAATCCTATGCATTTCTATGTCAATCTAAACTATCTTCCTAACGAACTCCGAACTCTTCAGCATAGAATGTCTCCTCAAGCTCTGATGGGTAACTCGAAGTATTTGGTGAAATTCGTTAAACCATAAAAGTATTTTGTAGTTTTTCCCCCCTTTTTCCCTGATTCCATCTCCGGGAATCACCCTATAACTACGCATTTATAATGATTGCACAAGCCTCTTAAAGCAATTTATAGGTTTTTTGCGCCTTTGATTTCTCCTTTCTTGCTCCACTATATAGTGGATTGCTCCACTTTCATGCATATTGAAATAAGTAGATCTATAAGAAAAGATAGGACTGGAGCAAATATTGAATCAAGAACCTCGATAATGAATGAGATCGAATCTGGCAAAAAAAGCACTCCAAATTGCACGATTATAGTGTGATTCTGTATACAAAACACTGTTGTTCGTCACTGTAAAATTTTAATGCAATATTCGTGGAAATGAAACATGCCCCATGTGACAACGTGATTCACTATAAGGGCTAATGGGGGTTTGTAACGTATTGATTTGTGATGCATATTGATTTGCAGCACAATTTTAGATTTGCCGCACGTGATAGGAAACATTGTATTTTGTAACATGTTACTAAAATTTGGATAACCCTATTTATAACGTGTGGCAAATATTAAATTGTGTAATGGGTTACAAATTAAATCTGTAACGTGTGACAAGCATTGAAATCTGTAACACGCGACAGGTCACGTTGATAAGATGTTATAAATATTACTATTTTGTAACACGTTACAAGGATTTTTAGTAAATATAGCCGTTGAAAACTTGCCATTTGAGTTCTTCTAGGCGCCCATTTGAGTTCTTCTAAGTGCTTGAGGCATTGAGCTTCTTTTCTAGGCGCCACGGATGATCTATTTGCAGTTACAAAGGTCTTTGTCATGTTAGGAAATAGGGATGTGGTAACATGGAATGCAATAAATAATGGTTAAGATGCCAAGGTGGCTCACAACATGCCACCAAAGCTCCAACATGCCAAGGTGGCTCAAACATGCCATGCAGGCTCCAACATGCCACCTATGCCAAGGTGGCTCAAACAACCACTTAGACTCCAACATGCCACCTAGGATTCAACATACCAAGGTGGCTTAAATATGCCAAGGTGGCTCAAACATGCCACGCGGGCTCCAACATGCCAAGGTGGCTTAAACATGCCAGCTCCACCAGAAGGACAAGTTAGTAGTTCCCCCTTGTTTGGTTTATTGGCTACTCTGTCTGTCTATATATCTATCTATCTATTATGCATCAACCATTAGAATATGCACATTACTTCTTGTTTGAACTATAAAATATATCTACTGGTTAACAGACTTCAACACAACAAGCCACAGTTAATTTTTCGAGGGGAGTTTGGATGCTCACACTATCTCCCCCCGATTGGGGTTATTTAAAAACAAAATGGAAACCCTTCCAAGTTTGAATATGAAAACCCTTCCAAATTTCCATGAAATCCGGAAGGGTTTCCATATTCAAACTTGGAAGGGTTTCATAAAAAATATATTTTTTGGGTGCGCGATATCCACCGTAATTAATTCTTGGAATTAAATTTGGACGGATTTTTTGGGTTGCCCTAAGGGGGCAAACCCTCGTTTATGTGGGGTTTATGGCATATCCAAGTATATGCCGGCATATACTTAGGATATGCTTGTGACTGCTAAAAACTGGTTGTTGCCAGTAAACTGGCGGTCAGCATACAGGGGTTTGGCCCAAGAGCTCGGCCATGGCAGCCAGTTGCTGGTAGGTTGCCGCCTCAGGCTTGGATCAGGTTGGCGTTGCAGCAATTTTCAGGATTCCATATAAGCTGGGTGTTAATCTGTAAAAGACTCCATGTTCAAAACAACACGCGGTTGCCATTTCTTCAGGTATATGTTCAAAATAAGATTGTATGTTTTATTGTTTCCATCTGCTATGATAATCAGCAGGCATTTTCAAACATTAAGCAAATCGATTGTTTAGATGACGCCCTAGAATGGGCCGAGAACAATTAGAAACAGGGATATTCCATCTCAAAAGACTTGGGTCACCATTCGGTGCGCGAATGCACAAAACTGGGAAACCTTGAAGTTGGGACGGGTACAGTTACTTCTGGTCCACGATGGACTAGATTCTTCGTCCATTTTGGCTAATCATTTAATTCTGCCCAATGTAAGGATGCCATAGCAAGTTTAAATCCTAAGGGCAAGCAAATTGCAGGAGCTATTCTTTTAAGCTTGACAAGTCTACTAGTTTTTTTTCTTACAGAGGAATGGCTGGAGCAGGTACAACTGTAACATCCTAAATTTTGTGCGTCTTATCTGGTTTTTGCGCATCTGAGAATGTTGCATCTGACACACTTGGTTGCAATTTGTTCTTGCTTTCTGCAGATCGAAGTGAGAATGAGGGAAGGAAAATGCTTGAATATACACATCTTCTGTCTGTGCCAGAAGGCCAGGCCTACTTCTTTCAACCATGTGTGCTCTTGATGGACTAGGCCTTAGTCACCTAGCATTCATTCTTTGTTGGTCTTTGTTGCTCGGATCCAAGGTTTTGAAGATCCTCAAACTGGAAAATTTTATATCCAATGAAACATTTTGCCTAATGTTTGCTTGGTTGCTCATCTTCCATGTGTTTCATGTGCAGTTGAAAGCATTTTAGGTATTGACGACACTGGAGTAGCATCAATTGACATTGAAGATGATGGCTCTGTAAGGAGTTTCCATATTGGCATTGCTATTTTCTTATTTATGGCTGCATTCAACTTATATTCCGAGTCCATGCAGATTAGAATACTGGGTAAAGACCAGGAATGTGTTAAATTTGCAAAGGATAGGATTCTCAATATTGTGAAAGAACCAGAGATTGGCACAGTATACAGGTGCGTTCTGTAATCATATATAACCAGATATATTCTAGTGGATATGACAAGTGAAGCTTTCAATAATGACATTTATACTATTCTTTTAGAAACTGTCCTGTAAAGGCAATCAAGTCTTTTGGTTGTTTTCTAGAAATTGCACTTGGTCGTGAGGTAAACAGAATTTATTTTTGACTTCATCAGTCATTTGCTTAACTTGGGCTTTTTACCTTGTTTTCAGGGACTCTGTCTATCACATTAGCGAACTGCACACAAGTAAAATAGCAAGAGTTGAGGATGTGCGTAATAATTTGCATATTAAAGTTTGGATACTTTGTTTATTTATGTATTTAATTCCTTGCATTTGGAAGATTATGGATAAAGTGATTGATGCAATTCATTGTCTCAGGTTATTAATATTGGAGATCGAGTTGATGTCAAGCTCGTTGAGGTGTTTATATCTCTGCCCTCCTTTCTTCACTTTCCAGCATTTTTAGTTCTGAATCATGTAGTTGGCAGGCATTAAGAAAAGATGTGGTTTGTGATGTGACGCATATCCTAATGCATCTATCACTAATTGAAGTTCATAACTTTCCAAAATAAATTCTAAGTTTATCTATCATTAATTGAAGCTCACATGCTAGCATGCAAAACTTTTCAGATAAATTCCAAGGGACAACTATGGTTGAGCCGTCGTGCATTATTGCCCAAACCTGAAAAGCCAGAGCACGAACCAAAGCACTCGAGAATGGGACAAGAAAATAAATTTAGCGGGAAAGAAAATCGTCCAGAGGGAAGGCGACAAGGTGAACAACAGAATGTACAATCTGAAGGGAAACTAGAGAAAGTACAGGTTGATGGATCCAGGCCAAGCATGAAGAGAACGAACCTGCAGACCAAAGAGTTGGACACTGTACAAGAGGTTAACCAAATTGTTACACAAAATTAGAATGGCCCTCAAAGGGTTTTTGACGATGTATTTCATTCATGGCCATTGCCACAGTATTGTAGTCCTGTTGATGCTGAACATGTACATTGCTATATTCCAATTAAAATCGCAAGTTACTCTAAACGTTTTAGATTTAAGTGCGAACTTAGTTGAACCACCATAGAGATGCCTTTTATAAACCATGCAAACCAGCATGCATGTAAATGTGGGGCAGAATTATACTTTGGGAATTAGGAGGGTTATTGAACTAGCAGGGTTATAGAACAAAGTGAACGGTATTATGGGCCATATAAGGCTATTGGGCATTACAGTTTTTAATGCCCATGTATCCTTTTTTGTATATGTGGCATTTCGTTACATGGCATACAATACAACTTAAGCTTGTTAGAATGTGAATTACAGCATTGAATGCTTTTGTGGGAATGCTGTTTTATATGTTTTGTACTACTCAATGGAAGCATTTAACTATATTGATTATGCACTATCATAATGGGATATTTCTTCGAATACAAATATGGATACGAATACGAAAACAAAAAAACAAGCACCAAACCATTGCTCGAGATGTACAAGAATGTGGATCGGGTGAGTCATAGCAACTAGGACTAATTGCGCGCATGTCTCAAGGATTAAACGTGTGCATGTCTCGAGGATTGGTGCTAATTGAAGAGTAGGTCTTTGGAATGGGGTACGAACTTGCTCATGAGCATATGTCATAGTGCCATCTATCATTTGATGCATGTGCCACTAGGTTCTACAAGTTCACGTTATGATTACACGCGCCATCTATCATTTGATGCATGTGCCACTAGGTTCTACAAGTTCACGTTATGATTACATGCTTGAAGTCATGTAATCATTGAATAAGCTGTGAAGTCAAGCCTTTCACTTGGCGTCAGGATGGGTGTGGTCTATCCGGAAGCGTAGAAAATTTGTATTTTTACGGGCTTAGATACTCCTCTTGTTGTTGTCCTCTAGGACACTCAAGATAGAACTGCTAAGGCCTACCATTGCTCTTCGCTTGCTCCTGCCAAGTGTCAGTTGATCTTTGATACTTATTTGAGTGTGTTGTTTTAAGCATAGGCTGGTACTCAGTGGATCATGATTATTCTTTGAGATTTTAAACTTGCCTATGCAGTTGTGCCTGTCTTTTGGCTTGGACTTTCAATATAGTTTGATGTCCTTCAAAAATAAAAATAAAAATAAAAATTTCTTGAATGTAAGGCTTAAATAAAGAACTACCACGTAATCCAATGATTATGTCATAACTCGACCTATAGAACTGTCGTAACATATCGTCTAGGTCATATGGCCGAGTCATTGATAGTTATTAATGACGCGGTATGTTCGATTTCATTTAAAATATTGTTATCTGTTTTTGCCCCTGCTATCCATTTTGCAAGAAGAGTTGAACAATTGTATTTGTTTTTGCCCCGTGCTGTTGAACAAGGATGCACGACATTCATGGAGACCACATTTATAGGCTGGGGATTTAATATTTGAATGGCAACTTAACAAATCTGTGCCGCCATAATGGAGTGCAATGCTGGAATTTGCAATAATCCTAAACAAAAGCTCAATCCATTGCTCAATTCATGTACAACTTTGACACTTATAATGTTCTGTTCAAGAGATACGCCACTTCCTTATCTATTCCTAAAGCAAAACACAATTTCAGAATGATAAAACACAATCTCAGAATTATTTAGAGGAAAAAAAGAAAGCACCATAACGAAACCTCTAGTCTGGAGAAGCAAGAATAAAAGGAAAGACACAAAGCTTATGGGAAAGATCAGATTTGGAGGAAAAAATTGCATACTACTAGTAACAGTATGGTGAATGCTTATCCACCTGATGCGAGTATTCCAAATGGAGCTGAAACAAGGACGTTTGCTTGATGGCTCCATGCTCTGTAATGAGAACACTGACCCATACAAGTGTTAGTTGTGAGTTCTTGGCATACACCCTGCAGCAGCAGTCCATGACTGCCGAAGGCTACAAGGCTGCCATGCTCATGATCACAAAACAAGAACAAGACAAACAAATATGCACAAAGAGTGAAGGAAACGTGAGCTAATGAGGCTCTCCAAATTTGAGATAAAACCTGAGTACATCTGAAGAGGCTCTGGTCTAATATAGTGTAGACCGCAAATCTGAGCCGTACATCTAAGTAATCTAAGCCATACACTTAAGTTAACCTAAGCATGCCAAATGTCAGTCTGCCACCACTGACACCTAACATGTGCATGCACAATGTTAACCACTAGGTGGTTAACACTGCCTCCCCCTAAAAGTTTTTTAGCACAAAAACATGTACAGACTTTTATACGACAAGTCCGACAATTACAATATGGTGCCAAAAAATTTTAGGGGCGAAAAGGATGGTAATGGTTGGGTGGTGTCGCCGTAAAAGATCTTCATGATTGCGTTGAGGACGAATAAGATTCGAATGAATGTCGATGGAGAACATGGATCATAGGAACATGGGCCAAAAACATAGAGACCATCCCCTTATATTATGGGTAAGTCTATTTTATCATATAGTGCCCAAAAGTTCACTTGAAAAAATAATTAGGGGGTCTTCAAAAATGTAAGCACCAAAAAAAACTTCCCCCGTGATCAGCCATAGAAAAGCGTGGCTATGCGTGACAATATTTTGCAGAGCGTGGATCTGGAGCACAAAGCATGGCTGGAGCGTGGATTTGGCGTGACAATATTTTGCAGAGCGTGGATCTGAAGCACAAAGCATGGCTGGAGCGTGGACTTGGCGTGACAATATTTTGCAGAGCGTGGATCTGGAGCACAAAGCGTAACAGATCTGTGAAGGGCCGGCCCGGATGTGAGAGGCTGGGAATCTGAAACAAAATGCAGAGTTGGTCTTCTAAAAATAGAAAGAAAGGATTTGCACAGCTAAAAGGCCAAATATAGCGGCCGGATTTCGATGCAATGGCTTTGGAATTGATATACACAGCACTCGGTGGATTTGCCAATGGAAAACTTGGTGCCAGATGAAAAATAGCCACTGATTCTGATTGTGGAAGAAACTTGCTTTCGGGGGCCATCCATGCTCTTCTATGAAATCTTGAAAAGAGAGAATAACCAGTACTCTGTACTTCTGGACCGATTTTATGCAGGTACCCAGCTTGGAATAATACGATATGGCTGCTTCAAACAAAGAATACTCCTCTGTAAGGCCGAATAGGCTGGTCATGTATTGCTCGAAATGCTATATGGAGATTGAAAAATTCTCTGCTTTTTTGTTTGATGTGCAGACAGGGACAAGTCATGAGCAGAGGATAAGCGAGTGAGATTCCAAATTCCTTCGTCATGTTTGCTCGAGTTTGCCCCAACTCGGCTGTTATCTATGGTAAGCCATGAGCCCAAGAAACCTTGTAACAGTCATGTATTTGCAGGAGCGAGGGAGACCCACTCATAGTGGCTTATAAGAATAGAAAGAGATTGCAGAAGAAAGCCATGATAAGCAACAGATAACTCGAATCAGGTAACTCAGGTAACTCGTCAAAGGGGGCTAGCCGAGTGCTGGCCCTCTACAAAATAAGCAGAAGAAGAAATCTTCTTGAAAAACTTGAGGCTTGCAGATGATGTAAACAGCCCTGTGGCATGTGATAGAAATTTTTTTTTTTTTTTGGTGTGCAGAAGCACGATTTTTGAAAAAAAACTGAGAGAAAAACAGAGGATAACTGAGAGAAAAACAGAGGATAATGAAAAAGATCATGAGATTTTGACAAGTTTTCAGCAAATAAAAGAGAAAAGAGGATCAAACTCTTGATTTTTCTGAAGATCGTGCAGAGAGGAGTGCTGTCACCACTCCAGAAATCCCCTACTGTAAAACTGTGCTTGCTGCAGCATGAAAAACAGAGTTTTTGAAAACGATTTTCATAACCAAACTAAGTGCTAAGGAATTGCTTGACAAAGGGGCCTCCAACCGGACCATTTCAACAACTGGTTGGGCCAAATAAAGGGATTGAAGAGTTGAGAGTAATGTACAAGAAGTATTCAAGAACTGATTAGAATAGGAGCAGTAAGGACAACAGCAAAACATCAAGGCGGAAGAAGTGATCACGAGCGAACCCGGCATAATGGCGCCAGTGTTAGTTGTGAGTTCTTGGCATACACCCTGCAGCAGAAGTCCATGACTGCCGAAGGCTACAAGGCTGCCATGCTCATGATCACAAAACAAGAACAAGACAAACAAATATGCACAAAGAGTGAAGGAAACGTGAGCTAATGAGGCTCTCCAAATTTGAGATAAAACCTAAGTACATCTGAAGAGGCTCTGGTCTAATATAGTGTAGACCGCAAATCTGAGCCGTACATCTAACTAATCTAAGCCATACACTTAAGTTAACCTAAGCATGCCAAATGTCAGTCTGCCACCACTGACACCTAACATGTGCATGCACAATGTTAACCACTAGGTGGTTAACAACAAGACTCCATTTGATTTATGGGATGGTGATATATGATTTCAAGAAAATCATTTTTCAGCTCCATAGCTTTTTGCATGGCAGTGGTTCCCAAGTATCCAGATCAACATAAGTGTTTCAAGTTTCAGATGTAGGAGTTTGTTGTATAAGATTTGTTTTTGAATAATTTATGTTTAAGAGAATCAGCGAGCCAGACTCAAGTATTGCTTGAAGAGCGAGACTCAAGTATTACTTGGAAATCGTGAAAGAGGCAGAACTCACGGCATTTATTCATGGCAAAATTCTTTCACTCTGGTGTGCTCGACACATTGAGAATGTTAGTTTAGGATTTCAAGTTTTAGACTCAAATATGTAGCAATTTTGATTGATTATGAAAACATACTTTGAAGTATGATTTAAGCCACTTCACCCTCAGGTCGGTCGGTCACGGAGGGCACCCGTGCGCACCACCTTGTTGTTCTTACCTCTCTCTCCGACAGTTTTCTTTGCAATTGGCGATTCTCGAATGGCATAGAGTCGATCAAGGACAATCAGATATAGGAAGGGTTTCTTGGAGTTCCGCCCTTGCTTTAATTTTTTTTCCGCTTCTAAACTGCTCTGAATCGTAGCTGCCCATGTCTTGTAATCCGGAAACCAGCGTACTGAGTGGCAAAAAGCATTGGGTATTTCCATCAAGAACTTGCAAGTGATGGAGATCATTGAGCTCTGTCGTCTTCGGGTATGTTTTCTTAATTTCGGGCAGTGTAGATTATTCTGTGAAATTTTTTATCTCAAAAAATAAATCTTTTACTCTCTCAAGTCGAAATATTTCCAATGATTATTTTGTGCTTAATGATTCTTTATGCAATACCGGAAATGGGACGTTTCTATCTATCCTTAGAGGTGAGATTTTTGCACACCGAATGCTTGCCTTTGAACAAGTAGATGTGCCGATGCTTATACCACAATCGTTTGGATATTTGCCCAGTCAGCAAGCTCGATAGGGAGGCTTTACAGTCAGTTTCGAATCTGATAGTGTTTACTCCTTCCATGTTTAGTGCTTTGAAGTACTTACAAGACTTGAAAAGATGCAGCGAATAAAGCAGTCACAGGAAAGATATAGGAAAGTGATTCTCTAGGGCTTGATAAGGAGTAAGCACATGGAAAGGAAAAGCTGTTGATTGAAGAAGCTAGCATGCAGGTAAATTTTACAAGAGTTAAAAATTAGGAAGGGATGGAATTGAATAGATGTGATAGCGGTCTTGCTACTGCCAAGAAAGTTATTTGGTTATTTGAGACAATGTTACATTAATTTCTTTATAGGCATTGTTGTTCACATATTATTCTCCTGCATAAATCTTCATTAAAGCTGTAATGTTCTTCAAAGCTGTAATAGTGAGAAAAGAGGCACAATAACATACATGGCTTTTGAAATGTTGGAAGGGTTGAGCAGTAAAATGGTACCCTGTAGGAGAAAAATGAAATTGGGCATCTACAAGATAATTTTTAATATCTTCTTGCTTGCCTCTGCCAACATGTGGCCATGTGCATTGTTGTGTCTATCTTTTTCGTATTACAATTGCCCAGAAATTCGTTTGGAGACACCAAAGTCTGGAGCTTGATAAGGAGGCTCCTGCCGTTTTTTTCGTTACAGGCATTTTCTTTTGATTGAGTTTAATTAGAACTATATTGTATAATGTTATTGTTAAGTGACCTCTGTTTGATGTTTAATCTCCAATCTCTTCTATGCTCCTTTTATATGTGAAACTGACATTGGTTCATTTCTTGTGCAGTATCAGGCAGTGGGATGTTTCTATCTATCCTTGAAATGAAGTTCTCGTGAAAGGACATTTTCCTAGATGTTAAAAGGTACTGTGGGGAAATCATTGATAGCAATAAAAGTTTCATATTCAGTGCTTGTCTTTTAACAAGTAGATATGCCTATGCTTATGCCAATGAGCTGATGAGTACAGATCTGGATTCCACAATGCAAAAGAGCCTTTTTTTTCAGTGGATCAATATTATGTTACAAATTGCAGAAGCAAAGCAGCAGTTATGCAAGATAACGGCGTGATTTGTAGAGAGGATGAAACCGTCTAGTATTCTTGTGAAGTAATGAGATGACAATGGTTTTCTTGTCGAATTTACAGGCCTCAGTGTTTTTAAAACAAAATTTCAGTCAAAGCTGTAATAGCGAGAAAAGAGGCACATTAATGTACATGGATCTTGAAATGTTGGAAGGGGCGAGCAGCAAAAGAAAAGGATGGTTCTTGAAGTATTTTGGAGCTTATGAGGTATGGATCCCGTTTCCTATGGGAGAAAAAAGAAATCGGAGATTATGAAGTACTGATCCTGGTTTTCTATACGAGAAAAAAGAAATCGAGCATCTGCATCATGATATTACTATCTTCTTGCTTGTTTCCGCCAACATTTCAGGAGCCATGTACATTGTTGTGTCTACCTTTTTAGGATTAAGGTCGTCTGGATATTTGCAGTCAGCAAGCTTGATAAGGAGGCTTTACAGGCAGTTTTTATTTTCACCTCTGCAGGAAATTATAGACTGGAGTTTGGACGGTTGGCAACATTGCACTATGGATTACATCAACACTTTAGACAGATCATTTAATGCTACAATGGTGCTTGGAACAGGGGAGATATTTCAAGTCAATCATTGTATAGTGGAGGAGGGTTGAAAATCCAGCAAATTTTCACTTTTTTATCTTAGTCAATGTGTACCAGAAAGATCAGATCCCAAACAGGTAAGGGGAAAGAGAGTACTATGTGGACCAAGAAGTGCTATCTCAACAACACAAATGAGCACTGCAGTTTCTACGGCAGGAGCAGATGATAAAGGTGATGCCACAAATTGCAGGGAATAGCATAACACCTATAAGTTACATATTACTGGGAATAGCAGTCACCTATGCAAACGGAAGACAATTAAAAAACTATATCAATTCTACAACATATCCATCTGCTACTATCAGTTTCTTAGGTACATACCTTGGATCAAAGCCAATTCGTCAGGTGGCTTTTTACACTTGTAGAGGTCCAAATATGATTACTCTAAATGTGCTAAAGTCTGATATTCTTGCTCCTGGTGTCACCATTTTAACAACATGGTCAGAGAGTGCTTCGTCTTTCTCAATGCCTTGTGATGTTAAGAGAGTTGAGTACAACATAAATTCAGGAACCTCCACAGTTTGTCTTCACATAAGTGGAATTGCTGCCTTGCTCAAATATGCTCATTCAGACTAGAGCCATCCCGACGAGCAGATTTTAAAGCTCAGATGACAAGCAGAACAATCTGTAAGATGGTTTACAAATGAGTAAGTACTTATAGGTGAGATAACATGATGCGGCACTGAGAAACATGGTCGGACATATTTGTTATGACAACACTAATACTAACAGCTTGCTTATTTATGTCCAAATAACATTCTTTTTATCCTAAACCACCAGCAATTAGATCTAGTATACCAAACCTAGGCCAGAGATTTAACACTGATAATGCTTCACTATCTTGTATAGCGTAGATTAAAGGCAGCATAGAAACATCATCTGACAAATAAAATTCAATGCATGAAAAAAAAATCCAAAGTCTGGCCTGTAATTCATGAAGAAGAATCATGCCCTTACTCGAAGAAACATGCAGCCACAATTAAAGCCTAATTATATATAACAAAACAATAGGATAGAGTTATAACCACATATACTAAGACACAATTGTAATCGCGAAACAATTGCATTGTAATCTAGGCCTTACGACCTCACCCATCCAATCTATATCTTCTAATTTTTACAGAAGGAGGCCAGCGATTGCAGTTAATATAGGCTAGGATGTCTTCCTCTGGCTTTCTCTTAGATCACAAAGGAGTAGCTCGGCTGCTGCATCAAAATTAGATACTGGCAGTAATTTTCGCACAAGAAGTACTATTGTGGAGGTGCACTGTGATGCGGAGACATTAGAAATTCGCTAGGACAGGCTGCACTATGCTCGTGCTCTAAAAATTATGGAGCAGCATGAGAAGGGAGGGGAAAAAAAGCAGATTCAAAGAGAAATAAAAAATTGTGTTGTACTGGACAATCAAAACATGCCATTTGCCAAAGGTCAAGCGCATGAGAAGACGAGATCCTGTATGGACTTGCAACTTCTCCTGGAAGCTCGACCACCTCGTTATGATTTGTGTATCTCGTGGCTTTTGTGTTTGGCGAACATACCCCTCAGGAAAATTAGGATCTGCTTGAAGGACATCTTGAACAGAGGGATGGATGGAATTTTGGACACAATGCACCAGTAAATATGAAGCTTCGTTAAAAATGTAGCCTTCAGCTGAGGCGATAACAGGAATAGGAGGAAATAGTTGAATGTAAGGTTCCTCTTCCATTTGGTCTTGCATTGTCTTCATCTTGCAAATCCTCAAAACTTGCAACATTGTCAATATTTTCAAAAGCAAAATCACTTACAGTTTCGTCCGAATCATATAGTGATGAATCGGTAGAAGCATCCTCCTCGCATTGTTCCAATGCGTCAAGCCCCGGATCCATAAAGAGATGCAATGGCGGAGAGCAAAGCGAAGAAGAGCATGCGCCCTTAGAAATTTTTTGAACGGACGTGGAAACCCTTCCTATTTTCCCCCATTTGTGGAAACCCTTCCTATTTTCCCATGGCTTTGGAAAATAGGAAGGGTTTCCATTTGAATTAAAATTTGAATTCTCGGGTGTCATGCATATTTATGAGTGTGCACCATTAATGGGCGGTGTGCATCTTGAAAGGCATGGTCCATAAATGTACGTGTCAATATTAAAGATATTAAAAAAATGGAAATCCTTCCCATTTTCCGTGGAAACCCTTCCCATTTTCCGTGGAAACCCTTCCGGTTTTCAAATGGGAAACCCTTCCAAATTTCCATGGAAACCCTTCCTATTTTCCATCTTCCTATTTTCCAAACATGGAAAATAGGAAGGGTTTCCATGGAAACCCTTCCTGAGCCGGAAGGGTTTCTATGGAAAATTGGAAGGGTTTCCATGGAAATTTGGAATGGTTTCCACAGGAGGCCAACCCAAATCGGGGCGTACTTAGAACCATCGGAGTTTGGAGGCACATCTTCTTTCTTATTTTGAGATGGCTTGGATTGTCTGCCACGGAACGCTGCATGTAACGCCGCGTTCCCTTTCAGTTTGCGTTCCCTGCAGGACGCTGGTTGCCATCATTCAATGCAAATTTGAACTGGTATTGAATGGAAAAATGTTTTGATGCAACTGTCTCTTTTCCTACGAATTTCTCACTTCCATCTTGGCGCCTTACTGGGTCGTTTGATTCTTGTGAATCGCCATACGGTGAGTAAAGTCCAAGTCCAGCAAGTTTTGTCTTATGGCATTTCATCTGCAACCAATGCTGCCAATTTTTTTCATTGTGGCATTTATCTGCAAGCAACACTACTGATCTTTTCATTTGTCTAACATAAAAATTGAACAAATCTTTCTTTGTGAATACTTTGTGACCCATCACCGAAAGAGTAGGCAACAAGATGGGAGGCTTCCAAGGAATCAGAGATTTGGTGCAGATCAGTGCGTTGGTGTCTAGCATTGGTGCAAAACAGAGCAACTGGCTTCTTTTGTGCATCACATATGGTATGATCCATGTACCATTCTCAAAGCAGTATTCTCAAACAAATGCATTATATGGTTTAGGGTGTTCTTGGGATCCTGATGGTGCCCAGTAATAGTCAGCCCTACTTTGTCCCTGGTTTTTTCTTCTGCCAAGTATCTCCTCTAAATTTCGGTTTTACCCAAATTCAATTTCGGTTTTTGCCATCAATCCATTTTTATTGTCTGGAACTTTTCTTGCATCACAGGCTTCTCTCTCCGGTTGCACATTAGCTTTTTGCTATACAGGCTTTTCTCTCAGGCTGCATACTACACAGGCTTTTCCCTTAGGCTTTCTCGCAGACTTTTCGTCCTGGCTGCAAACTGCACATTGCATCCTTTCTGTCCATGGAAATGAGCTCCATACAACAAAAACATTGGATCTGTAACAGATGTTAATTTTCGTAGAAGATTGTTAAAACTTTCAGAATGAGCTCAATGCCTTCTTCCTATATGCTTCCAAGAACGTGGCCTGTGATTTTATCCAAGAACGTGGCCTGTGTCCTTGCAAGGAGTTTGCATTTAGGGCAGAGGAATTTTTATCTCCTCTTAGGGATTCCATAACTTTGTCATTTCTTTTTAATGTTCTTGGCATACTTGCAGCATCCAATCTTGCAGTTTTCGTTAAACAGTTGCCATCCAACAATTCCATTTGGAAGATTTTAATACTTCTAAGAGTAGTTGTGCAGTAAGAATAGACTTATTATCTTAAGCATGTAAATGATGGATTAGTTCTAACAAGAGGATGCACGAGTGGGCTTTGAGTTGTCATTTGATTGTACAAAGGAACCAAATGTATTCAATATCTTTTTTTTTTTATCTAACCATAGTGGAATAGGATGAAGTGTGACATAGGATGTCAAAAATGTTGGAGTACAAGTCCTTGCATATAAGGTAGTATCCCTGCCATAGAACTATTTCTGCCTTTCGCACAATTCGTCTAAGCAAATTGTTTAATATATTAGTAGTAGAGTTGCAGGACAATAAGGTAAATCAGATGGTTGCATCTCGCATGCTGCATAACATTGGCATCCACAATGTGGACGTTGTAGACAATGGCTTAAAGGTTGTTGAAGCTTGCACCAACAAGGAATATGACATAGTTCTCATGGTAAGCCAGATATTCTGAGATTATGTTTTTCCAATATTTTGTGATTTGAATGTTAGGTTTGTATACTCATCAGCATTATGTTGATGTCTTGTTATGTTTTTTATAGTACTAAAGTCCATACTGCTTGATTAGGAATGTCATATGCCACAAATGGATGGATATGAAGCTACTAGGAGGATACGTTGTCTGGAAAATGAATTAAAGCTGAGGAAGTACACAATTATTGTGGCCCTCACTGCGAGTGCCCTCCGCCATGAAAAGGAAAGATGTCTTCAAGCTGGTATGGATGGTTATCTTTCAAAGCCTATAAGACCTCAGGACCTTGAAGCAATCATTAGAGAACAGCTGGAAAAGTTAGGCTGGAAAAGTTTGATCATCATCTGCCTTCTTTCAGGCATACTGAGAAACTGCCTGACCTTCAAGAAATGGAAGTGGCTGACACCTCCAAGTCAGAGGCATCCATCTCTCGAAATGTTTTGTTAGATTATGAGGAAAGTGATGCTAAACCTTTAATAGCTGGAAACTGTGTAAATAGTTCAATCACAAGTAAGAACACTTTAATTAGGTACAAGTCCCTTAAAAAAGGAGGATACCAGTCAACTCAAAGGAGCGAGTTGTATAACGTACAAATGGCCATTGATGAGTTGTTAAGTAGAACCACCTCTGGTGGATGAAGAATGCAAGTTTACAAAAATAAGTTTTTGCTTTGTTTTAAATAAACACACTTGTAAAGAATCTGTGTGTTTATGTTTGTTTGTTAGGCAGGAAATTATGAATCCCAACCAGGTGTGAGAAACTAGGCTTGACATAGGTAAAAAGCATGTCTCCACGATAGTTTGTGGTATACGTGGCTTGAATTACGTGCTAAATATATGTGGGATTGTAGTTATGCTCCATCCGAGATGCGACCACTGCAATGTTAAGATGTGTATGTTAATGAATTATAGAAAGTATGGCCAAATTCATCTGTTATTTGTCCAATGGATTTGTTAACCATTTGAACATATCTTTATCTACTTTCGATGTTGTCGAAATGAAATTCGTCTAAATTTGTTAAACTTTGGAACATGTCTTTATCTACTTTTGATGTTGTCCAAATGAATTTGGAAACGTTTGAACATGTCTTTATCTACTTTGATACACATATTCTATGTATATACGCGGAAACACTAATTATTATACACCTTGAAAAGTTGTGTTCTAAATGATGATATAGAGGGACAATAAAATAGGATTGTAGAAAAAATAGAGCACTTCCATGAAATACTACGGTAAGTGAGCCAAATGAGGACATGTTCAGAAAATAATAGGAAAGTTGACATAAATGAAGCACAATATAAGTGTCTACAAGTCCTGCAAACATCCATAAAGAAGCCTCACGAAGTTGGCTTGAAGAAAATGCAAGGAATCGAAAGCTTTTTGTCCCAAGAAGTAGGCCATTGTTCAAAACTTTTCAAACCCTAATCCACACAACCCTAAAAAAAACCCTAAAAATAATGGGCGGATATTCACACCCACCACCACCACAGGATTTGCCCCCTTTTCTAAAATCAACGGCTAGCAAAAGGGTGCACTCTAGAAATACTATTTAGTACACCTGGATGAATACGCCCACCAAATCATATGAAAACCTTAGAGAAAACAGTACAAAAACAGAAAAAAAAACCCCCTGTTATAATGCTAGATATTTGATCAAGAAAGGATGGTTGTCGTATACCCATATTCATAGATGTTGCACATACATTGTAGCAAGTTATTTGGGCATTTTCATAATAATTGTACTCGTTTTGTGATATTTTGTTATGCCATTTGCTTGAAGCTTATTTCTCAAAGAAAAGCTAATTTCTTAGGGAAGGGTGCTTATCGCAAGAACCCATCCTTCCGAGTCAATTTGAGTTTGTCTCATTTGACAGGCGATGGGGGGAGGCGATGGGGGGGGAGGCGATGGGGGGGAGTCGGGATGGCGATGGCGATGGGGGGGGAGAGGATAGCGATGGCGATGGGGGGGGGGGAGAGGATAGCGTTATGCAATTAGCTGATGGCGATGGCGGAAGCGGGGAGGGGGAGGGGATAGCGTTGTACAGGTCAGTGATCTGTGATCTGTGTTCCAATCCGTGTTTTTTCAACAATGTGAGTACAATTTAGGCCACCAGAGTTAATCAATTGTAGTTACTTCATTCTATTAAAAATGTTAAAGAATTGTGCCGGATCTGTAAAAGCTTTGGCAACCGGGAGTATCAGGATAATTAGTCTTAGTCTTAGCAGGGGACGAGGTTAATAGAACAGAATTAGGAGGGCTACCAACCAACACACCATAGCTAACAGAGCTATAGGTCGGGCCAGGTTGGGAGAACGAAATCGGAAGCGTATTCGCTAACGGATACCTAACGGCCATAAAAATTCAAAAATCCAAATCTGTGTATTAGGATAGGTATTGTACGCCGAGTAGGACTAGAAAAACCTATGGAGGTATACGACTACCAACTGGACCTACCTGGCACTACGTGGTCACTCACGTTGGATGACTAGATTAGAAAAGTGGCAATGAAGGAAGTTACGTAAGACAGAAGGACACGTAAGGGGGCCATAACAAGTTGTGGACAACACGTATGGAAAAGAATGCAAATATACATGTCAGCAACCAGCGTAGCATGGGCTAGAAATTCAGAAATCCCAATAGGGATTAATTTATGGCAATATGACGTGATAGGACAATGATGCAGGAATATAAAGGAGAGGGCACGTACACGGCATTAAGAGCTCACGGCATAGGTACAGAATAGACTAATATTTAAGAAAATAACAATAATAATAATAATAATAAATAATAATAATAATAAAAAGAAAATAAGGAGAGATAAGACAGATATTAAAGATAGACGGGGGAATAGTACGGAAATACGGGAGAGCAAAGGACATTCCACATATAAACAGAATATACCGGTGGCGCTTAATTACGAAATTAATTAGACACTGCGGATGGGACCGGTCGTAAGACTCCAGCGTATCCGAGAAGATGGCGGGAATTTCATTAAAAAAAAAAGAAAAGAAGAAAAAAAAAACTCTAATTACACATACGTCTATAAAAAGCAACAGAAGCTTGGGACTCCGAGCGGAGAAGGAAGCGCCTGGAGGATTCCGGTAGTTTTAGTGTCTTAGAGCTAGAAGATAGATAAGGGTGCAGCGCCGAACATCCGCATGGACAAAGGCAAGAAAGTTATGGAACAGGATGGGGCCACTCCATGAAAGCGCCGAAGATCTGGAGGTCCCGGCAACGTTCCAGTGCCGTGGAACCCTGAGCTTGAGGAGCTCAACCCATGGTGCATATGTGAGGATAACTGCAAATGCCTGGAAAAAGGGTTGGGGTCGTGTATAAGCTGCGGGCGAGTGCATTGCCTATTCTGTGATCGGGTGCATCACATGCAGACCATGAAAGATATGGGATACATCCTGAAATTGCTGGAAGTGATGGGGGTACTGGCGGACATAGATGATGAAACTAGGAAACAAGATAGGCTGAGGGTTCTCCGATGCTTCAACCGGCTGCAGATGGAAGGGGAAATGCAGAAATCAACCAGTTATCAGCATGACCTGATTGTCACTGACTTTGGTAAGGTATGCATCAATTGCGCTGAAAAAAACCCAACAGAATATCTTTGCAGGGCTCTTATGGCCAGGAATGTAGAAAAAAGGATTATGGGGGAGACATCGGCAACAATGAAGAAGAACTGACCTGGGCCACACAAAAATGGGCATGAAAACGGGTACAGCAGCAGGAATATTTGGTTACAATCCCAGCCGCTGGTTTCCTAATTTTTAACAGCTTTCTTTATGTTTAAACTTCGATTGTAATTAGTCTTAGGATCAGTTTTAGTTCAAACAAAACGGTAGTGCTGGGTGAACAGATACAGATTGCATGATGGGTTATCCATGGGGAAAAAGAGAGGAAATCTAGAAAAAAGGGGAGATACACGAACAGAAGTGATTATAGGACAAAAAGCAGAATTGATACTGCTTTAAATTTTGTAAAAATTTTGTAAGAATGTAAGGTAGGGTTTTGGAAATGAATGGAAGCAATCTTGTTACATATACGGGACAGAAGGGGAAATACACAACATGGACGGGAAGTAAAAATTAGCTCTATGGAATAAAGGGGATACATATAACAATTAGAGGAAATAGGGACGAAAGACAAATAGGATGGATAAAGGATGGCGCAACGATTTAAACGGGTGGCAAACAAAAAAGGAACATACGCATAATAAAGGAATAAAGTAATAAATGAATAAAATATAAATAAGTAAAAATATTAATAGGATGTACGGCATGGTAAAACTGCCGTACAAAAAAAGGGCAAAGTTTTGTCAGTTCAGAGACGGTTGATTGAGTTTAATTACGACGAAGATGCAATATTTGACATAATGTAGCTACAGATATTCTGATGAGTTTTGCTCGTACATTATTGGATCTGTACAAAAGCGAAAAGGGAGACCATATAAGCAAGATGCGTAGCTTATTTAATATGTGTTTGTTCTTGAGGTATTTATTGAGTAAATAAGTGCATTCCCATTAGAAGATTTAGTTGTTGAATAGGATTGATTATTGGCAAATATATTGTTATTATGATGCAAGTGTGGATAGTGTACTTGTCGGGGTTCTACGTTGATATATATATAAGGAAGTGCAATTGACCCAACCCATTGGGGGGCGAGTATAATAGTATAATAGAAGGCAATGCCTATGTCATTCATGTCATAATGAATAAAAGAGGACGTATTTACCATAGGTTAAGTGCATTTTCCGGAAAAAACAGGACTTCGACTACAGCGGAACACTAAAAGATACAGGTAAAGGTAGGATAAATAGAAACTATGTAGTAGAAAGGTATATATGCTACACATGAGTGCAGGTACAGCAATCGCAAAGGAGGAACGAAGACGAATAAACAAGGGAAATAGGAGTAGATGGTGCAAATAGGGGGAGGCAAAGCTATGGGACAGTGAGACGGACGTCTCCGCCATACACCAGGACAGTGTAGGAAATAGCCCACTGACTGGTGCCTACCACTGAGCAACAGACACCAACCTCTCCGGCCCCATAAAATGAAAGTGGAAAAATGGAGGTTGCCAAGTACGGGTTAGTGGGAGACATCTCCCCAACCGTACACCAAGACAGTGAGGATCTAATCCTCCGATTGGTGCACCAAAGTTATACACCCACTACTACAAGGTACAACAAAAAACAAGATATTACATATGTGTGGAAGTCACGAAAATCATGGAAGTGCATACAAATCGGTCGCAATACAAACAGACGCCGATAGAAAGGGGCAGAAACGAGCAACCGTTAACCATAACTGGGACGGGGAAATTTTGAAATTTGAAATTCAAATCATGAAAGGCGGTGAAGGGAAACGCCAGAACGGATAAATAACGGAACATAATATAACAAGCCCACGGAAGAGAGGCAAGATACAGGAAAACACAGAAGAGAGAAAGCGGCGGGAAAAAGGGTTCGGCGAAGCGGTATAACCACAGCAAGGGAGGGAGGAATGGCTAGCCAAGCAGGAGCGGTAGGAGCCAGCAGGCAGGAACTCCAACAGGATCTGCAAGACTTCCTAGCACAGATGGAAGTAAGATTGGAGACCAGGGTGCCGAGGATGGATGCGCTAAATACACTGGCGGGTGCGGTACAACAAAACAAAGAGGCGATAGGGAAAGTGGAGGATCGGGTGCAGGTGGTGGAGGAGACGGGAGTGGAAATTCGGAAGAGGATGGACGAGGTGGAGAAAGAAAAAGCGGAAATCATACAAAGGTTGGTGACATTAGAAAAGAAACAAATAGATCTAGATGCGTGGCAGAGTTTTGATAGGATAAAACCTCACATACTGGAATTCAAGGAACAGGAAAGGATAAAGCATGACGTAAGATTGATAGGGGTTGCCGAAAGGCCTAACGAGGACACGTTCCGTGTCACTGCAGAAATACTGGAGAATGTTTTCCAGGAGCACAGGAATGTGATGGTGAAAGCAGTACGGGCGGGTGCATGGAGAGGAAGGGCGAGGCACATAAATATAACTCTGAGGGACATGGCAGCCAAGGAAAGAATCATCCGCGCAGGGTTCAAACTCAGGAACGGACTCAAAGTACAAGAGGCTCTAACAGCCATGCAAAGACAAGGTTTACACAGGGAGCTGGCAAAAGTCAGAGAATTGAGTCGGGCGAGAATACAAGCAGGGGTAAAAAATGGGAAACTCTATCTCAAAAGAGGACGAGATAATACATCACAGGAACAAACAACGCAAGGAGACGTGATGGATCCACAGGACCTGAAGAAAGATGGGAATCTCGAATCGGAAGCAACGAGGGGACAGGGACAGCAGATACAGATAAGGGAAAGAGTACCATCGGGATCAGTGGACCGGGAAGCAGCCCCCAAGATCCTAACGCAGACACAGCTAGGGTGGGGAAGCGGAAAAGAGGCCGGAAAAGACCTAGACCAAAGCATAACCCCGACAAGGGAGACAGAGGGGGACCAGGGAGCAAGGACGAGGAGACAGGTAAAGAAAGGACACGAACTAGACCACTAGGGGGGCAGGGGGGCACAGAAAGGAAGGAAGAAATAGCGATCTGGTACTGGAACTGCACGGGATATCCTTGGGATGACGGAGAACGCTTACACGCAGCAAGAGACCAGGATATCATATGTCTAGTGGAGACGTGGGAGCACAGAGCTAAGAGGCTACCAGACGAACCAGGATACGCACTGTTCACATGTTGGAGGGAAAAGAACTACAAAGCAGGAAGAGGAAGTGCAAGGCTAGCCTGCTACATTAGGAATAGAAGTGTCAGAAAAGCATGTATTCTAGAAACAGACATTAATAAAAGATATATGCTTATGAATATTGTAATGCTTGACTATAGGAAATTATATTTACTAATAGTGTATTATCCACCTCAATGTGACAAGCTGGAATTACTAGGCATGGGGGAAGTGGTCATGAAACACATGGATAAGGGACCGTTGATCATAGTAGGAGATATCAATGCAAGGACGGGGCAAGAACGAGCACAGAAAGCAGGGATAGACAATGAGGATGGACAGTGGAAACAGACCGGAAGGGAGGACGAATGGCAAAGGAACACAGTAGACGAAGTGGAGGTGACAGCGAGAGGAGAAACCCTGATAGAGGTATGTACAGCTACAGATATGGTTATATGCAATGGTCTAAGAAGGTGGCAAGACTCGGGCCAGTTCACAAGTACAAACGCCCACGGGAACAGTATAGTGGACTATGTGATAGCAAATGAGGAAGCAATAAGGGAAATTGGAAACGTGGAGCTAGGAGAATGGCCGTTAGGAGGAAGGGATAGCCACAGACCCATCACGCTCAAAATAAGTGCGACAAGTGGAAGAACAGAAGAAAGGCAAAGAAGAGGTAAACAGCACAAACTGGTAGTCAAATTCAGAGAAAACAGAGTGGGAGCATTCATAAACACGGTGAAAAAGAAAATGAGAGACAAAGAGTGGGGAGAGGAACTGAAGGACAGAGGGAACGACATGAATGACCTCTTGGAAGAAGCAGCAAAAACAGCATTCGGGAGGAAAGAAAGAGGGAAAAGGGCTATAGCATTTCGAAGGTCAGTATGGTTCGACGAGGCATGCGTGGAACAGAGAAAGAAAGTCAAACAGGCAAGAGGAACTGAGGCATACCAAGAAGAACGGAACAAATATGTGAAAGTACTGAAAAGGAAGAAAGCTCAGGACCTGAAAAGCCACCAATGGGGACTAGCCGAGGACTTGAAAAAACGGCCTAAGAAATTCTGGAACAATATGAAAAAAGGTTCAAAGACGAAAGCAGGTGCACCAACAGGAGAGGAGGGGGGAGAAAAGAAAACAGAAATAGACTGGACAAGATACCTGGAACGTCTATACAAGACAGGGGCTGCACCAATCATGGCTCCAGAAGGTAGGCACAAACCTTCTTTCTCCAAGGAAGAGGTTACATGGGCACTAAACAGGATGGCAAATAACAAAGCACCGGATTTATATGGGCTAACAGCGGAGATGTTGAAAAGTGTACAAACACAGATAGTAGGGATCATAACAGAAATATTCAATGAGGTAATACACTCAGGCCTTCCAGAAAGATGGCAGTTCAATAAGGTAATTCTGCTCCATAAAGAGGGAAACAGAGAAGAACCGAGTAATTATAGGACCATCATGGTCAGTTCAGTATTCGCGAAATGGTTCGGGAAAACACTAGATCAGAAACTGAAGAGTTGGGCAGAAACAGGGAAACTCAGAGCACAAGGCCAGGCTGGTTTCCGACTGGAGTACTCGACTACGGGGACCATCTAGTGACCCTAAGGATAATGATAGATCAGGCAAAGGAGAGCAACAAGAAGATCATATGCTGCTTCGTGGACTTTAAAAAAGCCTTCGACACAGTACCCAGAGATAAGCTCCTACTTAGACTAATAGGACTAAGAGCACCAGATGGGTTAGTAGGATCAATTGCAATGCTATATCAAAAGGTATATGCCAAAATAGAGGGGGAAGGGGAAGCAATAAATTGTGACACAGGAGTAAAGCAAGGATGCCCACTATCACCCACGCTTTTTGGGATATACATAGATGCTCTACAAGAATTTTTCGAGGAGAGAGAGGGAGACAGGGAGGCACCAATGATAGGGAGAACAAAAGTCCCAATAATGCTATATGCGGACGACTTAGGTATGATGGCGACCAAAGCCAAAGGAATGCACAGAATGCTAGGGATACTATAAGAGTTTTGTTTGGAGACAGGATTGACAGTCAACCTAGACAAAACAAAAATAGTGACCTTCGGTACAAAGACGAAGCACAAGCCCTCCAAATACAAGGGACAATACAGGTACTTGGGATATGACACACATGGCGGGGAAAGTGGTCAAAAGGCGGATTACGGAGGCGATAGGCAATTATTACATCATGATGAATTAATCAATACTTGGCCGGATCACCAATTGGGAAATCAAAACATACCTATTTAGCACATTAGTAGCATCGACCTGACTATCGGATGTGAAACATGGGGACCAGGCCTATCGAGAGAAGAAATGGGAAAAACATGAAGGAATCTTGAGGCAATGGCGCGGACGAGAATTCCGGTGAAAGCGGTACATCATTAGCAACAATCATATATGAAAAACGGAAAAAGCCAATGGAGGTGAGAGCATGGGAAAGAACAATCGGTTATCTAATGAAGGACCATGATTATGGGAAAAGAGGACAAACTATCGTCATTGGCAATAGAGGAATCAACAAAACAACACATAGTAAAAGGCAAGGGATGGTTCAACGATGTAGCGAGGTGGGCCCGGCAAACATGGGGATGCAACTAAACCATATTATACAAGCGGATGGATGGGACGAAGAATGGGCCAGACGAGGGGCAATGAGAAGCTGGTTAGCACAACACCACGGGAGGGCCCAAAGCGGAATGGCTATTGGGAACCTTCAATCCGAGGGGACGGATAGGACATATTACATACAAAAGCAACTGCTTTGTGAGTAGAAACAACAGAGGAACGCTGGCTGGGTTTAGAATGGGGAGCCCGCGATCTCGAATTGAGAAAGATAGGTGGAGAAAAATAGAAGCCGAGGCGGAGGCGAATATGTCGGCTATGTGACCGCTGTAAAATAGAAGACGAGGTACATATGGTCAAGGATTGCCCGGGTCCACCTGAGACATAAGGTCCAAATTTAACAAGGTCGGGTGGGATCTCAGGCTCCGGCGATGGACAAAGAAGAGACACTCCGGATGTGGCGAAAGCTATAAAAGAGATGATAATAAGACAGGGGTGCACAAAGAAAGGGCTAATAATCGAGAAGCACTATTGAGGCGAATCGAGAGGCCCCTGAAAAAAACTGATAATACATGCATTGTGTATGGCCAAGAAGGCGACTATAAGCACCATCGCGGGTATTAAAAAGAACAAGAGAAGCCCGCTAGAAGGCTACATAGTCCTATGCATCTGTTTGTTGGCAGCACCCATGCTCTCAGGATGCTACACAAGTCCGGGGGCTTCACGGCCTGAGGGACGTTAATGTATATTCTATTCTATTCTATTCTATTCAAATAGGTCTAACATTTATCACCTATTTGAACATAATAGTTTAGCTTTCAATTATTCATTTGGGTTATGGTTAGAGGCCACCTTTTGTAAGAACCCATGCTTTATTAAAATAGGTCTAATCCCCTATTTGGGTTTCGATTCACAACAAACACTAGACATTACGAACTTCATTGTGAAGGTTTTAAATCAAGTTATTTAGAACCAATAGAGCACAACCAATTAAATGCACGCTAAAGTAAGTTATCAAATATGATGCTTCACTTAAGTCTCAGTGATTCATGGAAAATTAATTTTGTGAGCTTGCCAAGCAAATCATTCAGCTGATCAGCATATTGTTATCCATTAGCGTTGCTCTGTTATAGCTTTTCTCATGGCCTCTTGGTCTTCATGGACATTAAAAAATCTATTCCATTCTATTATGCCCTAATCATAACTGATGTGCTAAGAATTGCCTTGTAGTACAATTATCTAACAAGAATTCATATTTATATATCTGCCATGGAAAAATGCCAATGCAAATGTTAGAGCTTCACACACTTAAATTCAAGTTGTGCATACGTGTAAAACATTTTAAGAATGTTACATCTTTAAGATGAATAGAAAACACAAATTAAAGTGGAGGTGGTGTAATAGCCCTCTTGTTGTGGTATAATACCCAAGTGAAACTTGTTCATGCTTGCCACGAATAGATGTATAGAAAGCTTAAGCAACAACCTCTTGCTAATTCCTCGTTGTTAATTTTTTGGGTTGCCCCTAGGGGGGCAAAGCTCTGCTTATGTGGGGTTTGTGGCATATTCTAAGTATATGCCAATATATACCCAGAATATGCCATAAACTGCTACAAACCTATTATCGGGTGTAAACTAGCGGTCGCACTCGTTGCTGGCAGCGACTCTGGAAACTAGGTAACCGGAATAGATTTCGATGCATTACCTCTGCCTCCTTTTGTGCTTGTTGTAGATTTGTAACTAGCTCCTAAATTTTCTGAACGCTTCATGGCTTTGGCAATGGCAGAAGGGATTCGTCATAGGTCTGTCGTTTGAAGCAGGCTTCATAGTCCTGGCATGCATATCAAGTTGGAGATCGCGGCTGATTTGCTTCCTTTTAGACCTTTTAAAAATAGATGATACAAACCTTCCATTATGTAGCCTGGTGTAGGTAAGTAAGGCTTTTTTCATTTCCTGAGACAATAATATATGCATAGGCTATTGTCTTAGCCACCAGAACACAAAGGGGGAAGACTAATAGTATGTGTGTAGGCTATCGTTTAAGCCACCAGAACACGAAGGGCTCTTCATAAGACATCCCTTAGATCCCTGCTTCTTCATCTGACTGTAGAACTATAAGCAGCTATAAGAATTATCCATTCAATTCATGTTAACAGAGGCGTCTTACTGCAAATAGAATCAAGTTTCATGTCTTTCTCATTGTTAATATGACAAAACCATCTTGTTAATATAAGGTTAAGTTCATTGCCTTTTAATAGTTGGCAAGATCGTGTTAAATATGAGAAGTTCACAATTAAGCGCCTGGTATGAATGGACATATGATTGTAACAATATAAAGGTATAGAGAGCAAAGAAGAAGTTGGCTAGCAAAGTTGTGTGGATCTTATTGTCTATGAGGATGTTGTATAACAGTTAATAAATATAGAAGACTGCATGGATATGGTAGTAAATTCATTGGTTTCACCCATAGGGAGGCAAGGGACAAGTCTCAGGGAACCATGGCTTCAATGCCTCCGTCTCAGGTATGTTGATTCTAGTTGATTGTTTGGAAGAGATGTTTTTCTAAAGATACAAACCAAGCCTTGTCTTTTTTGGTTTCAACTTATTCCAAAGGGAGGATGTTCTAATTAAAAACTGCCACTGTTCTATCCAGTCCAATAATGCTGTTGAATTTTATGATAAGAGAGTGTAAGTGGGCTCATGCTAAGATTATCGGAAGCAGTATTGAAAGAAGCACTTATATTGGAATCTTGTGGTTAGAAATTACGCTAATTGTGGTGCTTTGAAGGAGGCAGAAACTGTGTTTAACAAAATTCTGCAGAATTTTTTTTTTCTTGGACTGCCATAATTCCAGCATATGTGCAAATGTTCCAGATAAGTAAGGTATTTGAACTTTACTTTAAAATGGTGCAACGGGGCATAAACCCAGATAAATGATCTTTATTATGATTTTGCAAGCATGGACACAGCTGAAACTAAGTTAATCCATTCATGCATTCTGGAATGCAAATATGCTGGGGAAACTTTTTGTGGCATCTGCCCTTATTAATGTCTATGGAAGGTGTGGAAGTTCAGAGAATGTCAATCTTTTGCTTCACATAATGTATGGAAGGGACTTCAAAGCTTGGGTCACTGTAATGCAAGCACACACTGAACAAGGTTACGATAAGGAAGCATTACATCTTTTTCATCTGTTGCACTCCACTAATACCAAATTAAATGTTGTCAGTTTCACTGTTATTTTGGATGCCTGTATTGAATCTAGCATTTGGGCATCAGACATTTCTATGCAAAATGCATTGATTGACATGTATGACAAGTGTGGCAATTTGGAGGAGGCTGTTATTGTGTTTGATAACATGACTGTCCGCGATCTAGTATCATGGAATACTATAATTTCAGCACATACATGGAATTGTGGTGGGAGGGAGGCCCTTCTTCTATTATGGAAAATGCTATTAAGTTCTTAGCAATCTTATTTAATTTATAATATGGAGTTCTTCCTTCATGTCCTCAACTAAATTGACATGCAAAACCATTAACAATTTCTAGGTCCTTTTGCATTGTCTATTACCCTCTAAGTTTTTTTTTTTTTTTTTTTTTTTTTTTTTTTGAAGAACGACAAACTTTATTGAAACACCAAGCCAAAAGCCAGATACAAATGCAGAGGCGGGAATAAAAATTCAGAGGATAATCATGATCCACTGAATAGAACCACCAGCCTATGCATTAGACAACACACTCAAATAAGACTCAAATATTAACTGTCGCTTGGCAGGAGCAAGCGAAGAACAATGGTAGGCCTTAGCGATTCTAGCTTGTGCGTCCTGGAAGACTACTGCAAGGGGAATATCCAAACCCTGAAAGATACACAATCTTCTGCGCTTCCATTAATATGTTAAATGCTTTCAGCATGTTGTTAAATTTCCTGATGGTTTGTACCCAAAATTAATTGACGCCAACCAACTTAAACACACATATTAGAAATGGGATTAATACATTAGCAAAGCACTTAAACGCGCATATTCGAAACGAGATTGTTATATTACCAAAGCACGAATTGTTTCTTTTTTACCATTGGGTATTTCTTAATATTTGTGTGCATTCACTAAGAAAATAAAAGTATGTATTCATACAGGCTGTGTACAATTTCATTACTAATATAACTACACAAAGCGTTATTCATGAATGGCTAATATGTTTTAGACATAACATAATCTTGTCAATCACAATTGGTCTAGGCACTGAGCTTCGCAAGCCCCTTCTTGGTCCATGTAAAATTCATAACAAAATTCCTTGTTCAAACCATTAATAAGCCCCGACATAAGAAATGACCCAACAAGAACCATTAAAACGAAAAGACAACAAGAAACATTCTCGGGCCACCCTCCGTGCGCAGCACCTTGTTTATATACATTATTTTGTATTATGTAATCAATTTTTTATTGTATTCTTTTACTCCGTAGAGATACTCATTCCCTCCCCTCCCTCCCCTTCCCCCCCCTCTTCTCTCTCTCTCTCTCTCTCTCTCTCTCTCTCTCTCTCTCTCTCTCTCTCTCTCTCTCTCTCTCTCTCTCTCTCTCTCTCTCTCTCTCTCTCTCTCTCTCTCTCTCTCTCTCTCTCTCTCTCTCTCTCTCTCTCTCTCTCTCTCTCTCTCTCTCTCTCTCTCTCTCTCTCTCTCTCTCTCTCAAATTTAATTTATTTGCAATTGACACCTGTGACAACGAACCATGGGTGCAATTAAAAATCACTCATGATGCGTGACAATTGCAAATACATGTAGTATAAAAGTTAATTGGTGACGCGCGGCAAACAATTAAATTTTTGTCTGGCGTCCGCGAATATTGCATTAGCAACTGTGACAGAATACAATTTTGTAACATGTTACAAGTAGTTCTTCGTTGGTAACGCATCACAAATCACCTTTTGTGACACAAATGAAAAAATACTAATTAATGTATTCTCCGTTACAAAAAACGTTACAAACTATATTATATTCTATTAGTGATTGGCTCTATGGTTAGAATTGCAACTAAGTTTTTTTTTTTGAAGGACGACAAACTTTATTGAAACTCCAAGCCAAAAGCAAAATACAAATGCAGAGGCGGGAATAAAGTCTCAGAGGATAATCATGATCCACTGAGTAGAACCACCAGCCTATGCATAAGACAACACACTCAAATAAGACTCAAATATCAACTGTCGCTTGGCAGGAGCAAGCGAAGAGCAATGGTAAGCCTTAGCAATTCTAGCTTGTGCATCCTGGAGGACAATTGCAGGAGGAATATCCAAACCCTAAAAGATAGACAGTCTTCTGCGCTTCCAGATGGACCACAACAACCATCCTGATGCTAAATGAAATGCTTGGCTCCGCAACTTATTCCAAGTATCCGGATAGATAGCCATAAGCATTTGCTTACTCGTCAATGTCACATGAAAAAGAGAAAGCAGCCAAGACCAAACAGGCTGGAGATGAACACAAAAAAAGAAACAATGCTCAATGGTCTCGTCCCTTTGCTTGCACAGTGGGCAGAGTGCTGACACTCGAGGATCAAATCTGTGGACAAGCACGTTCACACGAGGGCATCTGTGAAGAATCTGCCACCAAAGCATAGCCATCTTAGGATGGAGTAGTTTATCCCAAGCCCAAGTCCACATACGTCTCCAATTAGGAGGTGAAAGCTAAAGGGACCACCTAGTGGATGGCGGAAGGATATCACTATTGACAAGCAGCCTATACATAGAATTCACAAGCCTATGCTCATGAATACTCTGGTGGGAAACCCACATGCACCCTTCAATAGCCTCTGGAGCAACCAACGGCAGAGTACTAGCAACCTTTTGCCAAATAGGTCTGTCCCATCGAGACAATGAGAATTTTGTTTGAAAGATTTGCCATGTCGCTAACTAGCCAGAATCATACCATGCCGCAACTGTCAAGATTCCTGCTAACCTCCAACGCCGTTGAGTTAATGGATGAACCGAGGCACAAAGTGGAAGATTATTTTCCACAGGTATCCACCAACAAGGGGCACTCAGCTGATGACATGCAACAAGATCAATCCGAAATAGGGTCCTTATTGTCTCCCATGACTCCGGCAAACCTTTCAAAAAAAGGAGGCATTAGGAAAAGGGCATAGCTGATAAAAGAGACTCCAAGGAAGCAGCGGTTTTAATGTAGCTTTCCCAAAAGGAACACAATGTGCAAGTGACTGCTTCACCAATCGCACTCCAGGTGAGTCAACCATATCCTTAAGGATCCTCAAATCCTCAAATGGAAGTCTGTCATACCTAAACCACCTGCAAATTTTGGCTTGGTGCATTTGGACCATGCAACCTTGACCACAACATGCTCCTCAGTCCCACCCCAAATAAAGTTACGGACAATCGTAACAATCACCTGAATTTTTGGTGAGAAGCCCGGAAGAGGCGAGGCCATATAGACATGGGAATTACTTAGAACATGCTTAGCAACAGTTATTCGCACTGGCAGAGAGAGCTTAGCAGTATTCCACCAAAACAAATGCTTACGCAACCCTTCAATGATAATATCCCAAGCATCAGAGGTAGAAATATGAATACCCACAGGTATACCAAGAAGTTTAGTAGCCTTCCCATGAGGAAGCACCTTCCAAGGAAAATCTGCAACACAAGAAGGCACAACCCCATCAAGCGTCCATAATGCAAAACACTTAGGCCAACCAACAAGAACTCCAGATGCTAAAGAAAAAGTATCAAGAAGAAGCTTTGCATTACGAAGAGATTATGCTGTATCGACAACAAGAAAGAGGAACGTGTCATCGACATCTTGGTTACAAATTTCACGTGAACCATCCTCCATACTCAACCCACACTATCCCATCACATGGCCTTAGCAAATAGGCTGTGAGGGACCTCGGCTACTATTGTGAACAAAAGTGGAGCTAATGGGCAACCTTAGCGAACACCTGCGCCAACCAGAAAAAGCGATTGGAGGTTCCCCACGAAACAACCTGATGGGCCGTCTTGCGAGATATGGAGCTTCATAATATCAGCGGTGAGCTGGCGACCAAAGCCCAATGTTAAGAGGCTTTTTCCAAAAATCTGATTTAAGATAGACTATCTGGCCCTGACCTTTCAATCGGCCCAATACATACCCTCATAAGCGGTATTAACATTGTCTAAAATGCTCCTCCTTGGCAAGAATCCAGTTTGAGTAGGATTGCAACTAAGTTGCTCTTAGAGGGATGGAACACAAAAAAAAAGCGAACGTGGAATTCCATCAAACGGATTCCCCGTTACTTGGAATCCCTACATCCAAGGCATAATTATCTTGAGCCAATCAAACAAGAGTTTTTGCAACTTAACATTTTACTCGTAATGCTCTTGGCTTTTTAAATTTAGAAAAGACCATGCTCAAAATATTCCTTTTAAATTGAACAACAGTTACACTCAATGGATGTCCCAAGTAGGTTTCCCAATGAGTTTCATTTTTTTTCTTTTTTTTTAGCATGCCAGCCTAACCAAGCCTACAACCTTCCTTGCAAACCACAAGGCATTTTAACAGATGAGCAAAATGTCATACACGCATCCTTAAAACATGCCCCATTTGGAATACACGTAGTGTCTAGAGCACCAAGTTTTGGAAAACATACTAGATCACGTACCAGCATTCCCTTTTAATGATTTGCTACTTGTTGCATTGGATTGTGACCATTGCAGTTCATGGCTAGATTCAAGATGAAAGATGCGTTAGATTTATATCTTTAATTGAAAAACACATGGATCTTTATTGTGTCCAGCCAGAACTAAGCAGTTTATTTTCAACATTCTCAATGATATACTTCATACATTAAATTTGATGGTGCCTAGGGCTGATAGGCTCCTTACCATCATTCTCCTTTCCGTCAAGGTACTCCGCCATAACTATGATTCTTAATAGAGTTGTTTCTCTTTTCCCGCATTTTTGGGTTCTAGCCAAACCCGCCTTTTTTATATTTTGATGGTGTTGTGGTGTTTATTCTCAAGCCTACTGCAAAACTGCACAATCAAATTCGAATTGCAAACAAATTGGCCTCTTCAACAGTGCATTTCTATCATAGATCTGGCAAAATATTTTTAACTTCTCTGGGTGAATCTACACTGCACAAACTTTATTTTCTTTGGCATCTGGCATGCCTTTTTGCTAGTTTTTTTTTGCTTTTTTGTCAAAATCTTTGTGGCCGTTGAACAAGTTTTTTTTTTTTTGGTGCATGGGCGACCGAATTTGCATGCCATACAGTTTTGGCATGTCTGAAACCCATATTTCGCATCTACACTTGGCAGAATCGCCCTGTCTTTTGGAGTGGAGTGTAGCAGCCATCGGCTTTTGCGATCGGAAGCCATCGGCTATGGAAGTATGGCTATGGAGCAGGTCTGGGAACAAAGCTTTTTTTCCTGTTTTAACTTTGTTTTGGGAACAGGGCTTCTGATGAACAGATTTGTGTGCCGCTTCTCTGTATTGCAGACTGGTTTTATTGTTGCTAAAATACAGAGGAGTACGATCCTCCATTTGCACTACTTATGCAATTTTTCTGACCCTGTTTCTTGCAATATTTGGATTCAATTTTGAGGAATACATGAGTAGTTTATATTGCACTGATTTGCGTATGGCCATAGCTTTTTGTTGGGATTCAATGGTTGAGTCAATCAGCGGTCGTTGTGTCCCCCTTTTTTTTAAGGCCGATTACAGGCTAAAGAAAAATAAATTCTCATTTTCAAAAGCATGCCATTTATATTATAGTGCATCATTTTGACATATGAATTTCAGTGAGTTATGTGTCAAACCAAGATTTCAATAAGTTGATGTGCCAATCCAGGATAGATGCATTGTCCCAATGCTAATATAGCATTTACACGTTGAACAATTTCTCGGCATTGCCAGCGCTTGAGAAAAAAAGCTTGAATGGTACAACATTGGCAAAATCATGGCTCAAGAAAATTAAATCCTCATTTTCAAAGCATGCCATATATGTTATAGTGCATCATTTTGACATTTAACATTGCAGCATTACACATTTGACAACAAATTAAAGTAAATTATTTGTCAATCCAGGATAGATGCAATGTCCCAATGCTAATATGGCATTTACACATTGAACAATTTCGTGGCATTGCCAACATGCAGAGAAAAAGCTTAAATGGTACAAACATTGGCAAAACCATAGCCCATCAAGGAAAGTAACAAGACATTCCAATGCGGCAATGATCTTGAAGTACATAATGAAAAAGCTGTACAAAAGTGGCATGTATATACTGTAATGGCGAATGCAGAGGCGAAATAGACATATCAAATTGTTCTAGAGAGCTATAAAAATGGAGATGCAAGATGCAACTGCTTTGGGCATGCCAAAGGTCTAGATAGAAAAAACATTCTGCATTAAATTAACAGCTCTTAAGCATTGAATCTCATGGTACCGGTTTAGAGTAGTGTGCAGTGTAGTTAGAGCCGTAACTATATATGCCAATAATGTATTTTTCTGAATGTATAATTTTATCAATCCTATTGGTCTAATGTCATTTGAACACTTTTTTTTAAGTATGTATTATATGTACTGTACGTATTAATACATTATGTGCGATATTAATAAAACAAGAGCTCAATTTGATCTGTCAACTTATAGTAATGTGAGGAAGATATGGGACGTATGTAAACGTAATACGGGTACGTAAACAACACTGAGCACTGAACTATACGAATAAAATGGGTTGAGTTTTCTAATCATGTACTACTGGAATATATGGGTAGCTGAGAATGGTATATAGATATCAATGGGACAATACAAAGCTAAAGATTCCCTCTATTGGGACAATCGAAGGTTGAAGATTCACAAGTGAAAACCATACATGAGAATATGCATCTGAACGTAAGGATGAAATGCTCAACTCATGGCTTTGAGTTTATGCTTCATTTCAACACCATATGCTTTGAAGCGATAAGCTTGTACCTGATCGATGAAGGATCAATAAAATACAATGGTTAGTTAGTGGACCATAGCAACTGGTGGGAGCGATGCTCAAGCGGATGCAAAAATATGGAGCAAAATCGTGGATGTGGGGAAAGAAGGCCCGACTCCTCAATACTCTAATAAAATGTTATGCCACACTTGATAAACAAATGACTCTATCGCAACTTAGGCGATGTTTCTAGGCCCGAATCTGTTGTGCCTTGCACTCCATAATCAAACTACTGTATTGCAGCTAGTGTAATTGGATTCTTACAACCCAGAGTGAAGTTTTCACAATGAATAAAGCACCACGTTTATGCCTTATTCCATACGAAAATCTCATTAAACATACAGGTATTAAAGGGCAAGCAACAATGTAATTGCAAGGAGGACTATATAAGATACTTACCTTACCCTCATAGACACACTATTTTTTAAATTGCAGACGACAATCTGATTCCAAGAAGATTGAAATTGCATACTGGATTTGAATATAAGCCACTTGATTGTTGCTACCAAATGGACCCTCCAAAAACATAATATGTATAAATAAACCATCTGTAGAAGTCCAAGAGTAATGAAATGTTGTAGCCTCTATGCAATCCTTGCCCCTTTTGAGCCCAAGACATCCGACTTAGATGAAAATCATGATTTCCAAGAACAACTCTAAATTGTGTCCAGAAATCTATACCATCTACATCTGAAACAGAGTATACCTTTCTACAATAAAAGGTCCATAAGATTTTGTTAAAGATGTGATAGCGAGAAGCAGGAGGCAGGCAAACGAGGAAGGGGCGGTCGTCAAGGTGGCTTGGTGGAAATGCGTGTGTCCCAAAGCCGCGGGTGGACTTGGCTTCTTGGACCTTTCGCTTCATAGTAAGGTCCTCTTGTCCAAGTTCGTCTTTGCAATTCTTGAGAATGCGCTCGACTCTCCAGGCATGGTCCTGCTTCATCAATCGCTAGCTCATTCCATAGTTTTCCGCAAGCCGTCCGTGCCTGCACAGCTTCCGTGGGCATTATTCGCAGATATCAGGCCCTATGCTCATGCCTCTCCCTTTTTGAAGGGGCTCCTCCGGAGACTACAGAACACGTCATACATTTGTTTCGCGATTGACGCTGCCAGTTGCATTCAGTTAGAAGCATCACCATGGTGGATCCCACTCGGACCAGGTGCATCACCGGTGGTGCTGGTGGCATCCGTCGACCCCCGAGTCCAGCGCAGATGGGCACAACATGGGATCTTGACGGGTGGGGAGTGGTATGTTGATGGCGGTTGGCACCACAGCGGCACTTTTAAGCCCGAGGTTTGGACTTGAGGAGCGGGATTAAGCTATCACGGCGTGGCTAACAGCTTCTGCCGCTACACCCCCCGCAGGCATCAGGACGAGTATGGAGGTGTCATCCAAAAGTTGATCCCGCAAATTTTGTTAAGTCCTGTTATGAGCTGTTGGCAATTCAGGATGAGCTGCCTCCTTCGGACGGCTGGAGTCTCCAGGTGCCCGGGGATGACTGGGGCAACATCTGGAGATGGGTTTGGAACCCAATTGCGCCCCCCAAGATTCGGGTGTTGCTCTGGCAGATAGTGCACCGATCCCTGAGGGTCAACACACGGGTTCCACGGGGTCAATCCAGCGGATCGGCGACACATTGCCCAATGTGTGGCGCCAGTGTGGAGACTCTAGAGCATTGTATGTTTCTTTGCGCAGACATCCAGCTGGCATGGCAGTGGGTCCAGCGTCTATTTCATGCCCCGCTCCATAGCCAGGAGGTTCTTTTGGGGGTGTATCCTAGCGGGTGGTCCCAGCCCCAGAGTCTGGCCTTCCATTTGTGTAAAGCCTGGTTGCTATGGCTCATTTGGAGGCGACGACGCATGAAGGTGTTTAGGAATGAGGAGATGCAGCCTGGGGTTTTGGTCCCGCAGCTAAGATATAAATTATATCTTTCTTATCTAGCGTCCCCTCGGAAAAAGCGCGGTTCAAAGGGCGTGATGCAGGAAAGAACCCTTCTCATTGTAGACAGTATTGGTAGGTTTGTGTCATGAGTCGTAGGTAGGCACATGACATGTGGGCTCTCCCCCCAGGGTGGGCGGGAGTACCCTAGTATCGCTCATCTTGTAATCCTATTGTTTAAATTCGGTTTTTCCGGCAAGTGGAAAACTTTTTAGATTTTTTTCCTAAGTTAATTTCCTAAGGTTGTGGTGTTTTTCTTTACCGATAAAAATTTCCGATTCTTCAAAAATCGGCCATGTCCACTGAGTATGATTTTAAAATGCAAAATCTGGAGGCGGTGCATGCATGTTTGTTGTATTTGATGGGAGACGCGTAGGATGCACCAAAAATGTTTCGCCTGATTGCAAATTTGATATGGCAGGGATCGGGAAGGAGAATTTTCGTGCAACCCATCGAACTCAGGCATCTGGATTCTTTTGTGGTAGACCAAGTATGGCTCGCCCCCAGACTGCCATTTTAATTATCCAACATGTAGTTTTGTATTCAATTGGGGCTCGCTCCGGACTGCAATGATTGCTTGAGCTTGGTGGAATTGTTGTAGTATACTGCTGGCGAGCAAACATGTAAGAGATCTGATTACTTCCATTTCTTTCTTAAAACCACCGATGTCTATGCTTTTTTAGGTTTTGAAGGTTCGTTTGTGGACGAAAGTTTCCAGTCTGGGAGCCCCGTTAATGGCAGAGGTACGTGGCTTGCTAAAAATCTGAGATACTTGAGAACAGGTTTGTTTCTTCCTGTTGCAACAAACCAATTGCAATACGTTTCTTCCCTGTTATTCTTTTGTTGCCTCTTGGTTAATGATTATTATGCATTTACTGAGGCCAGACATAAAGCATGTCTTTGCACATGCGAGAACAAAATGGGAAAAGCTTATACCATATCAATCTTGGCTCTCTTAAAATTTTCTTCCTTTTATTGCTCTTTTGGCAAACTATTGCTTTCAGGAAAAGCAGATATATCTCTTCTTTGCCTTTTCAAGGTGCTTTAATATCCGACTATGGTTAGGTTTGCACTCACGACAATGACTAGCTATTGCAACCATGTTTTGATATGTGCATCCTTGGGTGCAGGGCATCAATGTTATTCAGACTCTTAGGAATAGGTTAAATCCGATAGAAGATTGATGGTTTTATTCAGCTTTTGCAAGCGAGAAGGGGCCGGCGGGCTTTGCAAAAGGAGGAAGGGGTTTATTATCAGCGGGCGGTCTCTCACATGAAGGACACATGGTTAAGTTAGCGGCGAGGCAAAGGCATGTAAAAATCACGAGAAATCACGCATCTTTGGAGGCACCTTAATGGCCCTCGGCTCCTGCGGCTCCTTACGCGACCTTCTATTTTCTTCCGTTAATGTCTACATGACACCTTTTTAAAATCTACGCCATCCATTTACATGCGTTTCGGCTTAGTCCTATACAAATTAATCACTCAATCAGCCCAAATATAAGATACATAATGGAGTCTAATTTCACCATGGCATACTCTTATATGCATTCGTCTTTCAATTGCTAGGTATGGAGGCAAAACTATATGCGCACCTTATGTTTAAGTCTAGCTGATTCCTTACAGTTCAATAGAGTTGGTGTCTGTTTCTATGAAGTTTAATCTCGACTTAACTTGTTTTTACGCAATCTCAACTTGCTCTTTTAAAAGCTTTGACACATTACGGGGAAATAGGCATGTATATGAAGTTCTTCTATAGTCTAATAGGACTACATGAGTTTTACATGTGGTACGCATAAGGTGTTTATTTGGGACCGATTGTCATATATTGCTCCCACATAAGGCTTCACATTTGCAGGTGGATTGATTACCTAAATTGTGGCTTCCAGAAATAATCATGCAACCAGCAAAGTGTGAGGTCTGGCTGATACTTTTGCTTTTGTTTGCAGGAAACAGTAGCATGTGAATAGTCAAAAGCTTTTAATATTTGTTGTTTACAAGCTGTTTTTGCATTTCATGTATAGTCTTCTTAAAGTATATCATGGAACCTCTAGAATTAACATCATTACGGCCACTATTTGCCTTTGATACTTCAAATTTGATAGGGAGTTAATAATATTCTCTAACTTACAGTTCTGAGGGGCGAGCTCCTTGACTACATTGAAGATGAGGCACCCATCTTATTTGCATGTCGCGATCGTTCTAAAAAGCAAACTCCTGTCTCTATTCTAAATAAATGATAATGGCCTTCATTCCTTGGTAATAAATAATCTCATACCAACATATAGGGCATCTTAATTTTAGAATAGGCGGTTTTTCTAAATTTTGTTTGCATCACGGTGTGGACTCACTTTATTGATAAAATTTTGTTTGCATCCGGTGTGGACTCACTTTATTGCTCACTTTATTCATTAAGGAGCATTTAGTTGTAATGTTTCTTTGAGCAATTGCACCCAGTCCATGTCTCTAGATAAGCGACTCAACTCTCGTCCTTTGCTTTACATTTTATGCAATTAAAAGCTTAAACTTACCTTGCCATGGGAAATTTTATTCTCACGGTTCATGAAGAGTTCTTGTTTAGGAGATTGCATTGTCGGGGCTAGCGTTTGCTCTTCGTCTTGGTTTCACCTTATTAGAAAATAGCAAATTTGTTCGGAAGGTTGTAAGTGGATCATGTCCGCTTATGTTTTATTCTACATCATGTCCGGGTCTAACACTCTCTCTAATTTATTGATTGCGAGGCTTATTGGCACCGAGGACAACTTGCTTAAAAATACTATAAGTTGGATTGCGATAAGTATGCCTTTTATTACGGTTGCATGTCATAGAGACCAATTACTCTTTTTCTTTACGGTGTTACGCCTTGAAGACTCAAAATGGACCATCCATGGGAAGTTTTTAAAATGTATCATCACAGCGGTGAAAATGTCATATCTCAGGCACAGCAAACACGAGTTCTCATGCACAATTTCTCTTCTTGTTTTGATAGCTCAGTTTGCAAGAACTCATATGGGACCAACTTATTTGATGGCCGTAAAGACAACATATGAGAGGAGCATTATGAGTACATATGCATCTGTTACCGAGGAAGGCCTAGCATTCAGCCACTACTATAACATTTATACAAATATTTTGCCGGCATGTATTACTGCGAGGAGGCTATCGAGGATGTATTACTGCCGAGGCTATCGAGGATGGCGGGGATGGAATAGGACTTGATAGAACATGCGGAATATAATATTTATGCCGCGAGGTTATCGTTGATGCCAAGATGGAATAGGACATGATATAACTAACATTCCTATCTTTGGTAAGTTCCATTTCTTGATCTTATTTTTTAAGCTTTGTAGATCTAATGATTCTCTTTTTTACGCCATGTACTACACATTGAAGAAACTTGGACAGCTATGTATACAGAGCACTGTAAAATTTGTATTGTTCCCAATTTTTTTTCGAAAAAACATGATTCAGGTGGTGTTGTAGTGACACACATTTTGCTGTGTAATTATGTACCTTCATATCTTCACTTTGTGGCATCAGAACTTGGGTGTATGATTTCCACTTTTCTGAGGACCATGGTGCCCGACTATCTATTTCAAAAGACCATTGTTGTGATGCCAATTAAATGTTAGCATGTTTTAGAAGGCCATGATGCTAGCTATTCATTTTAGAAGGCATTTGTGATGTCAACTAAATATTTTCTTCCTTATAGTAGCAAACCATCAATATAGGCATTCAACAGATGCATTTGGAGGTTTTAGCAAGTTGTCTGTAGCTATTCTTGACTCATTCTCTCATATGCAGAGATAGCATTATTATTGGTATTCGTTTCTGAACAGGAGTAATTATGGCCCACTGTATTGTTCACATATACTCAACCCCAATATCTTTGGTAAGCGATGTATTTGAACTCATGGTCCCTCAAGATCACGATTTTCATTGGCGAGATTGGGCTTGGGGGTGAAGCTACTAGCGATGTATGGGTGCTTTGACTCTATTTAATTTCTTTCAGAAGTTGCTGACTTGAAAGTTTTTCTCTTAGGTTGGAGAGCTACAGAAGCGTATCAATGAGGCCCTTAAACTAGGATTCAAGACGTGCATTGTCCCACAAACGGCAAAGAAAGATATTGATTATGGAAGCAATGAAGTTGTTGGTTGTGGTAATGTCGTTGGCGTGTAAGCAAATATTTCCAAGTAAAGTATGTGGCCATGAACACAAATTACGAGATTAGAAAAGATAACCCAAAGGAGTCCCGGTGAGGAGTTTAAGGACACTTGAAAGGTGTCTTGAGGCTGAGTCAATCACATGAAAGCATATCAAAACTCGCACAATCCATTCAGTGATAACACAGACCATTTGCTGCAAACCAGTTCAAAAATGTTTAGATGAAAACTTATAGATTATAGGGTATACATGTAAAATGTGAAACCTAGAATAACATTTTCTAGGTCAGGGCACGTTCGAATTCTATTTCATAATTTCTAACTAATTCATTCTCTCTCTGCTTTTGAATTTTATGGAGCATTCTTGGTTCTTTAAACATCTGGTGTCGTGCGATTATCTGATCGCTGCAATCTCCATCGTTCAATCAGCATCTTGGTAGGGGAGGTTATTTCTGATAATCCATCGCTCCTGAGTGATTATCAACTCCACGGTTGAGATTGAGGAAGTTATCATATCTATGGTGATAATCGCCTCCACCAGATGTTTAAGGGAGGCCAACCCTCCCCTCTCGATGATTATGGCAGATAACCCTCGATCTCGGCCTGCCGGCCTCGAGGGTTATCTGCCATAATCATCTCGAGAGGAGGGTTATCCTCCTCTTAAGGCCACAAATGAATTGGGGAACCTGGGAATTCTAAAATGAAAAGCCTCAGAAGTTGCAGATGACTTTGAATACTTTTTTTAAAGCGTTTAGAAATTCTAAGCTACAATTCCACCACTTGCCTAATTGTGATGTCCCTTATAGAATTAAAATGCTAATATAAAATGTAAATCATTGTTTTATTCCTAAAGCAGTAGAATGCCTATCATAGTGTCTTTATTTCCTAGACCAAATACAAACATCAAGTAGTGAATTTGACCCACACCACAATTGCTAGGAAGTGATTGATACCCATGGTATATCCTGATCCACAACATGTGCTATCCATTGTATATCCTAACCCACGTCGTCTTGATATAACTTAAAAGATAGCTACATCTGCATGCCATTTCACACCATACAGAACATCATGCCACCTTTTGAATAATTATAAACCACATCACCCATAAGAGTTACCTGTCAAACAAGGTGCAATTGGGTTCAACGCAACTTAATAACCTACATAACAATTACTTTACATGCCAAAAAAGTTGCAATTCTCCTATCTGACATTAGAATAATATATTACCCATTGAAAAAATTTTCTCAATGCATATTTTAAATGATGAGAACACGTATAATACAAAGTCATATTCCCATTGAATGGTTAAAACATCTGAGGTTTTGAAATAATGGTGAAAATTTTTAAATGCTACTTTTGCAGATATAATTGAAATAGAATACCATTATTGTCCTATTGGGACAATTCAATACATCAATTGCTATATGTATTATGTCAACAACCTTATTGTTGTATAGTAGAACAGTACTTATGCCCGGCAACGCCGGGCACCCATTACTAGTGTTAATTAATTTGCAAAAAAAAAAAAAAAATGCCTTGTCTTCTACATCACCAAATAATCCACAATAACTATATATTGATGCAACTCTTACGTACTTTTGTTGCCTTTGCTTGTAACATGCATTTTTTCACGCCATTGGTAAAATAGTGCCTTGTTACGTAACAAACAACGTGTTGTTACCAAATAATTGTTGTAAGCCTTAAGGTCCAGTGACTAACAATTGCAACCCATCCTAGAGATGGAATAAATGTGTGGCCTCCTCTTGAGCTAGCAGTAGTTATGCGCACCCTAGTCATTTCTGTGCAGGATGTGGAACCACACAACACTTACCCTGTAAATTGTTGTACATGCCATAGTCTCCATAGGAAAGGGATGTTTGTAATGCCAAGAATACACCTTTTCATGGAGCACTCGACCAATAATCTTTAGGGTTTGTTTTGTGTAACTCGTTCAAAGCCTTTTGCCAGTTGTTGACAGGCTCTCTACGTCAAAGAGATGGCTATAATAACCCGATGCATATGTTGCATCTCACCTCAACTTGTCCGCATTATGCGGCCAATAGCGAGTAGTTTAGAACTAAATTTGTTGTTCTACTTGAGTAACAATCTGCAAAATGGACAAAAAAACTGAGCAATATATCTAATCTTTAAAAAATTCTAACACATGCAGGAACATTAGCAGTCTAAAACAATCTCAGTTGAAGCTTTGGAAACATTAAGCAATTTAGAACAATGCCGTTTTGAAGCTAAGCAAACTCAAAGTGGACATGATGGCTTATTGCACGTAGATAACACAATTAGCATACTATTGCTTCTCAGCAATCATTACCTCGCAAAAAAGCGATATAGATTTTTATACGATAATAGAAGCTTCATTCCAATACTCTACATATTCCAAATTCACATCAAAATATATGTTCCATAGTCATCATCTCTATTTCATCAATCCTAAAAGATACCAAACTCATTCCTCTTATATTAAAAACATATAAAAGGACTTATCAAAATATGGAAATAGAAAAAACATGCCTCTTTTATTGTGACCCATAAACTTACACAAAATGGAGGAGAGTAATTTAAAAAGGAAGGAACCGATTTGGATTTTCTCAAGGAACAACATAAGCGACTTTCCTTTTTTTTTTTTTTTTTTTTTCCGGAAATATACAAATACGTCATAAGTTAAAAACTTTAGCAAATGTAGTTAAGAAAATTTATCAAATACAATTTTGGTGAAATTGGTTGAAAATCTTCCTCTGCGGCCTCAATTATGCATGTAATTTCTAGACTAAGCTTAGGTGTTGGAGCATGTGCTATGGATGTGAATGCACTTTCTTGTAAAGCGAGAACAAATAACATTATGAATACACCTCATCTAGGGAATGTAATAGCTCAAATGGTTGTAGAATACGATTAAGGGTGTATATCTTAAGGGTGTATATCTTATTTTCCAGAGGCAAAGTCTGATATGAAATGATTTCAAAATTAGCAAAGGGAAATATCAATGGATTGAAGGATACAACAAAGTACATAAAGTCTTTGTAGCAACAACTCAAGAACAATCAAAGACCCAAAACATGTAGAAAACCTTAAAAGATTGTAATCAAAATTACATATTGTGTATTCTTTGTTGGGCTCCTTATTGAATGCCCTCAAACTATGCATGAAATAATAAATAAGAACAAAATTACAAAGGCTTGAGGAAGAGGAGAAAAACACACCATTTTATCACACAAAGCGTACAATAGTCGCGGTGCACATCCGTTCTCGTTAGTTCAAATTCAAAATATTAACACTTTCAAGTGAACTACAATAAGAAAGCAAAATATTACCTCTTTGCATGGGCCCATTTTTCTCATTATAGAACATATTTTCATCAAACAAGCTGCTTTAATGGCCAAAGTAATAGATTTAGCGAGGCAACAAAGTATGGGCAAGAAGAAGAAAGGTAAAAATCTAAATTAACGGAAGGGAGCGGAGATGATTCTTGGCGCTAACATTCCCGCTTGCTGACTAGAGGCGATCGTGAGAGAGGGACCCCCTCTCTCACCAAACCTTCTTTGCTTCAAATCTGAGGTCACGGTATGTTTCTCGGATGCTAGCGGGGGATTCAACATTCTTGTAGAGTTTTTCCTTGCTTTTTGAGATGTTTAGATCACGGGCGACTTTGGGGTGGATCTTTCCACGATTTTGCTTCATGCCACTAACGTAATACGCTCTTTGCTTCTTGAAAGCATAATGCTATCTGCATTGTAAAGCGAAAAGGATTAGGCAGACTTGATCTGGGTTCCATTCTTTTCATGCGGATCGCGCTTTGAAATGGCAAAAGTGCCTATAAGGTGGAGTAGATATGGTCTGCGGTCTGGTAAGAAAGCGGTCTTGAGTTGAGCATTAAAACTTTAATTTTCCCGGGTTTATTCTATCGGTAGTTGTTTCCTTCTCCCGCTCTTTCTTACTAGCAAGAAAGGTCAGTTCTACAATGATATGATCGAAATTTTCATGTATGGCGGGGGAGGTCTTGTGGAATAATTTTAGAAACCTTCATATCTTTGATTGAAGAGGAATAATAGATTGTATGGCGGAGAAAAAAGAGGTTTATTCACTCAAGTCTTTGAAGCTTGAGCAGTTTCTAAGCACCACGGCTATTTCAAGAAGCTGCTATGCTTGAATAGCCACTCATGTCTTGAAGCTTGTGTGTTTTTATTGGTCTTGATATGCCAATACCCGTGACAAAGGACCCCGTTACTTCTTTCGCTCCCCATTGTTTCTATTCTATTCTATTCTATTCTAAGATTATTTGAATCTTTCGGGCGCCCTCTTGCATCTTTCTTGTATAATCTGGTTACCAAGTTGGAGGATTTATGCGCTTAATGTAAATCAGCTTTTGAAGCGGATAATAAGTTTCTACACATAGAGGATGAAGATGTCGAGACTTCTCCTGTAGTAGTCCTCTTTGTTATTTAGACATTGTACTTATTTTTATATAATATAAAAAAAAATTCTTACCTTCAAAAAAAAAAAAAAATCTAAATTAACCAATCAAAAATATTTTAAGAGAATTTGTTATACCTTACAGAATCCGGATTGGAGGCCAATCTTCGAAGATCTCGATTGATCTGGTGCCATCGGGGAAGTGGCAATAAGCGGCCTTTCTGGATACATACAATTTCTTAATCATTGGAGCCAAAGTGAGCAATCAAGCAATCAATTGGATAAGATTGCAAAGGATCGAAAACATAAACCCCAAAAACCAAAGCTAAAAATCATCTGAAAAAAAATGTCTAAATTTTGGGAAGATCGGGATTCCTTTTTGGCACGGAAACTTCTAAAAACCTTAGAAACATAACTTAAAAAAACATCCAAAAAAAAGTTTCCCTCCAGAATGAAAATTCCCAAATTAAAAAGGTAGATATCGTAACCACAACTTTCGGGGTTAATAAAGAAATGGCCATTTTTAGCGCATTGTATTGAGTATTTTTCCACGTGGCACTTATATAGGTCGGCTCAACGGCCTCGTTAGATCCGGCATCCTGCTCATTTTGGAGGAAGGCTTAAATTGTAAGTTTGTATTTTGTCTTTCTTCCTCCCAACGCAAACCGTTTTGCTTGGGTCTTTTGTAAATTGTAATAGCTTCTTTAAAATGACAGTTAGTTTAGTTCTGCCTGCTGCATTGCCCGCTTACTTTGCTTCATCTTCAGGAGGATGCTCAGAACTTGAAGAACAACATATTTCTGGAAGAAATAATTATTATAAGAAATTGAAACAGAGAATGCATAAGTATGCTAGCTGGAGCTTTGATTCTTAACAATGCCTAGGCATGTACGCCCATTTTTCTGTTTGAGTATGCCAATCGAGTTATTAGGATCGTTCATCTCATCAACATATCTGAGTATACCAATCAAGTTACTAGGGATCTCACCAAGAGTGAACAGGAGATGAGAAAAAAGAAAACTAGATTAACAACCTTTTCAATCCTGGGCACAAAGAAATGATAGCAGTGCACATTTTTGGTCAACATAGTCTCTATGTTCTGCTACTAGAAGCCGCATGCTACAACTTACAAGTTTCTTCCAACAGAAGCTGACAAAGTTTTTATCTTAACAATGTTTTACAATACAACAGTAAACATAGGTATGATGTTGATCTTATTGTGGATGTTCCTGGTTGTCAATGTGAAAATTGAAAAAATTGTCAATGTTATGAAAATTAAAACCATTTTAGCAATGAACACAAGCATTGGTATTAGTGCACTTTCACACATGAAACTTGCTCTCGAAGATATAAGCAAAAATGACAGGCTTCTAATTAACACTCAATTGGATCTCATTGCATTAGATTCTAATTGCTCAGCTTTTCAGTGTATGCTATAGGTGTTGTGGTACCTTGTTCATTGTTTCATTCTATATAAGTTTGTATTTTTTTCTAAATATTTTTTCTTTTGTGCAGCCACTGAACTGTTTGGGGAGGAAGTGGTGAGCATAATAGGACCACAAACATCTGTAGTTTCACACTTTCTGTCACACACATGGCAGTGGCTACTCAAGTGCCTCTTGTATCATTTTCTGCCACAGACCCGAGTCTATCAGAGTATCAATATCCCTATTTTTTTTGCATTGCACAAAAGTGATACTTTCCAGATGGAAGCCATTGCAGATGTTATTGCATCATTTGGATGGCCGGGAAGTTGTGGCCGTTTATGTGGATGACAATTTTGGTGTGAATGGCATCAATGCTCTTGCAGATGCTCTTGAAGGCTTAGGGGATAACGATTGTCTTCGAGCAGCACTTGATTCTTAGTTGACTTCTAATGATGTTGTTGACACACTGGCAGAAATGCTTGAAATGGCATCAAAAGTTTATGTCATTCACATGCACCCCAACATGGCAAGGATGTTCTTAGCCAAAGCATATGACTTGAAGATATGACTAGTGGTTTCGTTTGGATTGTCACAGAGATTATTATTATATATGCTTTGAGCATGGACCACGATCTTGCCCAAAGTAGTGAAGGTATATTAGGAGTCTGTGAACCTGTATTTTTAAACTCTAGTAAAAGGCGGATCCTGGGTTTGAAAACAGACTACAACAGGTTTTGCAGAACATTTATAATGCAAATTCAAGCATGAATATCTATGCTCTTTGGAAGTATGACACAGTTTGGGCAATAGGTCTATGCATTGATGCTCCATTCTTAAGCAACATGGTAATTTTACATTTGAGCTGCCAGCCTATACACTTGCAGATAATGCTGGGAGGGAACTCTGGTTTGGCAAGACTGAAGATTTTGCATGAAGGTCCTGCATTATTAGACAAGCTTTTGAAAACAGATTTTAGAAGAGGCTGTTACTGGGAAGGTTTTTTAAATAAAACACTTGTAAGCTTAAATTCATGCGTTGAAAGTTTCAATATGGCAGGAGGACGGTTAAACGTTGTTGGTCACTGGTTGGATGGGTCTCTTGCTTCTAAATCTGCAAATGCTTCCCACGTCTATGACTTTATCCACATGGCCTGGTGGTGATCAGGTGCAGCCAGGGATGGGCCTTCCCCAAAACCATGAATTGATTATTGGCATGCCAACAAGCATGGATTTAAAGAGTTTGTTGATGCCACTTCCATACCAGTAAATGGCTTTTTTTGCATAGATGTTTTTAGGCTGCTATTTCAAATCCTCTCTTAGTGTACCTCATAAGTTTGCATCTTATGGAAATGGAAAAGCAACACCAAGTTATGACGAGTTAGTGAGAAAACTTGGCCAATAAGGTTAAACATAGAAGCCCTATGTTGCTCTTCCTTTATGGACTAAGGAATAACACCCTTCATTGAGTATCTGAGAATGTGAAAAGTAGACGTTTTTGTTGTACCAGGAATATGATGCCATAGTTGGGATATTGCAATCCACAACACAGCGTTGTTCAAAGGTTGTGGATTTTCACGCCAACCTTATGCCACTCTGGAATGGTGGTGAGTAGTTCCATTAAAGAAAGGCAACAGCGAAACTATGCATAGGCTTTTTGTAACACCATTTACAATAGGAATGTGGTGCACAACAGGTGGATTCTTTCTCTTCACAGGCATCGTAATCTGTGTTATTGGAAGGGAAGAAAGAATCATGATTTTGAAGGCATGACCAAAGAAAACAAGTTGTAACAACTCTGTGGTATACTCTATAACTATTGGCCAAAGTTATTAGACAAGTTACGGTGGCGTTCTCATAGTAAAATTTATTTGCTTTTTGCAGGTTCAAGCTTCTCAACACTTTTCTTCACTCATAGTATGTAGCATAAAATTAGTATATTAGTATTGATTTCTTGTTAATTAGTAATGTTTTGTAGCATAAAGTTAGAATTTTTCAGGTAATTGATAGGGTGTTTTAATGGTTAAGTTTCTTTGCAGGAGGTGTTAAAAGCACATTAGGGAGAGCTGCATTGATTATCTGGCTTTTGTCATCTTAATAATCAAAACAAAATTCACTGCAAGTCTCACATCCCATTCTAACATGGCAGAGCTGATACCAGATATTCAAAATATTGCTGGGTTGTTAGCAATGTCAGATAGAAGTTTCAACAGGTTCTTTTGTTGAGAATTATCTCTCACAACTCAGGTTCCCCAGTGATAGGCTTGTTCCACTGGACTCATTAGCCAACATATTCAAGCACTGAGAAGAGGGCCAAAAGAGGTGGTGTAGGGGCCAATTGTAGACGAGCTTCCCGTATATACAGTTGTTCCCTGTCATCAAATTGCGATTTTACGATTGCAGGTCAAGCATTTACAAAAAGTGGATGAGGGGTTGTAGGTTTCTGCACTCAATGATGCATTAAATGTTGTTTAGCCAGCATGTAACTTGAGGATGTTTTCTCATTTCTGCTTGCAGGCTTTTCAAGAGGTCTCAGTTGTTTTGTTGATATGTCCAAAGGGCAATTTTAACGCTCTCTGAAAATGGAACATTACAACATATTTACAGTAAGTGGTTTAAAGTGAAGGCATGCCGTTCTTCAGAAACAGCAAGCTGACGCTAATAGGCTGGGCATGGGGACATTCTGGATCTTTTCTAATCACAGGTATGGTATCTGTTGCATGCCTCCTCATATATTATTATGCCAAAGATGTTTTGGCATTTCAAACAGAAGCACCCCAAGAGCAAAGACTGTTGAGAAGCAAAAGCATGATTAGATCCTTTATCTCTATGTTGAAGAATCTGAGGGGTTCCAGGGGATTTAAAAGCCCGGACCCGGCACTTTGCCTCTTCAACAGGTGCAAACCAGATGAGCCAACAACCAGCGAAATTGCTTAATGGTTTGGATAATTTTAGCAGCAATGTTATTCATCAAACAACAGGAATGGCAGCTTTTTCTTTGGAGCTGTCGATCGATGCCCTGAAATTTAACGCTGCTACAAAGATGGCCCCTCCTCCCATCAGCTGGGTATTACTTACGGATGAGAGACCTAAACAAAAGTGTAAAACAAATCCAAAGTTTGTATGCAACCACCAACTCTACCAACTGCTTGTGCAAATGGAAGGGTCCTTGGTTGACAAACAAAATACGAAATAAAGAATTAAGCCGCGACACCATTTAGTATTGTGTTGAATTGAATTGAATTGAAATTAAATGGGAAATGAAAGCGAGGCCACCATAAATCAAGCAATAAATGTGATGGGTGGATGGGCTATTTGGAAATGAACAATCTACCACCTTTATCACCAACACGTACAATTGTATTATATTTTTTTTTTTTTCTAGTATTAAGCTGCAAGCAACCGTTAGAACTTTTGCTTTTTTTGTGGTGGGGTATGTAGATCCAAACTCGGGAAGCGCAGTCTTCCCCTGCAAGTGTATTCCACTTTAATCTCCTCAGCCATGGAAGCCTCATCCTCTTTTTAAATTTATAATTTGGGATAAAGAGGAAAAAGGAGAAAGGAAGATTGATGGCATGAAGGGCTTCGCATCTCCATAATTTAGAAGTGAGAAAATAACCCAAAGTGTTTGAAACCCACGCATTATTAGGTTTATTTCTATTGTTGAGTATCTTTAATATTAATGAAATCAGCATTTGGACTAAGCACGACCCAAAGATTTGGCTGCATTTCGGGCTATATTTTTTATTACACATGGAAAAGGTAGGAGTTATGCCTCATTTTTCATCGGAGTTATTAGGATATTCATTTAGATCCATATTCTTTGTTGGTCCTTGGAAGCCACGGACTCATGAGCGTTCAAGTTAAAAATGCGAAGTGGGAAAATTGATCTGTATGATTAAGGGGACTAATGCTCAAACCATTCCTGAGTTCCATTCCTAAGGTTGTGTCTTATGTGCCCTACATTTTCTTCTACTCTTGGTAAGAATACTTGTGAAGCAAAAGTTGTAGCTTCCCACTAATATCACATTAGTGAAACTATCGTTAATGCCATGTCATTTCCTCTTCTATTATATTCTTTTGAAAACATGTTTATGTCATCATTCCTCAATTCTACCTCAAAATAGAATTTACATGAATTTTTTTTTTATGCGGAAGGGCATCATTTATTGAAGCATAATATGTGTTTCCTGGAGCGCAAAATGCAGTCAACTACAAAATGCGGCAAAGGGAAACTTTGTTGGAAGTTATTTATTATTGTTTTTAATTCAATTCATGGCATTGGTTTGCCTTTGTTTGTTGTATTAAGTCCATTTCAAGTAAAGACGAAACACAAGTTTTATTCTGCATCAAGAAACATCATCACATCTTTTGTAGTACTTGCTATAACTCATTTGAGGATATTTAGTGGTACAATGTTCATTGGCTTTTGACATTTATAACATTATACACAACGAACGAATATTGCTATGGTTATGTATTTAGCCAATCTATGGTGTTTATCAACTAGTTTATACATGAAAAATATTATCTAGCAAATTTGGAGACCCGGATGATTGCATGCTTATATATTAACAAGAAACTTAGCTAGTGCCAAGTCCTTTATAGGAGAGTCAGAACTTCTCGAAGCCAATAATATAATACTTCATACTAGAGGGCAAAAGAACTCTATAGTGAAATAATACTACATGATACTAAGCGCAACAATTAATAAATCGGACAACTTGCAATGTGCAAATGTATCAAATATACCATGAAACTAAACCTCTTCAAATGGTATTGATCATTTTATTATTTATTAGTTACATCCGGCTTATAAATCTGATTCTAATCTGCAGTCTAATTATATTCTTTGTACCCATGTCTATATAAATCTGTATATGTTTGGTTTCTCTGGTAATACATGATTTTTTGTGATCGCACGGCTGAGCTATCACGAATATAAGATTGTGGGTGCACTTTGAAAAAAGTTTTAACTCATTTAGCAATCTTCTAATCCAAAATGTAATCTCCTTAGCGATAAAAGTTGTAGCATTGTATGATACCTCAACTATGGACATTGCTATACAAGACCTGCTTTTTACCCTTTTCATGTAACCGAACACCTCCCAATATTAAACAAAACGTATTTGATTTTCTTCGGCATTAGGATCATTTCCCCAATGGCATCCGCAACAATCCACCCCGATCGTTTTAAGTTATTATTGAACCTAATATCAAATGATGTGTCATGTCGTAATAGGTGTGCTCTTTATATGATAATCACACAATCATCTCCATGTAGGAAGACATTCTATTGCATCACTTCCATCTCATTTTGAGGGCTTAACTTTTGCAAAATAATTTATGTCTTTGCACATAATAGGAGTTGTAGTCATTACTTTCCACCCCATTGGAATCCTTTAAACATCTTATCAATGTAACCAATATGTAACTAACCTTTATTATATTTGTCTTTGCGCGCTTCCATTCCAAGAATCATTCTGCGGTTCCCTAGATCCTGGCATCTTAGACTTGGGAATCCATTTTTTCTTGCAATGATTTAAAATGTCATAAAATACTAGGTACAATAATGTATCATCGACATATAATGCAATTATATGGAATGGATTTTCTTGATTCAAAATGATTAAGTTCCCATCATTCTAGAATCTTTCAAATCATTGCTCTTGCAGAATTTTTTGTCAAAGCATTGGGTACCATATCATAAACAACACATTTGAGTTTCTAGATCTTACTATCAACTTCAGATTTCATAACCTCAGAAGGGTTGTCCTCATGTATAAGTCACGCTTCAAAGTTCTCAGATTTAGAAGAGTAGTGCTACATCTATATGGTGAACTTTCATATTAATAAAGATCAGCAAATACTAGCAAATGCTCTAGTGCTTCAAAGCAACAATTGGAAAAAATGTTTTTCATAGTCCATACCTTTCTTTTATGGAAAATCCAATGCCATTGTTCCTCCTTTTGAAATTTGGTTCATGATTTACCCTCTGTTTTGACTTTAAATATCCATTTTATTTTGCCAATTACATTTCGCTTTGATACCCCGAATAAGATTCTTATCCTTCAAATCATCAAGTTAATGAGGAAAGGAAAACACCATAGGAAAATTCGATTTACCCAATTAGACCAACTTCTAGAAAAGATGTCAATGAGTCAAGCTACCAACTGCAAGATCAGTATAAAAACAAGTTCTTTCTAGCCATCAACCACTTTGTATTTACAAGAACTCCTTCCAATGATATGATCAGCAAGAAGCTAGATACAATACTATAAGACTAGGTTATCCTACAAACATAGAAAGATGATTTATTTGTCAGGTCACTTTTAGGGCCCCTACGCACCTTTTGGGCATAAACTCTCAAGCCATAAGGAACCCTACTCTGATAAACAAGCTCAATCTGGAACTAGACTTCAAGCTTTTCCAACAAGGTAAAAGATAGCCTAATTAAAGTTGTGGTGGTCAAGAGATATCAGCTCTCAAAATCATTCTTCTATTTAGGTAACAACACCTTTTGCCTTGTGCTTTTTCAATAAAGGTTAAAGGTTTATTTTAAACTTCCTCTTTAATAATATCAAGGTTTAGACATACTAAAATGGCTTTTACTTTACTATATCAATAAATGTTGTTCCATGCAAGGCCACTCCCCGAAGGGGAGGAATTGATATGGTGATGCTTTCGAGGAGTGGCTATAGAACAAGAGAAAGGGAAAAGAAAGACCCAACATTTAAGTCTTGAGCTGGCAATTAATTCTTATTGTATAAGGGGTCTAAGGTTAAGACCAACGTCAAAAGAAAACGACCATGGTTTAAAAATCAAAGCTTCAAAGCCTTTATAGAAACATGGGTTATTTTTAATAGAAAAGGGGACCAAAGATATTAAGCATCAATGTTTATAAAAAAGAGGCTATCCTTTTTCGACACTTTATAGAGGGCTGGCCATTTGGTCATTGGAAACCAGCGCATTAAATGCTTCTTTGGGCCGACCAATTTGGCGACATTAACTAATTATCTACAATAGCTTGTAGACCAGCACCCACGCATAGAACCCATTTTAAAGCCATCACAATCCCCCAGGGTTTGATCCTAATTTCCTTGTATCCACGCAAGTCCTTCTTTCTACCAATGCTAAGCCATTCCGTTCTACTCTGGATAGATAACCTAAGCTAGATTTGTGAAACTCTTGGTTGATCTCATGATCTTGTGGAAACCCCAAATCCATAGCCTTTCCTAAATTTGAGAATTGCATAACTCTCAGGACCATAAGAATCTATGGATACACAAGTTTTTCAATCTAGAAACTAAACTTCACTTAACTTTCCAATAAGATAAAGATCTAAATTGTGTCACTGAGATATCAGCCCTTAAAGTCGCTCTTCTATTTATAGGTAACACTACCTTTTTGCATTTTGCTTTTGAATAAAGGTCAAGGCAAGGGGGTTTCATCATTTTTTAAAACCATGTGCATGCATTGCGAGGCGCTTTTTCATCCATTTTCATACATATAGATTTGGCGGGGTTCTTTTTCCGGTATTTTTGCACTAGCTCAGGTAATTTTATTCTGGTGGTCAAAATTTGCTTTTAAAATCTGTATATGACTGGTTTTTGCTATCCCATATACACGTATGGCATACCCCCTTTATATATGAGTGGATCCCCTTTTGGTCAAGGTTTATTTTTAACTTGCTTTTTAATAATATTAAGATTTCAATTTGTTTCTTTTTATTTCACTTCTTTGTATCTCCGGTAAGAGTAAAATGTGCAGTGACAGCTGGTGGTATAGCCGGTCTTCTATGCTACTTCAAAAGTAGTATACAAGTAGATTTGATGGTAGTTGCCATGATTAACAAGATGGATGTGCTTATTTATCAAGGATGTATGGGCTCCTTGATGGGACAATGGAAGGGAAGACTCCCTTACAGGGTGACCTCTTTCGGAGATTGCCGAGCTAGGGGACTTTTTTCGGACTCGACAATAATGCAAAGCCTCTACTATGCACCTGCATAACAACATTTTGAGAATCAGGTTTCTTTTAACCATTGTTAGCTATCTTATACTTTGTTTGTTTTGTTGTTTTCATTTGAATAAGTTTCAGTTCATAGAGGATGAAGAGGTTGAGGTTACCCCTGCGGTAATCCCCTCGTGAATAAAGTCCGACGCCCTTCAACAAAAAACCTCTGTGAAGTTTGAAACATTGTACTACTCTTTTTTTTTATTATATAAAATATAAAACTTCCTTGCCTTCAAAAAAAAAAAAAAAAAAAGGATTTAGACATATTGATGGCTTTCTTTACTTGATCATATCGAATAAATATTGTTCCATGCAAGGCCACCCCTCGAAAGCATTATATCACAGTTGGCTTTTAACATGTTCATATATTGTTATCATATCTCGAAATGGAAACATCATGCTTCTCTCATGTGAGCAAATCATGGCTTAGCTAAAATGATCAGCCAGGATGCGTAATTGGACCTCATATCTCATGGGATAGGTAAGGCATATAATGGGGATTCACATGATCTAAATCCACCGCACGGGCCGAACTTTTTTAGTGCTACACCTGGCTTGGTTTTCTATTCACATGGACTTTTTCTCTTTAGAATAGCAAGCGCCATGGGAATCAATTCGCCAGGATGTTGCAGAAGACACTTATGTGCAACAATTAAAAGCCGCAGGAATTGCCCATGTAGCCGTAATCGCATCCAACCATACATGTCACCGCTTCTCCAACTGAAGTCACATCAACGGGCACCAGTCCAACGCTGCTATTCTTGAGCAAAGATGTGAGTCTCTATAAACCGGAAGAAAGTGAGGCATCACTTATTTAGTCGCTCATGGTGGATGAGACAAAAATGCAAATGGATGTGCCATTAGACCCGCATGCACCGCCATTGCTTCTCTCAGACTAGGTAATTCATACCACTTGGCCATTATGCCATATAAAGGCCTAATGGGTTGGACACCACATTTGGCAAAATTAGTCAATAAAGTCCAAGATGATATGCTTAAAAAAAGGGGTAGTTGGTAAAATACCTCTTTTATTTGCACAATATTGCAAAAATGCCACTATCTATTTTGAAATTGTAAGAATGCCTTCTTTTTCCAACGGGCTAAAAACAAAACCTAACTAAAAAAAAAAAGAAAAAAGAGAGAAGATGTAAGATTTTAGCACCATTTCAAGGAAAAGCAAGATTCTTTTTTGGGAGGGGGAGGGATTTTTTTTTTTTTTTGGCAAAAATAACAAACGCTTATTTCTCGCTATTTTTTTTTATCACGATCATCGTTAGCAAATTGGGGCTAATGCGATGTGCCAACTATGATTTCAATAATGTTGTTGCATGTTGTTGCACAACACTACACCAATTTGAGGATCGTTTCGACCCGAAGCATCACCATACCATCCTCACAAGCTTTGGAACACCGCTCTTACATCTAAATGAGATGTTTGGAGGTCTTGTTTCATAGCACGCTTCTTTCTAAAAAGCAAATTTGCATGTTCAATTCCTCTTCAATTCGAAATACTCTCTTTCTTCAATACGCATCTTATAGACGTTGTTGCTACTACAAAAACAATTGTTTACTTCTCAAATTGATGATGGAATTGGCTTAAAAGGAGACTAGTTTGATTCATGCTTGATGTTAAGAATGTCATGCAAGGCAGGCACATTAAGGGCCACATCTTGAACTTACAATGGTGAATTCCGCAAGTGTAGATACAAAGTTGCAATGCAAGGACTCATTAGAATGTTCATGAGATTTGTTTGCTTCTCTAATCTATTGTGGCTCGTGGTATGAAATTCGTGCAATTGGAGAGCACTTTTTGTCCCCGTGTCAAAATTGGGCAATAAAGAAGTTTCTTTGGCAAGAAAATATACATAGAAGTTTAGGAAACACCCCACTATAAACACCACTATAAATCGTATGTAATTGATGGTTTTTGAAGAGAAACTAGGTCACTATTTCATACACAAGAACCTACAATACCAAAGAGATTTATATTATTAATAAAATATAAATATCTTGCTCTCAAAAAAACCGGCTTGAACTAGTTAAACCTAGCACAAACATCAAAGATTGGTCAATCCCTCCGCTCACTTTATCTCGCCATACAAGGACTTTTCAATCCAGGATGGTACCATAAATCCAGGGAAAACAGTTAACTACTAGTAATCTTCATAATACAATCACAAAGCCTTGAAGTTCAAATATCATAAACACCCAAATGGACAAAGTTTCTCAAGCTCAATAAATACCTTAGACAAGAAACCATTGATGTATAAGAAAACATAGTTACATGAGTGTAACTAGTACACTATGTCGCGCATAAGATCCCCTCGCTTTTCATGTATGTCGAAGATAATTTTGGACAGCCAAAGATTCTATGTCAAGGCTAAACTTTTCAGCCATCATGGCAATCCTAGGGAAAGAGTATCAGTTCACAAAACATTTATAACAACCATATAGAGTACCAATTTGATGTAATCATTTAAACTGATCTGAGCAAAGTAAGCTCCGGTCCCCATTTGCATGTCAACTCCTAAGAACCCTAATACACCGGACAAAAGGAAAACATTAAGAGGAGAAGCCCGCACTGCAGCCAATCAATACATCATTAGCCCCGATAAGGGTAAAGATGCAAGGGCCAAAGGTACCTTAGGCTTCTGCTATCAACCGATCACCTAATGTAGTCCTTTGCCCAAAGATTAAAAATATCTTAGAATCTATTGACATAAATCTTGACAAATAAGAGGACATAATCAAAATATTGGATACAAATATAGAAAAATCCCGAGCGAATGTAAGACGGTTCATAGGCAGATTCTGCCATAAGCTAAATATAAGCCATTAACAGGAAAAGAGGAATCAAGTTATAGGAATCAATCTTATAGATTCATCCTATGTTCAATGAATTAGCTATAGCTTTAAAATAACCATTTCCAAAATCATCCCCGCAAAGAATTATCACGTAGCATCAAAGTCTTTCGCTAGCAATTATTTTTTAACAAGTGCATGCTTAAGCAAATCCAGTACAAGCGTACCCATAATGTCATACCTGAATATAAGGAAATGCATTGCATTACCTGGTTATTTGTGGAATTAGATCCATAGTCTTCTTCTTGCATTTGAGTGATATGAACAAGAGCAGCTTGAGAAACTTCCCCTTAGCATTGTCTACATTTCCAGCATGGTGTATGCCATTAGGCAACGATAGGAAACAGCCAAGCCACTGATAGCTCCACTATTTCCAGAGGTAGGCTCCATAATTTGAGGCGAAGAATCCATATGCAAATGGATACATACTTGCTCTATTTTTACAAAAACGAGGAATCCAAAAATCAGACGTGAATCTATATCATGGATATTGAATAGATAAACTAAACACGTTAGGCAGTAGCCCTCAAAGATGATCAAGCCTAAAAATATAACCCCGATTATGAAGATTAACCCCGAAGCCACCGCTTGTAGCATGCTTTCTTCCGAAAAATCCGCTCCAGCCAAAAATGAGGCCTGATTAGCATTGTCCAAAGATCTTGAGAAACTTCCCTTAGCATTGTTCAAATTTCCAAAGATGGTGTAAGCCATCAAACGGCAGGGACACGGGGCCACCGATAGCTCATCCACAATTTCGAGGTAAGCTCCATCATTTGAGGCGAGGAATCCATATGCAAATGGATACACACTGCCCTATTTTTATACAAACAATGGAATCGGAAGCGTATGTGGATCTATATCATGAATAGATAAATCGAACACGCGCAATACCGCCTACAAAGATGACGGACTAGCATAAAATATAACCTCATCGGCCAAAGAAGATTAACCCCAGGCTACCGCTTGAAGCGTGCTTGTAGCGTCTCGTTCTAGCCAAAAAACGAGGCCGACTTACGCGTAAAACAGAAAAAGCCCCTTATGAAAAATATTTAAGGCAAAATCCGAAGACAAATATGCTCTGTAAAATATCTTCTTGGGAAGAGACCACATAAAGCCGGCGAAATATCCCCTTAGCCTTCCTGTCAAAATTTCGAAGGCCACTTAGGTATAACCATAATGCACATTGTGAAATTAGCCATACATATCGACGTGGAAATATTCATTTTAAAAACCCTTGGTTTCCTCTAATATTATGTCCATATCCGACAATGGATTTGCCACATAAGCAAATTGATGTCTGTGGTCGGCCCGGATTACTATTAAGCCATGTGAGTGTACACGCTAAGGGCTAAATCTAGACACTCAAGTTATCCTTATAGCTAGCAAGAGGTGCCCTAACGTAACTTATATGTGCTCCATTGCACAAAAATTTCCAAGTCTAATTGCCCAGGAGGGATAGTCAACACAAAGTTTTACTGGGTTTACTCCCTCATGCGTGCTATTCAGTTACATTCTTGTAATATCAGTAAGAGAAGCTAACAAGTAGCATGCATATATAAAAAAAACCCTACCTCCCACCGTAAGGAGAGGCCAAGATTCTTCCCTGCAACACGTTTTTCATAGGGATGACGGACCCCTACAACCGCAGAATCATGCCTCACCTCATGAGAACCTGCTTGCCAATGCTTGAAGATAGTACAAAAACAAAAATATGATCACATAGTTTAAGGAACCTCCGTTTCCTTTTTGCAATAGAAACTTAGAATGAAAGTAACACTACCTCAAATTGAAAAGTAGTTGTTGCGAACTTGCATTATCACCCTGAATCAAACCGAATTCCAAAGAAATGACGATTATTAGGCGGCATGAACATAAGCCATGTGGCTATGTAGGAACTTCATTGTTCCAAAGCTCATCCATATTTTAAATAACAAGCCAAGTGGCAATGGTGGACAACGGATCCATGTATGTGTGTTTTCAACAAATGGCACACCGTGCGATGACAAACAATGACATCCGGGTCTTTCAATTTTGCATCTTGTCAAAGCCTCGCCACGAGTTCGAAGTTCCATTGAATCGCTATTTTGAACTCAAACTCTTCTTGATTCACATATTCGCCATTAATCATGCATCGTAAATATATGGAATTTTAAAAAAAAAAATTAATGCAAGTGCAAAGATATATCCTAAGAAATCTAAGCCTTAATATATAATCGAAAGGATAAGAAACCTTAACCAAGGAAATATGGCAAAGACTGAAGACCAATGCACGTAGTGTCATAAAAACCGCTTTGAACTAGTTAAACCTAGCACAAACATCAGCATTGGTCAATCCCTCCGCTGTCTTATCTGGCCATACAAGGACTTTTCAATCCAGGATGGTACCATAAATCCAGGGAAAACAGTTAACTACTAGTAATCTTCATAATACAATCACAAAGCCTTGAAGTTCAAATATCATAAACACCCAAATGGACAAAGTTTCTCAAGCTCAATAAATACCTTAGGACAGTAAACCATTGATGTATAAGAAAACATAGTTACATGAGTGTAACTAGTACACTATGTCGTGCCATATAAGATCCCTGCTTTCTCATGTATAAAGATAATTTTGGACAGCCAAGATTCTATGTCAAGGCTAAACTTTTCAGCCATCATGGCAATCCTAGGAAAGAGTATCAGTTCACAAAACATTTATAACAACCATATAGAGTACCAATTTGATGTAATCATTTAAACTGCATCTGATGTGCCAAGCTCCAGTCCCCATTTGCATGTCAACTCCTAAGAACTCCTAATACCGACAAAAGGAAAACATTAAGAGGAGAAGCCCGCATCAGAGCCAATCAATACATCATTAGCCCTGATAAGGGTAAAGATGCAAGGGCCAAAGGTACCTTAGGCTTCTGCTATCAACCGATCACCTAATGTAGTCCTTTTGCCCAAAGATTAAAAAATATCTTAGAATCTATTGACATAAATCTTGACAAATAAGAGGACATAATCAAAATATTGGATACAAATATAGAAAATCCCGAAAGCGAATGTAAGATTGGTTCATAGGCGCATTCCCCATAAGCTAAATATAAGCCATTAACAGAAAAGAGGAATCAAGTTATAGGAATCAATCTTATAGATTCATCCTATGTTCAATGAATTAGCTATAGCTTTAAAATAACCATTTCCAAAAAATCATCCCTCGAAGAATTATCACGTATAATCAAAGTGTCGCTAGCAATTATTTTTAACAAGTGCATGCTTACAAATCCAAAGACAAGCATACCCATAATGTCATACTAATATAAGGAAATGCATTGCATTACCTGGTTATTTGTGGAATTAGATCCATAGTCTTCTTCTTGCATTTGAGTGATATGAACAAGAGCAAAATTTGAGAAACTTCCCTTAGCATTGTCTACATTTCCAAAGATGGTGTATGCCATTAGGCAACGATAGGAAACAACAAGCCAATCGATAGCTCCACTATTTCCGTGAGGTAGGCTCCATAATTTGAGGCTAAGAATCCATATGCAAATGGATACATACTTGCTCTATTTTTTTACAAACGAGGAATCCAAAAAAATCAGACGCGGAATCTATATCATGGATATTGATAGATAAACCAACACAACAAGAAGGGCGGTGCCTACGAAGATGACGCTTCAAGCCTAAAATATAACCCGATCGGTATGAAGATTAACCCCGAAGCCACCGCTTGTAGCATGCCGCTTTGCGTTCCAAAATCTGTTCCAAATTAAAATGAGGCCGGATTAGCATTGTCCAGCATCTTGAGAAACTTCCCCTTAGCATTGTTCAAATTTCCAGCATGGTGTAAGCCATCGTGGGCAACGGGTGGGACCACGATCCATATAGCTCATCCACAATTTCTGAAGTAAGCTCCATCATTTGAGGCGAGGAATCCATATGCAAATGGATACACACTTGCCCTATTTTTATACAAACAGCGGAATCCGGAAAGCAGATGTGGATCTATATCATGAATAGATAAACCGGAACAAAGAACGCCTACCTACAAAGATGATTCGCCTAGCATAAAATATAACCTCATCAAGAAGAAGATTAACCCCCGGCTATCGCTTGTAGAAGGTGCTTGTAGCATCTCGTTCTAGCCAAAAACGAGGCCGGACTTGCGTGTAAAACGAAAAAGCCCCTTATGAAAAATATTTAAGGCAAAATCCGAAGACAAATATGCTCTGTAAAATATCTTCTTGGGAAGAGACCACATAAAGCCGGCGAAATATCCCCTTAGCCTTCCCGTCAAAATTTCGAAGGCCACTTAGGTATAACCATAATGCACATTGTGAAATTAGCCATACATATCGACGTGGAAATATTCATTTTTAAAAAAACCCTTGGTTTCTCTATGCATACACATATATATTATGTCCATATCTGGACAATGGATTTGCCACATAAGCAAATTGATGTCTAGGTCGGCCTGGATTACTATTAAGCCATGTGAGTGTACACGTTAAGGGCTAAATCTAGACACTCAAGTTATCCTTATAGCTAAGAGGTGCCCTAACAGAACTTATATGTGCTCCATTGCACAAAAATTTCCAAGTCTAATTGCCCAAGAGGGATAGTCAACACAAAGTTTTACTGGGTTTACTCCCTCATGCGTGCTATTCAGTTACATTCTTGTAATATCAGTAAGAGAAGCTAACAAGTAGCATGCATATATAAAAAAAAAAATATATATATATATATACAAGAAAATTAATGCGTCCTACGGCGCATTGTTCTAGTTTTAGCATGTCCTTATATTCCCTTTAATTCTCCTGGATTCCCTTACATTCTAGAAGTTTCTAGGACATTCTAGAACTTTCTGGAATATTTTGAAACTTTCAAAACATCCTAGAATATTATAGTCTATTTTATGTTAATTAGAACATTACCCTTAAGTATATTTGAAATTTCTCTAAATTATTCTTAGAATTAATGCTTGGTTTAGTGGTTAGAGTGGGGGGTTGGGGGTCGAGGACCGGGTTCAATCCCCAATAACATAAAAATTTTTAAACCTTTCCTTAAACCAGCATTCAATATGAGCCTTAGGATCTTAGACTCGATCAACGATCAAGATCTCACCATATAAAAACAATATGAGTCGTAGGATCTATTACATATAATTCCCAAAGCCACGTGGACCGTAGGATGTGTCCCCAAGCCACGTGAGCCGTCGGATCTCGGACCGACGGTCGAGGATCGAATCAATCGACCGTAGGGACCCGCGGTACACATATTATATGTAAACTCCCGTGCCATTCGCCGTAGGATATGTCCCAAACCCGTGGTAGCCGTCGGATCTCGAACGGACGGGTTAAAAGTACGACAAACATAAGAACATATATAGAGTAGATAGATAGATAGATATACCAAAGAGATGGAATCAATGGTGATCAGAAAAAAAGGACATAGGAAGTTGCATGTACTTTGCAGGAAATAGAAGGAGAGCAATCCAAGAAGTGAAGCTGTTAATGACGATTGCCAAAGCCATTTTTGTAGATTGTTCATGCCTATGGGTCTTATTTGAGTGGATCAAAATTGCAATGACGATTGCCACAGCCCTTTTTGTAGATTGCTCATTGTCCATTTGAGTGGATTATTAGTTGCAGACAATTTATAGATGTCACATTTTTAATTAGTAAATGACTCGCGCATCTACTCTTCAGCAGTAGGTGGCTTTGGCTGACGTCATGCAGTCTTTTGAACGTATGAGGCTGCCATATCCTGTGCAATGGCCTCTTCTTTCTGCAGTCGTCGGGAGATCAGCTCCTGCTAGAATTGTTGCTGCTTTGCCAGTTCATTCATGCATCCCTGCATTGTTCATGAGCCGCTGCATGGAGGCCTTTGCCTTGTTGGGTGACCAGTGCCCGGAGCTCCTGCACCTCCCAATCTCGAGCAGCAGAGCTGTGCTCCAGATTCTATAAGCGGGAGTCCAGTGCAGGGTTCACTGCAGATGAGGCCTCTTCCCATGTCTCGACCGTACTCTGACGGGCTCTCAGCCGTGATTGGGTCTCTTCAAAGGCGGCCTGGATGCCTCACATCATGGTCGCGACCTCCTCAGCTTCTGCGCGAAGGGAGGAGATGGTTGCCGTCGTCTCCTGCTCAGCACGTTGCCTGTCCGATGTGGTGGATAGGGTGTCCACCTGCGCATGCAGGTCAGCGAGACCTTGCTTGTCTTGCTGCCTCTCGTAGTGTACCAAGCAGATGCAGATGTTGTGTCTTTGATCTGTTGTGTACAGATCTCCATCTCTGCAATCCGTTATTTCTATGTTGCCAATTGCCTTCTGAGCACTTGGAGTACTATACGCCAGAAAACCTACATACGCAATCCCTACTCGCAAGTTACATCAAAACGTTCAAACCCTTTAGGAGGCAAACACAAGTAAATGCTTGGTTCAAATGTAAATATAAATGTCAGTTACAAGGCGTCAGTCAATTCAAATAGTCATAAGGAGAATGCTAGGTTAAATATAACCCAAAAGCAGAAACGAGCTACATTAAAATTCAAACTTCAATTACATTATAGGGATGCCAATGGATTTGCTCAATGCATTTCGGCTCTTGAGAATTTTGCAAAAAAAGTAGCCTGGTTATGAAGCTGCAAGCTCTGCTATATTCATAGGATAAATGTGTGGTGCAGATCCACTCCAATACAAGTCGGCTACATGCTTATATGTCTGTGTAGTAAAATGCACATGGTCCCAATACAGGTAAGAAGAGCGATCATCACAGTAAGGTGCATTAAGCGTGCATCTCGTGGCTTTAGTATTTTTATGTGCTCCAATAAAATCACAACAGCCTACGTCTGAGACCTTGAGGCCTGTCAACATTAAAACATGTCATAAAATGTGCATCTGAATTAAACTAAAGTGATATCACACTAACCATAGGATTCTGGATTTTGTACACGATCAAAAACATAGTTGTAAAAGTCTGCATAAAGAAGCTGCACATTTTCTAAACTTGATCTCAAGTTCTCTAGTGCAACTTGAAGCTTGGTATTAAATTTCTTAGCTGCCACATTGAAAAGATTGTAGCACTCTCCATTATTGGTTACATTGTGTTCCACTAGAATGCGGGGGCCACATCCAGTTGGACGAAGTGAAACAACAACAAACTTTCGCGCTCCTTCATAATATAATGCCTGGCATAACAAACAATTATGATAATGAGAATTTTTATTTGTTGCCTCTTCAATTGTACAATGCTGAAAACAAATTATAGTATAAATGGAATAATAACACAATCAAGCAAAATTTTCGAAACTGGAAGAGAACTGTAATAGAATGATCCAAGTCTGCTAAACCACTTTTGGCAAGTTTCAAACCGTTCTAATGAAACAATTATCAAGATACTTCCAAGGATAGTTGTATGACTATAATATAAAGTTCAGATTAAATTAACAGTTTTGGGTTAAAATAGTCCTTCCCTCTTAAGATCTAGTATGTTCAAATGATAAATCAAGAGTATCTAGTTAATCAATTTCTAACATACTATCTCAATGTCAAAGCTCCAAATTGGAAACCTTTAACTGTTATGATTTTTTGTACTTCTATTGAAGCATATGTATTCGGCAATGCCTTTATACAAAAGTATTTTGATATACCTAACACTTGCAGCATGTTAAGGAAATACTAAACAAATTCCAGATTGCTGGTGCTGTACAGAGCTAGGGATTTAGATAATGTTGAAGGGTCAAATGCTTAATGAATCTAACGTTTCTGGTTCTCCATCCTGAGTGCTTGCTATCTACTCAACCCTTAGATCAAGTCACTACCACTTGAAATCAAATTGTAACTGGTTAATACCCCTTGTTAATTCGCATGTCTTATGTTGCTAGTTCAATACAGCAGAACTAGTTTCTGACTTATCTCGAGTCTATCAGGGAAGTGAATTTTTGTCATTTAATTAATCAGTAATATGCTTCAGGCATGCACAAGTTATGTAGTGGAAGAAAGACTAGCATACTAATAAGCAAGTGAACATAGCTACAAGCAAACTTGAAAGTTGAAGAGGAAAGACCATCATATAATCATTAATTTAGGTAACCAATATGTAAAGAACTGCCATGGAAGACCACATACCTCTATTTGTGAAGCAAAGATGGAAACTAGAAGGTCAATAAATTCACTGATACTGTACTTTTTGAGGTAAATCTGAGCCAGATCCATAATATCCATTTCCAATATCATTATCTCCAGTTGCAATATAGAAAATAGACCGGATATGTCTCTTAGCACTGTAGCAGACCCCTTTCTGCCACCAAGGTTTCCTTCACTTCCTGGAAGCTCCTCACTTGAGCTGGTAAAGGAGCTGGGTACTCTGGACTAGGATAAAATTCCTACATTCATTCAACTAAAAGCTTCAAAGGTGATAAGTGTAAAAATGATGCAAAATAAATTGCAGAAGCAGGGCCCAACTTACATAGATTTCTCCTGTGGTGTTGTATATCCCACAACCTGATTCAGCAAAATTGACCCCTTGTTCAAAATTCCCAGGATGAGATCTATATGGAGGTACCAGTGGAAGACCCAAATATGTAGCTGCACCAAACAATAATTATCAATTCTAACGAATTAAGTCTCCATAACTAAAAATGGTAGCCAGAAAATCATAAACAACACATTTCATCTCACCAAGAAAGGTTTTTTACTAGAATATTCTATTGATAGCTGCATTATAACAAAATAGGTGTAAAGGATTAAAGACCAGCAAAATGCAGTGGTCCATGGAAACTAAGAGAAAATGCAAGTCTACAATAGAGGCAGCCGAAAAAGTAAGGACAATTTGAAATGTCTTAAACTTGAGAAAGGGAAAGAGTAGAAAAAAAGAGCCATAGACCATAAATTACCTATGTAATCAGGAACCAAATAGCCATTTGAAAAACGCCCTGTTGCTGTGCCTCCAGGAAAGTCTACGCCATAAGGATGAAAATTTGATTTGGCAATAACAGGAAGATCATTGTTGTTTCCCGAATCCACTAGAGAGGCTCCAAAAATGAAGAGAGCGGGAACCTTTGGCGTAGAGGGTTGCCAGATCTGAAGAAGCAAACTTAGAAGCGTCCAAAACTCCATAGCCTTAGAAAAGATTACCTCTCTTTCTTCCAGTAAGCATCAAAACAGTCAAATATGCAATCCTTTGCAGACGATCAAGTGGTGTAATAAAATCGGCCACATGCCGACATGTTGATACTGCAGACATCCTTACTCATTCGAATCTTTTATCTATCTTTATTCATTCTTCAACTTTTTATCCATCTAGGGGAACATGGGCTGTCCACATGCAAAACAAATTTACCCTATTTTATATTCTCTTCACAATGCATTGATACAGTAAATGCATGTGGGCCCAACCATTCCGTGGTCACGTGACTATTCCAGATTCTAATGCACATATTAAGGGAAAGTTATAACACTCCGGGCCCAACTACTAGGCCTTTTTTTTCCACAGTAGTCTTATCTCTAGTCACATATCTTATTCAAGTAGTCTTTATCTCTAGTCTTATCTCTGAAGGTCATATATTTTATCTAATGATATTTGGCCACCTATTCATATATTTTATCTAATGATATTTGGCCACCTATTGTCTTAAAAGAACCATTTTTCCACTATAAAAATGAGCACCACCTATTACTCTAAAAGTGAAATCATTTTTCACTTACCCAAACCGTCATTTAATTGGGATGTCACAACTCGCATTTTAGCACAAACCCGGAAGTCGGCTATGGCACAAATTGGAATTAATGCAGAACCGGCACAACATCGCTTTTACATTCATTTCTTTGGGATGAAGAGAAATTTTTGTAGAACACATCCCACGCAGATAGATGCAAAAACAGGGAAAAATGGCCTTTTCAGATTTTTGCAAAAAATGAGGTTTGAGGTGGAACGGGCTACCAACAGAGCATTCTTTCTTGTGGCGTGACGCTTTCTTGGGTAGGTTTAACATCATATACAACAGAGGGATATCCAATCCAACGTGAAGTTTGGGTTGGTAAAATTTAAGTATCCACCAATCCTAAAGTGCCACGGCATCGATACACTTGTCAATTATTGTACCGGTAGATATACAAAGAATGTTGCTTTAGACAACATTCGGTGTGGAAGGCTTGCCGACGCGCAGAGGTAGGTGAGAGGCATAGGAGGCATGCCCGAGGCATGCCGACATGCACCCGCAATGTTGCCTAAAGCAACATTTTGTAACGGAAAAAAGTTATGTGATATTTTGCACCAAAAACTCTTTAAATTGGCGGTAGATCCCTCACATTCTATAGAATCATCAGAGAAACGCCGAACAAGCAGATAGTCGGTGGATGGAACAAAGACAATCATCGCCAGTAATCGCAACAAAGAAGGTTGCAAAAAGAAAAATATTTAAAATAATTTCACTTAGTAAGAAATTTTTTTGTTATTCGGTGTTAGAATCAATGCCATACGGCGAGGTCCTATTGGAAGAGACAAAGATAATGTCATATAACTTGTTTTTTACGTTAATCTACTTTTTCTTGGTCCATTCACAATAATATCTTTTAGGTTAAATTAGGTTTTTAACCCGCTCTTACGCTCACAATCGCAAGTTGTTAGTCCTGGTTGCTTATTCTGCAATGGTTGTTAAGTATTTTCTTGAAGAAAACACCAACTCACATGCCTTTCACAATAAGACACGCTAACATCAAGTTTACGAATTTAACCGGTTGTAAATTTTTGACTAAATGTTTCAATTCTTATCCCAATTTTTTATTTTTTTTCAGTTTAATCGTTAACTATATGGCGCGAATAAATAAATAGGAAGTAATCGAATGCCCATTTTTAGATGGCGAGAGGTCGAATTGCTCGTGGGACAAGGTCGGGTGGAAGTGCGATAATTTAAATGCTGTGGGCATAAAAGACAGACCGGTCAAAATGATGAAGAGGTATTTTAATGGGTTTTGAATTTTTGCTATAAATTTAAATGCTTGACGAGAATGTTTTTGGCCTAAATTTTTGTTTAAAAAAATTCTGAAAACTTAAATTTTTCTTTGGATATGGATATGTTGGGAAATAGAGTTTTTTTCAGGTTTTAGAATCTATTTTCTGTAAATGTTGATCCTCGGCCGCATACTTTATGAACTTAAAATTTGATTTTATTTATTTTATGGGCAATTTTACATTGTAATTTTGCCACTTTCGTAACCATCTATTTATATATTTATAGACAAGCCCAATTCATGGTTAAATTTCATGGACTATATGTACCCAATTGTTTTCAATCAAAGTATGTGTAAACCCCAAACCAAGGTCTTTAAGCCATGCAATTTAATTAATTAATATTTTATTTTCATATTTCCTTGTCTATTATTCTTAATGGTACATCCTCTAGACTAACTTTTTGGTTAAATAAAAAAATAGTGAAACTAACACCCAGCTTCATTTTTAATTATTTGAAAGGCAACCCGCCCTCCCATTCAATGAAATAATTAATACAAGTGTTAACACACTTTGAAACTTGATAATTTTGTTAAAGATTTATCACTCCATGAAGTCGAAAGGAATGGTTGTAAACCTTTCCAAGTTGGCCCATGGTTTAACATTAAACTATTTTACGATCGTGAATGGAGGGAGCACTTAAAGTTTGGAAAAACAAAACTAGTTTCATAAGTGTGATTTATCCACGTTTCAAGATAAGCAGATAAATTTTCTTCTAGAGGCTAGCTGAAAGGTCCTCATAGTATTTATATCCCTTATCCTAGTTGTTCTCATCAATCGCCTAATAGCCTCCCCCCTTGGGCCGATTGTCCCATGAAGCACGCTTCCTTTGGTGTTCCCATTCATCGCTTGGTCTCGCTTTCACTCTAAGGCACATCTAACCTCCACGAATTCGTGGTTGTCATGTGGGCATTTTTCAACAGTCTCTCTTCTTTGTTACTCTTTGATGAGAGCCAGTAGGGTTTATGCATTTGGCGGATTCCTCATCGAGACTCCGCTTAGCCATGGCATTTTCTCGTATGGTGGGCACATTTTGTGGAGCTGCCTTTGGGCTGTAGGTCAGTAGTCTTAGGCAAGAATTTGTTTTCCTTTGGGCTTCCTGACCGGAGCCGCCCCATCATAGCGATTTTCTACAGAAAGTTTCATGGTCCCATGTTGTCATCTTTGTGCAGTTTAGTGGTCATTTTTGTGTCGATTGATTTTTGTTTGTCATTGTTTCATAATTTTTGGGCTACCCTTTTCTTAACCATTTTTGGGGGTATTTCAGAGAGCCCTCCGTTTTACAAAAAGTTTTTGACATGTCTTTATCGTCGTGCTTTATGCCTCCTCAACCCTGGGCGCCCGTAGAGCATCGAGTCCGGATGTGGTGTTTCCGGATACTTGTTTATGGTGTTTCCGGACGCCCGTAAACACCCAATGCTTCCGAAGTGGTTTCGACGAAAACCAAGCGAACCGCTACATGGAGGAGCCAAAATTGGTCGATCCTTCTTGTAAACCCGACAGCTTTGAAATGCTTCAAAAAGCCTTCCAATCGCTTGTCTTCCTCTTTAACACTAGTTTGATGAAGAGAGGAAGTGATTTGAGTTCTATAGAGCCTGATCAAGCAAAAATGACTTAAAAACGCTTGATTCTCGGCTTAAAACTGTGAAGTGCACAGTTGGTCGATAACGGGCTGTAAACACCATAAAAAGTCCCGAACACCACATCCCGACTGATATAACGGGCGCCCCCCGGACCGATGGTCATGCCAAGGCTGGACCGAATTTTTAGTCGCCCTTTCTTTTTGTTGGTTTCGAGTTTGTGCTTTCTCAACTGTTATAGATGAGTGCTCACCCCAAGCTTATTCCCCGCCTATTCAATTCATGTTTGTTCTATTTCAGCATCCACGGTAGCCCAAGTCTAATAGTTTGATGATGGATAGCCTAAGCCGGTAGTTTGATGATGGGCAACCTTAGCCTCTCGCTTGTTGCCGTAAAAACTTTGAGTGCTTGTTTCACGTGCTAGAGATTGTAAACCAGACCTATTCATCAGATGTTCTTGCAATAGTCGAAGTTCTGGGCACAATTTTGGCATGTAGGAGCTTGGTGTGTTAAGCGCCTTTCGATTCAAAGGCAATGATCAAAGAAATAGTTTTTCTTTATTCTTATTTTCAAAGACCTTATTCTTATTTGCGTAAACCGTGGCGCAGGTCTCTTAGTGCATTAAGCCCATTTACCACTGCTCTTTCCGCCATTTGTATTTGAGTTTCCAAGTTTATGCTTTTCATTCTGTCATTTTTTAACAAGCGGGTCAAGTATGGATCTTTTTCTTTATGCTAATATTAACTTTGATGCAAAGAGCCTTAGAATCCATTTTGGTTTGATTTAAATCGGTTGTCGTTCCAGCCGTTTGACCATCAATTAAGTTTTTGTCGACCATGAAATGGATTAACAGATTTTGAGCTTCCATTTGAACACCATTTTGACGCCCGATATAATGATGTCCCCATCGCATAAATGCGAATTTCCTCCCATGGAATCTCACACCATGGTAAGGCCCCCGGCTCATTTGGACCACTTGGGATGGGCAAGGTCCGGGGAAACACCTGAGGTGTCATTCTCCATGGTCCCAAATCTATGGGAAATCCTTACAACGGAAGCAACCATACACGCTAGCATACAACAATCATGCTAAAATAGTATACCACCAAATGAAGGGTGGCTTATCCATCATCATCATCAACTAAAACATAATACAATCATGCGAAAATAGTATACACCATGACAAGGCGCAATCCATCATCAATGTCATCCAGCAGAAGCCTCAATATAACAAATGCATGAGGTATACATGGCGCTGGTTGGCATAAGACAATGGCTAGGTAATCACCTATCCCCGCCTGCATGTGCGACTTTGCAAGTATAGGTTGAATTATGCTAAGTGACGCGTTTGTAGCCTTCCCAAACAATCCCAAGGAATCACTCCTTTGAATCCATCCCAGTTACATCTCCCCGTCCGAGGTAGGTCGAGAAGCCTCCAGATCGGCACGAAGCCCCTTCGGCGTTAAAGACACGCCGTTCCTGAAATCTGACCACACCCACCACTCGTCCGCCAACGTACCCATACCGATGTCCACATACGCTGACCGACTATAGTCTAGCACACTGTAGAGCCCTGCAAGAGCCACCGCCGCGCCCACCCCCTGCCTCGTCCAGCAGCGCGAACTAATGCCATAGCATCCTCGCCGCCACAGCATTTTATCGGGTTTTAAGGGTTCTAACTAGAACATCTCTACTTCTAGATGGCCTTAGGTTTCAATTCCCTTCCCCAACCCCACTGGCTGGGAGGGAGCGTAAAGAAGAATATAAACACCATCTAAGTATCCATCACCATCCAAAACAACATAAATAAAGAGAATTTAATCTCATTCCATCTATTCCAAAAGAAGGTTATAGAAATAGAAGCTATCTAGGGACTAACTTTTTGGTCGAGCCGCCATCATGGAAGGCTTTCATAGTTTAACCAGCTGGCAAGAACCGCAAAAACTGCACAAGGTAGTTGTCGCCTCCTCCTCACTTCCCACACTTGGACAAAAATGGGGTAGACCCCTATTTCTCCACACAAAATAACAAGTCCCAATTCTGGCCATTTATTTAGGTGGCACTTCCCCATTGGTGGCATTTAACTAATTATGCCTTTACAGTAGTATGAAATAGGTTAATTATTCCAATTTTATTAGCATAGCCAAAAATCCCTTTTAAGTGAATCTGTTATCCCTATTGAACTTTAAGGGGTTTAATTAAATACTGTCATGATATGCATGTATACGCATACCGTACCTGGAACGTCACATTTTTCCCCGGATTAATGTCATTCTCAAAGATAAAGTTAGTGGAGATTGAATGTACCAAGAGATAACTCTTTACTTATTGAAATCAACAAAAGATTACATATATAGGTCATGGGGATCGGAAGTCCTTTAACAAAGTTACAACGTTATGATAGTAATACTTAAGTGTGTACTCATAACACAAAACACCAAATACAAAGAGTTAGCCTCCGTGTCGAGGCGTATTCGTCAAGATGCTTTAATCTGGCGTAGAAGGCAGTAAAGACATATTTACAAATTGATTTAAGTAGTGTGGTTGAAGGGACCACCCCTTGTAAAGGAAATGAAAAATATGAATGCGAATATCCTATCATGTTTAAAAGGCTTGCATGTCGCCGCTAGTAAGGAATGGCCATATTCCCCATTCTATTATAGCAGGAATCACGTCCCTATCATGAAGATGCCTACATGCCCGATTCACGCACCTAAGATGCATGTAACCCAACCCCAAATGATCCCCCGCTTGATATCTCTCATATGACCCCTTCGCCTGACCCATAACAAAATGCTTACCCTTAGGGTTGAGTTGACGTGAATGGAATCCCTCTTAACCCTGCATTCTTTCATAAAGTCTGGTACGCCTTATCCAAAATCCGCTTTAAGAACCCATATTGGCTCCATCCAGCAAAGCAGTTTCCACTTAACCAAAGTATTATGCAAAATTTTGGTTCTACCCGCTTGCTTATAACATTTTTCCATCAAGGAGGGCTTCAGCACAATCTCCAACCCATCCCTAATATCTCCGTAAGGGTTGGTGTATCAAGAACCTCTTTCCTCGATCGTGATTATGTTTCTTGGAGAAGACTTTTTCAAAAACTTTTATGGATCTTTAAATGTGCTGAGATCCAATTGGCCTGGAGAACCCATCATATCCTTTCTATCTGAAAAGGTTCCTTCCATCTAGGTGCAAGCTTCTTATACAATCTTGGGGTTTGGCAGCTGCTGTAGTCTTTGGTAGTGAGAGTGGGCGGGTTGAGATCAGATTTGTTGGATTGGAGTAGGCTTAATGGAATGGTGTGTGAAACGACATATTGGTGGTTGTGCCCGCGTTGATGAGGTGGGGCGTTGATGGCCATGGTTTGTCATGGAGGACGTTGCTTCAGGGACTCTGTTTAGTCTTTATTATGAGTAGAGCTCCACCAAATGGATGTAATCGCGTTGGTGCTTGTTCGGGGCGTAATTCGTAGCTTATATCTTCAATTATGCGATTGTAGTGCCTTCTGTTTGACCATCTGTTTACTTGGATGATAAAATACTCATAGGTAGAACCACATAGCTTATCTTCTAATAAAAGAGTCCAACACTTCTTATAATGGTGAAACCTCTTCTATGTATTCTACCTTCAGACCTCTACCATATCCTCAAATTCGTCCATAAAGGAAAGTTTTGAGCAGTAAATGCGAAAACTTTGGAAACGAACAGGTGGTTATTACAATGCCCGGTGACTAATGAATAAAAGGAAGAGTCGTCGCAATAAAATTATACTTGCCCATTATAGATAATCTCAAAAATCATACTCCTCAGAATTCCATCGTATTAGCTGTCTCCAGGATTGGGTGGGGTGCGTGAAAATGTAATGGAGAGCTTTGATGATGATATCCAAATGGAATCATCTAAGTAAATAATACTCAAATCGCATAAAGACGCATATGACAACGAAACAATTCTTGGTCATGCATGGAGGTATCATTTGTTTTGCATCTTGTTCATCTTCTAGAATCATTACTGGCGATAATGTTAGAGAATTGGCACCCAACAATATCTCTATACAGCAAATATCAAATAAAGAAACAAATTACCACAGCGTTGGCTATATACTCCCTTTCCAATCCGTCTTAGAGTGTATTCAACCCGGTAAAACGCTTCAAGACTATTCTTTCTTTGACCGAAGTCCCAACAGGGACTTAACAACTGAACCTGCGGTTGGATCCAACCTTTCGAATCTAAATTCCGTTTCAATTTTAATAGCGACAGCAAATCCGGGGCAAATTGCAAGAGTATAAGCTAATGTCCGAAACAAAGCTGTAAGAAACAATTCTACCTCTGATCCACGATGTCAAGCTTACATTAATTAGGTAAATCAATACCTCTATACAAATCCGATCTTCCCTCAACCGTGGTCTTCTTCCCGCCGTCTGCACATCAATTCATGTCTCCAAACTTCTCTCCCAATTGATGGGGCCACGATACATTTAAGGGTCACGTGCGGTAAACTCGATGCGCTGCGTGTAAATTAAAACCGGCAAAATTCGGGTGGGTTTATATGTTCTCATGCCACCCCCACCACCGGCTTTATATCCAACCACTGCTCACCATTACCCTCGCTCTCTCCTGCTCCCTGCTCTCTCTCCCTATGCTCTATGTCACTTTCCTATCTGGCATGATAATATAACAAATTCCCATATACCATGTTAGTATAACTAAGCAATTTTTGTACTCTCGAAACTTTCATCATGTAGTGAACTCTCTATGGCCCATTACACTAATACTGTTGCTTAATACGATCTCTTATAAATGCGTATGCGGTTCACGGTACATGTTTAGCGTTGGCGCGGTTTGTGCTGTGGGCGTGACGTTGGAGTTGAACAGCATTAGCCGTTCGTGAACGTGGGACGGACGATGAAAGGTGACATTCTCCGTAACCAGATTGTTTTGCTCTCCATGAAGTTATGCCACTTTTGCTTTGGGTGGGCATGACGGATGTGGATATCGTAAATGCGGATCGCCGTGATCGTAGGGGTGCGGTAGCGGAGTAGGTTAAAGTTAATCAGAACAAAAGATATTCCTTGACCTTCCCAGATTGCCTTTCAAGAAGTATCTTAAGATCCTTTTAAGCGGCTACCAATGTCCTCGCGGGAGATTATTATTGTACCTACTCAATGGGTTCTTGCCAAAAGATGTAATAATTCGAATTACTATTAGCTACATAAAAGTAGGCATCCTATAAACTCGTAAGAGTATACCACCATTTCTTCCTCATATTCGATGATGGACATACTTCGCAGAATTTTATATCCTAGCTTTATAAAGAGAAAAGAATTCTTAGATTCGGTACCAGGCCCGGTTTGTGCGTGAACCTGGCGGCAGGTGGTGGGTTTGGCGTCGGCGGCGATGACGTGAACGGTGCTTGAAACAGACGGTTTAATAGGGATTAGATTGAACAGGTTTGAAACGAAAGTTTAACGCCCCATCTGGGCCGATTGCGTACTATTTTCTTTGCCGTTATGGAGTCATCCACATAAAGAAACAATAATACCACTTCCTTCATTCTAAGCATATATAAGTTTCCATCATTCCTCAAAGTTTTCAAACCCTTGCTCCATAGATATTCATCTATGCATTTATTCCATTTCTCTAGGTGCTTATTGTTTAAACCATAGGCGCGCGATGCAGTTCCATACCATAATATCTCCCTCCCTCAAATCCAGGTTTTATTTCATGTATATTTCTTCTTACAAGCTTGCATTTAAGAATGTAGTTTTTACATCCATAAGGATGTACCCTCAAGCTTCATGGCATTGGTTTAAAGGCTGGCTGGAGTCTTAATTTGTTGGTTATTGTAGGTATATGTTTCTTCATTAATCACCTCTTTCTTTTGAGAGAATCCTGTATACTAATCTTGCTTTGAATTTTTTTGACCCATCAATTGTTTGTTTTTACTCTATAAACCATTTATTACCAACCAATATTTTCCCTCGTTGGATATTTCACCTGGTTCATATGTTCTGTATCTTTAAATGAGTCATTTCTTGCATTGCTTTTTACCCATTCGTGCACCTTTTAAGAATCAAGAACTTCTTCAGGGGATCCTCACAAGGTGTTCAAACACAACCATCAAGGAAGGATATCTACTTGATTGTCTTCCTCTATTCTCCCGGATTTTCCTCAGCTACACCATATCTACAAACATTTTGGATTGTATACACAGTAGTCGCTAGGCTTTTCCATGACTTTCTTTTCGTTGTCTTCTACTTCCACCTACCCGAGCATAAGAGCACCAAGCTTATACCACAAACTCCACCTTCCCATTGGTATCGCCCGCTTTCCCTCCTCATCTGTTCTATCATCATCGAGTCAAAAGTCGATTGCAATATGGGCACCAATGGAGTTATGATGTGACCTCCATTTTGAATGTTCCTATCCCATATCTATCTTATAGAACTTGTTTTCATCAAACATAACATCTCTGTGACAATTATTTTCTTTGTGTGGGGCATGAATGCCTGTATGCTTGTAACCTGCTAGGTAGCAAATAGCAATGGGTCTGAGCGTGTTTGCTTTGGGAACGTGAGACATGTGTCGAAACTGACCGTAGGCACGAGAGTCATGCGGTTCGATGGGACGTTTGGATGTATTTTGTATAAAAAATGCTGCTTTAGTACTTCTTCCAAAGATAATTTGGCAAACCATGAAAAGGAATCATTGACTCTACATCATCACTCCAGAACCTGTTTTTTTCTTTTTCGCAGCGCACCATTTTTGTTGAGTAAAGGCCTACATGTAGGTGTCTTTTTATTCCATGTTGCAACAAAAATATCTAAATATTCTTAGAGATGTTTGCTCACCACCTCTGTCGATTAGGATGCATTTAAGTTCACGTCCGCTTTTGTTTCCATCTCGCACGTATGAAATGCCATTCATCTATAGCTTTATCTTTAGAAGACAATAGATAACACTTATTCATCAATTCTACTGAAATCATCAATAAAGATATTTAATATCTTTTACATGTTCCTCCTTTTGTTTTTAATAGTCCCGTTAAAGATACAATGAGTACTCACCAACACACATCCTGACAAATAAACCTTTCATTCTTTCCATCAATCAAGCGGCGCCTTATCATATAATCTAATATTATTCATATGTGTATGCGCGGGTCTGTTATGCCAAACCGACGTTCGAAGTGATCTTTAACATGTTAGGCTTTGCTTCTCTTTATTTGAAAAATCGAAAAAGATTACCAACACGCGTTTTGCAAAAACCTTAAATCATCATCCATAAATACCTACACCCTCCTTTGTTAAAACGTAAAACCCTCCTATATCCATGAATCAACCAGTTGACAAACCGATATAAGATTTTATACAATCCCTAACGCGACAAGACATTTGGAAATATCTACACCATTTCCTTTTAAATCAAATGGTTGCAAAGATCCCTTTTCCAGTTATCTCCCGCGAAATGTCCGTTTCCCAGATGGGATTCTAAATGTTTTACTGGAGCAAACACCACTTTCGGAGATCACACGTACCACTACCGGGACGCCGCCCCACTATCAACTATAAATACATCCCCTCATCATTAGAAAAGCATTCATTGATCTCACAAGTTGATAAGATAAATGGTTTACCTCATGATGCGTCTTATTCTTTCTCTGATTACACTTCGAAGGCATCCACCTCTTGAGTTATATTAACTCTTGATGTTCTTCTTCCCCCTTCCCCTTGATGAGCTACCTCTTCCCCACCAAACACATAACTCCCTCTTTCAGCTCTTACCTCTCCCTTCTGATGATAGTTCTTAGAGCTCGAACATGTAGTGGAGATGTGCCCTAATCCTCCACAAAGGTATAACAAAAACGGCTTTCCTTTAATTTTGGACAATTAATTTTTAAATGTCCCATTGTGGCGATTCGAGAGAGGAATACTCCTTCTCATCTGTATTCACAGACCCACGTCACTATAAATCTATCTTCCCTTAGTATATGCAGATTGTGGCACTAGGGGGCATGACTAAGTTATTCGTATAACTTAGCCAACCTTAGGTTAAAGACCATTTTCCCGTGGCCCCTTGGCCTGTTGGGCCTCCCAGCCACCGCGACCTTGCCCTGTGGAGCCACGTGGCAATGTAGCAGACCCTGGCCTGTAAGGGGTACAGGCCCTGGCCTGGGCCCTCTTTGCCAGAGCCAGTTAGGGGGACGGCTGTGACAGGCTGGGTTTTGGGGCACCATCTGCTCACCTCTCTGGCAACCAGGCAATAAGCACCTCAGCAAAATGAAACCCTCCGAACGCCGAAGACCATGAAACCCCTTGGAGATTAGGAAGGAGGTACTTGAGGCCCGAGTATGTAGAGTAGTAGTCCTGGTAGTTCCTCCCAGATTGGCATTTCCCAGGATGAGTTGGTATCTTCTGTGTATCTGGGTAGAACCATCCTAGAACCCTCATTGCGTCATCTTGAACCCTAATCCAAGACCTAAGCTGTAGAAGTTGGGTTGTATGATTGGGTTAAGATGTTCTTATGATTCATTTGTGTGATTGTTGTGTGGTTGGTCGTGATATGGCATTGTTGGAGGTGGGGACCTAGAGCCATGTGGTATTATACAAGATTAGATCCCTTGGTTCCTGTGGTTGGGAGGGTGTGGCCTTGGGCTGTGGGACAGCGGTGGCCTGACACTGCACAGGGGCTAGAGGCAAGCTGGAGGAGGATCCCTGCCCGAGGTGGGGCTGCAGGGGGAGTCCTTAGTGGGCTAGGCCATGGCGGTCTGCAGGTGTGGGCGGGCATGGAGTCACGGCCCTCTGGGAGCAATGGTATGCATACGCCTCACCGAGGCTGCAAGTGTCAGCTTGGCTCTCATTTTAGAGGATTCGATTAGTGCAGATGCATTATCGCCGCCACGATTCTCTAACCTCCGAACCCTCTGGGCAGGGAAAGTCTAACCTTCCTGCCCTCAGCATGGACCCGAGGAGAATGCAACTAGAGTAAATCCAATCATTGTCCCTATAAAGATGTGCTCCAGAAACTAAAATCCTACTTGGGGCCTGAGGAGTTGGCCCGTGCATAGAGTGTGCGAGGAGGGATGGGTCAGTCAGCCCTGGCCATTTGTCTTATGCATTTTCGCCCATTATTTATGACTGAAGTGCGCTCTATCTTGAGGCTGGCGGTCAGGTCATCACTCCTTATGAGTGAGCCATGGGTGGGAACTCTTATATTTTATAGTTTATGATTATCTTCTTGCTCTTATGGATATACTTGATGGACTACCCTTGGTAGTATATTTGTATTATTATTACTAGATTCGGCGTTTGTTTTATGCTTCATTTGTGATAGGAGCCCATATAGAAACGCAAAAGAACCTGCCAATGTCCCACCTAAGATTCTCGAAGTCACAGAGTTAAACAAGAGAAACCCATCTGAGATTAATGGAACCGAATAGAAATTTCCTACTTAGAGTCATCCGAGGCCTTGATATATTGCTTGAGGGAGGCGGCGTCACCTCGAAACAATATTCTTAGATTGACAAACTATGCAACCATATCCAGATAAGTAGTCACTTGTAGCCTAACTAATGAATGAATGAAATTCAGGTCTTGAACCTTGGTGGGAAAAAAATTTTCCATTAGTAGAATTACGTAATTAGATTAGGAAGTATAGTCTAAATTGGTAGAAATAATATAGTCAAAGAAACCTTCTAGTAACATCGCTCAGGTATTCCCATTTCCACCTACCATCGCATCATCACTCCTTCCGCTCCACTTTCGCGCATCCTTGTCACTCACTCTTCCTGCTTAAAATAAAATACAAAAAGCATCGTCATGTCGAAAAAATATAATCTCTCTCATTCTCATTACTCTTAAGAAAAATGCTAAACCTGCCGACTTACCTCTACTCAAAGTTCCCCAAATGGTAGCTTGAACCTCTCTTTTTTACTTGTAGGCTGAGTTAGAAGCTAATCTCATTTTGCCACAAAATTGTCCGCCAAGCGAGACAGTAGAGGCGGATACCGTGCAAGGGCCGGCGGTGGGGGCCGAGGATGGTTCGGTGCAAGTCCAAGACACCGGGTTGTTGGAGGGACCAAACAAGTAGCCTAGGAAGGTTGGAAGCTCGGCTTGCGCGAGCGTTGAAGCACTCAAGATTAAAGTGGCGACAAGCAAATTCTTAGACCCTACGCGACCTAGAGCCGAGCAAAACAACCACTCAAGCTCTTGAACCGTCGTTTCCTCGCCATGGAAAGGCTCGCAACTGCCGCACCGAAGCGAATAATCCCATAAAGAACAGAATTAAGTCAATGCGCGTCCTTTAGCGAGGAAAGAGCAAATGCGCAGAAACAGCACCAGCCAATAAAATAGCAACCAAAGAGAAGTAGAAAAACTCGTCGCAAAGAAACAACAACAAAGAACAACAACTCACCAAAGCGAAGAAAAGGCTCATCGCAAAACTCTCGCTCTCGCTCTTTCTCAGAAAAAGCGGTTGAAAAGCGGTCGCCGAAATGCCCTCGACAGCAGAACAACCCGGTATGAGGAGAAGCGGAGAGCAAGTAGCGAGAACAATATGAGGCTCTCGCTCTGAGAAAGCAATTAAGCTCATCTCCGCTCTCAATAATCGCGCTCTTCTAACAAAGGCGCTCAGCTTAACAAATAAACCAGGCTCGCCAGCAATAAAGCTCTCCCGCCGCCAAAACAACTCAAAACAAAACTCTTCCGCTTTTCTCGCTCATTTCGAAGAATCGCTCACGCGAGAAAGCTCCGCTCTCCGCGGAGAGGGAGAGGCTGGGAAAGAGCAGGGGCCTTTGACCTAAACAACCATATCAATGCGGTCAAGGAGAACCGAAGCCACCCAGCTCAAGCAAGATAGCAAGGTACGAGAAAGAAGGCAACATGCAAGAATTATCTCGCGTCAATGGATCGACTAAGTGGCAGGCCGAGGTCAGCCGCCTCCACCACCTCGGCTTCGATTCGAAGAGTCCGCCATAGGCAAATCCTCAGCCTGATTAAAGGCTGCTGAAGCATATTACGACGTACCAGCGGCGTACGGTCGATGATCCGGAAACTCTCTTCAGTACTACATCAAAGAGTCTTAAAGAAACCGTCATCAACAAACTCCTCAATAGAGTAGAATCACTCAAAGCGAAACCAAAAGACCGTCACCAATGGTCCGAAACCACAAAACTGATAAAGTGGAAAGCCAGGCCTAACAAAAGGCAACCTGCTTAGCGATCCATACCAAAAGCGAGCCCAAAGACCTCCAGGAAATTACATAAAGGAAAGCCGTGAAACCCTGGTCACAACAAACTATATAAATATATAAGTTTTTCACGTACATTGTTTTTACTCATTAGAAGTGAATTTTGCTATAAATTAATTGTATGGGGAAAAATATTCTTGTATAGATTAATTGTAGTAGAATCAACTACATCTTAAAATGCTCTTAATTGGCTAAAGTAGCATAGTCCCTTTGATTTTAGGGCAAAATTGATCAAATTTAAGTACTAAAAAGTTGCTAGAATGCTTAAAATTGTCTAGAAAATGCGATTAGCTTGGCACTTTAAATTTATTAAAAATATCCAAAATAGCTAGAATTGGCCCGAAGGTGTGAGGCCTTAAGCATTCTGGATTAAAATGAGAGAGGCCGTTGTAGCGGATCCAGTTTTGCCCATAGTGCGGATTTTAGATATCTTTTGGTATAAATGCAGAAAGTTGCAGTTGGTTTTAGAATGAATTTGGAAATAGACATTTTAAGATCTTGTATGGACGTTTTAAGATCTTGGTTCCTAAAATTGTTTGAATCTTGAAATCAGGTGCCGAGGTGAGCCAAATGGGTCGATGCGTTCTCAGCAGCGGATGGCATTAAGCGTAGTTCTAGGTCTCCTCTGATTTAGCGAGTCAAAGGAATTTGGCAAAATTGCATTAAAAGTCTTAGTACATATGCTAGTCTTCACACACTCTAATGTCTTATAGTACCCATTCTAAGCACAATCCCATTGAACCTCATCTTAAAATTGATGGCGAGTCGAACCTCCCCACCCACAGGTTGAACCTCCCCAAACCCATTACCAACCAAGCGAAGGCGAGCATCGTTTGTGTTTAAAATTATAAATTCTGAAGTTGGGTTTGGCTGTTATTGTTTGGATGGTATTGTGGTAATTTACCGGACTGGTTGGGACGGCGTGAAAAATAGTCGTATCTTGGTTGTGGAAACAATGGCTGGGGTGTTCTTGTCTGCGTAACCAGATGAGTATAATTAAACATTTTTCTTAGGAAATGACTAGTTGCGAGGCCTTAGAAATTGTTGTCTGCAGATTGGTATAGATACACCAACTTACCGCACGTTATAGGTGCATATCATCAAATGTCTTATTAAATACCTTTGTATCATAGATAATTATCTAGGAATTCATTCTCTCTAAGTAATTTAGTCTAGCACACCAAGTATACCCCAAAGTAGGTTTCCTTCTACCACCCCATAACAGTAGGTAAATAAGTACCTTTCTGATTACAAGTAAAAGTGCCAAGTGGGTCAATTGAAATTAAAGGGACAAAGGTATAAAAATAAGGTTTTGTAAGAGCAAATAGATATAAGTAATTATTATAAGTAGTATGAGTTGCCTTGTGCTTAGGGCAATAATATATAGGTCGAGGGAGACGCCGTTCTGAATCCTCGAGCCTCGGCGGTTGGAGCCACTCGACAACATCCAATGAATGCGGAAGGCAACATGGGGAGGAAATGACCAAAGCAAAAGCGAAGGCGATTGCCGGGAAGCCGAACAAAAATAAAGAAGAGGCCCTATGGGATGGATGATTGGGCATCAAGGATAGACACAAGACTTGCCAAAGAGGGGCTATGCAACAGCCAGTAGGGCATCGCGGCGCCACAAAATGGTCACATTGGGGAGAACACCTCCTAATTCAGGATATTCTCAAGTGCCATATTGTCAATGCCGAGCACCCCCACATCGATGACTAATGTCACAGCTACACCACCAACAAAGTACACTTCATGACTTATGGTAGCAAAGAGCCCTAAAGGATGGCCCAGGACATACCTCTCCCGGACGCAACTATCATAGATATCCGGGCCATGGTAGTATCCAGTTGGACTTCAAGCAAACGTATGCTTTGACTAAGGAGGTATTACAAGCTGACAGGGTGGGCTCCTCGGGGAATAGAAATATGGGGGCGCGTAGAACTTCTTCCTCATGGGTCCTGATGCCGAGGGCGGTTGCATCAACCTTGGCGATTACCATCTCAAGATCCCGACAATCTTCTACCTTGGGGTTGGAGGTCAAACCTCCATCCAGAAAGAAGATTGGTGGGACTGAGGTAACATTTGCTGGCGTCACTCAGGATTGCGGTCGCGGATTGCGATCGGCTCCTCGGCAAGAGAAGTTTGCGGTTAAGTAGTAGAAGCATAGGCATTTGTCTTGACCTTATAGCAATGACATGGCGCGGGGAGAATCAAATGGAAGCAAAGTCCAACACAACAATATCAATTGAGTTAGAAAGAATCATCCCTCTCGAATCATATCTCAAATGAGATAAACAACATAGAAAAGATTCTCGAAATATGAAACAATACCTTCAAACTCTAGGAATCACGACACTCTAAAAGCTCTCTCTCCTCCCTATCAACTCCGGAAAATCCGAGAGATAATATTCATGAGATGGTCGGCATCCGGCATTAAGGACGTTAGAGTGGGGTATGTTTTGACCAAGGCGGGGCAGGGGAATGATTATCACGACGGCTCAAAAAGGGATGCCACATTCTTTTCAATAGGTGTGGACCATGGCCTTTGCCTGCTCCACGACCCCATGACTACACCAGCTTTAAGCAAGCTAAGGGACCTATCGGATAGTTGAGTTTTCTTAGGGTATGGGTGATAACATCCATGATGGGATTGGGGCCGAAATTTAGAGTAGATTTTTATTATTTATTTTATTTTCTTTTAGAAGGGATGTACCCAAGGGTGAGCAAAACTTCAAGGATTGGGAAAAAAATGTAAAATCCCAATAAATTTAGCCCATACATTGCTGGCCGGATATCCAACATGGTAAAACCTCTTAATTGAGATGATCACCTGTTAAAGAAGGATTTAATAATAGGATAATGTTCGACCATGTATATGGCGAGAATACTCCAGCGGCATAAAGAATAATCAAAGCAAGTGAAGGAAGCAATCTAATAAGTCCAACTTCTTAGATGGCATCAACTCAAAGGTGGGACTATTTCAAAGGGCAATAAGTAAGAAGGGAAGATCCTAGAGTATAGATTAGATCTAAAACAGAATAATTATCTAATCATATAGTTTTCTATGTGTGTGCCCAAAAGTAATGTCATCTGAAGCTAAACACGTAACCCATAAGATTTATGTAAAGTAGTTCTTTTAGCAGTTTTGCACCTTCTAGATGGCGGACATCTTTAAAACAAGACTCTTAAAGTCTAAATCTAGGCCCGGTGGTCCCGCTCGTAGATAATCCCTGCTTTCAATGGAACAAAAATCAAGTTAGGCATCAACCTCAAAAACTCAGCAAAGTCATCAACCAACTTATGTACATTGGCAATTATGACCTCATAATAAGCATGCAATATTAAAGTGGCTAAAGCAATAATTGATTATTATAAGCAAAGAGATACTTATCCCGGCACCAAAGGGGCAAGAGTACCTTATAATTTAAGTTAAGTAATTCCAATGCGTTACAGCATGTCCCGGTGAGCAATTACTTAAGGTGCATCATGAGGAATGAGGTCATACATAAGCTACAAGTTGTGGGCTCGGGCCGCCTTAGTAGAAGGGGGAGATTAACGGCGGGTTTGCTGGCAATTTCTGGTGGTTGGGGAGTCGCGGTATGTCGCCCGGTAAGAAATTTGAAGAGCTTTTTGCTCTGTAGAAGCATAGAGACTGAAACCACTCTTTGCGGATGCGAGCCGTCGGCCAGAAACAACGCTACCAAATCGGCGCCCAGGGCTGGCAGGCTCAAAGGCGGGTTGGCGGGGTTGATTGGCTTGAGACCCGCCAGATAAGTCGATATATATCTGCTCCTGCGACGCTTCAACAAACAAAAGCAACGCAATAGATCAACCAGCAGAATTCTTCATCAGCAGCATCATCAAACAATAACTCCTTCCGGAGAATAAAGAAAAATCATCTCAAACCGCCAAACCACGAAGCCGCCGACACCTATAGTTCGCGGTAGTGCCCCTAAGTCTATGGAATTTTCCACCAGCTTGTGTGCATTTGAGGGGCGACATCTTGAAGATTCAACCGGATGATTTCTTCATCAATTCTCTTCGCAACATAAATTTGATCTGCAGCAAATCAGTAGGAAGAACATTGCAATAAATGGAAGATGTTAAAGGGCTTAAGCCGCTCATTGTAAACTTTTGGCAGCAATTTTTAATGCCATCTCCGCCGGCCATGAGGGCACTGACAAGAAGATAGAAAAACCATCTGCCCACAGCAGCGGGTTCAAAGCACATAATGGGCTAGTCTTTGCAAAGGGTGCAAAGGACCGATTAAGAAAAAGAAAACCTTCAAATATTTTAAAAAGGAAGGTAATCTCTAATATGCAAAGAACAATTATCGTACAAAAGTATAAGAAGTAAGAAAAATCTTCGGAACCATGCATAATAGCCCTAATTCCGGCATGTAAAAATTTATAAAGGCCTACTAAGATTAAAGTAGCTAAAGATCTGGCGGATATGAAGAAGAAGATAATCGGACATATCCAAGAATGTCGGTCACGGCCAGTGAAGAAGCGGAACAACGAGATTCGAGGAGTCATCAAGGTGCAAGTGCCACCAAGTGGGAGATCATCGGTATGGGTTTTATCGTTAGCCTCCCAAGGACAACAAAAGAAAGCCTTGATGGTTTGTAGTATATAGCTTAGCAAAAGGGCACATGCTTGCCATACCACACCATAGACACGCCTTGGCTCTGGCCGTTGTGGTCTGCATAAAGAGATCTTTTTGGTGCATAAATACGGGTCGAATCATCACCAAAAGATCGAAGTTCTTTAGCGATGTTTTGCAAAGACGCTTCAACCACGAGGCTGCACCAACTTGTTGATGAGTTTGCTTATCGTTCGCAGTCAAATGTCGACAAAAGGACCCGCCTGCCGAATTTTGGAAACCGCGTTGAAAACTATGAATTGGGAACAGTATCCAAATGGGCCGTATACATCCACCTGAAGTCAATTGCGTTACAATAATATGAAGCAAGGTCGCCGAAGATGTGCCACCATGATCAGGGTTACAGTTATCAATGCTTGACCCTGGTGTAGTAGCATAATCTGGTACTGGGTTTGGTTTTATAACACTGGCGACCGGTGGGGTAGATTGTGGAATATCTTCAAAAGCGGCATAGGCACATCACGAAGAGTCTAGCGAGATAGACATAAAACTCCTGAGAGTTGTTTTGTTGTGAGGAGATAAAGTTTGGCTCAAGTAAAAGGTTAAGCAAGGGAAGCTTGGCATGAGTGTAAAAGCTAAGCCCCTAGGTGGGCGGTAAAAGTTCAAGATCTTGGAGAGGGTGGAACCCAGAAGCACAGGTTGGATCTCTCAACCCACCTTAAGGTCTTCCATGAGTCTATTGAAAGGCCGCGATCTAACCACGAGGGAGAGTTTGGATACTCCAACTTTGTGGAAATAGCGGAGGATCAAGTTGAAATTGTGCCTGGGTAACTTGATAAGTCATTCAAAAGAGGACTAGGTGATCCTAAATTCCTCCCATTAGTTGGTCAAGTGGAATCCTTGCAGTGGAAGACTACGATCACAGGTATTGAAGTAAGATTTGGAGAAGCAATACCCGAGTTTATGAAGAAGGAGTTGATGGAGGCTGAGTGGTCACCGAATTGATCGTATACGACTTGCCGAGGAGGTTGGCTTAGTATGTTTCTTAGTTAGCCTTAAGTTGGCTCATGTATTCCTAGTTAGTAGAGTGCATGTGCGAGGAATCTTCAAAACGTGTGTGGCGATGATGGGATCGCCTTTAAGGCATTCTCTAGGCCCAGCATGCCCAAAGTGCGCGCATGACCATTAGGGTCATGTGAGTGAGGATTGAGGCATGGTGGGCGATGATGATGGGATTTGTGATGTGGATGCCTCTCTATCTTGCGCTGATCTTGAGAATACGCTTACGGCGTGGGAGGGTCATGGTGAAGAAGGTCAAAGTGATCATCTTGGCGATGATGGGATGAGGCGTTCCCTAGCTTAAAACCCTTGGGGCCGCGATGCATAGAATTGCACCATTGCCGAGGCAGCAGAATGCAAGAGTAGCACTTGATCATAGGCGATGATAGGATCATCTTAAATGGTCCTTAAGCTCAAAAAGGGCCATGATCGAGTGCAAAGGGAAGTGGTAAAGAGATAACAACAGGTTAGTAAAGTTTGGCTCAAGGAGGGTAGGTAAGGGGGTGGTCCCCTAAAACCACAAACTTATTAACTTATATAGCGTATTGTGCTACTGCAATGCGAGGAGCCCGGTGAAGGGAACATGAAGGAGGGGAATACGTTCTCGAAAGATAAGTCATAGATTTTAGACTAACTATGAACTCTAAATTTATTTATAATAATATTATGTATACTTTGATAATAATAGTTGTTATAGCTATATAAATTTTGTATAACTTATAAATATAGCTTTTATAATTACATAATAAGTAATTAGCGAAAGTTGATCTTTTCAATAGAGTTAAGTTCATATATTCTTGTTGTGTGCTTTTGCGAGGGTAAAATGGGTTCGTCACCTTAAGCGCCCAATGTTGAGGGCAGCATTGTGTCCTAAGGGGAAAATGGTGTTCGGGGAATATCTGTTATAAATACATTATATTCACGGGCCGGAAGTCACTATACAAATCTATCTTCATAGCCTTGTATACCATGATTGTGGCACTAGGGGGCATGACTAAGTTATTCATTATAACTTAGCCAGCATAGAGTTAAGACCATTTTCCCATGGCCTTAACCTATTGGGCACCCAGCCACGGCCTTACCTATTGGAGCCACGTGTGGCATAACATGTGAACCCTAACCTGTAAAGGCCTAAACCCTAACCTAGGCCTCTTTTACGGCTCCAACCCGTCACGGGAACCCAGCCTTCTTGGCTTCGAAACTCCGTTTGAGAGGAGCAAAATCTTGTGGCATAGCCTGGCACGGCAGCCGGGCGATGGCGCATCGGCAGGAGTGGGAGCTACCTCGGCGAACACCGAAGACCATGGAGGCATGAGTTGGAAGGGGAGTGCTTGAGGGGAGGTATGTAGAAGTAGTAGTCATAGTAGTTCATCACGGATTAACATTCCGGATGAGTTGATTATCTTGTATCTAGGGTGAACATCCTAGAATCTAATGCATCATCTTGAACCCTAATCAAGGGAACCCTAGCGTAAGTTAGATTTGTATGATTAGGTTAATGTTCTTATGATTATTCTCATGATGTGATGATTATGTGGCGATGGTTGATCATGTTTGCTCCTCTTGTATTGGGAGAAGGGGTGAGACCTGGAGCCATATGTAGTATGCTCCTAGATTAGATCCCTTAGTTCTATTAGTTGCGGCCTGTGCATAGTAGCCCACCAGGCTATAGAGGCTATGATGTGACTCAGCGCACTACTACCAGGGGCTAGAGGCAAACGGAGGAGGATCCCTGCCAGTGGGGGACTCTGAGGGGATCCCATAGTGGGCTGAGCATGGCGGTCACTTAGTGTGGGCGGGGCATGGAATGCGACACCTCTCTGGGGGCAATGGTATCGCCACGCCTCTCGAGAACTGCAAGTGTCGGCTTGGCTCTCTTTTTGGGAGGTCGATCAGTGGAGTCGTGTGTACGTTTCTCCCAGCGCCCTTGGAACCTCTAGACCGGGAAGGGGAGATGCAACCCTTCTGCCCTCATGGGACTGGGAGATGACACGGGTAGTCCAGATGGGTGATACCATGGGATTCACGTGTCAGGAAGGCTAGAGTCATGCGAGGCGATTAGGCCCATCATCTGCAAAGTATGCACAAGAGGCCGGATGGAGTGAATCAACCCTAGCCATTGTCTTATGCCACCCTAAGCCATTGTTATGACTTCAGTGCATCTATCTTGAGGCTGGCGATCGATTATCCTCCCTTATGAGTCGAGCCATGGGTAGGAGCTCTTATGTTTTATGGTTTATGATTATCTTCTTTGCTCTTATGGATATGTGATGGACTACCCTTCGAGGTAGTATGTTGTATTGTTATTGGGTGTTTTGCTAGTGGTGTACAAAAAGCGAAATTCAAAACACTAAATCGGCACCTTCATAGGTAACATGTGTGACCAGTCTTCATTACCAATATGCTCATTATGTTATACATAACTAAAGAACATCGAGTATTTTTGGCCAGACAATGAAGGGGCAAGGGAAGGGCAATGAAGGGTAGCGAGAAGGGCAACCCGGCCCACATGTCTGGGCTTTGCTTTATTGTACACCAATAAAAAAAGACCCTATTGCTGGATTAAAGCGTTGTTTATGCTTCCCGCTGTGATAGGAGCCCATAGGGGAAGGAAGCGGCGCCAAGACACCGCCGTGTCCCCGCGCACTAGGATTCTCGAGTCGCGGGTTAGGCGGAGGAGCCCATCGCGGTTGATGGGCCGGATGGGGATTTCTTTACCCGAAATTAATGCAATGGCCAGTATATTTAGCGAGGGCGTCACCACCATTTCATGACAATAGTAGCATGGACCCTCTGAGTTTTTCTGAATAATCCTTTTTTAACCACATTACTTTTTGCTTTTCGATGGTAAACAATACTTCAGAACTCTCTTCTTCCTCATCAACTATTTTTCTTTGCTCAAGTTCGAGTCCTTACCAACCTTTACGCATCATCCACGGTCTTTAGTTGTGCCACGATTAAAGTAGACAATACATCATACCTTGAAAATGCCGCGTTGATATGGCTAACACTTGAAATTCATCCTTAGCCTAGCCCGGCCGCATCTAGATCAACAAAAATATTGTCTAATTTGGCAAAAACTTCGTGATATTTTCTCCTTCCATATTTTAGTTGTCTCAATTCCTTATCTAGCACATCTAATTGTGATGACGATTTTCTTTCATATTTACTAATGAGATAAGACCACATTTGTTGAGGATCCATTACCACGCATTCTTAAAAGTATACTAGAACCAACTTTACATGATATAATTCCTCTAAAGCTACTCTAATTTTATTTTTTCGGAGTAAATCTTGCTAGCACTAGTGATGAAATACACGTCTTGCTCTCACCTTCACTAATTTTTCATTTTGCCCGGCTTTGACAATATATCCTTCAACTCCTTACCTTACGGGCTGCACAATATCCATCAACCCTTCTGCATTTAACACTTCTTGTATCTTCTCCTTCCATACCTGAAATCCTGAACCGCCTGTATAAACGTCTATTGCATTAAGCAATGTGGCTCCAAATCTGGTTGCCATGATTCTTGATGGTGGCTCACGATACCCTTGTTAGAATTGGCACCAACAAAATATCTCTATGCCACATTAAATATCAAATGCAAGAACAAAATTTACCACAGGACGTTGAGCTATGCTCCTCCTTTCAATCAAATCTTCTGATGTATTCAACGAGCAAACACTTCAAGACTATTCTTTGCTGACCAAAATTCAACACAGGACTTAACGCTGCGAATGCGCCGGTTGGATCCAACTTTAGGAATCTAAATTAACGTTTCAATTCAATAGCACAGACAACAAATCCGGAGACAAATTGCAAGAGCATAAGCTAATCCCCGGAAACAAATTATAAGAGCAATTCTACCTCGATCGATGTCCGAAGCCGCGGCAATTAGACAAATCAATACCTACTGGCAAAATCCGATCTTCCTCAACCGTGTCTTCTTCCCCTGTAGTCGCATCAATTCATGTCTCCATACACTTCTCTCCCAATTCCGGCAGGCCGAGCGCCACATTCTTTGAGGAGTCACACTGTCAGATAAACTCAATCACTTTGTCTCTGTCCAAACACTTTCACACGGCCAAAGATGCGTTCTCTCCACTTTTTTATAGATGCCTTTACCACCGACTTTGTGTCCACGTGCCTTCTTAAATTTGCAACACCAAACATGCCATGAAAAACCACCAATATATGCAATATGCAATGATAAAACACCAATATATGGCATGATAATATAGCGAAAATAAATGGCTTTGATGGTCGATTATCCAGCTGGAATCGTCTCCCAAAATAAATAATGCCTCAAATCGCATAGAACCATGCGACAGCGAGCAATTCTTGGTCATGCATGGGGGTATCGGCCCATTTTGCATCATTCATCTTTCTAGAATCATTCTGCGATAACCCAGACCTTCTTGCATTAACCATACCGTTGGCTATTTTGCTAGCATCGGTAGCAACCCACTTATCCTTTTTGAGTGCGGCAAATTGAAAGGGAGGGGCGGTTGTCAAAGTATCCTTCAATGATTGGAATCCGGCGAACTTTGTCTCTCCAATGTGCCATCAATCCCTAACCTTTTCATGCTTGGTTAGGTCCTTAAAGAGCGTAGAGCTTGGCAAAGTCATGACAAACTTAGGTAATAGGCCAAACCCAAAAAGCTACTTGAACCTCCCAGGACACATTGGTTGGAATGGTAATCCTTTCTTGCTTCAATCTTAGGCGGATGCATTGGCTATGCCTTAGTAGACACAATATGTCCCCAGGTAATCAACCTTAGTGGTTGCAAAGCAGACACTTGGAACTTGGCATAGAGTTGGTGGCATCCCGGAGTTTTCTGCGGCCAACCCGAAGATGCAGCTCATGGTCCCCTCTAAGGTCTTCTTGTATATGATTATATCATCAAGAATATGATGACAAAATCATCAAGATATTCATAGAAGACATCATTCATCAGCCTCATGAAGGTGGCGGGGCATTAGTCAAGCCAAAGGGCATCACGGTAAACTCATAATGCCCATAGCAGCGTCCAGAAAAGACTTTAGAACATAATCCTCCTTAGTTAATTTGTCACGGTGATATCCCCAAGCGAGGTCAATCTTTGTGAAATATTTAGCCCCTTACAAGCGATCCATTAGATCGTGCGACGCGGTAAAACATACTCCGATTCTTAATAGTGTGCTTATTCAGTTGATGATAATCTATGCATTCTCAAGGTGCCATCCTTCTTCTTCACAAAGTATTGGGGCTCCAAAAGGTGAGACACTAGGTTGAATGAAGCCCAATCACGAGGAGCTCTTATGCTTCCGCTTCTTAAGTTCGTTAAGTCTAAAGTCCTCATTGATATGGAGCCTTCTTTGGTAGGCTTGGTGCTTGGTTCCAAAGGTAATTCGCACTCCACACCTCTAAAGGGTGGCAGATGAATTTCTTCGGAAAGGTCATGGTATTCCCGAAGAACATCATGCTAATGCTGGAGGCAAGCTATCAAGAACTTCATCTTGCTTAGACAGCTGCCCGGAAATAACAAGTCGAATCATGCCAATAACACGAGATTTCCCTGTAGCTCTATGCAAGCGGCGTAATGAGATGCAGCGCATAATGGGATCAACCCGGTTTACACTGCTATGGTCACTTTCGGGCTCATTGGGCGCGTGAAGGTAACTTCTAAGCTTCTGCAAACAATGTTATTTCGTGACGAGGGAATTCCATGCCCACAATCAGATCATAACGACCAATATCCATTATCTTCGGCTCCTAGAGCAGGTGTATGCTCCACAATAAATTTGGATGTGCACTTTTGCCCGGAAGTGATTATATGGCCCCGTTCAAAATTTGGAGGCGGCTCCGACTCGGCGGCCGGGATGACTTCGACCCATTTTTTTCACCCTTTCTTTTGGGATAATGATGCCCCTAAGGTATTTAGACCATGGCGATACTTATTTGGAGCAAAAATTTCACCCATCAAAGCTAGGCTGGAAAGTTATTATGGCTTGCAAAACATGAACCTCTGGCTCCCACCATCTAGACATGACCATTCTAGTATAGAACACTCTCTTACTCCACTAAAGTTATTCCTCCCATAACTAAAGTCAACTCAATGCTAACTATATAGAGTTGGAATAAGCTTTAACCTAAGAAAAATCACCGAGTCAACTAGCGAGGTTAGATTATGGTCGATTGTGACTTGGTCCACCAAAATCATGCTCTGATACCAGCATGGCCTTCCTTGAGAATCTATAAGATGCTCCCATGGTACAAATCTGAATTCCCCTCCATGGCAACTACGTCACCATGGTAAGGCCTGAAAATCCAAAGCAAATTTTCACTTTTTTATATCTTAGTCAATGTACCAGAAAGATCAGATCCCAAACAGGTAAGGGGAAAGAGAGTAATTATGTGGACCAAGAAGTGCTATCTCAACAACAAAAAATGAGCACTGCAGTTTCTACGGCAGAGCAGATGATAAAGGTGATGCCACAAATTGCAGGGAATAGCATAACACCTATAAGTTACATATTACTGGGAATAGCAGTCACCTATGCAAAACGGAAGACAATTAAAAACTATATCAATCTCTACAACATATCCATCTGCTACTATCAGTTTCTTAGGTACATACCTTGGATCAAAGCCAATTCGTCAGGTGGCTTTTTACACTTGTAGAGGTCCAAATATGATTAATTTTAAATGTGCTAAAGTCTGATATTCTTGTTTGCCCGGTGTCACCATTTTAACAACATGGTCAGAGAGTGCTTCTGTCTTTCTCAATGCCTTGTGATGTTAAGAGAGTTGAGTACAACATAAATTCAGGAACCTCCACAGTTTGTCTTCACATAAGTGGAATTGCTGCCTTGCCCAAATATGCTCATTCAGACTAGAGCCATCCCGACGAAAGCAGATTTTAAAGCTCAGATGACAAGCAGAACAATCTGTAAGATGGTTTTACAAAATGAGTAAGTACTTATAGGTGAGATAACATGATGCGGCACTGAGAAACATGGTCGGACATATTTGTTATGACAACACTAATACTAACAGCTTGCTTATTTATGTCCAAATAACATTCTTTTTATCCTAAACCACCAGCAATTAGATCTAGTATACCAAACCTAGCTGTGAGATTTAACACTGATAATGCTTCACTATCTTGTATAAGCGTAGATTAAAGGCAGCATAGAAACATCATCCGACAAATAAAATTCAATGCATGAAAAAAATCCAAAGTCTGGCCTGTAATTCATGAAGAAGAATCATGCCCTTACTCAAGAAACATGCAGCCACAATTAAAGCCTAATTATATATAACAAAACAATAGGATAGAGTTATAACCACATATACTAAGACACAATTGTAATCGCGAAACAATTGCATTGTAATTCTAGGCCCACGACCTCACCCATCCAATCTATATCTTCTAATTTTTACGTAAGGAGGCCAGCGACATTGCGCTTAATATAGGCTAGATGTCTTCCTCCTGGCTTTCTTAGATCACAAAGGAGTAGCTCTACTGCTGCATCAAAATTAGATACCGGCAGTAATTTTCGCGACAAGAAGTACTATTGTGGAGGTGCACTGGTGATGCGGAGACATTAGAAATTGGGCTAGGACAAAATACGACTATGCCGCGGTTTCTAAAAATTATGGAGCAAAGATGAGAAGGGAGGGGAAAAAAGCAGATTCAAAGAGAAATAAAAAATTGTGTTGTAATCGACAATCAAAACATGCCATTTGCCAAAAGGTCAAGCGACAGAAGACGAGATCCTGTATGGACTTGCAACTTCTCCTCGAAGCTCGACCACCTCGTTATGATTTGTGTATCTCGTGGCTTTTGTGTTTGGCGAACATACCCCTCAGAAAATTAGGGATCCTCGCTGAAGGACATCTTGAAAAGAGGGATGGATGGAATTTTGGACACAATGCACCAAGAATATGAAGCTCGCTAAAAATGTAGCCTTCAAATTTGCGATAACAGAATAGGAGGAAATAGTTGAATGTAAGGTTCCTCTTCCATTTGGTCTTGCATTGTCTTCATCTTGCAAATCCTCAAACTTGCAACATTGTCAATATTTTCAAAAGCAAAATCACTTACGCTTCGGGTCCGAATCATATAGTGATGAATCTCCAGAAGATCCTCCTCGCGATTGTTCCAATGCGGCCAAGCCCCTGATCCATAAAGAGATGCAATGGCGAGAGCAAAGCTAAGAAGAGCATGCTCTTTAGAAATTTTTTTTTTTTGAACGGACGGGAAACCCTTCCTATTTTCCCTTGATTTAGAAAACCCTTCCTATTTTCCCATGGCTTTGGAAAATAGGAAGGGTTTCCATTTGAATTAAAATTTGAATTCTCTGTGTCATGCATATTTATGAGTGTGCACCATTAATGGGCGGTGTGCATCTTGAAAGGCATGGTCCATAAATGTAATGCGGTCAATATTAAAGATATTAAAAAAAAATGGAAATCCTTCCCATTTTCCGTGGAAACCCTTCCCATTTTCCGTGAAACCCTTCCGGCTTTCAAATGGGAAACCCTTTTCCAAATTTCCATGGAAACCCTTCCTATTTTTTCCATCTTCCTATTTTCCAAACATGGAAAAATAGGAAGGGTTTATGGAAACCCTTCCGAGCCTAAGGGTTTCTATGGAAAATTGGAAGGGTTTCCATGGAAATTTGGAATGGTTTCCACAGGAGGCCAACCCAAATCGGGCGCATTTCTAGAACCATCGGAGTTTGGAGGCACATCTTCTTTCTTATTTTGAGATGGCTTGGATTGTCTGCCACGGAACGCCGCATGTAACGCCGCTGCTTTCGGCTTATGCTCCCCGCAGATCACGCGCCGCCATCATTCAATGCAAATTTGAACCGGGTATTGAATGGAAAATGTTTTGATGCAACTGCCTTTTTTCCTACGAATTTCTCACTTCCATCTTGGCGCCATCGGTCGCTTTTTTGATTCTTGTGAATCGCCATACGGTGAGTAAAGTCCAAGTCCAGCAAGTTTTGTCTTATGGCATTTCATCTGCAACCAATGCTGCCAATTTTTTTCATTGTGGCATTTATCTGCAAGCAACACTACTGATCTTTTCATTTGTCTAACATAAAATTGAACAAATCTTTCTTTGTGAATACTTTGTGACCCATCACCAAAAGAGTAGGCAACAAGATGGAGGCTTCCAAGGAATCGAGATTTGGTGCGATCGCGCTGCTGTGTCCAGCATTGGTGCAAAACAGAGTAACCGCTTCTTTTGTGCATCACATATGGTATGATCCATGTACCATTCTCAAAGCAAGATTCTCAAACAAATGCATTATATGGTTTAGGGTGTTTTGGGATCCCATGGTGCCCCAAGAATAGTCAGCCCTACTTTGTCCCCCGGTTTTTTTCTTCCTCGCTAAGTATCTCCTCTTAAATTTCGGGGTTTTACCCAAATTCAATTTCGCTTTTTGCCATCAATCCATTTTATTGTCCTGAACTTTTCTTGCATCACGTGCTTCTCTCCTGGCTGCACATTAGCTTTTGCTATACAGTGCTTTTTCTCTCAGTCGCATACTACATGTGCTTTTCCTTAGGCTTTCTCAGACTTTTTTCGTCTCCGTCTGCAAACTCCACATTGCATCCTTTTCTCACCCATGGAAATGAGCTCCATACAACAAAAACATTGATCCAGAATGATGTTAATTTTCAGAGAAGATTGTTAAAACTTTCGTAATGAGCTCAATGCCTTCTTCCTATATGCTTCCAAGAACGTGGCCTTCGGATTTTATCCAAGAACGCGGGTTTGTGTCCTTGCAAGGAGTTTGCATTTAGGGCAAGAGGCTAGGTTTTTTTCCAAATTTTATATCCTCTTAGGATTCCATAACTTTGTCATTTTTTTAATGTTCTTGCATACTTGCAAAGATCCAATCTTGCAGCTGTAAACAGCTTGCCATCCAACAATTCCATTTGAAGATTTTAATACTTCTAAGAGTAGTTGTGCAAGAAGAATAGACTTATTATCTTAAGCATGTAAATGATGGATTAGTTCTAACAAGAGGATGCACGAGTGGGCTTTGAGTTGTCATTTGATTGTACAAAGGAACCAAATGTATTCAATATCTTTTTTTTTTTTTATCTAACCATAGTGGAATAGGATGAAGTGTGACATAGGATGTCAAAATGTTGGAGTACAAGTCCTTGCATATAAGGTAGTATCCCTCGCCATAGAACTATTTCTTTGCTTTCGCATAATCTGCCTAAGCAAATTGTTTAATATATTAGTAGTAGAGTTGCGTGACAATAAGGTAACCGATGGTTGCATCTCGCATGTCGATAACATTGGCATCCACAATGTGGACGTTGTAGACAATGGCTTAAAGGTTGTTGAAGCTTGCACCAACAAGGAATATGACATAGTTCTCATGGTAAGCCGATATTCCGAGATTATGTTTTTCCAATATTTTGTGATTTGAATGTTAGGTTTGTATACTCATCAAAGATTATGTTGATGTCTTGTTATGTTTTTTATAGTACTAAAGTCCATAATGCTTGATTAGGAAATGTCATATGCCACAAATGGATGGATATGAAGCTACTAGGAGGATACGCTGTCCGAAAAATGAATTAAAGCCGAGGAAGTACACAATTATTGTGGCCCCACCATGAAAGTGCCCTCCGCCATGAAAAGGAAAGATGTCTTCAAGCTGGTATGGATGGTTATCTTTCAAAGCCTATAAGACCTCGTGACCTTGAAGCAAATCATTAGAGAACAAATTGAAAAAAGTTAGGGCCGAAAAGTTTGATCATCATCCGCCTTCTTTCAGTGCATACCGAGAAACCGCCTCGACCTTCAAGAAATGGAAGTGGCCGACACCTCCAAGTCAGAGGCATCCATCTCTAAATGTTTTGTTAGATTATGAGGAAAGTGATGCTAAACCCTTAATAGCTGGAAACTGTGGTAAATAGTTCAATCACAAGTAAGAACACTTTAATTAGGTACAAGTCCCTTAAAAAGGAGGATACCACCAACTCAAAGGAGCGAAGTTGTATAACGCATAAAATGGCCATTGATGAGTTGTTAAGTAGAACCACCTCTCGTGGATGAAGAATGCAAGTTTACAAAAATAAGTTTTGCTTTTATTTTTAAATAAACACACTTGTAAAGAATCCGGTGTGTTTATGTTTGTTTGTTAGGGCAGGAAATTGCGAATCCCAAACCAGTGTGTGAGAAACTAGGCTTGACATAGGTAAAAAGCATGTCTCCACGATAGTTTGTGGTATACGGGCTTGAATTACGTACAAATATATGTGGGATTGTAGTTATGCTCCATCCGAGATGCGACCACTGCAATGTTAAGATGTGTATGTTAATGAATTATAGAAAGTATGGCCAAATTCATCTGTTATTTGTCCAATGGATTTGTTAACCATTTGAACATATCTTTATCTACTTTCGATGTTGTCGAAATGAAATTCGTCTAAATTTGTTAAACTTTGGAACATGTCTTTATCTACTTTTGATGTTGTCCAAATGAATTTGGAAACGTTTGAACATGTCTTTATCTACTTTGATACACATATTCTATGTATATACGCGGAAACACTAATTATTATACACCTTGAAAAGTTGTGTTCTAAATGATGATATAGAGGGACAATAAAATAGGATTGTAGAAAAAATAGAGCACTTCCATGAAATACTACGGTAAGTGAGCCAAATGAGGACATGTTCAGAAAATAATAGGAAAGTTGACATAAATGAAGCACAATATAAGTGTCTACAAGTCCTGCAAACATCCATAAAGAAGCCTCACGAAGTTGGCTTGAAGAAAATGCAAGGAATCGAAAGCTTTTTGTCCCAAGAAGTAGGCCATTGTTCAAAACTTTTCAAACCCTAATCCACACAACCCTAAAACCCTAAAAAATAATGGGCGGATATTCACACCCACCACCACCACACAGATTTGCCCCCTTTCTAAAAATCAACTACTAGCAAAAAGGGTGCACTCTAGAAATACTATTTAGTACACCCGATGAATACGCCCACCAAATCATATGAAAAACCTTAGAGAAAAAAAAAGACAAAAAAAAAAAAAACCCCCTGCTATAATGCTAGATATTTGATCAAGAAAGGATGGTTGTCGTATACCCATATTCATAGATGTTGCACATACATTGTAGCAAGTTATTTGGGCATTTTCATAATAATTGTACTGTTTTGTGATATTTTGTTATGCCATTTGCTTGAAGCTTATTTCAAAGAAAAGCTAATTTCTTAGGGAAGGGTGCTTTATCGCAAGAACCCATCCTTCCGAAGTCAATTTGAGTTTGTCTCATTTGACAGCGCGATGGGGAGGCGATGGGGAGGGAGGCGATGGGGGGAGTCGATGGCGATGGCGATGGCGATGGGGGAGAGGATAGCGATGGCGATGGGGGGAGGGAGAGGATAGCGCAGGCTGTGTCGTGATGGCGATGGCGGAAGCGGGGAGGGGAGGGGATAGCGCTGTAGCGTGCCGCTGATCCGTGATCCGGTTCCAACCGTGTTTTTTTCAACAATGTGAGTACAATTTAGGCCACCGAGTTAATCAATTGTGGTTACTTCATTCTATTAAAAATGTTAAAGAATTGTGCCGGACCAGAAAAAGCTTTGGCAACCGGAGTATCGATAATTAGTCTTAGTCTTAGCAGGGACGAGGTTAATAGAACGTAATTAGAGGGCTACCAACCAACACACCCATAGCTAATGTGAGCTATAGGTCTAGCCAAAGCTGGGAGAACTAAATCGAAGCCGTGATTCGCTAAATCCGATACCTAACGGCCATAAAAATTCAAAAATCCAAATCTGTGTATTAGGATAGGTATTGTACGCCGAGTAGGACTAGAAAAACCTATGGAGGTATACGACTACCAACTGGACCTACCTGGCACTACGTGGTCACTCACGTTGGATGACTAGATTAGAAAAGTGGCAATGAAGGAAGTCACGTAAGACAGAAGGACACGTAAGGGGCCATAACAAGTTGTGGACAACACGTATGGAAAAGAATGCAAATATACATGTCGCAAAACCAAATAGCATGGGCTAGAAATTCAAAATCCCAATAGGGATTAATTTATGGCAATATGACGGATAGGACAATGATGCAGAATATAAAGGAGAGGGCACGACACCTGCATTAAGAGCTCACCAAGATAGGTACGTAATAGACTAATATTTAAGAAAATAACAATAATAATAATAATAATAAATAATAATAATAAATAAAAAGAAAATAAGGAGAGATAAGACAGATATTAAAGATAGACGGGGGAATAGTACGGAAATACGGGAGAGCAAAGGACATTCCACATATAAACGTAATATACCGGTATGCTTTAATTACTTAAATTAATTAGACATCGCGGATGGGACCTATCGTGAAGACTCCAAACAGATCCGAAGATGGCGGGAATTTCATTAAAAAAAAAAAAAAGAAGAAGAAAAAAAACTCTAATTACACATACGCCTATAAAAAGCAACAGAAGCTTGGGACCTCGAAATGAGAAGGAAGCTCGGAGGATTCCCGAGTTTTAGTGTCTTAGAGCTAGAAGATAGATAAGGGTGCAACAACAACATCCGCATGGACAAAGGCAAGAAAGTTATGGAACAGATGGGGCCACCCATGAAAGCCCAAGATCCGAGGTCCCGCAACGCCCTCCAAAGGTTGGGAACCCCGAGCTTGAGGAGCTCAACCCATGGTGCATATGTGAGGATAACCGCAAATGCCCGAAAAAGGGTTGGGGTCGTATAAGCCGCGCAGTGCATTGCCTATTCTCAGGATCGGGTGCATCACATGCACTATGAAAGATATGGGATACATCCCGAAATTGCCGGAAGTGATGGGGGTAATCGGGCGACATAGATGATGAAACTAGGAAACAAGATAGGCCGAGGGTTCTCCGATGCTTCAACCGGCCGCAGATGGAAGGGGAAATGCGAAATCAACCAGCTTATCGCGATGACCGATTGTCACCGACTTTGGTAAGGTATGCATCAATTATACCAAAACCCAACGTAATATCTTTGCGTGGCTCTTATGGCCGTGAATGTAGAAAAAGGATTATGGGGGAGACATCGGCAACAATGAAGAAGAACTGACCTGGGCCACACAAAAATGGGCATGAAAACGGGTACAGCAGCAGGAATATTTGGTTACAATCCCAAATTACCGGTTTCCTAATTTTTAATGCCTTTCTTTATGTTTAAACTTCGATTGTAATTAGTCTTAGGATCGGGCTTTAGTTCAAAACAAAAACCAGAGTGCCGGGTGAACAGATACGATTGCATGATGGCCATCCATGGGGAAAAAGAGAGGAAATCTAGAAAAAAAAAAGGAGATACACCTAACGTATGATTATAGGACAAAAAAGCAGAATTGATACCGCTTTTAAATTTTGTAAAAATTTTGTAAGAATGTAAGGTAGGGTTTTGGAAATGAATGGAAGCAATCTTGTTACATATACCGACGTAAGGGGAAATACACAACATGGACTCTGAAGTAAAAATTAGCTCTATGGAATAAAGGGGATACATATAACAATTAGAGGAAATAGGGACGAAAAGACAAATAGGGATGGATAAAGGATGGCGAACGATTTAAACGGTGGCAAACAAAAAAGGAACATAATAATAATAAAGGAATAAAGTAATAAATGAATAAAATATAAATAAGTAAAAATATTAATAGGATGTACCTGGATGGTAAAACCGCCGCATAAAAAAAAGGGCAAAGTTTTGTCGGGCCGCAGATCTGATTGAGTTTAATTACGATCAAAGATGCACATTTGACATAATGTAGCTACAGATATTCCGATGAGTTTTGCTCGTATTACATTATTGATCCTCCATAAAAAGCCTAAAAGGGAGACCATATAAGCAAGATGCGTAGCTTATTTAATATGTGTTTGTTCTTGAGGTATTTATTGAGTAAATAAGTGCATTCCCATTAGAAGATTTAGTTGTTGAATAGGATTGATTATTGGCAAATATATTGTTATTATGATGCAAGTGTGATAGTGTAATTTGTCGGGGTTCTACGTTGATATATATATAAGGAAGTGCAATTGACCCAACCCATTGGGGGCGAGTATAATAGTATAATAGAAGGCAATGCCTATGTCATTCATGTCATAATGAATAAAAGAGGACGTATTTACCATAGGTTAAGTGCATTTTCCCAAAAAACAGACTCGACTACAAATGAACACTAAAAGATACAGGTAAAGGTAGGATAAATAGAAACTATGTAGTAGAAAGGTATATATGCTACACATGAGTGCGTGTACAAAGAATCGCAAAGGAGGAACTAAGACTTAATAAACAAGGGAAATAGGAGTAGATGGTGCAAATAGGGGAGGCAAAGCTTATGGGACAAGAGATCTGACGCCCGGCCATACACCGTGACAAGCAGGAAATAGCCCAATCGACCGGTGCCTACCATCGAAAGCAAATGTATACCAACCCTCCTACCCCATAAAATGAAAGTGGAAAAATGGAGGTTGCCACGGCACGGTAGTGGGAGACATCTCCCAACCGCATACACCAAGACAAAGGAGGATCTAATCCTCCCATTGCACCAAAGTTATACACCCACTACTACAAGGTACAACAAAAACAAGATATTACATATGTGTGGGAAGTCACGAAAATCATGGAAGTGCATACAACCTGGCCGCAGAATACAAACAGACGAGGAGAAAGGGGCAAGAACGAAAGCAACCGTTAACCATAACTGACGGGAAATTTTGAAATTTGAAATTCAAATCATGAAAGGCGGTGAAGGGAAACGCCAGAATCCGATAAATAACGGAACATAATATAACAAGCCCAATAAGAGAGGCAAGATACGTGAAAACACGTAAGAGAGAAAGCGGCGGAAAAAGGTTTCTACGGGTTGCATAACCACAAAGAAGGGAGGGAGGAATGGCTAGCCAAGCAGAGCTGTAGGAGCCAAAGAAAGGTGAACTCCAACAGATCCGCAAGACTTCCAGCACGATGGAAGTAAGATTGAGAACAGTGGTGCCGAGGATGGATGCGCTAAATACACCGGGCGGGTGCGGACAACAAAACAAAGAGGCGATGGGGAAAAGTGGAGGATCTAAAAAGTGTGGTGGAGGAGACTCGGAGGGAAATTCTAAGAGGATGGACGAGGTGGAGAAAGAAAAAGCGAAATCATACAAAGGTTGGTGACATTAGAAAGAAACAAATAGATCTAGATGCGGGCGAGTTTTGATAGGATAAAACCTCACATACCGAATTCAAGGAACAGAAAGGATAAAGCATGACGAAGATTGATAGGGGTTGCCGAAAGGTTTAACGAGGACACGCCCGTGGTCAATGCAGAAATACCGAGAATGTTTTCCGTGAGCACAGAATGATGGTGAAAGCAGACGGGCGCGTGCATGGAGAGGAAGGGCGAGGCACATAAATATAACTCCGAGGGACATGGCAGCCAAGAAAGAATCATCCGCTGCAGGTTCAAACTCGTGAACGGACTCAAAGTACAAGAGGCTCTAACACCATGCAAAGACAAGGTTTACACAGTGAGTCGGCAAAAGTCGAGAATTGAGCTCCAAGCGAGAATACAAAGCTGGGGTAAAAAAAATGGGAAACTCTATCTCAAAAAGAGGACGAGATAATACATCACAGAACAAACAACGCAAGGAGACGGATGGATCCACAGACCCCAAGAAAGATGGGAATCTCGAATCGGAAGCAACGAGGGACAGGGACAAAGCAGATACGATAAGGGAAAGAGTACCATCTGGATCGCTGGATCGGGAAGCAGCCCCCAAGATCCTAACGCATAAATGCCTAGGTGGGGAAGCTTTAAAAGAGGCCTAAAAAGACCTAGACCAAAGCATAACCCCACAAGGGAGACAGAGGGGGACCAGGAGCAAGGACGAGGAGACAGTAAAGAAAGGACACCTAACCAGACCACTAGGGGGTAGGGGGGCACGGTGAAGGAAGGAAGAAATAGCGACCGGCATCGAACCGCACCCGGATATCCTTTGGGATGATCTGAGAACGCTTTTACACGCAGCAAAGAAGAGACCGTGATATCATATGTCTAGTGGAGACGCGGGGAGCACAGAGCTAAGAGGCTACCGTGACGAACCGTGATAATGACCGCTCACATGTTGGAGGGAAAAGAACTACAAAGCAGAAGAGGAAGGCAAGGCTAGCCCGCTACATTAGGAATAGAAGTGTCGAAAAGCATGTATTCTAGAAACGCACATTAATAAAAGATATATGCTTATGAATATTGTAATGCTTGACTATAGGAAATTATATTTACTAATAGTGTATTATCCACCCCAATGTGACAAGCCGGAATTACTAGGCATGGGGAAGTGGTCATGAAACACGGATAAGGGACCGCTGATCATAGTAGGAGATATCAATGCAAGGACGGGCAAGAACGAAAGTAATGCAAAAGGTGGATAGACAATGAGGATGGACAAAGGAAACAGACCTAAGGGAGGACGAATGGCAAAGGAACACAAGAGACTAAGTGGAGGTGATGGGAAATGAGGGAGAAACCCCGATAGAGGTATGTACTACACATATGGTTATATGTAATGGTCTAAGAAGGTGGCAAGACTCGCCACTTCACAAGTACAAACGCCCACTGAACAAAAGATAGTGGACTATGTGATAGCAAATGAGGAGGCAATAAGGGAAATTGGAAACATGGAGCCGAGAATGGCCAAGTAGGAGGAAGGGATAGCCACGCACCCATCACGCCAAAAAATAAGCGCGACAAGTGGAAGAACAGAAGAAAGGCAAAGAAGAGGTAAAACAAAGACAAACCGTAGTCAAATTCAGAGAAAAAAACAGAGGGAGCATTCATAAACACCAAAGAAAAAGAATATGAGAGACAAAGAGTGGGGAGAGGAACCAAGGATGAGGGAACGATGAATGACCTCTTGGAAGAAGCAAAGAAAACAAAAGATTCTGGAGGAAAGAAAGAGGGAAAAGGGCTATAGCATTTCAAGGTCAAGATGGTTCGAATGAGAGGCATGCGGGAACAGAGAAAGAAAGTCAAACAGTAAGAGGAACCGAGGCATACCAAGAAGAACTAACAAATATGTGAAAGTAATCAAAATGAAGAAAGCTCAGACCCCAAAACCCACTAATGGGGACTGGCCGAGGACTTGAAAAACGGCCTAAGAAATTCGAACAATATGAAAAAAGGTTCAAAGACTAAAGCAAAAAGTGCACCAACAGAGAGAGGGGGGGAGAAAAGAAAACGTAAATAGACCGACAAGATACCGAACGCCTATACAAGATGTGGTCGCACCAATCATGGCTCCGTATGTAGGCACAAACCTTCTTTCTCCAAGGAAGAGGTTACATGGGCACTAAACAGATGGCAAATAACAAAGCAATCGGATTTATATGGGCTAACAAATGAGATGTTGAAAAGTGTACAAACACGTATAGTAGGGATCATAACAGAAATATTCATTGAGGTAATACACTCAGCCTTCCGAAAAGATGGCAGCTCAATAAGGTAATTCGCCCATAAAGAGGGAAACAAAGAAGAACCGAAAAATTATAGGACCATCATGGTCGGGCCAAGATTCGCTAAAATGGTTCTGAAAAACACTAGATCGAAACCAAGAGTTGGGGCGTAAAACAGGAAACTCGTGAGCACAAGGCCAGCCGGTTTCCGATCGAGTACTTACCACCATGGGACCATCTAGTGACCCTAAGGATAATGATAGATCAGGCAAAGGAGAGCAACAAGAAGATCATATGCTGCTTCGTGGACTTTAAAAAAGCCTTCATTACGCAGAGATAAGCTCCTACTTAGACTAATAGGACTAAGAGCACCAGATGGGTTAGTAGGATCAATTGCAATGCTATATCAAAAGGTATATGCCAAAATAGAGGGGGAAGGGGAAGCAATAAATTGTGACACAGGAGTAAAGCAAGGATGCCCACTATCACCCACGCTTTTTGGGATATACATAGATGCTCTACAAGAATTTTTCGAGGAGAGAGAGGGAGACAGGGAGGCACCAATGATAGGGAGAACAAAAGTCCCAATAATGCTATATGCGGACGACTTAGGTATGATGGCTTACCAAAGCCAAAGGAATGCACGTAATGCTAGGGATACTATAAGAGTTTTGTTTGGAGACAGATTGATAAATAACCCAGACAAAAACAAAAATAGTGACCTTCGGGTACAAAGATCGGCACAAGCCCTCCAAATACAAGGGACAATACAAAATACTTGGGATATGACACACATGGCGGGGAAAGTGGTCAAAAGGGCGCATAACAGATTCCAAAAGCAATATAGGCAATTATTACATCATGATGAATTATCAGAATAACAAAGCCAGGATCACCAATTGGGAAATCAAAACATACCTATTTAGCACATTAGTAGCATCGACACAGCTATACGGATGTGAAACATGGGGACCAGGCCTATCAGAGAAGAAATGGGAAAAACATGAAGGAATACTGAGGCAATGGCACTGGACAGAATTCCTGTGAAAGCAGTACATCATTAGCAACAATCATATATGAAACAGGGAAAAGCCAATGGAGGTGAGAGCATGGGAAAGAACAATCAGGTATCTAATGAAGGACAACAGTTATGGGAAAGAGGACAAACTATCGTCATTGGCAATAGAGGAATCAGCAAAACAACACATAGTAAAAGGCAAGGGATGGTTCAACGATGTAGCGAGGTGGACGGCAAACATGGGGATGCAACTAAACCATATTATACAAGCAGCATGGATGGGACGTAAGAATGGACGTGACAGGCAATGAGAAGCTGGTTAGCACAACACACACAAAAAGCTGAATGGCTATTGGGAACCTTCAATCCAGTGGGGACAGATAGGACATATTACATACAAAAGCAACCCGGCCGTGGAGTAGAAGCAACAGAGGAACGCCGCTAGGTTCGTAATGGGGAGCCACGATCTAATTGAGAAAGATAGGTGGAGAAAAATAGACAGAGCAGAGCTTAATATGTCGGCTATGTGACATGTAAAAATAGAAGACGAGGTACATATGGTCAAGGATTGCCCGGTCCACACTGCATATAAGGTCCAAATTTAACAAGGTCGTGGGATCTCCGACCCCAAAGACTGATGGACAAAGAAGAGACACTCACGATGTGGCGAAAAGCTATAAAAGAGATGATAATAAGACACCGGGGGGTGCACAAAGAGAAAGGGCTAATAATCTGAGAAGCACTATTGAGGCGAATCAGAGAGGCCCACAGAAAAACTGTTGATAACGATGCATTGTGTATGGCCAAGAAGACAGCTATAAGCACCATGCGGGTATTAAAAAGAACAAGAGAAGCCCGCTAGAAGGCTACATAGTCCTATGCATCTGTTTGTTGGCAGCACCCATGCTCTCAGGATGCTACACAAGTCCGGGGCTTCACTACCCGAGGGACGCAATGTATATTCTATTCTATTCTATTCTATTCAAATAGGTCTAACATTTATCACCTATTTGAACATAATAGTTTAGCTTTCAATTATTCATTTGGGTTATGGTTAGAGGCCACCTTTTGTAAGAACCCATGCTTTATTAAAATAGGTCTAATCCCCTATTTGGGTTTCGATTCACAACAAACACTAGACATTACGAACTTCATTGTGAAGGTTTTAAATCAAGTTATTTAGAACCAATAGAGCACAAACCAATTAAATGCACGCTTAAAGTAAGTTATCAAATATGATGCTTCACTTAAGTCTCAAAGATTCATGGAAAATTAATTTTGTGAGCTTGCCAAGCAAATCATTCAAATTGATCAAGATATTGTTATCCATTAGCGTTGCTCTGTTATAGCTTTTCTCATGGCCTCTTGGTCTTCATGGACATTAAAAAATCTATTCCATTCTATTATGCCCTAATCATAACTGATGTGCTAAGAATTGCCTTGTAGTACAATTATCTAACAAGAATTCATATTTATATATCTGCCATGGAAAAATGCCAATGCAAATGTTAGAGCTTCACACACTTAAATTCAAGTTGTGCATACGTGTAAAACATTTTAAGAATGTTACATCTTTAAGATGAATAGAAAACACAAATTAAAGTGGAGGTGGTGTAATAGCCCTCTTGTTGTGGTATAATACCCAAGTGAAACTTGTTCATGCTTGCCACGAATAGATGTATAGAAAGCTTAAGCAACAACCTCTTGCTAATTCCTCGTTGTTAATTTTTGGGTTGCCCCCTAGGGGGCAAAGCTCGCTATGTAGGTTTGTGGCATATTCTAAGTATATGCCAATATATACCCGTAATATGCCATAAACCGCTACAAACCTATTATCTGGTGTAAACTAGCTGCCGCGACTCAAGGTCGGGCAAAATGACTCGAAACTAGGTAACCTAATAGATTTCGATGCATTACCTCTCGGCCTTTGTGCTTGTTGTAGATTTGTAACTAGCTCCTAAATTTTCTCAACGCTTTCATGGCTTTGGCAATGGCGTATGGGATTCACATAGGTCTCATTGCTTGAAGCAGCTTCATAGTCCCGCATGCATATCAAGTTGGAGATCGCTACTGATTTGTTTCCTTTTAGACCTTTTAAAATAGATGATACAAACCTTCCATTATGTAGCCCGGTGTAGGTAAGTAAGGCTTTTTTTCATTTCCTCGAGACAATAATATATGCATAGGCTATTGTCTTAGCCACCAGAACACAAAGGGGGAAGACTAATAGTATGTGTGTAGGCTATCGTTTAAGCCACCAGAACACGAAGGGCTCTTCATAAGACATCCCTTAGATCCCCGCTTCTTCATCCGATCAGAAACTATAAGCAGCTATAAGAATTATCCATTCAATTCATGTTAACAGAGGCCTTCTTTATCGCAAATAGAATCAAGTTTCATGTCTTTTCTCATTGTTAATATGACAAAACCATCTTGTTAATATAAGGTTAAGTTCATTGCCTTTTAATAGTTGGCAAGATCGTTAAATATGAGAAGTTCACAATTAAGCTACCGGTATGAATGGACATATGATTGTAAATAATATAAAGGTATAGAGAGCAAAGAAGAAGTTGGCTAGCAAAGTTGTGTGGATCTTATTGTTTATGAGGATGTTGTATAACAGCTTAATAAATATAGAAGACCCATGGATATGGTAGTAAATTCATTGGTTTCACCCATAGGGAGGCAAGGGACAAGTCTCGTGGAACCATGGCTTCAATGCCTCCGGGCCTCGTGTATGTTGATTCTAGTTGATTGTTTGGAAGAGATGTTTTTCTAAAGATACAAACCAAGCCTTGTCTTTTTTGGTTTCAACTTATTCCAAAGGGAGGATGTTCTAATTAAAAACCGCCAATCGCTTCTATCCAAATTAATAATGCCGCTTGAATTTTATGATAAGAGAGTGTAAGTGGGCTCATGCTAAGATTATCTGGAAGCATTGAAAGAAGCACTTATATTGGAATCTTGTGGTTAGAAATTACGCTTAATTGTGGTGCTTTTGAAGGAGGCAGAAATCGGGGTTTAACAAAATTCTCGGGTTTTTTTTTTTCTTGACCCGCCATAATTCCAAAGATATGTGCAAATGTTCCGATAAGTAAGGTATTTGAACTTTACTTTAAAATGGTGCAACGGGCATAAACCCGTGATAAATGATCTTTATTATGATTTTGCAAGCATGGACACAGCTGAAACTAAGTTAATCCATTCATGCATTCTGGAATGCAAATATGCTGGGGAAACTTTTTGTGGCATCTGCCCTTATTAATGTCTATGGAAGGTGTGGAAGTTCAGAGAATGTCAATCTTTTGCTTCACATAATGTATGGAAGGGACTTCAAAGCTTGGGTCACTGTAATGCAAGCACACACTGAACAAGGTTACGATAAGGAAGCATTACATCTTTTTTCATCCGCTGCACCCACTAATACCAAATTAAATGTTGTCAGCTTAATCGCTATTTTGATGCCTCAGATTGAATCTAGCATTTGGGCATCGACATTTCTATGCAAAATGCATTGATTGACATGTATGACAAGTGTGGCAATTTGAGGAGGTCATATTGTGTTTGATAACATGATCGTCTTCATCTAGTATCATGGAATACTATAATTTCAAAGACATACATGGAATTGTGGTGGAGGGAGGCCCTTCTTCTATTATGGAAAATGCTATTAAGTTCTTAGCAATCTTATTTAATTTATAATATGGAGTTCTTCCTTCATGTCCTCAACTAAATTGACATGCAAAACCATTAACAATTTCTAGGTCCTTTTGCATTGTCTATTACCCTCTAAGTTTTTTTTTTTTTTTTTTTTTTGAAGAACGACAAACTTTATTGAAACACCAAGCCAAAAGCCAGATACAAATGCAGAGGCGGGAATAAAAATTCAGAGGATAATCATGATCCACTGAATAGAACCACCAGCCTATGCATTAGACAACACACTCAAATAAGACTCAAATATTAACCTGCCGCCAAGTGAGCAAGCCGAAGAACAATGGTAGGCCTTAGCGATTCTAGCTTGTGCGTCCTGGAAGACTACTGCAAGGGGAATATCCAAACCCTGAAAGATACACAATCTTCTGCGCTTCCATTAATATGTTAAATGCTTTCAGCATGTTGTTAAATTTCCTGATGGTTTGTACCCAAAATTAATTGACGCCAACCAACTTAAACACACATATTAGAAATGGGATTAATACATTAGCAAAGCACTTAAACGCCATATTCGAAACGAGATTGTTATATTACCAAAGCACGAATTGTTTCTTTTTTACCATTGGGTATTTCTTAATATTTGTGTGCATTCACTAAGAAAATAAAAGTATGTATTCATACAGCTGTGGTACAATTTCATTACTAATATAACTACACAAAGCGTTATTCATGAATGGCTAATATGTTTTAGACATAACATAATCTTGTCAATCACAATTGGTCTAGGCACTGAGCTTCGCAAGCCCCTTCTTGGTCCATGTAAAATTCATAACAAAATTCCTTGTTCAAACCATTAATAAGCCCCGACATAAGAAATGACCCAACAAGAACCATTAAAACGAAAAGACAACAAGAAACATTCTCGGGCCACCCTCCGTGCGCAGCACCTTGTTTATATACATTATTTTGTATTATGTAATCAATTTTTTATTGTATTCTTTTACTCTGTGAGATACTATTTATCCCTCCCTTATTTTGTATTCTGTCTCTCTCTCTTTTATTGTATCTCTCTCTCTCTCTCTCTCTCTCTCTCTCTCTCTCTCTCTCTCTCTCTCTCTCTCTCTCTCTCTCTCTCTCTCTCTCTCTCTCTCTCTCTCTCTCTCTCTCTCTCTCTCTCTCTCTCTCTCTCTCTCTCTCTCTCTCTCTCTCTCTCTCTCAATTTAATTTATTTGCAATTGACACCTGTGACAACGAACCATGGGTGCAATTAAAAATCACTCATGATGCGTGACAATTGCAAATACACGTAGTATAAAAGTTAATTGGTGACGCGCGGCAAACAATTAAATTTTGTACGCGTCACGAATATTGCATTAGCAACTGTGACAGAATACAATTTTGTAACATGTTACAAGTAGTTCTTCGTTGGTAACGCATCACAAATCACCTTTTGTGACACAAATGAAAAAATACTAATTAATGTATTCTCCGTTACAAAAAACGTTACAAACTATATTATATTCTATTAGTGATTGGCTCTATGGTTAGAATTGCAACTAAGTTTTTTTTTTTGAAGGACGACAAACTTTATTGAAACTCCAAGCCAAAAGCAAAATACAAATGCAGAGGCGGGAATAAAGTCTCAGAGGATAATCATGATCCACTGAGTAGAACCACCAGCCTATGCATAAGACAACACACTCAAATAAGACTCAAATATCAATCGCCGCTATGTGAGCAAGCTTAAGAGCAATGGTAAGCCTTAGCAATTCTAGCTTGTGCATCCTGGAGGACAATTGCAGGAGGAATATCCAAACCCTAAAAGATAGACAGTCTTCTGCGCTTCCAGATGGACCACAACAACCATCCTGATGCTAAATGAAATGCTTGGCTCCGCAACTTATTCCAAGTATCCGGATAGATAGCCATAAGCATTTGCTTACTCGTCAATGTCACATGAAAAAGAGAAAGCAGCCAAGACCAAACAGCCGGAGATGAACACAAAAAAGAAACAATGCTCAATGGTCTCGGCCCCTTTGCTTGCATAAAGGCGCGTGAGGCCGACACTGAGGATCAAATCAGGACAAGCACGCGCTCACACGAGGGCATCCGTGAAGAATCTCACCACCAAAGCATAGCCATCTTAGGATGGAGTAGTTTATCCCAAGCCCAAGTCCACATAATGCCTCCAATTAGGAGGTGAAAGCTAAAGGACCACCTAGTGGATGGCTAAGGATATCACTATTGACAAGCAGCTCTATACATAGAATTCACAAGCCTATGCTCATGAATACCTCCGGTGGAAACCCACATGCACCCTTCAATAGCCTCTGGAGCAACCAACGGCAGAGTACTAGCAACCTTTTGCCAAATAGGTCTGTCCCATCGAGACAATGAGAATTTTGTTTGAAAGATTTGCCATGTCGCTAACTAGCCAGAATCATACCATGCCGCAACTGTCAAGATTCCTGCTAACCTCCAACGCCGTTGAGTTAATGGATGAACCGAGGCACAAAGTGGAAGATTATTTTCCACAGGTATCCACCAACAAGGGGCACTCAGCTGATGACATGCAACAAGATCAATCCGAAATAGGGTCCTTATTGTCTCCCATGACTCCAGCAAGCCTTTCAAAAAAGGAGAGGCATTAGGAAAAGGGCATAGCTGATAAAAGAGACTCCAAGGAAGCAGCGGTTTTAATGTAGCTTTCCCAAAAGGAACACAATGTGCAAGTGACTGCTTCACCAATCGCACTCCAGGTGAGTCAACCATATCCTTAAGGATCCTCAAATCCTCAAATGGAAGTCCATACCTAAACCACCAAGAATTTTGGCTTGGTGCATTTGGACCATGCAACCTTGACTGACAACATGCCCTCGGCCCCACCCCAAATAAAGTTACTTCGACAATCGTGAATAATCACCTGAAATTTTGACCGAGAAGCCGTATGGGCAGGCCATATAGACATGGGAATTACTTAGAACATGCTTAGCAACAGCTTATTCGCGACCGGCAGAGAGCTTAGCAAGATTCCACCAAAACAAATGCTTACGCAACCCTTCAATGATAATATCCCAAGCATCAGAGGTAGAAATATGAATACCCACAGTATACCAAGAAGTTTAGTAGCCTTCCCATGAGGAAGCACCTTCCAAGGAAAATCTGCAACACAAGAAGGCACAACCCCATCAAGCGTCCATAATGCAAAACACTTAGGCCAACCAACAAGAACTCCAGATGCTAAAGAAAAAGTATCAAGAAGAAGCTTTGCATTCAAGATTGTCTCAGACGCAACAAGAAAGAGGAACGGGTCATCAATGATACCGGGTTACAAATTTCCCTGTGGAACCATCCTCCATACTCAACCCCCCTGCACTATCCCATCCCCGCATGGCCTTAGCAAATAGTCCGTGAGAGGACCTCAGCTACTATTGTGAACAAAAGTGGAGCTAATGGGCAACCTTGGCGAACACCTCGCCCAACCGAAAAAACAGTGGAGGGTTCCCCCTGAAACAACACAGTAGACCGTGCCGAGATATGGAGCTTCATAATATCACTGGTGAACTGCTGACCAAAGCCCAATGTTAAGAGGCTTTTTTCCAAAAATCTGATTTAAGATAGACTATACGCTGACCTTTCAATCTGGCCCAATACATACCCTCATAAGCAGCCGCAACATTGTCTAAAATGCTCCTCCTTGGCAAGAATCCAGATTGAGTAGGATTGCAACTAAGTTGCTCTTAGAGAGGATGGAACACAAAAAAAAAGCGAACGTGGAATTCCATCAAACGGATTCCCCGTTACTTGGAATCCCTACATCCAAGGCATAATTATCTTGAGCCAATCAAACAAGAGTTTTTGCAACTTAACATTTTACTCGTAATGCTCTTGGCTTTTTAAATTTAGAAAAGACCATGCTCAAAATATTCCTTTTAAATTGAACAACAGTTACACTCAATGGATGTCCCAAGTAGGTTTCCCAATGAGTTTCATTTTTTTTCTTTTTTTTTAGCATGCCAGCCTAACCAAGCCTACAACCTTCCTTGCAAACCACAAGGCATTTTAACAGATGAGCAAAATGTCATACACGCATCCTTAAAACATGCCCCATTTGGAATACACGTAGTGTCTAGAGCACCAAGTTTTGGAAAACATACTAGATCACGTACCAGCATTCCCTTTTAATGATTTGCTACTTGTTGCATTGGATTGTGACCATTGCAGTTCATGGCTAGATTCAAGATGAAAGATGCGTTAGATTTATATCTTTAATTGAAAAACACATGGATCTTTATTGTGTCCAAAATTAATCCAAGCAGCTTTATTTTCAACATTCTCAATGATATACTTCATACATTAAATTTGATGGTGCCTAGGGCTGATAGGCTCCTTACCATCATTCTCCTTTCCGTCAAGGTACTCCGCCATAACTATGATTCTTAATAGAGTTGTTTCTCTTTTCCCGCATTTTTGGGTTCTAGCCAAACCCGCCTTTTTTATATTTTGATGGTGTTGTGGTGTTTATTCTCGCTTCATCGCAAAACCGCATACAAAAATTGAATTGCAAACAAATTGGCCTCTTCAACAGTGCATTTCTATCATAGATCTGGCAAAATATTTTTAACTTCTCTGGGTGAATCTACACTGCACAAACTTTATTTTCTTTGGCATCTGGCATGCCTTTTTGCTAGTTTTTTTTTGCTTTTTTGTCAAAATCTTTGTGGCCGTTGAACAAGTTTTTTTTTTTTTTTTTTTTTTTTGACCGAATTTGCATGCCATACGCTTTTGGCATGTCCGAAAACCCATATTTCGTGATCTACACTTGGCGCGTAATCGCCTCTGCCTTTTTGAGGGAGTGTAGCAAACATCGGCTTTTATGATCGAAGCCATCGGCTATGGAAGTATGGCTATGGAGCAGGTCTGGGAACAAAGCTTTTTTTCCTGTTTTAACTTTGTTTTGGGAACAGGGCTTCTGATGAACAGATTTGTGTGCCGCTTCTCTGTATTGCAGACTGGTTTTATTGTTGCTAAAATACAGAGGAGTACGATCCTCCATTTGCACTACTTATGCAATTTTTCCTCGACCCTGCTTTTGCAATATTTGATTCAATTTTGAGGAATACATGAGTAGTTTATATTGCAATCGATTTATGTGATGGCCATAGCTTTTGTTGGGATTCAATGGTTGAGTCAATCAACGGTCGCTTGTGTCCCCCTTTTTAAGGCCGACATGTGTTAAAGAAAAATAAATTCTCATTTTCAAAAGCATGCCATTTATATTATAGTGCATCATTTTGACATATGAATTTCAGTGAGTTATGTGTCAAACCAAGATTTCAATAAGTTGATGTGCCAATCCAGGATAGATGCATTGTCCCAATGCTAATATGGCATTTACACGTTGAACAATTTCTCGGCATTGCCAACGCGCAGAGAAAAAGCTTGAATGGTACAACATTGGCAAAAGCATGGCTCAAGAAAAGTAAATCCTCATTTTCAAAGCATGCCATATATGTTATAGTGCATCATTTTGACATTTAACATTGCAGCATTACACATTTGACAACAAATTAAAGTAAATTATTTGTCAATCCAGGATAGATGCAATGTCCCAATGCTAATATGGCATTTACACATTGAACAATTTCGTGGCATTGCCAACATGCAGAGAAAAAGCTTAAATGGTACAAACATTGGCAAAACCATAGCCCATCAAGGAAAGTAACAAGACATTCCAATGCGGCAATGATCTTGAAGTACATAATGAAAAAGCTGTACAAAAGTGGCATGTATATACTGTAATGGCGAATGCAGAGGCGAAATAGACATATCAAATTGTTCTAGAGAGCTATAAAAATGGAGATGCAAGATGCAACTGCTTTGGGCATGCCAAAGGTCTAGATAGAAAAAACATTCTGCATTAAATTAACAGCTCTTAAGCATTGAATCTCATGGTACCGGTTTAGAGTAGTGTGCAGTGTAGTTAGAGCCGTAACTATATATGCCAATAATGTATTTTTCTGAATGTATAATTTTATCAATCCTATTGGTCTAATGTCATTTGAACACTTTTTTTTAAGTATGTATTATATGTACTGTACGTATTAATACATTATGTGCGATATTAATAAAACAAGAGCTCAATTTGATCTGTCAACTTATAGTAATGTGAGGAAGATATGGGACGTATGTAAACGTAATACGGGTACGTAAACAACACTGAGCACTGAACTATACGAATAAAATGGGTTGAGTTTTCTAATCATGTACTACTGGAATATATGGGTAGCTGAGAATGGTATATAGATATCAATGGGACAATACAAAGCTAAAGATTCCCTCTATTGGGACAATCGAAGGTTGAAGATTCACAAGTGAAAACCATACATGAGAATATGCATCTGAACGTAAGGATGAAATGCTCAACTCATGGCTTTGAGTTTATGCTTCATTTCAACAGCCATATGCTTTGAAACGATAAGCTTGTACCTGATCTGATGAAGGATCAATAAAATACAATGGTTAGTTAGTGGACCATAGCAACTGGTGGGAACGATGCTCAAACGGATGCAAAAATATGGAACGAAAATACGTGGATGTGGGGAAAGAGAACTGACTCCTCAATACTCTAATAAGCTGTTATGCCCTGCACTTGATAAACAAATGACTCTATCGCAACTTAGACTGATGTTTCTAGACTGAATCTGTTGTGCCTTGCACTCCATAATCAAACTACTGTATTGCAGCTAGTGTAATTGGATTCTTACAACCCAGAGTGAAGTTTTCACAATGAATAAAGCACCACGTTTATGCCTTATTCCATACGAAAATCTCATTAAACATACAGGTATTAAAGGGCAAGCAACAATGTAATTGCAAGGAGGACTATATAAGATACTTACCTTACCCTCATAGACACACTATTTTTTAAATTGCAGACGACAATCTGATTCCAAGAAGATTGAAATTGCATACTGGATTTGAATATAAGCCACTTGATTGTTGCTACCAAATGGACCCTCCAAAAACATAATATGTATAAATAAACCATCTGTAGAAGTCCAAGAGTAATGAAATGTTGTAGCCTCTATGCAATCCTTGCCCCTTTTGAGCCCAAGACATCCGACTTAGATGAAAATCATGATATCCAAGAACAACTCTAAATTGTGTCCAGAAATCTATACCATCTACATCTGAAACAGAGTATACCTTTCTACAATAAAAGGTCCATAAGATTTTGTTAAAGATGTGATAGCAACGAGGAACGAGGCAACGAGGAAGGGGCGGTCGTCAAGGTGGCTTGGTGGAAATGCGTGTGTCCCAAAGCCGCGGGTGGACTTGGCTTCTTGGACCTTTCGCTTCATAGTAAGGTCCTCTTGTCCAAGTTCGTCTTTGCAATTCTTGAGAATGCGCTCGACTCTCCAGGCATGGTCCTGCTTCATCAATCGCTAGCTCATTCCATAGTTTTCCGCAAGCCGTCCGTGCCTGCACAGCTTCCGTGGGCATTATTCGCAGATATCAGGCCCTATGCTCATGCCTCTCCTTTTTTGAAGGGGCTCCTCCGAGCCTGGGAGCACGTCCGCCCGCTGTTTGCGATTGACGCTGCCAGTTGCATTCAGTTAGAAGCATCACCATGGTGGATCCCACTCGGACCAGGTGCATCACCGGTGGTGCTGGTGGCATCCGTCGACCCCCGAGTCCAGCGCAGATGGGCACAACATGGGATCTTGACGGGTGGGGAGTGGTATGTTGACGGGCAGTTGGCACCCTGGCAGCTTTTTCGCCACAGGTTTGGACTTCAGGAACGGGATTGCGCTATCTGGGCGCGCGTGGCTAACGCTCTGCCGCTACACCCCCGCAGCATCGACGAAGTATGGAGGTGTCATCCAAAAAGTTGATCCCGCAAATTTTGTTAAGTCCCCGCTATGAGCCGCTGGCAATTCAGATGAGCCGCCTCCTTCTGACGGGCCGAGTCTCCCAGTGCCCGGGGATGATCGGGCAACATCCGAGATGGGTTTGGAACCCACCATGCCCCCAAGATTCGGTGTTGCTCCGCAGATAGTGCACCGATCCCCGAGGGTCAACACTGGTTCACAGGTCAATCCGCTGATCACCGACCTGTGCCCAATGTGTGGCGCCAGTGTGGAGACTCTAGAGCATTGTATGTTTCTTTGCGCAGACATCCACCGGCATGGCAATGGGTCCGGGCCTATTTCATGCCCCGCCCATAGCCAGAGGTTCTTTTTGGGTGTATCCTAGCGTGGTCCCCCCGCAGTCCGGCCTTCCATTTGTTTGTGTAAAGCCCGGTTGCTATGGCTCATTTGGAGGCTTAATTTACGATGAAGGTGTTTAGGAATGAGGAGATGCAACTGGGGTTTTGGTCCCGCAGCCTAAGATATAAATTATATCTTTCTTATCTAGCGTCCCCTCGGAAAGAGCAGTTCAAGGCAAATGGCCCGAAAAAGAACCCTTCTCATTGTAGACAGTATTGGTAGGTTTGTGTCATGAGTCGTAGGTAGGCACATGACATGTGGGCTCTCCCCCCAGGGTGGGCGGGAGTACCCTAGTATCGCTCATCTTGTAATCCTATTGTTTAAATTCGGTTTTTCCGGCAAGTGGAAAACTTTTTAGATTTTTTTCCTAAGTTAATTTCCTAAGGTTGTGGTGTTTTTCTTTACCGATAAAAATTTCCGATTCTTCAAAAATCGGCCATGTCCACTGAGTATGATTTTAAAATGCAAAATCTGGAGGCGGTGCATGCATGTTTGTTGTATTTGATGGGAGACGCCAGAGGATGCACCAAAAATGTTTCACCGATTGCAAATTTGATATGGCGGATCTCGAAGGAGAATTTTCGCGGCAACCCATCGAACTCGTGCATCCGATTCTTTGTGGTAGACCAAGTATGGCTCACCCCCGCACCGCCATTTTAATTATCCAACATGTAGTTTTGTATTCAATTGGGGCTCGCCCCGGACCGCAATGATTGCTTGAGCTTGGTGGAATTGTTGTAGTATAATCACCGGGCGAGCAAACATGTAAGAGATCCGATTATTTCCATTTCTTTCTTAAAACCACCGATGTCTATGCTTTTTAGGTTTTGAAGGTTCGCTTGTGGACGAAAGTTTCCAATCGGGAGCCCCGCTAATGGCGAGGTACGTGGCTTTGCTAAAAATCCGAGATACTTGAGAACAGGTTTGTTTCTTCCCCGCTGCAACAAACCAATTGCAACACGCTTCTTCCCTCATATTCTTTTGTTGCCTCTTAGGTTAATGATTATTATGCATTTATCGAGGCCGTATTATAGAAGCATGTCTTTGCACATGCGTAACAAGAATTGGGAAAGCTTATACCATATCAATCTTGGCTCTCTTAAAATTTTTCTTCCTTTTTATTGCTCTTTTGGCAAACTATTGCGCCCTGAAAATGATATATCTCTTGTCAGCCTTTTCAAGGTGCTTTAATATCCAAATATGGTTAGGTTTTGCACTCGACAATGACTAGCTATTGCAACCATGTTTTGATATGTGCATCCTTAGGTCTGGGGCATCAATGTTATTCAGACTCTTAGGAATAGGTTAAATCCGATAGAAGATTGATGGTTTTATTCAGCTTTTGCAAGCAGAAGGGACGGCAGGCTTTGCAAAAGGAGGAAGGGGTTTATTATCAACGCCGGGCGCTCTCTCACATGAAGGACACATGGTTAAGTTAGCGTGAGTAAAGGCATGTAAAAATCCCGAGAAATCACGCATGCCGGAGGCACCTTAATGGCCTCACCTCCCCGCAGCTCCTTCGCAGCCCTTCTATTTTCTTCCGTTAATGTCTCGCAAAGACCTTTTTAAAATCTCGCAATCCATTTCGTCTGTTTCAGCTTCGTCCTATACAAATTAATCACTCAATCAGCCCAAATATAAGATACATGTGCAGTCTAATTTCACCATGGCATACTCTTATATGCATTCGTCTTTCAATTGCTAGGTATGGAGGCAAAACTATATGCGCACCTTATGTTTAAGTCTAGCTGATTCCTTACAGTTCAATAGAGTTGGTGTCCGCTTTCTATGAAGTTTAATCTCAAATTTTGTCAAGCTTTCGCAATCTCAACTTGCTCTTTTCGCTTTGACCTGCATTATGAAATAGGCATGTATATGAAGTTCTTCTATAGTCTAATAGGACTACATGAGTTTTACATGTGACTGCATAAGGTGTTTATTTGGGACAGTTGTCATATATTGCTCCCACATAAGGCTTCACATTTGCAGGTGGATTGATTACCTAAATTGTGGCTTCCAGAAATAATCATGCAACCAGCAAAGTGTGAGGTCTGGCTGATACTTTTGCTTTTGTTTGCAGGAAACAGTAGCATGTGAATAGTCAAAAGCTTTTAATATTTGTTGTTTACAACTGTTTGCATTTCATGTATAGTCTTCTTAAAGTATATCATGGAACCTCTAGAATTAACATCATTCTGGCCACTATTTGCCTTTGATACTTCAAATTTGATAGGGAGTTAATAATATTCTCTAGCTTACAGGTTACAGGGACAGAGCTCCTTGACTACATTGAAGATGAGGCACCCATCTTATTTGCAGGTGCAGTCGTTCTAAAAAAGCAAACTCCTGTCTCTATTCTAAATAAATGATAATGGCCTTCATTCCTTGGTAATAAATAATCTCATACCAACATATAGGGCATCTTAATTTTAGAATAGACGGTTTTTTCTAAATTTTGTTTGCATGCAGGTGTGGACTCACTTTATTGATAAAATTTTGTTTGCATCCAGGTGTGGACTCACTTTATTGCTCACTTTATTCATTAAGGAGCATTTCGTTGTAATGTTTCTTTGAGCAATTGCACACAGTCCATGTCTCTAGATAAGCAGCTCAACTCTCTGTCCTTTGCTTTACATTTTATGCAATTAAAAGCTTAAACTTGCACTGCCATGGGAAATTTTATTCTACAGTTCATGAAGAGTTACTGTTTAGGAGATTGCATTGTCCGTGGCTAACGCTTGCTCTTCGCCTTGGTTTCCCCGCTTATTAGAAAATAGCAAATTTGTTCGTAAGGTTGTAAGTGGATCATGTCCGCTTATGTTTTATTCTACATCATGTCCGTGTCTAACACTCTCTCTAATTTATTGATTGCGTGCTTATTGGCACCGAGGGAGCAACTTGCTTAAAAATACTATAAGTTGGGTCCGATAAGTATGCCTTTTATTACAGCTTGCATGTCATAGAGACCAATTACTCTTTTTCTTTAAAATAATGTGTTCTCGCCTTGAAGACTCAAAATGGACCATCCACGGGAAGTTTTTAAAATGTATCATCCTGGCAGTGAAATGTCATATCTCAGCCCTGCTTAAACCTGAGTTCTCATGCACAATTTCTCTTACTATTTTGATAGCTCCGTTTGCAAGAACTCATATGGGACCAACTTATTTGATGAGCCGTAAGACAACATATGAGAGGAGCATTATGAGTACATATGCATCCGCTACCGTGAAGGCCTAGCATTCAGCCACTACTATAACATTTATACAAATATTTTGCCAGCATGTATTCTGCAGAGGCTATCGAGGATGTATTCTGCAGAGGCTATCGAGGATGGCAGGATGGAATAGGACTTGATAGAACATGCGGAATATAATATTTATGCACGAGGTTATCGTTGATGCCAAGATGGAATAGGACATGATATAACTAACATTCCTATGCTGGTAAGTTCCATTTCTTGATCTTATTTTTTAAGCTTTGTAGATCTAATGATTCTCTTTTTTTCTGCCATGTACTACACATTGAAGAAACTTGGACAGCTATGTATACAGAGCACTGTAAAATTTGTATTGTTCCCAATTTTTTTTCGAAAAAACATGATTCAGGTGGTGTTGTAGTGACACACATTTTGCTGTGTAATTATGTACCTTCATATCTTCACTTTGTGGCATCAGAACTTGGGTGTATGATTTCCACTTTTTACAGGACCATGGTGCCAGCTATCTATTTCAAAAAGACCATTGTTGTGATGCCAATTAAATGTTCGCATGTTTTAGAAGGCCATGATGCTAGCTATTCATTTTAGAAGACGACTGTTGTGATGTCAACTAAATATTTTCTTCCTTATAGTAGCAAACCATCAATATAGGCATTCAACAGATGCATTTGGAGGTTTTAGCAAGTTGTCTGTAGCTATTCTTGACTCATTCTCTCATATGCAGAGATAGCATTATTATTGGTATTCGTTTCTGAACAGGAGTAATTATGGCCCACTGTATTGTTCACATATACTCAACCCCCAATATGCTGGTAAACAGTGTATTTGAACTCATGGTCCCTCAAGATACAGCTTTTCATTGGCTAGATTGGGCTTGGGGGGTGAACAAGCAGTTGTATGGGTGCTTTGACTCTATTTAATTTCTTTTCGGTTGTTCTGACTTGAAAGTTTTTCTCTTAGGTTGAGAGCTGCGGCCGTGATCAATGAGGCCCTTAAACTAGATTCAAGACGTGCATTGTCCCACAAACGGCAAAGAAAGATATTGATTATGGAAGCAATGAAGTTGTTGGTTGTGGTAATGTCGTTGACGTACTTAAGCAAATATTTCCAAGTAAAGTATGTGGCCATGAACACCAAATTACGAGATTAGAAAAGATAACCCAAAGGAGTCCCAAATGAGGAGTTTAAGGACACCGAAGGTGTAATCGAGACCGAGTCAATCACATGAAAGCATATCAAAACTCGACAATCCATTCAAAGGATAACACGTACCATTTCTTTTGCCGCAAAACCGCCAAAAAAAATGTTTAGATGAAAACTTATAGATTATAGGGTATACATGTAAAATGTGAAACCTAGAATAACATTTTCTAGGTCAGGGCACGTTCGAATTCTATTTCATAATTTCTAACTAATTCATTCTCTCTCTGCTTTTGAATTTTATGGAGCATTCTTGGTTCTTTAAACATCTGGTGTCGTGCGATTATCTGATCGCTGCAATCTCCATCGTTCAATCAACATCTTGGTAGGGAGGTTATTTCTCGATAATCCATCGCCCCGAAAGTGATTATCAACTCCACGGTTGAGATTGAGGAAGTTATCATATCTATGGTGATAATCGCCTCCACCAGATGTTTAAGGGAGGCCAACCCTCCCCTCTCGATGATTATGGCAGATAACCCTCGATCTCGGCCTGCCGGCCTCGAGGGTTATCTGCCATAATCATCTCGAGAGGAGGGTTATCCTCCTCTTAAGGCCACAAATGAATTGGGGAACCTGGGAATTCTAAAATGAAAAGCCCGTGGTTGCATGACTTTGAATACTTTTTTTAAAGCGTTTAGAAATTCTAAGCTACAATTCCACCACTTGCCTAATTGTGATGTCCCTTATAGAATTAAAATGCTAATATAAAATGTAAATCATTGTTTTATTCCTAAAGCAGTAGAATGCCTATCATAGTGTCTTTATTTCCTAGACCAAATACAAACATCAAGTAGTGAATTTGACCCACACCACAATTGCTAGGAAGTGATTGATACCCATGGTATATCCTGATCCACAACATGTGCTATCCATTGTATATCCTAACCCACGTCGTCTTGATATAACTTAAAAGATAGCTACATCTGCATGCCATTTCACACCATACAGAACATCATGCCACCTTTTGAATAATTATAAACCACATCACCCATAAGAGTTACCGTCACAAAACAAGGTGCAATTGGGTTCAACGCAACTTAATAACCTACATAACAATTACTTTACATGCCAAAAAAGTTGCAATTCTCCTATCTGACATTAGAATAATATATTACCCATTGAAAAAATTTTCTCAATGCATATTTTAAATGATGAGAACACGTATAATACAAAGTCATATTCCCATTGAATGGTTAAAAACATACGGGGTTTTGAAATAATGGTGAAAATTTTTAAATGCTACTTTTGCAGATATAATTGAAATAGAATACCATTATTGTCCTATTGGGACAATTCAATACATCAATTGCTATATGTATTATGTCAACAACCTTATTGTTGTATAGTAGAACAGTACTTATGCCCGGCAACGCCGGGCACCCATTACTAGTGTTAATTAATTTGCAAAAAAAAAAAAATGCCTTGTCTTCTACATCACCAAATAATCCACAATAACTATATATTGATGCAACTCTTCTGTACTTTTGTTGCACTGCTTGTAACATGCATTTTTCCTGCCATTGGTAAAATAGTGCCTTGTTCTGTAACAAACACTGTGTTGTTACCAAATAATTGTTGTAAGCCTTAAGGTCCAGTGACTAACAATTGCAACCCATCCTAGAGATGGAATAAATGTGTGGCCTCCTCTTGAGCTAGCAGTAGTTATGCGCACCCTAGTCATTTCTGTGCAGGATGTGGAACCACACAACACTTACCCTGTAAATTGTTGTACATGCCATAGTCTCCATAGGAAAGGGATGTTTGTAATGCCAAGAATACACCTTTTCATGGAGCACTCGACCAATAATCTTTAGGGTTTGTTTTGTGTAACTCGTTCAAAGCCTTTTGCCAGTTGTTGACAGGCTCTCTACGTCAAAGAGATGGCTATAATAACCAGATGCATATGTTGCATCTCACCTCGAAAACGTCCGCATTGTACAGCAATAGCGAGTAGTTTAGAACTAAATTTGTTGTTCTACAACAGTAACAATCTGCAAAATGGACAAAAAAACTGAGCAATATATCTAATCTTTAAAAAATTCTAACACATGCAGGAACATTAGCAGTCTAAAACAATGCCGTTGAAGCTTTGGAAACATTAAGCAATTTAGAACAATGCCGTTGAAGCTAAGCAAACTCAAAGTGGACATGATGGCTTATTGCACGTAGACCAACACAATTAGCATACTATTGCTTCTCAGCAATCATTACCTCGCAAAAAAGCGATATAGATTTTTATACGATAATAGAAGCTTCATTCCAATACTCTACATATTCCAAATTCACATCAAAATATATGTTCCATAGTCATCATCTCTATTTCATCAATCCTAAAAGATACCAAACTCATTCCTCTTATATTAAAAACATATAAAAGGACTTATCAAAATATGGAAATAGAAAAAACATGCCTCTTTTATTGTGACCCATAAACTTACACAAAATGGAGAGAGTAATTTAAAAGGAAGGAACTGATTTCTGGATTTTCTCAAGGAACAACATAAGCAGCTTTCCTTTTTTTTTTTTTTCCTTTTTTATACAAATACGTCATAAGTTAAAAACTTTAGCAAATGTAGTTAAGAAAATTTATCAAATACAATTTTGGTGAAATTGGTTGAAAATCTTCCTCTGCGGCCTCAATTCTGCATGTAATTTCTAGACTAAGCTTAGGTGTTGGAGCATGTGCTATGGATGTGAATGCACTTTCTTGTAAGAAAGCAGAACAAATAACATTATGAATACACCTCATCTAGGGAATGTAATAGCTCAAATGGTTGTAGAATACGATTAAGGGTGTATATCTTAAGGGTGTATATCTTATTTTCCAGAGGCAAAGTCTGATATGAAATGATTTCAAAATTAGCAAAGGGAAATATCAATGGATTGAAGGATACAACAAAGTACATAAAGTACTGTAGCAACAACTCAAGAACAATCAAAGACCAAAACATGTAGAAAACCTTAAAAAGATTGTAATCAAGAATTACATATTGTGTATTGCTGTTGGGCTCCTTATTGAATGCCCTCAAACTATGCATGAAATAATAAATAAGAACAAAATTGCAAGGCTTCAGAAAGAGGAGAGAAAACACACCATTTTATCACACAAACTGTGCAATAGTGCAGTGCACATCCGTTCTCGTTAGTTCCAAATTCAAAATATTAACACTTTCAAGTGAACTACAATAAGAAAGCAAAATATTACCTCTTTGCATGGGCCCATTTTTCTCATTATAGAACATATTTTTCATCAAACAACTGCTTTAATGGCCAAAGTAATAGATTTCGCAGGCAACAAAGTATGGGCAGAAGAAGAAAGGTAAAAATCTAAATTAACGGAAGGGAAAACGGAGATGATTCTTGGCGCTAACATTCCCGCTTGCGGCTAGGGCGGTCGTGAGAGAGGGACCGCCCCTCTCTCCTTACTTCCGGCACTGCTGCTTCAATCTGAGGTCACCAGGTATGTTTCTCCGGATGCTAGCAGAGGATTCAACATTCTTGTAGAGTTTTTCCTTGCTTTTTGAGATGTTTCGTCCTGGAGCAGCTTTGGGGTGGATCTTTCCACGATTTTGCTTCATGCCACTAACGTGGCTTCTGCTCTTTGCTTCTTGAAAGCATAATGCTATCTGCATTGTAAACAGAAAGGATTCCGGCAGCTTGAGTACAGGTTCCATTCTTTTCATGCGGATGCGCACTGAAATGGCAAAAGTGCCTATAAGGTGGAGTAGATAGGTGCAGATCTGGTAAGAGAAGCAGTCTTCAGGTTGAGCATTAAAACTTTAATTTTCCCCAGGTTTATTCTATCAGGCCGTTGTTTCCTTCTCCCGCTCTTTCTTACTAGCAAGAAAGGTCCAGATTTACAATGATATGATCAGAAATTTTCATGTATGGCAGGAGGTCTTGTGGAATAATTTTAGAAACCTTCATATACTGATTGAAGAGGAATAATAGATTGTATGGCAGGGCAGAAAGAGGTTTATTCACTCAAGTACTGAAGCTTGAACGGATTTCTAAGCACCCTGGCGCTATTTCAAGAACTGCTATGCTTGAATAGCCACTCATGTACTGAAGCTTGTGTGTTTTTATTGGTACTGATATGCCAATACCAGCAGCGAGCAAGGACCCCGTTACTTCTTTCGCTCCCCATTGTTTCTATTCTATTCTATTCTATTCTAAGATTATTTGAATCTTTCGGGAGCCCTCTTGCATCTTTCTTGTATAATCTGGTTACCAAGTTGGAGGATTTATGCGCTTAATGTAAATCAGCTTTTGAGCAGATAATAAGTTTCTACACATAGAGGATGAAGATGTCGAGACTTCTCCTGTAGTAGTCCTCTTTGTTATTGAGACATTGTACTTATTTTGATATAATATAAAAAAAAATTCTTACCTTCAAAAAAAAAAAAAAATCTAAATTAACCAATCAAAAATATTTTAAGAGAATTTGTTATACCTTACAGAATCCGGATTGGAGGCCAATCTTCGAAGATCTGATTGATCTGGTGCCATCAGGAAGTGGCAATAGCGGCCTTTCTCGGATACATACAATTTCTTAATCGTGGAGCCAAAGTGAGCAATCAAGCAATCAATTGGATAAGATTGCAAAAGGATCGAAAACATAAACCCCAAAAAACCCAAGCTAAAATCATACGAAAAAAAATGTCCTAAATTTTGGAAGATCGGGATTCCTTTTTGGCACGGAAACTTCTAAAAACCTTAGAAACATAACTTAAAAAAACATCCAAAAAAAAGTTTCCCTCCAGAATGAAAATTCCCAAATTAAAAAGGTAGATATCGTAACCACAACTTTCGGGGTTAATAAAGAAATGGCCATTTTTAGCGCATTGTATTGAGTATTTTTCCACGTGGCACTTATATAGGTCGGCTCAACGGCCTCGTTAGATCCGGCATCCTGCTCATTTTGGAGGAAGGCTTAAATTGTAAGTTTGTATTTTGTCTTTCTTCCTCCCAACGCAAACCGTTTTGCTTGGGTCTTTTGTAAATTGTAATAGCTTCTTTAAAATGACAGTTAGTTTAGTTCTGCCTGCTGCATTGCCCGCTTACTTTGCTTCATCTTCAGGAGGATGCTTAGAACTTGAAGAACAACATATTTCTGGACGAGATAATTATTATAAGAAATTGAAACAGAGAATGCATATGTATGCTAGCTGGAGCTTTGATTCTTAATAATGCCTGGCCAGTTCGCATAAATGTACGCCCAATTTTCTGTTTGAGTATGCCAATCGAGTTATGAGGATCCTTCATCTCATCAACATATCTGAGTATACCAATCAAGTTACTAGAGATCTCACCATGAGTGAACTGAACATGGGATGAGGAAAAAGAAAACTGGATTAACAGGCTTTTCAATCCTGGGCACAGAGAAATGATAGCAGTGCACTTTTTGAGTATTGGTCAACATAGTCTCTATGTTCTGCTATTAGAAGCCGCATGCTACAACTTACAAGTTTCTTCCAGCAGAAGCTGACGAAGTTTTTATCTTAACAATGTTTTACAATATAACAGTAAACATGGGTATGATGTTAATCTTGTTGTGGACGTTCCTGGTTGTCAATGTCATGTGCTCAATCAATGTGAAAATTGGGACCATTTTAGCAATGAATACAAGCATTGGTATTAGTGCACTTTCAGCCATGAAACTTGCTCTCGAAGATATAAGCAAAAATGACAGCCTTCTAATTAACACTCAATTGGATCTCATTGCATTAGATTCTAATTGCTCAGCTTTTCAGGGTGCTGCTGCAGGTATTGCTGTACCTTGTTCATTGTTTCATTCTATATAAGTTTGTAACTTTTTCTAAATATTTTTCTTTGTGCAGCCACTGAACTGTTTGGGGAGGAAGTGGTGAGCATAATAGGACCACAAACATCTGTAGTTTCACACTTTCTGTCACACATGGCAGTGGCTACTCAAGTGCCTCTTGTATCATTTTCTGCCACAGACCCGAGTCTATCAGAGTATCAATATCCCTATTTTTTGCGCATTGCACAAAGTGATACTTTCCAGATGGAAGCCATTGCAGATGTTATTGCATCATTTGGATGGCGGGAAGTTGTGGCCGTTTATGTGGATGACAATTTTGGTGTGAATGGCATCAATGCTCTTGCAGATGCTCTTGAAGGCTTAGGGATAACGATTGTCTTCCGAGCAGCACTTGATTCTTCGTTGACTTCTAATGATGTTGTTGACACACTGGCAGAAATGCTTGAAATGGCATCAAAAGTTTATGTCATTCACATGCACCCCAACATGGCAAGGATGTTCTTAGCCAAAGCATATGACTTGAATATGACTAGTGGTTTCGTTTGGATTGTCACAGAGATTATTATATATGCTTTGAGCATGGACCACGATCTTGCCCAAAGTAGTGAAGGTATATTAGGAGTGCGAACCTGTATTTTAAACTCTAGTAAGGCGGATCCTGGGTTGGAAAACAGACTACAACAGGTTTTGCAGAACATTTATAATGCAAATTCAAGCATGAATATCTATGCTCTTTGGGCGTATGACACAGTTTGGGCAATAGGTCTCGCCATTGATGCCATTCTTAAGCAACATGGTAATTTTACATTTGAGCTGCCAGCCTATACACTTGCAGATAATGCTGGAGGGAACTCTGATTTGGCAAGACTGAAGATTTTGCATGAAGGTCCTGCATTATTAGACAAGCTTTTGAAAACAGATTTTGAAGGCATTACTGGGAAGGTTTTTTTAAATAAAACACTTGTAAGCTTAAATTCATGCGTTGAGGTTGTCAATATGGCAGGAGGACAGTTAAACGTTGTTGGTCACTGGTTGGATGGGTCTCTTGCTTCTAAATCTGCAAATGCTTCCACGTCTATGACTGTCACATGGCCTGGTGGTGATCAGGTGCCGCGGGGATGGGCCTTCCCCAAAAACCATGAATTGATTATTGGCATACCCAACAAGCATGGATTTAAAGAGTTTGTTGATGCCACTTCCATACCAGTAAGTGGCTTTTGCATAGATGTTTTTGAAGCTGCTATTTCAAATCTCTCTTACAGTGTGCAGTATAAGTTTGCATCTTATGGAAATGGAAAAGCAACACCAAGTTATGACGAGTTAGTGAGAAAACTGGCCAATAAGGTTAAACATAGAAGCCCTATGTTGCTCTTCCTTTATGGACTAAGGAATAACACCTTCATTAGTATCTGAGAATGTGAAGAAGTAGACGTTTTTGTTATTGCAGGAATATGATGCCATAGTTGGGGATATTGCAATCACAACACAGCGTTCAAAGGTTGTGGATTTTACGCAACCTTATGCCACTTCTGGAATGGTGGTGGTAGTTCCATTAAAGAAAGGCAACGGAAACTATGCATGGGCTTTTGTAACACCATTTACAATAGGAATGTGGTGCACAACAGGTGGATTCTTTCTCTTCACAGGCATCGTAATCTGGTTATTGGAGAGGAAGAAGAATCATGATTTTCGAGGGCGACCAAGAAAACAAGTTGTAACAACTCTGTGGTATACTCCTTAGCTATTGACTAAGTTATTAGACAAGTTACGGTGGCGTTCTCATGGTAATTTATTTGCTTTTGCAGGTTCAGCTTCTCAACACTTTTCTTCACTCATAGTATGTAGCATAAAATTAGTATATTAGTATTGATTTCTTGTTAATTAGTAATGTTTTGTAGCATAAAGTTAGGGTATTTCAGGTAATTGATAGGGTGTTTTAATGGTTAAGTTTCTTTGCAGGAGATATTAAAAGCACATTAGGGAGAGCTGCATTGATTATCTGGCTTTTTGTCATCTTAATAATCAAAACAAGTTATACTGCAAGTCTCACATCCATTCTAACATGGCAAGAGCTGATACCGAATATTCAAAATATTGCTGGGTTGTTAGCGAGCAATGTCCAGATAGGATTTCAAGCAGGTTCTTTTGTTGAGAATTATCTCTCACAACTCGGAGTTCCCAGTGATAGGCTTGTTCCACTGGACTCATTAGCGGCATATTCAGCTGCACTGAGAAGAGGGGCCAAAGGAGGTGGTGTAGGGGCAATTGTAGACGAGCTTCCGTATATACAGTTGTTCCTGTCATCAAATTGCGATTTTACGATTGCAGGTCAAGCATTTACAAAAAGTGGATGGGGATTTGTAGGTTTCTGCACTCAATGATGCATTAAATGTTGTTTAGCCATGTAACTTGAGGATGTTTTCTCATTTCTGCTTGCAGGCTTTTCAGAAGGGGTCTCAGTTGGCTGTTGATATGTCAAGGGCAATTTTAACGCTCTCTGAAAATGGAACATTGCAACATATTTATGATAAGTGGTTTAAAGTGAAGGCATGCCGTTCTTCAGAAGAGCAAGCTGACGCTAATGAGCTGGGCATGGGGACATTCTGGGGTCTTTTTCTAATCACAGGTATGGTATCTGTTGCATGCCTCCTCATATATTATGCCAAGATGTTTTGGCATTTCAAACGAGCACCCCAAGAGCAAAGACTGTTGAGAGGCAAAAGCATGATTAGATCCTTTATCTCCTATGTTGAAGAATCTGAGGTTCAGGATTTAAGGCGGACCCGGCACTTGCCTCTTCAACAGGGTGCAGAACCAGATGAGCCAACAACCAGCGAAATTGCTTAATGGTTTGGATAATTTTAGCAGCAATGTTATTCATCAAACAACCAGGAAATATGGCAGCTTTTCTTTGGAGCTGTCGATCGATGCCTGAAATTTAACGCTGCTACAAAGATGGCCCCTTCCTCCCATCAGCTGGGTATTACTTACGGATGAGAGACCTAAACAAAAGTGTAAAACAAATCCAAAGTTTGTATGCAACCACCAACTCTACCAACTATGCAAATGGAAGGGTCCTTGGTTGACAAACAAAATACGAAATAAAGAATTGAGAGCCGCGACACCATTTAGTATTGTGTTGAATTGAATTGAATTGAAATTAAATGAAATGAAAGCGAGGCCACCATAAATCAAGCAATAAATGTGATGGGTGGATGGGCTATTTGGAAATGAACAATACCACCTTATCATAACACGTACAATTGTATTATATTTTTTATTTTTTCATTCCTGTGATGTTATTAGCCAGGGCAATCGTTGAACTTTGTTTTTTGTGGTGGGGCATGTAGATCCACCTTTGGGTTGAACCTCCCCCTATAAGTGTACAAAGATCCACCTTTGGATTCAATCTTCCCCTGTTCTGGTAGAAACATCCCCTGTTTCGCCCTTTTTTGCATTGAAATTTCTGGCTTTGTGCAATTGGGATAAAGAGGAAAAGGAGAAAGTGGATTGATGGCATGAAGGGAACTCGCATCTCCATAGCTAGAGGGCAGAAAATAACCCAAAGTGTTTGGCTTCTGCATTCGTAGGTTTATTTCTATTGTTGAGTATCTTTAATATTAATGAAATCACTGTTGGACTAACCTGACAAGAGATTTAGCTGCATTTTCAGGCTATATTTTTATTACCGCATGGAAAAAGGCCGAGTTATGCCTCATTTTCATCAGGTTATTCAGATATTCATTTAGATCCATATTGCTGTTGGTCCTTGGAAGCCACCAGACTCATGAACGTTCAAGTTAAAATCTGAAGTGGGGAAAATTGATCTATTGATTAAGGGAGACTAATGCTCAAACCATTCCTAGGTTCCATTCCTAGGTTGTGTCTTGTGTGCCCTACATTTTCTTCTACTCTTGGTAAGAATACTTGTGAAGCAAAAAGTTATGCTTCCCACTAATATCACATGAAACTATCGTTAATGCCATGTCATTCCTCTTCTATTATATTCTTTGAAAACATGTTTATGTCATCATTCCTCAATTCTACCTCAAATAGAATTTACATGGAATTTTTTTTTTTATGCGGGAAAGGGCATCATTTATTGAAGCATAATATGTGTTTCTAGAGCGCAAATGCAGTCAACTACAAAATGCAGCAAGGAAACTTTGCTGGAAGTTATTTATTATTGTTTTTTTAATTCAATTCATGGCATTGGTTCTGCCTTTGTTTGTTGTATTAAGTCCATTTCAAGTAAAAGACGAAACACAAGTTTTATTCTGCATCAAGAAACATCATCACATCTTTGTAGTACTTGCTATAACTCATTTGAGGATATTTAGTGGTACAATGTTCATTGGCTTTGACATTTATAACATTATACACAACGATAGAATATTGCTATGGTTATGTATTTAGCCAATCTATGGTGTTTATCAACTAGTTTATACATGAAAAATATTATCTAGCAAATTTGGAGACCTCGGATGATTGCATGCTTATATATTAACAAGAAACTTAGCTAGTGCCAAGTCGCCTATAGGAAGTCAGAACTATCAGCAATAATATAGTTACTTCCATACTAGAGGCAAAAAGGAACTTGGTAGTGAAATAATACTACATGATACTAACTGCAACAATTAATAAATCAGACAACTTGCAATGTGCAAATGTATCAAATATACCATGAAACTAAACCTCTTCAAATGGTATTGATCATTTTATTATTTATTAGTTTACATCCGCTTTCTATAAATCTGGATTCTAATCTGCAGTCTACAATTATATTCTTTGTACCCATGTCTATATAAATCTGTATATGTTTGGTTCTCTGGTGTAATACATGATTTTTTGTGATCGCAATGCAGCTCAAGCTATCTGAATATAAGATTGTAGGTGCACTTTGAAAAAGTTTTAACTCATTTAGCAATCTTCTAATCCATGCAATCTCCTTAGCAGCCAAAGTTGTAGCATTGTATGATACCTCAACTATGGACATTGCTATACAAGACTGTTTTTTACCCTTTCATGTAACTGCAACACCTCCCAATATTAAACAAAAACCTGTGTTGATTTTCTGCTGTTAGGATCATTTCCCCAATAAGCATCTGCAACAATCCACCAGTGCCGTTTTTCTGGATTATTATTGAACCTAATATCAAATGATGTGTCATGTCGTGTGCTCTTTATAAGGATAATCAGCGTCAATCATCTCCATGTAGGAAGACATTCTATTGCATCACTTCCATCTCATTTTGAGGGCTTAACTTTGCAAATAATTTATGTCTTTGCATAATAGGAGTTGTAGCTGCATTACTTTCCACCCTGTGGAATCCTTTAAGCATTCTATCAATGTAACCAATATGTAACTAACCTTTTATTATATTTGTCTTTGCGCACTTCCATTCCTAAGAATCATTGCAGTTTCCCTAGATCTGTCATCTTAGACTTGGGAATCCATTTTTCTTGCAATGATTTAAAATGTCATAAATACTAGGTACAATAATGTTATCATCAACATATAATGCAATTATATGGAATGGATTTTCTTGATTCAAAATGATTAAGTTCCCATCATTCTAGAATCTTTCAAATCATTGCTCTTGCAAGTATTTGTCAAAGCATTGGTACCATATCATAAACAACACATTTGAGTTTCTAGATCTTACTATCAACTTCAATTTCATAACCTGTAGGTTGTCTCATGTATAAGTCTGCTTCAAGTTCTGCATTTAGAAAAGTAGTGCTACATCTATATGGTGAACTTTCATATTAATAGCATCAGCAAATACTAGCAATGCTCTAGTGCTTCTAAGCTTAACAATTGGAAAAATGTTTTTTCATAGTCCATACCTTTCTTTTATGGAAAAATCCAATGCCATTGTTCCTCCTTTGAAATTTGGTTCATGATTTACCTCTGTTTTGACTTTAAATATCCATTTATTTGCCAATTACATTTTGCAGTTTGATACGAATAAGATTCTTATCCTTCAAATCATCAAGTTAATAGAAAGGAAAACACCATAGGGTACTCGATTTACCACCCAATTAGACCAACTAGAAAAGATGTCAACAAGTCAAGCTACCAATCTGCAAGACTGTATAAAAACAAGTTCTTTCTAGCCATCAACCACTTGTGTTACAAGAACTCCTTCTAATGATATGATCAAGCAAGAAGCTAGATACAATACTATAAGTAAGACTAGGCTTATCATCAAACATAGAAAGATGCAGATTTAGTTGTGCAGTCAGCTTAGGCCCCTACGCACCTTTTTGGGCATAAACTCTCAAGCCATAAGGAACCTACGGATAAACAAGCTCAATCTGGAAACTAGACTTCAAGCTTTCCAACAAGGTAAAGATAGCCTAATTAGAAGTTGTGGTCGAAGAGATATCAGCTCTCAAAATCATTCTTCTATTTATAGGTAACAACACCTTTTTTGCCTTGTGCTTTCGAATAAAGGTTAAGGTTTATTTTAAACTTCCTCTTTAATAATATCAAGGTTTAGACATACTAAATGGCTTTTTTACTTGATATATCGAATAAATGTTGTTCCATGCAAGGCCACTCCTCCCGAGAAGGGGAGGAATTGATATGGTGATGCTCGAGGGAGTGGCTATAGAACAAGAGAAAGGGAAAGAAAGACCCAACATTTAAGTCTTGAGCCAAGTAAATTAATTCTTATTGTATAAGGGGTCTAAGGTTAAGACCAACGTCCAAAAGAAAACGACCATGGTTTAAAATCAAAGCTTCAAAGCCTTTATAGAAACATGGGTTATTTTTAATAGAAAAAGGGGACCAAAGATATTAAGCATCGAATGTTATAAAAAAGAGGCGACACCTTTTCTGTACACTTTATAAGAGGGCGACAGCTGGTCATTGGAAACCAGGCAGACAACAGCGGCTTCTTGGGCGACCAATTTGGCGACATTAACGACATCTACAATAGCTTGTAGACCAGCACCGACAGCAGCAGAACCCATTTCTGGCCATCAGCAATCTTACCTGGGGGTTTGATCTAATTGGCCTTGTATCCTGCAAGTCCTTCTTCTACTAATGCTAAGCCATTCCGTTCTACTTGCAGGATAACCCAAGCTAGATTTGTGAAACTCTTGGTTGATCTCATGATCTTGTGGAAACCCAAATCCATAGCCTTTCCTTAAATTTGAGAATTGCATAACTCTCAGACCATAAGGAATCTATGGATACACAAGTTTCAATCTAGAAACTAAACTTCACGAACTTTCCAATAAGATAAAGATCTAAATTGTGTCGCGGAGATATCAGCCCTTAAAGTCGTTCTTCTATTTATAGGTAACACTACCTTTTTGCATTTTTGCTTTTGAATAAAGGTCAAGGCAAGGGGGTTTCATCATTTTTTACGTATAAACCATGTGCATGCACAGGAGGCAGTTTTTTCGATCCATTTTCATACATATAGGATTGGCAGGGGGTTCTTTTTCTGGTATTTTTTGCACTAGCCTAGGTAATTTTTATTCGGAAGGTGGTCAAAATTTGCTTTTAAAAATCTGTATACAGGGGGGTTTTTTGCTATCCCATATACACAGATGGCATACCCCCTTTATATATGAGTGGATCCCCTTTGGGTCAAGGTTTATTTTTAACTTGCTTTTTAATAATATTAAGATTTCACTGATTTGTTTCTTTATTTCACTTCTTTGTATCTCGGTAAGAGTAAAATGTGCAGTGACAGCTGGTGGTATAGCCGGTCTTCTATGCTACTTCAAAAGTAGTATACAAGTAGATTTGATGGTAGTTGCCATGATTAACAAGATGGATGTGCTTATTTATCAAGGATGTATGGGCTCCTTGATGGGACAATGGAAGTGGAAGACTCCCTTACAGGGTGACCCTTTCAGTGGAGATTGCCGAGCTAGGGGACTTTTTCTGTGACCCCGACAATGCAGCACTCTACTATGCACCTCAGACACAACATTTTGAGAATCAGGTTTCTTTTAACCATTGTTAGCTATCTTATACTTCTTTTGTTTTGCTGTTACTCATTTGAATAAGTTTCAGTTCATAGAGGATGAAGAGGTTGAGGTTACTCCTGCAGTAATCCTCTGTGAATAAAGTCTGACGTCCTTCAACAAAAAAACCTCTGTGAAGTTTGAAACATTGTACTCTGTACTTTTTATTATATAAAATATAAAAACTTCCTTGCCTTCAAAAAAAAAAAAAGGATTTAGACATATTGGATGGCTTTCTTACTTGATCATATCGAATAAATATTGTTCCATGCAAGGCCACTCCCTCGAGCATTATATCACAGTTGGCTTCTTAACATGTTCATATATTGTTATCATATCTCGAAATGGAAACATCATGCTTCTCTCATGTGAGCAAATCATGGCTTAGCTAAAAATGATCAGCAGGATGCAGAATTGGACCTCATATCTCATGGGATAGGTAAGGCATATAATGGGGGATTCACATGATCTAAATCCCGCTGCACAGCGGGAACTTTTTTAGTGCTACACAGCTGGCTGTGTTTTCTATTCACATGGACTTTTCTCTTTAGAATAGCAAGCGGCTATGGGAATCAACGGTTGTGGATGTTGCAGTGACATTTGCGGTGCAACAATTAAAAGCCGCAGGAATTGCCCATGTAGCCAGAATCGCATCCAACCATACATGTCAGCTGCTTCTCCAGTTGTGAAGTCACATCAACGGGGCAGCCAGTCCAACGCGTTGCTATTCTTGAGCAGCATGTGAGTCTGCTATAAACTGGAAGAAAGTGAGGCATCACTTATTTAGCTGCTCATGGTGGATGAGACAAAAATGCAGCGTGGACAGGCCATTAGACCCAGATGCACTGTCATTGCTTCTCTCGTACTAGGTAATTCATACCACTTGGCCATTATGCCATATAAAGGCCTAGCGGCTTGGACACCACATTTGGCAAAATTAGTCAATAAAGTCCAAGATGTGATACTTAAAAAAAGGGGGTAGTTGGTAAAAATACCCCTCTTTATTTGCAATATTGCAAAAATGCCACTATCTATTTTGAAATTGTAAGAATGCGCCTTCTTTTCCAACGGCGAAAAACAAAACCTAACGAAAAAAAAGAAAAAGAAAAAGAGAGAAGACAGAAGATTTTAGCACCATTTCAAGGAAAAGCAAGATTCTTTTTTTTTTTTTTTGGGGGGGGGGAGATACTTTTTTTTTTTTTTTGGGCAAAAATAACAAACGTTATTTCTCGTTATTTTTTTTAATCACGTATCATGCGTTAGCAAATTGGGGCTAATGCGTGATGTGCCAACTATGATTTCAATAATGTTGTTGCATCTGAAGCACAACACTACACCAATTTGAGGATCGTTCTTGCACCTGAAGCATCACCATACCATCCTCACAAGCTTTGGAACACCGTTCTTACATCTAAATGAGATGTTTGGAGGTCTTGCTTCATAGTACGTTTCTTTCAGAAAAAAGCAAATTTGCATGTTCAATTCCTCTTCAATTCGAAATACTCTTTCTTCAATACGCAATCTCATAGACGTTGTTGCTACTACAAAAAACAATTGTTTACTTCTCAAATTGATGATGGAATTGGCGAAAGGAGACTAGTTTGATTCATGCTTGATGTTAAGAATGCTGCTAAGGCACATGCATTGCGTCACATCTTGAACTTACAATGGTGAATTCTGGCAAGTGTAGATACAGGTTGCAATGCAAGGACTCATTAGAATGTTCATGAGATTTGTTTGCTTCTCTAATCTATTGTGGCTCGTGGTATGAAATTCGTGCAATTGGAGAGCACTTTTGTCCTGGTGTCAGCAATTGGGCAATAAAGAAGTTTCTTTGGCAAGAAAATATACAGAGAAGTTTAGGAAACACCCCACTATAAACACCACTATAAATCGTATGTAATTGATGGTTTTTGAAGAGAAACTAGGGTCACTATTTCATACACAGTAGCTTACAATACCAAAGAGATTTATATTATTAATAAAATATAAATATCTTGCTCTCAAAAAAAAAAAACCCGGCTTGAACTAGTTAAACCTAGCACAAACATCAGCATTGGTCAATCCCTCCGCTGTCTTATCTGGCCATACAAGGACTTTTCAATCCAGGATGGTACCATAAATCCAGGGAAAACAGTTAACTACTAGTAATCTTCATAATACAATCACAAAGCCTTGAAGTTCAAATATCATAAACACCCAAATGGACAAAGTTTCTCAAGCTCAATAAATACCTTAGGACAGTAAACCATTGATGTATAAGAAAACATAGTTACATGAGTGTAACTAGTACACTATGTCGTGCCATATAAGATCCCTGTTTTCTCATGTATGCGTAAGATAATTTTGGACAGCCAGCATTCTATGTCAAGGCTAAACTTTTCAGCCATCATGGCAATCCTAGGAAAGAGTATCAGTTCACAAAACATTTATAACAACCATATAGAGTACCAATTTGATGTAATCATTTAAAAAAGCATCGATGTGCCAAGCTCCAGTCCCCATTTGCATGTCAACTCCTAAGAACTCCTAATACACTGGACAAAAGGAAAACATTAAGAGGAGAAGCCCGTACCTGCAGCCAATCAATACATCATTAGCCTGATAAGGGTAAAGATGCAAGGGCAAAAAAGGTACCTTAGGCTTCTTGGTTATCAACCGATCACCTAATGTAGTCCTTTTGCCCAAAGATTAAAAATATCTTAGAATCTATTGACATAAATCTTGACAAATAAGAGGACATAATCAAAATATTGGATACAAATATAGAAAAATCCCGAGCGAATGTAAGACGGTTCATAGGCAGATTCTGCCATAAGCTAAATATAAGCCATTAACAGGAAAAGAGGAATCAAGTTATAGGAATCAATCTTATAGATTCATCCTATGTTCAATGAATTAGCTATAGCTTTAAAATAACCATTTCCAAAATCATCCTGCAGTAATTATCACAGAAGCATCAAAGTGCTGCTAGCAATTATTTTTAACAAGTGCATGCTTAAGCAAATCCAGTACAAGCGTACCCATAATGTCATACCTGAATATAAGGAAATGCATTGCATTACCTGGTTATTTGTGGAATTAGATCCATAGTCTTCTTCTTGCATTTGAGTGATATGAACAAGAGCAGCTTGAGAAACTTCCCCTTAGCATTGTCTACATTTCCAGCATGGTGTATGCCATTAGGCAACGATAGGAAACAACCAAGCCACTGATAGCTCCACTATTTCCAGAGGTAGGCTCCATAATTTGAGGCGAAGAATCCATATGCAAATGGATACATACTTGCTCTATTTTTTACAAACAGAGGAATCCAAAAATCAGACGTGAATCTATATCATGGATATTGAATAGATAAACTAAACACAGCAGTAGCGGCTGCCTACAGCATGACGTTCAAGCCTAAAATATAACCTGATCAGTATGAAGATTAACCCTGAAGCCACTGCTTGTAGCATGCTGTTCCCGCCGAAAATCTGTTCCAGCCGAAAATGAGGCCGGATTAGCATTGTCCAGCATCTTGAGAAACTTCCCCTTAGCATTGTTCAAATTTCCAGCATGGTGTAAGCCATCAGGCAACGGTAGGACACAGTCACCGATAGCTCATCCACAATTTCCTGAGGTAAGCTCCATCATTTGAGGCGAGGAATCCATATGCAAATGGATACACACTTGCCCTATTTTTATACAAACAGCGGAATCCGGAAAGCAGATGTGGATCTATATCATGAATAGATAAACTGAACACAGCAGCGCCTGCCTACAGCATGACGGACTAGCATAAAATATAACCTCATCAGCAAGAAGATTAACCCTGAAGCTACTGCTTGTAGCGTGCTTGTAGCGTGCTGTTCTAGCCAAAAACGAGGCCAGACTTGCAGAAAACAGAAAAGCCCCTTATGAAAAATATTTAAGGCAAAATCCGAAGACAAATATGCTCTGTAAAATATCTTCTTGGGAAGAGACCACATAAAGCCGGCGAAATATCCCCTTAGCCTTCCCATCAAAATTTCGAAGGCCACTTAGGTATAACCATAATGCACATTGTGAAATTAGCCATACATATCGACGTGGAAATATTCATTTTAAAAAAAACCCTTGGTTTCTCTAATATTATGTCCATATCTGGACAATGGATTTGCCACATAAGCAAATTGATGTCTAGGTCGGCCTGGATTACTATTAAGCCATGTGAGTGTACACGTTAAGGGCTAAATCTAGACACTCAAGTTATCCTTATAGCTAAGAGGTGCCCTAACAGAACTTATATGTGCTCCATTGCACAAAAATTTCCAAGTCTAATTGCCCAGGAGGGATAGTCAACACAAAGTTTTACTGGGTTTACTCCCTCATGCGTGCTATTCAGTTACATTCTTGTAATATCAGTAAGAGAAGCTAACAAGTAGCATGCATATATAAAAAAAACCCTACCTCCTACCGTAAGGAGAGGCCAAGATTCTTCCTGCAACACAGTTTTCATAGGGATGACAGACCCCTACAACTGCAGGAATCATGCCTCACCTCATGAGAACTGTTTGCCAATGCTTGAAGATAGTACAAAAACAAAAAATATGATCACATAGCTTAAGGAACCTCCGTTTCCTTTTTGCAATAGAAACTTAGAATGAAAGTAACACTACCTCAAATTGAAAAGTAGTTGTTGCGAACTTGCATTATCACCTGGAATCAAACTGAATTCCAGCAAACAGACGTATCATTAGACGGCATGAACATAAGCCATGTGGCTATGTAGGAACTTCATTGTTCCAAAGCTCATCCATATTTTAAATAACAAGCCAAGTGGCAATGGTGGACAACAGTCCATGTATGTGTTTTCAGTCAAATGGCACACTGTGCCAGATGACAAACAATGACATCTGGGTCTTTCAATTTTGCATCTTGTCAAAGCCTCAGCTCACGAGTTCTGAGTTCCATTGGAATCGCTATTTTGAACTCAAACTCTTCTTGATTCACATATTCTGCCATTAATCATGCATCAGAAATATATGGAATTTTAAAAAAAAAATTAATGCAAGTGCAAAGATATATCCGAAGAAATCTAAGCCTTAATATATAATCGAAAGGATAAGAAACCTTAACCAAGGAAATATGGCAGCACTGATAAGACCAATGCACAGAAGTGTCATAAAAAAAACCGGCTTGAACTAGTTAAACCTAGCACAAACATCAGCATTGGTCAATCCCTCCGCTGTCTTATCTGGCCATACAAGGACTTTTCAATCCAGGATGGTACCATAAATCCAGGGAAAACAATTAACTACTAGTAATCTTCATAATACAATCACAAAGCCTTGAAGTTCAAATATCATAAACACCCAAATGGACAAAGTTTCTCAAGCTCAATAAATACCTTAGGACAGTAAACCATTGATGTATAAGAAAACATAGTTACATGAGTGTAACTAGTACACTATGTCGTGCCATATAAGATCCCTGTTTTCTCATGTATGCGTAAGATAATTTTGGACAGCCAGCATTCTATGTCAAGGCTAAACTTTTCAGCCATCATGGCAATCCTAGGAAAGAGTATCAGTTCACAAAACATTTATAACAACCATATAGAGTACCAATTTGATGTAATCATTTAAACTGCATCTGATGTGCCAAGCTCCAGTCCCCATTTGCATGTCAACTCCTAAGAACTCCTAATACACTGGACAAAAGGAAAACATTAAGAGGAGAAGCCCGTACCTGCAGCCAATCAATACATCATTAGCCTGATAAGGGTAAAGATGCAAGGGCCAAAAGGTACCTTAGGCTTCTCGGTTATCAACCGATCACCTAATGTAGTCCTTTTGCCCAAAGATTAAAAATATCTTAGAATCTATTGACATAAATCTTGACAAATAAGAGGACATAATCAAAATATTGGATACAAATATAGAAAAATCCCGAGCGAATGTAAGACGGTTCATAGGCAGATTCTGCCATAAGCTAAATATAAGCCATTAACAGGAAAAGAGGAATCAAGTTATAGGAATCAATCTTATAGATTCATCCTATGTTCAATGAATTAGCTATAGCTTTAAAATAACCATTTCCAAAATCATCCTGCAGTAATTATCACAGAAGCATCAAAGTGCTGCTAGCAATTATTTTTAACAAGTGCATGCTTAAGCAAATCCAGTACAAGCATACCCATAATGTCATACCTGAATATAAGGAAATGCATTGCATTACCTGGTTATTTGTGGAATTAGATCCATAGTCTTCTTCTTGCATTTGAGTGATATGAACAAGAGCAGCTTGAGAAACTTCCCCTTAGCATTGTCTACATTTCCAGCATGGTGTATGCCATTAGGCAACGATAGGAAAAAATACCAAACCAATCGATAGCTCCACTATTTCCGGTAGGCTCCATAATTTGAGGCTAAGAATCCATATGCAAATGGATACATACTTGCTCTATTTTTACAAACGAGAGGAATCCAAAAATCAGACGTGAATCTATATCATGGATATTGGATAGATAAACCCGAACACAACAAGATGGCGGTTATTTTTACTGACATGACGTTCAAGCCTAAAATATAACCTGATGAGTATGAAGATTAACCCTGAAGCCACTGCTTGTAGCATCTTTGTTCCCCAAAAAAATCTGTTCCAAATTTAAAATGAGGCCGGATTAGCATTGTCCAGCATCTTGAGAAACTTCCCCTTAGCATTGTTCAAATTTCCAGCATGGTGTAAGCCATCAGGCAACGGTAGGACACAGTCACCGATAGCTCATCCACAATTTCCTGAAGTAAGCTCCATCATTTGAGGCGAGGAATCCATATGCAAATGGATACACACTTGCCCTATTTTTATACAAACAGCGGAATCCGGAAAGCAGATGTGGATCTATATCATGAATAGATAAACTGAACACAGCAACGCCTACCTACAGCATGACGGTCTAGCATAAAATATAACCTCATCAGCAAGAAGATTAACCCTGAAGCTACTGCTTGTAGCGTGCTTGTAGCATGCTGTTCTAGCCAAAAACGAGGCCAGACTTGCAGAAAACAGAAAAGCCCCTTATGAAAAATATTTAAGGCAAAATCCGAAGACAAATATGCTCTGTAAAATATCTTCTTGGGAAGAGACCACATAAAGCCGGCGAAATATCCCCTTAGCCTTCCCGTCAAAATTTCGAAGGCCACTTAGGTATAACCATAATGCACATTGTGAAATTAGCCATACATATCGACGTGGAAATATTCATTTTTAAAAAAACCCTTGGTTTCTCTATGCATACACATATATATTATGTCCATATCTGGACAATGGATTTGCCACATAAGCAAATTGATGTCTAGGTCGGCCTGGATTACTATTAAGCCATGTGAGTGTACACGTTAAGGGCTAAATCTAGACACTCAAGTTATCCTTATAGCTAAGAGGTGCCCTAACAGAACTTATATGTGCTCCATTGCACAAAAATTTCCAAGTCTAATTGCCCAAGAGGGATAGTCAACACAAAGTTTTACTGGGTTTACTCCCTCATGCGTGCTATTCAGTTACATTCTTGTAATATCAGTGAGAGAAGCTAACAAGTAGCATGCATATATAAAAATATATAAATTGGCCTAGCCAAGACCTCATGCATTAACCCATTACATCCAAGGAGTCCTATATTAACTAGATAGGAAACACAATTTATTGAACCCTAAAAATGGAAACCATAGAGGTCATGGGACTGAAAAACATAAAGAATTCACCATAATAACCATGTCCTAGTCACCAATAATATTAGATTAATCCCACACATGTAATATTGCCAAAAATCATGCTCAAACAATTAGCTAAGCAGACGATTGACAAGCTATTAAAGCCCCTTCCATTAGTTAACTCTTATCAATCCATACTTTTCAATCCACTATATGTGAAAAATAGTATAATAAATATTCAAACAGATCCAATTATAACACAATTCATCAATCAAGTATTAAGACCATTATAAGAACAAACTTACACGATTAAGACCACAAAATTATAAGAAAAAATAGACCGGATATTTATTGCAAAGAAAATCCTTAAAAATAGCCAAGTTTCATAACATTAGCAAAAAATGTATCCATCAAATAGAATAACCCCGAACAAAAGTAATATCTTACCCTTGGATAGTAAAATTGAGAAAAAACTCACACATAAATGGTTCATAAGCAAGTAAAAATCGTTCATAAGCCGGTTACCATCTTCATACATCATAATAACAATGCGAGGAGAAGAGGTCGGTTACTGCGACCAAATAGCACTTATTTAGCCTAAAGAGGGTAAAAATACTAATGCTAGCGGGTAAGCTATGAACTCTCTTGGCATTTACGCCCTTTACCAATTTTCATCTTCATAATTAAAATTAATAATGTAATTTAAAGCCAACCCAAAAGCTATCATACATCTTGCATTTAAATAATTTGTGAGCAGGATCAAAATTCTTTGTACCATTGTAACCCATTATAAGTCTGCGGTAATAATCTTCTATGAAAATTCAGACCATCTAAGTATAAATAATACAAACAAACTGATTTGGTTGAATTTCATTCTTAGAATCCTCTTCATTGTCAGTGCGCTACAATCTCCACATTAGAATCAGCCCTGAATGACCACATTCTTTTGCAAAAGTTTACGCTATTTTGGAGACATTCCCACAAGGATTCAAGCTTGGAACAAACTTCAAGATACCCATGTCACCTTTGGCCCTATTTGGATCTAATCCATCTTTATGCGCGATCAATTAAGCGTGCTTTACTCGGTTAAAATTTTGTTTGTGCTCTATCCCATGCCTCCTCCCGAAATTCAATAAGTTTGGGCCTAGTTTGCCCTTATTACAAAAGCCCTCTGCGGCCACTCTTACTCATGCTCAAGCTTTCGAATTGGGAAACTAAGTCTATTTATCTTGTCTATTTGCTAAAACCAATTAAAGAGATTTTAAGCCCTTAATCCCATATGCTAAAGCGGAAATTACAAGAACGTCGGATAAAGTGAAACTTACGAGATATCTACAAAAATATACTAGAAATAATCCGAATTATTCAAGAGAAATGAAATAAAAATGCATTATCGGTACACCCAGCTTTCGAGCTCGAAGGCAACAAAATATGATTGCATACATGCGGTGAATCAAAGCCGATTTCGGAAGAGTCATCTCGATTAATTCTGAGATCATTTTTAGTCACTTTACCAAGTCATGCTTGTCCGCCAACAGAGCATTAGGGTTAGAATCCATCGATTAGGGTTTCGTCAATAGATAAGGGTACATATTCTTGAATAATATAATTTCTCAACTAACAATAAGATTACCAACATATGACCTTTAAAACAATCCTTTTTTTTAAGCCCAATTTTTCTATTCAGCCCACATCGCACCCTTCATACACCTTTAACACCCATTGCATACTTAGGCTTTAAATTATGTCCCCATAATTTTGCCATAATCACCACATGACCATTGCCCCTAGTTAACTTACTGCATTCCAACAAGATGTTAGCATGCCAATTTCATGATATACATTTCTTCCTAGTTGTCAAAATAACCTCCTTATATCCATATCCTTACTTCACGTTCTTGCTATTGTCCACTAGGTGGTCTTTCATTACCTTAATAATCTTTAGGAGTAAAATTAACCTATTCAGGTTAAGGGCCCAGATTATCATCAAGGCCATTAATGAGTTCCTAGAAGCATACCTCTGGTATCGAAATTATCTTTGATCATAGCCCCTTTATTGAAACCCACATACATATTGGAATATCTTCATCAACAAATTGTCCCCAATATTCAGTCCCAATTAATATTCCTATAGTATCAAATTAACCTTTGCCCCTACTTCCATTGCTGCAACCTAAAAGGATATTAACCAGCCAACATCATAAATGCTGCAAATGTTCATTAGTCTTAAGTAAAACCAAGAAAGTCTAACTATATTATAACTTAAGAAAAAATGTCCAAATTCATTTATATAGCACTAGACAATCAAGTGGCAACAAATTATCATTACCAAAGTCAACCATCATACTATCAACCATTAGTGTGGGACATGAATACCTTACAGAAACACCATCAAGCCCAAGGAGCAACAACATTTTTATTTTAAGCATGGGTTAATTTTAAGAGAACAAGTTCATTCCAACAGAATGTTGCAATGCTCCGAGTCATATAGATAAATTGATCCCCTTATCCTAGACAAGGTACCCTCAACATATTAGTTGCATTTATAGGATCAGGTGACATGTCCATGGACAACTAAGACCACTACATATGGATTAGAGGATGGTACTAAAGACTTAAAGGGAACTAAGGCTAATGACCAGAGTAAGATTGTGTATATATATATATATATATATATATATATATATATATATATATATATATATATCCCATATGATATATATAATATATATATTGGAGGATCCCTTTGTTAGCAAAAAAGGGACCCTCTGTACCCTCTAAGAGTTAAAGGTTGTCTCTAAGGGACATTAGTGCAAACAAAAGAATTGGTTGGGTTCATACAGAATTGTATCGAAAATTGCTTGCAATACATAGAATGAATAGTTAAGGAAGAAACTGATAGTCTATACCCAATTAATTTGGTTCCAAAATAATTAAGAATAATACCAACCGTATATGCCCATTTTATTACGGTTCCGAATTAAGCTGCGAGTTCTTATCCTAGGCATATAATAATTATTAGCATAGCTGCTACCCTAAACGCTTGTAATAATTAGAGTAGTCATATCATAATTGCATTAGCTCATATCTTGGCGCATATATTTATAATGCATCCCCGACCGGAGTAACACTTTCATTTTCGGTCGATAGCTATTTCATATTCCAAGCAATGGCGGCGGTGTTTCTTGTAGATGTCAAGATTCGGTCACCTTACGGTATGCTAAAACCTGCGATTCATAATATCTTAAGCTTAGTTTTCGATCGTAGACTTTTCGGCTGTTAACACAATCGAGATTTTTGCAGGGAAGCGGAGGGATAATGCTTGCCAAAGATCGATTATATTGTTGGTGTAGGCCCAAATCGAAAGGAGTATTGTATTTACATAGCCTCGATGGGAGGGCGAACTTTCTTCAACTGAAGGATGGGAATCCTTTTGCAAGAAATAACATGGTGGGCCCAACGCACTTTTATGCGGCATATCGGATAATGAAACCGTCTAACGTACGGTATGTGATGGAAATTACCGTGTGAAACCCATCGACAGCGGCAAGTTGGAAACTCTAGTCATAGTGCACCACCAAAAAATGGTCGGTGCTAATGATCGGCGAGAGGTGCAAAAGATTCTCCCAAATATAAGGAGCTTGATTCTTCCGATGATGATGATTCATCGATGAGGATGAACCTCCATCCCAAATCCCATTAAATTCGCTCTCCTCGGAGCAAACATAAATAGAGCTTGGTATGTTTTACGCTTTTTGATTCCACACATTATTTTAAAATACTTTACTATTTTTTATTGTTTGCTTGACTAGGTACTTTCGAGAATGAGAACAAATGGCATAGTCCACCAAAGGGATATCTTGTTTGTCATCTTTGGACCAGGAAATCGGAAGAGCTCCTTTGGTAGCAAAGAGAGAAGCGAAAACGCCTCGGTGTTGGCTGGAACGGGTTTAAAAAACAGTATGGTTTAAGCCTTGGAGATGTTCTTGAGTTTACTTATAATGGAAACAAACTTGAATGGAACATGAAGATCTTGAAAGAGCGCGACATTACACGAGTTAGGTGAAACAAGGTTTAACAACAGTCTGTTATAGCAAAGCAGGAGTATGAACATTAGTACTATGCTGTATATTTACTATATGCTAAGATTTTGTCTATGTGCCAATTTACCAAAACCATTGGCTACAGATTTTTGTTGTTTTTACAAACTATATAACTATACTACAGACAAGCATGTAGCTTAGCTGTAATATTCTATTTAATCCAATTTTCAAAGGAATAGTATCAATCAGTTGTGCTTACTCAGTTAGTTTCTTGCTAACTTAGGTATATACAGTTTGTATCAAATACCAACAGAATACAGTGCACCAAATGACACGAGGATTTATTTATCTCAGAGAAGGGTTCCAACACAACACAAAGATTGTATAAGATGTCATAAAATTCCATTGCAAGCAGTATCAAAAGTATTAATAAACCTTAGAGAAAGGTCCACAGCTACCAATAAAGATGGTGGTTCCCATGTATGGGAATTCCTTTGCTAAGTATGTTACACTAACTTGATTTTATTCATCATAAATACCAAAGCATTGATCACATATTTCAGTCTTAGGAACCATTCTTTACTCAAAACTTTGAGTATCTTGTGTCAAAATATATTCATACCAAGACATTTGCTATTAAAGCAATAAAACCCAATGTTTGGGACATCATTAAACACTTAAATCAAAATATTATCTGGATTTGCCTAATTCGAATAGCAATGTCTTGATATCATATTTTAGGCCTGGGAAATTTTCATTTCTCAATACTCGAGCACCTTATGCCATCGTCCTTCTTCTTAAATCCTTTATCAATAAAGCGGTTTAATAAGACTTACCAAGTCTTTAGCTATTTCGAATAGGATTATTGTGCACATATAATATCGGTTGAACACATTGAAATGATAACATTATTACGCCATAATATATATTTTACAGCTAGCATGGATAAATTTAAAAGCTTTGAAGGGTAGGTTGTTCCTTTTGTCAAACCTATATTATTATATAAACCGGACATGACTTGCAATGATATCAATAGTAACATTAAGGAAATGCGCTTTCTTTCCAATGGGAGTATCATGGCTGTGATATGTCGTTTCATCTTTGATTACAAGGTGCTCCAAATTGTAGATAGTAACACCATTACCATTATTGTTAATTCCAAGGAAGGCCCTGACATATGGATTGTTAACACTAAGAAGATCATCCATATATCACGAATGTATATCTGAATCACGGCCCTCGATAAATTTACCTTGATGATTAGTTTAGAGATAAAATCTAGCTCAAAAGCGACCGGATATAGGTTACACCAACTTTGGACTAGAAGCAAAATCCCATTGGGATACCCTTGATTTGCCTAAATACACCATTATGCATTAAGAAAACAATTGTTCAGCAACCATTTGTTTAGCAGTGTAAATAGGTCCATGTCCATTACATGCCATACCTTGCTTTTCGGAAACTTATTCTTCCATTCCATTTTAATCTTTGCCATTTTCCAAAATTTTATACCACATATCATAACTTTGCATTTTACTTTTTTCTTAATTCTCCATGTCATACTTATCACTCTTTCCATAATGTTGCGGATCCCATCTATCCCATCTAATGGGATATTCTCATAACATTTGGTTATATATCACAACAAACACATGGTTAACCTTAGGAGGTAAGTTACACATCCGTCATAGATGGAATTGACTACCCAAAGCTGCTTTGATCTTATTCTTTTGGAAAACGTTAATTTTGCTTTGCATTTTTCATAGCAAATTGTTGGCCATATGTCGAGAATGAGATTGAGTCCAATTGCTACAATTGCGGTGGGAGAAAAAAAATGTTTCATGTGCATTGGTGATCCACACGTATTCAATTTTGTGGGCTTTAAAAATGCCTAAAAAGGTATGGTAATTCCATCTTGAACATGTGCCCTATTCCCAACATGCCATCAATATCTTTTGCATTTGACTTATCAACTCTTCTCTAGTGATATCACACTTACAAAAATCATTGCTATTAAGCGATGGTGGCGGCATCCACGATATGCAAGGGGCAAATAATCACGGGATTATTAGCGACTTTGTCCACACACGAAATGTCTGGTTATGAACCAGACCATTCAATATTTCTAATCACATTATCCTCCATACATAAAAATTTTTTCTTTGATTCAATTGTTACTTTCTACAAACATTTTTGGCCACCATTTTCTTTTCTAAGATCATTTTACCTTTGCTCAATAACCGGTTCATCATATTCCACAAGAAAACACATACACGCGAGAAAAAATTGTTCAATGGTATTCTCCATTTACGCCATAAATTGCTCAATAGTGAATGGGTGATCGGGTATAAAGTTTAATCAAGTTGAAACCAATTCCTCAAACCCTTACAATGAATAATATTGGTCGGTTAATCAGGATGTGTCGATTTTTCGATCAATAAATTTACGTAATCTTGGGATGCTACATACACGGCGGGGTTCAAAAGGTGGTAAAACAATTTTAGGTTTGTAGAACATATCCTTAAGGTTCTTGGTATACCTCCAACCAAATCTTGTATTTTCCCATATCTTTGTAACGATTGTGATCAAAAAAATCGCACAAAACACTCTTAAATGTCTTCTTTGTATGCAATTTTATCAACAACCTTTGAAAAATATGTTAAATGCACATATTTTTTGCTTGTTTTCTCCTTAATAACTTGTAATTTTACTCTTCCATCGATCACATTTGCCGCAGTATTCTTCTTTTACATTTAATACAATAATAAATATTGAAAAAGGTATTCAAAAAAAACTTTGTATTTTTTATTTAATAATCTTGATGATCTTGGCAAAATTTGGGATGAACCCATACATATTGGCGGAATAAGGGGTAAAACCCATATATTTTGACCATGAGGTCGAGTTAACATCTGAGCATGTTTCATCAAAAATATCTTTTAGCATATCGGATAAGCTAAACTTGTTATACGAGTTCTCAAAAGAGATATTATTCTTTGCGTGCTCCGGCCGGATGCATCGAATGCGTTGATATTCCACAATCCACCACATTAGTAGCCATTTTCACCAATTTTGGTGGCCTAAGTATGCCGATGCAGCAATATTATTATTTTGGTTTCTCTTTTAGCGGGGGCATATCCGAAGCTATTATCATGAAGATGGTCCATCAAAATTTCACGGATTTGATAGTCTTTTCAATGATGTCAACGACCTTAGAATTACCAAACTCATGTTTGAAATTGGCATTTTCATTTTCAGCCAATCGTGAGTCATTACGAACATGAGATCATTATCTTAAGATACCCAACATATGAGATGACAACTTTCCTTATCGGATCGAGGCCAACCATCTGGCCATAAATGCAAATCTCATCGAATTTTACATTCGGGCCATATCTTGTCCAAATTATTAAACATGAACCAGACCATATGGTCAAACCAAATGATATTATCGGGACACTTCTCATCGTCACGATCCGCGGTTGCATCATAAAAGGGCGATGCGTTCTCCAAATAAACCTTGGGTAAAAATCAATCCTTGGCTCATTGGTTTTGGCCATATGGCCCTTACATCCAATGTCTGAGTTCATTTCCAATTTGGCATTTCTTCTCAAAAGTGAAATCTTTGAAAGGTAGCTTAACATTTATTTTCCTGATATGTTTTGTAAACGAAATGGAATCCCTCTCAGCCTTATTAACTTCTTCAGGACTTAAGCGTGCCAGCATGATAAATGACTCTTTACTAATTGGAGCTGTAATTCCCAAGTTTTTGCTAGCCCACAACATCTGCTGGAATTGATCCCCATGGATCTCAATATTCCTACTAGACATAATAGGAAAACTGCCACAATTGAACAAGTTCAACTCCTTAAGACTGTAGGTTTCGATTTCCTCCTTAATTTTATCCTCTGAAGAAGGAACATCATTATCTATGCTAGGCCCAGTAAATTGATCCGTACAATCCGCATCATCAATATCAAACAGACAATTGTCCAAGGAAACAGCTGGCTCATCAGTTTTTTCCATGCTAGTATCCACTTTGTTGTTTGGAGTATAAGTATACTTGAGTGAATTCTGTTTTTCCAGAGCAGTTAAGCCTTTAATGAAAGCAAGTAAATCTTGCAAGTCTTTGCCATCCGCATCCATGTGAGCACTTGGAAGCTTCTTGTAGGTATCCACAATCAAGTCATGACATCTACCATAATCAGCATCTTTAAAACTTGAAACTAATCCAAGCATGTTGTTGAATCCAAGGAACAAAACCACTGACATATCTCCATCACCTAGTGTGCATTCTTTGCAGATAATTAAGTTATGTACCTCCTGTAATTTGATGCAAGCCATGACAGCTTGGACAGCCTTGTTGGGTGCCAAAATACCTGCTGCAGAATATCCCAGTCTTGATAATTCCGGAAGCCAAATAGGTCTACCAGTATTGGAATTCTGTACACCAGTTTGCTGAATGTTAACAGCATGGTTGAAGAGACCAGCATCATTATTTTGAGCAACAGCTTCCTACATAAAGCATAAAAATCAGTATAAAAGAAAGTATAAGTGAAGGTATAAGTGAAAGTATAAGAGAACACAACTTAAAACAATAGTCCCAATGACCTCTATGGTTCACACCAGTAAAACCAGTGATTCAAAATAGGGAGATATATAAATTGGCCTAGCCAAGACCTCATGCATTAACCAGACATCCAAGGAGTCCTATATTAACTAGATAGGAAACCTGAATTTATTGAACCCTAAAAAGGGAAACCATAGAGGTCATGGGACTGAAAATCATAAAGAATTAACCATATTAACCATGTCCTAGTCACCAATAATATTAGATTAATCCCACACATGTAATATTGCCAAAATCATGCTCAAACAATTAACTGCAGACAGTCAGCAAGCTATTAAAGCCACATCTATTTGTTAACCCTTATCAATCCATATTTTTCAATCTACTATGTGTAGCAAAATAGTATAATAAATATTCAAACAGATCCAATTATAGCACAATTCATCAATCAAGTATTAAGACCATTATAAGAACAAACTTACCTGTTAAGACCACAAAATTATAAGAAAAAATAGACCAGGATATTTATTGCAAAGAAAATCCTTAAAAATAGCCAAGTTTCATAACTTGATAGCAAAATGTATCCATCAAATAGAATAACCACGAACAAAGTTAAAGTAATATCTTACCATTCAGATAGTAAATTCTGAGAAAAACTCACACAAAATGGTTCATAAGCAAGTAAAAATGGTTCATAAGCCGGTTACCATCTTCATACATCATAATAACAATGCGGGAGAAGAGGTCGGTTACACTGCGACAAATAACACTTATTAGCCTAAAGAGGGTAAAAATACTAATGCTAGCGGGTAAGCTATGAACTCTCTTGGCATTTCTGCCCTTTACCCGCAAATTTTCATCTTGAAAATTAATAATGTAATTTAAAGCCAACACAAAGCTATCATACATCTTGCATTTAAATAATTTGTGAGCAGTCAAAATTAACATACCATTGTAACCCGTTTAAGGCTGCGGTAATAATCTCTTATGAGAATTCAGACCATCTAAGTATAAATAATACAAGCAAACCTGATTTGGTTGAATTTCATTGCTAGAATCCTCTTCATTGTCAGTGCGCTACAATCTCCACATTAGAATCAGCCACAATGACCACATTCTTTGCAAAGTTTACGCTGCTTTGGAGGCATTCCCACAAGGATTCAAGCTTGGAACAAACTTCAAGATACCCATGTCACCTTTGGCCCTATTTGGATCTAATCCATCTTTGCATGCCTGAGATCAATTAAGCGTGCTTTACTCGGTTGTGGGCTTAGCGTGTGTTCTATCCCACGCCTCCTCGAGAAATTCAATAAGTTTGGGCCTAGTTTGCCCCTTATTACAAAAGCGCCCTCTGGTGCGGCCACTCTTACTCATGCTCAAGCTTTCCGAATTGGGAAACTAAGTCTATTTATACTGTCTATTTGCTAAAACCAATTAAAGAGATTTTAAGCCCTTAATCCCATATGCTAAAGCAGAAATTACAAGAACGTCCAGATAAAGTGAAACTTACGAGATATCTACAAGAAATATACTAGAAATAATCCAGAATTATTCAAGAGAAATGAAATAAAAAATGCATTATCAGTTACCTGTAGCTTTCGAGCTCAGAGGGCAACAAAATATGATTGCATACATGCAGCCGTCAACGGCCGGTTTCGGAAGAGTCATCTCGATTTAATTCTGAATCATTTTGTCCTTTGCCCAAGTCACGCTTGTCCGCCAACAGAGCATTAGGGTTCGTCCATCGATTAGGGTTCGTCAATAAATAAGGGTACATATTACTGAATAATATAATTTCTCAACTAACAATAAGATTACCAACATATGACCTTTAAAACAATCCTTTTTTAAGCCCAATTTTTTCTATTCTGCCCACTTGCGCACCCTTCATACACCTTTAACACCCATTGCATACTTAGGCTTTAAATTATGTCTCCATAATTTTGCCATAATCACCACATGACCATTGCCCCTAGTTAACTTACTGCATTCCAACAAGATGTAAGCATGCCAATTTCATGATATATATTTCTTCCTAGTTGTCAAAATAACCTCCTTATATCCATATCCTTACTTCATGTTCTTGCTATTGTCCACTAGGTGGTCTTTCATTACCTTAATAATCTTTAGGAGTAAAATTAACCTATTCAGGTTAAGGGCCCAGATTATCATCAAGGCCATTAATGAGTTCCTAGAAGTATACCTCTGGTATCGAAATTATCTTTGATCATAGCCCCTTTATTGAAATCCACATATATATTGGAATATCTTCATCAACAAATTGTCCCCAATATTCAGTCCCAATTAATATTCCTATAGTATCAAATTAACCTTTGCCCCTACTTCCATTGCTGCAACCTAAAAGGATATTAACCAGCCAACATCATAAATGCTGCCAATGTTCATTAGTCTTAAGTAAAACCAAGAAAGTCTAACTATATTATAACTTAAGAAAAAATGTCCAAATTCATTTATATAGCACTAGACAATCAAGTGGCAACAAATTATCATTACCAAAGTCAACCATCATACTATCAACCATTAGTGTGGGACATGAATACCTTACAGAAACACCATCAAGCCCAAGGAGCAACAACATTTTTATTTTAAGCATGGGTTAATTTTAAGAGAACAAGTTCATTCCAACAGAATGTTGCAATGCTCCGAGTCATATAGATAAATTGATCCCCTTATCCTAGACAAGGTACCCTCAACATATTAGTTGCATTTATAGGATCAGGTGACATGTCCATGGACAACTAAGACCACTACATATGGATTAGAGGATGGTACTAAAGACTTAAAGGGAACTAAGGCTAATGACCAGAGTAAGATTGTGTATATATATATATATATATATATATATATATATATATATATATATATATATATATATATATATATATATATATATATATATATATATATATATATATATATATATATATATATATATATATCCCTGCCTCCTACCGGAGGGCAGATAAGGTCCCATATGTTAGCAAAAAAGGATTGGAGGATCCCTTTGCTAGCAAAGGGACCCTCCTGCCGACTAAGAGTTAAAGGTTGTCTCTAAGGGACATTAGTGCAAACAAAGAATTGGTTGGGTTCATACAGAATTGTATCGAAAATTGCTTGCAATACATAGAATGAATAGTTAAGGAAGAAACTGATAGTCTATACCCAATTAATTTGGTTCCAAAATAATTAAGAATAATACCAACAGAGTATATGCCCATTTTATTACGGTTCGAATTAAGCTGCGAGTTCTTATCCTAGGCATATAATAATTATTAGCATAAAATTGCTACCCTAAACTTGTAATAATTAGAGTAGTCATATCATAATTGCATTAGCTCATATACTGAGCGCATATATTTATGGTGCATCCCGGCCAGAGTAACACTTTCATTTTCCAGTCGATAGCTATTTCATATTCCAAGCAATGGCGACAGTGTTTCTTGTAGATGTCAAGTTCGGTCACCTTCTGGTATGCTAAAACCCTGCTGATTCATAATATCTTAAGCTTAGTTTGATCGCGTAGACTTTTCATTTGTTAACACAATCGAGATTTTTGCAGGAAGCAGAGGGGATAATGCTTGCCAAAGATCAGTATATTGTTGGTGTAGGCCCAAATCGAAAGGAGTATTGTATTTACATAGCCTCAGTAGGTGGGCGAACTTTCTTCACTGAAGGATGGGAATCCTTTTTGCAAGGAAATAACATGGTGGACGGAACTGCACTTTTATGCAGCATATCAGATAATGGAACACGTCTAACAGCACAGGTATGTGATGGAAATTACCGTGTGAAACCCATCGGCAACTGGCAAGTTGGAAACTCTAGTCATAGTGCACCACCAAAAAATCGGGCTGGTGCTAATGATCGACGAGGTGCAAAAGATTCTCCCAAATATAAGGAGCTTCTTTCTTGGGTGATGATGATTCATCGATGAGGATGAACCTCCATCCCATAAATCCTTCCGTGTTAAGCTCTCCTCGAGCAAACATAAATAGAGGCTTGGTATGTTTACGCTTTTTGATTCCACACATTATTTTAAAGTACTTTACTATTTTTTATTGTTTGCTTGACTAGGTACTCGAGAATGAGAACAAATGGCATAGTCCACCAAAGGGATACCAGTTGACATCTTTTGGACCAGAAATCGAAAGAGCTCCTTGGTAGCAAAGGAGGCCGTACCCTCGGTGTTGGGCTGGAGCGGGTTTAAAAAAAAAGTATGGTTTAAGCCTTGGAGATGTTCTTGAGTTTACTTATAATGGAAACAAACTTGAATGGAACATGAAGATCTTGAAGAGGCGCTGACATTGCCGCTGAGTTAGGTGAAACAAGGTTTAACAACGATCTGTTATAACAAACTATGAACATTAGTACTATCTTTGTATATTTACTATATGCTAAGATTTTGTCTATGTGCCAATTTACCAAAACCATTGGCTACAGATTTTTGTTGTTTTTACAAACTATATAACTATACTACAGACAAGCATGTAGCTTAGCTGTAATATTCTATTTAATCCAATTTTCAAAGGAATAGTATCAATCAGTTGTGCTTACTCAGTTAGTTTCTTGCTAACTTAGGTATATACAGTTTGTATCAAATACCAACAGAATACAGTGCACCAAATGACACGAGGATTTATTTATCTCAGAGAAGGGTTCCAACACAACACAAAGATTGTATAAGATGTCATAAAATTCCATTGCAAGCAGTATCAAAAGTATTAATAAACCTTAGAGAAAGGTCCACAGCTACCAATAAAGATGGTGGTTCCCATGTATGGGAATTCCTTTGCTAAGTATGTTACACTAACTTGATTTTATTCATCATAAATACCAAAGCATTGATCACATATTTCAGTCTTAGGAACCATTCTTTACTCAAAACTTTGAGTATCTTGTGTCAAAATATATTCATACCAAGACATTTGCTATTAAAGCAATAAAACCCAATGTTTGGGACATCATTAAACACTTAAATCAAAATATTATCTGGATTTGCCTAATTCGAATAGCAATGTCTTGATATCATATTTTAGGCCTGGGAAATTTTCATTTCTCAATACTCTGAGCACCTTATGCCATACGTCCTTCTTCTTAAATCCTTTATCAATAAAGCAGTTAATAAGACTTACCAAGTCTTCAGCAGCTCGAATAGGATTATTGTGCACATATAATATCGGTTGAACCTGTGAAATGATAACATTGCACGCCATAATATATGGCCTACAGCTGCTAGCATGGATAAATTTAAAAGCTTTGAAGGGTAGGTTGTTCCTTTTGTCAAACCTATACGTATTATATAAACCAGCATGACTTGCAATGATATCAATAGTAACATTAAGGAAATCTGCTTTCTTTCCAATGGGAGTATCATGGCTGTGATATGTCGTTTCATCTTTGATTACAAGGTGCTCCAAATTGTAGATAGTAACACCATTACCATTATTGTTAAGTCCAAGGAAGGCCCTGACATATGGATTGTTAACACTAAGAAGATCATCCATATATCTGAATGTATATCTGAATGCAGCAGCCTCAGTAAATTTACCTTGATGAATGGTTTAGAGATAAAAATCTAGCTCAAAAGCGACCGGATATAAGTTACACCAACTTTGGACTAGAAGCAAATCCCATTGGGATACCCTTGATTTGCCTAAATACCCATTATGCATTAAGAAAACAATTGTTCAGCACCCATTTGTTTAACCGTGTAAATAGGTCCATGTCCATTACTGCCATACCTTGCTTTCAAACCATATTCTTCCATTCCATTTTAATGCTGCCATTTTCCAAAATTTTATACCACATATCATAACCTGCATTTACTTTTTTCTTAATTCTCCATGTCATACTTATCACTCTTTCCATAATGTTGCAGATCCCATCTATCCCATCTAATGGGATATTCTCATAGCATTTGGTTATATCAGCAACAAACACATCGTTAACCTTAGGAGGTAAGTTACACATCACGTCATAGATGGAATTGACTACCCAAGCTGCTTTGATCTTATTCTTTTGGAAAACGTTAGCTGCACTGCATTTTTCATAGCAAATTGTTGGCCATATGTCCAGAATGAGATTGAGTCCAACTGCTACAATTGCAGCTGGAGTAGAGAAAATGGTTTCATGTGCATTGGTGATCCACCTGTATTCCAATTTGTGGGCTTTAAAAATGCCTAAAAGGTATGGTAATTCCATACTGAACATGTGCCCTATTCCCAACATGCCATCAATATCTGCCTGCATTTGACTTATCAACTCTTCTCTAGTGATATCACACTTACAAAAATCATTGCTATTAAGCCTGATGGTGGCAGCATCCCTGATATGCAAGGGGCAAATAATCACGGGATTATTAGCAGCTTTGTCCACACCTGAAATGTACAGGTTATGAACCAGCCATTCAATATTTCTAATCACATTATCCTCCATACATAAGAATTTTTTCTTTGATTCACTGTTACTTTCTACAAACATTTTGGCCAGCCACCTGATTTCTTTTCTAAGATCATTTTTTACCTTTGCTCAATAACCCGGAGTTCATCATATTCCACAAGAGAAAACACACCGCGAGAAAAAATTGTTCAATGGTATTCTCCATTTCTGCCATAAATTGCTCAATAGTGAATGGGTGATCAGGTATAAAGTTTAATCCAAGTTGAAACCAATTCCTCAAACCCTTACAATGAATAATATTCAGGTCAGTTGTCCGGATGTGTCCGATTTTCTGATCAATAAATTTCTGTAATCTTGGGATGCTACATACCTGAGCGGGTTCAAAGTGGTAAAAACAATTTTAGGTTTGTAGAACATATCCTTAAGGTTGCTTTGGTATACCTCCAACCAAATCTTCGTATTTTCCCATATCGCACGTAACCGGTCTTTGATCAAAAAACTGCACAAAACACTCTTAAATGTCACTGGCTTTGTATGCAATTTTATCAACAACCTTTGAAAAATATGTTAAATGCACATATTTTTGCTTGTTTTCTCCTTTAATAACTTGTAATTTTACTCTTCCATCGATCTGTTGCCACAAGATTCTTCTTTTTTCTCTGTTTTAATACAATAATAAATATTCGGAAAAGGTATTCAAAAAAAAACTTTTGTAATTTTTATTTAATATTCTTGATAATATTGGGCAAAATTTGGGATAAACCCATATATATTGGCGGGAATAAGGGTAAAACCCATATATTTTGACCATGAGGTCGTGAGTTAACATGCAAAAAGCATGTTTCATCGAAATATCTTTTTTAGCCCATCGATAAGCTATGCATGTTATAATTGTGTTCTCAAAAGAGATACTATTATGCGTGCTCAAATGTATATAGAGATTTTGGTGTCGCCGCTTTGGATAAATCGGTCGAGGTCAAGCAGCCTGATGGAGCCACTCAATCCACCAGTGTACCATACCAAATGTATATAGAGATTTTGGTGTGCGCCCGCCCTGAGGCGAATCGAATCGAGATCAGAGCCCGGCGCGGTGGAGCCACCTCAATTCCTGACACCCCTTATTTGGGGCTTTTTGATCTCGGCCGCTTAGAATGTGCTAGATCAATGGTTCGCATGTTGCCACCTATATATTATATGCAATTAATATTAAATGATGAGGTGGCGGCAATATTTAATGCCCCATTAAAGCCACATGATGAGGTGTCATTTGACATAATGAGGTGGCAACAATTTTTAACGAGCCATTAAGCTTGAAAAAAATGTGTTTTCGTGGCCAAGGCGGCCACGGTCCATGGTGATGAGCAGTGGCAGAGCTTGGAACTGAAGCGCAAATCTGCTCCAAACAAATTCGAGATTGGCATTTCGGTGGTCGCCGCCCAGCTCATGGAATGGGGTTGCATCGAATGTCTCTGTATGCTCCGACGAATAATCTACCGCCAAAAACTACCTGCCTCAGTTTTTTTTCGCGTTTCTTCTTTCTGCTTGGTTTCTTCCTGCGCTGGCTTGGGCTAGGTTTCGCATTTGCTCCTATCTACTTATTTAAAAAGTTTTTGGGTGGCCGGCCTCACGCCGGCGCTAACGCTATTTCCGGCAGATGTTACGCCGATTTTTCATTTTCCGGGGACAAATTTTCGTACATACATTTCTTCACTGGAATTTTTACTGCAGGGGGTGGAAGTGCAGGGGATGGAAGGCGTTTTTTTTTTCCAGCAGCTAAGATCATGGGGCGGTGATCCCCTCCGCCGGCCATGATTAAGGCAATGGAGTTTAAATCCGAAAGCTTTTGGGGTTCCTTCAGGGATTTCCCAGTTTTCACCGCAAGCAGGTCAGTATTTTCCTCCTCCAGCTCCATCGTGGATCTGAAGGTGAAATTTATTACCTCTCGCATTTTTTTGCAGCTGAAGTGCATTCGACTCGCATTTTTTTGCAGCTGAAGTGCATTCGACTACACAAAGAAACGCCAAGGTAAATTTTTTTTTGATCCTCTGTTTTTTATGTTTGTTTTGAGGCTTCATTTCAGAATGCAGTAAGCGAGTTAGGCAAAGGATATTCCATATATGACTCCCTTCCTTCAACGGCCATTTTTTCAAAGACAACTCAAAAATCCGGCCCCTTTCCTTCAACGCCCATTTCTTCAAAACTCATTACAGCCTGCATCAGATGCATGCTCTATTAGGTAAATGCTCAAATGCATGCTAAGGCAGCCTTTGCAATTGCAACCACAGCCACAGAGGTAACTAAATCTTCCTTTAGCTGATGTATTTGGTAATCCGGTTATTTTTCCAGATAGGTAATCTAGCAGGTTATAGATAGGTAATCCGACAGGTTATGGATGGATAACTTTGGCATGTGCTTGCAAGTGGCCGCATGCGATTTAGGAAAGGGTAAGAGATATGCTGTAAATATGCAAAACAAACATGAATGCAGGGGAAATGCAGGTGAAAAGAAGCTGTAGATGGATGTAGATTGAAATGTCAAAGCCGTTATTTCGTCAAAGCCAAGGACATGCACGTAGATATGAGATTAGAGTTTGGGCTTGGCGGATTTCCCACAGGTTTGGATTTATTTGGGATTTGTGCTTGCGAAAAATTGTGGAGCCTGTGGGCTTATTACAGGACGAATTCTTAGAGATCTTTGGCAGGTAACCGTGTCGTGTTTTTCTTTCTTTGTGAGCAAGGAATAATCTAAACGTCAACATGTTTGCTATTCAGGATTCATGACTTTTGCTATGCCGTCTTCTTTGAACTTCTTATTTGAGGTAAAAGACTTGATGATGGTGAAGCTGCAATTTGTCTCAAATGCATCTACTTCAGGTAGACCTGTTTCTATGCATGTCAGACATTATATCCTATTTAACTTTAGTTTACCACTATCTTGCACAATTCATGGATTGTGAAAGGAAGACCACGAGTTATGTTGCAGATAGATAGTAAAGCATGGCTGCAAAGGATATTTGGAGTTAACAATGAGTGCCTCAAATGTTTGTCATTCTGAATACTTTCTAGAGGTTGTCCAACTCTGCAGCTTTTTTCTGATGTATCATCCATCTGCTAGGATCCTTATTCGATTGCTACGACATTTGCAGAAATAAAGATACGTCCATGTCTTGGCGCCTTTCACCAACCTGCATTATATGGTGAGATCTCTCCAATTGGGGAACTGGACTTCATATTTTTAAATTGTTGAGCAAAGCCATATCAGAAATTTGGAGGCTATTGTAGACTTCCTAAGGCAGGAAATTTGGAGACTAATGTCTATTCTATTTTATCGCATTTGTTATTGTTGAAGTTTTAAACAGTAGCTTCATTGTCATTATCCGTGCTTTCTGTTGTTGCTTTCTAATGTTGTTGGCATTTTCTTTTATTCAAAAGGCAACTCAGTATAAGCTTTGGCGAAGATGTGCATTTATGCATGGACTTAGCCTTTAATGCAGACTATGAGCAGGAAAACAATACGAGTATACCCATGTTATTGGTAAGAGTCAGGTAAAAATAATTCAAGAAAAACTTTCTTTCATAAAGCAAATTATTTGCAATTGCAACCATATATGTTCTTAATTAAATGTAAGGGCTTTTATATTTTGCATTATCTACAGATTTGGATTTTCATTCTTTGCAATGGCAGATTGTAATTATCTCAGGTCGTGATGGACCCTTTTACACTGGCCTATTATCGAAGGCTCCATTCCAATCTATTACAGCAGCTTCTATGGTATATACATTCTCCTCAAAAGCCTGTTTTGTGATTCGACAAATTAACACAATTGAGTCACTTATTCTATGTTTTTTGAAGCCTTGCTGGTGGTATTGCTGTTTATCTTTGCACAGAGCTGTATCCAAGTCCAAAGAGACATATCCAAAGTTCAAACAATTTGTATATGCTAAATTTGCCAGCAGGCAAAGGTATTTAAAGGCATAGATCTACGTTCTCTACATTTTTCATTTCTTTCTTATTGATTGCAGGTTTTGACAACCATGACTTGGCCATTATAAGTGGAAATGTTACTATATTTACTAAGGACGTGCCACAAAGTGCAAATAGAGTCTACGGCATATTTGTTTTACTGTTATTGTATTTAACCCATATGATGTTTTAAACAGTTTAGAAGATGATTGTTATGATGATTAGGGATTGGACATATGCACACCATACTTGGCTCAGGCACAGTTATAGCATCTCCGCAATTCGTAAGTGAATATAATAAGGAATGTACGATTCGTTAACAGTCAAAAGGCCAAGAATATTTTGAAAAAGAGGTGTGTTTATCAAAGTCTGTTTTGTAAAGCCCTATGGTTAGGCATGACAGGTATGCACATGTTTAAATTATTTGTTGTAACATTATTATTCGACCAATGGAACATCATCCAACAAAACAAAAGAGTGCAGTTGTAAAGAATCAAATGTTCTTAATTTTAATAGAGTTGTGAAGCCCAAAACTCAACCACGTCTACAAGGCAGACTACTTTGCAATCCCATGTTGCAAATTTATATATGAGCTAATTGGTGTTACAGTTGTTAAGGCTCAGCAAAGTAGGGCCTAGAGCTTTAACAGTGCAGGAGGTTAGAGCTTTAACGACATGGTTCTAAAAAGATGCGGCTCCTCTGCAAGCATTCTAAAATGATAAAGGGAATTGGAACAATTGAGTACCATACAATGAGCTTCTATAGCTATCTTCACTCCATGTTTGCGACCTTTCTGCTATGTAGTTAATCTCATTCATTGCTCAACAATTTTCCAAACATGTCTATACTTTGTTAATTATTATACACTAGCTCCATCCTATATCTATCTTGATGATCAATAAACAAAAGCTAGGACGAATAAAAATAATAATTTATCACGCCCTCTTGAACATCAGAGGTGACCTTTTTTTCAAGGCTTATAACATAGTATAGTAGGAGTTCACATATTGCAATAGGCACACATTTAGAGCATTGTTTTCTCTATTAAATCCATAAACGCAAAGTTAATACAAAATAGAAGTGGGGTAGTCAATTTTTGCTGGCAATCACTCTCATGACACCACGTGGCACCCTCCTAAATTGCGGAATGGAAGTGGGGTAGACCCATTCCGCATGATCGGCTGCGCAGATATCTTTTAAGGTTTTTTTAAGTTGTGCGCCGCTGTTTTTTAGGGTTCTTTGAGCTCGAGCTCTGCAACCAGCCGGAATGGAGTTCTTCGACTTCAACCAGCTCGGCATGGTTTAGGGTTCTTCGGCCGTAACTAGCCAGCTATTCAAGCTCCTTTGTTCTTTGCTCGGATGTTCCAATCATGGAAGAAGATAGCAAGTGATGTAGCCATGGAAGATAACAGGGGTTCCAATCTCGACCAGATTTGTTTTTGATAGTCAGCTCTTCACTTGCTGCTCAGAAATAATTCTAATCGAAAATCCTCTCTATTTTTTTTCAGCTTAGTCCAACAAATTCTTAGAACTCTTACAAGTGTTCTACTGGATTCAAGATACAGCAGGGTGGTTCATGTGGTTCATGTTGTAAAATGGGGTTTGGAATTTTAGAATAGAAAGAAAGATAGCAAAAGTTTAAGTTTTAGGAACCAGTACTAAATGTGCCTAGGAAATGGAGTCCCAACCTCCATTCCTATACATTGATGATACTGTCATTAGACAATTTCAATAACAAAAATAATTTTAAAAGCAAATAATGTCAATTCCTGCCAATATCAACAATATTGTTCTCATATATGGAGGTTACAGGCCGAGTAAAAACGCATGCTAGAACATTAGCCCGGCAACGCCGGGCACACATTTACTAGTCTACTTATTTAAAAAGTTTTTGGGTGGCCGGCCTCACGCCGGCGCTAACGCTATTTCCGGCAGATGTTACGCCGATTTTTCATTTTCCGGGGACAAATTTTCGTACATACATTTCTTCACCGGAATTTTTCACCGGGGGGTGGAAGTGCGCAGGATGGAAGGCGTTTTTTTCAAGAAATAAGATCATGGGGCTGATCCCTCCTCACGCCATGATTAAGGCAATGGAGTTTAAATCCAAAGCTTTTGGGGTTCCTTCGAGGATTTCCGCCACGCCAAGCGGTCAAGATTTTCCTCCTCCGGCCCATCGCGGATCCTCAAGGTGAAATTTATTACCTCTCGCATTTTTTTTGCGGCGAAGTGCATTCGACTCGCATTTTTTGCAGTTGAAGTGCATTCGACTACACAAAGAAACGCCAAGGTAAATTTTTTTTGATCCTCTCGCTTTTTTATGTTTGTTTTGAGGCTTCATTTTAATGCAAGCAGTTTTTGAAGTTAGGGCAAAGGATATTCCATATATGACTCCCTTCCTTCAACGGCCATTTTTCAAAGACAACTCAAAAATCCGCCCTTTCCTTCAACGCCCATTTCTTCAAAACTCATTATACCGTGATCGATGCATGCTCTATTAGGTAAATGCTCAAATGCATGCTAAGGCAGCCTTTGCAATTGCAACCACACCACAGAGGTAACTAAATCTTCCTTTAGTGATGTATTTGTAATCCTGTTATTTTTCCGTAGATAGGTAATCTAGCGGTGTTATAGATAGGTAATCCAACCGTGTTATGGATGGATAACTTTGGCATGTGCTTGCAAGTGGTGCATGCGATTTAGGAAAGGGTAAGAGATATGTTTAGAATATGCAAAACAAACATGAATGCAGGGAAAATGCGTGAAAAGAAGTCAGAGATGGATGTAGATTGAAATGTCAAAGCCGTTATTTCACAAAGCCAAGGACATGCACGTAGATATGAGATTAGAGTTTGGGCTTGGCGGTTTTCCACAGTTTGGATTTATTTGGGATTTGTGCTTGGCGAAAAATTGTGGAGCCTCACGTGGGCTTATTACAGGACGAATTCTTAGAGATCTTTGGCGTAACCGCAGTCGTGTTTTTCTTTCTTTGTGAGCAAGGAATAATCTAAACGCCAACATGTTTGCTATTCAGATTCATGACTTTTTGCTATGCCGCTTCTTTGAACTTCTTATTTGAGGTAAAAGACTTGATGATGGTGAAGCCGCAATTTGTCTCAAATGCATCTACTTCGGTGACTGCTTTCTATGCATGTCATGGGTGTAAAATATCCTATTTAACTTTAGTTTACCACTATCTTGCACAATTCATGGATTGTGAAAGGAAGACCACGAAGTTATGTTGCAGATAGATAGTAAAGCATGGTGCAAAGGATATTTGGAGTTAACAATGAGTGCCTCAAATGTTTGTCATTCTCGAATACTTTCTAGAGGTTGTCCAACTCGCAGCTTTTTCTCGATGTATCATCCATCTGCTAGGATCCTTATTCGATTGCTACGACATTTTTGCAGAAATAAAGATACGTCCCATGTCTTGGCGCCTTTCACCAACCTGCATTATATGGTGAGATCTCTCCAATTGGGGAACTGGACTTCATATTTTTAAATTGTTGAGCAAAGCCATATCGTAAATTTGGAGGCTATTGTAGACTTCCTAAGGCGGGAAATTTGGAGACTAATGTCTATTCTATTTTATCGCATTTGTTATTGTTGAAGTTTTAAACAAGAGCTTCATTGTCATTATCCGGTGCTTTACGTTTGTTGCTTTCTAATGTTGTTGGCATTTTCTTTTATTCAAAAGGCAACTCAAGATAAGCTTTGGCGAAGATGTGCATTTATGCATGGACTTAGCCTTTAATGCGGATATGGCGCAGGAAAACAATACGAGTATACCCATGTTATTGGTAAGAGTCGGTAAAAAATAATTCAAGAAAAACTTTCTTTCATAAAGCAAATTATTTGCAATTGCAACCATATATGTTCTTAATTAAATGTAAGGGCTTTTTATATTTTGCATTATCTACGATTTGGATTTTCATTCTTTGCAATGGCGGATTGTAATTATCTCAGTCGATGGACCCTTTTTATCGGGCCTATTATCGAAGGCTCCATTCCAATCTATTACAAAGACTTCTATGGTATATACATTCTCCTCAAAAAGCCTGCTTTTGTGATTCGACAAATTAACACAATTGAGTCACTTATTCTATGTTTTTGAAGCCTTGCTTGGTGGTATTGCTTGCTTATCTTTGCACAGAAAATGTATCCAAGTCCAAAGAGACATATCCAAAGTTCAAACAATTTATATGCTAAATTTGCCCGTGGCAAAGGTATTTAAAGGCATAGATCTACGTTCTCTACATTTTTCATTTCTTTCTTATTGATTGCGGTTTTGACAACCATGACTTGGCCATTATAAGTGGAAATGTTACTATATTTACTAAGGACGTGCCACAAAGTGCAAATAGAGTCTACTAAGATATTTGTTTTATGTTATTGTATTTAACCCATATGATGTTTTAAAACAGTTTAGAAGATGATTGTTATGATGATTAGGGATTGGACATATGCACACCATACTTGGCTCAGTACGCTTATAGCATCTCCGCAATTAAGTGAAGTGAATATAATAAGGAATGTGCGATTAGTTAACAAACAAAAGGCCAAGAATATTTTGAAAAAGAGGTGTGTTTATCAAAGTCTGTTTTGTAAAGCCCTATGGTTAGGCATGATGTATGCACATGTTTAAATTATTTGTTGTAACATTATTATTCGACCAATGGAACATCATCCAACAAAACAAAAGAGTGCAGTTTGTAAAGAATCAAATGTTCTTAATTTTAATAGAGTTGTGAAGCCCAAAACTCAACCACGCCTCTACAAGGCGGACTACTTTGCAATCCCATGTTGCAAATTTATATATGAGCTAATAGGTGTTACGGTTGTTAAGGCTCAAAGAAAGTAGGGCCTAGAGCTTTAAGTCAAAGGCAGGAGGTTAGAGCTTTAACGACATGGTTCTAAAAAAAAAGATGCGGCTCCTCTGCAAGCATTCTAAAATGATAAAGGGAATTGGAACAATTGAGTACCATACAATGAGCTTCTATAGCTATCTTCACTCCATGTTTGCGACCTTTCTGCTATGTAGTTAATCTCATTCATTGCTCAACAATTTTCCAAACATGTCTATACTTTGTTAATTATTATACACTAGCTCCATCCTATATCTATCTTGATGATCAATAAACAAAAGCTAGGACTAATAAAAATAATAATTTATCACGCCCTCTTGAACATCAGAGGTGACCTTTTTTTCAAGGCTTATAACATAGTAGAGTTAGTAGGAGTTCACATATTGCAATAGGCACACATTTAGAGCATTGTTTTCTCTATTAAATCCATAAACGCAAAGTTAATACAAAATAGAAGTGGGGTAGTCAATTTTTGCTGGCAATCACTCTCATGACACCACGTGGCACCCTCCTACATTGCGGAATGGAAGTGGGGTAGACCCATTCCGCATGATCGGCTGCGCAGATATCTTTTAAGGTTTTTTTAAGTTGAGCGCCGCTGTTTTTTAGGATTCTTTGAGCTCGAGCTCTGCAACCAGCCGGAATGGAGTTCTTCGACTTCAACCAAACTTCGATGGTTTAGGGTTCTTCGTCAGAATTAAGCCAACTATTCAAGCTCCTTTGTTCTTTGCTCGGATGTTCCAATCATGGAAGAAGATAGCAAGTGATGTAGCCATGGAAGATAACAGGGGTTCCAATCTCGACCAGAAATGTTTTTGATAGTCAGCTCTTCACTTGCTGCTCAGAAATAATTCTAATCGAAAATCCTCTCTATTTTTTTTCAGCTTAGTCCAACAAATTCTTAGAACTCTTACAAGTGTTCTACTTTTGATTCAAGATACAAATGGGGTGGTTCATGTGGTTCATGTTGTAAAATGGGGTTTGGAATTTTAGAATAGAAAGAAAGATAGCAAAAGTTTAAGTTTTAGGAACCAGTACTAAATGTGCCTAGGAAATGGAGTCCCAACCTCCATTCCTATACATTGATGATACTGTCATTAGACAATTTCAATAACAAAAATAATTTTAAAAGCAAATAATGTCAATTCCTGCCAATATCAACAATATTGTTCTCATATATGGAGGTTACAGTAGAGTAAAAACGATGCTAGAATTAGTTACAAGAACAACGCACACATTTACTAGTTTATATACTAAATCTTTGTTCAATCGCTCTGTTCTTATTGTCTCCTATCTCGGCTGTATTCGATAATATCCTGGCGCTCTGCATCTGCGCCTCTAGATATAATCATTGTCTTTTTTACTCATGCATAGGCTATACCATAGAAAAGGACCGAAATATTCTTCGGAACCAAGCGTGCTCTTTTCAAATCGACCATCCGAATATAAGAGACTCCTCCTGCATGTTTTCCGAGCTCCCGCAGTGATACCATGGAGCTCTAGAAATATTTGGGAGAAACGGCAACGCCTATGTCTTGTTTCTCGTAAGCGGCTTGTTCTTCCTTCTCCAAATCGGAGAGACAACGATCCTAGGTGCAGATACTTCGAAAGCAATCTAAGGAGTTCGACAAAAGCGAATTTATCTTCTTTGCATTTGTATGAGGAATCGTCAATAGATTTTTTCCAAAGTTTTTGTTGATGTGAGAATCTAGTCTTGCGTACGTAAGTTTTTATTGGCGTGGCAATATGTAGCAAAGTGATGGAAATGCTTCGGATGATGCGTGCATATAAGAGTTAAAAGGCGGTGATCTAGGCGCATCCATAAATTTTGGATTTGAAGACTTTTGTTGTTGCGATTGAATATGCCACAAACGTGATTCATCTATTCCAGGTTTATCAAACGTGATTTATCTATTCCGGTTTATCGGATATTTACCGTCACCAAACGGTGTAGAAGATATGTCCAACTCCTCTTCCGGGTCAAGTTTTTAACTCATTTTTAACTTATGGAGCTCCAAGTGGATCCAGTATAATTAGTTTTGTCTGCGGATCATGGTAATTTCTTTTGCAGCATCACCCATCTTTTCTATCGGTATGTCCTTCCCCTCAAACTTTCTTTTAAGGGGAGAGAATTGTAGCGGGTTATCGGCAAATTACGAAGTTAAACAATCCATTGCCTTGGTCAAGCCAAAGAGTATTTTCAAGATTATATGGATCTTTTAATGATGCCAAAGCATTTGAGCATTCTATGGATCTAGTTGAATGGATTCCTTCAAACCGACAAATGGATTGCCCGAAGCTGAGATACAATTTTGGCTCTTCAATTTTGTATGATCTACGCAATTTTCTAATCTATCTAGCTTTAGTATTACTCCCACTTTGTGCTTTTTGTTGCGGGATGTTGAAGAGAGGCAACAATCGGGTCTAGGATGTCCTCTACAACACTTACGACTTTGCATGCAAAAGACTTATGGAACCAAGATACATTGCATCTCTTGGATTTCGGGATTTGGGTACCAATGTTTGGGCATGCCATATGGAGATTACTCTCTTTGCGGGGATCCATCACAAAGAGACACTTATATGGCATTCTTCTCAAGCAATCATAATGATGCATTCTCATGTATTCTCATGCGACCTTTCTTTGGAACATAGTCAACTTTTGAGATCCAAGTGAAGGTATCATGGAAACTCGGATCCTAAGATAGTTTGTTGTTGTGTTAGAAACAGTCTTCTTTGTTTAAGTTTGGAAATTCCTCCATTTGACTAACAACCGGCTTTTAGTGAAGCGTCTATAAGAACGTGTCATATTTAAGGTTTGATATTGGGACTTATTCCTCTTCATGGTTCTCATTGGTCTAGACGATCTATTCATTTTCTAAGTCTTAAGGCATGTGGGGCCTTCAATATTCTAAAGTTTACTCTGTTTTGTGGTTGGAAGCCAGATTTCCTCTACCTACTTTTAGCTGTGTTTTTGAAATGGATATGCAATAGATGCTCTGTTTCTATTGCACATGTGTTGATTCTAATGCATGATCATGTGATGAAACAGGTTCTTCTAAATGTTCCATGGTTCTGCAGTGCTGTATTCGGAGTGACAAGTGACGGAATACATATTTAAGTGCTTATCAATCCAATTGAACAAATGTGACATAATATGGCCAATGGGATGAATCAATGTTGTAGTGCTACGTGCACTTTGTCTAAAACAAAGTTCAGGAAATTTATCTATAAACTTTGCTGAAGGACACTCAAAGCCACAAATGAACTTCAGAACTTGTTGCATTCTTTATCCAATGCAATGTTGACCATCCATGCTTCCAAAGACAATCTGATTTACTTACCAATTATTATTATTCTCCTTACATAGTATCAATCTCTGGTCTAATGTCTTCACATTCATTCACATTTTTGTTCTAGGTTTGTGTGTAGCATTGTTTACTTATGTTGTATCTATGCTCAGGATGTTGTGTCTAAGGACGTTGTGTCTATGTCCAGTAGGTGAGTTATTTGAATGGGAGAAGGATTTGGCGAAGGCATCCTTGGAGGTGGCGTTCATAAAATTGGTACAATAGCTGGTGGCAAGATTGATGCTCTTCTTCCAAGGGCCCTATGAGTGATGTTGAAAGTGCAGAGGAAAGATCTTCACATGCGGATGAAAATTTACAAAGAGGGATACTTCGGGTTTTGTTGCATGCATGACATTACCGATGATGGATTTACTGGATGAACCGGATGCAAAGTATCGAGTAACATTGAGATAGAAGAATTTTTTTTTTCCGGGACAGATCTTATCGTGGTTTTTGCTTAGTGGCGCGAAATGCATGCAGTTAGAGCGGTATCCCGCATTGCATTCCCATATCTATCGTCGATTTCCTTTTGTGTTAGCGAGCTAGGCACTTTCCAGCGCTTAGGTCTTTTGGGCGTTCTTGGCACCACTGCATCCAAGCTCCTGGTTTTTACTTGCACATGTGATGCAACTACAAGACTTGAAATGATAGTTCAATTGTGTTTCTAGGTGCCCATTTTGCATCTGAGATCTTTCATTTTGTTTCAAACTATATTGTTATATCGAGTGAAAAGGCTTGGTGCTTTAACTAAGTTCAAAGCTTCGGGTTGCATGGTACTCTACTTGTGAAATGCAAGCTCTTGATTATCACTCTCCCTTTGCGTAAAAATCGCTAGATATGGTGTTTGTTGTTGTGATAGATGTTTCTAACAATGTATTGAAGGAGAATTTTTAAGTTTGATGTGTACCTTCTCTTTTGCAGCTTGATTTTATTCTTGATTTTATTCTGTATTTAAATTCATTGGGCATGTTTTGGCAAACTAGAACTTGACCACTGATGTATTCCTATTTGTGCACGTTGAGATTTCGAATTGCAATGTATGCACAGTCGTGTTGTTGCTGTGGCTGTTCTTTCTCAAGTCATTAGGGAATGTGTTTTACAATCAGTTACCAATTTTAACTTACCGAGGGTTATAAGGCTCTGTTAAAATATTGTCTTAACTTCTTGCATGGAAATGTTCTTTGTGGTTCTTTTTTTCTCGGTCATTAGGGAATGTGTTTTACAATCTGTTACCAATTTTAACTTACCAGAGGGTTATAAGGCTCTGTTAAAATATTGTGCCGAGCTTCTTGCAGATGGAAATATTTCTCCAGGATCTGGTAGTTTGTATTTCAAGTTCTCTGCTGGAAAAAGAGAATCTAAAATTTTGATCACTCATTTGCAAATTTTATCCTGTAATGAGTCAAATCTCTATGCATTATGTGCATAATTTAGCCAAGTAAAGTTGGATGAAGAGACCGTTCATTTTATTACTTCAAGGATGACAAAAGATTGTTTTTCAATTTAACCCATCTAGGATAGTGAACAATTTTTTTACATGTTGTAGCCTTTTTGGACTCTATTTTAAGAATAGAATAGAGCAACCCATCTACAATAATGAACATTCTTTTTTTTTACATGATGTAGCCTTTGTGGAAATTCTTCTAGATATGGACATTAGTCAAAGCCAATTATGTGGCTTCAACAAAAGCAAAGGGATTAGGAAGACGTCTTTTAACATGCAAAAGTATTGGTTTGTGCTTGGTCCGTAATTTTGATTTGTGCTAACATGATATCCATTCTTGAGGAAAAAAACACCTAATGTTGAACATCGCTAATTTTAAGTTTTGGACTAGTCAAGTCACGCAATAGATGGTTGAGCATGGATCCTTAGTTTGGTAAGACTATGAACAAAGCATATTGTTTCTAACCTGTTAAATCAACCTTGTGTATATGTTGTATAGAATAGTTCTAATTGTCTAGACTGATATATTGTGTGCATTGTTTGTGGTTAGCAACAATTGACAATTTTCAAATGCCCATGATCCACCATTCCTTGACCCTTTGTGTGTAGCGTGAATATTTTTTGCAGGCCTAGAGTTAGAAAATTAACGCTTTGGTCCCCAAGTGTTTGCCAAGCTTTTTAAATATGTAAGTACTAACAATTGTTGGCGGCATCCCTTTTGGGACCTATGACGATATAACGATGACACATTCTCGGGCACACACACCGCACATAATGAGACTTGCACTCACCCACGCCATTCGGGCACCAATACCGCGATGAGACTTGCACTCATCTACTTACCACCTAATGGTAGCCAGTGGGTTTTGGACCACGTAAGGGTACACTACAACCTTAAAGTCTAACCATTTAACTATTGGTCGACATCACGTGCCATATAATAGAGGCTTCCACTAGATGCGCATTGGCATTGACAAATGTCGATAGTGAAACCGCATATGGAGATGTTTTATTGAGGATAAGGTCCGGTGTGGAGAAAATATTATCTTTGGCATGCTTTATGCTTTATTAGATGTATCAATAATGACAAGGGTATGCAGGTCTTTTTTATCCTTTTTATGCATTAAGAGAAATTCAATAATTATAAACGCGGCACGTGTAAGGAAATAGGCCTCCACAGAATATAATGTTTATATTCATTAGGTACACAAGGCTGACTATGCTATTTTACAACTAGCAACTTTGTGCGATACATGTGAAAGATCCTGGCGGACTTCTTCACTAAGATAGAACCCCGCTATATAACTGGCTTGAGTCAATTGTAAGTTTCGATAAAAATTTATTCTTCCATTCATTATATCTTTTATGATGATTATTATTGCGATTTACCTTTCATGACCAAAGGTCCGTTAACTCCTCAAGTATCTAAGCCGCACCTAGGTTTAAGCATTGCCTAGTGAATAGTTGAGCACGCGATAGCAAGACATTGTTGACGCTTCTTGATGGTTGCCACTGAAAAATACACCGGTGCATTGTTTGTTAGTGATGCTCTTAAGGACACGCTTTCGATTCCACTATGATCATGCTTTGTCAATTTTGCAACTTTGCATGATTCCAAGCAATGAAGACATATTATCTTCCTGTTAGATCTCAAATGTTAACATTTGTGTACTAGCAGAGATTAATAATTCGCCACTTATGACTCTACAGAATTTATCAGTTGAAAACATGAACTTGGAGCTTAAAGAAGCTTTGCAGAAATCTTCTAGTCTATTGCATGCATATTATGAGTATCAAGTTGCTTACTTTAGGCTACAAAAACACCATTGGATTCATCTTTACATTGGCAAGTGGAGTAGTAATTAGGAGAAGCACAAAGAAGAAATGGGTTCTATTGTTGACCATTAAAGCCAAGAGGCATTCTAGTTCATTCTAGTTCATTATAAACTCATAGTTCAATTGCTCATAATATAAATTCGTTATGCTAAAATCATTTGTGGTATAACCACTTATAGTGCAACCGCATATGGCCATTTTTTTATCATTTAAATTCCATGGTTCAATTCAATGGCTCCACTTTTTCCTCTGTTTTAAAGCGATTAGAATGGGTTAGCAATGATGTTTGCAAAATGCTTTTACTTAAAAATGAGATCAAGTATGTATGGTTTTTCTTTTTCCCAAACGATTAAAAGTTTTCATGCCCTATTCGACTACGCCATGTATCGCATTCCAAACATATCCAATCTCTTTGATGCACCTCCGATGATAGTGAACATCGGCCATGCAACATAGAGCAACAACTAGCTTTTGCACATTCTTAGAATTCAAGTTGAAACAATGCATGCACGCAAAGCCAAAGATGTGCTTCATCAAGCCGCAAAAGGCTTTGAGGGCATCAATTTATGCGTGGGTTTTGTATTCAACTCTAAATCTTCATTCCCACCTAGAAAAGCAACGGCAAAATCAATCGTAGGTGTCTAATCGAGGCTTGCGCCAACAAGAGGCTTTTTACTGCATTATCTCTTCGGCCGCATATCCAATATTGCGCACCGGTTATCATCATGCTAAGCGCTTTCAATAAGCACACAAATTTACCCAAAGAAGATTGTAGCTCGAAAGGAAAAGGATTGCCGATTTTATTCCTAGATGATCATAAGCCATTCTTCCAACTTAATTGTTGGCACTCAATAGATACTAATGTTACTAAGCTTGGATTTTGCTCCCGATGTTTATAAACCATAGGTATATACCCATTGATAGTACAAAAACTTTGTGTATATATATATGTATGTATATATATATATATATATATATATATATATATATATACATATATATATATATATATATATATATATATATATATGTATATATATATATATATATACATATGTATATATATAAAGACATATGTATATACATATGTATATACATGTATATACATATGTATATATATATAATATAAATATATATATATATATATATATATATATATATATATATATACAAGTGGTTCTACTATGAGGGATTGCCTAAATGACCTAAGCCAATGCAAAGTCATTCAATGAAGATTCTATAAAAGCCTCCCCCTAGATTCTTTTATGATTCTATGAAGATTCCTCTAGATTCTCAAAAAGATTTTACTTAAGATTCTCTTAGATCTCCTATGTTCACAAAGATTCTTTTTAGATTCTCCTAGATTTCCAAAGATTATGCCAAGATTCCTCAAGATTCTATGTAGATTCTCCCAAATTCTCCAAGATTTTATGAAGATTCCTCTAAATTTCCTTATATTTCTCTAGATTCAGAGAAGTTCTCTTGATATTCTCCAAGATTCCCCAGATTCCCTCTAGATTCCCCAAGATTTTATGTAGTTCTATTGAATTCTCCAAGATTTGATGAAGATTCTCCTAGATTCCTTTAGATTGTAGAAAATTCTCCATGATTCTCCAAGATTCTATCATGATTTAACTAGATTCTCAAAGCTTTTAGAAAGATTCCCTTAGATTTCCCAAAGATTCTTTTAAGATTCATCTAGATTCTCTAAGATCCTATGAAGATTCCCTTAAACTTTACATGATTCCATCAAGATTCCTCTAGATTCTTAAAGATTCTATGAAGATTCCCTTGGATTCCCTTAATTTTCCAAAGATTCTCTCGTGATTCCTATAGATTCCCTTCGATTTTCCAAAGATTCTCTAGAGATTCCCAAAGATCCTCTTGAGATTCCCATAGATTCTATAAAGATTACTCTAGATTCTCCAAGATTGCATCAAGATTCCTCTAGATTCTCTACGTATTTATGAAGATTCCCTTTAGATTCCCTCTATCTTCCTATGGATTCAATTTAGATTCTCTAAGATCCTATGAAGATTCCCTTAAACTTTTACATGATTCCATCAAGATTCCCTAGATTCCTAAAGATTCTATGAAGATTCCCTTGATTCCCTTAATTTTCCAAAGATTCTCTCGTGATTCCTATAGATTCCCTTCGATTTTCCAAAGATTCTCTAGAGATTCTCTTTGATTCCCAAAGATTCTCTTGAGATTCCCTTAGATTCTATAAAGATTACTCTAGATTCTTCAAGATTGCATCAAGATTCCTCTAGATTCTCTTAACGATTTATGAAGATTCCTTTAGATTCCCTCAATTCTATAGATTCCCTTTAGATTCCCTCTCTAAGATTCTCTTGAATTCCCTCAGATTCTCTAAGATCTCCCCTGCATTCCTATAAATTACCATAATTAGGTAAAATTCTAAGATTCCAAAAGATTCTTGTGTTAGATCACGTTGGGTCACTTGTTGCTAATAAGCGCACTAATAGTCCCACTCATTTGCTCTCGGCAAGAGGAATCCAATGGCATGGGTCCCACCACATCCCATTCCCCTCTACCGCAGTTACGTGCGCTTTGAGGGGCGACAACAAAGGAAGCTTCCGTAGTTTCCAATCAAAATGTTTTGCCCGGTCCTCATCACTTTTCTTATTAACAGGGTCGATGCTTTTTTAATGAGGGTGACACCCTCCCTTTTTAAAAAAAAAATCAATTTAATAATAAAAAGTTAATGGCTAGGATTTATGCTCACCTTTGATCTAACGCTAAGACTGCTACACCAAAGACACTTTTAAGGACCTTTCCCCTTTCCTTACAAAAATCAAGGGCTAGGATTTATCCTCCCTTTGGATCCAACGGCCCGGATGTGGTGCCCCATGCATGACCCATGCATGCCTCCATGCATGCCCATAAGGATTGATGGTTCATGCCGCCACCCTCACCGCCCCACCTTAAAACCTGGACATGAGATCCCGCATGTATGAATCAAACACATTATATAGAAAAAAGTTTCATGATATACCTTTATATATATAATCGATATATATATATATATATATATATATATATATATATATATATATATATATATATATATATATATATATCTTTATATATATACAATTATTTTATGGGTTCTATGGGGGTGAGTGTGGGTAGAGATTAATCCGATCCGCCTAATTTTTGAGGTGGCGCTTTAAATGGCCCTTGGATTTGATGGGGGTATGCATGGGCCATGCATGGGGCATGCACCCCATCCATGGACCGGCCGACGCACGCAGGAAATCTTGGCCCTTGATTTTTAAAGGAAGGTGCAAGGAAGGTGTCTTAAAAGGTGCTTTTGGTGCGCTAATCTTAACTGGTTGGATCAAATGGGGGGAGGAGAAATCCTAACCATCAACTTTTTAAATCGCAATTTCTTTATTAAAAGAGGTGAGGTGGCACCCTTTATTTAATAAAAAAGGTAATGAGGTGGCACCAACATTAATGGGTGGACTTTCTAGGAAGCTTCTTTTATAATCACCAAAAATGCCGATAACTCAAAGAGGGGGTCTGATGAAGGTGGGGCCCACACTATTAAATTCCTCGCGAGAACTTTCCAATGAGTGGTACTTTGGCATCGCTCCGCCGCACTTGAGCTAATGTGATCGAATACCAAGTTTCTTTTTGGAAACTTAGAATTTTGGCTGTAATCTATGAATTTAAGAGACTCTAGGGAATCTCCATAGGATTTTGAGAATTTAAATGAACCTCAAGAGAATCTTTGGGAATCTATGATGGGAGAATCTACATAGAAACATGGGGAATCTAGAAGAATCTTGAGATGATCTTTAGAGGCTAGGGGAACCCCAACAAAATTAGGGAATTTATGGGAATCTCAAGGAAATCATAGAGAATCTAGTAGAATCAAGTGCATCTTCATAAAAATCTTCGAGAACTGCGTGGTAAATCAGAGAATCTATCTCTTTATATATATACAATTATTTTATGGGTCCTATGGGGGGAGTGGGGGTAGAGATTAATCCGATCCGCCTAATTTTTGAGGTGGCGCTTAAATGGCCCTTGGATTTGATGGGGCATGTATGGGCCATGCATGGGGCATGCACCCCATCCATGGACCGGCCGACGCACGGTGCAAAATCTTGGCCCTTGATTTTTAAAGGAAGGTGCAAGGAAGGTGTCTTAAAAGGTGCTTTTGATGCGTACTAATCTTAAACCGTTGGATCAAATGGGGAGGAGAAATCCCAACCATTAACTTTTTTATTAAATTGGTAATTTCTTTATTAAAAGAGGTGAGGTGGCACCCTTATTTAATAAAAAGGTAATGAGGTGGCACCAACATTAATGGGTGGACTTTCTAGAAGTTTCTTTTTATAATCGCCTTCAAAGGCCGAGCAACTTGCAAGTAGGGGTCTACGAAGGTGGGGCCCACACTATTGATTCTCGGCCGAGAACTTTCCAATGAGTGGTACTTTTGGCATCGCTCCGCCGCAATGGAGCTAATGCGATCGAATACTAAGTTTCTTTTCGAAACTTAGAATTTTACTGCAATCTATGGGAATTTAAGAGACTCTAGGGAATCTCCATAGGATTTTGGAGAATTTAAATGAACCTCAAGAGAATCTTTGGGAATCTATGATGGGAGAATCTACATAGAAACATGGGGAATCTAGATGATTTTTGAGATGATCTTTAGGAGGCTAGGGAACCCCCAACAAAATTAGGGGAATTTATGGGAATCTCAAGGAAATCATAGAGAATCTAGTAGAATCAAGTGCATCTTCATAAAATCTTTGAGAACTGTAAATCAGAGAATCTAATGGAATCTACATAGAATCTAAGGAATCTAATGAGAATCTAAGAAAATTTAGGAGAATCCACATAGAATTTTGAGACTCTAGAGGTTTCTTGTGATAAGTTCAAAAAATTTAGAGGAATCTTTATAGAATCTTAAGAATTTAGGGGAAGCTTTGTGGAATCTTAGGGAATCTTTCATTATTAAGTGTGTTTAGTAGGGGAATCTTTGATAGAATCTAAGGGAATCCAAATGTAATCTATATAGAATCTTGGAAAATTTGGGATAATCTTTGAGAATCTAGGAGAATCTTAAGAGAACCTTAAGTAATCTATGGGATTAAGAGTATTTAAGGAATCTTCCTTAAATCTTTGAGAATCTAAGATACTTTTTCCTAATCTTCAAGAATCTAAGCTTAATCTTTATAGAATCTTCATTGAATGGCTCAAATCTAGCGTAATCTAAGTGCATCTTCATAAAATCTTCGAGAATCTAGGGGAATCTTGATGGAATCTTCAAGAATCTAGGGGAATCTCTATAGAATCTACATAGAATTCTGGAAAATTTAGAGGATCCTTGTGATAACGTTTGAGATCTTGAGGAATCTTTGTAGAATCCTAAGAATCTAAGGGAATCTTTTACACTAAGTGTATTTTCTAGGGGAATCTTGATAGAGCCTAAAGGAATCTAAGAGAATCTATATAGAATCTTGAGAAATCTAGAGAAAATCTTTGAGAATCTAGGGGAATCTTTAAGAGAATCTTTAAGTTTGACTCTCCCTTTTGTAGTACACTCCCTTATAGTATATATATATATATATATATTATATATATATATATATATATATATATATATATATATATATATATATATATATATATATATATATATATATATATATATATATATATATATATACAAGAAAATTAATGCGTCCTACGGCGCATTGTTCTAGTTTTAGCATGTCCTTATATTCCCTTTAATTCTCCTGGATTCCCTTACATTCTAGAAGTTTCTAGGACATTCTAGAACTTTCTGGAATATTTTGAAACTTTCAAAACATCCTAGAATATTATAGTCTATTTTATGTTAATTAGAACATTACCCTTAAGTATATTTGAAATTTCTCTAAATTATTCTTAGAATTAATGCTTGGTTTAGTGGTTAGAGTGGGGGGTTTGGGGGGCTGAGGACCAGGGTTCGAATCCCCCCAATAACATAAAAATTTTTAAAACCTTTCCTTAAGAAACGAGCATTCAATATGAGCCTTAGGATCTTAGACTCGATCAACGATCAAGATCTCACCATATAAAAACAATATGAGTCGTAGGATCTATTACATATAATTCCCAAAGCCACGTGGACCGTAGGATGTGTCCCCAAGCCACGTGAGCCGTCGGATCTCGGACCGACGGTCAGGATCAGATCAATCTGGACCGTAGGACCGCGGTACACATATTATATGTAAACTCCCAGGCCATCTGGGCCGTAGGATATGTCCCAAACCCACGTGAGCCGTCGGATCTCGAACGGACGGTCGGTTAAGCGCGACAAACATAAGAACATATATAGAGTAGATAGATAGATAGATATACCAAAGAGATGGAATCAATGGTGATCAGAAAAAAAGGACATAGGAAGTTGCATGTACTTTGCAGGAAATAGAAGGAGAGCAATCCAAGAAGTGAAGCTGTTAATGACGATTGCCAAAGCCATTTTTGTAGATTGTTCATGCCTATGGGTCTTATTTGAGTGGATCAAAATTGCAATGACGATTGCCACAGCCCTTTTTGTAGATTGCTCATTGTCCATTTGAGTGGATTATTAGTTGCAGACAATTTATAGATGTCACATTTTTAATTAGTAAATGACTCGCGCATCTACTCTTCAGCAGTAGGTGGCTTTGGCTGACGTCATGCAGTCTTTTGAACGTATGAGGTCGCCATATCCCGTGTAATGGCCTCTTCTTTACTGCGTCGTCGGAGATCGGCTCTCCTGCTAGAATTGTTCTTTGCTTTTGTAGTTCATTCATGCATCCCCTGCATTGTTCATGAGCCGCTGCATGGAGGCCTTTGCCTTGTTGGGTGACCAGTGCCCGGAGCTCCTGCACCTCCCAATCTCGAGCAGCAGAGCTGTGCTCCAGATTCTATAAGCGGGAGTCGGTCTTGGGTCATTCATTGCAGATGAGGCCTCTTCCCATGTCTCGGCCAGTACTCGGCGGGCTCTCGGTACCGTGATTGGGTCTCTTCAAAGGCGGCCTGGATGCCTCACATCATGGTCGCGACCTCCCTCGGCTTACTGGCGAAGGGAGGAGATGGTTGCCGTCGTCTCCCCGCTTTCGACCGTTGCTGTCCGATGTGGTGGATAGGGTGTCCACTGGCATGCGGTGAGAACTGCTTGCTTGTCTTCTTTGCCTCTCAATGAGTGTACCAAGCGGTCTGAATGTTGTGTCTTTGATCTGTTGTGTACAGATCTCCATCTCTGCAATCCGTTATTTCTATGTTGCCAATTGCCTTCTCGAGCACTTGGAGTACTATACGCCAAAAACCTACATACGCAATCCCTACTGCGCAAGTTACATCAAAACGTTCAAACCCTTTAGGAGGCAAACACAAGTAAATGCTTGGTTCAAATGTAAATATAAATGTCGGTTACAAGGCGTCAGTCAATTCAAATAGTCATAAGGAGAATGCTAGGTTAAATATAACCCAAAAGCAGAAACGAGCTACATTAAAATTCAAACTTCAATTACATTATAGGGATGCCAATGGATTTGCTCAATGCATTTCGGCTCTTGAGAATTTTGCAAAAAAAGTAGCCTGGTTATGAAGCTGCAAGCTCTGCTATATTCATAGGATAAATGTGTGGTGCAGATCCACTCCAATACAAGTCGGCTACATGCTTATATGTCTGTGTAGTAAAATGCACATGGTCCCAATACAGGTAAGAAGAGCGATCATCACAGTAAGGTGCATTAAGCGTGCATCTCGTGGCTTTAGTATTTTTATGTGCTCCAATAAAATCACAACAGCCTACGTCTGAGACCTTGAGGCCTGTCAACATTAAAACATGTCATAAAATGTGCATCTGAATTAAACTAAAGTGATATCACACTAACCATAGGATTCTGGATTTTGTACACGATCAAAAACATAGTTGTAAAAGTCTGCATAAAGAAGCTGCACATTTTCTAAACTTGATCTCAAGTTCTCTAGTGCAACTTGAAGCTTGGTATTAAATTTCTTAGCTGCCACATTGAAAAGATTGTAGCACTCTCCATTATTGGTTACATTGTGTTCCACTAGAATGCGGGGGCCACATCCAGTTGGACGAAGTGAAACAACAACAAACTTTCGCGCTCCTTCATAATATAATGCCTGGCATAACAAACAATTATGATAATGAGAATTTTTATTTGTTGCCTCTTCAATTGTACAATGCTGAAAACAAATTATAGTATAAATGGAATAATAACACAATCAAGCAAAATTTTCGAAACTGGAAGAGAACTGTAATAGAATGATCCAAGTCTGCTAAACCACTTTTGGCAAGTTTCAAACCGTTCTAATGAAACAATTATCAAGATACTTCCAAGGATAGTTGTATGACTATAATATAAAGTTCAGATTAAATTAACAGTTTTGGGTTAAAATAGTCCTTCCCTCTTAAGATCTAGTATGTTCAAATGATAAATCAAGAGTATCTAGTTAATCAATTTCTAACATACTATCTCAATGTCAAAGCTCCAAATTGGAAACCTTTAACTGTTATGATTTTTTTGTACTTCTATTGAAGCATATGTATTCGGCAATGCCTTTATACAAAAGTATTTTGATATACCTAACACTTGCAGCATGTTAAGGAAATACTAAACAAATTCCAGATTGCTGGTGCTGTACAGAGCTAGGGATTTAGATAATGTTGAAGGGTCAAATGCTTAATGAATCTAACGTTTCTGGTTCTCCATCCTGAGTGCTTGCTATCTACTCAATCCTTAGATCAAGTCACTACCACTTGAAATCAAATTGTAACTGGTTAATACCCCTTGTTAATTCGCATGTCTTATGTTGCTAGTTCAATACAGCAGAACTAGTTTCTGACTTATCTCGAGTCTATCAGGGAAGTGAATTTTTGTCATTTAATTAATCAGTAATATGCTTCAGGCATGCACAAGTTATGTAGTGGAAGAAAGACTAGCATACTAATAAGCAAGTGAACATAGCTACAAGCAAACTTGAAAGTTGAAGAGGAAAGACCATCATATAATCATTAATTTAGGTAACCAATATGTAAAGAACTGCCATGGAAGACCACATACCTCTATTTGTGAAGCAAAGATGGAAACTAGAAGGTCAATAAATTCACTGATACTGTACTTTTGAGGTAAATCTGAGCCAGATCCATAATATCCATTTCCAATATCATTATCTCCAGTTGCAATATAGAAAATAGACCGGGATATGTCTCTTAGCACTGTAGCAGACCCCTTTTCTGCCACCAAGGTTTCCTTCACTTCCTGGAAGCTCCTCACTTGAGCTGGTAAAGGAGCTGGGTACTCTGGACTAGGATAAAATTCCTACATTCATTCAACTAAAAGCTTCAAAGGTGATAAGTGTAAAAAATGATGCAAAATAAATTGCAGAAGCAGGGCCCAACTTACATAGATTTCTCCTGTGGTGTTGTATATCCCACAACCTGATTCAGCAAAATTGACCCCTTGTTCAAAATTCCCAGGATGAGATCTATATGGAGGTACCAGTGGAAGACCCAAATATGTAGCTGCACCAAACAATAATTATCAATTCTAACGAATTAAGTCTCCATAACTAAAAATGGTAGCCAGAAAATCATAAACAACACATTTCATCTCACCAAGAAAGGTTTTTTACTAGAATATTCTATTGATAGCTGCATTATAACAAAATAGGTGTAAAGGATTAAAGACCAGCAAAATGCAGTGGTCCATGGAAACTAAGAGAAAATGCAAGTCTACAATAGAGGCAGCCGAAAAAGTAAGGACAATTTGAAATGTCTTAAACTTGAGAAAGGGAAAGAGTAGAAAAAAAAAAGAGCCATAGACCATAAATTACCTATGTAATCAGGAACCAAATAGCCATTTGAAAAACGCCCTGTTGCTGTGCCTCCAGGAAAGTCTACGCCATAAGGATGAAAATTTGATTTGGCAATAACAGGAAGATCATTGTTGTTTCCCGAATCCACTAGAGAGGCTCCAAAAATGAAGAGAGCGGGAACCTTTGGCGTAGAGGGTTGCCAGATCTGAAGAAGCAAACTTAGAAGCGTCCAAAACTCCATAGCCTTAGAAAAGATTACCTCTCTTTCTTCCAGTAAGCATCAAAACAGTCAAATATGCAATCCTTTGCAGACGATCAAGTGGTGTAATAAAATCGGCCACATGCCGACATGTTGATACTGCAGACATCCTTACTCATTCGAATCTTTTATCTATCTTTATTCATTCTTCAACTTTTTATCCATCTAGGGGAACATGGGCTGTCCACATGCAAAACAAATTTACCCTATTTTATATTCTCTTCACAATGCATTGATACAGTAAATGCATGTGGGCCCAACTATTCCGTGGTCACGTGACTATTCCAGATTCTAATGCACATATTAAGGGAAAGTTATAACACTCGGGCCCAACTAATTAGGCCTTTTTTCCACAGTAGTCTTATCTCTAGTCACATATCTTATTCAAGTAGTCTTATCTCTAGTCTTATCTCTGAAGGTCATATATTTTATCTAATGATATTTGGCCACCTATTCATATATTTTATCTAATGATATTTGGCCACCTATTGTCTTAAAAGTAAACCATTTTTCCACTATAAAAATGAGCACCACCTATTACTCTAAAAGTAAATCATTTTTCCACTCTTACTTGAAAAGAGCAGCCGGCTCTGTCGAATTGGGATGTCACAAACTCTGCATTTTAGCACAAATCGGAAAGCGCTGGCTATGGCACAAATTGGAATTGCGGCAACTGAAGCACAACATCGCTTTTACATTCATTCTTTAGGATGAAGAGAAATTTTTGTAGAACACATCCGGCTGCATAGATGCAAAAACAGAGGGAAAAAATGGCCTTTTCGTATTTGCAAAAACAGAGGTTTGAGGTGGAACGGGGCTACCAACAGAGCATTCTTCGGTGTGGCAGACGTTTTCTTGGGTAGGCTTAACATCATATAACAGCAGAGGATATCCAATCCAACGTAAAGTTTGGGTTGGTAAAATTCGGAAGTATCCACCAATCCTAAAGTGCCACGTGCACATCAGGTCTTGTCAATTATTGCAATTCTGTATACAAGAATGTTGCTTTAGACAACATTCTGGTGTGGAAGGCTTGCCGACGTGCGGTAGCGCGGAGGCATGCCTGGAGGCATGCCTGGAGGCATGCCTGACACACCAGAATGTTGCCTAAAGCAACATTTTTGTAACGTGAAAAAAAGTTATGTGATATTTTGCGACCAAAAAAACTCTTTAAATTGCTGGTAGATCCTCACATTCTCTATAGAATCACTGTAGAAACGCTGGAACAGCAGGATAGTCGGATGGAACAGCACAATCATCAGCAGAATCGCAGCCGAAAGAAGGTTGCAAAGAAAAGCGACAAAAGTGCCACAGGCAAGAAATTTTTTTTGTTGCTATTCGGTGTTAGAATCAATGCCACATGGCGAGGTCCTATTGGAAGAGACAGCATAATGTCATATAACTTGTTTTTACGTTAATCTACTTACAGGGTCCATTCACACCATCGGTTAGGTTAAGTTAGGTTTTTTAACTGCTATTACGTTCACACTGCAAGTTAAGTTAGTCCTTGGTTAAGCTATTCGGTTAATGGTTGTTAAGTATTTTCTTGAAGAAAAACACTAACTCACATGCCTTTCACACAAGACACGCTCGTTAACATCAAGTTTACGAGAATTTAACCGAAGGTAAATTTTTTGACTAAATGTTAACAAAAATTATCCTGACCTCATCGAGGTCATTTAGCGGTCGTTAACTATGGCGATGCGAGCTTCGCCTGCTCGAGGAAGTAATCGGAATGCCCATGGGCGAGATGGCAGAGGTCGAATTGCTCGTGGACAAGGTCGTGGTGGAAGTGCAGATACGCTGGTGCCAGGGCATGAAGACAGACTGTCAAATGATGAAGAGGTATTTTAATGGGTTTTGAATTCTTGCTATAGTGCATGAATGCTTGACGAGAATGCTCTTGGCCTAAATTTTCTTTAAATAAAATTCTCTTCTTGAAAACTTAAATGCTCCTGGATATGGATATGTTGGGAAATAGAGTTTTTTTCAGGTTTTAGAATCTATTTTCTGTAAATGTTGATCTCAGAAGCCGCACTTTTATGAACTTAAAAATTTGATACAGAAGGGTCACTCTTTATGGGCAATTTTACATTGTAATTCTTGCCACTCTTTCGTAAACTATCTATTTATATATTTATAGACAAGCCCAATTCATGGTTAAATTTCATGGACTATATGTACCCAATTGTTTTCAATCAAAGTATGTGTAAAACCCCAAACCAAGGTCTTTTAAGCCATGCAATTTAATTAATTAATATTTTATTTTTCATATTTCCTTGTCTATTATTCTTAATGGTACATCCCCTCTAGACTAACTTCTTTAGTTAAATAAAAAAAGAATAGGTGAAACTAACACCCAGCTTCATTTTAATTATTTGAAAGGCAACTGTCCCATTCAATGAAATAATTAATACAAGTGTTAACACTTTGAAACTTGATAATTTTGTTAAAGATTTACTGCCTCCATGAAGTCGAGAAGGAATGGTTGTAAACCTTTTCCAAGTTGGCCCATGGTTTAACATTAAACTATTTTGCGATCGTAAATGGAGGGAGCACTTAAAGTTTGGAAAAACAAAACTAGTTTCATAAGTGTGATTTATCCACGTTTCAAGATAAGCAGATAAATTTTCTTCTAGAGGCTAGTTGAAAGGTCCTCTATAGTATTTATATCCCTCTTATCCTAGTTGTTCTCATCAATCGTCTAATAGCCTCTCCCCTTGGGCCGATTGTCCCATGAAGCACGCCTTCCTTTGGTGTTCCCATTCATCGTTTGGTCTCTGCTTTCACTCTAAGGCACATCTAACCTACGCATATGATCGTGTTGTCATGGGCATTTTTCAACAGGTCTCAGTTCTTTGTTACTCTTTGATGAGAGCCTGGTAGGGTTTATGCATTTGCGGATTCCTCTACTGGAGACCTGCTTCCGCCATGGCATTTTCTGTAGCGAGGCACATTTTGTGGAGCTGCCTTTGGGCAGGGCCGTTGTAGTCTTAGCAAGAATTTGTTTTCCCTTTGGGCTTCCACGCTGGAGCCGCTTCCATCATAGCGATTTTCTACAGGAAAGTTTCATGGTCCGATGTTGTCATCTTTTGTGCAGTTTAGTGGTCATTTTTGTGTCGATTGATGTGTTTTGCTGCTTTCTGCTTGTTTCGTTAATTTTTTGGGCCACCCTTTGGCTTAACCATATATTTATGGGCAGATTGTGAGAGCCCTCCGTGTTTTACAAAGTTTTTTGACATGTCTTTATCTGGCTGCTTATGCCTCCTGAATCGGGCGCCCGTATATCGAGTCCGGGATGTGGTGTTTCCGGACAATTTGCCTATGGTGTTTCTGGACGTCCAGAAACACCCAATGCTTCTGGAAGTGGTGTTTCTGGACAAAAACCAAGCGCGAAACTGCGCGGCGGAGCCAAAATCTTTGGTCGGATCCTTCTTGCAGCTCCCTGGACAGCTTGAAATGCTTCAAAAGCCCTTCCAATCGCTTTGTCTTCCTCTTTAACACTAGTTTGATGAAGAGAGGAAGTGATTTGAGTTCAGATAGAGCCGGATCAAGCAAAAAATGACTTAAAACAGTTGATTCTGGGCTTAAAACTGTGAAGTGCACAGTGGCTGATAACGGTGGCCAGAAACACCACAAAAAAAGTCCGGAAACACCACATCCCGGACTCGATATACGGGCGCCCTCCTGAATCAGATTTGCTGGCTCTAATCATGTCTGCGCTGACCGAATTTTAGCTGTCACCTTTCTTTTTTTTGCTGGGTTTCTCAGAGTTTGTGCTTCCCTTCTCAACTGTTATAGATGAGTGCTCAAATTCCAGTTATTCCTGCCTATTCAATTCATGTTTGCTCTATTTCTTGTGCATCCATTACGAGCCCAAGTCGAATAGCTTGATGATGGATAGCCTAAGTCTGGTAGTTTGATGATGGGCAACCTTAGCCTCTGTTTCTTTGTTGCCAGAAAACTTTGAGTGCTTGTTTCAATGTGCTAGAGATTGTAAACCAGACCTATTCATCAGATGTTCTTGCAATAGTCGAGTTCTGTGCACAATTTTTGGCATGTAGGAGCTTGGTGTGTTGCGTCTTTCGGATTCAAGAAGGGCAATGTGGACGAAATAGTTTTCTTATTCTTATTTTCAAAGACCTTATTCTTATTTGCAGAAACTGTGCCCAGAGGCCCTTAGTGCATTAAGCCCATTTACTACTGCTCTACTTCTGGCCATTTGTATTTGAGTTTCCAAGTTTATGCTTCTCATTCTGTCATTTTTAACAAGCTGGGTCAAGTATGGATCTTTTTCTTTATGCTAATATTAACTTTGATGCAAAGAGCCTTAGAATCCATTTGGTTTGACGAAACTGTTGCTGTTCCAGTTTTCGTTTGACCATCAATTAAGTTTTTTGTCAGCCATGAAATGGATTAACAGATTTTTGAGCTTCTTGTTTTCCATTTGAACACCATTTGTGACGCTCCCAGAATCTATACGATGCTCCCATCGTACAAATGCGGGAATTCCCCTCCCATGGCGACTACGTCACCATGGTAAGGCCCCCCGTCATACTTGGACCACTTGGGATGGGCAAGTGTCCGGGCGAGGAACACGGAGGTGTCATTCGTCCCACGTCCTCTATGGGAAATCCTATACAACGGAAGCATACATACACGTTAGCATACAACAATCATGCTAAAATAGTATACCACCACGAAGGGTGGCCCATCCATCATCATCATCAACGAAACGACAATACAATCATAATAGCGTAAGCTAAACACCATGACAAGGCGCTACCCGAGGCTCAGACTCCAAGGGGTCAACTGACGGCCTGGCCTCAAGATAACAACAGACAGAGGTATAACATGGCGTTGGTTGGCATAAGACAATGGCTAGGGTAATCCACTCTATCCGCCCCTCCTGTACATGTGCGCACTTTGCAGATAGGCTGAATCATGCTATGACGTGCTTGTAGCCCTCTAAACAATCCCAAGGAATCACCCTTTGGAACTACTCCGGGTTACATCTCCCCGGTCCGCTGAGGCAGGTCAGAGAAGCTTCTCCTCCTAGATCACAGCGGTTCCCTGGGTGTGCTAGAAGATACTTGCCACCTCTGTAGCACCCGTATCCACACCCGACTTACCCCCCTAAATCTACACAAAGTCGAGGACGTCCATAACGGCCATATCCAACGACCCAGGAGGTGTCAAACCCATACCATGTCCACATACAGTGACCGACTATAGGCCTAGCACACTGTAGGAGCCCCAGTAGCCACACTCAGCAAGGCTCCACCCCCAATTCCCCACTTGTGTCCGTTGTTTGGTGCTGAACCACGTCATAGCATCCTCAGCCAGGTTGGCTCTTGTGCACAGGTCGCATTTACTGGGTTTTAAGGGTTCTAACTAGGAACATCTCTACTTCTAGATGGCCTTTAGGTCTCTACCCTTCCCTTAACCCCACTACAGGGAGGGAGCAGAAAGAAGAATATAAACACCATCTAAGTATCCATCACCATCCAAAACAACATACGAAAGAGAATTTAATCATTCCATCTATTCAAAGAAGTGTTAGTAGAAATAGAAGCTATCTAGGGACTAACCAGTCTTTTGGCTGGAGCCGTTATCATGGAAGGCTTTCATAGTTTGGGTCTGTTGGCAAGAACTGGCAAAAACTGGCTAAGGCTGGTAGTTGCTGCTCCTCCTCACTTCCCAATTCGAATTTGGACAAAAATGGGGGTAGGACCCCTATTTCTCCACCCAAAATATCAAGTCCCACTTGGCCAATCGATTTAGGCCAGGTGGCACTTCCCTATTGGTGGCATTTAACTAATTATGCCTTAATTAGCATAATTAGGTTAATTATCCTCCAATTTTATTAGCATAGCTAATAAAATCCCTTTTAAGTGAATCTAAGTTATCCCCTATTGACCCTTAAGGGTTTAATTAAATACTGGTGATGTGTCATGATATGCATACGCATACCGTATAAATACCTAGAACGTCACATTCTCCCCCCTTGGATTAATGCTGTCCTCAGCATTAAAGTTAGTGGAGATTGAATGTACCAAGAGATAACTCTTACTTATTGAAATCAACAAAAGATTACATATATAGGTCATAGGACGGAAGTCCTTTAACAAGCACAACGTTATGATAGTAATACTTAAGTGTGTACTCATAACACAAAACACCAAATACAAGAGTTGGCCTCCAGGCTGAGGCGTAGTCTGTCAGTATGCTTTACTGGCGTGCAGAAGTAGAAGACATTAGTATTTACAAATTGATTTAAGTAGTGTGGTTGAAGGGACCACCCCCTTAAAGGAAATGAAAAATATGAATGCAATATCCTATCATGCCTAAGGCTTGCATGTCGTCGCGGCGTAAGGAATGGCCATATTCCCATTATAGCCGCGGACGAATGCGTCCTATCATGAATGCCTACATGCCCAGTTCTGCACCTAAGATGCATGTAACCCAACCCCTAAAATGATCCCTGTCGGATCTCTCTCATATGACCCCTGTCGGACCCATAACAAAATGCTTACCCTTAGGGTTGGAGTTGATCGCATCTTGAATGGTTTGACCCTGGCATTCTTTCATAAAGTCTGGGTACGTCTTATCCAAATCCGCTTTAAGAACCCATATTGCGCCTTCCATGCGTAAGTGTTTCCACTTAACCAAGTATTATAAAATTTGAGTTCGACGGGTTTGCTTATATGCGCGATCAAGGAGGGCTTCAGGCACAATCTCCAACTGATCCTCGGTCATCTCCAGAAGTGTTGGTGTATCAAGAACCTCTTCTGGATCAGGATTATGCTTCTTGAGAAGACTTACGTGGAAAACTTTATGGATCTTTAAATGTGCGGGTAGATCCAATTGGTAGGCCTGAGAACCTATCCTTTCGGTTATCTGAAAAGGTTCCGCCCATCTAGGTGCAAGCTTCTTATAATTGCCAATCTTAAGTTTGGCTTGCTTCACCTTGATCTTTAGCCAAACGAAAATCACCGACTTGAAATTCCCGCAGCATCTGATGTCGATCGGCAAGACTCTTTTGCCGAGCTCTTGCAGCTAGCAAGTATGCTCTAACTTCTTCCACAAGTGCCTGCATATCTGTAAGCAGCTGTTGAGAAACTTCCACCTTGGAAACTGGATTATGCCACGTGTCCAGAGTGAGGCATTGATAGCCATAATTTATCATGAAAGGAGACATTCTTGAGGACTCCTGTTTAGTGCTGTTATAGGCAAACTCCACCAAATGGATGTAATCTGCCCATTGAGATTGCTTGTTCCAGACGTAATTACGTAGCATATCTTCAATTATGCGATTGGTACGCTCTGTTTGACCATCTGTTTGCGGATGATAAGCTGTGCTCATGGTAAGAACACATAGCTTATCTTCATAATAAAGGAGTCCAACTTGCTTCTTATAATGGCGGAAAGCCTCCCTTTCCTTGTCTGTTCTACCTTCCTTGGACACACTCTACCATATCTCCCGGAATTCTGGGTCCATGGGGAGCGTTTGCTGTATCTGCTTCCCAAACTCGCTAGAAAGCGTGGATATGGCATTACAATGCGTTCGAGTGACTAATGAATAAAGGAAGAGTGCGTCCGCAATAAAATTATGCTTGCCCAGCTTATAGATAATCTCAAAATCATACTCCTCAAGGAATTCCATCCATTGTCTTTGTCTCAAGTTGAGGTGGGGTTGCGTGAAAATGTATTGGAGGCTTTGATGATCAGTATCCAACTGGAATCATCTCCCAAGTAAATAATGCCTCCAAATGCGCAAGGCACGCACGGCAACGAGCAATTCTTGGTCATGCATGGGGTATCGCTGTTTTGCATCATTCATCTTTCTAGAATCATTACGCGATAATGTTAGAATTGGCACCAACAAAAATATCTCTATGCACAGCAAATATCAAATGCAAGAACAAAATTTACCACAGGACGTTAAGCTATGCTCCTCCTTTCAATCAAATCTTCTGATGTATTCAACCAGCAAACACTTCAAGACTATTCTTTGCTGACCGAAATTCAACACAGGACTTAACACTGCGGAACCTGCAGTTGGATCCAACCTTTCCGGAATCTAAATTCCGTTTCAATTTAATAGCACAGCAACAAATCCAGAGACAAATTGCAAGAGCATAAGCTAATCCGGAAACAAACTGTAAGAGCAATTCTACCTCTGATCCTGATGTCAAGCACAGCAATTAGGCAAATCAATACCTCTATACAAATCCGATCTTCCTCAACCCGTGTCTTCTTCCCCTGCCGATCTGCATCAATTCATGTCTCCAAGCACTTCTCTCCCAATTCCGGCAGGCCAGCGCCCTGTTGCTGAGGTCACCTGTGCAGTAAACTCAATCTGCCCGCTGTCTCTGTCCGCTCACTGTCACACCGGCCAAGGTACGTTCTCTCCCTGTTTTTTATAGCTGCCTTTACCACCGACTTTGTGTCCACGTGCCTTCTTAAATTTGCAACACCAAACATGCCATGAAAAACCACCAATATATGCAATATGCAATGATAAAACACCAATATATGGCATGATAATATAACAATTCCCCTTCATGCCATTATTGTTATTGTATTCCAAGCAATTTTTTGTATATATCGAGCTTTTTCTCTGTCATTGCCTTGGTGAATATATCTGCCGCTGCATTACTATTACCTGTTTAGCAATAAGATCTCTTATAAAATGCATATGCAATTCAATATGTTTTGTCCTTTCATGATGTACCGGGTTCTTTGCTATAGCAATACAACTCAGACTGTCAGTTAGGAGTGTAGTAGGGTCATTTTGTGGTATACCTATCTCAATCAACAGCCTTCTAACCCAGACAATTTCTTTGACTGCCAGAGAAGATGCTGAGTATTCTGCTTCAGCAGATGACATTGCCACTGACGATTGTTTTTTGCTCCTCCATGAAATTATACCACCTGCTAGAATTAAGGCATAACCAGATGTGGACCTCCTTGCATCTAGATCACCCGCCCAATCCGCATCTGAGTATGCAAATAGGGTCAAGTTGTCCGAACAAAAGGTAATTCCTTGACCTTTAGTGCCTTTTAAGTATCTTAAGATCCTTTTAGCGGCTACCCAATGTCCTCTGCCGGGATTATTATTGTACCTACTCAATAGGTTTACTGCAAAAGAGATGTATGGTCGAGTACTATTAGCTACATAAAGTAGGCATCCTATAAGCTCTCTGTAAGGTATACTTTCCATTTCTTCCTTCTCATGTTCTGATGATGGACATAACTCTCTTGAAATTTTATATCCTGCTGCAAGAGAAGAATTTGCTGGATTTGCATTTTCAAGCCTAAACCTTTTTAGCATATTCTCTATATTTCTTGTCTGTGTCAGTTTAAGCATCCTTTTTTCCTTGTCTTTGCTCATTTCAATACCCAAAAACTGTTTCAATTCTCCAAGATCTGTCATTTTAAATTTTTGCTTCAAAATTTCTTTGCACTTATCTAGACAGTGCATACTATTTGCTGCCATTATACAGTCATCCACATATAAAGCAATAATGCAAAAATTCCCTTCATTCCTAAGCATATATAAGTTTCCATCATTCTCAAGTTTTTCAAACCCTTGCTCCCTTAGATATTCATCTATACATTTATTCCATTCTCTAGGTGCTTGTTTTAAACCATAGACTGCACGATGCAATTTCCATACCATATTATCTCCCTCCTCAAATCCCGGTGCTTATTTCATGTATATTTCTTCTTGCAAGCTTGCATTTAAGAATGTAGTTTTTACATCCATATGATGTACCTCAAGCTTCATGGCATTGGCTAAAGCTAGCACAAGTCTTATACTTGTTAATTTGACTATGGGAGAGTATGTTTCTTCGTAATCAATTCCTTTCTTTTGAGAGAATCCCTGTGCGACTAATCTTGCTTTGAATTTTTTTGACCCATCACTGTTTGTTTTTACTCTATAAATCCATTTATTACCAACCACATTTTTCCCTGTTGGATATTTCACTAGCTCATATGTTCCTGTATCTTTAAATGAGTCCATTTCTTCTTGCATTGCTTTTACCCATTCGTGCACCTTTTCTGAATCAAGAACTTCTTCAAGGGATCTAGGAGTCTCAGGTTCAAACACAACCATCAAGGAAGGATATCTACTTGGTTGTCTTCCTATTCTCCTAGATTTTCCTGTACCATATCTACCAAACATTTCTGGATTGTATACCTGTGTCCTTTAGCTTTTCCACTTCAGACTTTCTTTTGCGTTGTCTTCTTTCACCTGCAGGCATGGGCATAGGCATGACACCTTCACCTTCCCCATTGGTATCTTCGCTTTCCTCCTCATCTGTTCTATCATCATCAGAGTCAAAGTCAGTTGCAATAATAGACTTATTGGAGTTATGATCCTTGACCTCCATTTTTGGATGTTCTATCCCATATCTATCTTTATAGAACTTGTTTTCATCAAACATAACATCTCTGCTGACAATTATTTTCTTTGTGTCAGGCATGAATACTCTATAACATAACCTACTAGGAAACCAACTTCTGCTCTATCGTCTAGCTTATGTCTTGTTTCTTTAGGAACATGAACATATGTCAAGCAACCATAAGCTTTAAAGAAATCATACGAGCGAGTTAGCTTACCATTTGACCACAGTTCTTCAGGTATATTACCATTCAGACTGCTCAACGGTAGCCTATTTTGTATAAAAAATGCTGCTTTGACTGCTTCTTCCCAAAGATAATTTGGCAAACCTGCAAACTTAATCATTGACCTTACATCATCTAGAACCGTTCAGTTTTTTCTTTCTGCAACACCATTTTGTTGAGGTGAATACCTACATGTAAGCTGTCTTTTTATTCCATGTTTGCAACAAAAATATCTAAATATTCTCGAAAGATATTCTCCACCTCTATCGGATCGGATGCATTTAAGTCTACGGCCCGTTTGCCTTTCCATCTCACTTACATATAGCTTAAATGCATCTATAGCTTTATCTTTAGAAGACAATAGATAACACTTACTCATTCTACTGAAATCATCAATAAAAGATATATAATATCTTTTACATGTTCTCCCTTGTATATTTAATGGTCCGCAAAGATCTGTGTGCACAAGATCAAGAGGTCCTTTTGCTCTTTTCATTGCTTTGCTAAAGGGCAACCTGGTTAATTTGCCTAACACACATCCTGGACAAATAAACCTTTCATCTACGTCATTCTTTCCATCAATCAAGCCTTTCCTTATCATATATCTAATATTATTCATATGTGTATGCGCAAGTCTATTATGCCAAACTGACGTTGAAGTGACTGCTAACATATTTATGCTTTGCTTCTCTTTATTTGAAAACTGAAAAAGATTACCAACACGTTTTGCAAAAAACCTTAAATCATCATCCATAAATACCTTACACCCTCCTTTGTTAAACCGTAGCTCATATCCAAGATCAACTAGTTGACAAACCGATATAAGATTTTTATACAATCCCGGAACGCACAAGACATTGGAAATATCTACACCATTTCCTTGCAAATCAAATAGTTGCAGCATCCCTTTTCCAGTTATCTCCTGCAAATGTCCATTTCCTAGCTGTACGTGACTTAAATGTTTACTAGAGCAAACACCACTCAGAAGATCAGCACAGTTCACTACTGATCGCTCAGCTCCACTATCAACTATAAATACATCAGTCTCATCATTAGAAAAGCATTCATTGATCTCACAAGTTGATAAGATAAATGGTTTTACCTCTTGATCGTCTTGTTCTTTCTCACGATTCTGCTCAGCATCCACCTCTTGAGTTATATTAACTCTTGATGTTCTTCTTCCCCTTCCCCTTGATGAGCTACCTCTTCCCCTTGACACATAACTCCCTCTTTCAGCTCTGCCTCTCCCTTTACGATAGTTCTTGGGGCTAGAACATGTAGTGGAGATGTGCCCTAATCCTCCACAATTATAACAAAACATTTCCTTTAATTTTGGACAATTAATTTTTAAATGTCCCATTTGTGACGTTCCAGGGGAATATACGCTATAAATACGTATATTCCTGGACCCGTCACTATACAAGTCTATCTTCATAGCCTTGTATACCATAGATTGTGGCACTAGGGGGCATGACTAAGTTATTCATATAACTTAGCCAACCTTAGGTTAAGACCATTTTCCACGTGGCCTTAACCTATTGGGCACCCGCCACACGGTCTTACCCTATTGGAGCCACGTGGCATAACATGTGAACCCTAACCTATAAAGGCCTAAACCCTAACCCTAGGCCTCTTTTCTGGCTCCAACAGTCTGGGAACCTTCTTCGCGCTCGAAACTCCGTTTCGAGAACCGTCTGCTGTGGCATAGCCTAGCACAGCAGCCCCCGGAGCGTGAGCGCATCAGCAGGAGTGGGAGCTACCTCGAACACTTCGAAGACCATGGAGACGCCAGGATTGGGAGGGAGTGCTTCAGGAGCAGGTATGTAGAGTAGTAGTCATAGTAGTTCATCTGGAATTAACATTCCAGATGAGTTAGTATCTTGTATCTAGGGTAGAGCCATCCTAGAACCCTCATGCATCATCTTGAACCCTAATCAAGGAACCCTAACTGTAAGTTAGATTTGTATGATTAGGTTAAGATGTTCTTATGATTATTCTCATGATGTGATGATTATGTGACGATGGTTGATCATGTTTGCTCCTCTTGTATTGGGAAGGGGGGTAGAGACCTAGAGCCATATGTAGTATGCTCCTAGATTAGATCCCTTAGTTCCTATTAGTTGCGGCCTGTGCATAGTAGCCCACCAGGCTATAGAGGCTATGATGTGACTCAGCACTACACAACGGGGCTAGAGGCAAAGCAGAGGGAGGATCCCTGCCGAGTGGGGGCTACGGGGGATCCCATAGTGGGCTAGACTTATGGCCGGTCACTTAGTGTGGGCCGGGCATGGGTCTGACACCTCCTGGGGCAATGGTATCGCCCTGCCTCTCGAGAGCTGCAAGTGTCGGCTTGGCTCTCGTTTTGGGGGGTTCAGTCGGGTACGAATCGTGTGTCGCCACGATTCTCTAGCCGCCCGCGGAACCTCTAGACCCCGGGAAGGGGAGATGCAACCCTTCCTGCCTCATCGGACCAGGGAGATGCAACCTGGAGTAGTCCCGATGGGTGATACCATGGGATTACGTATCCGGAAGGCTAGAGTCATGCCAGAGCCTGATTGAGCCCATCTGCAAAGTATGCACAAGAGGGGCGGATGGAGTGGTCAACCCTAGCCATTGTCTTATGCCAGCCCTCGCCATTGTTATGACTCGGTCTGCTCTATCTTGAGGCCTGGCCAGTCAGTCATCCTCCTTATGAGTCAGAGCCATGGGTAGGAGCTCTTATGTTTTATGGTTTATGATTATCTTCTTTGCTCTTATGGATATGTGATGGACTACCCTTCGAGGTAGTATGTTGTATTGTTATTGCTAGTTCTGACGTTGTTTATGCTTCCGCTGTGATAGGAGCCCATAGGGGAAGGGCGCGCAAGACACCTTCGTGTCCCCTGCCCGCACTAGGATTCTCTCAGAGTGCGGGTTAGACGGAGGGCCCATGCGGTTGATGGACCAGATGGGGGATTTCCTGCCGAGTGTACGTCCGGGCGCCGTATATTTAGCAGGGAGCGTCACAATGGTATCAGAGCAATGTTCTTGGTTGACCAAGAGCTAGCACTGACCATATCCCTGAATAGGTAGTCTAACTGGCCTAGCTAATGAATGGAATGAGAATTCCAGTCTTGAACCGCGAAAGGTGGGAAAAAAAATTTTCCATTAGTAGGGTCGTAATTAGATTAAGTATAGTCTAAGTGGTAGAAATAATATAGTCAAAAGAAACCTTCTAGTAAATTTGAGCTCAAGTTGTTCATGAACCGCACCTTTCAAGTGAAAAATTGAATGAGAAATCGCTCAAAATAAAGCTTGAAAGAAATGGCGTGAAATGACCACTACTTGGCCCAAAAAGGAATTAGGAAATTTTGAGAAATAGTTAAGTAATTAGGGAAAGTACCTTAATTAATAACCCATAGTTATAATAAAATTTACTCTTAAGAAAAAGTAGCTATTAAACCTATGGAAGCACCTCTACTCCCTAGAAGTTCCCCAAATGGTAGCTTGAACCTCTCTTTTACCCTTGTAAGGCGAGTTAGAAGCTAATCTCCGAAGCTGCCACAAGAGTGTCCACCAAACGAACAGCCGACGAGATCGATGCAAAGGAGCCGCGAAGATAGAGGCAAGATCGTTCGGAGAGGCCACCATCAAGGAAGCTAAGTTGTTGGGAGGACCAAACAAGTAGCTAGGAAGGTTGGAAGCTCCAGCTTGCACCAGAACGTTGAAGCACTCAAGGTGGGCGGCGACAAGCAAATTCTTGGGGCCCTGCGACCTAGGCCAGACGAAGAACTTAGCCACTCAAGCTCTTCAGACGAATCGTTTCACTCATGGAGGAGCAACGACTTAGCACTTCAGGCGAATGATCGCAAGACTTGGGGGAATTGAGATCGCGTATGCCTCGCTTTTTGGCGTGGAAGAGCAAGTAGCGAGAGCAACCTCGGCAATAGGAGCAACCCCAGCAAGAATGGGGAGAGTAGAGGAAGAGCAATTAGCGAGAGCAACCTCGGCAACAGGAGCAACCCCAGCAACAGGGAGAGCAGAGGAAGAGCAAGTAGCGAGAGCAACCTCGGCAACAGGAGCAACCCCAGCAATAGGGAGAGCAGGTGAAGAGCAATTAGCGAGAGTAACCTCGCAACAGAGCAACCCCAAAGAACAGGGAGAGCAGAGGAAGAGCAAGTAGCGAGAGCAACCTCGGCAAAAGGAGCAACCCCAAAGAATGTGGAGAGCAGTGAAAGAGCAAGTAGCAAGAGCAACTTCGACAGTAGAAGCAACCGCAACACCAGGAAGAATAGGGGAGCAGCAAGTAGTAGGAGCAACCTCGGCAATAAGAGCAACCCTAGCGGCAGGAACAGCAGCAAGGGGAGCGAGCAATCAATGCGGAAGAAAAGGAAGGAAGAGACGCAGGCAAGGAGAGAACCACAACTAGACGAACTGGAGGAGGATGAGCCCGAAGAAGAAGGACCACAACAACAAGAGGAGGGAGCAAGAGGCTAAAGAAGAAGAGGAAGAGGAGGCCGAAGAACAGACGCAGCCTACGCTCCGCAACCATATCCAATGCAGTCCAAGGAGGGCAACATCAGCGAGAAGCTACTTAAAGCTCAAGCAAGATATGGAGTACGAGAAGAAGAAGGCAACATGCAAGAATTATCTCCGTCAATGGATCTGACAAGGTAGCCGACCAGGGTCGAAAAGCTAGCCTCCACCACCTCGACTCGATTCCCCGAAGAGGGTCCGCCATGGGCCAAATCCTCAGCACAGTAGAGCTGCTCAGCATATTCGACATTGCCAACAGCGTACCAGTCTGATGATCCAGAAACTCTCTTTCGAGTGCCTACATCAAAGGTCTATTGAGGAGCTCAAGATGGGCTACGACTACTGAACCACATCAACGATGGTGGGATCTCGCCAGGAAGCGGCCAAAGCCGAGGAGGCCAAATTCTGCACCCTTGATGGTCCGAGCCCTGCAGGAGGCAGTAGAGGTGGAGCTGGTACAACTTTTTGAAGAAGGCAACCTCTGCGCGATCCATACCAAGCAGGCCCAAAGACCTCCACCCGGCGAGGAGAATTCGCAAGGAGAAGCCGTGAAGAGCCCTAGTCTAGCAAACTATATAAATATAAGTTTTTCCTGTACATTGTTTTACTCATTAGAAGTAAATTTACTATAAATTAATTGCTTGTAGGATATAAAAATATTCTTGTATAGATTAATTGTAGTAGAATCCTTTGCATCTTACTTAAAATGCTCTTAATTGGCTAAGTAGCATAGTCACTTGATTTAGGGCAAAATTGATCCAAATTTCGTACTAAAAGTTGCTAGAATGCTTAAAAATTGTCTAGAAATGCAGTGTAGCACTTTAAATTTATTAAAAATATCCAAAAATAGCTAGAATTGGCCCACCCGGGTGAGACCGCGCCAAACGCGTCTGCGTTCGCGACGCAGAGGCCATTCGCGCGGATTCACCCGGTTTGCCCATAATTGCAGTTTTAGATATCTTTTTGGTATGAAGTAAGTTGCTAGTTAGTTTAGAATGGGCCCAAATAGACATTTTAAGATCTTATATAGACATTTTAAGATCTTATAGTTCCTAAAATTGTTGAATCTTGGCAGAAATCAAGGTACCAGGGTGAAACCGCGCCAAATGGGTGTGCGTTCTCAACGCAGATGGCATTGGCGCGGATTCACCTGGGTCATACGATTTGAAGTCAAAATTTAGCAAAATTGCATTGAAAAGGGTCTTAGTACATATGCTAGTCTTCTACCTTGCACTCTAATGTCTTGTAGTACCCCATTCTAGCTTTTCAATCCATTTGAACCTCATCTTAAAAGAATTCCCACAGTAGCGGGAATCGAACCTCCCACCCACAGGTTGAACCTCCCCAAACCCCCCCGTGCCAACCACTGAGGGCAGGCATCGTTTGTGTTTGAATTATAATTCTTAATTAAATTTAAGCTTTAATAATGTTAGATAATATTAATGGCCAAGCCCTAGACTTAAGCTAGATAGAGACAACATCTGCACTCATCATATCTTAGTTGTCGCTCTTATCTTGCTAAGTGTCTTCTTGTCTACATATAGATAGTATAATTAAACATTTTTCTTAGGAAACCCAGCTAGTTGCCAGGGCCTTAGAAATTGTTGTCACACGTTGGTATGATACACCAACACACGTTATAGGTGCACTATCATCAAGTGTCTTCAGCCATGCCTTTGTATCATAGATAATTATCTAGGAATTCATTCTCTCTAAGTAATTTAGTCTAGCACACCAAGTATACCCAAAGTGAGTTTCCTTCTACCACCCCATAACAGTAAATAAGTACCTTTCTCAGTGCCTAGTAAAGTGCCAAGTGGGTCAATTGAGGTAGAGGGGACAAAGGTATAAAAATAGGGTTTGTAGAGCAAATAGATATAAGTAATTGTTGTTATGGTAGTATTAGTTGCCTTGTGCTTAGGGCAATAATATAGGTCAGGAGAACCTTCGTTGCAGATCCTCGAGCCTCGACAGTGGAGCCACTCGACAACATCAATGAATCGAAAGCAGAGGGCAACTTATGGAGGAAACTTCAGCAAAGCAAAAGCCAAGACGGTGTACAGGGAAGCCGAACAAAAATAAAGGAGAGCCTATAGGATGGATGATTGCGACATCAAGGATAGACACAAGACTTGCCAAGAGGGCTATGCAACAGCCAATGGGCATCATGGCACTTACAAAATTGATCACATTAGGGGAGGAACACCTCCTAGTCAAGGATATTCTCCAAGTGCCATATTGTCTCGAGGAACGGCCCCACATCGATGACTAATGTCACAGCTACACCACCAACAAGTACACTTCATCGACTTATGGTAGCAAGAGCCCTAAAGGATGAGATCGACATACCTCCTGACGGGCAACTATCATAGATATCCGTGCCATAGTAGTATCAGATTTGGACTTCAAGCAAACATGCTTTGACTAAGGAGGTATTACAAGCGAGCAAGGGTGGGCTCCTCAGAATAGAAATATGGCGAGATCAACAAACTTCTTCCTCATCAGCCCCGATACTTGAGCAGCTGATCAACCTTGACAGTACCATCTCAAGATCACGACAATCTTCTACCTTAGAGATTGGAGGTCAAACACCATCAAGAAGAGGCATCATGGGGGACAAAATACTAGCATTACTAACTGATCACTCAAGATTATAGTCCCTGCACATGGATGCAAATAAACTCCTCTCAGCAAGAGAAGTTGCACAGTTAGAAGTGGTAAAGCACTCGACATTGTCTTCAGCCTTATAACAGCAGCATGTGGCCGCCAGGAGGAAGAATCAAATCGACAAGGTCAACACAACAATATCAATTCAGGAGTTAGAAGAATCATCCTCGAATCTCGTAATCTCCAAGGCAGATGAGCAACATGAAAGATTCTAGAATGTGAAGAACATTACCTTCAAGCTCTAGGATGCGACACCGAGCCTTATGTCGCCACTACATCAGCAAGTCCACTAAGAGGGATAATGTTCATGAAGATAGTCAACATCAACATTAAGGACGATCAGAGTCAGAATATGTTTGACAAAAGAAGCAGGGCACAGGAATGATTATACAGCAACTCCAAGGATACCACATTCTTTTCAATAAATTATGGACCATCGCCTTGCTACTCCAACGACTAATGACTACACCAGCTTTAAGCAAGCTAGAGGACCTATCAGATAGTTGAGTTTCTTAGAATTATGGGTGATAACATCCATGATGGGATTGGGACGAAATTTCGAGTAGATTTTTTTATTATTTATTTTATTTTCTTTTAGAAGGGATGTACCCAAGAATTGAGCAAAGCTTCAAGGATTGGGAAGAAAATGTATGGAGTACAATAATTGTATACATTGCTGACAGATATCCAACATATTAAAACCTCTTCGTGAGCTTGATCACCTCGCTAAGAAGGATTCAATAATAGGATAATCGTCGACCATGTATATGACGAGTACTTCCGCAGCATAAGGAATAATCCAACCAAGTGAAGGGAAGCAATCTAATAAGTCCAACTTCTTAGATGGCATCAACTCAAAGGTGGGACTATTTCAAGAGGGCAATAAGTAAGAAAGGGAAGATCCTAGAGTATAGATTAGATCTAAAACAAGAATAATTATCTAATCATATAGTTTTCTATGTGTGCCCAAAAGTAATGTCATGCCGACTAAACCTGTGGCCATAAGATTTATGTAAGTAGTTCTTTAACTTGTAATTTTGCACCTTCTAGATGGCGGACATCTTTAAGAGCAAGACTCTTAAGTCTAAATCTAGGCCAGTAGTTAAGGCAAGGCCGAGTAATTAGCAGCACCAATGGAACAAGAGTCAAGTTCGACATCAACCTTAAAAGCTTAAGCAAAGTAGAGCATCGACACCAACTTATGTACATTGGCAATTATGACCTCATAATAAGCATGCAATATTAAAGCCGGCTAAAGCAATAATTGATTATTATAAGCAAGAGATACTTATCCCAAAGACCAAAGGGCAAGTACCTTATAATTTAAGTTAAGTAATTCCAATCGTGGCAACGATGTCAAGAAGGCAATTACTTAAGTGCATCATGAGGAATGAGGTCATACATAAGCTACAAGTTGTCGACCAATCGCAATAGTAAGAAGGAAGATGCTACTTCAAACAGCTTGCCTTGGCCAATTTCTAAGTAATTAAGAAGTCCCATGATATATCCCTTGATGAAATTTGAGAGCTTTTGCTCTATAGAAGCATAGAGACCGAAACCACTCTTGCACCGGATGCAGAGCCGATCAGCAAGGCTCTTTATAGAATCAGCACTTCCGAAGCTAGCGTAGCTCAAGAAGCAGCTTGTAGGAGTTGATTGACTTGGGGACCCTTTCGCCAAGATGGAAGTCTAAAGATGTATATCAACCATGGGCAGCTCAACAAGCAAAACGACATAATGGATCAGCCCCAAGAAGCGTGATTCTTCTACAAAATCGACGTAAGCTCTGCAATCAAAAAATAAGGATGAAGGGGGAAGATAATTATAAGACTCCTTCGTAACACCTGCATGGGCACTATGATTTCACAAGAATGCCCCTAAGTCTATGGAATGCTCCACCAACTTGTATGCATTTGAGGACTACATCTTCAAGATTCCTTGGATGATTTCTTCATCAATTCTCTTCGACGACATCGTGATCTCACAAAGAAATCAATGGAAGAGCATGCAGCCGTGGAGATGTTAAGACGTCGCCACTCATTGGCAAGCTTTTGAAGCAGCAATTTGCAATGCCATCTCCACTTCGGCAAGCGAACTCGGCAAGAAGATAGAAGAAGCCATCTACCCCAACATGGAGTTCAAGCACATAATGGGCTAGTCTTTGCAAGAGTGCAAGGACGGATTAAGAAAGAGAAACCTTCAAATATTTTAAAAAGGAAGGTAATCTCTAATAGCAAGGAACAATTATGCGTACCCAAAGTATAAGAAGTAAGAAAAATCTTCCAGGACACGCATAATAGCCCTAATTCCGGCCATGTAAAATTTATAAAGGCCTACTTCAAGATTAGAAGTAGCTACGTCTGGCCGGATATGAAGAAGAAGATAATCAGACATATCCAAGAATGTCAGTGCAGCCAGCAGACAAGGGCGGAACAACTTCGAATTCCAGGAGTCATCAAGGGCGGTGCCAGACACCAAGTGGGAAGTCATCAGCATGGGTTTTATAGTTGGCCTCCCAAGGACAACAAGAAGCTTGAAGCCTTGATGGTTGTGGTATATAGCTTAGCAAAAGGGCACATGCTTGCCATGCCACACCATAGACACCGCCTTGGCTCTAGCCGTGTGGTCTACATAAGAGATCTTTTAGGCTGCATGGAAATGCACAGGTCGATCATCACCAAAAGAGATCCGAAGTTCTTTAGCGATGTTTAGCAAGACTTCTTCAACACGAGCTGCACCAACTTGTTGATGAGTTTTGCTTATCATTTGCAAATCAAATCCGCAAAGGGACCGCACCAACACAATTTTGGAGAGCACGTTGAGAAACTATGATTGGAACAAGTAATCCAAATGGGCCGAAAGTACATCCACCGGGTCAATTACGCATAATAATATGAAGCAAGAGTCATCAAGATGTCTCCTCCATGATCAGTTCACAGCTTATCAATGCTTGACCCTAGTTATGTGGCATAATCTAGTGCCCTAGGTGGAAGTTTCTCAACAACGACGCCGTAGCTTTTGGTAGAAGTGTGGGAATATCTTCAAACAAAGATGGGCACATCCTGAAGAGTCTAGCAGATAGACATAAAACTCCTCGAGAGTTGTTTTGTTGTGAGAGATAAAGTTTGGCTCAAGTAAAGGTTAAGCAAGGGAAGCTTCAAGATCGGCAATTGTAAGAAGCTCGCCCCTAGGTGGGCCGGGTCCGCTCAAGATCTTGGAGAGGAGTGGGCTCCCAAGCCTACAAGTTGGATCTCTCAACCCACCTTAAGGTCTTCCATGTGAGTCTATTGAAAAGGCACGATCCTAACCCCGAGGAGGTTTTGGATACTCCAACTTTGTTGGAAATGACGGAGGATCAAGTTGAAATTGTGCCCTAATTGCTTCTTGATAAGTCATTCAAGAGGACTAGGTGATCTAAATTCCTCCAAAGAGTTGGTCAAGTGGAATCACTTGCCCGTGGGAAGACACGATCCGGGTATTGAAGTAAGATTTGGAGAAGCAATACCCGAGTTTATGAAGGAGTTGATGGGCCAGTCGCCTCCTAATTGATCGACGACCGACTCTGCCGAGGTTAGCTTAGTATGTTTCTTAGTTAGCCTTAAGTTCGCTCATGTATTCTAGTTAGTAGAGTGCATGTGCCGTAATCTTGGAACGTGTGGGCGATGATGGGATACGCCTTTAAGGCATTCTCTAGGCCAAAGATGCACCAAGAGGTGCGCATGACCATTAGGGTCATGTGAGTGAGGATTGAGGCATGGTGGGCGATGATGGGACATCGACGGGATGCTTCTATGCCGCTGATGCGGGTACGCGACACCGGCCGTAGGAGGGTCATGGTGAAGGTCAAAGTGATCATCTTGATGATGGGATCGCGGAGACGCCCCCTAGCTTAAAACCCTTGGGGCACGATGCACTAGGGGTACTCGCACCGGGTAACCGAAAGTACAAGGTAGCACTTGATCATGGGCGATGATAGGATCATCTTAAATGGTCCTTAAGCTCAAAAAAGGGCCATGATCGAAAGTGCAAGGTAGTAGGGTAACCTTGAGTTAGTAGTTCGGCTCAAGGAGGTAGGTAAGGGGTGGTCCCCTAAAACCACAAACTTATTAACTTATATAACGTAATGTGCTACTTGTGCAGCCGGTGAAGGGAAGCATGAAGGAGGGAGCACGTTATTTGAGAAGATAGGAGTCATAGATTTTAGACTAACTATGAACTCCTAAATTTGTTGTAATAATATTATGTGTATACTTTGATAATAATAGTTGTTATAGCTATATAATTTTGTATAACTTATAAATATAGCTTTATAATTACATAATAAGTAATTAACTAAAAGTTGATCTTTTCAATAGAGTTAAGTTCATATATTCTTGTTGTGTGCTTTTGCAGGAGTAGAGTAGGTTCGTCACCTTAGCGCAATGTTGAGGACAAAGATTGTCCTAAGGGGAGAATGTGACGTTCTGTGGGAATATACGCTTATAAATACGATATTCCTCGACTCACACTATACAAGTCTATCTTCATAGCCTTGTATACCATAGATTGTGGCACTAGGGGGCATGACTAAGTTATTCATATAACTTAGCCAACCTTAGGTTAAGACCATTTTCCACGTGGCCTTAACCTATTGGGCACCCGCCACACGGCCTTACCCTATTGGAGCCACGTGGCATAACATGTGAACCCTAACCTATAAAGGCCTAAACCCTAACCCTAGGCCTCTTTTCGCTCCAACAACCCTGGGACCTTCTTCACGGCCGAAACTCCGCTTTCGAGAACCGTCTCTGTGGCATAGCCTAGCACAAAGAGCCCCCTGAGCGTGAGCGCATCAGCAGGAGTGGGAGCTACCTCGAACACTTCAAGACCATGGAGACGCCAGATTGGAAGGGAGTGCTTCAGAGCGTGTATGTAGAGTAGTAGTCATAGTAGTTCATCCGAATTAACATTCCGGATGAGTTAGTATCTTGTATCTAGGGTAGAGACATCCTAGAATCCTAATGCATCATCTTGAACCCTAATCAAGGAACCCTAACTGTAAGTTAGATTTGTATGATTAGGTTAAGATGTTCTTATGATTATTCTCATGATGTGATGATTATGTGACGATGGTTGATCATGTTTGCTCCTCTTGTATTGGGAAGGGGGGTAGAGACCTAGAGCCATATGTAGTATGCTCCTAGATTAGATCCCTTAGTTCCTATTAGTTGCGGCCTTTGTGCATAGTAGCCCACCGTGGCTATAGAGGCTATGATGTGACTCAAAGACTACACAACGGGCTAGAGGCAAAGCGGAGGGAGGATCCCTGCCGAGTGGGGGCTACGGGGGATCCCATAGTGGGCTAGACTTATGGCCGGTCACTTAGTGTGGGCCGGGCATGGGTCTGACACCTCCTGGGGCAATGGTATCGCCCTGCCTCTCGAGAGCTGCAAGTGTCGGCTTGGCTCTCGCTTTGGGGGTTCACTGGGTGCACGAAATCGTGTGTCGCCACGATTCTCTAGCCGCCAGCGGAACCTCTAGACCCCGGAAGGGGAGATGCAACCCTTCCCGCCTCATCGGACCAGGAGATGCAACCGGAGTAGTCCCGGATGGGTGATACCATGGGATTACGTGATCCGGAAGGCTAGAGTCATGCCGTGAGCCCCGATTGAGCCCATCTGCAAAGTATGCACAAGAGGGGCGGATGGAGTGGTCAACCCTAGCCATTGTCTTATGCCAGCCCTCGCCATTGTTATGACTCGGTCTGCTCTATCTTGAGGCCTGGCCAGTCAGTCATCCTCCTTATGAGTCAGAGCCATGGGTAGGAGCTCTTATGTTTTATGGTTTATGATTATCTTCTTTGCTCTTATGGATATGTGATGGACTACCCTTCGAGGTAGTATGTTGTATTGTTATTGGGTGTTTTTTTGCTAGTGGTGTACAAAAAAACGAAATTCAAGCACTAAATCAGCACCTTCATAGGTAACATGTGTGACCAGGTCTTCACATTACCAATATGCTCATTATGTTATACATAACTAAAGAACATCCCAGTATTTTTTGACGGGCAATGAAGGGCAAGGGAAGGGCAATGAAGGGTAGCTTGAAGGGCAACCAGCACCCTATGTCCTGGACTGCTTTATTGTACACCACCAATAAAAAAAGACCCTATTGCTAGTTCTGACGTTGTTTATGCTTCCGCTGTGATAGGAGCCCATAGGGGAAGGGCGCGCAAGACACCTTCGTGTCCCCTGCCCGCACTAGGATTCTCTCAGAGTGCGGGTTAGACGGAGGGCCCATGCGGTTGATGGACCGGATGGGGGATTTCCTGCCGAGTGTACGGCCGGGCGCCGTATATTTAGCAGGGAGCGTCACACCATTTCATGACAATAGTAGCATGGACCTACAGTTTTTTCTGAATAATCCTTTTTAACCACATTACTTTTTGCTTTTCCAGTAAACAATACTTCAGAACTCTCTTCTTCCTCATCAACTATTTTTCTTTGCTCAAGTTCCGTCCTTACCAACCTTTCTGCATCATCACGGTCTTTAGTTGTGCTTCTGATTAAAGTAGACAATACATCATACCTTGAAAATGCACGTGATATGGCTAACACTTGAAATTCATCACTTAGCCTAGCCCCGGCCGCATCTAGATCAGCAAAAATATTGTCTAATTTGGCAAAAAACTCTGTGATATTTTCTCCTTCCACATATTTTAGTTGTCTCAATTCCTTATCTAGCACATCTAATTGTGATGACGATTTTCTTTCATATTTACTAATGAGATAAGACCACATTTGTTGAGGATCCATGCCACGCATTCTTAAAAGTATACTAGAACCAACTTTACATGATATAATTCCTCTAGCTTCTCTAATTTTATTTTCAGAGTAAATACTGCTAGCACTAGTGGCTTCTGTCTTGCTCTCACCTTCACTAATTTTCATTTTGCCCAGCTTTGACAATATATCCTTCAACTCCTTACCTTCTGGAGGCTGCACAATATCCATCAACCCTTCTGCATTTAACACTTCTTGTATCTTCTCCTTCCATACCTGAAATCCTGAACCGCCTGTATAAACGTCTATTGCATTAAGCAATGTGGCTCCAAATCTGGTTGCCATGATTCTTGATGGTGGCTCTGATACCACTGTTAGAATTGGCACCAACAAAAATATCTCTATGCACAGCAAATATCAAATGCAAGAACAAAATTTACCACAGGACGTTGAGCTATGCTCCTCCTTTCAATCAAATCTTCTGATGTATTCAACCAGCAAACACTTCAAGACTATTCTTTGCTGACCAAAATTCAACACAGGACTTAACACTGCGGAATCTGCAGTTGGATCCAACCTTTCCGGAATCTAAATTACGTTTCAATTCAATAGCACAGCAACAAATCCAGAGACAAATTGCAAGAGCATAAGCTAATCTGGAAACAAATTATAAGAGCAATTCTACCTCTGATCCTGATGTCAAGCACAGCAATTAGACAAATCAATACCTCTGTACAAATCCGATCTTCCTCAACACGTGTCTTCTTCCCCTGCCGATCTGCATCAATTCATGTCTCCATGCACTTCTCTCCCAATTCCGGCAGGCCAGCGCCCTGTTGCTGAGGTCACCTGTGCAGTAAACTCAATCTGCCCGCTGTCTCTGTCCGCTCACTTTCACACCGGCCAAGGTACGTTCTCTCCCTGTTTTTTATAGATGCCTTTACCACCGACTTTGTGTCCACGTGCCTTCTTAAATTTGCAACACCAAACATGCCATGAAAAACCACCAATATATGCAATATGCAATGATAAAACACCAATATATGGCATGATAATATAACGAAAATAAATGGCTTTGATGATCAGTATCCAACTGGAATCGTCTCCCAAGTAAATAATGCCTCCAAATGCGCAAGACACGCACGGCAACGAGCAATTCTTGGTCATGCATGGGGTATCGCTGTTTTGCATCATTCATCTTTCTAGAATCATTACGCGATAACCCGACCTTCTTGCATTAACACGCCACCGGTAGCTATTTTGCTAGCATCAGTAGCAACCCACTTATCCTTTTGAGGGTCTGGCAAAGTGAGAACCGGGGCCGTTGTCAAAGTATCCTTCAATGATTGGAATCCGGCTTGAACTTTGTCTCTCCAATGTGCCATCCAATCCCTAACCTTTTCATGCTTGGTTAGGTCCCTTAAGGGCGCGGCGAGCTTGGCAAAGTCCTTGACAAACTTGCGGTAATAACCGACCAAACCCAAAAAGCTGCGAACCTCAGACACATTGGTTGGAATCGGCCAATCCTTTACTGCTTCAATCTTAGCTGGATCTGTGGCTATGCCTTCCGTAGACACAATATGTCCCAGGTAATCAACCTTAGTGGTTGCAAACCGACACTTGGAGAACTTGGCATAGAGTTGGTGGCATCTGAGTTTCTGCACGGCCAACCGAAGATGCCGCTCATGGTCCTCTAAGGTCTTACTGTATATGATTATATCATCAAAGAATATGATGACAAAATCATCAAGATATTCATAGAAGACATCATTCATCAGCCTCATGAAGGTGGCCGGGGCATTAGTCAAGCCAAAGGGCATCACAGTAAACTCATAATGCCCATAACGCGTCCGAAAAGCAGACTTGCGAACATAATCCTCCTTAATTCGTATCTGGTGATATCCCAAACGCAGGTCAATCTTTGTGAAATATTTAGCCCCTTGCAACTGATCCATTAGATCGCCGGCACGCGGTAAAGCATATCGATTCTTAATAGTGTGCTTATTCAGTTGATGATAATCTATGCACATTCTCAAGGTGCCATCCTTCTTCTTCACAAAGAGTATTGGGGCTCCAAAAGGTGAGACACTAGGTTGAATGAAGCCCAATCTGAGGAGCTCTTGTAACTGCTTCTTAAGTTCCGTTAAGTCTAAAGTCCTCATTCGATATGGAGCCTTGCTGGTAGGCTTGGTGCTTGGTTCCAAGGTAATTTCGCACTCCACACCTCTAAAGGGTGGCAACCGATGAATTTCTTCCGGGAAAAGGTCATGGTATTCCCGAAGAACACATGCTATTGCTGGAGGCAAGCTATCAAGAACTTCATCTTGCTTAGACTTGGCTTCCACTGAAGCAAGTCGAATCATGCCAATAACCTGAGATTTCCTAATAGCTCTATGCAACTGACGTAATGAGATGCACTGCATAATGGGATCAACCGGTTTACCTGCTATGGTCACTCGGGCTCTATTGGACGCATTGAAGGTAACTTCTCGCTTCTCGCAAACAATGTTGGCCTTTGCAGCGGCCAGGAATTCCATGCCCACAATCAGATCATAACGACCAATATCCATTATCTCGGCTCCTAGAGCAACGGGTGCTCCTGTCAGCTGGATGTGCCTGGGCGCTGCCGTGATTATATGGCCCCCGTTCAAAATTTGGAGACGCTCCGACTCGAGCGGCGCCCGAGTTGACTTTCGACCCATTTTTTCACCCTTTTGCTGCGGGATAATGATGCCCCTAAGGTATTTAGACCATGGCCGACACGCTGGAGCAAAAATTTCACCCATCCAAGCTAGCTGGAGAAAGTTATGGCGCTTGCAAAACATGAACCTCTGGCTCCACCATCTAGACATGACCATTCTAGTATAGAACACTCTCTTACTCCACTAAGTTATTCCTCCCATAACTAAGTCAACTCAATGCTAACTATAGAGTTGGAATACTTTAACCTAAGAAAAAGTACCGTCAACTAACGAGTTAGATTATGGTCAGTGCAATGACTTGGTCCACCAAAATCATGCTCTGATACCACTGTGACGCTCGCAGAATCTATAAGATGCTCCCATCGTACAAATACGAGAATTCCCCTCCCATGGCAACTACGTCACCATGGTAAGGCCCTCCGTCATACTCGGACCACTTGGGATGGCCAAGTGTCGGGGCGAGGAACACGGAGGTGTCACTCATCCCACGTCCTCTATGGGAAATCCTATATAGCGGAAGCATACATACACGTTAGCATACAACAATCATGCTAAAATAATATACCACCACGAAGGGTGGCCCATCCATTAGCGTAAGCTAAACACCATGACAAGGCGCTACCCGAGGCTCAAACTCCAAGGGGTCAACTAACGGCCATGCCTCAAGATAACATAACAACAGACAGAGGTATAACATGGCGTTGGCTGGCATAAGGCAATGGCTAGGGTAATCCACTCCATCCGCCCCTCCTGTGCACACTTTGCAAATAGGCTGAATCATGCTATGACGTGCTTGTAGCCCTCCGGAGAGGCAATCCCAAGGAATCACCCTTTGGAACTACTCTGTTTTACATCTTCCCAGTCCGATGAGGTAGCTTAGAGAAGCTTCCCCTCCCAGATCACAACGGTTCCCTGGGTATGCTAGAGGATACCTGCCACCTCTGTAGCACCCGTATCCGTACCCGACCTACCCCCCTAAATCTACACAAAGTCGAGGACGTCCATAACGGCCATATCCAACGATCCAGGAGGTGTCAGACCTATACTCGGCCCACACACAGTGACCGACTATAGGCCTAGCACACTGTAGGAGCCCCAATAGCCACGTTCAGCAAGGCTCCACCCCCGATTCCTCAGTTGTGTCCATTGTTTGGTGTTGAACCACATCATAGCATCCTCATCCACGTTGGCTCTTGTGCACAGGCTGCATTTACTGGGTTTTAAGGGTTCTAACTAGGAACATCTCTACTTCTAGATGGCCTTTAGGTCTCTACCCTTCCCTTAAACCCAATACACGGAGGGAGCAGAAAGAAGAATATAAACACCGCCTAAGTATCCATCACTATCCAAAACAACATACGAAAGAGAAGTTAATCATTCCATCTATTCAAAGAACTGTTAGCAGAAATAGAAGCTATCTAGGGACTAACCAGTCTCTTGGCTGGAGCCGTTATCACGGAAGGCTTCCATAGTTTGGGTCTGTTGGCAAGAACTGGCAAGAACTGGCTAAGGCTGGTAGCTGTTGCTCCTCCTCACTTCCCAATTCGAATTTGGGCAAAAATGGAGGTAGGACCACTATTTCTATACCCAAAATAGCAAGTCCCACTTGGCCAATCGATTTAGGCCAGGTGGCACTCCCCTAAATGTGACATTTAACTAATTATGCCTTAATTAGCATAATTAGGTTAATTATCCTCTAATTTTATTAGCATAGCTAATAAAATCCCTTTTAAGGGAATCTAAGTTATCCCCTATTGACCCTTAAGGGTTTAATTAAATACTGGTGACGTGTCATGGTATGCATACATATATCGTATAAATACCTGGAACGTCACACCATTCATGTATGCGACTTGATGCTTTGCTTCATGTTAGTTAATGCCTTTACTGTCTTTACTATCTATGCTAGTTCAATGCTTCTTGCAGACATGTTACAACTGAGAATTGTCTTTTTCTCTAGTTGGTTTAGCACTATTCTTAGCTTTCACAGAGAAGTGAGTGCTCCTTCATGATTGAGAAGTTTGTAGTCCACTTTTTACACTTGATTAGCAGGCTTGCCTAACCTGAGGTGCAACAAATCTTGCAATTCTAAGGTGTCCACGTCGCATGCCATATAAGCTAAAATTCATGAAAACCCTCAGATCTTGATAATTTTGAATCTACAGTCGAGGAAATTAAGAAATGTTTGAAAATTCACCATTGTGCTCCTCTCCCACTCTCACGGCTACTCCGACGGTTGATTTGGTGCATGCCTTATTTATGTTAGATTGGAACATATGCTTTAAAAAATACCGGTTACTTGCTCTATCGATGCTGTGAGTTTATACCTGGTTCTAGCTAAAAAAAACTTTGCAGACCTTGCAAAACAAAGGTCAGTTTCAACACCTATCAAGGCATGGTATCAAATGTCTACTAAGAATTTTGCAAAGACTTTTAGAGCAGAATCACATGCTTAGGTGAAAGCCAAACTCTTATTTCCACATGCACTTTTGATACTTTGATGGCAATCCATAAGCAAGAGCATATGTACAATCTTAGACTTAATCACCGTAAGTTCAAGTCATCATAGAGGACTTAAGAGTATCTGACAAGGTCTGCACTTGCAAAATCTCTTTATAGGGTTTATGCTGTTGTATAATCTCAGCCTTGATACTATTCGTTTTGGTATTGGTTTTGGGTAGTGTAGGAGCCATATTTACTAGGCATTCTGGTTGTACTTTTATGAAAGTCGAGCAAGCTCTTTGCATGGTTTTTCAAGAATGGAAATGGCCATTTCATGGAGGATTCTGCAATAGAGTATGGCTTTGGTGGTTTTGTTTCACGAATTACTGGAAAAGATTGGTTGGAGTATATTCATAAAATTCATAGACTATGGAATCGTCTAAGAGGAAAAATGTCCATGCAAATAATGAAATTTAGAACACTCAAAAGGCATGTCTTTTCATGACTTTGTAGAAGGGGTACATAATTGCTTGGAGCAGTACTTGAGGCACAATTTGAGTATATAATATTCTATCCTTTTCCATACATATAGAAAAGATGAGTATCACCTCAGAAATCATGAGGAATGTAAGAAACTGAAGGAATGCAGAATGATGCATAATGCAAATTGAGCTCCTAGTTATCTAATTGAAAATCCTGGTTGGGAGACATAATTTGGAGATAATGCAGGTGGATGTAAATGGCATATACCACTTATAAGAATGGATACAGTGCAGGTGCAAAGACTGCATTGCATGTAGACAGGTCGTTATCTGTGAGTTCAATGGCCAAACCGATGGTTCCATTGCCTTCTCCATCTGGAACCCCAAATACTAGACCTAAGACTGCATCTGCATCTGCATCACCGTATCCAAGGCATGCTGGGAGGAATGGGAAGGATGATTCTGAAAGTAAGTATACATACTTTGTTGTATGTAACATGGTGACACTATTATTTAAGCAAAGACATGTTTGAATAATGGCAGTAGTTGAGGATGCTAAATTATCTCTTCTCTTCTAGCCTTAGACATGGTAAGGGTCGCTGTAAGGTTCCAGCCACGGAGTGAGGATGAACTAGTAAGAGATGCTGATTTTGGAGTTGTGTAGAACTTCAACCTGAGGTAGAATTTTAATCTCAGACTTTAGGTGTCACACAAGTGCTCTACGATCTAAGGTTGAAGCTATAGAAACTCCATGGCTCTATATAATAATTGTTTCATGTTTGCTAGGTGTCAATTATGGAATACGACATGATGCAATGGTTTGATTTACAGTTAAAGATGTTGAACTTACGTCAGAATAACTGGGATATTGGAACTTATCAGTTCGATGAAATCCTAACAGAAACATCTTCGCAGAAACGGGTTTATGAAGTCGTAGCAAAACCGGTAGTTGAGGTACTACCTAGATTGAATAAATTAATAAAAGCAATTTACTTTTAGAATGACATACCTCTCCTTTGTGGCAGAGTGTCTTAGAAGGGTACAATGGTACTGTAATGGCCAACAGGGATCTTCACGCTATGCTTGGAGAGGAAGATAGTGCAAATAGTGGTATCATGGTTCATGCAGTGGAAGACATTTTGCTGGATGTGTTCCCAGAGTATGATTTTGTGATAGTTTCATACTTGCATGTAAGCATGATTGTTGTTCCAAATAGCTATAAAATCATATTTCTTTATGACTGTTTCTTACTTACAGAAGCTTGGAATTCTTTGTTTGTATTGTCATTTTTCTAGGAAATTGTATAGAGTGCAATATATAATCTTATTTTTGCAGCTGTAAATGGAGTCAATGAAAGATTTCTTGCCTGCTTCCTGAAAAGGATAATCTTCCTATTATTGGACCCCAAAACTGGGGATGTGTCATTGCCCGGAGCTACAGTTGTATCAATAACAGACCACTACTTCATTTACTATTGTCGGCAGGAGAAGCCAATCGTTTTGCAGCTAATACTAGGCTCAACGCAGAATCATCACGTAGTCATTTGGAACTTGTTGCTTAGTTATCCTGTTAGGTAGGTTGTTTAGTATGAATGTTGTTCTTTCTCATTTTTTTCTGTTTGTATTTAGTTGTTGTCGGCTGAGAGAACAAGACATCAAGCTGAATACATGGAGGCTATACAAGTAGTAGCAATTGAGTGTGCTCGTCGAGAGCAGAGAAGGAAGTAAAGGAAGGAGGTCAAGATGGATATAATAATAAAGAATTAAGGTTTGAGCTTAAATTTTTCATTTTCTCAAAACGTCTTTAGAATCTTTTAATTGTAATATTATCTAATACTCAAAGAAAACTCAATGGTCAAGTTCGTGATAGGCAATCTTTCATCCCTGGATTCAACTTATCTAAATTTTTGTGATTCAAGCTTTATTGACACATTTAGGCGCAAGCATATATAGTTGCTTGCGGCAAATATCCATCGCCAGATACACGTCATAGCTACTACCCTGTTTTATTATGAAGGCTATTGTACTCTATATATGTGAGTATAAGCAGATAGTTTGTAGTTACTTTACAGTTTCAGAGATGGCATTTCAAATGACGCAAAACCTGCAAAGCACGCTCCTCAAAATCAAACTTGTTTGAAGCAGTCTGCCTTTCTATGGAAAAATCCAAACAAAGGTTTTTGAAGTAATTCTAGTTTCACCATAGAAGGGCAGAGCAAAAGGGCTGTTTTCTTCTGTTTCTACTGAGATGGACTACATAATTTTAGATGTAATTACCATAATTATGATCATTAGTTAGCAGCGTTCTTTTTAGATTCTTCATGCTCGTTTATCCATTTGTTATTCTTGCCTTAGCTTGGTTTTCGACTTGCATCATCTGTAATAAACTCTTCATATTTCGACAAATATAGAATGGCATTACTTTCAATTTCTTTACTGGCACACACTTGAATTATCTCATTGAAACCACTAGTGTAGGTCCATATGTTACATTTAATTTTTGAAGCGTCAAAAAACCGTGGAACCACGTACGTTGGTCAATTTCTAGTTCATTATTTGAATCTTCATATTTTTAGTTCATTATTTGGACCTTTATCTATTAAGGATTGAGCTATGCAGATATGCTTTGATTGCATTGAACGGACTTGGTTGTACATATGAGGAGCACCCCTGATTTCTATAAGTAAAGTTTCTTTCTTATTTAGTATCTTCCACCACCATTTAGCCACTGAAGTTAAGTATAAAATGCATAACTTTTGAGCTTACCGTAACCATTTCCAAGAGTATCACACTAGCAAAGCATGTTAGATCGAGAGCATCGAGAGCTGTCGGATGGGCATATTTACGCAATATTCCTTGATCTAGACCGTAGATAGCGATCCTCGTTTGTGGCATATTCTTGTACAAATTTTGATATACTTTATAATGAGGTTTGCGAAATACTATAAGGTTTGAGGCAATATACTAAATGGTGTTGATTTTATACGTATTATATGATTTTAAGGGCTCTCGCTGCCCTATGTCACCCCCGTGTGAACATGCACCCAAACGAAAGGGGGTTTCAGAGGGAATTTAATTTTAAAATGTTGGATGTAATGGTTTATATTAATTCAAAAAGAAATTTGGCCCCTTCGGGGCCTAGGAAAAGGTGGTGTACAAATGAGAGAAAAGGGTATATATGGATATACAAAAATAGCCATGAAAATACTAGAATAAAAAGAAACAATATAACTTATAAAAAAAACAATGAAGTACAGGAAAGAAACAATAAGAAAAATATCCCGAGCAATGCAATTTTGACATTGAAATTTTACATGGCCCGTATTTAAGGGTTAAATCATAATAGGTCCACACGTGGTTTCCAAATTCAGAAATATGACATTTGAATATCAATGTCAAAATATAACATTTAAGAGAACTATTGGCATTAAAAACCACCATAGTTTACAAGCTTGATACAAGAGACATCATTGACCAATTAAGCTTCCCATTGCAAAATCTCCTTCGTATACCAAGCCCTTGCAAACTGCAAGGATGGGAAAGAGTACCATGTGTCATGCAGAAGCCAGCCATTGATTTCCATCAAATAAATTTTAAAATTTTAACAAAGCAAACAAACAGTTTTAAACCAACAAGCTTTATTCAGCACTGCACATGCCAAACCTGATCACTCTGAGATATTTGAATGCGACAAGCATCTTAGATGGACTTATAGAATTTGTAGAGATTATAATAAAGGGGAGAGAATTGAAGGATGCTTCAGATATCATGCCGTGGACTTGCATATATTTTATAATCCTTCATTCTTGGTTAGAAACTACAAAGCACTGAGATGTACACGAAGCATTAATAAAATAAATATTGTAATAATACAGTTCGCTACAAACCCATGGAAGCAGGGGCATGAGCAAGAAAATTGAGATGACAATTAGGAGGCTGTGCTGAAGAGGCCATAGAAGCAGGAAACCGAGAGCAAGATTGCATGTCGGCGGTGGTAACCATGGAGGCCGAAATGCATGCTCCTAATTACGAGATTGAATTACAAAGAAAACCACCTAATGCCATACATTTGGAAAGCTTATTGCAAGGGCTTTCTAAAAGCACTAAAAATCGCTCAAAACGAACACCCGAGGTGGGAGATATCTGAGATTGAAGCAACGCCAAAACTGACGGTAACCATGGAGGCCGAGATAGATGATCCCAATTCCGAGACTGAAGAGAGATAAAACTACCTGATCCATACACTCTTGAAAAGTTTACTGTAAGGGCTCTCCAAAGCACCAAAAATCACTCAAAAAGGATACCCGAGGAGGGAGATATCTGAGATTGAAGCAGCACCAAAACCCTAGCCCCAGAGAGCTGTGCCATTACCAAATCAACCAAGCCTTTATCTAATATTCACATACAACTACGCAATCTCTCCTTTTTTAGCCTTTATCTAATATTCACACAATCTCTCTTTTTTTTTGGAAAACCACGGCCAAGAGAAGGTGCACTCTAGAAATACTATTTAGTATAGTCAAACGAATACATCAACCAAATCATAGCAAAACCATATTGAAAAGCGTACAAAAAACACAAAGGAAACCCCCTGTTATTGTGCTATATATTTTGATACTATTTGCCATTCTTTGAGTCTTAGATGACATTTCTTCCACTGGGGTTGACATTTCACAAAAGCGCTACATAATATAATGATCATTCTACATTCATGTGCCATAGTATATATCAGACTAGCAAAACCTATTTTTCCAAAATCATTATGCTCATAAGTTCTCCACAATTTGTTTAAGTTTCGAATATGTGTAGCTTTATCATGCCAGAAATGACCTTTCAAATAGGAAATAAGCAAATCTGAAATGCCGCGATAAAGTTTCCAATTCATGTCTTTTAAATAAACAAGCGAGTGGTTTTCTTACAAAAATGTCATCTTGCAGCTGGAATGGAAATGCTAAATATACGGTAGTGGGCACTGTAAAACATAAAAACCATTACAAAACTCATGCAACATTTATAGGCATTTGACAAAATAGTTATAAAATAGGTAGCCCTAGTGAACCCATTGTTTCCACTCATTATTAACCCGTCGTGTAGTTGTGCAGATATAATTTCAACAATGCAAGCACATGATACGTTGGCATTCAATAATTTGTCTTGTTTGCATCAATGCTCTCATGAAAATGGTTATAGATGCAACCCATTTCAAATTTCTTGGTCATTTCTCCCTCCACTTATCACAATTTGCAATGCAAGTAGTCTAAACGGGCTTCAAATGTCATCTAGCACAAGTTTAGAAAATGCTCCTCATAGGGGGAGCAAGAACTTGTCACAAATTGACGAAACAAAAGTGTGAATGGTGTATTTTTGCATGCTATGTATTGAAGAATAATAACGTGCCGTTCTCTTTCCATCTAGCAACGTCATTTTCTTAACATCCTTTCAATCGCCATCGAAAAAAAATCCAACGAACATTAAATTTTTTATCTTATCTAAAAAATACCATCTATCTATCTTATATGGATGCTAATGGCATGGTACTATATACCGTTAGCACTTTGTCCATCTAGTCTCTACAATTTGGGATGAGACAAACACATAATACGAAAAATCATACTCGCGTTAAAAAGAATTTAGCTTTCCACACTTGTTCTATTTAATCTACTTTAATTATTGTTTTTTTTTCCTTTTCCTCGTTTATCTTTCCCTTTCCACCTCTACCCCAAGCCTGTGCGACTGCTGGTTTTTTTCAGTTTGGCCCAATGAATTTTGCATCACTTAGGATTTAGGAGACCATAACTTAAGATTTTGGACTCAAATTCAGATGATTTTATCTTTGATGGAAATATATCATCCTTATCTATAATTATATCCGAATGACACATTCCCACTTGGATCACAAAAGAAAGTTATAACCATTTGCATAAACCCTAAACCCCCAAACATTATCACCCTAAACCCTAAACCCACAAACATGCACATTTTCACAATTTTGTAAATATATGGGGTAGCCTATACTTTTACAAATTTTCCATATTGATTTCCTTTGGGAAAAAAGAACCCCCCCGTGGCTGATAACGGGATACGTTATCGGCGAATAAAAGAGGTCGCCGTGAAGGGACGCGAAGATTAGGCTTATCAAAAACCTTCCTGTTGCTGCTCTTCATCACCAAACAACGGATGGATACGGTAACCACGCCCAGATCACTTAGGCCTTTGGAAACCGTTAAAAGCTCTGATTGCCTTGAAGCTTTGGCCTCGCCAAGCAAATTACTGCAAACAACACCCAAGAGCCAATATGAGCCCAATCCTGTTGTTGTAGATGCCTGGGATTGTCTACGAAAATCGCTGGTGCATTTCAGGGGCAAACCTGTCGGAACAATTGCAGCTTTGGACCCAAACGAAGAGGCTCTCAATTATAATCAGGTACTCAAATCTTCATTTTTTCGGCATATCTTCCAGGAAAAAAAAAAAGGGACCTGTCTTGGATTTTGCCCTGCATGTCTATTCTTGAACTTTACTCTGTAATTCTGCCCTTTGTGAACTTCTTGGAATATTTACCTTTTGTAGGTGTTTGTTCGGGATTTTGTGCCCAGTGCCTTGGCATTTCTCATGAATGGAGAACCTGAAGTGGTGAAAAACTTTTTGCTCAAAGCACTCAGGCTTCAATCTTGGGAGAAGAAAATAGATTGTTTTACCCTTGGTAAAGGAGTAATGCCTGCCAGTTTTAAGGTTATGCAAGATCCCACCCGCAATAGCGAGACTATGGTCGCAGATTTTGGGGAAAGTGCAATAGGAAGGGTTGCTCCAGTAGATTCTGGTTTTTGGTGGATCATTCTTTTGAGAGCCTATACAAAAGCTACAGGAGACCTAACCCTAGCAGATATGCCAGACTGTCAAAGAGGAATAATGCTCATCCTAAGCATGGGTCTAGCGGAAGGATTTGATACATTTCCAACATTGCTTTGTGCCGATGGCTGCTCGATGATAGATCGAAGAATGGTTTGTTGCTCACTTTCATATCCTTCCCAAGCATCTAAGAACCCTAATTTGGATAGGCAAGTCATCAGTGTAGTTCCCTAATTTGGATCGAGCAATCCAGGAACCCTAATCTGAACTATACAAGTAACCATGTGGTTGTGGCAGGGTATTTATGGTTACCCTATAGAGATCCAGGCATTATTCTTCATGGCACTCAGATGTGGGAAGGCCATGCTGAAAGCTGAGGGTGAAGGTAAAGAATTCGTGGATCGGATTGAAAGAAGGCTTCACGCCCTAAGCTACCATATGAGAACCTACTTCTGGCTTGATTTTGAACAGCTTAATCTCATCTACAGATACAAGACTGAAGAATACTCCAATACCGCAGTGAATAAATTCAATGTTATTCCAGATTCGATCCCAGATTGGGTATTTGACTTCATGCCCATGAAAGGAGGTTATTTCATTGGCAATGTTAGCCCTGCACGGATGGACTTTAGGTGGTTTTGCCTTGGAAATTGTGTGGCAATCTTGTCCTCACTTGCAAGCCCCGAGCAGGGAACAGCTATTATGGATTTGATCGAGAGAAGATGGACTGATCTTGTGGGTGAAACACCGCTAAAGATTAGCTATCCTGCCATTGATGGGCGAGAGTGGCAGATTGTTACAGGGTGTGATCCCAAGAACACAAGATGGAGTTATCACAATGGTGGTACATGGCCAGGTACTCTTAAGGCCAATCAAGTAGATTCAAAAACAAACTCGGTTCAATCTGCATAGCTGATGTTTTATTTTTTTGTGCAGTTCTTCTGTGGCTCGTAACTGCTGCTAGCATTAAAACCGGGCGCCCTCAGATTGCGAGAAAGTGCATTGAGCTTATTGAAAGCAGGATTTCAAAGGACGGGTGGCCCGAATACTATGATGGTAAGCTCGGACGGTATGTTGGAAAACAGGCTAGAAAGTATCAGACTTGGTCAATTGCTGGGTACCTAGTTGCAAAGATGTTGCTCGAGGACCCGTCCCACATTGGCATGATTTCACAGGAAGAGGATAAGAAGTTGAAACCAACCCTCACAAGGTCTAATTCTTGGTGTGGTTGAGGATACATGAGATGAACAATTTCAAGGCTTAAAAAAAAAAATCAAATAGTTCCCAACCATTTTCTTTCACCCTCCCCTCATAGGAACCAAAAAGAGGTGTAAAGTTCATGAATGTTAAAAAAAAGTGTGTAAAAACTGGCATCATACACAAACTACTGTTTACGTAATCATGGATGCATTAAGCCTATAAAAGATCCCTTTGCAATTTGCATTTTTGCAAAAGCAATTCGCTTTCAATCCAAAGGCCATGGTCTTATATTTGAAATACCGCTACATCAGCAAGTCTTTGAAAGATCAATATTTAAGAGTGACCAATCCAATGTTAAGCTGTATTATGGTTTGCAAATGGCAAACATGCTAAAATGGATCCATTTGACATTTAAGATTGATTAATCCTGTGTTATGGTTTGGAAAAGGCAAACACTAAAATGGATCCATTTGACATGACTCTGATACATTAACGTTGTTATAATCCTCAAATGGATAATCCATGATAATAGAGCTGTTGAAAATGTAAGAGTGGAAAACGGTTCTTCAATTCCTCAAGAGGGTCATTCATTGAGTGTCATGGAGTACATTGCTAATCCTGTCATATACACAAGATTTTTTTTTTTTGTACCAGTTTTTTTTGTATCTGTTGATTTGTAAGTAGCTCATGCTTTGCTAATTGATGTGTATATTGGCATGGAAATGCCGTATCTTTTTTATACATGGTGATTGTCGCCATTATCCACAGATCCATAACCCCAAGGATTTTTGCGAGCCCAATTCCATTGGTCACGAGCCATCTCCTCAATACCATACTTGGCTCTGCAGAAAAATGGTACCATTACAATTGGAAGAAAGAAACAAGTGCAAGCACATGAACAAAGAAACCCACTTCCAACCAAGCTCTTCTTCGGCTTTTGTAGTACATGCATAAACTTCAGCAGAGTCACCTGGTCGACGACCTGCAATTTTTAGAGGTATTTTCTGCACCACGTACATTAATCAATTGTTCTCTTGTGTTTCATTCAAAAGAATCAAGTTACCTTTCCAGATGCCTTCTGGAAGGCTGCTACCATTTCCAGAACTGATGTACCCTTCCCTGTGCCTAAATTATACACTGCACAACCTGTTACACTTCAAACAAGAGTAAGCAAACCCGTTTATGTAATTTGGAGCAACTATAGCTAATAAATGTACCAATATTCTCACTGCTAAACAGCTTTTTTAAAGCTGAGACATGGCCATCAGCAAGGTCCATCACGTGAATATAGTCCCGAACCTGAGAAAACACTGAATAACATGTGACTCTGCTAAGAAGTGAACAAGATAGACCTTGTAACAAATCAGAATTTACCCCAGTGCCATCTTTAGTTGGATAATCATTTCCATATACTGCAAGCTCTTTTCTTCTTCCTACAGCTACTTGTTGGACAAATGGCATCAAATTATTTGGGATGCCTCTAGGGTCCTCACCTATCGCACCACTAGGATGGGCTGCAACAGGATTGAAATAACGCAGCAACATTATTTTCCACTCTCTATCTGCTACTTGGACATCCCTACAGATCTGTTCAATAAAAAGCTGCATGCACAATTTTCCACATAAGCCAAACTAATAATAGATGCATAATTTGTCAAAAGTATATAGATAGTTACTTTGGTTCGACCATAAGGGTTTAATGCCTCCAAAGGAAACTCTTCCGTACAAGGAACTGATTTTGGTTGTCCATAAACTGTTGCTGATGATGAGAAGACAAGCTACAAAAAGAAAATAAAATTCATGACACCAAATATTGGTTTGTGTACAATAACAAAATCTCAACTACCTTTTTGCAACCGTAAGTTTCCATCATTCGTAACAAATTTAAAGTCCCAATTACGTTATTGCAGTAGTATCTTAAAGGCTCCTCAACACTTTCGCCCACAGCTTTCAGTCCAGCAAAGTGTATGACAGCATCAAAACTAGTATTATGATTCACTTGTTAGCCTAAAAAGTTATGAACAGTAAATGTCACTCCCAACTTTTATTATTATTACCGTTCATTTGAAAATACCAATTCTAACTGTTCTTTGAAGCAGAGGTCAACCTGCATAAGTGAAACAGATTAAAAAATACTGTAGACAATCTGATAAGATGCCATGCAAAAGCACACAAACTTGACAATTTACTTTGAAGAAATGCAAGTTGTCGCAATATTCCCCTGCTAGATCAGCTACCCTCCTTATTGCTTCCTCAGAAGAGTTTGACAAATTATCCACAATGACTACTTTGTAACCAGCCAACAAGAGTTGCAAGGTGCAATGGCTACCAATATAGCCTGCGCCCCCAGTTACAAGAATCGACTGTTGCACGTGAGATCCGTTTGCAGAAACCATCTCGTTATTAACCTGATAAAACACATACTTACCATTAGTTGTACCATCGTCAAGCTCGACTATAAAACATCCTGTACTTCGTGAGGCTACTTCAATAATTACATGGATCAAACATCAATACCTCAGGATACAAAGCAACTTACAATCCCACATACAGGTTTGTATTCTATTTCTTGTCCACGTTCAGCGAATTCAATAATTTGCACTAGTATATGCTCTTACTATCCCACGAGCTTGATTACCTCTATTATACGGACATAAATCAGATAAGATGGTTCCCACGAGCTTGATTATCTCTATTACGGACATAAACCAGAGAAGTGGGAGTTTCAACATTTTGTAATACCTAAAAAAATTCGTCTGGATTTAAAAATACACTCTTAAGGAGGCAGGCATGCAAAACTAAGACACCCTGACTGATTATACAGGAAAATTTTGGTCGTTAGTACGAGGAGTGATGGGGAGAGAGTCGGTCGTGAGCTCTCAATCGCAGAAAGCATTACGTTTGACGGATTTGCAATTGCAATACCCTTTTCTCACCCTGATCAAGGATTTCTGGTATCTTATACGAAAAAGAAATTTGAAAACCGAATTGCATATACTAGTAAGTTAAGGGAAAAGCATACTGAGACAAAATCGGAAATTCCACAAAGGCGAAGACTCTGCTTCGAAAATTCAGCTTTAAGGTTTGGATGCCGAATATATTTGCTTCCACGAGCCATGACGGTGATGTGGAATTCCGTAAAGACCTGAGATTAGCAACTTCTTATAATGCTTTGAAGCGCAATTTTGCGTGTCAATCAAGATTGGCCAGTAAAAGATAATATATATCATCCACGTCATTTCCCAACACGTGAAAGACAAATTGAAGCAGAACAATCCAGATGAAATTTTGACGCCTAACAGCCACAGCTTTTTGTCCATACTCACACCTAAAGTTTACACAACAACTTTCTTTTCTTTCGGCCAGTTATGGAAACATAAAGAACGTTTCCATAAAGAAGAGTACAGTGAAAAGAAACTAATAATTTGACATATACATGAAAAAGATTGAAAGGAACACATCGCCGGAGCAAATTGAATGAAAAAGCTTTGTAAACCTACCTCTGTCACAAAGAACGTAATCTTCTTTTCCCTGGAACACAAATTTGAGCCCTGCCACCGGAATTGCGCTCCGACGGCGTATTATTCATCAAGAAATGAAATTTGCAGCTCTATTTTTGCAAGCCAGTGCAAAATTTAGAACGAATGAGCCAGAAATGCTATAAAATTGGCGGTTCAAGCAATTGCAACCTAAAGAAAGGCAAGAAACGTGCCTTTAGGTTCATCATTTTCTTGACTGAAGAAGAAAAAGATGCAGAAGCGGAAAAAAAAGGGTAGATGGAAAGAGTCGGTGGTTCACCTGATACCTGGAGCTCATCATTCACAGCCAAATTGTACCTGTTGAATTTGAAGCAACCCTTCCGCTACTGTTACATTACAAAGCAAACAAAATACTCTTCCTTACGCGTTTAAATAAATTCAGCTAAGTGTGTGCAATGGTTGTATGTTGAAGGTCCCCCATTCAAAATGCTGTTTAGTTTAGGTATTCTAAGGTGGACGGCTCCACGTAGGGACATGCTAAACAATTTGTTGCATGTGTAGGTTAGGTGTAGAATTGAATTGAATCTGTTTTTTTATGGTCCATGGAGACAAAAAAGAAACAAGCCTTTGATATGACATCCAAATGAATTGGAGGACCTCCACATCCTCCATACCATTCGCCTATGCATTCACTTGTCACGAGATGAAGGAAACAAGGCCAAACACGAAGGTGAGGACAAAAATGGGAATTGTCAAAACTCTAGACGCATCACGCTTCTTCAATGAGATGCAATATTGTTAATGTTATGAACATGAAAAAGATGAGATCTAAGTGCAAAACACTATCAAATGCAAGATGCTTCAACAAAAATTAAGCATACCTTCAAGAACATTAAGTATGCCCTGCTCCAAACCATGGTTCAAAATTATAAGGTTATGCTTGACCACGTGTTGGTTATCAGAAGCTTGACCAACTGGTTACTAAGACATGTTTTATTTTTATAGAAGGTTCTGTCTGACCAGGTACTAGCGGACTTGTCCAACATGGCAACCAAACATATATACGTCTTGTCCAACATGGAAATCAAACAGATTTACGTAAGGCCAGTTGACTTGTGAAACAAGGCACCAAACACATTCTATATTCTTAGCACCAAACTTAGATGGCACTAAACATAAATATAACATATTAGATCATTTTTTTGTTAGATTAGGTATCGTAGCATTTTTTTTGTCCACAATTGTCAAATGATATTATACTTTGATACATATACAACAGTTGACAAACATGTTTCGTGCCTCAATCAAACAAACTCGTTAAACAAACATATTTCCTATATACCAAATCATCATAATGCTCTGTCTACTAGGCACAAGGGGAGGGGACAAGGTGGGTTTAGGCACAATCATTCTTATGGATGCATATGAGATACACAAGGGAAGTTTATATAATACTTAAAGACTTATAATGATTGTTCATGATTCCATACAAGAAATTTATCGCGGCGGCCAAACATTTCTCTTTCCCAGCTACCTTGCATTTGGGGACGGGAGTTGGTATTAATATAATGACAAAGCAAACATATCCCTATAGTGACTCGCTTAAAGAATATGCTTTTGCCTTGTGTTTTGATGCTTATTAAATAGAGGGTCTTGGTTCATAATGATAGTCATATTCCCACTATCCCGCTATCGGGTGTCCTCTAATAATGTAGAACAAACAACGAGAAATGTAACATCCAATGTCCTGTATATTGCTGGTGAAAAGAAGAGCAGTAATATTTAAACTAACAAAAAATTTATCGCAGCGGCCAAGGTTGTCGCGAACATTTCTCGTTCCCTAATCCTTTACTGAAAAGGATGTTTGTATTAAGTCAAAATCGTGATTTTAGACTGGCACGATAAATATCTCTTTCCCTAATCCTTATTAAAAGGGATTTTTGTGTTAGGTCGAAATCGTGATTTTAGTTCTAGAACGCAAGCAAACAACGTATATATATGTCCATCAAAGTAAAAGAATTATGTTATTTCATTCATGAATACACATCCTCCACCACTCTCATTAAACAACATTCATGTAGAAGAAGAAATTAAGTAGATTGCATTTGTACTCTTTATTGTTTTTTCAAAGACTATGGTTGAAAGGAGTCTAAACAGTTTGACTATTTTGCTTCTCCTCCATTTCATATAGAAGATATGAACACGCCATCAATGGCCAAAATGCATTAGGAAAATGCATTTCAAAAATGTTATCTACAAAGTCATGAAGACTTATAAAGACTGTATAGCAGTTAACACTTGGGCCTGCAGATTGTATTCCTATCCAAGTTTCGACACAAGGATCCCCATCAACCACATTTCAGCCAGTAAGTACCTGCAGAGAAATTTAAACAAATAAATGCACAACCCCATAATCATCTAGAATCATATTGCGCATGAAGATCCAATGTATATTTATATGCTTTGCAGCAAAAACTTCCAAGTCAATTTAGGTCTATTGTTTAGCCTGGAACTCAATGAATTCAAGCATAGTAGAAAAATTGACAAATTTCTATGGGATAATGGTCTGCAACTTTCAACTGCAATTTTCACTGTTTACCTTAGTATTTCGCAATTTGGAAATTCATCAATGTCCTTGCCAAGGCCGCCACTGCGGGCATTTCCTTTTCAACTTCCTATGTGTGAAGAAGTGAATCCACACACACAAAATGTTCGCGATATCAATGACAATACCAATTATAAAATGAATGGAGCTGTAGAGCGTAGAGCGATGCTGGTGTTGTATGTATTTCATAGATCAATTAGTCCAGACTTTGCATCCAATCTATGAAAACTATGATGTTAACTATGTTTGTCACATAACTAAGGCATTATGCATCTGAAATTGTGCTACACCTTGAATGAGAACTAAACAAAACCATGCCCCCTTCATTTTGTGAGAAGATTTGGACTCTGCAAAAGATAATGGAGTGTATTTCTCTATCTTGGGTGAGCTTAGTACAACAAAAATTTTAAAGATTTTCCTTGCCACCAGCAGCTCTAAGAGAGCCAAGCTGAATAGGAGCTCGTATTCCAACCTTTGAAGAAGCATAAGCATCAATCTTCACTCCCGTTGCTTTCTCTTATTCGATTTGTTCCTTGTTGTATTCACTTGGAGAACCCTATGCACCACCTGCCAAAAAAGCGAGCAATGATCCACCTTCTTACTACCTGGGCATCTGCTGGTAATGCAAGGGATTCATTCTTAAAATGGAAATTGATTGGAATCCACCATGGTGGGGTGGTAACAACGTCCAAATCATTGATATTTAATGTACATTTTTCACTCTTCTCCATGCAACAAGTAATCCTTTAAGGAAAGGGGAAGCATCACAACATGGTCTTAAGCCTTGAAAAATCACCATGGAAGGAAAACCTATACATCTAAGGGCCATTAATGCCTGAGGGCAGGGCATTTATCTACATCCCTCCCAAAAATGGGACTTTGAATAGTTGGTTAGATTCCCTTCCCCTCCAATGGAAGTTGTCAGCTACACACACACGACCATGTCTTATACGACACTTGTGTTACCCACCCTTCCATGACAACACTACTGATATGGCACTTGTATGTCTTAACAAGCAAATCCTTAGACACCATTAATAATTGGATACACAATCTTAGACTTTCATTTCAGCCAGGTGCTTTACCACTATGGATCCAACTAAACTATCAATTGAATAGTTTTCACGAATCTAGAATGTTTTGTATTACGAAAGCTTCTTGGAAGAAGGGTGGCACATCATAGGGTCAATCCCTCCAAACTGCCCATCTCGATAGATTTGGCGGCTGGCCATAAAAAACACCAATATTCTAGGAACAACGACCTAAACAACATTTTGTGCCTATCCTTGTTTCTATTTTCAATTTTGCAATTTGGACATGAAGCATTGGCGTTTTACCAGCATCTTGATTTCTGCTATTACCATCCCTTTTACATAAAAGAGTAACTTGCATTTTATTACACGCTCCCATTGCACGTCACTAATAGCTGATGACATTAGATATAATAAAAGGTGCATTTCTTGCACAAGCCACAAAATTTGTTCAGCTTGTTCTCCTCCTGACATGCTCTAAAGCAATAGTTTATCATTGTATTGAGATTGCCTTGTCAATGCTCTTTACCTATAACTTTGAGCTTCTTTGTAATGTTGAAATTGTGCTTAGCAGCATGCTGCTTCAATGAAATTTTAATCACCACATCATCTTGGCCTTGAGCATTTTGAATGGCATGCAGCTGCTTCTAGCCAAGTTTGGCAAATCCTAAGAAACCCATTAATTTAACTTGTAAACAATAAGGTATAGATTTAAGCCATTGATAGAATAGAATAGAATAGAATAGATTTTTTAGCGTCCACGGAGAAAATACCATATTCTGAAACAACTGGGTAGTTTCAGCTGGACATCTTCCCGAGGACACTTCAAACAAAATGCCTCAAACAAATTCGGTGCAAACAGAATTGAAATTGTATTATATATGAGTGATAATTTAATTCTTAAAGTTCAAATGTCCAAAGGATAACTATAACATAATCTTTTCTTTCTTTTTTTTTTTTTTTTTTTTTTTTTTTTTGAAGGCAAGAATCTGTATTTATTCGAATGATAAAACATTTATGTACATACAGTTGAGTATGGAACTGCTACCACTTCTCTAATCCATGAATAGCAGTCCACACTCAGAGCCTAGTACTCCTAGCACCCCTCTCAACTTCTTCTCCATAGGATACTACAGGAGAAGAGGACTAAGTTCCTAGACCCTAGTGATGCAACAAGGGCCAACTACTGGACAAGAGCTACCCGGCCTCTTCTCCAGACAGATACTATGGGACCACAGCTCTTGTCTTTCCCTGTGCCCCAGTTGCATCACAGCTTCAAAAAGGTTGGCCCTAAGATAAACAGAAGAAACCAGACTTGAGTTAGAGAGCCATAAAATAACGGGACAGCCAAGTGCACTGATCTGCCACCAAGCAAGAGTTAAGGATCCTCTGTACGCTCCTCCCGAATGTAGTGATGGCCAAGCCAGCTGCTGTAGCAGTACTATAGGGAGTGCCCCGGTGTGCGCAGCACTCAACCTTCTTCTCACCAAGCAGACCAGCAGGGGCACCACCGCTAGAATCCTGAATCATGCTAAGCCCATCTGCATCTAGCTATGCAGGCCTTGTCTTCCTGCAAAACCAAGAGTGAAACATTTCTAGGGTCTCCCGCCCACTAGAAGCCCATGGCTCTCAATCTGCCCCGTACGTCATGACTACCAGTACACAAGCCACCCCTTGCTGGGAAAGGGGAGCGCAGGCCCTGCTACATGTTAAACAAACTACCACAAAATCTTTTAAATAATTGCAGACGGGTTATGAGGAGTTGCTCCACTCAATGGCTCTTGTTCTTGCCAACTCCTGGCATCTGCTCAAAGAAAATCTACAGTCTAGTACTAGTAATGAAGCAGCGTCCTCTTCTTCCTTACCATAGTACTATAGAAGAGCTCTTCTATAGTACTATGGTAAGGAAGAACATAATCTTTTCATAACAACTGTTAAGGGAAAATCTCATTAATCTTTATTTTCATTATAAACTAAAAACATGTGCCCGGGGATGATGGGCATCAGTCGTGGACATGTGAAATGAGTGGATGTAATAAAATTTGTAATAATCATATATTAATTTAATCGTACTTAAAGAGAAACACACAATAAGCATAATAGCTTAATTTGCATTCAGAAAACACCATGCATGTCAAGTATACCATGCATGTAACTTGTTGGCTAGCAATCAAAGCAATCAAACAGATTGGAGTTAATATACATGTCCTTGTAATACATAGTACCTACAAGCAAACATTGCAAGTTACAAAGAAACAAATGACGCTATATCCAATTAAGTTTAGCTCAAGCAAGCATGACATACCAAAAAAACATTATTATTGCGAAGAACCTTGGTATTATAAGAAAAGGCCAATCATCCTTCTCTGCAGATATATGTGTAGCTTCTTTCAAAGGTTTCAAAGCATTTATTTCATCAAAAAACTAATACCAATATGTAAATTAGCATGCTCAATAGTGAGATTCATTGGATGGTGCTCCTGCAAAGCAGGCGCTTCTGAGTGTGGCAATGAGCGATGAAGTTAGTTAGGTTTTGGCATAACTTTTGCATCTGATCTTCGTTTTTCACATATGGCTCATTAGAAAGCTCGTTGGCACTCTTTCCAATAGTGTAGTTTTTTTTTCTTTTTTTTTTTTTACAGTTTTATTTCAGATAAGGACCGAATTTGGGATGGTCAATTTTCGTCCTCTTTTGTTGACTATGGCGGCGCCAGCAGTGTGACACTCCTCGAATCTATATCTATACGATGCTCCCATCGTATAAATACGGGAAATTCCCCTCCCATGGCAAATCCATCACCACAGAAAGGCCCTCCATCTGACTCGGACCACTTGTGATGGCCAAGTGTCTGGGTGAAGGACATAGAGGTGTCATTCGTCCCACGCCTTCTATGGGAATCCTATATAGCAGAAGCGTACATACATGTTAGAACCTAGCAACAATACTAATAAATAATATACCACCACGAAGGGTGGCCCATAATCATCAACACAACTAACAATAGAATACCAACATAACAGAGGAAATGCACCATAAATAAGGGCTCTACCCCGGGCTCAGACTCCATGGGGTCGACTAATGGCCAGGGCCTCAAGGTAACAGCAGACAGAGGTATAACATGGTGTTGGCTGGCATAGAACAATGGCTAGGGTAGTCCACTCTATCCGCCACTCCTGTGCACACTTTGCAGATAGGCTAAAACATGCTATGGCGTGATTGTAGCCTTCCGGAGACGCAATCTTATGGAATCACCCTATGAGACTACTTCGAGTTACATCTCTCCGGTCCGATGAGGCAGGTCAGGGAAGTGTCCCCTCCTCGAACATAATGGATCCCTGGGTGTGCTAGAGAATGCGCGCCTCCTTAGCAGTACCTGACTTGAACCCCCCAAAATCCATGGACTGCTAGGCGCGCCCATCGAGCCCAGGACGTCCATATAAGCACGCTCCCGCGACCGAGGAGGTGTCAGGCCCATACTCGGCCCCACCGCGAGGACCGACTATAAGCCTAGCACACTGTAGGAGTCTTGTAGCTGCGCTAGGCAAGACCCGGCTCCCGTTTCACCATTGTGCTCGTTGTCTGGTGCTGAATCACGCGATAGCCTCCACAGCCAGGTGGGCTCTTGTGCACAGGCCACATTTACTGGGTTTTAAGGGTTCTACCTAGGAACATCTCTACTTCTAGATGGCCTTTAGGTCTCTACCCCCCTTTTACCCATACAACACGGGAGGAACAGAAAGAGAACTATCATTATACATCCATCCATCCATAGCTTCGAATAGAACATAAAATAGAGATTAACCATACATCTATTTATACAAGAATTAATCCTAGCTATCTTCTGAGCATACAAGGGTTAATCCTTCTGGCACATACCGCTGCTAGTATGCAGCAACATTTATATGCTCTGCACAGTTTTTGTGAGAACACAGGTCTGCGTGTTGATCTCCAAAAGACCAAGCTTTTGGTAGTTCAATCTTCTCGTCACAATGTTCCCCCTATGCACTATGATAGCCGCGAAGTTGAAGTTGTAGATAGCTACAAGTATCTTGGTGTAGAATTCTGTAAGAACACACTTTGGGAACAGTGTATTACCAAGCGGGTGGCTGCTGGATGGAGAGCACTCTATGCAATGCAAAACAATTGTTTTCGCACAGAAATTCATGATTGGCCACGGAAAGCCCACATGTTTCGGGCTTTGGTAGAGCCTGTTTTACTGTATGGTTCTGAAGTGTGGGAGCTTGCCATTAGTGCTAGTGCTTGGGAGAGCTTGGAGCGGGTGCAAAAGTCCTTTCTCACTTACAGCCTCGGAGTTAAAACAACGGTGCTCTATGCTATTCTTTTACAAGAGACAGGTTTTTGGCCTCTTCAACATTCTGCCATGAAGCGTCATCTCCACTCTATCTGCAAGGTGACCACATGGATGATGTTAGGTATCCTGTTCTTGCACTTGCCATGGCTGAATCTCCTCAGCGTTTGAAACGATGTTGGAAAGAGCATTGCACTACATGGTTTGCCCGTTGGGGTACATGCAACGAGCAATCTTTGCGATGCTTGCCGCCTGATCCCGAGCTTTTGCAACAATATCTCAATGGTCGTTTTCTCAAAAGATATGGGACGCAGCTTGATTTGGCCCCAAGTGAAAACTGGTCATTATCATGCACACATAAATCCCACCTTGGCACCGGGCCCCAAGCTTATTTGCTTGCTTCATTGTCCAGAACAAGCTTGTAGCTATTGCATCAATTCGCACGGGTCCCACAGCTACTGAGTGAGACAGGTAGATGGGAGCGGCCGCAATTTCTCGCGAGAAAGCGAGACTATGTGCCCGTTGCCGCCATGAGTTATTGAAGATGAAAGCCATACTCTTCTGGGTTGCCCTGCTTTTGAGATAGTCCGGAATCATTTTTTGACCTTATCATTCCATTCCACGCTTCCACAACTTCTCAGAGCACCATCTGTGCATGACTTGGCATTATACATACTTGAGGTTCTAGATAAACGTCTGCAATTACTGAGCCCTCAGTAGTCATTATCTCCGCTTGTCTAGTATCATCATTACTGCAAAGGTTTTTCCCTTGAAAACCTTTCGAGGCAGGGGTTTTTTAATCCTAGTAGTAATGATACTAGCCCATTGTATGGGTCCCATGACCTATTGGTCTCCGTGGACGTTAAAAAAACTATTCTATTCTATTCCTATGACTATCTAGGAATCCAAGCTATCTATGTACTAACCAGGATCATAGCTAGATTCCCTATCTCTCTCGTTCTCCTTCTTTCTGGCTGGAACAGGGCTGAATAGCAGCTCCTCCTCCAACAATCTCCCCCAATTCGAATTGGGGAAAATGGGGGTGTAAAACCCCAATTTGGGTCCCAAGTTAGCAACTCTCCCTTGCCCAATCGATTTGGGCCAAGTGGCAACTCCAAATTGGTTAATGTTAACTAATTTAATATTTTCACTCCTTCTAATATTAGGTTAAGCCCTAAATTTGAATTAGGGTTTAGGGTTAGGTTTTCACATTAATAATTAATGATTATCATAGCTAACCTTAGCTTATGAATAATTGGTGCCAGGTATTTATACTCAAAAAGGCGTATAAATACATGGGACGTCACATTCTCCCCACCTTAAAAATGATGTTGTCCTCAGCATCAAGACTACTCTTGTTGTGGGGCAATACATGGTACATTGGAAGGAAGTCTCCCCTCCTTAAAGAGATAACGTGAGATTATAGGTCACACAGGCGTTGTCATGTTCAAAGTGATTAAGTTTGAAATGACTTGTAATGTGCAATTTATAACTCTGCAATATAAAAGATAGAGGTATAGATTAGACATGATGATCGTTTCGGATCGTTAAAAGTCAACAGTCAAGGTTTGTGGAAGCCTCACTGTTTCATTGGGGGTGATGAGTTGATAGTATATCTAATTTAGAAATTATTCTTTGTTTACATACGTGTAACTGATTATTTATTATAGATGGGTATAGATATAAACAACTTCTATTTGTTCTTTTAATATAATACAGACTTATTAATCTCGCACTGTTTAGTAGAAACTCATTCTAATCATATTAACTTCTGTGTATATGTCTATTATATTCTCCCTTTACTTCATTTTATTACAGCTAGCCTTAATTTAATTTTGTATTTGAAATTTTGCATAGACCTCTTATAGATTATGACTTTAAGACTAGGTTCGAACATAGGGGTTTTCTATTATGAGATTGAGAGATTTTAATGCCTCCGCCTCATTATGAGGAAGCCAAAGACAAAAACATTTGAATCCAATCAAAGTTTGAAGTTGACATGGTAACTTAAGAAAGTAGGTTAATTGTGACAAAGCATAGTTGATATTGAGGACATAAGGATATTTGGCGTAAGAAACCCTTAGAAAAGCTCTCCATGTGGGGTAGTAGCTTTCGGAATTATGGCATAATCCCGTGGAGGAATCATAGTTTATCTACGAGACTGAAATACTATAAGGCACTAAGGAAATGGTTGATGTACCCGGGAACCCTATCAAAATGTAGGCAGCATACCATTTCAACATAGAGTTGGCTACTGTGCATTTGATAAGTCTGTGGGTCAGCCACATCATAAAGTTATATAGGCAATAGGTTTTGTTTCAAGGAACTACCAAGGTTACACTTTAGCCAAGTTAGAGCAGAGCTCTAGCATTGTGGGATGAAGATATATGTTTATTATGTACATACTATGTACATATACGATAAACATCTTGGAGAGGTAATCTAAGTGGTGCCACGGGAAGACGAGTGTACCCCAAAGTTACCGATGAAAGGTCTAGGGTATGTTTGGAATGTGCAAACAACTGTCAATCTGTTGCATGCTAAGGTATGATGTTATAGTTGGCACTTGAAATAAATGTCAACCACCCATAGAATAAAGCTCAAGATGATGGGGTTGAATAGTACAATAGTACAATTCCAGGATGGGTAGTGAATGGCAGTTACCTGCTAGAATCTTGAATGTGTCTTGCATAGACACCTAAGACTAGATCTTTGATCGATATCCGGGCCAGGCAGAGGTGACTCCATGGGTTAGATGGAAGTGTAAGTTAGAACACATAGGGCTTGAACATCGATACAAGCCCGTGTTATATCAAACATAGGTGATTTAGGAAGGCTCACAAGATGTAAGGCAGGCACCCTGATGACTCCAGGTAACTTACGATTCCTACGAAGGCTCCCTCCCTGACTTAGGCCATGACTATGGCTTAGATGAGGATGCCAAGTCATTGGTAATGCCATAACAACGGCATAATAGAGAAACGTAATAACTAACATTTCTAGGGCGGACGACAAGGTTGAATCCTAACCCCCAAGGATATGTGGGTTAACAACATAGGGGCCATATAATAGCGGCTTAGAAGCCACAAGATGATTAAAGAATACCTAAAGGAGTAAATGAATCGGTGACTCTATGGAGTAAAGGTCACAACCAAAGGGTGAATGGCATACACTGTATCACGGATAAGGGCCGGGGTAATGAAAATCGGCCATGGACGTAGAAAACATATTGAAGAAGAAAAGGAATGAAGGACCCTTACTGATGATATTTAGCGACCTGGATAGGAAGGTTATTACCTAACATGAAGGGTGGTCTTTGCTAACATGCAAAGATGGATTTCCGGCTTGAACGGCAGCAAGAGCTGAAAAGCTCTTTAAAGGTTTGGTGCATGGCTTAGGGAAGAAGACTTCCATTTCCTAGGACAACATGGTGGATTGCATTCACCAAGAACCTTTTTAATAGAAGTGGCCTCTCTTGAGAGGTCTTTGAGTGGTACTATCCTTTGGGATATTCACATAATCCTTCGGAATATGTAAGTTCATTTGTGGAACTTAATGACGTTTAGGCACTAAAGTAATGGTGGGAAACACTTTGCCCCAACCATATCTAGATACCCTAGAAGGAGATGAGTAGTCAACAATAGTTGGATGCCATTGGACCGTTACGGTGGAACAACCCCAAAAGAGGGTAGGCCGCTGTCAATTTGACAGGCGTGTGGCGCAGCAAACTGGTATGCCGCAAGAAAACTGGTATGCCGCTGTGGGGGTTTTTATTTCAGCAAGAAAACTGGTATGCCGAAGTACTTTTCACTAACTAAATATGAGGTGAAAAAAGTTTATAACCTTCCAGTCATAGAGGAGATGATTTACAAGTTGTTGGATTCATTCCAGTCCACAAGGTCTTTAATAGAACCACAGTACACGGCAGATAGTAGTAGATCAGCAAGTCATGGGAGTCATCACGCTATCGGAGTGGGAGAAGCAGGCTCTTCGGGAGAAAGAAGAGCTAGTGGCGACACTTCTTTGAGAAGAACAATGGCAGATAATAACAAGCAGCTTGTTACAATGATGGATCAACATTTTATAAAAGGTTTGGAGATAGAAAGAGAGAAGCTTCAGCTGCAACAAACTCTCGTTAGCTAAATTAGTGTAATGGCAGGGGCGTTTGAGAATATGGCAAATTATTTCGCAAGCAATGCTGCCCCCCAGTTTCCACCACACTCAGGTTTGTATATTCTGAAATTTTTGTAGCCCGTGCATAAAAATATATTGAAGAATTACTAATAGACCATGCTTGTCTGTAAGTGATGATTACGTGGTCATAGTGGTCGCTTGTTGCTAATTTCTAGTGATAGCTGCAGCAATCAACTTTTGATAGCAAATATATATTTTTGTTTGGAGAAAGTTTGACTCATTTGATATTTTCAACTCAAAGTTGATATTTTCAGTTTCCATCCAATTTTGATATGGCATCGTGCGACAATATGATGATAATGGAATTTGCAGCTTTATATTTGTGAAGGTTTATATTTGTGAATGTGTTTATGTTTGTATGAATGTGATGGATGTGCTTAATGTAAAATAAGATTTTTGTGCGGCTTGTTAATGAAGATCAAATGTCAATTGGTAACGATTTAGTACGGCCTATGATGATATTAGTAGCTGGATATCTACAAATTCTCCAGCTTCTACTTCAGTGTTTGCAATTGCTCCCCGGGAGCAGAGTAACTCTTAGGATATATGGACTGTTGGTCTATATAATCTCACCCCTTCTCATCTATACACCTCGTCTTGCTTTTTATCGAGACTTAGGATCGCTACGTATTGGCCTCTTCTCGGTTATTCGTAAAGGTATAATCGCCAAAGTCGAAACCGAATAGATGTTCTCAGCTTCTAACGCTGAAGTAATTTATTGGTATCTAGAACCTTTGAATAGTTAACTTCCCATTATTTGTTATTTCAATTCTATTCCAACCATCCTCGGGATGTTTTTGAATGTAACATCACCGTGTATGCTAGACTTACTCTAGCTATTTCCCCGGATTTAAACTCCTTTCATTTTCCTTAGTACGATGTATCTAAAATAATCAATTCCAACCATTGGCATAATTTGAATGCTCATCTCTGGTAAAGCATACCCAACCCAATATCTTCGTATATAAGCATATCATTATGCTTATTTTTAAACCTTGTTAAGTAATATTTACTCGCCTCGTACGAATATTCTACTATCTTCCAATATCACATATATCTGAATGTCACAATCAACATCCTTGATATCCTCACTAGTGTAGTATGTGATACTACTAAATCCTTCCAACATCCACAATCCCTATCGTGTAATTATGTGATATAGTAATATGTGTGAACCAACCCTAAGTCTAGACTCATATCTAATTCTTTGACATAGCCACCTAGCTATGTTCATGCTTGCCGCAAACTTATTTCCTCAACTAGAACTCTTTTTGCTGCCTGCCAATGACATACACTTGGATTGTTGCAATATCTGCTTAAAATATTCACTGCATATGAGATATCTGGTCTAGTGCAATTTGCTAAATACAGTAGACATCCAACCAACTCTCGATATGGCAAATTTTGTGCTGCAATTTTCTCCTTTTCTGTTTTGGGACATTGATCTCTTGATAATTTATTTCCAGGAACCGTTGGAGTCTTAACTGTTTTACACTCCTCCATGTTGAATCTTTTCAAGACTCCTGCTACATTTTGTCCTTGTGACAGTGTCATAATTTTTCTTTTCCTATCTCTGTGAACCTCAATACCTAAGAATTTTTTTAGTTCCTCCAGATCTATTCTTCAAGATATCTTTGCATTTCTGAAGAATACTCAAGTTGCTACCAATCATGACATTGTCATCTACATATAGGCAATGTAACAAAATTCTTCTTCTTCCTTAAACGGATATATGTTCTCATCATCCTCAAGTTTTGCAAAACCTTGATCTTTCAAATATGAGCCCATACAAAGGTACCATTGTCTTGGGGATTTTTTAAGTCCATAAACTGCTCGTTTTAACTTCCATACCTTTTCTCTCCCTTGCTCAAAACCAGGAGGTTGTCTCATATAGACATCTTCCTCTAGTTTAGCATTAAGAAAGGCAGTGGTCACATCCATGTGATGCACTTCTAGATCTTGTGCATTTGCCATTGATAAAAGCATCCTAATACTGGCCATTTTAACTATGCGAGAAAAGGTATCTTTATAATCAATGCCCTTCTTTTGGGTAAACCCCTGTGCAACAAGCCTTGCCTTGTATTTGACAGATTTCCCATCAGTTCCTTGCTTGATTTTATAAATCCATTTACATCCTATTGCATTCTTATCTTTAGGTAATCTCCTTAACCAATAGTATCTCTGTTTCTCTAGAAAGACTTCTGTCTACCATCACTCTTCCCTACACCAACGCTGCGGTGGCAACAACTCCGCCGGACTTGTGCAACCATGATGACCTAGGAATAGCCTAAGAGTTATTATCATCAATGCGGATTGTTTCCGCAACCATATCGACAAACCTTCATGCTCAGCGATGGAAGGGAATTCCTCGGAGTAAGATAGAAACTTCCAAGTTAGATTCTCATCCACTATTCACCTTGGATATTCTTTAGGCGACGATAATAATGTCTAGTTATCGATGTTTCTAGACCTATAGTTTTAAATATTTTTTTTCCTTTGGTAGATGTCTTGATAAATTTCTTCGGGCCTTGCCATAATTTAATCTATACTACATTCATATGCTTTATATTAGATCTTATTCAACGTATATATTAAGGGTTAACATTTTATAGACATAATTATAATTAATGTTATTTCTATGTAGTGTCTAAGCCTTTACTCGTCTCATTTTCCAGCGAAATGATCTCTTTTGGCCCAACCGACTAGGTACTGCCATGCAGCACCCCTCTAGACCATGGGTTTGGATTTCTTTAATCCTATCACCCTTCAATACTTCTTCTCAATGGTCGTGTTCCTTTTATGGATCACTTCCCCTTGCTTAAATACCCTATTGTGAATCAAGATTGGATGTTTAAGATTAAATTCACTTTTTTCACCCATTGTACTCAATGATTTAGATTGAAACAATAAATTTATGTTGATCCACTAGTGAAAAAGTTTAATCCATCTTTATCATGTTCCAATTGTATATCGTGCTCCACTCTTGGTGATCCTCCCATATATTTTTTTTCCAAATTTTTTGTCTAATATTAGGTTGCCCAAAGGGCAAACCCCTGGGAGGTAGGCTAATGAAATATTATTTTTGTGTCACTAGATATGCTAATTTAACGGACGAGATTAAAAATCTCCTTGGATTTGAACAACTCTGATCGAAATTTTCTTAGTGTTAAGTGTTATGGGAGTGAACAGAGCAGCCTCTTTGTAACGACACATGGATGTGCGTGAAGAGAGCGTTAGGATAGCTTGACCGGAACTCCAATCCAACTCTGGCTACATGTTTTGCTACAAAAGATCTTATACAATGGTCTGGGCACTAAGGCTATGGGGAGTTCCATCTTTAGTTATACTGGTCACTTTTCTTCTTCCATCAATGCATTCTTGAACTCTCTTCTTCCATCAGTGCATTCTTGTGAAACATCTTCGTAGTTTGATTTTGAAAGATTAATGCAAGATTCATCTTCAGACTGGATCCAACATATTATGTTGTTCGAATCAAGGAACCATTTTCTGGAGTTCAATCTTTCCAAGAAGCCCCTACATTTGGGGTCCAATGCTTGCCTAAAAAAAGGTTGGGCATCCAAGTTCCATAAAGAAGAAAAAATAAACACTATCACTGAATAAGAAGGAAGATGAAGAAGCCCCCATCTACAAAACAGTTGCAAAAGCTACCCACACCTTATTTTTTTACAAATTTTGGCCACATTTGTATTCTATATTTCCGGGGAATATTATTAAAGAATACAAACTATATGTTTCCAAAGGACAACCCGCATCTTGGGTTAGAAATATAACTTCCCAAAAAATAGTCTTCTTTGCATCCTAGGAGATAAAATACCTCCAACAAACATGATATACAAGATGTCTTGGCCATCAACCAATATAATATACATGATGTAGCATATTGTACAAATGATACAATAATGTACGCGTTTCACAAGTTATAGGATGATATACAATGTCCAACCATCTTAGCATTTGTCATCCTTATAATACCCTTATAGATGCCCCACAGCTTAGATCCATAGTTCCATACTTGCCATCTTATATCTCCGTGCATACAGATACCACTGCATGCACAAGATCTTAAACCACTCATAATATACAGATACCACTGCTTAGTCGTGCCTGCAAGAACACATTCAATTACCAACTTAAACTCCACCCCGCCAATACCCAGATTTGGCAAGCCCACTATCAGCAAGAAATTTTGTATATGTGGCTTCAAGGTCTGTGTATGACTGGCACATTTCCTCGTACTCCCGTTGCTTCCGCTGCTCTTCTGTCTCCGGTTCTTCAGGTTCCTGCCACAGATGTAGCATGAAGTAATGTTAGGCATGGGATAAGTGTATTGTGTAACAGAGACAGCCCTTACTTACTATCCAGTCCTTTTTTTCACCAGCCGGAAGTAATATTTCAGTTTCTCGATCTTCTTGTAAAATAGTATGCCAACGTTTGACCTTAGGCCGATGATGCACATCAAATACTTCCTTTTCTGCCTGTGCATGCATCAGCTCAGTCTTCAATTTTCCATATAAATTGTCAACCAAGCACCTTAAACAAAAGCCAAGTATCGGGGCCAAAAATAAGACAGGAGCTGCCATTTTAGCCTGCACACAAATCAATTCCCTCAGTATGAAAGGTGAAAAGGATCTAAATCCTGTGCAATTGAACAACTTTAGAACTTACAAAATCAACAAACGTTGACGGAAACTTGACTCCAACGGGTGCTTGTAATTCTGAATGCAAGATATTTTCCGAATTTGGAAGGGAGACTACTGGTGACACACTCCTTTGGACCAAACTTGGGTTCCCAATTTCATCGAATCCCATAACAAGAGCTGTCACCTGCCATGGTTTATGCAAAATACGCATGAACCACTAGTGAACAAGAACCTGCTGACCGTAAAACATCTTTACTCACCTTCTGAAACACTCTTGGATGAACAGGTATAAGAAGGACTTGTCCAGCATAAAGCAAGTCGGGATTCTTGATGTTATTTGCTAATGCTATTGACTGAACTGATGTCTTGTATTGCTTGGCAATAGAAGTCAGAGTATCTCCACTGTAATTTCAACCATTTCTATAAGTAAATCTCCATGCAACTATGAAACACTTGTGCAGGCATCAGCCAAGAAAAATAAGGAATACTGACCCATGCCTTTCTCATGAAAGCATGATTAGCCAATCTATATAAGAACAAACCTTAATGTGTGTCTCGTGTTTGTTATTCCATTACACTGGCAAAGTTTACAATCTTAATCAATTATGGTATTCTTATTTATCATTAAGTGACAACTGCTACATAACCAATGTATAAGGGTCGATCTGCTGTAGGACTGACTTATTACAAGACTACATATTTTTGGTATAGTTCTGATGGTAGGACTTTACCATCCACCATTCCTTTGAAGCACGTAACAACAAAACAAACATGCTTAACAGGGGAATAAAGGAACTGATGCAAAAACTCATGCATCTCTGAAATTTCAACCTAGTTTCGACACTCTTGCAAGCAAACTTTGTGTTGATTACTATTTCTTGTCACATTCTGTTCTGGCCACATTTATATGTGTTAAATACACAAAATAGTTAATCTTCCGCCTGTTCTTTCCATTGGACTAGTTTTAAATCCACGACGATGCCAAAATCCTCCTAGATTCTATAATGCTGAAATGTCCCATGATAATTAAAATTACGATAATGCTACCATCCTCCTACATTCTATGCATATAAATAGTTGGCTTCTCAAAATTTAATTCCAAGATAACTAGAATAAACGAGAAAAACAACATGCAACAACATACTCCTGAATGTTATGGTGGACAGTGAGGGCCACTGGATGATCTTCTGTAGTTGAGTTAATGGCAGCAGCAAGTACATGTCTCTGCAGTCCTATCTGCTAAATATGAAAAAAGAGCGTATTTAGCAACCTACACATCGCTATATCTAGGTCGGAAATATATGCCAGATTCAAGAAGAAAGAAAATCTCAATTTTAAGGTATAAAATACAAGAACCTACCACTCTTGTTCTGCTTGATAGTCTTGAGAAACATGGAGCAACTGGGATAGGCATCAATTGTTCCAGTTAAACACCCAGCCATCAAAAATACCGCATGATATTAAATGAAGAAAACTGTCATACCTTTCAGCCTGTTTGTACAACTTTGATGCGCATGGTTATAAATAAAAAGAAAAGAACGCCCCGGAACTCCCTTGGGCAACAGCCATCCGGGTTGTTTTTGGGTGCTAACTACATAACTCGGCAAGCAGCAGAACTCCATCAAATTAACTCATTGAATGGCAAAAAGGTGCAGTGGAGAGGCAGCTCAATCCCGGACCACTCATCTCCAAAAACCAGAATCAAACCAAGAAACGCATCAAATGTGGTTCTTTTTTCCGAGAGAACGCAAAATTAGCCCTTGAATCTTCGATCTCTGTAGAACACCGCAGCATGAGGGTTCAAAACAAGGAGTAGATGGACGTCTCGGAGGTGCAAACCCTGTGACGAGTTCTCCCTGTTGTTTTGAACACTGGTCGATAACGGGCTACTGCAGCAACGGTGAGGGATCCGTGACGCGCGTGAGAGCGCATCTAGGCCGTTGAGGAGCTCCAGTGTAAAGGGAGGTAAAAGCCAGTTGTCAAAATATACGTGTATTTTTGTACTTGGATTTGGAATGTATGGCCTATTTGTGGACCATACACTTATCCATCGCTTTAAAATATTCCACTTTGAAAATTTCACTGAACATGTGTGTGCTTCTTAATGGAAGGGGTGGGCCATTAGGAGCCATGTAAGTTAAAAGGCCGCCAAGTGCCATTTGCATTTTGCCATTGCCACAACAAAGTTGACATTGAATGAAAGTATCTTACCAAGAGGTCATTAAGCACTTGACCTAACACTTGTGCCTTGGATTCATTAAGATGTGAAATCCCCATCACGAACACCGTTATCATGCGTCTAATTATGCAACTAGCCCATTGCCTTGGCTTCTAAAATCTCACTAGAGGCTAGGTGTGTGCATGGCATAAAGGGTAAGTTTGTAACTTATTCTGTACGTTACGGCCCTAAGATATTTTGTTCGTGTTTTTACACATGTCAAGTTCCTCTTCAAAAGTCACGATTTCAAATAAAATAAAGAAAAAAGAAAAAAAAAGAGCCCAACCTAGTTACTAGGATGTACATCTATTTCGGTCAATTCCTAGGATGCACATCTAACTTCGATCAATCCACCCTATGAGACTACTTCGGGTTACATCTCCCCGGTCCGATGAGGCAGGTTTAGGGAGGTGTCCCCTCCCTGGGCACAATTCCTGGGTGTGCTAGAGGATACGTGCCACCTCGGTGCACATGCATCCGTACCCGACTTAAACCCCCCAAAATCCATGGGCCGCCTTGGTGCACCAATCGAGCCAGGGCCGTCCCTTCGGGACTTGCCCTGCGACCCAGGAGGTGCCAGACCCATATCCGGCCACCCATGATGACTGACTATAAGTCTAGCACACTATAGGATCCCCAGTAGCCGCGCTCAGCAAGGCTCCACCCCTGCTTCACCATGGTACCCATTGTCTGGTGCTTAATCACATCATAGCCTCCACAGCCTGGTGGGCTCTTGTGCACAAGCCGCAATTACTGGGTCTTAAGGGTTCTAGCTAGAAACATATCTACTACTACTGAGCTTTTCAGGTCTCTACCGACCCTTAATCCCAAACACATAGGAGAAACAGAGAGAGAGAACATAATCATAAACAAAATATTCATCATCATCCTAATAGTACATAAAAGAGAATTTAATCATCCACCTAGTCATACAAGGATTAGCTGAAACACAAACTATCTAGAGACTAATCGGTCTCTTGGCTAGAGCCATTATCTGGAAAGGCTTCCATTCTTCAGGTCTGGGTACAGTGATGAGTAGCTCCCCCCTTATCCAACTCCTCCCAAATCGATTTGGGGCAGAATTGGGGGTAGGGACTCAATTTGCACCCTAGTCTTAGTAAGTCTCCCCTGGCCAATCGACTTGGGCCAGGTGGCTCTCCCTAATTAGCGTACATTTACTAATCAATAACATTAATTAGTTTAATTAGGTTAATTAACTTATTAACAATTTAGCATAGCTATCCCTTTTAGGTTAGCCCAAGTTATCCCCTAATGACCCATAAGGGTCTCATTATACTTTGGTGACGTGTCGTAGTATTTATATGTATACTATATAATTACATGGAACGTCACATTCTTCCCCCCTTGGAATATTGTTGTCCTCGGCATTAGGGTTACCTAAGTAACAAGACCAACTTAGTGAAGGTAAAATTACTTCATCAGATAATAAAAAGTTATAGAAAGTGATAACTGATTAAAGTTATGAGGACCATAGTCCATTCACAACAGGTAACAAACAAAATATCACAAATTTATACAGAAGAGCACACATGCAAAGCAACACTAGAAACAACACGAGATGGCCTCAGACAGAGGCCTCCAAGCTTCTGCAGATAACACAGTACGCGCTACTGGCCTGCAGAATTATAGTACATCAGTACTTATAAAACAATTTAAATAGTGTGGTTGACGGGACCACCCCCTGAAAGAAAAAAAAAATAGGAATGAACGAAATCCTATCATGCCTAAGGCTTGCATTTTGTCCTGGAGTAAGGAATGACAATGTTTCCATTATAGCCGTAGATGAACGCGTCCTACTGTGAATGCGTATATGCCCATCTCCTCGTCTAGGATGCATTTAGGCCAACCCCTTACATGATCCCTAATGGATCGAACATACACATGACCCCTGTCGGATCCACAATGCATTGCTTACCATTGGAGTTGGAGTCAATCGCATCATGAATGGTTCAGCCCTGGCATTGGCGCATAAAGTCTGGGAAAGCCTTGTCTAAATCCGCTTTAAGAACCCAGGTTACATCCTTCGTTGATAATGTTTCCACTTAACCAAATACTGCAATATTTGAGTCCTGTGTGTCTGCTTATATGCACGATTAAGGAGAGCCTCAGGAACAATCTCCAACTGATCTTCCGTCATCTCCAATCTATTCCAGATCGGATGTATGCTCCTTAAGAAGGCTCACATGAAAGACTTTATGGACCTTCAAATGTACGGGTAAATTCAACCGACAGGCTTGGGAGCCTATCCTCTCAGTTATCTCAAAGGGTCCTACCCATCTAGGTGCCAGCTTCTTGGAATTGCTAATTTTAGCTTGGCATGCTTAACCTTAATCTTTAGCCATACCGATTTGCCAACTTGAAATTCTCGTGGTGTATGATGCCTATCGGCATGGCTCTTTTGCCGGGTTCTGGCAGCTAACAAATACCCTCGAACTTCTTCGACCAAAGCCTGCATATTTGTGAGTAATTGCTGAGAGACTTCCACCTTGAAAAGCGGATTATGCCACGTGTCTAGAGTAAGGCGTTGATAGCCATAGTTGACCATGAAAGCAGATATCCTTGAGAACCCCTGTTTAGTATTGTTATATGCAAACTCCAGCAAATGGATACAATCTGCCCATTGGGATTGCTTGTTCTAGACATAATTACGTAGCATATCTTCTATTATACGATTGGTACGGTCGGTTTGGCCATCCGTTTGTGGGTGGTAAGCTGTGCTCATGGCAAGCTTAGTTTGAATAGTGCTAAAGAAATCCTTCCAAAATGCACTAACAAGCTTAGGATCTCGGTCCGATATAATGGTGCGCGACATCCCATGAAGGCGGAATATCTCTTTTGTGAACAACAAGGCGGTGTATAATGTGGTGTCTGTGGTTCGACATGGCAAGAAATGTGCCATTGTGGAAAGCTTATCGACCACAACCATTAAAGCATCTAAGCCCCTTAGAGTGTGTGGCAGCCCCACGATGAAATCTATAGTAATAACTTCCCACTTTGCATTAGAAACATCTAAGGGCTACAATTCTCCTGGGATGCGCAGTTGTTCCGCCTTTGTCTATTGACGTATCTGGCATTGCTTAATGTAATTCGCAATGTGCCTCTTCATACCTAGCCAAAAATAGCTGGAGCGGATCTTAAATATGTCTTCATGAATCCCGCATGCCCCGCTATAGGATTGTTATGTGTGTCGTGGAGAATGAGCTTACGAACTCCTGATGTTTCGGGCACACATAACTTATTCTTACAATAAAGAAGGTTCTTATAATGATAAAAAGCTTTCCTCTCCTTATCCGTTCTGGCTTCCTTGGATAGACTAGCTTATTGGTGAGAGTGGAAATTACATTACAATGTGTTCGAGTGACTAGTGGGTGCCTGGAAAGAGCGTCGACAACAACATTATGCTTGTCTGACTTATACACAACTTCGAAGTCATATTCCTCCAGGAATTCCATCCATCGTCGCTGCCCAAGGTTGAGGTGGGATTGCATATATACGCAAAAAAATACGGGGGCGTGATGGTGGATTTTGGAGCTTATTTTTAAATTCTAAAGCTGTATTCTCCTGATCATGCCCCTTTGGCTCTATGACCTATTTGATGACGTTTTGCCACCGCCCACCTATGTCCCTTGGTCAATTGGACTGTCCTCCATCTGAGTTACCTAGAAACATTTATGGCCTCTGAGAACAAGAAACCTCATTCTCCGCAAAACTTAACATAACTTCACTTTAATAACTCACAATTTACTCTCTAACTAGCTTATTTCTCTCTTGACTAGGCCAAAACATGTTAACTATGGAACTGGGGTAATTTATCCTAAATTAAAGTCCCAAACAACTAACCAATCTAACGAGTTAGAATATAGCCAGTGCAATGATCTGGTCAACCAAAATCATCGCTCTGATACCACTGTGATGCTTCCCGAATCCATACGATGCTCCCCATCGTATAAATACGAGAAATTCCCCTCACCATGGCGACTACATCACCATGGCAAGACCCTCCGTTTAACTTGGACCACTTGGGATGGTCAAGTGTTCAGGTGAAGGACACGAAGGTGTCATTCGTCCCACGCCATGGGAAGCCTATACGATGGAAGTGTACATACATGTTAGCACCTAGCAACCATACACAAAATAATATACCACCATGAAGGGTGGTTCATGCATCTTCCATACAAGCATCAATACGATGCAAATATAACATAAGAAATACACTATAAATAAGGGCTCTACCCCGGCTCAGACTCCAGGGGGTGGACTGACGGTCAAGGCCTCTAGATAACAACAGACGGAAGTATAACATGGCGTTGGCTGGCATAGAACAATGGCTAGGGTTGTCCATTCCGTCCGCCCCTCCTGTGCACACTTTATAGATAGGCTGAAACATGCTATGACGTGATTGTAGCCTTTCGGAGACGCAATCTCATGGATTCACCCTATGAGACTACTCCGAGTTATATCTCTCCAGTCTGATGAGGCAGGTTAGGGAGGCGTCCCCTTCCCGGGCACAATGGATTCCTGGGTGTACTAGAGGATACGCGCCACCTCAGTGCACACGCATCCGTACCAGACTTAAACCCCCCAAAATTCATGGGCCGCCTCGGCGCACCCATCGAGCCTGGGCCGTCCTTTCGGGATCTGCTCTACGACCCAGGAGGTGCCAGATCCATACCTGGCCACCCACGATGACTGACTATAAGTCGAGCACACTGTAGGAGCCCCAATAGCCGTGCTCAGCAAGGCTCCACTACTGCTTCACCATGGTACCCGACATAGCATCCACAGCCAGGTGGGCTCTTATGCACAGGCCGCAATTACTGGGTCTTAAGGGTTCTAATTAGAAACATATCTACTACTGAGCTTTTCAAGTCTCTACCCACCCTTAATCCCAAACACACAGGAGAAACAGAGAGAGAGAGAGAGAGAGAGAGAGAGAGAGAGAGAGAGAGAGAGAGAGAGAGAGAGAGAGAGAGAGAGAGAGAGAGAGAGAGAGAGAGAGAGAGAGAGAGAGAGAGAGAGAGAGAGAGAGAGAAGAGAGAGAGAGAGAGAGAGAGAGAGAGAGAGAGAGAACATAATCATAAACAAAATATCCATCATCATCCTAATATCACATAAAAGAGAATTTAACCATCCACCTAGTCATACAAGGTTAGCTGAAACACAAACTATCTAGAGACTAACCGGTCTCTTGGCTAAAGCCATTATCTCGAAAGGCTTCCATTCTTCAGGCTTGGGTACAGTGGTGAGTAGCTCCTCCCTTATCCAACTTCCAAATCGATTTGGGGCAGAATTGAGGGTAGGGACCCAATTTGCACCCTAATCTTAGTAAGTCTCCACTGGCCAATCGACTTGGGCCTGGTGGCTCTCCCTAATTAGCTTACATTTACGAATTAATAACATTAATTAATCTAATTAGGTTAACTAACTTATTAACAATTTAGCATAGCTAATAAAAGCCCTTTTAGATTAGTCCAAGTTATCCCCTAATGACCCATAAAGGTCTCATTATACTTGGGTGACGTGTCATAGTATTTATATTTATACCATATAATTACATGGAACGTCACATCAAGGATGGTAGTCCCGTTTTTTGTCTTAGTCATGTCTTTAATGTTGAATGTCATGTGTTTTTATCATATATTTCTTACTATGAAGGATCAAATTTAGTCAAATAGTTCCTAAGGTTAAATGTTTGATATTGCATGCCACTTGGACGAATAGCAAGAGGGCAAGAATGATCATTGAAAAAATAGCAAGAGGCTTACCGATTCATGACTTGCCGATCTGAGCAATCAGATAAAATGGTACTGCAGATGATCGAAATATTTTGTAGCTGGAGAATTGAGATCAAGGAAGAGCATTTGAAGTGTAATGGGGACATTCTGGTTCCTTGAATTGTGTAATCAAGGAGTTTCGATATTATATATGTTCCCATTGCTACAGTGATGCTGATTGACCATTGAAAATTTGAATATCGAACCTTTGCTATTTGCTATTTGCTATTTGATATCGTAAATTGTGGCATTGAGACCGTATAATTTTCAACATTTGGTATCAAAGCCTGTTCTTTGTCATTTTTATAATGGCAAGTAGATTCGAAGCAAGCTTGCTCAGTGCAGTTGAGGTGTACAAGGGAGGACCTGGTTTTCAAATCTGGAAAAACCAGATCATGCACCACTACAAAAACGTTGAGCCTTTTCGACGTCTATATCGACCTTTGAACGTCGATGCAACGTCGATCATCGACGTTCAAAGGTCGACGGTAAACCTCTATATCGACTGACGACCGTCGATCGTCGACCAAAAACCGTCGAAATACGTGTCGAAATAGCGGCGTCGATGATCGACGATAAATGGTCGATCATCGACAAATCGCGGACGGGGCGATGCCACTCGTGATGCCACCGTGCCGCCCAATAATACCATCGCTTCAATCGCCGATGATCGACGTTCAGCTGGCGTGCCATGGTGGCGTGCCATGGTGGCGTGCCACGCTGGAGGTTCAGCGTGCGGTGCGTGCCATGGTGGCGAGCCACGCTGGACGTCCATGATCGACGCTCGCATGCGCGACGCAGCAAACCCCACGCTACCATGCCAGGTGGCGTGCCATGGTGGACGTCGATCATCGACGTCTCTAAATATTAAAAAAAAATTTAAAAAATTAAAAAAATTAAAAAATTTAATGGGTGCAATTTAAGACATATTAAGTTGTAAAGACTTCGAATTTTATTTATCAAATAAAATATTTGGAGAAATGTAAATTAATCAATTAAAATCTAATTAAAAACAACTAAAATCTAAATTAATCAATTAAAGATCGTTCTTAAAATAGACTTAGGTATCGAGGCGCATTAATGAATCAAAATATAAAAAAGTAGTGAGAAAATATACTTTCAAAATCATATTCAACAAAAGTTAATGTATCATTGAACTACAAAATACGTAGTAAAGTCTATTCACCACACTTGGAGTTGGAGAATAGCGAGACATAACATAAAAATCGAAGAGTTCAAGCTGCGCTACCGTATGACCTCTCGTCTTCCTCGTCGTCCTGCCATGAAAACATATCACGAAGCTTAAAGCTAAATACTTGCAAAGAATTATGTAGTGAATAATACATACATCACCCTTTTCACCAAGAGCGATTCGGATGGTCACCGCGATTGCCCAATCGATTAGCCCTTTTCGCGATCATCTCTAGTCACCGTCGCTTAAGGATTGTCCGCACAAGCCGTTAAAATTACTATAACCACCAGATCCAAATATGTTGGTAGCATAGCCCCCGATTCTCGCGTCCGTATCTTTGCCGCCAAAGCCGGGCCGAGTTGCCGCTTACTCCTCTCACGACAATATGTTGGCCTTGCAAGACCGCAACACAACACAAGTCCTTAGTCCCTTTATATTAATCTAGATATATCGCCTACGACTTGTGCTAAGCATTAGAGATGTACTACTTAATGACGCTTCGCTCATCCAATGGGGTCGAAGTCGCTTCTTCTATCTGGACATTTTCCATATCGGCATGTTTTATCGGTCTCTTCTTCGTCGTGGTTCCGATAACGTAAATCAAACATGAGTACGATATTGATCACGATTAAGAACAAGGGAAGGTAATACCTCATGGCTTTAACATGTTGACCAGCTTCTGCATCACAGCCTTCGGGGACATCTCTCCCTGCTTTGAGCTCGATATTCCTCCTCTAGCCTATTCCTTAGTTCTATTTTCTCTCAAGATCAAATGAGTCATCCCTCCAAGTACCCTTGTGGACGTTGGTAACAATGTTGTTCGTGGAGGGCATTCACCTCCTATGAAATTCCTCTCCATCTTTAGTAGTGCCCAAATGAAACTTGTGTTCGCTTCACTCAACAAAGAAAATCGACTTCAAAGTTAATACATATGAATAAGTGTTAGTGAACCATAAATTACGTGAATTGAAGACGAACTCACTCATATAAGAAGTGGTGTGCACGCTCGCTGGGTCCGTAAGCCTCTCTAGCCGGGTTTAAGAGGAAAGCCTGGGGACCTTATTTTGCCGTCGACGCCATTACCGACGCCCTTCGAGGTTCCCGAGGCTTCCTCGATATTCGCCCGGTGTAGGCAAAGCTATGTCGAAGGGAACACCCCTCGCCCTAGTTGCGCTGTGGCCCTTTGCACCGCTGGGGCGAATTCTTCAGCGACAACGCGTTGATCGCCGAAACTGACCTCGTCGGGTGGGTGGTGTGCTTTCTTCCCCGGGAGATCAGACGCGGATATGACGGAGATCCATACTCGAGATCGTGGATCCTCGCCCCCGAGATGAGCCCTCGCCTCTTATTCTTCTTTTGGGTCATGGTTATGTTCGGGGGTTGGTACCCAAACAGTTCCCAAATATAAGGGTGCAACCCAAGCACACGAAGAAAAGAACAATGGTGGATATGCACCCTACATTTAGAAAAATATTTATTAGAATATATTAGAAATAAACTACTAACCTAAATGTTAACCTAGCTAATAATGCATACCAAATCCGCAAAATGGTTTAGGTGGCGGTGGCGGACTACGTCCGAACCAAGTACTTCCCCAAACGTGGGCGAACGCGGGTTTGTTGTCGTCAAGAATGTTGTCAATCCACCAAAGTAACAGGGTTGGCAACCCATAGTAGGTCACGCAACTAAAGCTCATGATTGCTGGACATGCACAAGTACCCCTAAGTTATTAATATTGAGTGTGTTGAATGACATATTAAGAAATTAAGAAACCTTAATTACATAGAAACTTCATTGCACATTTAACAAGCTTTGTTTTATTATATTGACAGAAGGGTAAAAGCATGTTAGGGTGTCCCTTAAAAAGTATTATTTAGTGACTAAAAAGGTACCTAAAAAGGTAGCCAGGACTGGGTACTGGGTACCTGTATAATATTTCAATATAAGGTATGTTTTAGAACTTTTTATATATATATTGGTCTCCGATAGCATTATCTTTATCTTAACTTTGAATATTACCATGTCCTTGACTTTTATTTTGGATTTTTGTATTAGTTTTAATGAAAAGAAAAATGAGAAAGTACCCAGTTCTGAAGTACCTAGTGTATGTACTTTTGCAGGTTCCAAAAGTGGTACACCCTAACATGCTTTTACCCAGAATAAAAGTTTGACGATATTAACATGGCTCGACTTACAAATGTCTTTAAATATTTACTAGTTACACAACGTTCTAGACAAGGTATACAATGTCTAATTCATTCTTTAAGTGCTGCAAACAACAACTTTGACATCTCCAAGGCATCCATGCACTTCATATGTCGTCTTTGTCTCACAACCATGGTGGAAGATATTCCAACACTTTGTAAGGCTTCAACAACTTCAGAAGCTTTGCATCGTTGTGTGAACACGTGCGCGTGATGAGCCATCATTCTTGTTTTTTGCTCCTCCAACTTGTCAAGACGTCGTTGGTACATATGTGTTGGATTGATGTATTGGCCATTGTCGACATTGTTAAACCACTCCATTCGTCGCATAGCTTGCACAAAATCAAGGAGCATGTCATAGATGTATCCCAATGCATAGACATCATGAATTTCGTCCCCCCAAACACAATCATCATCCTTCGATTTCTCAAAGACACTTTTCTCGCACTCAAGGATATTTCGCTTGTCCATCCGAAAGTGAGTATTGGCTCTTCAACATGGGACGACGCTTCTTTGCAATAATAATGTAATGCGTCCTCCCAATCACCAATTGCCACCCAAACATTTGTGTACTTGTCGCCAAAATGTAATTTGACTCTTTTGCAATTGAGCTTTGTGTGAGTAAAGTGGCCCTTTGTGGATCTCAAATGACACCTTCTCGCTAGGGCAAGAGCTATCTCCGAACATACCGATATACAACTCTCATTCGAGCCCCAACTTCAGCGGATATGTGTTTGGGAGGCCTTTTTGTCGTGTGGGCTATTGCGCTTTGACCATCTCCTATAACGTGAAAGGTCCCGAGGTAAATAGTCAAACAAGTGTGCAAGTGTTTCTCCATTCATAAATGGTAGAATCACCATTGGCCCTATGGTACCCCAAATAGAGCTAGCAACTTCATGTAGCCAATGGGTGTGATGCGGACTCTTGAAGCTTGTGATATATTTTTGGGCCTTCTCATATGACATGCTCCTATCTCCCCTTTATAAACCCATCCAAAGATAGAACTCATCATCTTGGAAGTGTTGTGTTCCAATGATCTTGATTTGATATGTGCTATGAGTTGATCTCTCTTCAATCAGCGATCAGCTCTACGGCCTCTATGGGTATGGGTTCAACGAAGATTGATGTCTTCATGTGATTTTCCAAAGAAAAGTGGGGCATGCTAGGCCCCGCTCCACTAGAGCTTCCCCTTGATGCAAGGCATTTCTTATTATCTCCAACCGACGTGCATTGAGATCCTTAATGACATTCTTGTGATCCGCCGCCGCTTTTTGGAGGAATTCCAACTAGCTACCCATTCCTCGACACGAGCCTTTGCATTGGGACTTTGAAGTCGCACCTCAATGGTTCAAACATGTCTCCAGTTCGACCATGGGGTTTCCAAGCATTGACTTTACATGTGTGTTCGTAAGAGATGTCAACATTTCCTCCTCGCCCCGCCATTTTGATGCTAACTCATTTTGACACTTCCTTTGGACATGCCTTACAAAATGGTCGAGACGTTGACCGCTTTATGTCTCCACTGGGGACTTTCGTTGGCACATATCTCATTTATGAGCACACGCCTAATCTCACTAAGCATTTGTGTCTTCACATTTGGGGCCATACCTACAAACCAAATTAAACTAATTTTATCGGAATGCATAAAAAATACAAAGAAAAAAAGGATTCGTGGATTAACCTAAATACATTAGCAAATAAATTTACAAGAGTAGTAGGTGAGCTTGGACCCAAGCACTTAGTCCCTCCACTCAAGGTGGAGTCGACCATGCCCCTTGCCCAAGTCTCCCCAAGTTTTTAAACCTAAACAAAGCATTAAACTTAAACGTATTAAAAATAAATTCTTACCGAATAAGTACAAGGTGTTCGTTGTCGCTCAAGAAAAGCAACGATTTTGTTAGGAGTTATGCATGCAAAACAAGACATCCAATGGTTAGAAAAAAAAATATTAAACTAAGTAAGAAATAAAACATTGCAAGGTCGCTTCATCGACCTTGCATTAAAAAAAAAAAAAAACAAAAACAAAGGAAGCCGCCCTTCATCGATTTAAGAAAATAATAGAGGAAGAATCGAAGAGGAAAAACGAATGGTGAAAAAGAATTCGAAGAAGAAGAATGGAGGAGGAGGAGGAGGAAGAAGAAAAAGTGGAGGAGGATGATGAAGAAGAAATAGAAGAAGAAGAAGAAGAAATAGAGGAAGAGATGATGAGAGAAAGGGATGTAAGAATTCGGAAAAGAATATAGAAGAGGGAGGGATTTGGAAGAAGGAAGAAGAAGCAAGAATTTGGAAGAGCAAAGAAGCAAGAATAAAAAAAGGCATAAGAGGCCAAGATTGATGAGAATGGGAAGAACAAACAACAAGAACATAAATCCCTAAAACTTGGAAAAAAACAAGCATGGATTCAAAAAAAGAGATGGTTGATCCAAGCACATACCTTCTGGAGCTTGCTTGGCAAAGGAAATGGGCTTCAAGACCGATGGACGCCAAAAATCGCCGGAATAAATGCTCCTCCAAGTTTCTTGCTTGCTCGAAATAGGTCACGGGTTTTCCGCCCTGTTCCGGAAATATTACAGAGCAACGTCGATAATCGACGTCGCGACGTCGATAATCGACGTTCAGTATAAACGTCGTATACCGACAAAACGGTCAATATCGACGTTGGCCAAAAAAAAAAAAAGTTAATTGTACCTTCAAAGGTTCGAATTGAAGCAAAAACCCTGACATCCAAAACCCTAGCCGCTTCAAATATTCTTGGTTGAGGCAACAAGAGCTTGGCCGCTTCACATCTAGTTCTAGCAAGCATCCCAGGCGTCTTGGAGCGATTTAAGGTTACATTTTGTATTTCCTTTCTCTGCAATCACTCCTTGTTCATTATCGTTCTTCGCCCCTTATTTGTAGCTCTTTCTAATGTGAGGATGCAGGATGCCTCGCCCTACTATACGAATAACGCCATTGGAAAGACGTTTCAGAGTATGGTTGATCGTGTGCCAGCAGCGTCACGAAATCCTCCAGGAACAATGCAGTTGCGAAGATGAAGCATTAGAGGAAATAGAAGACCAGCTAGAGCTGTTGAAGAAGAAGAGAGATGAATACAATAGCTTGCCTGATAATACTGCACCGTCAGTATTTGGAGAGAAGTTGGCAAATTATGTGCAGGAGCTGAATTTCTTTGAAGGCATTATTGGATGTGCTGACGACATTGAGTGTGAGGCTGTTCCTCTTCCACCTTTGAGGCAACCTCACGATCTCGACATTTTTGCGTGATATTTGTACTCTAATCATAGTATTTGAGTGACATTGGATAAGTATTTGAGAATATTTGAGTATTTTGTTCAAGTTTTGGATCTTTATAATCAGTTATCTTTTGTTCTAGCATTTCTTATACTTATATTCTCATATTCAATCTAAGGATGTTATTGTTAGATAGGCTCTGGTCTTGGATTGAAGTGGGAATAGCAGCATCTCCTCTTGCATATGATTAAGCAGACTCATCTACATAGCATTGCAAAATCTGAGGATGGAGCAGATTCTTGCCTAGATGATGACAGTCAAAGCCAAGTATGTCAAGTATTGAAGATGGAGATAAGGGTGGAACGCCAAAATATTATTCTGTTGCATGGCTTAGATAAAGACAACATAAATGGTGTATATCCTAGTTCCTTTCTTTGGAGAAATTGACCGTGACATGGTCACTAAGCAGGCTGCATTGCACAGGACGCTCACGAGAATTAGAATCTCGGGGATTTTAGGGTCCGCGGCTCAAGGCCAACACCCCCACTCCACGCCAAGTCACTCTGCAAGGTCCCGCCTCGACCGACAAGGAGAGGGCCTCCAAAACGAAACCCCGTGGGGTTGCCGTGTTCTAGAAGGGTTTGGCGCTTTGGGGCCGAGACTTGGTCTGCTGCACTTGGGACTGGCCAAGAAGCCGCAGCCCGAGAATACTGAGCAAGGGGAACCGACGGAGCCGGAGTTTGGGCCCGCCCTCCTCCCCGATGTGGCAAGTAGAAGTCTGGGGCTTTTGCAAGCTGGCAAGACATTCATAAATTCGCAATTAATGCAAAGTCGAAAATAAATTCTGATTTTTTGCCACCGATTCCTAATCCATCTCCAAAGACACGTACCCAATTTTCAATTTTTCTGAGAAGGTCTAGGTCAAAGGGTTAGCATTAGAACGGTCGGGCAGCCCGCCGCAGGGCAACCGAGCCGCACCCTTCCCCAAGTCAAACGAGGCCAGGACCTTGCAGGATCCCTCACAAGAGGGGAGAGTCCCACCCCAAGAGGCGGGATCCAAAAAGTTCCCGAGGCAGCCCTTCCCTCGGCAGCGCTTCCCTCGGGGCGACGCTTAATGACCACCCTCCCGAGCCCTGCCCCTATCCGACCGTTGGATCCTCCGCTCAGGGGCCCTCTTCGGGAAGGCCCAAAAGATTCCAGATCGGTCCGAGAACTTGTCAAACCGCTGGGCCCCCGAGGCTCGGCCTTGTAGAAACCGCAGTGTCTTGTCGTTCGCACCGGGAGGCTCCTAATGGCAAATCGACCCTGCCAAATCGTCCGAATGGCGAAATTACCCTAGGGAGCAAGTTACAAGGTCAGTTTTGCAAAAGAAAGAAAAACACTCATGCCCTCCACGACAAGATCCCGCATCCACATCCTAGGCCAATTGACTACGAGTGTGATGGAAGTGAGCTACTTTGGCTTCTTGGAGGTCGGGTGGTCTTCGCCACGAAAACTTGGTCCCCGTGGCAATGTCGACGTTTCGAGTCCATTGGCGAGCCAAATCGCGATTCCGGAGAGGGAGGTCGCCCGTCCGGCCCCTCGTGGCCTTGGGGAGAGGAAATTCTTCCCGGGATTTTAGGGTCCGTGCTCAAAGGCCAACACCCCCACTCCACGCCAAGTCAAGGCGCAAGGTCCCGCCTCGAATCCGACAAGGAGAGGGCCTCCAAAACGAAACCCCGTGGGCTTGCCGTGTTCTAGAAGGGTTTGCGCTTTGGGAGCCGAGACTTGGTCTGCACTTACTTGGGACTGGCCGAAAGCCGCAGCCGACAATCGGAGCAAGGGGAACCGACGGCGGAGTTTGGGCCTGTCCTCCCCGATGTGGCAAGTAGAAGTCGGGGCTTTTGCAAAGGGCAAGACATTCATAAATTCAAGCAATTAATGCATTGTACGAAAATAAATTCTGATTTTTGCCACCGGATTCCTAATCCATCTCCAAAGACACAGCCCAATTTTCAAATTTTCTGAGAAGGTCTAGGTCAAAGGGTTAGCATTAGAACGGCCGGGGCAGCCCGCTGCAGGGGCAACCGAGCTGGCACCCTTCCCCAAGTCAAACGAGGCCAGGACCTTGCGGGGATCCCTCACAAGAGGGGGAGAGTCCCACCCCAAGAGGCGGGATCCAAAAGTTCCCGAGGCAGCCCTTCCTCGGCAGCCGGCCCCCGGGTCAGACGCTTAATGACCACCCTCCCGGAGCCCTGCCCCCTATCCGGCCCGCTGGATCCTCCGCTCAGGGGCCCCTCTTCGAAGGCCCAAAAGATTCCAGATCGGTCCGGAGAACTTGTCAAACCAGCGGGCGCCCCGAGGGTCGGCCTTGTAGAAACCGCAGTGTCTTGTCGCTCGCATCGGGGAGGCTCCGAATGGCAAATCGACCGCCAAATCGTCCGGAATGGCGAAATTACCCTAGGGAGCAAGTTACAAGGTCGGTTTTGCAAAAAGAAAGAAACACTCATGCCCTCCACGACAAGATCCCGCATCCACATCCTAGGCCAATTGACTACGAAAGTGTGATGGAAGTGAGCTACTTTGGCGCTTCTTGAGGTCGGGTGGTCTTCCACCCACGGAACTTGGTCCCCGTGGCAATGTCGACGCTTCGAGTCCATTGGCGAGCCAAATCGTGATTCCTGAGAGGGGAGGTCGCCTCGTCCGGCCCCTCGTGGCCTTGGGGAGAGGAAATTCGGGCAAGCAGCCTGGGGATTTTAGGGTCCGTGCTCAAGGCCAACACCCCCCACTCCACGCCAAGTCACTCTGCCAAGGTCCCGCCTCGACCGACAAGGAGAGGGCCTCCAAAACGTAAACCCCGTGGGTTGCCGTGTTCTAGAAGGGTTTGGCGCTTTTGGGAGCCGAGACTTGGTCTGCTGCACTTGGGACCTGGCCGAGAAGCCGCAGCCGATAATACGGAGCAAGGGAACCGACGAGCGGAGTTTGGGCCTGTCCTCCTCCCGATGTGGCAAGTAGAAGTCGGGGGCGCTTTTGCAAAGGCAAGACATTCATAAATTCGCAATTAATGCATTGTACGAAAATAAATTCTGATTTTTTTGCCACCTGGATTCCTAATCCATCTCCAGCACACACGCCCAATTTTCGGAATTTTCTGGAGAAGGTCTAGGTCAAAGGGTTAGCATTAGAACGGTCGGGGCAGCCCGCTGCAGTGGCAACCGAGCCGCACCCTTCCCCAAGTCAAACGAGGCCAGGACCTTGCAGGATCCCTCACAAGAGGGGAGAGTCCGACCCCAAGAGGCGGGATCCAAAAGTTCCCCGGGCAGCCCCTTCCCCGCGCAAAGCCTCCCCGGGTCCGATGCTAATGACCACCCTCCCGGAGCCCGGTTCCCCTATCCGGCCGCTGGATCCTCCGCTCAGGGGCCCTCTTCGGAAGGCCCAAAAGATTCCGTGATCGGGTCCGGAGAACTTGTCAAACCGGGCGGGCGCCCCGAGGTCGGCCTTTGTAGAAACCGGGCAGTTGTCTTGTCGCTCGCACCGGGGAGGCTCCTAATGGCAAATCGACCGCCAAATCGTCCTAATGGCTTAAATTACCCTAGGGAGCAAGTTACAAGGTCGGTTTTGCAAAAGAAAGAAACACTCATGCCCTCCACGACAAGATCCCGCATCCACATCCTAGGCCAATTGACTACGAGTGTGATGAAAGTGAGCTACTTTGGCGCTTTGAGGTCGGGTGGTCTTCCACCACGGAACTTGGTCCCCGTGGCAATGTCGACGTTTCGAGTCCATTGGCAGAGCCAAATCACGATTCCCGAGAGGGGAGGTTGCCCGCCCCGCCCCCGTGGCCTTGGGGAGAGGAAATTCGGGGCAAGCAGCCTTCCCGGGGATTTTAGGGTCCGTGCTCGCCCTCAACACCCCCACTCCACGCCAAGTCACGCGCAAGGTCCCGCCTCGACCGGACAAGGAGAGGGCCTCCAAAACGTAAACCCTGTAGGCATGCCTAGCGGGCGACCACGTCGGCCTCGGCCAGACCACACATTCAACGTCATCTCGACACAACGTCGATGATCGACGTTTCACGCCACGCGCACAGCCACGCTGGTGCTGGGGGACCACGTAGGCATCGGCCAGGCCACGCATGCCATGTCATCATCGATACAACGTCGATGATCGACGCGTTCGCCACGCCAAGACCCGACCACGCCGCCGTCGAGGCGACGGGTAGGCATGCCACGAGGCCAAAGGCGACACGTCACTCCAACGCGCACGTCGATAATCGACGTTCAATGGTCACCGGTCGACGTTTGACTGGTCAACGTAGACGATCGACGTTGACCGTCGATTGTCGACCCGTTTAGGTCGACAATCGACGGACAAATGTCGATTATCGACGTTGATCCCTTGTAGTGCACATCTTAGAAGTTGAAGAGCTTCGAGAGCTTGTAGATCCCGATAGTGATGAGAATGTTCCAGAAGAGACTTCTGCTGCAAGTGTTGCTGGAGGAGTTAGAGGTAAACGTTCAGCATCCAGAAACTCAGAGGGAGATTACAGTGGAAGCAGATAGATCAACAAACGGATCCAGAATTGCTAAAATAAAAGAAAGCTAAGGAAATCATTTGCAGCAAGGTTGGGCCCATGATTATGCTTAAATTAAGGGGTAAATCCCCTAGACAGATGTGAACTTATTTGCTTAAGAACTATGAGGCTAAAACATCTTCACAAATTGACATTTTGTTTCAATAAGTTTGATAACATAATAGCTGATCTTGATGGGGCAGGAGTTTTCATCAATGAAAGATATCAGGTATTGTCTATAGCTAGGGCTGTTTTAGCAAATGAACATTTGGCAGTACTAATTAGAAATGTAACAAAGACGAAATAGAACATAAAACATGTTGAGAACCGAAGTTGAGCAAAGAAAAGTTCAAAAGGGGAAGATGAATCTGCTGAGATCCTTTATGCTGGAAAAAACAGAAAACAAGAATATGCAAGAGGCCCACACTATCATTGCCATGAGATGGAGCATATTAAACCTAACTGTCCTAAGTTAAACATTGAAATTACTTGCTACAACTGTGGAGGAAAAGGACATATCGCTACAAAGTGTTCCAGTCCTAAAAATTATAATAAAGGAAAGGGTAGAGATGGTCAAAACAATATTTCTCAAAGGGGAAGAGGAGCTAGAAGAGGACATACCTCTAGTGTGCATTTTGCTAGGGAGGAAAAAGAAGTGTCTGAGAATGAGGATGAAGCTTCAGATGAAGAGGTAAATATTATTTGTTCAATCCTTGATTCTAATGAAAGATCTAACTACAAAAATGATGTCATTATACTTGATAGCGGAGCTGAGAGATCAATAGTTCGATCTACTGATTTTCTCAAGAACATGAGTGCTGAAAATCCAGAAACGTGCAAGTTGGAAACGGGCAGCTCCAATCTGTAGAAGGATGTGGCTTACTGCAATTACTTGATTTGCAAGGAAATGTTTTAGACATTAAAAATGTGTTTTGTGTTCTAGGCTTGATAAAGAATTTGATTTCTATTTGCCAACTGGTAGATCTTGGCTTATAACTCATCTTTGATGACAAAGCTTGTAAAATTTTCATGGATAATAAATTGAGATTTTATGCCAAACGTGTTGGAAATTTGTTTCAAATGAATAATATTTCTCCTGATAGCATAAATGCAGTTGTGACTTATGATGCAGAAGTATGGCATAATAGATTGGCTCGTACACATTTGAACAATGTAAAATACATGTCTAAAAAAGGACTCATCAATTGTATAGAGGCAGACACTGAACAAAAGCAGTTCTTATGTGAAGGTTGTATGCTAGGTAAGATTAGTAGACTACCTTTCACAACATCAACACACAGAGCAAAAGAAATATTAGAACTGACACACAGATTTGTTTAGACCTCTCAATGTGAGAGGACGTACAGAAAAAAGATATTTCATCTCTTTTATTGATGAATTTTAGTCGAAAGTGCAAATGTTACTGCTTGACTAGAAAATCTCAAGCTTTAGATGCTCTTAAACTGCTTCTAATAGAAATTGGAAGGCAAACTGACAAGAAAGTGAAATGCATCAGGTCAGATAGAGGAGGTAAGTACCTCTCTACTAAATTCAAGCATTTTTGCAATCTGCGTTTGTGCAAGGGGTAGTAAAATGGACATATTTTAATGCCTGCTGAGGCCAGTGTTTTATCCAGGCGATATTGAAACTAGCACAATGGCATGTGTATCATGGATCTTGTAGAAAATGGCCTGGATCTTGAGGATTGACATCCCAGATTATAAAGCCCATAAATTGCTTAGCTATTTTTTCGTACTCTGGAATGGATAATGTAATGTACCTAGGCAGACGCTTTGCATTCTTTTCCCCGACCTTTTGCACCAGAGTTGTACACGTTAACATGTAGCTGCACATGCATAGTAAACTGCGACAAAGCAATGTGTTTACATGGTCTGCAATAATATAGACATATCCCAGAGACAGGCAGGAAACCATTGATCTCTTCACTCTGGGCAGTTTAAGTTTCAACTGTTATCTGTTTCTACAATTCTGCTGAGGAACCTACCATCTATTAGACTAATCCCTTTTCTAAGTATGTTTAGCCCAGAACAACAAAATGCCAGAATATTGTTTGGATGAATGAAATACTTATATTTCAGTACTATCATCCTTAACTTTTATCGTCGGACCCAAAAATTTCTGAGATTGATAACCGCGTCTTTCCAATTGTTTCTTTTCAGTTCTTTTTCCCTTTCCTGTTTGGAATGTCCCAAGTACGTTACCAATATTCTAAACTAAACATATATTGTTTCTGCGGTTTGCCTTCCATGCGACCTTGACAATTGCTTGTAGCATGGTGCCACGTGCAGAATTAAAAAAAAAGCTTGATGATTACGACTGCATGTGTAAGGGAGCCCCTTACCAGGCATATCATTTCACTCGGCGTTGAAGGTAACTTATTTTTTTCTTGCTGAAATATAGCAGATTGTAGATTGTTATATAGGTAGGCAGATATTGTTATGTTTAAAGTGCAAAAGGTTCTAGAGGGTACATGAGACAAACAGTATGAGACAAATGATTGCAAGGCTTCAAAAAGTTTTCTCTTTCCATTTTTCATGATCTATACTGACTATAAACTTTCGGCATATTTCTTGCTGGACAGCTTGCTTAGATTTCTTAGCTTATTTTCCTTGCTTGTACATGGCATTGTGGCATTTTAGAACTATTTTTTTCAGAATAAATGGCAGATTGGGATTCGAACCAATTTGCAACATGTCACATTCAAGCCATACTATTTTGCAGATATTTTGATCTTCCGAAGGGATGTGTGGTTGGAAAATCTCAGCTTCAGATAGATAATGTATTCTACTGCATTATCTGGAAGTGACTTTTGCCGAATTATGCATGCTACAAGGTGCTTTTGTTTGTTTCAAGTCAATCTTAGTAGCTTTATAGCATTTTAAGATTACATACTAGCTTCATAAAGGTAGCAGGGAGGTGTGGAAGTAGCCCTTTAATGAGTAAGGCTGTACAAATTGCTATCATCGTTTGGTGCTTCTTATGTGCTTTCAGATCTTGGTTCCCTTATGATATCGTATCTGTTTTTCAAAAGAGCAATATGCAACTAATGCTAGTGCTCATATACTGCATGTCAATTGTTCATATCTCTACCATTAAAACTAATTTTGTTAAGCTGAAGAGCATTCTTGATTCTTACAAAAATGAAGATAGTATGCAAAATGCTCATCCTTCTTAAATGCATTCTATCTGTACATGCCCTATGGCAGCATAGAAGAGCAAGACACATTTTGATTTACTCATGCTTACACATTGATTTGAGCACAGATACACAAGCATCATTGATTTGAAGAGATCACATCCCTAAAGATTATGAAGAGGACACTTGAAGGCCAAGGTGAAGACATTCATGAAAGATCACACAAGCATTCTAGGAAAGGTGATTCAAGCAAGACAACTTTGAAGTTTGGAAGACGCCTTGAGTGTTCTTGGTATGTGATATTTCCATTGAAGTTCTTGGCATGACTATCTCTTATGAACCTTATCTCAAGCCTTCCATTTCGTTTTTCATGAAAACATACCCACATGACATCAAATTCCATGCCTAGCCTTCACCTAGAGCAAATTGGCTTAAGGAATTTTTTCTAGTCAAAACTTCTCTTTCATGTATCATTCACACCTCACACACCCACCACACCATCATCATCTTGTAAAAGCAAAAAATTTCACTTGATTTGGCCACATCCATGGTCTAGGATCAAATTCTCTCACTAGAAGTCAAAATGGAAAGAGAAAGTGCAAAATTCCCAAGGGAAGCAGCAAAAGTCAAAGATTTGCCTAAAGTATACAAATTATATGCACTAGCATCAAATTGACCCGTGTAATCACTTGAAAATGTCCAAGTCATCATACACATCATCATCTTGCCATGTCACACCACTCCCATTGAAAATTCCATTTTCTTCAAGTTTCTTCAAAATAAGTTGTTTTGATCATTAAGGGGAGATGTTGTCTTGCCACATCATCACCAACACTTCCACATCATCACCCACGTATTACACTCATCACCTCCATCTCATCATATGTTTTGACTAGAAAAAATATACCTTGCCAACTTGTTTGACACCTCATCATCCCTCTTTGCCATGTCAGCATCATCTTGCCAACTCACCTTGCCTACTTTCCACCTCACCATTTCCATATCCCTTTTTTGAGCCAAAAAATCAGAAATCTAGCTTTGCAAAAGAGATTCCACCATGGTATAAAGCATCAAAAAAGATTCTTTTTGCAAAAAAGAATTTTCAAAAATGGGCTCATATAGACCTTCATTTTGGCTTTCTTGGGAAACGTGCCTGGCTATTAAAAAAAAAAAAAAAAAAAAAACCTATCTTACCACCCCCCCCCCCAAAAGCCTAGATTCTCCCCAACCAATCACCTCCCACCACGTGGCACACCCAGGCATGTGGGGCGGTTACGGACCGAGTCCCATGTGGGCATGGCACGTCGATTTATTAATAATGCTGGCTGGATTCGTCTTTATAAACCCAGACCAACTTTCTTGCCAAGAACCCTAAATCACAGTCATGCAAAGATCCGGCAGATTAACCTGAAATAACTATCCAATCATGAGTAATACCATCGGATCTACTCCTGTTACACCAAGAACTCAATTATTAAACAAAAAGACAAGAGTCTGGCCCGGATTTGCCAAGAATGGGCCGGAACATGGGATTTTAAAAAAGGGGAATACTGCTCAGAGTTTTACGAGGGCTTTTGGGTGAGACACTGATCGAGATTCTTTGAAGAAAGACCGATTTCAATGACTCAAGCTTGAATTTGCCTTCCATTTGCCAGATTATCCATGAATTTCTGATATTTTCGTTGAATTACCTGACTTGGAATTTGACTTGATCCTGTGCCCAAGATATAGAGCTTGGGATTATCTTTGATTATTGTGTGAATCTTAAATGATGAAAATCCGGCAATTGGAAAAACAATTGTGAATGATTTTCTCTCAGCATTGTGCTTGGCTTTGTGGAAAAAACATAACAGTAGATCTCAGCACTTAAGCACGATGAAATTACAGTGAAAGCCCTTTTAGGTTAACAATTTAGGTTAATTAATTTATTAACAATTTAGCATAGCTAATAAAAGCCCTTTTAGGTTAGCCCAAGTTATCCCCTAATGACCCACAAGGATCTCATTATACTTGGGTGACGTGTCATAGTATTTATATTTATACCATATAATTACATGGAACGTCACATCAAGAATGGTAGTCCCGTTTCTTATCTTAGTCATGTCTTTAATCCTTCAAATCTTAACCATTTTAACTATATATTTCAAACACATGTCACTATTATTTAAGCCAACATTGTTGATGCACCATTGAATTTAGATCTATCCTGACCAACGGTTGAGAAAAATACTTAGATCGTGACTTTTAAGGAAGGGACGTAGTTTTTCTCGGCTTTTGTAATTGTGCGATGATCTCCATACATCTTCTGTCGTAAATCTTGGTGGTGTATTTCATTCGGAAACCATGAACTCCTAACTCCGATCTGCATACCTCACATCACATTTATGTGGTTAGCTCTGCTGTACAAGCTGTGGTGACCTCTCGCCTTTGATATTTGTGTACAGCATAATTGTTGAAGGTCTAAAGAAGTCGCATTTAATTAAAGTGGGTCACATCCCTTTTTTTTTTGGAACCCTGTTATTTTTACACGAAAAGGACGTGCAAAAAGTTTTCGGCCTTTATAACTATCCAAAATTTTAGCTCTGGGTGTAGTAGCAGAGTGGAGTCCTTTGCATAGTATTGTTATCCGTGGCAATCTACAGAAGCAAGCTTTAAATTGATTATCTTAGGGCCAGTTTTTTTTGAGGTTAGTGGAGCAAGTATATGGTGATTTTCTTCGGAAATGCAACAAGCTTTCTTCTGTAGTACTCTTCACTTCAGGAAATAGGAATCGCTTGCTTTTACTCTTCCAGGAAAAAAGGTATGATCCATAGTACTTCTGATGTAACGAAGAGGGTGAGACAGTTACTAGAATGGGGTGACAGGTATTTTAGACCCGAAGGTCATTTTTTTTATGCTTACTCATAGTATCTTGCAAGTGGGAAGACGGCAGCTGTTTTCTTTAGTACTTGTTCATCACATGGAAAAGGATCACGAGCCCTTTATTACCATGAGCAGGAGAAGAGAGTGGAATCTTAGGGGTGCTCCTTTGATCGGAAGTATCCGTGCTGAAAGACCTTGTTCTTCCAAGTACATATTTCGGTTGGAGCTTTAAGATATGGATGAATTTTGTCTAGTAGGGCTCCATGACTGTAGCTGAATTCCTGTAGTAGTTGCAGCGGATGGGAAGAGGGCCATGCCCTCTAGTATTGGTTGAGTTAAAGGCGGACGCTCATATCCTTCTGTTTGTGAAGAGGAAGAGGTCAAGATTGCTTTGACCATAGTACAAAGACATCATCTTATGATGGCCTCCAGCATGGTGATTGCTTCAAATGTGCTATTTCTTCCTACTAGATCCATACGGGATTTTGTGCTTAAATTCTTCCTATCAGGCCTATTGTGGAGCCTCAAATAAATGTAATCCATTTACTATTAATATAAAAATCTTACCCTCAAAAACAAAATAAAAAAAAATTGAGTATTTCTGTGTTAGGGTAGGTCCAAGCATCCCATATCTTTTCCTCTGTTTTCTCGGATCACGAGTCGAGAACACCAAGAATACAACTCAAACAAAGGAATTTCATTGCACATTTAAAACAAAGTTATAGTTCAAAAAGAATTTTGATTAATAAATGATATAGTTACAACGTATTTTACATCAGACGAAGAGACCATGGCGGTCTTGTTGTCACTACAGTTACATCATCATGGTAGGTGGTCCACCTTACAGGAAGAACCTGCGGGGCTTCTTCTTGCCGTCTATAAGCTCTGGAAGCAACCTGAAGAACGTGAAATGCCTCACAAGGAGGTGCCTTGTGAGCCACCCGCTGGCCTGTCCAACCAATTTCTCCACCCTCCTCTCATATCTTTTCATCACTCGCCAGGTCGAATATGCTCGTTCCCCAGCCACCGTGGATGTCATGCAATGCTTGCAAGATCTTTTGAGCTTTTTGGAGTTTCGAAATGTTCTTCCTCATCCCTTGAGGTCCCATAGCGTCTGCAATCACGAGCAAGCTTATCCCAAAGCCCTGATAAGAGTGTAGTCTGAGCAGGATCTGTGCCATGTGTCGAGCCACCTAGAACAAAGAGAGTCTATGATTAATAATTACAGTGCCATTAGTTATGAGTAACGAAGAAAAGGATGCAAGATTCAAAATAGATTGGAGAGCATTCATTTCATATAGATGCATCAAATCACACACAAAAGCATACAAACGGTCTCATCATTGGGACAAGCAGTGCCTTTCTCAACGCGCGAGTCGAGAAAGGCCCTATGAAGTCAATGTACAAGTATTTTCATTATAGAATATAATACAATTGTTCACGTTTTTTTCAAAACTTTGCAGAACTTTGCTATCTGAAATCAGAGGTCACTGATCTTGATCACCATAATATTTCCCGTCTATAGTCTTCATACTGCTCTCTGGATCAATGTGTTTGAGGTTCGGATAGTTCCCAATCACATCAGCCACAAGAATGGAAAACAGGGATTCCATCAACACCGGAATGAGATTGTAAGACAACCACTTATCCGTTTCATGCTCTTCTGGTCGATAACTCTTTGCAATGATTATATTGTCCGAGTTATGATAGCACTTGTAGGCGATGTCGTCTATGATCATCGTGTTGTATTTGTTAAAATCCTGGTATGCTTCATAAACTCTTTCCAGCCTTTTCACCATAATAGGCTTCCCCTTCATGATGGCCAGATCGAGGTCCGACACATGCTTGACCCTTTCATTGCCCCAAACAAACTTGAACTTCAAAACGGGCAGGCCGAGTACACCAAGGACATTGACAACATTTTTTTTGCCATACAAGACCATATGGCTACTTTGAATTTCCGGTCCAGGAATGACCTCTTTTGCTTGAGGCCGAGGATAGACAATCTTATTCCCTACCTTTGTCGGCTTTTGTGAGGTGTTAAGCTCAAGGACATCACCATCTTGGTATACTGCAGCCAAGACTCCATTCACGTCAAAAATTACAAGTTTGGTCCGTCTGGATCCCAGTTCGAGTTTGGCTTTGACCAGATTTCTTGATGGGGATCTAGAGCCGGGATCATTATTCTTTCGGGTCCTTTCTCGATGGTCCCACTGTCTTGTACTAGACTACCTTTTTTGGATGCATTATCTTCCTGTGCAACTGAATCGCCAACAGATCCCGGTGATCGTGACAATGATCCTGGTTGATTTTGCTCGATGTGCCTGAAATGATGAAGGCATTCTCGACTCATGAGTCGAGAACGGATTCATGTGAGAAGTCGAAAAAACATTAAGACTATGAGGGTTTCTCATAAAGGAAATAATCTGACCTCAGTCAAAGGTTCTCCATTATTTGTCCTGCTGCAAGTTCATCTAAACCTTCGATATGTGAGGGTTCACCTTAGCTATCATTTCTATCTTCGTCATCTTTGTCCTTACTATTTCCACCAATCTTTTATTTTTTTTTAGAACTAATCTAGGCTCTGAATTCGAGGGGTCGTCCTCGCCATCTAAATTAGGATAAAAGTCAATGAACTAGGTTATAAAGGATTATCTTTTTGATATATGAAATTAAATCACGGTTTGCTAAAAGGAGTGACATTTGACATTTGCTATATTCCATTGTGCCACATATATGAAAATGAATCCTGGAATAGGCTTTTTAGGCAGCCAACCATGTATCTATTTTTGCCTTATTTGTTTTTCTTTGGGAAAATTACCAAAATAACCTTAATTGTTCACTTAATTTCCAAAAAGCACTTTGTATTTTTTAAATTCCCAAAATGCCCTTAACTCTTAAGTATTTTCTTAAATAGCTCTTTGTATTATAAAAATCACTAAAAAAATATGTTTTCACAATAGATGAACATTCTTTACACAAGGAAGTGTTTTTTTACAAATCACAAAAATTTGAAACCAATTCAGGTTTTGTATTGAGTTCATTTTCTATTCATATATTGGAGCTATTTATCCATCATATATTGAACTTCTTTAAAATAATAAAATGCTACCTTCTACAACACGTCATCCACCTGGCAGGCCTAAAAAGAAACAAAATAGGACAGAAGATAGGGATAGAGAAAAGCGTCTATTTAAGTGCACACGTTGTGTGTTGATGGTGGCCATAGTGAACGCAGTTGCAGAAATCCTATTTGATATTTCAATTGCATGTTGTCTTAATGTGATGTTCCAAAATTTATTTTCCAGATTGTTGTGATCTGTAAGAAATAACTTCTCTGTAAAGAATGATCATCTACTGTGAAAACATGATTTTTGGTAATTTATAAAATACAAGGGCTATTTAAAAAAATACTTAAGAATTAAGGGCATTTTGGGAATTAAAAAAATACAAAGGGCTTTTTAGGAATTAAGTCAACAATTAAGGTTATTTTGGTGGTAAATTTCCCTGTTTGGGAAATTTACCAAAAATTATGGGATTAGATTGTGGCACTTTCCCACTTGTTATACCACAAATATAAGCAATCTTTCTTCCATAAATCCATAACGAATGCAGCAGATTAAAAATCTGCTCAACCAAGATATTCTGAGTATGCTTAAGCAAAATATGCCTGTCTTGGTGCATGATATACAGCTGAAAAATACTACCCCATATATGACAATTTTTAAATTTTTCTTAATTAATCTCCTCTACGCTTACAGAAGAAGTCTGCTAAGGATTTAATGAGAGGTAAAACTGGATTTTTCAGTGTTTTCTCTACTTTGGTTTAAAAACATTGTGTTAACCTTGTACAAAGTCTTAAAATATATCATGATCATGCAGAGATCTGATGAATTTACATTTGTAGCATTTTATGCAGCATAGAATAAATTAGAATAACCTATACAATTTGATAGTAAAAACTAATCATATTACCTTCTTTGCCGACTACACAGATTGAGTAAATTACAAATAATTTTTAAACATAGACATTCTCTTCATTTCTGAGCCCGTCAATGAAGGACACTCAGATAAGCTATATGATCAGATTTTGGAGGCAATTTTAGATACCTGTTTACAACAAGATCCAGAAAGCAAGGTGGCATGTGAAATCTGTATTAAATCAAATGTAGTAACATTGTTTGGTGAGATCACAACCAAGGCCAAGGTTGACTATGAAAAGATTGTGAAAGGCACATGCAGAGAAGTAAGAAGTGCAGCTTGATGCAGACAAATGCAAGATCTTACTACACATTGATGCACAAAGTCCAGACATAGCACAAGGCGTGCATGGGAACTTCACTAAGTCTGTTGACGAAATTGGAGCAGGTGATCAGGACCACATGTTTGGCTATGCAACAGATGAAACACTAAAGTATATGCCTGTGAGCCATGTCATCCTGTCTATAAAATTAGGTATAAGGATTTCCTATTGCAAAAAAAGATGGGACCTTGAAATGGGTGCATCCTGATGACAAAACCCAAGTGATAGTTGAGTATGAAAATGACAAAGGGGCAATGATACCCTTGTGTATTCATACAGTTCTCATTTCCATACAACATGATAAGCATATTACTCAAGACTATTTGTATTTCTGCCAGGAGCATCAAATTTCAGAATTAGAAAAGCACAGCTTTAGAGGGGTATACAACAACAATAACCACCACCAACAACAACAACAAATAAACAAACAAATAAACAAACACAACAAACAACCAACAAACCTTCTATCATGTCAATGCACATACGTTTAAGGGCTCATTATTAAATAGACAGTTGTCTGGAATACTTGTTTGGAACTACCTAAATTGAAAGTGCTCAATAGAACCGTGATGGTACATCAACACTTATGGAATCATCTCTTGCGATGTTGCTTCACTTGTGAACTATGATCCAATCCACCTTGATTTAAGTCCTCTGCTGCATTGCAATACATACGATTCTCAAAATTTCTGACACCTTTACCTCAAATTTTCGATTGACTCTGTGAGTATAAGCCTCTATTAATTAAATACATGACTTTCATTTCAATCTAAAACACCAACTAGTAAACTATACCTAGCAACTGCGGAAGCGATTCAAGAGCAAAAGAAGCTGCGGAATCCATGGCGCTTGTTTTCGTCTTCTTTTCCTCACCTTCGATTTCATATGTTCTACCATCTGGCAAAGCGAGCACCACCACATAGGTGAAACTGAAACGAGAATCAGCAAATTAGGTATTAAAAAATGAAAGCAACCGAGAGTAGATAAGAATCTCATACTGACCGTTTCAGATGTGGTGGCCCCTCCTCTCTGATACACTCGTATTGTGGTGACTCCCATTTTAACTTTTGACATATTTCTCCAACCATCATTCTTGGCACTCCAGCAGTTTTATGGGCCACTGGAAACACTTGACGCATCACATGATCAATTAGGGAATGAACATAGATATATTAAGAAAAATAACATGCCTGGTTCCTCCAACTCTTCCATTAAAGATGATGTACTGTGAAATTCTGGAAGAGTAGGACTCGGCTCATTATCCCCCTCTTCCATAGGCTCTGCAGCATTATGACGGTAGCCATGTGATACCTGGAGATCTTCTACATAAGAAATTACTTGATCTAAATCTGATGTGTCGAGGTAGCTTTCTTCTTCAGTAGATTCTACGGAATTCAAATAAGCAAGTTAAAATGAGAGACCCGATTTTAAAAAACAATAAGAAAATTTCATGCCTGGTTCAAAACCATCATAGAATGAGGCGTCCACGTCTATCATCTGTGAGCATGTGTTGACAAATTCAGCAATATTGTTTTCCGAGTTTGAAAGGGCCCTTGGTATTGTCATTATTGTAGGAACATGCATATGACAATTAGCTGTCAAATATTCCACCAGTTGTGTTTTAGCCAACGTATTTACTTGAGACAATGTTTCCATTTCCGCAAGCAACCTATGTCGCGGGTGCTCATAAGAGTACCCCTGAAAGAAGCAAATAATGATGTGGTCAAATAAAAGGTTCATGCCTGCTAAAAACTGGTAATATATTATCTACAGTAATAGATTATCTACATCACAGTAATAGCCATTAACTTCTTTTAACAAAAAAGCATTTGTCACACATATCATGATAAAGCTTGTAAAAACATAAGACCAACCTTCAAAATATGTAGCATATCACGTGCTGCTAAACGCTCTGCTGTGCTCTTTTTAGCTGCTTCTCCTACTCCTACAACACTGTGCTCTTTAACAGTAACTGAAATCTCAACAACAATCTGCTCCTTTGTCTCTGATCGGTTATAAGATTTGTTGAACATCAAGCCATTATGTTGACATAGTTCAAGTAGCTCTTTTACTGGATGCAGTGTGAGATCTTCAATTCTGATCATAGGATCAAAAATTGGCTGAAAGATATCCCAAACCTTACATAGACTACATCCAGAGTCTATGTATATTGCTGCTGCCAAAGACTCCACTAAATCACTTAATACCTACAGTTGGGAGGAGCTGTGAGTTAAATGAGAGCACACAAGAATAGAAAACAAAGACAAAATGCAAAGACACCAAAGTTTATAGGATGCTATTCATTAGATTGTAACAAACAAAGAGGGTAAGATGAATTGGGCACTAATGACAGCAAGCAAATCTTTTTTTGAAAAAAGAGAAGTGTACTACTCTGGAGGGTTGCAGTAATCCTATTGTTCTACAATCTAATGAAATTTGCCCAAATGGGAGAGAGAACATAAAATAGTGCACAAAAGGAGGAGCAAACAAAGGAATATTATTCTTTAAGGACGCTCTGGCCCTTCACAATAACGTCAAGCTAGCGTTAGGACAAGTTACCTAAGTAAACCTAATCACAAGACACTAACCCCAAAAATTTAGAAGTCATAATTTTGATTTCAATGTCCTACTATCTGTTACATCGTAATTCAGATTAAGTTCTAACACCTTCATGACAATTCTAGCAGCATAGATTTCTTGCATCCAGGTGGTTTTGCATAAATCCAGTATACCTTTGGAGCTTCAAATTCCCATTCACAAAATGGTGTGTCCGCTATTTGAATAAACTGTGTAATTTGATCCTTGAGAGGCGCAGAGTCATGCAAAAGGAACTCATAGAGCTTATGCTTCACTGCCAGATGTGCAAAGTTATTATTACTCACCATTGCACATTTCAGTTCAGTCAACACTCCTGGGTTCAGTGTTGGGTAGGAAAGATAGACATAAAGTGCAATCAGATAACCCAAAATAGCATCTCCTAAAAATTCAAGCCTCTGTCATGGAAAACATATGTTAGCTAGCATAGGAAAATACTGCAAGATCCAAACAAAAAAGAAAAAACATACTTACCTGGTAGGAATGGCCATTCGGTTTTGAATATGATCCATGTGTAAAGGCTTCCAAAAGTAAACCTTTGTGAACGAACTCATAACCAACTGCAGTTTGAAGCTTATCAATCATTTTGGCACAAGAATCCAGGCCACTCATAGGTTCTGCAATATATATATTTGAACGAGATATCACATGAAGTCCCAACCAGTCCATAAACTCAAGGGCAGTCTCAATATCACCATCCATGAGGCAGGCACCAATGAGGGCTTCAATCACATCGGCAATAGTCTTTGGAGCTAACATTCGGGATATTCTTCCATTTTGAGCTGTAGAACATGGAGACCCAGGAAATTCCCAAGCCAATGGGTCAAACATCTTATCCCGGATGAAGATCTGCAATGTCTCTCAATTTTTAGTTTCTTAAGGTGCTATAATCAGTATACTACCACATCAACACAAATATTGCAACAGTACATTAGAAAAGAATAAGAATACATGAATGATCTGATAACTAGGAATGTTGACACCAGCCAATGTGTAGACAGCCAGCCAATCTACCTTAGGGTCCTCCCCAAGATTCGGCTTAGAATAACCTGGATTTTCATAGAGGATGCACTCTCAAACTGATTATACCAGCTTCTACTGGTTTTCTTAAGACTATAGTTCATGGTACTGAAGTGGAGATCCGACTGCAAGAAAACATCATTCTAAGTGCAAGGAAACATAATTCCTATATTAACATAAGGATTTGGGTCGATATTGCAATTCCACATTAATGTGGTAAATAGTTACCTGCTGCATTCCCAATTGCCAGGAACTAAGCTGACTTAGAGATAGATGGTTTTTCTTGCAAACCAAATTCGTGCTCTAAATTACCCCATTGTTTATTGACCAGATATTACTTACAAAGTAGGCATGCATCAATCTGCCAAAACTCTCATTAAAGAGTAGCAACGAGAGTATTGAATGATCCTTAAGGTGATTCTTCTTCAAATTATTAAAGTTTTTTGCTTTTCAAATGCTGATCATGCTGAATGTGAAGGCTAGACCATCAATGGTATTCTTCCTTTGTTTAATCCAAGTACTCTTACATGGATCAGCAAGAGGCAGTATCATTCGGAAGCATATTTCATTATCCTTAGGTGGTTGTGGGATGATGTGTGGGTGAAGATTGTTACTTATCAGGTACTTTGTACACTCCATCCACAACCGAACTGGCCAAAAATCCACCGAGCAATTCAACACAGTATCTTTGGAGACTCATTTGTACTAAAAGATCAGGATGTTACTTTCAGATTTAGTCTACCATGGTCAGGTAAACCTTTGGCAGGCTCTCAGTTCCACACTTTTGGGTCTTTGAAAGGCAGATCAGATTTCTTAGCGAGAAGGTTCTGCCAAAATTTAGCAGATTTACTGCTGTACATCAAGTTAAGCATGTCTTCCATCAATTGCTCTATATATATTCTCTTTTTCATGCTGATCAGCTTCCTGTAGGCTTTCTTAGCTGCTGTAACTGTAGAGGAGCACGCTGTCATTTTCACCTTGAGCTGCTTGTGAAGGTTTTTGTATTCTTTATCATACCAAATGTATTGTGGCATTTGTGCACGAGGTTTATTGAAGGAGTAAAAAGGTGGTCAGACAGGCTTGGTGTATAGCATCAGAAACAAATGACACAATAGAAACTGGTCTTCCAGAAGTGTCGGATTGCTTTTGGGCCTTTGCTATAGAAGCAAGAAGAAGGGTAAACATGGATCAAGAGGTATAGCAGTTCTTTTCAAATCAGAATTATCTGAAATCATTTCCACAGTGAAAAAGATGAAGCAGCAAGGTTCCTGTCCTCGTCAAAATATGGACATCTCCATAGATTGCATATATCTTGCTGTCTGCTACTCCCCAGATTATAATGATGTTGATACACAGGAGGAGTAGCCAGCAAAGAAAAGTCCTTAGAAAGAGAAACAAGACTGACATCATAGGAAAAAGGACAAAAGCTTTCAAATTTAAATGTTTCAGTTATTCTATTTTATGCACATATCTAGGATGCATATGATTGCTGTCATAATTGGTCTCATAGACCCAAGCGGTCTCTCTAGACGTTAATATAGTCTTGCTTTCTTTCTTCACTTCCATCAACTTACGTGAACACAAAAGAACGTACCTGTATGTTTTTTTTAAGAGCAAGATTATGCAGGTTCTTATTTGATGCCTCAAAAGCGCATTTTGTGGACAATTCTCCTTCTGCTAGATTTTGCAGTTCCAAAAATAGATATGCCGTTATTGCAAATTTCAGAAAAGAATCCCCTAAGAATTCAAGTCTTTCAAGGGAAAAGCTCTCGCAGCATCCAAGCGTAGTTATTGCTTCTAAGATCTGCAACAACGATAGCAATAATGAGGTCTGCAAGGAGCAACAACTATTGCCCTGAATAACAGGAACAATATAGTGCACAATACTTATAGCAACAAATAAGCTAAATAAGCATGTCTTAACCTACATAATTGAAGGTTTATATACACCCCTTCTGGCAGAAAAAGTTCCTAAACTGTTTCCTGCTATTCTTCTCAATTTTGGCTGAAAGCTTTAAAAAGGTTTAACTGGTCTAAGAAACATAGACAAGAAAGCAAAGAGAAGGAGAGAATATAGGGTCTATCAGTCCCAACATATACAGTATTTTGGGCCTGGAAGATAAGAACCTCCCAGATATATTTAATATAATCTGTTGCTAAAAGCATCTATCCAACAATCTTACTGAAAATTATATTTAAATATGTTCCATAATAAACCCTGATGTTAGCATTGCCACTTAGAAAAATTGCTAAACTTAAGAAGAGTACCCTTGTCTATGCAAACTCGGGAAATATGGTAACAAAGATCTTATTTAGCACTATAAAGATCTTCCTAGTCCAGCATACAGATAAGTTCTACAAAATCCTAATACTTGCAAGATCAAAAGAACAAATGCTAACCCTGTCAACTGACAATGCTTTTGCCTTCTGAAATCCACGCACTAGCTCCTCTTTTAATTGTAGGGCTGTACAAATACCTTCAATATGATGTATACAAGAGGGAAGCATCTTTAATGTCTTGATGAAGCTGCAAGACAGCCCAACAACCTCTACTATGCAGACCTCAGGGGGTAACTCTACAGAAAAGGCTTTCTTTTGTGACGGTCCTGCATTTACATCAAAGAATAAATTTAATTTTTTTAACTGTTGTTTAACTGTATAATCTAGTGTCGAAGTGTTTAACTCGCCCGAAGTGTTGTTGGTTTCTTTCCGCAAATAATGTTTTACTCCTCCAAGCGGTTTTGCATGCAAAAGAGGCTGTTCTGCATAATCAAGATGTATATCATGCCTGCACTTTAATGAGAGCCATATCAATAAGAGTCAATGATATCTTAGGTGAATTTCACAGACAATTATATTCAGCAAATGTATGGATCCCAATTTGTATTTAGAAAGAAAGAAAGATTATATTAACATCTACGAGAGCAAGGAGCTCATGTGGTCTTCTGTTTCCCTACCAATACAGTCATCTTAAAATGGAAAAGAAAGTTGGAGAAATAAGGTAAAGGCACAAGTTTCCAGCAAAGCTTACTTTTTTGCAAAGTAATCAAGGTAGGTAGCATATTTCTCATTTGGGAAATCGCTATTTCCATTCTGCCCGTTTATTATGCCCATAACATAGTACTTCAGCAGATTGTACCTTGTCCTAACTATTGCCCCATCCACATCCAGCTTATAAACCTTGCGATTTCCAAATTGTAGAGTTTTAAGATCACCTTCAAAATCTGCTTCCTCAAATGATGGTTTTTCAGATGTCATCTTTTGTATACGTGCCCAATCAATATCATATGATTTAGGGGAGACACAGCTATTTATGCACGTCAATGGCAACACAAGGTAAAAGCGTGACGACTTTTCCCAAGCCTCTTCAAAAAAGTAAGGTTGGCTGTCTTCTATGAATTCCGCTGGATGATTAGAAAACAACGTTTTAAAGGCTTTTGCCTGAAAGATTTTAGCATTTTGTACCTGCTTTCCAGTAACAAGTTTAACGTATATTGATATACAGTTACCATATGCTAGACATCAATGGAATACCTGAAGTGGATTTAACTCCACTATTCCCTGTGGAGTTAAACGAGCAGTTATCTTTTCACCTTTTCTGACAAGTTTGATGTCAAATGAACTAGCATCTCCAATCGACTTTCCAACTAGGAAGGCCACACTTTCATCCTGAGCATCTGTTTTGGTCGTAAATGATAGCAAATAATAGTATAGCAAAGTATTGTCTAAGGATTTTCGCCACTTTGTGCTCAACACATCAGGAACTATCATTTCATGTTGCTCTAATGCATCCTTCGTGTCTGCAAACCTTGCATTTCTAAGTAATGATTAAGGGTAACAAATTGAGAAGAGTACGAAGATACTTACCGTTTAATGATGCAGGAATAGATGATATAGCTTTTTGAGTTGACCTAGATGCCCTCACAATTGGAAGGAGATGTTCTGAAAGGGCTCCTATTTCATGTAACCTCCTGCATGCTTCCAAGCATGCCACACGTTTTGCCAAGTCTTCTGTTAGGCAGGGATGCCCCACCGCCTTCTCAAATGGTGCAATAGAAGGTAAAGAAACCTCACAAATTATTCCTTTAAGATCTCTTTGAAAACGGAACTCTGGATGTGATGAGTTGCTGCCATTGGTCAAGACGGCCCCATGAATAGGAGAAACAATGATAAGGCATTTACAGCCTAAGATCATTAGAAGCAAGTAAAACGAAAACACGAAAGGAGCGCCTAGTTACAGTGGCCAATCTTGCTTTTCAATAGAATGTAATTTCCTACTTGTCAATTATGCATTTGATCATTTGCACCCAAGGAATAGCACTCTGGTAAAGCAACGTCCACGGCAACACAGTGCAGAACCAAAAACAAAGAGGGGATGAAATATATATACGACGAAGATCTCTATGACAGAGGACCAGTCAACATGTTTAGCCTCTTAGCAATATTGTAAGCATGCTTGCCTTGATTACTTACAAGCACTAACCTATCACTTCTTTGCAGCGTAAACAAACATTTTGTTCCCCAGAACACATCCCCACAAGTGAAGCTTCCGGGATGCACCAGAAATCTGGTGTTAACACTTCACAATGGTATTACAACCATACTTCCCCCTCTCCCCCACCCGGCCAAAAAAAGCCCAAACCCCAACCCAACAAATACATGCTAAGCATTATCAACCTCCTTGTCATCCTTCAGAAGAGCATACCTGTCACCCATTAGTTTTGAACAATACTGATAAAGCAAAGAAATGCTTGAACTTGTATTGATACATGCTCCTGTACTTCCTGCACGATATGACTCCTTCTGGCATCCTTCTGAATCTATTGAAGAGCCACCTGTATATTCCTTGCCCAGGACTATCTCCTGCATGAGCCTTTCCCCTTCCACAAGCGACATCACTAAATGTTCTTCGTCTAGATTCCCCCTGAGCAGTTCCTCAAACAAAAAATATACAATCATTAAGCAATGCCCTAAGATGCAACGTTTTGAAAATAAGGCTCACCATTCAAGTAGGATAACATATTGTGAATTCTTTTGACGAGCTCGACCCTTTGATTGTATGAAACTGCGTTCTGTTTTTGGCAAATCAAATCGAATAACTACTGAACAGCTTGGAATATCCAACCCCTCTTCAGCTACATTTGTTGCAACTAGCACATTTATCTGCAGAATATTAAAGCAAGATAAGCATTAGTGACTGTGAAGACAAAAAATGCCCCAATTATCCAGGCATGGATGAGCTTGAGAAGCATTTCATATTCATTTGTCCTGTAAGGGGAATGTCATTACCTCTTTAGATTGTTAAGTATTAGTAGTAAGCCATATTTGTTGAGATATATGTGCCTCTTTAGATTGTTGAAAGGGTAATGGCATCATGGTTAGTTTACCATATGTAGATGTCCGCCCTATAAAACCATGCATTGTGCTCTTTGTAAATTAATTTAAATTCTCTGACTTCTTGCCTTGTTCCTCCTGTCTAGGAGGTCCAATCTTATCATTCGTATCAGAGCCCAAGGAGCAGAAACATCTATGAAAACATTGGAAGATAAGTTCCGCTGTTTGAGGAAGCACCAAAATTAATGCCTCAGGTTGAGTTTGGTAAAAGAAGGCCAGCTTACAAGACCCCTGAGGTCGAAACTGGTGGAAACTGCACGCGGTCCAAACTCATGGAAGGTCCAAAAATGAATGCCTGAGGTCCAGATTTGGGAGGCGAAGCCTGAAATATGGTTGTAATCAGTTGAGGGTTTGGAATTTTGGGGTGACGTCTCGCAGAAACTATCGCTCTTCCATAACGTTAATAATCTTCCTTTTCTCTCCATTGATTGAGTTAATAGTTACATAAGGCATTCTAAGCTAGAGATTTTCACTTTAGCAGCTATAAATAGGACAAGAGAAATAGCATGCAAAGCATCCAGAAGTTTTCTTTATTAATTAGAGATACCTTGCCGGAACGAAATTCTTGAAGTGCCATATCATGCCCTTTGCGTGATGTTCCATCCACACTAGAACGATGGCTTGTAATACATTTGCAACGTAGAAAGGAAAATGCAGCCATTGCACTTAGGAGAGAGCAAATTACTGTTGCACAAATGACTCTCTCCACAAAGATAATGCACCTGAAGCCTTTCATACTTCTGCAAAGTCACAGTTTGTATAGTCTTGTACCCATGTAAATAAATCAAACTACGAAGATGCAAAGCCTTGTACTTGTATTCAAGGAGAAGGTATAATAGAGCATGCAACTTCGGAGATAAAAAGTGTGAGTCCAAATTAAGATTACCTGTAAAATATAATGTAACCAGTCTCCTGAGATAAAAACGATCAACTGATAGAAATTGGAGATTTAGGCAGCAAGACACAAGACAGACAAACACAAGAAACAAGACAGACAAACTAGGAGCAAGCAAAGAACAGCTAGATTCTTCTAGAGAAGAGCAGAGAACAACTCCATAGTGGGGCAGTCCTCTTTAATAACAAGAATAACAAATTCCTAACATAAAGTTTTTCCTAACAACCTAAGAGTGCCCTACCATGTTCAAGCCTAGAGGATAATCGCCAGAAATATGGCTTGGGTTCCCATGCAGACTAATAGTAGATTGCTTTTTGGATGACCATGTGATAACACTGTTTCCTAGCATTGAAACGAAACCAGTTGTCGATCTCCTATAGTCATAGTCTGTGCCAGCATGATGTGCATTTGTATAAAAAACTACTGTTTTGTTGGTTTTTATAAGTAATGCCCTCATTCATAGTGCCTTTGAGGTAAGCTAAAATTCTTTTGGCTGCCAACCAATGAATTTTTCGGGGGTCCTGCATAAAGCGACTGACTTGGCCAACAGCAAATTGAATATCTGGCCTGCTCATAGTATAGGAACGTATATCAGATAACCTACCAGCTGCCTATAAAGAGTGGGGTCGCATCTAGGACCATTTGCATCATAGCTCAACTCGTTGGCTGGCTCATAGGGATTAACGGCTGCATTGTAGTCTGTCGTATGAAATGTGAGCAACAGATCTTTTATGTACTTTGTTTGAGTAAGGTGAATATAAGTTGGATGCTGCCAAACTTCAATCCCTAAGAAGAAGTGCATTAAGCCAAGATCAGTAAGCTCAAAGGCTTCGTTGAGTTGTATCTTGAGATCTGCAATGATATCAGTAGCATCCCCAGTAATAATGAGATCATCTACATAAAAGATAAGAATGCAAATTTGATGATCTTTGACTCTGAAATATAGGGTAGGGTCTGCTCTGGACATCTGAAAGCCAAGATGAAGTAGAAATGAGTTGATCTTTGCATGCCAGCAGCATGGTGCCTGTTTTAGGCCATAAAGGCATTTCTTTAGCTTGCAGACCAAATGCTCCTGTCCGTGCTTTACAAAGCCTGCTGGCTGCTCCATATAGATGTCCTCTTCTAAATCACCATTTAGAAACGCACTTTTGAAGTCCTATCGCCAAAGGGGCCAGCCTTTGCTTGCTGCTAAGGCAATGACTGCTCTAACAGTGTTCATGTGAGCAAGGGCAAATACTTCAGTATAGTCATGGCCATATTTCTGATTATGGCCCTTGGCTACTAATCGTGCTTTGTGTTTGGCCAAGGATCCGTCTGCATGGAACTTCGTTCGATAGACCCAGCTTCACTGGTCTAGGGACAAGTGTCCAAGTGTCTTGCTTTTCTAACAAAGAATATTCACGAGTCATGGCATCCACCCACTATTTTTGCTTGACTGCTTGGCTGAAATGCTGAGGATCCTGATGCTCAGCATATTTGACCATGAGAGTATAGTTAAGAGTTTGAGTAGGAGGCAAACCAGCAAGTTGGATTCACCTCCCTGGAGGTGGAGCAGCAACTGAGCTGTCACGGAATGGTAGAGCATATGCATTATCAAGCTCAGCGTCCTCAGCGGCAGAAATAGCAAGGGGATTCCCCTGACCTAGCAAAGGAACTCCAGCGAAATGATCATCTGAAAATTAAATTCATCGTCTGCTGCTATTTATTTATTTATTTATTTATCAAGCCATTTAGGCCCCAGGCCTCTATGGCAAAAGAATACAAATTAGTACTTTGGCACTTAATTCAGAGCGCCATCAATGTCGAAATTACTCATAAGAGTGAAAAGCTCAGTTATATCTTCTCTTTCTTTCAAAAGATCTCTAAAATATGAATATATAATATATGAATATAAAGTATGTGCAGGCAAAAGGAAAAGTTCACCAAGTGTTGAAGCTGTAATGTCATAATGAGCCCTTACGTAACGAGCCCTTACGTATGCTGCGCATTTCAAGAGTGCGTGTTCTTCATCTTCAATAGCTGGATCTAGGCAACTTGGACAAAACCGCTCCTTATGAGGCGTTTCATCCTACCTACCAGTTTCAATTCGCAAATTGTGAGATGACAATCTCATTTGAGAAATAAGCATGCGTTTCCTTAGTTTCCTTCTTTTCCTTCTGCTAATGCATGAGAGTAGATAAGGCTGCTCTTTATACTCTTGCCAGATCATTTAGTTTAGCCAAGTAAACCTTTTTTTTACATCTTTTTCATGGTCTACTCTTCAAAGTTTACGAATTGCTCTTGCACCCACATAATCATGTATCTTCAAATTTCTGGGATAGCGGCCAATTATCATCATCAAGCCAATTCCTTGCCCATCGCATCAGCATACCAACCTTTTGTGCTATGCATAAGGGCTTGATATGGTAACTGGTCAGTGTGAAATGGTTGGGCACAAGGCTTCTACTTCAAGAATTCAAGAGGTAATAGACCTGTTTCAGCCAACATCATGCAATAAGGAGTTTGCACTTTGACTCCCAATTCACCTATCAAGAATCTTTTTTGTATCTTCTCAGGCTTCCATAAAGAACCACTGTTTTTAATTGTATTCCAAAAAAGAGTTTACTTAGTCGCCAATCTTCAAAATGACAAAACTTGTGATCTAGGCTAGAATCAAACAGCAAGAAAACAAGAGAGAAAAGAGACGGAGTGAAACTCAGAAAAAAAGGAATATGATGGATTGGATTGTTGCTTTTCTCGGTGCTACAGAAGATGGTCACATATGTGACGTGTAGAGCATAGCACGTTGACACCTAACCTAGGGGGCATACATGAACATAAATATATGCTAAACTATAGACCATGGTCCTATGTAAATACATAGGCTGCCATGTCAGCACATATGTGTGCTTAACCATTAAGAATTATTTCTGTCATCCTCCCCTAAGCACATATATGAACTGAGAACAAAAGAAGACGAGAACAAAAGAAGAATGCTACAGCTTATCGTGGTAATCCTCCCCTAAGCTGAGCATTCGAATACCAAGCTGAGTCTTGAATTTCTGAAATGTAGACCCTGCTAATGGCTTGGTGAAGAGGTCAGCCAATTGATCTGTGGTTGGAACGTGATGAAGATCAAGCTGACCATCAAGGACCTTCTCTCGCACAAAATGATAATGTGTTTCAATGTGTTTGCTGCGCGCATGAAACACAGGATTATTAGCAAGTTGCAAAGAGCTTTGGTTGTCACAAAAGAGTGGAATAGTGCTGGTGTCAAAGCCTAATTCTGCAAAAAGTTTGGCTAACCAAACGGCTTCAGCAGCGGCAATCGCTAAGGCTTTATACTCCGCCTCCGTGCTAGAAAGAGAGACTGAGGGCTGACGCTTGCTGAGCCAAGTAATGATGTTCTTACCAAGGCCAAACACATAACCTGTGGTGCTGCGTCGCGTATCAAGACAACCAGAATGATCAGCATCTACAAAACCATGCAAAGCAGGCGACGGATCACGCATATAGCAGAGGCCCTCATTAAGAGTACCTTTTAAATAAGCGAGCACTCTTTTCGCTGCTTGCCAATGGCTCTGTTTTGGACAGGCCATAAAACGGCTCAACATGCCCACCGCAAAAGAGATCTCTGGTTTGGTGACTGTAAGGTAAATTAGTCCACCAACAAGTGAACGATACAAAGTAGCATCTACCTGAGGAGACTCATCAGAGTTGGATAACTTCAAACCAGGCTCCATGGGCTGTTTGGCAACCTTGCAATCTGTCATGTGAAATTTTGTAAGAAGATCTTGGGCGTTTTACCTTGAGACAAAGTGATGCCATCGTGAGTTTGCCAAATTTCAATCCCAAGAAAGTAATGGGACAGACCTAAGTCTGTCATAGCAAATTCATGTATAAGCGAAGTGCGCAATTGATCAATAAGATCATGGGCATCTCCTGTAAGCAGCAAATCATCAACGCATAAACACAACAATGCAGAGAGATGTACCTTTAGTTTTAAAGTATAAATTGGGATCTGCTGTGGAAAAAGAATAGCCATGTGCTTTAAGATAAGAATCTATCTTATGGTACCAGCACCGAGGTGCTTGTTTAAGGTCAGTAGAGACTCTTCTTCAATTTACAAACCAAGTGCCCTTGCCCTTCCGAGACAAAACCTTCTGGCTGCTGCATATAAACTTCATCGGACAGGTCTCCATTCAAAAGGCACTTTGGAAGTCCATTTGATATACGGGCCATCCTTTACTAGCTGCTAAGGCAAAAAATAGCGCCAAGACGGTTGACATTCTTGCAACTGGAGCAAAGACTTCATCATAATCAATGCCATGCTGCTGGCTTAATCCTTTGGCAACAAGTCTGGCCTTATGCTTACTGAGAGAGCCATCTGCATTGTATTTGTCTTTAAAGATCCATTTTGATCCAATCGCTTTCTTCCCTTTAGGAAGGGGAACGAGATCCCAAGTCTCATTCTTAATGAGCAGGTCATATTCATGTTGCATCGCAGCCACCCAATCTGGATTGGTAAGAGCTTCAGCAAAACTAGAAGGCGTATGATCTTCATAGATCTTTGCCATCAAAGCATAATTACAAGTGTGCGTAACACTTGGTTGTGCATCAGATAAGGCCTTAAGCCGCTCAGATCGCCTAAGAGGCACACCATCATCATGATTTGCAGCAGGAGACGGGGCTGAAGCAGTCCTAGAACTACTAGCAGGCTGATTGGCAGCATGAATATCAGACAAGGCAGCAAGATAAGGATCATTTTCGTCATCATCACTATGATCACAAACGCTGGTCGGTACAGCAGCAACTGGAGCAGCATTACGTGCATTCTGCTGAGTGTCCAAATGAAGCAAAGAATGAATATCAAAGGGCGCACCAACATCAGGCTCGAAAGCATCATAGTAGCCATCCTCCAAGAATTTGGCATCAGGACTGATCACAAGCTTCTTAGTGGCTGGGTTATAGAATTTGTAAGCTTTATATCCATCAGCATACCCAATAAAAATGCATTTGACTGCCCGATCATCAAGTTTCTTCAATTTTGAATCTTTGGATGCACAAAAGCAGGACAGCCAAAGATTTTCAAATGCGAGACATCAGGTTTTGTACCATAGAACACCTCGAAAGGTGTTTGCCCTTTCACAATTTTTGTGGGAGCTCTATTCAAAAGATAGGCTGCTGTTTTAACTGCTTCACCCCAAAATGACAGTGGCAAGCGTTTATAAGCAAGCATGCTTCTTGCCAAATTCATAAGAGCGCGAGATTCTTGCGCTCAGCTACACCGTTTTGTGGCCGAACAATATGGAGCACTCAACTTCGCGAACAATGCCGGAATCTCGAAGATAGGCATCAAAAGAATGGTTTTTGTACTCACCACCATTGTCGGACCTGAATGCCTTAATCAACTTTCCTGTTTGTTTTTCAACCATAATCCGGAACTCCTTGAACTTAGAGAGTACATCAGATTTGTAATGCAAAGGGTACACCCACGTCATCCTAGAATGATCATCAATGAATGTACAAAAGTAGCGTGCTCCACTCAAAGAAGGGACCCTGACTTCGCATACATCACTATGCACGAGCTGCAAGATATCATTGGTTTTCTTCACGGCCTCCTTGGGGAAAGATGCAGCTACTTGCTTTCCAAGATTGCAAGCATCGCATTGCAGTTTATGAGTATGTACAGCAGGCAGCCCAACAAAACCATCTCTTTTCCATGCATCATACAAAGAGATTGACAACTCAAATGACCATACCGAAAGCATGCCATAGCTCATCCGAAGACATGCTAATAGCAGCAGCAGCAAGCAAACCTTTCTGCTCTACAACAGAAGCGCAAAATTTGTACAAACCATTTTGGAGAATGCCATGAACAACAATATCAGAGTCGGGAATAGCAGGGCTGTGAGGAGTAAGTATAACTTCTCCTTGTCCAAATATAGCATACAAGCCGCTGTTATCAACCTTGGAAACGGACAACAAATTTTCTTCAAGTCCAGGAATGTAAATAACATCTTTAACATACTTTATGCCGCTTTCCTGAGTAGAAAATGTGACGTCGCCTTCCCTTGAATCTGATAGCTGAAATTATCAGCAAATTTAACTCGACCACCATCCACTTGTTGTAGTTTAGAAAAATACTTTCTTTTTCCTGTCATGTGCGATGGCACCGGAATCAAGGTACCACGGATCACTACCAGATCTGTCCAAAGACATCTCAGAAGCTTTGAATAAGCATTCAATATCAGCACTTTCTGGTTCAAATTCAGCAGCTACGAAATTAGATCGCTCCTTACGATCATGTGCGGGCTGATTTTTAGCATGAGCGGCTGATCTTTACTTGCTGCAGCAGCTTTGGCTTCTTTCTTTAAACGCTTTGGGCAATCACTAATCCAATGCCCTTTCTCGTGGCAATATCTGCATGGATATCTGCTTGAACCTTTCTTGCTTCCGCTCCCTGATTAGAATTACTACCTGAAGACTCGTGAGGATTTATTTCGAGAAAACCTATCATTGTGCTTCTTGGGATTATGTTTGGAAAAGAAAGCATTCTGATCTGACCGCCTTTTCAACTCCAATTCAGTCTGAAGGAGAAGATTAGGCAAGTCTTTCAGCTTAATTGGGCTGTCTCTTGCACCTAATGCAAGAATAAAAGGCTGATAATCTATAGAAAGACCACGAAGCAATGCGGAAATTACCTCACCATCTGGTACTTGCTGTTTCATATCATCCAATTTGCTTTTAATCTCTTTGGCCTTGGAAATATAATCAAGCATATCTTTACAATTGTCCAAGCGCCAAAGAGTGTAACTCGCCTCTCAAGAAAAAGGCTCTAGAATCTGTATCTCGAAATGCATACACCCTTTTCAGCTGATCTAGTGCTTCAGACAATAATTTACAACCCCGATATGGCACTGAACTTCTGGTGATACAAGAACTTTCAAGAGGCCCAAGCCTTTCTTATTTTTGACGAGAAATCTGCATCTTTTATGTCAAGAGAGCCATCAACAAGTCCATCCAAACAATGCATGAGGAGATAACCTTCAAAACACATCAATCCAATCGAAAATAATTATCTCCTTTCAGGATAGCATTTGGATTGTTGAATTTGGTGGAATCCATCCCTGAAGGTATTAAAACTTATCAAAGAGCACTAAGAGAGAGATTACTGAGCTTTAGATGCACAAAGAAGACAAACCAAGGGATTTACCCAGACAGATGGTATGTCACAAAAAACTGCATCAACATTGCTCAATCCTGACAAATCTCTCACGAAATTGTCCTGGAGCCAAAATTACCAATTGTTCAACCTTTCTGAACAAAAACGGCACAAAACGGCAAAAAACGGCACCTTTGTGCAACCAAATCTCGAATTTGAACAAAAGTACACAATTTGTTGATGACGTGACAAAAAATTGGCCGATTTTGCAATTCTGGTTGAAGACGTCCAATTTCGGCAGTGTTGCCAACTTCTGAACTCACCTCTGACAAATTTCCCTCACTGGTTGGTTCTAGCCACCCTGGGCTCTGATACCATGACAAAACTTGTGATCTAGGCTAGAATCAAACAGCAAGAAAACAAGAGAGAAAAGAGACGGAGTGAAACTCAGAAAAAAAGGAATATGATGGATTGGATTGTTGCTTTTCTCGGTGCTACAGAAGATGGTCACATATGTGACGTGTAGAGCATAGCACGTTGACACCTAACCTAGGGGGCAACATGAACATAAATATATGCTAAACTATAGACCATGGTCCTATGTAAATACATAGGCTGCCATGTCAGCACATATGTGTGCTTAACCATTAAGAATTATTTCTGTCACAAAATTGTTGATTTTACACTGATTCATCGTACTGTAAAACGCTCTGAGACCACCCGATGCATGTTTCTGACACTTATAATTATTTGACACTTCAATTCCCAAATACTTATACTTCATGACCTGCTCAAGCGGGACGCCACCTACATAAAATATTGTGCTATCCCGGGCTCCTAGCACCAGTATCTTTGATTTATTAGGATTAACCCTCATGCTTTTTTCTTCACAAAAAGCACATAACACATCTAGATGGCGTTGCAGTCCAGCTGGATTCTTTGAAATTAGCACAATATCTTCCCGGATTTCTTGCTCCTCCTTCGTTGCTTGCTGCGTCTCCTCCTCTCTCCATAGTGTTTTGCTGTCCAGATCATCTTTTCCACTCAACATTTAGAATCAGAGCAGTGTTGCCATCCTTGGGTGCTTCATACTGTGCAGGAGAAGAAGTATTTTGGGAAGGTTTTTCTGCCTTGTGGAAAACAGAGCAGATTTTAATCCTAAATTGCGTTTGAGCCTAGAGAGAAGCATCCCTCTGTTATGGAGAGTTACGGAGAGTTGCATGCAGTGTTAACCAAGCTAAAAGCAGCCTTTGAGTGTAAAATCGGAAAGATTTCTTGCAGCAGCTTGCATATTGCCTTGCATATTGAAGACAGAGTAGGGGTTTGCAAATTTGTGGCTTTGATTAGAAGAGGCTTGTGTTTTTCACAATGGACAGCCTGGAAACGGTGTTCATGAGTGAGAAGTTCTTGCTTAAAGGCAAGAACTACTCTATTTGGAAGGAGAAGATGACTTTGGCACTCGATCTTGCTGGAGTTTGGGAAGTAGTAGCTGGTGAAGATCAAAATGAAGATGACAAATAGGAGGAGTTGAACAAAAAGGCCTTGCTACTCATCAAACTTGCAGTGGATGATTCCATGCAAAGGCACATACTTGGAGTGAAAAGTGCTAGTGAAGCTTGACGCAAATTTCAACAAGTTTATGAGACCAAGAATCGTACAAGGAAGCAGTTGTTAAGAAACCAGCTTAACAGTCTAAAGTTAAGGGAATGTAAAGATGTGAGTGACTTTATTGCGAAGATCACTGAAATTGCTGCACAATTGGCTTCTATCGGAGTTGAAGTTGAAGAGGATGAGCTCTTAAATGCCATATATCAAGGAGCATATATCAAACAGCACCTGAATACGAGCACTTTCTTGATGCTTTTCAAGCACGGGAGAATGAGCTTAGCTTCAAAGAGCTTGCAGCAGCCCTATAGCAGAAAGTTTTAAGATCACAAATCTTGGAACAAATGGAGCAAGTTAATTTCAGCCAATCAAGAAGAAGGGGGAGTAGGGAAGAAGGGGGAGTAGGGGTCGAGGAAATTGGAGAAATTTCCAACACCAAGACACCGGTACTGCCAAGACTGATTCTCAATCTCATCAACCTCAACGAGAACCTCAACGAGGAAGGGCCATGAAAGAGGCCGATAGAGGTAGAGGGAGAGGAGAACGTTGGAGTTCATACTCCAACAAAAATATCAAATGCTATTGTTGTGATGAAGTTGGCCATATCGTGAATGATTGCCCTCTAAAAAGGAGTATATTGAAAATGAAACTTGAAAAGGAGTCACATTACCTTGAAGAAGGGTCGCCGTCAAGCTCAAGGAAGCAAACCTCTATGACTCAAGCTCAAGGAAGCAAACCTCTATGACTGCACAAGATTTTGCAATGTTCGTAGATGAAGTCGATCATGTAAGATACAAGTCTGATAGGTGCGTTGCTTGTTTGGATAGGTGCGTTGCTTGTTTGGATAGTGGCTGCTCGACTCATATAACAGGTGATGAATCCCTTTCTCAAAATTTACAAAGTATGATGGAAATAAAATCCTTTTAGGAGATGATTCCTCACTAGCAATAGAAGGGAATGGAAATGTAAGAGTGAAAGAAGAAGGAGACGCTATTGTGACATTTCAAAATGTCAAACTTGTACCGGATTTAAAGAGGAATCTGTTTTTTGTTGCTTGTATAACTCGTAAGGGTTTCAAAGTTTTTTTCGATGAAGCAGTGGTGTTATCACAAGAATCAAGCCTCAGTTGCTCCATTTGTTGTTTAACTAGAGACGGTTGCTCCATTTGTTGTTTAACTAGAGACTGCTTACCAAGACCTGTTACAGTGCATGAGGCTTTGAGATCTTCCCATGCTTCTTGAAAGGTTTTACAACCTTGAAGTTGTCTTCTAATATCTGGATCAACAAGGATTTTAAGATGATCTAATGCCTGTTCATCTTCTTCTGGTTCGAACTTTGCATCCCAATTTTCTTTTAAAACTTTCTTCAACTTTAAAAGACCCAGATAGATCACAAAGAATTCACTCTATGTCTGGTAATTGGACCCATCCAGGATTGAATTAGTGCATAGTTTGAATGGATCTATTCCTGATGGAGAGTCAATATTGTGATAAAGAATCCTCAAGATTTATAAAAAGTCAAGCAGAGAGAACAGACAACAACAGACAGACAAATTGAGCAATAGGTATCCAACCTAAGAATTTGAATCAGAGTAAACAACTGATGAGATTTCTCCATCTGCTTAGAAGAACACCCCATAAATCAGTCTTGTGGAAAACCTTCTAAAAATCTCCTCCAAAACTTGCCAGATTGAATCAAGAATGGGATCAATCGAATGGTTGTATAAGGGCGAATCAGATCTGGAAGGCTTTTGCTGAGATTATAACACACGGACAAGATGGAGCGATGCGTCCTCCCTCTGCAATTTTCCCTTGTAGTCCGCTCTGATACCTTAACCACTAGTCCTTGCAAGTTAACCTGATCGAAGCGTTGCTCGCCGTCGGATTGCAATAAGGTTAGAATATTCTTCTCCTACAATAACTCTTCGAATATTCGTCTCTTAAAGAATATTCCGAAGATTACTGCCATAATCACCGCATACGCTCTGTTTCCGCCATAGCTACTAGGCATAGCTATCCGCCATAGCTGCTGGTGCTGCTGGTTCTTGCCTCTTTTCTTCAATCTCGCTCAAATCCGACCAGCTCCATTTCTGCATTTTATTTTTCGGAAGGGATTCAGTCGTCCACCATTTCTGGACTCCTTATTTTCCTTCTTTCTGTCGGATTTGGGGTCAGGTCAAGTGCCGACTTTTTATTTTGCAGATTGATGCAAATTTTTTTCAAGTGTATTTGCAGATTGATGCAAAGTTTTTGCATATTTTTCTTTATAGAGCTCTGTTGGATCGGCCGGCAGTTACCTGCCAATCGACTACGCTTCTTGCCGCCTGAAATCAACGCAGCAAAAATAGACGATGTGGAAGCCCTTTTGTTTCTTTCTGACATTCTTTTCAACTTCGAAATGATCATCTGCACTTCTCGACCCTTCCAGCTAATGGCTAATATGAAAGGCAGATCCGTTTCATCCACATCAAAACCACATAATATGATGCTACTTCTCTACTCTGCTAGAATGAAGGCCATTGTATTCTGTTTTACCACATAATATGATGCTACTTCTCTACTCTGCTAGAATGAAGGCCATTGTATTCTGTTTTACGCTCTTGAAGCTTCTTAATCCGCCATCTATCTCTCCCCATCTGCATCTCTGTTTCTGTTCTGCACCAGTTTGCTTCAACTTGCTCGGACTAGTGGTTAAGGGAGGTCAACCCTCCCCTCTCGCAAATTATGGGAAACAAACCCTCTCGGCCTGCCGGCCTCGAGGGTTTATTTCCCATAATTTGCTTGAGGGGAGGGTTAACCTCCTCATATTTGGAAGTGAACCCTAAAAGGAATTAAGGAGAGCCGCACGTAAATGGCACATGTATTGAGGTAAAAGTGATACTAACAAAAAGAGAAAGTCTGACCTAAATAGTTACATTGGGTCACTCATATACAGTAAAGTGTCATGTCTCTAATAGTAGGTGCCAATTAGAAACATAATTTTCTATAAATACTGCTTCAGCCCAGAATCCTGGTGGTAAAGCTTGGGCCTTTAACATGCTTCTATATCCATGAGGGTTGGCTTTGCCACACCATTTTGGTTAGGTACTATAAACTCCCTTTTTATACCTTTGCTATCCATATAATCTTCAGATAATATTCACCACCGTTACCTAATCTTAGTGTCTTGATGGTTGTTAACAACTCATTTTCTACCAACTGACCAAAAGTTCTTCGTAATCAATTCCTCCTCTTTGCGAATAGCCTTTTGTGACCAGTCTAACTTTATATTTATCTATGCTGCCATCGGCTTTATATTTAACTCTATAGACCCATTTTAAGCCTATTACATGCTGGTTTTGTGGTCTAAGAACCAATATCCATGTATGGTTTCTCATGAGAGCTGTGTACTCTTCATTCATTGCATTTCGCTATTCTTGGCATTTAAAAGCTTCTTCATATGAAGCAGGAAGTGAAGCATTAGAATTTCTGTCATGAGAGTAAAGTTAAAGTGCTCTTGTTCTTGGCCTCCCATCTTGTTATTGGTCATTTTACCTTCATGTTACCAAATAGAAATATACAGTGACAAAGAGGTAGAAAACAAGTTCTGATATTGAATGAAGCGTGCGCAAACTAATAAATGAAATGCATGTCCTCCTAAATGATTTTTTTTTTCCAATTTCTGCCACTATAAGTAATCTGGCTACGATGTGAACCACAAAAGAAAAGAAAGCTCACCATTTAACTCAATACCATCAAATAAGGAGAGCAAATCACCAAGGAATTTTCCTTTCGTATCATTGGTATTTATTTCTTTATCTTTAGAATATGCCTCCACAGCCTGCAACAACAAGTAGAGAAACCGGATACAGAAAAATCAAATCTACCAAATTAAATTGAACGGCATTATGACATTCTTTAACCACCCAGTCTAAACCATGGCCCAATGGACATCCCAATCTTGATTGGCTCTATAAGCTATTCGCATAGTTACGAGACATGGCCACGGGAAAAGCTACAGGTCGCTAAATTTCAGAAAACGAAAACGGATAACACGGGAATATTCTCTAAAACTTTTCTGAAAAAAGAAAGGAAAAGTAAAAAAAACACCTAGTATGACTATATTTCACTGTTAGACACCTAGTATCAATGGGGAAGGCAAGCAGCAGACCACCGGGCTGAAAAAGTGCGCCCAAAAACGACGGAACCAAAAAAAACGCCTGACAAAGTGACGAAAGATCACTCTCTGTTTTTTTTCTCTGGTTTCCTTGTAACAGTGGAGACTTTTGTTGTTGGACACGGCCATTTTACAGAAACGGCCACGGCAAACCAAGGTAGAACACGGCGTTTCGTGCATTGACCAAAATACCACGATAGTGGCCGTGGTAGTGTAACACGCCTGCAATGGATTTGCAGGGAAATCCGTGGCTGCCATGTTTCGTAACTATGGATGTTAGACTTATATGCTGACGTGTATGATGAAGTCACACTGCTAACATGGCATTCTTATATAAGCCATAGTCATGTCCATCTATCATTAGTCTGTTGTCCCAGAGCTTGTGGTTTTTGTGGTGCTCATACTTTATATCTTTGAATACATAATAATGCTTGCTAACATGGCATTCTCATTTAAGCCATAGTCATGTCCATCTAACATTAGTCTGTTTTCCTAGAGCTTGTACGTTTCTGTGGTGCTCATACTCTGAATCTTTGGCTACATTACAATGCTTATATGGTACCAAAGCAAGAAATGGCAGGGAGTAAATGGATTTGGATTGGCTTTCCAACAACCCAAGATTCATTTGAATCACACAAATAGTTGGGGAAACTTTGCAATTTGTTTGTAAGAACAGATGTTACAACATTTGATCTCCAAGATCATACAGAAGAGTAAGCAGAGTGAAGCTCTGTTGGCCTGATAAATAATATGCTCAAATTGCTTACCTACATTCAGCAACTGATGAAGTGCACATGAATGAATCTAAATTATATAGTTGGTGAGTCTGTACTGGGAAATCCCATATTGAATTCCATTCCGCTTCTGTAATATTCCTATTCCAATAAATTATTTGTCATATGTAACCGTTTTTTGTCATTGGGAAAAAATTTAACTGCAGTTCCACTGCTGTAAAATGACATTTTCCCACTGTAAAATGACAATTTTAAACTGTAAAATGAGTCCCTATGTAAAGATCAATGCTACCAGAAAAAAAAGAGTTAGCTGTTAGCATGTTAGTTAATGGTGCAAATGTATCATGTACATATTGTACATAGTATAAAAGTAGAGTTTATGTAGGAGTTGACGTGTGGCCTTTAGGATGGATAAACTTTCCAATTTTGACCCTGCAGAAATGTATTTGGTATTTTGGATGTCCTTGAATAACGAATCTTTTAGTCGGTGCTGTCATGTGCGTCTCTTCTTCTCTCCTCCACTAAACGAACAAGTGGTATCAGAGCGCATATGATCCCTGGGCCTCTACTGGATATCAGCAAGCAAATTCGTCACAATAAATTGGTGGAATTGTGACGTTTCCAAAAAGTCTATTACACAGCCTTTTTTTGGCTTGTACAAGGCCAAATTTTTTCCTCCTTGTTTGGCCTGCCTTTTTTTAGCTCCTAACTTTGGTCGTTAGTATCAAATTGAAAATTCATCCAATTTGTTGGACATCCTCTTCAAACTTATCCAGTAAGTACACATCTGTGGCAAATCCAGAATTTGGTGACAGAACAGGATGTGGATCATGGAGAATTCACTGGAGAAAATACTTTCTCAAGATAGATACATTCTTAATGGCAAGAATTATAATTCTTGGAAGAATTTGATGGAACCAGTGCTCGAGGTAAAAGGTCTATGGGAATATGTGAGTGGTGAACACCCAAGACCAGATTCAGAGAGCTCTTACAGTGACATTGAGGAAGCTTATAATCCCCTCTTTGAGGGTCCATTCAGAAGGCGAGGTATAATCCGAAGGCGGATCCGCCATTGGAGATCCGCCAACAGAGAAGGAGTTATTGCATGCTCTTTACACGGGCGCAAAGGAATATGATGTGTTTCTTGATTCCTATAAAACCAGGCCAGATGCATATGCGCCCACCTTTGTAGAGGTTTCCTCTGGATTATTGCAAAAGGAGTTGGACTCTAAGGTCCAAGAATAGGAAGAAGCCTTGTTTGCAAGAAATCAGCAACAATTTAGAGGTCGTGATAGAAGAGAAAGCCAAAACTTTGGATCCCGTAGAAATTACAGAAATTATAATTATAACAATGAAGCTTCTTCTTCATCGAATTATCAGCAACAACGAGGTAGAGGTCGAGGAGCTTATGCTAACGCTCCATGGAATGGTGATGATCAAACCGTAAGGAATATGTCCTCTACCTCTAGCAATTCTGGAAACCAATGGTCCAATCAAAGAAATCAAGGAAATAATTGGTATTACCAGCGTGGAAGAGCGCGTGGTGGAAGAAGAGGCCGAGGTCGAGGAAGACAAAGACGAGGTAATTATTCCAACCAAGGTAATTTTTTGCCCAAACAGAAATTGAACATGATGGCAGCAATGGAGTCTGACATTTATCACGAAGAGGATGTGGATTCATATTATCTTGTACCTGATTTCGATGATTTAAAATGTGAAACCAATGTGGTTGATCAGACAAATAGTGCAGAAATGAATGATAAGTCCTTCATTCTTGATAGTGGCACTACTCGTCACATGAGTGGAAATCCAAATATTGTTTATAACAGACAGCCTGCTCGTGGACAAAATATACTTTTGGGAAATGAAGCCACGCTGAAAGTTGAAGGAGTAGGAGATGTAAAACTCTCAATGCCAAATGGGGAATTCAAAAAGGTACCGGAGGTACTCTATGTCCCACACTTGAAGAAAAAATTGTTATCCGTTGCCTCCTTTGTTAGATTAGTATAATGTGATATATTGAACATGTTAAGTCATTGTAACTTAACGTTGTAACTTAACGTTGTACCCCATGGGACATTTTATATTAGCCCATGGGTCCCCCATTCTTTATCTTTTTCCCTATTTGCCACCCAACATGAGGACGTGGCACATATATATATGTACATCTCATGAGTTAGTGTAATACATAAGTTTCTTGCTCCTCCTTTGTAGCTTGCAGCGTCTCCTCCTCTCTCCATAGTGTTTTGATGTTCAGATCATCTTCTCCACTCAACATTTGGTATCAGAGCGGTGTTCCATCCTTGGGTGCTTCATTCTGTGTAGGAGAGGAAGTATTTTGAGAAGGTTTTTCTGCCTTGTGGAAAACAGAGCAGATTTTAACCCTAACTTGTGTTTGAGCCTAGAGAGAAGCATTCTTAAGCATTCTTCTGTTATGGAGAGTTGCATGCAGCGTTAACCAGGCTAAAAGCAGCCCTTGAGTGTAAAATCTGAATGATTTCTTGCAGCAGCTTGCATATTGCCTTGCATGTTGAAGATAGAGTAGGGGTTTGCAGATTTGTGGCGTTGATTAGAAGAAGCTTGTGTTTTTCACAATGGACAGCCTGGAAAAGGTGTTCATGAATGAAAAGTTCTTGCTTAAAGGCAAGAACTACTCTATTTGGAAGGAGAAGATGACTTTGGCACTTGATCTTGCTGGAGTTTGGGATGTAGTAGCTGGTGAATGATTGCCCTCTAAAGAAGAGTATATTGAAAATGAAACTTGAAAAGGAGTCGCATTACCTTGAAGAAGGGTCGCCATCAAGCTCAAAGGAGAAAACCTCTACGGCTGCACAAGATTTTGCAATGTTCGTAGATGAAGTCGATCATGTAAGATACAAGTCTGATAGGTGCGTTGCTTGTTTGGATAGTGGCTGCTCGACTCATGTAACAGGTGATGAATCCCTTTTCTCAAGATTCACAAAGTATGATGGAGATAAAATCCTTTTGGGAGATGATTCCTCGCTAGCAATAGAAGGGAATGGAAATGTAAGGGTGAAATGAGAAGGAGACGCCATTGTGACATTTCAAAATGTCAAACTTGTACCGGATTTGAAGAGGAATCTGCTTTCTGTTGCTTGCATCACTCGTAAGGGTTTCAAAGTTTTCTTTGATGAAGATGAAGCAATAATTTTTCAGCCAAGTGAAGAATTCATGAAGATGATAAGAAAGATGAAGGTAATTGCGCGTGCAAGAAGAGAAGGCAATTTATATAAAATGGAGATTGTCCCTGCCCAAAATCAGGCCAATATAGTAGCAGGTAGCAGCCAATCAGAGATTTGGCACAAAAGGTATGGTCATATCAGTTATGGAAGTTTGCGCACGCTGTCCCAGCAAGAAAATGTGCATGGTTTACCTCAAATACATGATGAAAAACAGGTTTGTGAGCCTTGTGTTCTTGGAAAACAGCATAGGGTTCCGTTTCCTCAAGAATCTGAATATAGAGCGCAAAAACCTTTGGAATTAGTGCATGCTGACCTTTGCGGCTTTATGCCAACAAAATCCATTGGTGGATCCTTATATTTCTTCTTGTTAGTGGATGATTACTCAAGAAGGATGTGGGTCTATTTTCTGAAAACAAAATCAGAAGCTTTTTATCATTTCAAAGTCTTTAAGGAAGAAGTGGAATCTGAAACAGGGCAGAAAATACTCACCTTAAGGACTGATAATGGAGGAGAATTTTTGTCCACAAAGTTTGAACAATTTTGTGAAGACAATGGGATCAAAAGGCAATTGACAACGCCTCGCTCTCCACAACAAAACGGAGTTGTAGAAAGGCGCAATAGGACAATTTGCGAAATGGCAAATTGCCTAATGGCTCAATGGAAGATGCCGCATGGTTTTTGGGCTGAAGCAGTACTCACTGCAGTGTATTTGCTGAATAGAGCGGGGACAAGAATTTTAGATGGGAAGACTCCACATGAGGTTTATTACAAAAGAAAGCCAGGTGTGAATCATTTGCTTGTATTTGGATGTAAAGCTTATGCGCATGTTTTTAAGGAGGATGGTAGGAAGAAATTTGATGACAAAGCAAGAGTTTGCACAATGCTTGGCTATAGTTTGAGGGCTAAGGCTTACCGCGTGACGTGACGTTTGATGAGAACGCTGCAGGTCCAATGCAGGTCCAATATCAGTCACTGATCAGCAAGAGCAAGAGGAGGAAATATTTGAATTTCCACTTAAATGGCAGCAAGATGAAGCATCGGATCAAAACAGGCCTGTTACGCCTCAATGTCAACCAAGGATTTGGCCCGATAAAGTGCTTACCTATGAAAGAAGAGCTGGTAAGGAAGTAGCAAAAGAAGATGTTGGTGAAAAACCAACAACAAAGTCTGATGCAACTCAGCTGAATGCAAAATCAGCCCCTACTACTCATGTGGCACCTTGGGCACAAAGACCATTTACAAGAAGCCAAGGCAATATTGAGTCCGAAGCAAGTGCAGCAGCTCATCAATGCAATTTTGCCAATATTTATAAACCCATTTCGTTTGAAGATGCTAGGCATTCTAAGGAATGGAAGGACGCAATGGATGAGGAGTATAAATCCATACTAGTCAACAATACGTGGGAATTGGTGCCAAGGCCAAAGGATAGAAATGTCATTGGATGTAAATGGGTCTATAAGCTAAAGTATAATGCAGATGGGACTGTTCAAAGGCACAAAGCCAGGCTGGTAGCAAAAGGTTTTGCTCAAAGAGAAGGGGAAGATTACTTAGATACCTATGCTCCGGTAGCCAAAATGGAAACAGTGAGGTTATCCATATCGCTTGCAGCTCAATTTGGATGGAAGTTGTATCAACTTGATGTGAAAAGCGCTTTCTTGAACGGAGAGCTCAAGGAGTTGGTCTATTTGGAGCAACCCCCCGGATACAAGCACGAAGGTAACGATTTTGTTTGCAAACTGAACAAAGCATTATATGGGCTAAAACAGTCATCTCGGGCTTGGTATTCCAAACTTGATAGTTACTTATTGAGCAAAAACTTTGTAAGGAGCAGTGCAGATTCTAGCCTCTACATTAAGCATGATGGTGATGACATCACTTTGATTGTAGTATATGTAGATGATCTCATTGTCACGGGCAGTTCTCTCAAGTTGATTCAACATGAGATAAAACAATTTGGAGAGTACTTTGACATGACAAATCTTGGAGAGTTACACTACTTCTTGGGCATTCAAGTGAAAAAGGCTGCCAATGGAATTTTTATTTGTCAGAAAAAGTATGCAGCAGATCTACTAAGGAAATTCCACATGGAGACTGCCAAACCAGCCTCTACGCCAATGGAGGTTGGCATTAAACTTTCTGCTCATGAGAAAGGTGCAAAATCATTCGATGCAACACTCTACAGGGCATTAGTAGGAAGCTTGAACTATCTCACTGTGACCAGACCTGATATATCATTTGCTGTAGGAGTATTGAGTAGATTTTTGGCTAATCCTACTCAAACACATTGGATTGCTGCTAAGAGGGTGCTGAGATACATCAAGGGAACACATGATTTTGGTATCTTGTATGAATCAAATAGTCAGCTTGATGTAGTTGGGTACACAGACTCTGATATGGCTGGTTGTGTGGACACGAGAAGATCCACAAGTGGTTATGCATTCTCAATTGGAAATGGTGCTGTAACTTGGAAAAGTAAGAGACAAAGCACTGTTGCAATTAGCACTGCTGAAGCAGAATATAAAGGTTGTAGCATTGCAGCATGCGAATCCGTTTGGATTCAAAAATTTATGGAAGAAATTGGGATCAATGACAGCAGACCCACTTGCATTTTCACTGATAATATGAGCAGCATACGCATTGCAAACAATCCTGTTTTTCATGGCAGAACTAAGCATATTGAGACGACCTACCATTTTGTAGGTGAAAAGGTTGAGAATGGAGAAATTGACATCCAATACTGCAGATCAGAAGATCAAATTGCAGATATTTTCACAAAGCCATTAGGAAAAGCCAAGTTTGAAGATTTCAGGTTGTCTCTTGGCGTGAGGAAGGAGGAGTCTGGAACATCACACTAAGGGGGAGTGTTAGATTAGTATAATGTGATATATTGAACATGTTAAGTCATTGTAACTTAACGTTGTACCCCATGGGACATTTTATATTAGCCCATGGGTCCCCCATTCTTTATCTTTTTCCCTATTTGCCACCCAACATGAGGACGTGGCACATATATATATGTACATCTCATGAGTTAGTGTAATACATAAGTTTCTTGCTCCTCCTTTGTAGCTTGCAGCGTCTCCTCCTCTCTCCATAGTGTTTTGATGTTCAGATCATCTTCTCCACTCAACATCCTTCACTGATAGAGGTCTTCGTGTAATATGTGATGAGGATGAAGCATTAATTGTTACTAAGGGACAGCACCCCAAACAAATTGGCCGAGCAAAAAGAGAAGGCAGACTTTATAAGTTTTGTGGTGTTCCAATATTGGAAGAGAGTAACATGATTGCTGCTGAAAAACAGAATATAATGAATAAGGAAGAGAAGGAGCAGATCTTATGGCAAGAAAGACTTGGCCACCTCTCATTCGACTGCATGGAGAAAATGAAAACAAAGAATATGGTGAGAGATTTACCTGCCTTGAAGTCTTTTGATTACTGTTTTGAAGCTTGTAAACTTGGAAAAATGACGCGACTCCCTTTTCCAAAGGGGAAGTCTATGCGTGCTACTAGAGTGTTATAGTTAGTACATTCAGATGTTTGCGGACCCATGAAGCTACCAGCAATAGGAGGAGCAAAAAATTTCGTGATATTCATAAATGACTTCACAAGGAAGACATGGATTTATTTTATGAAAGAAAGATTATATTAACGTCTACGAGAGACCGCTTGGGTCTATGAGACCAAATATACATCAATCATGTCCAGCTAGGGAAAGCAAAATCAGCAGTCTTGGAGAAGTTTAAAGAATTTCGAGAAATGGTGGAGAATATGACAGGACATAAAATTCTGAATTCGCGCAGCGATATCTAATGCATTCAATGAGTATCTTCGTAAGGCAGGTATAAAAAGGCAGCTAACAGCTTCTCATACGCCTCAGCAAAATGGCGTCGTAGACCGCATGAATAGATCCATATGTAACTTGGCACGGAGTATGCTGAAAGGTAAGCGTTTACCTCGAAGTTTTTGGGCAGCAGCAGTTCAAACTGCAATATACTTGATTAATAGAGCGCCAACAAAGGCATTAAATGGTATCACTCCGGAGGAAGCATTTACAGGTATTAAACCAACAGTAAAGCATTTGAAAGTTTTTGGATGTAAGGCGTATGCATGCAATCTGAATTATAAATTTAAGTTTGATGATAGAGCCATACCTTGCATATTTGTTGGCTACAGTGAAAAGAGTAAAGCTTATAAGTTATGGGATCTGATAAATAAGAAATCGATCATATCCCGAGATGTCACTTTTGATGAGAAGAATGACGGATCCGCTGTTCTATCAGCCATGGATCAAGAGGAGGATCCTTTTCCAACTTCCGAGGATGTTCTTGATGTTAAGAATCGGATAAAGGCAGCAAGAATCAACGAAAGAGAGCAATAGAGCAAGCAAGAAAGAACGGCTAACTTCGAATTATGAATGTAGAGTACATGTACTTATAGAACAAAGCTGATTCTAACGTCTCTATCCTAACTAACTATGCCACGTCACTGATCCTTGATGTGGCTCAAATATGGCTTACATGCATGTATCTTAACAGCCTCTCTTAAGCCATATTTGCATAGTAAAAGAAAACTACTGCTGTAAAACATCCTCCCTTAAACGAAACGTTTACTAATGTAAGATCCTAGCTTCTAGTACATATATTCGTCCTCCTCCTCTTCATTCTCCTGATGAGAAGAGTCTTGAACTTCAATTGCAACCAAATTTCGTTCAGAAGTAAGAGAGAGCTTGGACATTTCAGTAAGAGGTGCTTCTTCAATCTTGGAGCAGTCTTTGAACCAGTGACTCTTGCCACCACATTTAGAGCAGGTGCGATGGGGACAATCTTTGAGCCAATGCCCTGCCTCTCCACAGCAGAAACAATCACCTCTTTTAACTTTAGGATCTTTCTTTTGAACCCGATGGTAGAAGGCACTGTCACCCACTTTACTGCTTTGATGTTGCAGTTTGATATCTTGCTGTAACAAAATGGAGGATAACTGATCTAATTTGATTGGCGTCTCCCTTAACTCAATGGCTGTCTCCCTTAACTCAATGGCTGTGACTACTTGATCAAAAGTCGATGGAAGCCCACGAACTAAGGACTGGATAACGTCTTTGTCTTCCAAATGCACACCCATGTCACCCAAAGCCACTCGAGTCTGCATGATCTTCTTGCCAAGATAGTCATGCATGCCTTTGCAATCAGAAAGCTTGTTATCATGCATGACATCCTTTAGGTAACAAATCCTGGCATCATTGGTATTTTCATAGACTGATTTAAGCTGATCCCATGCTGCAGTGAAAGTCTTCAACCCTGCAATGTGATTCCCAACAGCAGGATCAAGACTCATCTTGAGCATTCCCAATGCTTTTGTGCCGATCTTCTTTGCTGCTTCATTTTTAACAGTGAAACTTGGGTCTAAAACATCATCCAGACCATTGAACCCAAGTGCTCCTTCGAAATAGATTTTCCATGCTGCATAATTTTCTCCTGTAAGGATGGAATTCGATTATGAGGAAGCTTCCCGCCTCCATCTTCACCAAGAAATATGCACGATCTCCACCAAGAAATAACTAATGGAGGAGCTTTGTCGACAAAAAGGAAGCCTCCCGTCTAAATTTAGACTGCCAAGAAAAACGTCTCAGAAAAAGGTCTTTGAACCTATATTGGGCAAACGATTTTGCCTCAATAAACAATCACACGTCCAACCAATGGACCTCAGGCGTCACGATTGGCCTTCTCCTCACAGATTTTGGCCTCAGGCGCCAAAAAATCTGGAGCCTAAATTACGCCGCACTCTGGCTGCAGCGGGAATTAGCCCGATCTTGGCCTCTGAATGGACCGCTATCAACTCCTATGCACTCCTGATCCAGCCTTCTGCCCCCTTGGGCTCTGATACCATGTTAAGAATCGGATAAAGGCAGCAAGAATCAACGAAAGAGAGCAATAGAGCAAGCAAGAAAGAACGGCTAACTTCGAATTATGAATGTAGAGTACATGTACTTATAGAACAAAGCTGATTCTAACGTCTCTATCCTAACTAACTATGCCACGTCACTGATCCTTGATGTGGCTCAAATATGGCTTACATGCATGTATCTTAACACTTGACAGTCTTCCGGATCAGCCGGATCAGCCACAAACGCCACAGATGGATTAATAAAAAAAAAAGCAAAGTTGTGACATTCAAAGATGAAACAGGTAAAGAAGCATTTGTTTGTAAGGAAAATCTTTGTATGGGTTGAAACAAGCACCTCGTGCTTGGTACAGCAGAATCTATCCATGATGTTCTTGTGCATAAAGGATTTAGGAGAAGTGACGCGGATCACTCTTTATACGTGAAATTGAATGGTAGTGAAATTTTGATAATCGTCATTTAATAATCACAGGTAATTCTGCTGCACAATTTCAGAAGTGAAAGCAATGCTTGGAAGCGAATTTGAAATGTCCGACTTAGGACTCTTGCATTATTTTCTTGGAATAGTGGTATGGCAGCATGATGCAGGGATTTTTCTTTCGCAAAACAATTATGCACATGAGATTTTAAAGAAATTCCATATGGAAGGATGTAAGCCATTGGGCAAGCCAATTAAAGTCGGTTTGAAATTGTCAAAGTTTGACAAGGCAGAATACTTTGACAAGAACATATATAGTCAGCTCGGTGGATCTCTGATATACTTGACAATCACGAGGCCTAACGTTTCTTACGTTGTAGGAGTGTTGAGTAGGTTTATGTCTAAGCCTACTGTAACTCATTGGATGGCTGCCAAACGGATTCTAAGGTACCTTAAAGGTACACTGAATTATGGGCTGAATTATGACAAATTCAGCAACTTTTGCTGCATATTGTGATGCTGATCAAGCAGGATGTGTGGATGATAGGAGATCTGTAGGAGCTTATGTATTCAGTTTTGGATCAGCCGCGGTAAGTTGGTTGAGCAAGAAACAAGATACAAGCTCAACGGAGGCCGAATATAAGGCTTGTTCTGCAGCAGCTTGTGAAGTCATGTGGTTAGGTAAGCTGCTAGCAAACTTGGGATTTGGTCAACAAGAATCTGTAAAAATCTACTGTGATAACATGAGCAGTATCTATTTGACTAAAAATCCAGTATTTCACAGCAGAACGAAACACGTTGCTACTCATTATCATTTTATAAGGGAAGCAGTTAAAAATGGTATTGCTGATCTAGTCCATTGCAGAACAGATCAACAAGTAGCTGATATTTTGACAAAAGGACTTTCCAGAACAAAGTTCGAGGATCTCAGGCAACGTCTTGGAGTGGTCTCATCATCAAACTTTCTGAAATAACCTGCAGCATCATGATGGCATTTGCACATTAAGGGGAGGATTTGTTAGCATGTTAGTTAATGGTGCAAATGTATCATGTACATATTGTACATAGTATAAAGTAGAGTTTATGTAGGAGTTGACGTATGGCCTTTAGGACGGATAAACTTTCCTATTTTGACGCTGCAGAAATGTATTTGGTATTTTGGATGTCCTTGAATAACGAATCTTTTAGTCGGTGCTGTCATCTGCGTCTCTTCTTCTCTCCTCCACTAAACTAACATTAGCAGCAATCTCGGTAGCATTTATAGGCCCGATTAGAGTTGCCTTGTTCAAACTTGCCCAGATCTTATTGGAGCAGGCAAGCCAGGTTTGACAAAGATTATTCTTTGGGACAAAATTGACAAGGCAGAGATATTATTTTTTGCGGTGCATTCAGGAGGGGTTTCCTGTAAAGTTCCAATTACCGCCAGATTTTCTTCCCAGTCTGCACAACAGCTTTATCAGATTATAGCAGCCCTCATCAAGTGTCTTTGCTTTCTCTTGCTCTTTATGACTATCTTCTGCCTGTTTTAGCTGTTTATGCTGCTCCTGGATATCACAAATGGCTGCAGCACAAAGCCTGAAACTTCTTCCCATTCTTTCAAGTAAAGAAGCAGATGTATTTCCTGCTTTTTCTTTCAACTGATCCCCACCATCTCCAAGCATTTTATCCTTTGCATCAACCTCACACAAATTGGCATCAACCTGAGATAACTCAAAACAATCTGCAGGTACTTTAAACTTTCCACCATCTGCTGCTTGATCTTGTTCTGCAGATCAAACTCAAACAATCTGCCTGAACAATCTTGAATCCCTGAACAATCTGTTAGACTGAGATCTACCATCTTTTCTTTGATAATAGATACACTTTCAAGGCCTTGTATTGTACAAACATCATGTAGGTATTTCCAAGCCTCTGTAAAGGTCTTATAGGACTTGAGCTGGCCTCTCAAATCAACAGCTACCCAGGACAGGTTTAGCTGTGACATCCCAAGCTGGACCTAACACTACCATGAAGAAGGAAGTGTTAGTATAAAATACGTACATATTTTAGTATAGATGACTCAGCATAGTATTGTACATGTCTAGGTACATCCATTCCGCTTCTGTAATATTCCTATTCCAATAAATTATCTGTCATATTCCTATTCCAATAAATTATCTGTCATATGTTCCTGTTTTTTGTCATTGGGAACAAATCCAACTGCAGTTCCACTGCTGTAAAATGACATTTTCCCACTGTAAAATGACAATTTAAAACTGTAAAATGAGTTTAGCTATGATATCCCAAGCTGGACCTAACACTACCATGAAGAAGGAAGTGTTAGTATAAAATACGTATGCATTTTAGCATAGATCACTCAGCATAGTATTGTACACGTCTAGGTGTGTATATAAACACCTAAGCCACGTTAGTTAGAGTATTCACATCTCTCAGAGTCTATCAGCTACTGATTGGCATCTTCATTTGTCTTTTTACCTTCATATATACATACATCTTCTAACATGGTATCAGAGCCAGAATGGAGTGGGAAGGGAGTGTAGGCGGCCAAACATCTGATAGCTGTGGTCGAATTGATACAAGGGGTGCAAAAGCACTTGGTATGGTCGAATTGATACAAGAAGCGCAAAAGCACTTGGTATAATCAGGAGCGGTATGATCAGGATAGCACAAGAAGACCTAAAAGCTAGTTTTGAAGTCACTGATTTAGGATTGATGCATTACTGTCTTGGCTTGGAAGTTTGGCAAACTTCTCAAGGAATATTTCTTACACAACAGAAATACATTTCTGAAATTTTGGATAAGTTTCATATGACAGATTGCAAGGCCTCTCCTATTCCTTGTGATCCAGGTTATCATTTCACACTTGCATTAGATGACGAGGCAGTGGACCCGACACTCTATAGACAATTAATTGGAGCCCTTGCTGTATGCTGAAAATACTCACCCTGATATTGTTTACATAGTAGGAGTTCTCTCAAGGTTCATGACTGATACCAAAATGCCACACTGGAAAGCTGCTAAGAAAGTACTGCAATATCTTAAAGGCACTATTAAAGAAGGTCTTCATTATTCTCATATGCATGATCCTAAGCTACTGTTGTACTCAGATTCTGATATGGCTTCGTCAGATCTGCAAAAGAGAAAATGTCTTACCGGATATGTGGTGTCATTTTACGGAAACAATGCAGTTAGTTGGAAATCTAAGAAACAGGCATCCAATAGTATTAGTACTACAGAAGCTGAATTGAAGGCACTTACTATGACAGTTCAAGAGCTTCTCTAGCGCATACACTTGTATGAAGATGTGGGAGTGCTGATCAAGCCAGTACATTTATTTTGTTCATCTCTCAGATGTTGTTCTCAAACAGGGGGGATGAGATCAATTTGTTTTTTTTCTTGTTGCTCATTTTATTTCAGTTTCTGTCATAAACAACTATGCTGGTCATCAGTGGGGATGTTAGTATAAAATACATACGTATTTTAGTATAGGTGACTCAGCATAGTATTGTACGTGTCTAGGTGTGTATTCACATCTCTCAGAGTCTATCAGCCACTGATTGGCGTCTTCATCTGTCTTCTTACCTTCATATATACATACGTTCTTCTAACAGGAAGGAAGGAAGAAAAGAAAGAGTTTATCAATGCCTACGGAGACCCATAAGGTCTACGAGACCAAATAAATACGGCAAGTCTTCAACATCTAGTTGAAAGTGCTAAGTTAAATCTAGCCTAATAGGAAGACTAAAACTTAGCAATAAAGCTTATCAATGATTTTGTATCCTACGAGTTTTAATGCATCCACTTATAGGGCCTGAAAAAACCCCGTGATACTTTATACATGCCTATTGTCCCTTTTCTTCTTTCAGGGGCTGTCCTTTCTTAACCTTTTTGACCATTTTCTGATTGCCCCCAGCAGAAGCAAGCTCTTGGGTCCCTGAAAAGACAGTGGTACCTTCCTCTTATTTCATAGTGTGCTAGACACAGAAAGATAAAGTATTCTTCTGATTCCGCTTTCCCTAAGTTGCAAATTTGACAGATTCTTTTAATGTGCCTGGCCCTTAGATACCCATTCATTCCATCTGTAGTTAGTACATTTTTCTAGAGCTTTTTGTTAGGCACTCATACTCTGTACCTTTCTACCACCATAATAGATTACAATGCTTCCAGCAAGTCCCAATGGGCCCATTGCACGGATCTTTTGACCTTGTTTAAACCTTGCTGCCTCTCAAGGATCACCATCATCCCGATCCCATGATGCTCTTTACAGGATCTCCCATCCTTCCTCTTCAGAGTCTTCGTAGGGTCGGCAGATCAAGCATCCCCTGCCATCTACAGGATGCCCCTCCTCTTCACAATGCTTAGACACCGGGCCTATTCTTCACACCAGGACACCCACTGCTTGCAGTGCAGTGGTGCTGCATTCCTAGTATTCAGGAGCAGACAGGCAGCATGATCAATTTCTCATACCACATAAGTGGTGAGCGGAAGTGAAGGAAGAGCTTATGTTCTCAAGCAGATGGTTGTTTGTTATGTGCCTGGTGAGCATATGGTTGAACAACACTCCAAACGGGAAAAATGTGAATGCCAAGCACTCTGATACCAAATCCAAATAGAATTCAAGAATCCGGATGAGCGGGACGAGGAACTGACCGACCCAAAATATGCAGTCTCTATATTCCATCAATATCTCCTCCAATTACACACAAAATGAGTGTGCCTTTATATAGCAGACTAACAGATTTTATTGTGTTCTACAATCATATATTAGAATATTCATCTAGGTAGGGCTTATATATGCCGTGGCCATTAATATATAAATCTATATAACTTAACAAAAGATTTACAAGTTCTAGATTACCAGTTTTGCACACAATATTCCAAGCTCAGTTAACGAATACTGGACAGCGTAACTAATCTGGCATAAATTTTTCTTCTCATTGCCACCCAACATCTTTGGAGTGCACTGCTCAGATGAAACTTGATCAGCATTCACTGAAAACGAAAATTTCATAATTGGGCATGCACAAAAAGTTACCTTCCAGATATCTTCTAGCTTTGATGTCATTGCCGGCTGCCGCCGAAAGTATCTTAATGAAATCTTTGAACGTGGCACAAATTCCTCTAGCTCTACACGATTTTCCACTGTGTAAATCTAAATGCAAAAACTTAGTTGTAGTGTACCTCCAGTGCTAACAAAGTGCTGCTTCACATATGTCACCTTTGCACGAAGCATAAATTCTAGGTGTTCAAAGGAGTTCTCATATCCTTTTGTTCCGTGTGATGAGTTGCCTGATAAACCAATATCTTTCATTAACATATGTTCAAAAATGGAGAGAATGTATAAAGCAGAAAATACCTTTCTTAATGATTGGAGATGCTGTCATGCCAAAAATTCTAGGGCAGTAGCCAGAGCTATGGTAAAATTCCTGATTGCCACCGAGCAAAAAAGATGGCATTAAAGCACACATTACAACTGGAAAAACCTATTGATAAACAGGAGGAAATGGCACTATTGACACATGGGCACACGGGGGCACATGAATAAAAGTCTTACCATCATAATATTAGCATATGGATGACCTTTCCCAGCATGATGGCATTCATCAAATATCAACAATTTGATAACTTCCTTCTCAAAAAATGCATGTCTCAAGTTCCGTAGCAACACATCCGGGGTCATCACAAATACCTAGTAACACACAACATATACGTTGACATCATCCTGCTAACAGACTAACAGACAGGTTTCAAAATCAAAGCATTGAGAATTAATAATGGGGGACAACATGCAAACAAGCCTTTGATAATACTTAAAGCTCATTACACCAGAGAGGAGAATTGAACAATTCAAAATTTGATTCAAATAATGCTCTTCAGTTAGCAATTGCCAATTGGATTTTAAGCATAGGCTTTGCTGGCTGCCACTATTTGAAAACAGGAACCCAGATGTGGAAGATATGAGGATTTTTCTGTTTAGCCTATGCTACTGTACCAGCCAAAAAGCTCAAAAGCTAGGTAAAAAGTACAATGCAAGTCTTCATCTCTAGAAAAAGATGCTGAGTATCAGTCATCGGATTTTGATAAGTTGGATAATGGTCAATTGCAGTCTAGAAATCTTCTTAAGCACGGGATGTCAGTTACATGAGCTCTCTCATTTTGACAAGGTTGGAACTCCAACTCATCGATGTAAAGATCAAATAGTGTAGCAGCCCTGAACTTCAATGGTGTTGCTCCGATCATCACCCATCAACTTCCAAACGACCTATAACAGCTCCTGAGGAAGGCCTAACACTTTGGCCTCTACAACAACCTTTTTCAAGGGACCATATCAAAAGCTTCCCAAAAATCTACAAAACACTAATATACCTCAACTTTCTTGGCCTTCGCTACTTTCACAATTGGATATGATCAATAGTTAAATAATCCTTTCTGAAACCAGCCTGGCCCTTAGCTCTAAATGTGTCCACAACATAACCACTAACAATCATTTCTAATGTGGTTTCATATAATTTTGCCATTACATGTCCAATCATGATTAGCCAATAGTTTGATGGATCCATAAAAGAGCCAGCTTTATGACAGATCTGGATAAACTTATTAGACCGTATCTGAGAAAAGCCAGCACAAATTGCTTCATAAAAAGGTCAATAACAATCAGCCCTAAGGTCTTTGGCCTATGTTATGACCATTTCAGCTTGAAGCCTTCTATATCATTGCTTTTCATGTGTTCAACTGCTATATGGCATTTTCAGTGAGCAAAGCGGAGAAGAAAAAAGGTTGTTTAGGCCGAGGATCTTCAACGCCAATGCCAATTTGCTAAAAGGTTCAGCATGGCATTCCTAACCTTAGATTGAAAAGCTCTTTTCTTGCATTTGACAAATCTCTTGTAGTCTCCTTTTATGGAGATGCTGTAGCTAGGCAGGGGCAGAAAGACATCCTAAATGCAACAACTGACATCCATACTTTGTGATAATGCCATTATCTTTAACATCTAAAGAGATTCTTGCTGTATATGTCTCGCTTGAAAAAAAGCTCTGGAACTAAAATTGGGTCAGTGCTAGCATCATTGACCTGTCCATCCCTTGCCCGATCATCTTCAACAAAGCAGCACATTACCAATAGAAAAGGATTCCATAATGTTCATGTAGAGAGCTAGATGTGGAGACTTCTTAGGTGGAAAATAGCACGCTACAATGTATAGATTGCAATGTATAGATCTCAATTTAGCAAGTTTTAGCCAAATAAACTTTGTAAAATTTTCAACTATACCTCTCAAATTTGCAAATATTCCAAAAATACGCCCCAAATGAAGAGCATTTTTGAAAATAAGGTAATATAATATTTGTGGCTCCCCAAATTCAAAAGTTGTCTAAACAAACATTATAGATTAGATAAGACCTTTCCAACATTTGAACTGTTTTTTATGATACTTCTTAAAATACTGTAACTTGAAGATTCCAACTCCAATTTAGATGATTCTAATGCTACCAGATAGATATCACTCTCAGCTAAAGGCACTTTTTTCTTATTGATCACGAAAACATTATGCCATTTGAGCCAAATACCATGTTTCTGGAGGTATATTCGGAATATTTGCAAACTTGAGGGGTATATTTGGAATTTTCTCATGAACTTTGCATCGTCGTCTAATTTAACAATATGTAGTACTCTTGCTATTTCTAATCTGAAGAGGACAGCCACACCACCATAACCTCTAAAGACGCCCTGATTTAGAGGAACTTCCCTATATGCTGACTTCCACAAATAGCCTGTGACTATCTTCTTTAATCTTCTTCAGCCAGTTCCCAAGTTTCCAAAATCCAAATTATATCTTTTTCTTTATTAATTACATCCATAAAATCACATTGATTCTTCCACAATTCCCCATTACAATTCCAATCTGCTATTATTAACGATCCTGTGGTCTCATACACTCCAATCCCTTTTTGGGGCGTTTCCCCCGAATTATCTCGTGTTCCTATTAGATCTTCATCCCTGAATGGAACTTTTGCAAGTACCATTGTTCACTTTCCAAGATCTATCAATACCATGATCTGAATATCAATTTGTTTTTTATGAAATTGGCTTCTGCCTCAGAGCGGAGATTGAGAGCATTCTGAGCTCTCCTCCTTTCTTCCTCCGAGGTGGCAAAAATGGTGGTTTCCACATCATTAACTGGCTATAGAGGCTTGTTTTTCTTAACCACTTCAGCCCATTGATAATTTCTTCTTCTTGTTCCTTCACAAGTGTCTCTAATTGCTCAATTTTAGCAATCTGTTTGCTTCAGGCCCATTGGATTTCTTTGTTTGAGAATATTTCTTCTTTCTAGGGATAGTTCATATACAAAGTGAGATACACATTCCTGATTGTAGAGAAAATGATAAGAAAATTTCTAAGGAGCAATCTTTTCCAAAAAAAGAAGTGTGTTTGGGTATGTCAATTGAAAATATAGATGTAATCAAATGGAACATTTTTCTTCCTTTATTTTCCATTCAATCCTTATCACTAAAAACTAGTTCAACGGGACGGAAATGCACTATCAATATCATCCAAGAGATAACCTCATTTTGAGCAAGCTCTTTTTCCCACATTTCCTTCTTGTCATCACCTAGTCCTCCAAAGAACCGGCCAACTTGAAGTCCTGTTCCTGCTCGAAGCACATCGGCTTGCTGAAGGCACACGATTATAGTAAGGAACATGTAGAAAAGCAAAATTCTCAATCTCTTTTGCAGCAATACCTGAGAACAAAGATGCACAGTTGGAGCTAAGAAGACACATATCCCATTCTTTGGCTTGCAGAAAAGATGGGAGAGAGAAGAAATAAGAAGAACAGCTATATGAGTCTTTCCCGATCCAGTCTCAAGGTAAACAATCGTATTCTCCTTTTCAGCCTTTTCCAGTAGTTCCAGCTGATACCTACAAGTTGGCAAAAACTACAGAAGATGATGCAAGTTGTCATTTTTATCTTGCTGTAGTATAGTTAATGTCTTATTTTGGACTATATAAAATCTTTTCTATCGTTGTCAAGGTGGCACGGTTGGTTATACACAGATACACTGTGTGCGGATATTTTAATAGAATTTCCTTTCTCTAAATTTCATGACCTGGCCATATAGTTGTGCACTGCTGTAGGCAAATTCAAGTGTGTAGTAGTTAACAAAGATAGTTTTGGTATGTCAAACTGAATCATCACATATTCTAACTCTCATGCGATCAGGTAATCTGGCTAGCCCTGCAAATATGTTTGCTCGTGGATCATGTTTTGGAATAATTATCAGGTTACTTTCTCATGGTAAAAACTCCAAGATCTATTCGCAACTTTGGGGACATACATAAAGAATGACTTTGTTCAGTTCAAGAAAATAAATATAGGAATGTGTAAAAGAAATTTGTCAAGCAACTACTGGCTTAGAGACAGGGGATCCAGTATTCCTACATTTGTTAACTAAGTTATGCAGTGCAAATTTACCCCCTGGCTTTCTTGAAGATGGATTCAGCTGGAACTTGCTGCGCCATCTCGCCCTTTGCCGCCCTAAATGGTAAAGTTATCAACCTAAGACTTCAACATATTGTCGTATATTGTCGTCTGTTCTCTTTTTGACCCCCTTTAAACTCAAACACAAGATATCCGACTGGCCAAAGCAACCATAATAATTTTTCTGATGGGACCTAAAAACTTTGCCCACTTGATAGATAGCATTTTAAATTCGTCCTTTGCTCCGATGGTCGCTTCTTCCCGGAATTCTTTCTCGTTATGCAAATTAAGCTCCAGTTTCTTAGTTTTGAGTTTTTAGCAGGGTTGCCTACCCGAGATTACCCGAGATGCACAATTTGCTGCAATTCTAACTATGCCAAGTATCCGAGGTGCACAATTTGCTGCAATTTTAGCTATGCCACGTATCCTGTCACGTCACCTAAAATATTTTTCAGTCGTCTGATTAGCAGGGTTGCCTAACCTGAGGTACACAATTTGCTGCAATTCTAGCTATGCCTGTCAGGGTTGCCTAACCCGAGGTACCTAGCTATGCCACATATCCTGCCATGTCAGCTAAAATATTTTTCAGCCGTCTGATTCTCTAATTTCGAATCCTAAGGCCAGGAAAAATCAGAAAACCCAAGAAATTCTCTACGCCTTCTTCTTCATGGCCGTGGCCTTCTATACCAATCTTCTTTCCGACTTCACCAATCTCCGCCTTCTCTGCTTCAGATCTCATCCAAGTTCAATGGCTCAATCTAAGATGGCCATCTCAGTCCTCTGCTCGTATCAACACAAGCCTGGATTTTTCGTGGGCCTTAAATACTACGAACAACTACTTCCGGCACCTCTAAGCAGGTTTAGCTTCTATAAACTCTAATTTTTCTGATGAAGAAAACAAAGGACATGCTAGTTTAAAGATGCAAATGCAACGGGGAGCTCCCTTGGGTCATGTAATTCCTTTTCTAGATGAAAATGTCGCTTGCAGAGAATAGTTGATGTCTAGAGTTCAGGGTCTCGGCATGAGTAGGCAGGCAGGTTGCGCCTAGAGCAGGGTGAACCGCAAGAAAGAGCATCTGCACTTGCATTGGCTAGCAATAAAAGGGATATTTTGCTTGAGTTTTATTCTCCAAAATGTACCCTGTGTAAGATGTTGTTAAAGCTGGTTCTGGAGGTGGAGAGGAAGAATCAAGATTGGCTGCATGTAGTCATGGTAGATATTGACAATTAGAGATGGCTGCAAGAGGTTAGATCTACCTTACTTTGCATAAATCAAATGAAGTTCTTAGTTGGAGCTTTTCAAGTATCAGACCGTAAACATGTCAACCTGAGATTGGCTTTCTAACATTTGAAACTGTTATAAGTACTGCATGGATACTTTGCATTAGCCAAGGAAACAATTGTGCTCTCAAAAAAGGTCTAGTGGACTGTAAAATGTGGTACGTTGTCTTTACTTTTTGAAGCTTGCATCTAAACCACAGAAAAACCTTCCAGCTGTCTAGCAAAAAATGCATAATCTTCTAATAGGTGGAAAAAGTTATACCTCTATAAAATAGCCAGTTCAACAACTGCAGTCTTCACGAGGTTATGCATAGCTGAATGTAGACAGTGGGATCATATCTGGCCTACATTATTAGTTCCAAGAAGCCAATGTCCTTTGCAATTTAACTGACTTGATTGTTTTTTAACAATGTGTTGAAACGTCTTTACATTGATTTCCCACCAGAAGCTTGGTGAGTTAATTCTCTTTGCATGTGACTATTCTTGTACTCATGTCAAGCATTTCAACTGGTCCTGGGGAAACTAATCTTGATGAAAAAAATTGTCATTTTGGATGCAAATCTATAATATCCATATAACTCTATCTATGCTCGATAGGTCCTTGTTTTGGATGACTTCACATTGAAGATTTTGTCGTCATCTTGCAAAATGGCAGACATCATCGATGAAGGCATGACATGTATGAACCATTTGCTCTTGTAAGCTTTCGTCGTAGGTTGTTCATGATAATATTACATGTTTCTCAGACGAGTTCCATATGAATCAATATTAGAGTTCATATGGCTATAAACATGATGATGATATTGCATATCACAATATATGCAGTGGTTGAAGATATAAACAAAGGTAGGCGACCATTGCCTACCCTAGATGTTGTGTATTTTGTTCAGTCATCAAATCAAAGATTTGATTACAGGGTGTTACTTAAGCAAAAGGAAGCAAAGGAGTTGTGGCTTTTCTTATAATATCATAAAGATGCAGTTTTGATCGATGAGGATACTGTTGTCTTTGCAGCATAAAGAAGATAATATCTGATATGTCGGACAAATCACCATATTATAAACAATAAAAATGCTGCTTTTGACAATGAGATCAAAAACCACAGCTCCTTACAAAAATAACAGTGGACACTCTTTGTCCACTTAAGAAACAACACCATCAATTAGTAAAACCACACCTCCACAGATCTACATGTAGGTTTTTTTGTGATCTTTGAATAAAGGATATGTAGACCTAAGGAAACTAGAGTTTTCAATAATGGACCAAAATTTGGGGTTAGTGTGTGATGTGCTGATTTCTATATTGAAGTTGAAGTTATCTTCGTCCTTCGAGATGACTGATCTTGGTCTTATGCATTACTGTTTAGGTGTAGAAGTGTGGCAGCACTCGGATGGCATCTATCTTTCTCAGCAGAAATACATCAAAGAAATGTTACAGCAGTATCATACGCAAGATTGCAAGGCTGTGGCAAGTCCTTTTGATCCAGGCACAAGGCTTGAGCTTGATTTCGATGGTGAAGAGTGTGATCCCACACTCTATCGAAGCTTGGTAGGGGCGTTGATATATGTCACAATCACTAGACCTGATATCTCTTTTGCTGTAGGAGTGCTGAGCAGATTTATGGGCAATCCTAGGCAATCGCACTGGAAGGCTGCTAAAAGACTGCTGGCATCTCTGAAGGGGACTTCACAGGAAGGCCTCTTTTATCAGAGGTCCTCTGATTTCCAGTTGAAAGTCTTTGTTGACGCAGATCATGCTAATTGTCATGATAGCATGAGGTCCACAACAGGGATGGTCATGTTCATAGGACCTAATGTGCTGACATGGTTGTCCAAAAAATAGTCTACAGCGTCAATCAGCACCATGGATGCAGAATTCATCGCATTCAGTGTTGGGATGCAGGAATTGTTGTGGCTTAAACATTTGTGGACAGATCTGCAGGTACCTCCATCTTCGGCCGTTATATTGTGCGACAACACAAGTACCATCCATCTTGCCAAGGATGCTAAGTACCACCCAAAGACAAAACACCTTGACACCCACTTGTGTTTTGTCCGTGTACAAATCCAAATGGGATCTTCTCACCTTGTTCATTGCTCTTCACATGATCAGTTTGCTGATGGCTTTACCAAACCATTAGTTGGATCTAAGTTTGTCAATGTGAAGGAGAGTTTGGGCATGAAGAAATTGCAGCTGAAGGGAGAGAAGGATTACCTTGGTTTCAGCTGATTTTATTCTACTTAACCAGCAACATTTAAGGGAGAGTGTTGGAATATAAATATGCTAACTAAGTATAATGTGCTGAAACAGCAGTGGTTCAGCACTTAGCACACAGGTGCTGAGAAGGTTCTGAAGTGTACAGAACGCAACACTTTGTCAGCACTAAGCACCGACCCTGTGCCATAATTAGTGGGCGGTGGTTAAACGATAGACTACTATTCTTAATCTCACCGGTTGTATATATATTCATTGTACGTTATGTACTAAACAATGCTCAGAAGTAGAGATTGTATTTCCTATTATTTTTCTCAATAGATTTGTTCTTGTTCTCTATTCTATCTCTTGAGTTGAGCTTGCGGGATTTGTGCTGGTTTTGCACTAGTTCTATCAAGAAGAAGGCTTGCCTAAATCAAAAGAGTGATAAGGAGGTCCGCAAGAAGGCAGAATATGAAAGAGCAGGAGGATAAGAGGATGATTTGAGCCCAATAAGCGCACTCTTCCCCTTATATAGGGGTTTAAGGAGCAGTGTTGTCAGGTACGTTTAGTACGGTACGGGTATTATACGTACTTAACGTATTAATACCGTATGCATACCTCTCATTTAAAAGGTACTTTAAATACGTTTTTTGGAATTATAAAATACTTATTAAATACGTAAAATACGTACTTTACATACAGTACGTTAAGTACTTTCTGTAATTTTTTAGAGCTATTATTTCTTGTATTGCAGAAATAGTTGCAATAACAACTAGTATGAAGAACATCAAGTTTTCAATAATAAACCAGAATATATTACTCTAGAAATTAAGTATTTCTCAAGGTTTTCAATCCAATATATGTCTATTTAAGAGAGATATATTCTAGTTTGCAATCTACACCCACAGACAAATAAATTTAAGTAATTGTTGCTCATTTGTTGCATCCGAAGCTATTAACCACCGCTGACCTCTATATTTCTTTTCTGGCATGAATGCAAGCTACTGAAGTATTGAGGAGAAGGTCTGCCTCCTGCCATGACAAAAAAAGGAGAAAGGTAGGATTGCATCTCCATCTCCGTTCCGATTCGGCGGCTAGGGTAAGAAGAAAGAGGGGGAAAACGCGGAGGTTTTGGGTTTTTATTTGCAGGAAGTTTTTTTTTTTCTCCATAATTTCCCTAATGTCTAAAGTCTCCTAATGCGTTTTTTACTCCTATTTTATAATATATAATAATGTATTTTTCCTAATGTATAATTTTACTAATTCTATTGGTCTAATGTCATTTGGACCTTTTTTTTTATACGTATAGTACTGTGAGGAAAGTACGGGACGTATGTAAACGTAAAATATGGGTGCGTAAACAACACTGTCAAGGAGCCTTTTCTTAAAGGTAAAGGTACATAGGCCAATTATAGGATCTGAATCTTTTCCAAGGTTCTGTAAATATCTCGATGGTTCAAGTCTTAATATTTCAATTTATCTTGTTCTTGCTTTCCGAACTACTCTCCTGAGCACTACATATCAGAGCCAGTCCAAAATGCTGCAGACAAAGAACTTATAGCTTATGTAGACAAGATAGGAGAAGACTCAACAAATAAAACAATGCCAATAGATTTGTTTCGAACAACCGCAATCTTAGAGGAATCAGAACACTTCCTTTATCCACCAGATATATTAAGGAATTCAGATGAGTGTGAGAAAAGAAGCTTCCTATCAGTATCAAATAAGGACATTAATGCTTTCAGCAGAGATATAATTTTGGTGCTTGCCGGAGGACAAAGAGCTTATTATAGCTTTGATCACATCACGGAGAATGATGTCCGAATAGATGATCATGCATATGCAAGTCCATATTTTCTCATGCACTTTACACATCCAGGAATACAAGAACATGAACTTTTATTGAAAAATGGGACAATATGTCATGTAATGAAGCTTCTAGACCACGAAAAGGGCCTAGTAAAAAAAATGCTTGAGTCATAATACAGGAAATGTATAAGAAATTCGTCATTGTGAAAGTCATCGGAAGCAGGACTAAAGAAAATGATATGTACTATGCTATAATCAAAGTAGATTTCTTCTACCAACCTGACAACAAGCCATACAATTCATAGAGGACAACTTCCTCTCCACCCAGCTTATTCAATAACGTTCAGTAGTTGCCAAGGTCTGACTTTAGACAAAATAGTTCAAGATCTCAGACACGACGACTTTGCACATGGGCCACTTTACACTGCCTTGACACGTATTCGAAGAAAGGAAGATGCACTACTATTAATAGCCGAAAATAATACAGTGCTCCCAACCACTAATATAGTCTATGACGAACTTATTTGATAAACATAAAGCGTGATTCAGGTACTACACTGCACCATTTCTCTCATGTCTTTATTGCACTTAGATTATTCAATAATATACACTGATACCGCATGCTGCATATTTTTCTTGTTTCTTCATTCCATTGCAATTATTCAATAGTTTATACTAGCATGCTTACAAATGCACCGATACTGACCTACTTCTTTATTATGTTGCAGCCACAGTGATCACAACACACTCAAACATATTCAAACACAACTATTGACCAATAACCCACTTCATACAGGTAACCGAACAAGTATTTCACCAGTTAAATCCATACGAGACAAAATTAAAAGGTCAGAGTCCGAACCACAGCAAAAAACCAATCTGAAGGCATTCGAGAATTTTTATGGTAAAGGCAAGGCGTTTAGCGTCGAACTCACAGATGAAGAAGTAAGTTCTATTTGCCCACATTAACCTACAACTCCAGTTTAATACACTATATAGATATGTTTTTAAATTGTATAGAGCACGCAAATCCAAACAACAATATCAATGAGGCAGTAGATGAATTCTACGATAAATTCAAACTAGGAAAGGTGATAACTATCCTCAATTATTTTTGACAATACAACAATGTGTTTCACTTCTAACTCCATAATGTTCCAGATTTAACATATGTCCAACGGAACCCTATGTGCTGCAAACAAACGATAAGGCTAAACTCAAAATCTATTGTGGAAGAAACCATTGATGATGAACCAACTATAGAACACATACCTCTTAAATATTGAAACTTTATAAAATTAGATCATCTGGCATCATCCATCCGTGACAGAGCTTTAGTTGGTAATTTCTCTTTCTCTTTCTATTCTCTTTGTGCAAGAATTATGAAGAAACAGCCACATTTTGTTCGACTCCGCTTTAAGATATCATCGGAATCCTTTCTAATGTCTCTACAGCAATTGTTGTTAGACAAAAATTCGACAACAAAGAAATTCTTAGATGATAGGTACTTCTAAAACTAGAAATTTGGAATTGATATATTCATTATTTAATCAAAATGTGACCAATAATTTTAGCCAAACATGCATGATTGTAAATGTTTGGAACAAGCTCGCTTTAGAAGAAGGAGATAAACTATATCATCTCCTTGATGAAACTCCAATATTAACAATAACACAACTTCGCGCTACAGAATTTCAAGGTTCGTCATATCGCTATCTTTATTTTGGAGTATTCATCTCGCCAAACCTTTATACATATGCTATTTCCAATAGGCATATCTTTATCTACAACAAACAATAGCATTCTCGAGATAAATCCAGGCATCCCTACTGTTCATAATTTACGTACATGGTAAGCATCTAAACACCACTATCTCATACTTTCCCGAGTTCTATAAACTAACCTATATAGTTACAAAAGGTACGAACTTGAAGGCAAAAATACTGTATACACATCCACTCAAACAATGCCTAAACATCATGCTCAACCATTATCGACAACATCCAGTGCTTCTTAAGTAAGCTTTGGGATACTAAGGCTTTAGAACTAGTAAAGATAGCACACTACAAAAGCTAGATTAGTCCCATGCTTGCCAAGGGTCCAAATGGTACCTGTTGGCGCATTTGTCCATCAAGAAGCACAGAACGATTGCATCCATTAGCAACGGAACACATCGCCTGAAAATTGAGACATGCAACACTGATAGAACATCTCTATCAAAAACTCATTTTCATCATTTCTTGACCATACCAAGGTACATTAAAATAATTACACTTTCTTTTTTTTGAATAGCTGTATAAAGACTGCTAACAGATATGGTACCAGGCTTGCACATCATGCAACAAAAAAGTTATCGAAAGAAATTCACACTTTTCGTGTCAAACATGCCGTGTTAACACTGAAAGCTGCAAAAGGTAATGCAATCCTATCGCACACTCAACATGCCTCGTTCCACATCTAATCCAACACTTAAACTGCATTTCCAGGTATGTCCTACAAGCAAAATTGATCGACACAAGCGGGGAAGCTTGGATCTCCATATTTAATGAGCAAGCAGAGCAGAGCAGAGCAGATCCTTGCATAGTACAAAGCAATTTTCTCAAATGAAAGCTACTGATGAAGTTCCATACCGAGCAATATTGAAAAGGGCATAATGAGTTTCTAAACTATTTTGCGTAGCTATACTAGAAACTGAATACATGGGCAGAAAAATACAAAAGATTGATCTTCGTGAAGTTACATCCATTAGAATGGATAACAGAAATTAGTTCTCTCTTACACCAAATAGCTGATATAAAATGATTGCAAAAGCTACAAAACTCCAAACATGGTTTGTAAATACTACTTCAAACGTCATTCGTAAATACTACCTCTACTTAAACATAAATTTGCTCATCTGTCAATCTTCTCTTCAATTTGGAATGTCTCTTTTCTTCTTCCTTCGATACAAAATTCAAAAAGATTATTATTCATCTTCATTCGAGCAACTTTATATAAAAACCCGCTCCCATTTGCTTCTCGACAAATCGACAAACATGACAACAGCCTATGGCACCGCACTACCGTCTTGTAATAGATGAAGCGGGCTCAAATTTGTTAAGAATTGATTGTATCAAGGGCAATTGATGCAATGGGACAACTATGGCTAGAAGAGAATCAAATCACTTCCATTCGACCTTAGGTAAATCGATATTTTGCAAAATTAAAAGTCTTGATGGATGGAATCCGGCATCACTAAAGGCTCGATATTTTTGGTAACAACTTTTACAAGAACATTTCCGAATATCTTTGAGCCGAATACCCTAGCGTGGTATTCGGCCTGCATCTTGTGTGTTGGTCGCCGGCGAAAAAAACCGGCACAGGTGGTATTCGACCTGCCTATTCTATTGATGCTAAACTGTAAGCCGAATAAGCCTGCCGAATTTGTGAGCCGAATACGCCCTGGCGAAATCCTGAAGCCGAATACGTCCCAGCAGCCGAAACTTCAAGTCGAATACGTCCAAGTCTGAATCGCAAGCCGAATAGACTTCCAATTCCACCTCTGAATTGCCAGCCCTACTGCTCTCTCTCTCTTTAGGGTTTTCCATTTAGGGTTTTTCGATCCCACGGTTTTTCGATCCGATCTCAGCGATGGAGGACCTTATTACTTGTGCTTGTCTCTTTTCTTAAGCTTCTCTGAAACATCACCCCATTGTGGCAGGCTAATAGCGACCTTTCGATGCCTTTGTTGCCTCTTAGGCAGGGCGGAGAACTGCGTTTGCCATTCTTAGGGCTGCCTATGCTAGTGTTGTCTTCCGTTTACGCTAGCAATCAAAACCAACTATGTTGAATGAATGGGGTATTATGAGATGCACTTGTAATGTAATTTTTTCAATCTTGCCACTAGGCTTTGCTCGGTTCGGATTTTTGGCTAGTGGAACCTTGAGTGCGGCGAAGAGTTCTTTGCCTATCAGTCGACTTTACGGTTTAAACAAGGATGTCTTTGTCATTATAATGTAATTTAATTTAATTGATAGTTCTTCCGACTTTTTCATTACCTTAGATAAACGAGCACTTAACATTATCCTCTTATATGTAATAATTTCTTATTAGAATGCTTTTGTGGAACTGTTCCAATCGATATTATTATCAAATCAACCTCTGGCGCCGCTTTTTGTTGACAAGTTTACCAAGGGCAAGATTTATTGGAGAAAGTTTTATGGTTCCTCGATTAATGTCTATAGAAAGCACCATTAGTGTTATCTCCACATAAAATGGTTTCTTTGTTAAAGGTCTCAGCGTAAGGAAGGAAGCCATCTTTGTCTTTGCTTCGCTTAGCATCATTATTACACATAAGGGATATATGAGGTTATGTAATTTACAATCGGATGCTTAAACGTTATATTTGACAAGGTACCTTAGGCAAAATCTTTGTCGGTGCTTCATCACGGTCGGTGCTCTTGTATTCCATTTTGGTAAAGAAAACAAGGATACGCATTTGGAATAGGTAGTAATTCGGGTTGGACAAGCTTTGGGTATTTTAAGACAAGTTGATCACATTCTTTATATGTCATAAAGCAATAGTATGCCCCCCTTTAGTAGCGGGGCCCGATGTTGTGGTATGGTCTCCATGGCGGAGGGATATTTGTGATTTCCTTTAAATACCGGCTAGTATTCTTAAATGGCCTTTACGTATGGGGAGGCATATACACATTCTCGATGCTTTCGAGGCTTTTATTTTGTTCCAAGGACTAGGGGGCGGTACCCGGATCAATGTATGTTTTACTTAAAAATGGAGAACTTTGTTTGAAGCTCGTGAAGTTTTTGAGAGGCTTCCTTAGTTGCGGGATATATTGACACTTCCACCGGCGGTAAAAGCTTCCATCCCTTCCGGCGAATGCAATTGGAGTGTGGCACTGCGGATGCTCTCACATCGAAGATGGAATGATTTCCTTAGCATAATGGTCCTGCTTACTTTTTAGGTGTGCCACTGCAGATGCTCTCATCTTTGAAGCCGGAATGATTTCTTTAGCTATGGTCCTACTTTCTTTTCGTGCGGTGTTAAAGGGCATGCATTCCAAAGGTGACACCTAGATGATTCTTTTGAGCGAGCGATATGCTTGCAAAAGGACTGAAGTAGAGCCGAAAGGGCAAGTGATACCACAAAGCGTAGTAAATTCTTGGTGCAGTCATGGCGGCTTATATGGTTACAAGATGCTTGGACACTTTGCACCGGATGCCAAAGTTAAAAGCAAGTAATGAAGGAACAAATGCAAGTAATCTGTTTTATTGGTTGGAGCAAATGGAAATACGCATCCCACACAATATATTGTGTTGTAAAATGTCCTTGTTAACGAACGGTTATGCTTTCGGCACACTTATTCCGAGAAATGCCACGCCTTTATTTACGTCTTAGAATAATCCACCGAAAATGAATCCATCCAAGCACGCTTTTTGCTTCGACTTTGAAAGTTTTCTCGAAACCCCTTTAAATGTATCATTCTCAAAGATCCCGAAAAGGTTTTGATCTATTGTGTTTTGGCCCTAAGCTTTTAAAATGCCAAGACTGTTATTGATCCGGGGGTGATGATGAGTACCTTATGTAATAAATTCGATCACGAAGAGAGGAGCAATGATACCTACCTTCTTTAATTGCGGAAAAATCTCATGTGCACACAAGCTCGTGCTCAACCAAATGAATTGCTACAATAAGACTTCGGGAAAACTTCGCGTTAATCAAATGATGATATACATCAATCAAAATCTGGATTGGATGTTTTTGAACCATGGATTGAATAAGCCCCTAATTCAGTTGCCCTAGTAAATGGATCTTCAAACCAAGAAGGCGAGGGACACCACCATTCATGCTATAAACTAAGGCCCAAAGAAAGGCCCCAAATAAAAACTTTGATTAGAATGGTATAACTAAATATCCAATATCAATCATTTTATATTGATAGTCATGCACACACTTGTGCAAAACACAAGAAAGATTTAGAAAAATGCTTCAAGCATGGGTTTTAAGTGTTTGGGGATATTCATAATGCACAACCTTCTAGGATCAAAATGTGGTGCGAATCGCCTTGTGATATAACCAAGGGGGTATTCAACTTGCACAATTAGACGAGCCTAATACCCCAAGGCTGGAATTCTTGAAAAAAAATAAAAATAAAAATAAATATATAGGGGGGTATTCGACTTGTGCAATAAGCAAGGGGGGTATTCGACTTGTGGTATGAGCAAGGGGGTATTCGACTTGCAAAATAGTGGCCTTAGTTTAGACGAGCCCAATACCCCCTGGGTATTCCACAAGTCTAATACCCCCTTTTTTGGGACTTTTTTGGATAGGGGTTCCGGCCAAGGAGGAATGGGTGGTATTTGACCTGCCAAATATCAACCCAAAATTGGGGGTATTCGACTTGTGGAATAAGTGTGCATGTTGAAACCACGAGTCTAATACCCCCTATTCCACGAGTCAAATACCCCCTGGAATCGAGGTCCAAATGGGGTGCCAATAAATGCACCGGAACATTTCGCTGACAGAAATTTGGGCATTTTGTCAATTATTGAAAATACAGTTGCAGTTTAACAAGTACATGAAAACACAGGAGCATTTTTTTAATTTCCCAATACGAGCTGGAGATTTCTGCTTGCTTCAATTATTTACCAAAAAATATGCTCCATATCTTTAGAATCTCACGGAATCGTGCTTATTACATATAAAAGCGGATTTCTGGGGTCCTGCTCATTACATAGAGTGGCTTTGTCAACATTCAGCAATTTCGGTTTGTAACGAGGTTGGCATCAGCACTTGCGCTGGCCCACCCACCAGGCTAGTACGGGCCAACAGTGTACCTATTCCATAATTGGTCACCTGCATTCTCATGAATTGAACTGGATACCAAAAAGGAAGTGGTCCATTAAAAATGCACATTAGATGCACTCTTATTTTGTTTTTGAATCTTCCTTTGGCGGAAGTTGGAAGAACAAATCAAAACTCGCTCCTTGACTTTCAGATTTCCCGAATGCACACTTTCTCCATGTGCAATGATGGAAGGAGAAAATATCTTTGTGATGCTGATCAGAGATGGTCAGGGAAATTGTTTGGTGTTAAATTTCAGGTAAGGCAGATCTCACCTACTTTCCAAATAACTTTATTTCCTACGATGCTTCTTGTCCATATTGTGGCTGCTTTTGTGTTTTGCCTTTCCCTTTTTCTTTCGAACATGATTATTGTCACTGCTTGTACTGCTATCACCACTGTTAGGAGAAGCTGAAGAAGTTTCCTCAGAATTTTCCCCTCTTCTCCTTTTCTTCTTTTGTTTCCTACCAATCTCTTTCTCGTGTTCATGCTTCTCTTTTTTCTTCCTTTTCTGTTTTTTCATGTGCTTTTTACCAAATGAAGCAAGAATGTCCGAGAATCCATCGCCTTCCATGCTGGCAAGAAAACCTGGAATCCACAGTTTGTCATGCATTAGCCAAACCAGATGGATGCTTGCTTATATGTCTTAAGAAAGCAAGCAAAACGGCCAGCTAGCATCTAAGCAAATAAAGATCCCTTTGTGGCTTTGCATAACAAGGTTTGTAAATTCCATGGGCTAAGTGCAAGGGACAAGTCTGCCAAAGAAAATGCTTAAATGGTGAAAATGTTCACTAGCATCATCCATCTTTAATAACAGAAATAGGCCAAATGTCTTCCATGGACCATTGTCTGCACTTGTCATGGGCTGTTATAGGTTGCTTCTTAGTCCCTGCACACCATGAACCGTCTAGATGTCTCCTGATTAGAGCTGGTGACGTAAAAAACGTACTGAATGTGGTGATGGCAGAGCTATCTTTGCATCTAGCCTAACGTATAAATCCTCAATCCTGATCTCGAAGGGGAGAATAGAAATGCCTATATTTACATATTCAAATAACAGCTTTAAAGAATTACCTCCATATTCATCATATATATCCTCTGGTATAATTTGCTGATTCGGATCTTCGGGTCTAAATCCGCCGCGGGGTGGACTGAGACCACCAGGTTGCTGTTTGAGCTCCCATTTCTGGGCCTGTAAGCATCCATGTCCATTGCTATAGTTTCATATAGAACTACTTTTCGTCATCATCATATGACCATATGGCATGTGTGATATACTCAAATCAGAAATTTACAATTTTGTACAAACTTACAGAATCAGGTACGCTATGAGCCATCATGATATTTAGAGGGTCGTTCCTCCTTAAACGGGCCTCCTCGTTAGGAGTAAGCGCATCCTTCATTGAGCATTCACGGTCACCACTTTGATGGCCAAAGGCCCCGCATCTTGCACATTTTACATTTCGAATCTCAATAGCAAAGGGTTTCACTCGTGCGGGCGCTCCGGTTTCAAGTCTGCAAAAGAGTATTACTCGTAAAAACAGGCCACTACTATACTCCTAAAATGCCCAAAGCTTGCCTTGGAGCATTCTTCAGGGACGGAAATTCTTCCTCTGTTGGAAGAGGCCTTCCATAAACATCTTTGACCCGTTGCTTATTTTCTGCTGGCCTTTTCTCATCCCCAGAGTTGGAATGCCTGCACAACCACGTGAAGAACTTTTAGGATCTTCCAAAATCAAAGGCGGCATATGTAGTTGAGACATCCAACATACCTTTCTGCTGCCGTATCTAGAGCCGATCCATTACTATCAACCTGCTGCTTTCTCTCATCTGCAATCTCTGCTGCACGTGCGCTTTCTGCATTATAGCCTGGCGGTCGCGTATACATGAAGCTCAATGCTTGAATTGCCTCAGCCTGCTTCATGTCAATTAGTATACACAAACCAGTCACAAATAATGTGCAAAAGCAATAGAACTCTGCCAAAGAGATATTTGTTGTAGGCACCAATACAACAGTAAAATAGATGAGACTTACCTTTTCTTTCTCTTTTTTTGAAAGAGCTGCTGTCTGCTTAAGAAATTCCTGCTGCTGAGAGAACTGAAATGACACATTTTAACGAGTAAGGTCAGTACAAGCACAATGACTGATAATAACTATAGTCCTGAATTTATAAGTAGCATTCAAATTGCTTGATTATTACTCGATACAGTTTTAAAGATTTTCATGAACCAACTACAAAAGCAGAGGGAGTTTATCTGATGCTGGGTTCCAAATTTTTGATCCAAGCATTTTTGCTGATAAAGTTTTTGGGACTCGCTCGCGAGAACAAATTGCACAAAAGTACTACAGTTTCACATACCTCACGAGCAACCTCTTCATCTTTCCGTTGACGCTCGGCATGTGTCTGCTCTGCAATCCACTTACGCCGCTGATTCACATAGGATAGCGGATGCCATGGCTTCTGGTTAAGATAGGAGTGGCTCCAGGCGGTGCCCGACTTATTTTTGTACTCCACCTCTTCTTTACTCTTAGAAGTCTTCAGCTTCGGAGCTCTATTTTCTTCCATATCGACAATCCTTGTTCTAGGTCACGACAGATGTGGAAAAACGGGCGTATTTCCTTCTGTAAAATGCCAACTATACCTATATACGTACGTAAAGGCTGCTTACGTGTATTTCTGCTCCCATATTACGTACGTAAAGGCTGCTTACGTGTATTTCTGCTCCCATATCGAATATTGAATAGGGAGCTTACAGTGGCAGTCTTTCTATTAGGGAAAGTTCAGTAAGGTCATTGTCATCAAGTTCTTATTCAACTATTGCAGAATGTGGGGTAAAAATTCTAGAATGTCTTCTAAAATGTAGGGTAAGAAGATCAGAATGTAGAGTAAAAATATTAGAATGTAAAGTAAAAACAATACAATTAGAGTTACAAGAAACTTATCGCGGCGGCCAAGGCCGCCGCGAACGTTTCTCTTCTCCAACTCGTCTATACATGCTAGAACATGCAGAATTTGAACCTGCATTTTGTTGCCTTGTGTTCGGTGCCCGCACATCAAGGTTGGACCTTCCCCACAATTGAATTTTGCATTTAGTATTTGAAACTCGTTTAGATCTTTAAAATTTCAGTGCTCTCCAGGCCTTTGATTAAGGCTTCCCGTGAAAACTTCTAGTTGTTAAAGACGGCTGCCTACTGGGAACTCAGCATATTTTGATCGTGACAACCACAGACAAAGTATTTCGATAAATCAAATACATAGATTGTATTAGCACCTAATCAAATACATAGATTGTATTGGCTCCTATACCATTTTCTGTGCTTTTATTTCTAAATTCATGTGTGTATGAGTATTTGGATATGGAACTCCAGCTAGTACAGCTTGGTTGCATACATATTATATTATCTTCTCATTTATATCACTAACTACTAATAGATTGCCTTCCTTATGAAACGTAACCAACAATGCACAGTATTTGCCTGAATATGCTGGATCCGAAGGCAAATACAGGGTCCTCAGAACTAGGTATGGAGGAAATGATCTGATGCAGAAAAAACTCTTCAACTGGAGAACAGGGGATCTATACTGCAACTATTGAACATAACAGGTTGGTTTTCTATCTCAACATAACAGGCAAAGTACAGCCTTATTTTGTTAAAGCCTCCAGTTCTGATCTGTACACGTGGCATACCACATCAGCCTTTAGGTCCTAAACTCTTACGGTTTTTCCAGAACCCCAACGTCATCGGTCTGCACTATTTTGCATCAGAATAAGCCATGGCCGTTTTGGATTGGAGCTGCATCAAGAGGAACAGACGTTATTGCAAAACTGGCCTCAGGTGGTCACTATGGAGATGCCTGTTACTGCAGTTGCAGCCAAAGTAGGCTTTAATGGCCAAATTGGAGTTTTTCCAGTTGTGGAAGACGGCAAGGAAGCTCTTGAATACTACAGGATTCAACACTTGTTGGGCTTTTTTTCTTAATTTGTAGATGGGCCAGCGTCATTTTTGAATCAAAAGGTGATGTGGCCATGCCTTGGTCTGCATTTCCAGCTTCATTTTCCTTCCATTAAAAATGGGCAGTCCAATACCTGGCGTTCCTCTTCTCCGTTCAAATGCTTTTATTTTGTAAGTCACTAATGAATCTTTTCCCCTTTGGTGTTTCTTACATTAGTATGTCCACGCCTAATAGAGTTGTTTCTTGGATGCCGGATATATGCAACAAACCCAATAATCTTGAAATAAGTTTTGCAGATTCTAATATTTCTTCAACTTTTGCAAAGGGGCGCAGTCTTTGGTTACCCGTGGCAAAGTAACAGTGGTGACATTGAGCCCCTTCAAAACCCTCCGGATGGGCTTGTCGGTCCCGGCATTATTCGGAGATGGAGCCGCGCTTATCATTGGATCGGACCTGTTTTTTTAGAAATCAAAAACCCCTGTTTGGCTGCATTGGTTGGGGGAGAATCCATAGTTCCGAGAGGCGGTGCAATCTTAGGGCATTTGCGGCGCGGGGCTTGTGTTCCACCTTCTCAAAGATGTTCCCAACACGAAAGAAGTGTTCTTGCACATGCCGGTGTGGTCGAGCCACCGGATCCTGGCAACAGATGGGTGCAAAGCCAAAACGAAGAAGAAACGATGAGGGCCAAGTATGAGTATGCCGTAGCTGCATGGTGGATCCATCATTGGCTTACTTTGCGCCATCGCCCTTGCCTTTGTGGAAAAAAAGCGAGCTTTTGTAGTGCCCTTTACGCCATAGCCAAGAAACACTGCGTTCTTGCATCCATATCTCGAACTTCGGGCGGTTGAAGAACCTCGCTGTCTTTGGGGCGATCGACAATCAACATGTTGGGTGCCGGACCCGAAAACTCCTCAACCGAGGACCGGTTCGCGAGAGGACATCTACCACATGCGCCATACCCTTCGAAAGTATGTATTATGATAGCGAGGTTGTTCCGGCGGCCCTTGCCGCCATAGCTCCAAGCAATAGCCTGCCGGATCATTGCTTGCATCAGAACAGACGATTGCAGAATAGGGGTGAACAGAGGTGCCTTGGGTCCAGCCATAGCCGTAATGGGTTTCTTCGACCAGAAGAAAAGGAGAAGGTTTGGTTTGGGCCATCACACGTGTGGAATTAAAGAATTTCCCTTTTTTATTTTAGGAAAACAAAAAATAATGTACGTGTCAAGCTGTGGGCTCTTCTCAGCCCAGGAATATTAGACTTGAATTTTTATGAGAACAAATTACACTGCTTTATATAGGTAGTGATAACAACATTGATCAGACTTAAAAACATTGATCTCATCACAGTAAAAGTTCTTCTATTAGAAATCAAAAAAGGATTTACAATCAAACTTTGAACTTCAGTTCCAAAATTCAATTTCCACAATCATTTCCATTCAATTTCCACAGTCATTTCCACTGATACGTTTCACAATCTCTGCAATGTTCAAACTGCCACCACCAGGAAGGATTATACAGTTGTTGAAAGTGCCACCTAAAATGTTAGTAGTGCCAATATCAAGGCTCAAATTGAAGGCCCTCCTGACACGCGGATTATCACCAGCAATCTCTTCAAGAGGCACTGTATCAAGAAAAGGATCATCAAGTTCGCTAGCAGGTCGAGTAATAATAGGCCGGTCCTTTTCTACAGATGCAGTGTTACTTTCCAACTCCACGTTGTTTGGAACTAAGTTACAACCAGCATCTTTACCCACATTCATACCATGAACACCTGACAAACCATCAAATATTAAATCATGATCTAAAAAGAAACTAGAACTACAAGCTAGATTACCTGTAATAGATTACCTGTAACTAGAAACTACAAGAAACTTAAACTAGAACTAGAATACCTGTAATATGACCAGAAGCAGCTGACTGATAATCTAACGCGTTCAAATTTCCAGCAGTTTGTAACACATTCAAATTTTCAACATTCTATCTCGCATCATAGGCGGCCAATTCTTCATTGTAAACATTATCAAACATTCTCTATGATCCACCTGTGTTGAACGGTTGTCCGATGATTGACATGGCAGCTTTAGACTTTAATTCATATGTCTTATCATACCTGTAAAACAACTATCCAATTAGAATTACTAACTGCTACTAACATCCAATTAGAACTACTAACTATTACTACTACTAGTACAAACAGAACTAACAACTAATAGAACTAGAACATACCTCTTATACGACTCAGTATTCCTGTGACCAGTGATGTTCATCCCAACATCAATGGGAACGTTTGCACGTGCAAGACGACTAACAACTGAACTCCTTCCATATTTGCCAGAAAATTTTCCTTGTATGCCAATTGTGTTTAGCATGTATTTCATCCAAGAAGCTAGAACCCTAGCACTAACTCTGTGCTTCTTATTGTACCAGACCTACACATCAAATCAACAAATTAGAACATGAAAGTTATTCAAAAACAAATATGAAATTAATGCAGAAACTTACATGGCCTTTAGGAGAATTGATACACTGCATAAAGACAAATCTAGATTGTTGTTCATCTTCTGGATAACATGGAAGATGCCTCACAAGACATTTAAAAGTCAGCACTATATCAACCTCAAAGCACCGCACAGGTAATCGAAAAGATTCTTCTTGATACTTGTTCATAGAAACATCATAGTTCTTACTCAGACGCTCACTATATTCAAGATATTCTGTGCCATCAACAACCAGGACCTGAAAGTCTGCAATCACAAGCTTATGTAACTCATCTCTACCTCTAATTGCAAAGCGAGAGACACAGTAATACATGAACCTTCTTTGAAGCCCTCTATTACTAAAGATCGGGTGTTCAGGATCAGACAACAGAGCTACTTCATCACTAAAGGACACTTCATCCACTTTCTTCCTCTTTCCACATACACCAGGTGTCAACCTAGACCTTCTCATAGATACAAGCCTTTCTAGCATTACAGAATATGGGGCTGTGTCTAATGTCAAAAGGTACTTCTTCAATACCAGTTATCCCAATCCCGACTTCTTGAGCTCTCCTTATTATAGCCCCGAATTTTTTGAATATATCTTGCAACCTATCACAATAAAAACAGAATTAAGGTAATTCAACACAATAAAAACAGAATGATAACAGAATAAAATAATTTACGTTTCAGTTGGATACAATCCTCCTTTTATCTTGAAGACCTGCAACATAAATGGTTCCAACATCCTCGCAAACCTTCGTAAATCCAACTCCTCTATCTTTTTCTCAACTCCATAACCTTTTTGGACTCTCCACTGATCAAATCTAGTTTTGGCCCACTCTATTTTGTCGAATTTTCTCCCAGCAGCCTTCACTTCATTCACTAAGATTTCATCTAGATCAAGGAATGCTCCTTTGTTACTGATTTCAGAAATATTTTCTTTGTTACTATCATCAGCAAGTACGAAAACTCCTGTCATATTCTCAACATCCCTGATATACTCTTTGATCTCCTCTTCACCAAATTCTTTACACATATCTTCAAGGTCAGAGTCACTTCCTGCATCTTCATCATGCAAACTACTCTCTATTCCTCCAAGTTCTGCTATCAGGTTTAGCACAAATGACGGTGCGCCACCAGATATATCAGAAACCCCAGCCAATGTAGGCTGATATACCAAAACTCGCATTAAACCACAAACATTGTACAAAAAGCGAAAGCAACGAAATGAAATTTTAATCCTAAGGGAATAAGGTATAATATCTTGGAAGGCTATCCTCAAAAAACTAATGGCGAACATGACATTCACAAGGCAAGCCACAATGGAGCAAAAGGAGTCAGATTTAGTGATGATTGTAAAGACCTAAATGCAAGGAATAAGAATCTAGATCATTATATATTCTAGGAGCGGACAAATCCAATAGCAAGACGTTATTTTATAATGGTGCCCAGCATTGCTGGGCATAAGTTGTGAACCTATGTGGATGGAAACCTGTTCATCTCAGACTCTTTTTCATAAATCTGATATAATAGAAACCAAGTCCAGTATTGCTGATCTATAATAGATTTTTATGTATTTGATAAACTTCCCATTTCCTTTGTCTTTTGCTTTATCCCGCGTTTCCTTTTTTCATCATTCTCTTATGCACTTTCATTTTTCCTTTTTTCTTATTTTTCCCTACACGTCTTCATTTTCCCTTCTCCCTTTTTTCCTTTTTTAACCCCCTTCTCTCTCCCCTTCTATTCCCTTCCCTTTTTAGTCTTTTTCCTTTCTTTCTAATTTTCCCGTACCGTTTTTCCTTTTCCCTTTCCTCTTCCTTTTCTATTTCTCTTTCTCGTTCCCTTTTTTGTTTCTCTTTCTCTGTCTTTTTCATGTGCCACTTTTCTTTCTTTTCCCACCCTCTTCCTATTTATCCCATGCTCTCTGTTTTCCCATTTTTGTCTCCCCTTCTTGTACCCTTTTTCCTTTCTCCCGCTTCCCCCACAATCTCCATTTTTCTTTTCCTACCTTTTTTATCCTTTCTCCACCCTTTCCCTTTTTTCTCTTGCCTTTTTCCCCTTTCCCTTTCCCTTTCCCTTTCATTTTCCTTTTCTCTTTCCCTTTTCCTTTCTTTTTCTCTTTCGCTTTCCCGTTTCCCATGCCTTTTTTCCCACCTTTTTTACGTGCCTTTTCCTCCTTTCCTCACCCTTCTTCCCCTCTTCCCTTTTTCGCTTTCCCTATTCCCCTTTTCTATTTTTCATGCTCTTTTTCCCTTGCTTTCTTTCACTTTCCTCACCCTTTGTCTCTTCCCCTTTTTTTTTTTCCGTGACGGTTTTCCCTCCCCCCTCCCCCCTTCCTCCCTTTTCCTTTTTCCTTTGCCTTCCTTTTTCATTCCTTCTCCTTTTCCATGTGCCATTTTTCCCTTTTTCTTTTCCTCTTACTTTTTCCATTTCTCTTTCCATTTTTATTTTACATGATCATTTTCCTCCTTTCCCACCCTCTTCCACTTTTCCCTTTTCCCATTTCTCTATCCCTCTTTTTCTTTTTTCTTTCCCCTTTCTTATGCTCTTTTTCCCTTTCTTTTTTTTTTCTTTGCCTCACCCTTTTCCTCTTCAAATTTTTCGCATGCCCTTCCCCTCTTCCTCTTTTCCATTTTCCTCTCTCATTTCCTCATGCCCTTTTTCGTTGTCTTTTCCCCTTTCCGCCTCCTTTTTCGTTTTTTCTTTCCCTTTTTATTTTTCCATGCCTTTTTTCGTCTCTCCACCATTTTTCTCGCCCCCTCTTTCCCTTCCCTTTTCCTCATTTCCTCACCCTTTCCCTCTTCCCTTTTGCAGTTGTCTTTTTTCCCTTCCCTTTCCTCCCTCCCTCTTTTCTTTTACCTTATTTTTTTTTCCAATGATATTTTTCCCTTCCTCACCCTTTTCCTCTTCCCCTTTTTCCCATGTCTTTTTTCACTTCGCTTTTTCCCTTTCCCTCTTCCCCTTTTTCTCCTGCCTTTTTACCCTTCATTTTTCCCTTTCTTCCTCTTCCTCTTCCTCTTCCTCCTCCTCTGAAGAGATCAAAGCGATAACCAATCACAGTGGCGGGAAGTCATGCGATAAATCTTGGCCTTCGGATGCAACCTAATAATCTGAGCCATCTAAATTAGGGCGTGATCCAACACTTATGGTAAAACTGTATAATATAAGACTAGTAATGGTGCCCAACATTGTTGGGCATAAGTTGGAAACCTGTGTGGATGGAAACCTGTTCATCTCAGACTCCTTTTCATAAATCTAATATAATAGAAACCAAGTACAGTATTGCTGATCTATAATAGATTTTCATGTATTCGATACCCTTCCCATTTCCTTTGTCTTTTGCTCTAATCCACGTTTCCTTTTTTCATTATTCTCTTACGTATGTTCATTTTTTCTTTTTCCTATTTTTCATATACGTCTTCTTTTTCCGTTCTTCCTTTTTTCTTTTTTTAAATCCCTTCTCTCTCACCTTCTATTCCCTTCCCTTTTTAGTCTTTCTTCTTTCTTTCTAATTTTTCCGTACCGTTTTTCCCTTTCCCTTTCCTTTTCGTTTTCTCTTTTCCTTTCCATTTTTCCATGCCCTTTTTTTGTTTCCTTATGTGCTTCTTTTCTTCCTTTTTCCACCCTCTACCTATTTATCCCATGCCCTCTGTTTTTTCATTTCTCTCTCCCCTTTTTCTTGTACCATTTTTCCTTTCCCTCCCCCCCCCCTTCCATCTCCATTTTCCTTTTCCTTCCTTTTTTCATCCTTTCTCCGACCTTTCCCTTTCTCCCTTGCCTTTTTCCCCTTTCCCTTTCCCATGCCTTTTTCCATTCCTTTTTTCCCACCTTTTTTTACGTGCCTTTTCCTTCTTCCGTCCCCCTTCTTCTCTTCCCTTTTTCACTTTCCCTATTCCCTTTTTCCTTTTTCTATTTTCCATGCCCTTTTTCCCTTGCTTTCTTTCCCTTTCCTCACCCTTTGCCTCTTCCCTTTTTCCCATGCCCTTTTCCCCTTCCTCTTTCCCATTTTCTCTCCCTTTTCCTCGTGCCTGTTTTCCCTTCCTCCTCTCCCCCTGTTTTTGCCTCCCTTTTCCTCGTCCCCTTTGCCTTCCTTTTTCATCCCTTCTCTTTTTCCATGTGCCCTTTTTCCCTTTCATTTTTCTCTTCCTTTTTCCATTTCTCTTTCCATTTTTATTTTCCCATACCTTTTTCCATTCCTTTTTTACGTGCTCCTTTTCCTCCTTTCCCACCCTCTTCCCCTTTTCCCATTTCTCTATCCCTCTTTTCCTTTTTCATTTTCCCTCCTATGCTCTTTTTCCCTTTCTTTTTTTACTTTGCCTCACGCTTTTTCCTCTTCAAAATTTTCCCGTGCCCTTCCCCTCTTCCTCTTTTCCTCCACCGGCTCAGATTTTTGCTATTAAATTTTATTGCCAGATCTATCGGCTTAAATTCGTGGTGCCAGATTTTGAGGTCTGTTGTTCATGGGAACATAAAAATTGTGAACCCAAGTTTCGCATCCAGGTCTGTCCGTTCAGACTGGTTCATGGGAAAGCACCCTTACCCTGTTTCAAAATACTAGGCACGGCCACATGATCTCTATTTACGAACCCCCTCCTCCCTTTTCAAATTTTAGAGGTGGAGGCCCCACACTTTAATGCGGAGGTGAGTTTTGGGTACCCCTTCTTTTGGCTCCCCTCCTTAACAATTTCATTAACACCTTGGGAGGCCCTCTGCCCCCTCCTCTCCATATGGAAAATGTATATGGAGGGGGCTATCAAAACCTCACATGTAGCCATCTTTTTTGGCCTTCCTTTGGATTTTTTTGGGTTTTTTCTTTTAGGTTTATTTTTTTTCCGTGGGAATCGTCACAAAATATTCTTATGGAATCTTAAAATTATATAGGTTTAGATTAGATGTAGTTATATCCTCATATTAATAAGGGTATTAGGATGAGGGGGGTTTCTCATGCCCCCATCGCCCGGGGGGTTCACCTCTATGTTAGGGGCATATGGCATGTGCGTGCATCAGGTCAGGAGAAACCCCTATGTATACAGCTCGCCCTCCATAGAAACCCCTATGTATACAGTCCTGTGTTGTCGAAGCAGAATACCTGATTCCATACTTTTACACCGAATCTAAACACAGTTTACCCTACCCTCAACCTTATTTTTACGTCCAGTATTTATTCATGTAGCCTACCCTCTATCTTACATTTACACTCAAAAGCTACAAATGTTGCAAGCTTCACAAGGTTTGTTCATTTGTGATCGTAATGGAAAAAGTACATATAACTCATATAAAATTTAAAGCTTCAAGTGGAATCAAACTTCAAGCTTAAATCCAATTTTATGGCATGCAAAACAGAACGTCTTAAGTTAAAAAATGCGCTCAAAATCGATAAAGAGAGCATGTTACTGCCTCGAACCTGCTGGTTTCAACCATTAAAATCATAGAAACAAAAGCACAACAAATGGTGCAAGGGAGCTTATAAAGGAATCTTCTGCATGGCTCTTTAGACCTAGGGTGGGAAAAGCTTCCACCTTCCCGCTTTGGCAGGCGAAGCAGAAGATTACATTCTACAATCTTTGTTTAAGCAAATAAATTATGCCCCTCAGAGGCCGAAAATAACTTTAGCAACAAATGGTCCTATTAAGGCAAGAGTTACATGCCAAAACAATGTAATTAAGCAAAACAACAGTACTAAAGTTCATTATAATTACACATTGAAAGAATTTCACAAAAATGTTTACTTATTCTGTCAGATTGTATGTGCCACCTAAGAATCTTGGAACCTACATGTTGTCTCTCTAGACCAAGTAGGAATACACATGTCAATTCAAATGAGAGCTTAGCAACCTACTTCCTTGAATGCCTTCCATCCACAACTAATATATATGAATTTCTTTAACTGAGCTGCGCGTTCTGTGTCATCTTTCAATACTTGAGCATCTTGTCCAAGTGCAGCCTGTGCACATAAAACCCATGTTATTCAAATTCAATATTAGTCAAGCAGATGTCCATATTGACTATATGAGGATATAATTGATAAAATTAGGATGTAATGTTTATCACAATTATACTATTAACTGATGTGCATAAAACTCTGCACTCACCTCAGTGGTGGAGATCGCATGCTCGTAAACAAACAACTCTTAATGCTTCAATGACGCGGGGCAACCTTTTTCTTGGAGGATCGCAATTACAATGTCGCAACATTCAATCCATTTGATTGGGTTCTGCAGGCAACAACATGAACACTTAGCGTGATATAATCCAAGGCTCAAACATTCAATTGTGACGATTTACAATCATGCAAAAGTATCAAAAATGTGACTTGCTTTTTGACATTCCACCAAAATCTTTGCCAACCATCCAAGAATAATCTAATCTGTTTTGTCCTGCTCCAGGAATGTAATGCTCTTGGATGCCCATTTCCCTCTTACTAGTGCCAACTCCATAGGATCATCATTGCAAATAATTTATTCTAGCATTTTCTCACCATTGCAAATAATTTATTCTAGCATTTTCTCACTCTCCATTTTTAATCAAGTAATTCAGTTCATACCTTAGATGCATCTGCATGATGCCAATTGATCTCTAGTTTTTTTCTCCTGGGAAAACGTGCAAACATTCTTCTAAATGGTTCTTGGGAATCTTTGTTTCGTTCAACGCATTTCATGAACCTATGTACAATGGCAAAAGAAAAACTCATCATGCAAGTTACAAGTTATATAATCTGCAGCTCTAGATGAAGCTGCAACCACGTCATGATTTCTGCAAGCTGCAAGAAACGATCTCCAAACTTCAATCCCAATACTGGTTGCAATTTGGTCAATAAAGTCCCGCCTCCACTACCCATTCGCCTCTTCCTAAAACGTCTATTAGACAATGATAATGGTCCTCTGAGGGTGTCATGCAGTAACAATGAGTGATGGAGATGAATATATGATGGCCTTCATCTGTTATCCCAGCATGGTTGCAAGCACAAAGGATTCATGGGAGTAATATCATTCGGAGAAAACCCTGCCAAACACATTTTTTTGAAAAGTATAAGCGCCCCAACACCATCACCATGGTGGTCATAAGCAGCTATTATAGTTGTCCAAGCCACAACATCTCTCTTTGGCATGTCTTTGAACATTATATATGCATCTTCCAAGCTCCCACACTTTGTGTACATAGTTAAAAGAGCGGTTCCAACAAGAAGGTCCCCTTGCAGCCCGCAGGTGTAAATGTGGTCCTGGACAAATTTTTCCTGCTCTAGAGCACCTAAGCTTGCGCAAGCATTGAGAATAGTAACAAAGGTAGCTTTGGCAGGTTCCACACCTTCCAGCTGCATTTGTTGAAAGAGACGAAAGGCCACATCATTACCCTGCAACATGTTAGCAGAAATAACTGCTGTCCAAGATACAACATCTCTTTATGGCAGCCGGATAAACAAATTGCATGCATCAGCCAGGCTTTCACATCTGCTATATACACTTATTAACGCATTTTGAACAAAAAGGTTTATTCCAAGTCCATTTTAGAAAAGAGTAGCGTGAACAAACCTGCATGCTGCTAAATCTCCAAGCTCCACAGTAGTGTTTAAAACAGAAAAGAATGTAAGCTCATTTGGTTCAATTCCTTCGTTTTGCATGTTTCGAAATAAGTGCATAGCAACCTTTTCTTCACCATGCTGAGCAATGATGGAAATCACTGCCGTCCATAATATAATATCTCGAAATGGCATAAAATTAGATACCTTAAAGCAGTGATCCAAAGTTCCAAATTTCCCATACATGCTAAGTAGAGCATTACCAATAGCAACACCCATTGAGTCCATCATTCTATTAATAATACAACAGGAATGAATCAGCTTACCTTGAGCAAGATCATCACATGCATTTAAAACGCTGAAAAAGGTGACCCTGTTCGGTGCTAAACCATCTTCTTGCATTTGTTGAAATAGATGAACGGCCACTCTTCCATAACCTTCTTGACCATATGATGAAATCATTGTGGTCCAAGAAACCACGTTTCACTCTGGCGATGCATCAAATACTCGTGATGTATCTTCCATGTGCCAACATTTGCCATACATAGTTATAACTACAGTGGCAACTGCAACATCTACATGTAGATCTCTGTCAAGAACACAAGCATGAATTAGTTTTCCTTTAGATATTCCTACAGGACCACAACAACTAAGAATGCTTATAAAAGTAACCTAATTAGGGATCATGCCTTCATCCTGCATTTGCTTAAAAAGCAGGAATGCTTGCCTACTACCTCCAACATGTGCATATGCTGTGATCATAACAGTCCATGATACTACAATCCTCTTTAGCATTTTATCAGATACAAGCCTAGCATTTTCCATGTTGCCACACTTGCCATACATATTGATAGAAGATTTCCCAAATACCGACTATTCTCAAGTCCTATTCTAGCAATGCAAACATGAATACGCCTACCTTCTTCTATTGCCTCCAACCTGATGCATTCTTGTAGCAACTTGGCACAGCCCTCTGGATTTTCTTGAGAACCTTGATCCTCTAAGTATCGTATTTGCTCCAATAACCTGCCATGAATGTGCTTGCCAAAAGATGCTAAAGAACCAGATGGTTTTTTTTCGTTGGCTAGATGCAGATGAGCAATCCAGAGTGGATGACATCTAGATTTCCTCGAGCAAACCAATATTCTCTTCCAAATGGTCGATGCAAAATCACACACTCTCTTCAGATCATTCTAAATGAAGGATGGAAATGGAAGAAAGAATCAACTACCTAATGAATTCCTTTCTAACAAAAAAGTGAGACCACAATACAGCTAGTTATGACGCCCAAGACTATTACACTTACCGCAATCTGGTTGTCCATGGCCTAATTTTTCGTATGAAAGCCTTGTGCCATACTGCCATTTTAGCAGCAACTTGGTTCTATTCTGCATATATCTAACATGCCCATATGCTTAAGAATGAACCTGAAGAAATGCTGGCAATTCAATTCGGCATCAGGCATTCCACTTGAAATAACAGCTCTTAGATTGCCATCTGATACAGCAACGGTAGTGTTGCGATCTAAAGCAGATATCAAATGTCAACGCATCTAGTCCTATAGCTGCATCAACACAAAGCTTTTTTTGCTCCTTGTGTGGATCACTGCTGAATTCTTAACTCATAGTTATCCACTCCAAATGATCCTTGTGAATTTGTGAAGTGATCTTTGTTTTTTAAGTACTCCAATCAAATCATTTGAAGAACCTGGTTATGCTATTTGATTGGGACTAATATTGGCACCTATGTTGCTATGTTTAGAGCACAGAATCCAAAAAGGTTTACAACATTGGCAGCTTTAGATATTCTTCAACATATGGTATATTTGATAGCAGATACTGGATGAGCCTAGAAAAAAAATCTACCATGGATTGCAGCTGCGTAGAACATTATATCAGGGGGACGGCTGTGAGACGGACAATGAACTAACTATTGAATGCGCTTTTGTCAGATGTCTAACAAAAGGATTGGGAAAACATTGACCTCCCATCTAAAGAGGTTTCTCTGGAATCAATACAAAATTACTTAGATAAAAACTACACCACAGTTGCAGTAGCATCAAAATTTGATACTGTGCAAGTGAGCTTGTTTTGAGAGAGGAGGACTATACTCAATCTACAAAACCATTTGTACAATTGAGCATTTTAAGCTCCAATATATCATCAGAGTTGGCACCTTTTTACTCTCTAAAACATGCTTCTACACTTCTACAATAGATGATGAAGCAATTGGACGCCAAGGTAAAAAGAATAGAAATTGTTGGCTACAATAGAGCCTCAACATTGGGCTAAAATTGTCTCTCACACTTCTGCAATTGACTAGGAATTATCGCATATGGAAAAAGCTACAGCTAACACCTCACTTAAGCGATTTATTGGTCACCAGCACATCGAATGAAAGCACATTTGCATGCCTGCAAGTAGAGTAAATATAGGACACAATAAAAACATACATGCCACTTTGAGCTTTTCATGCTGCAATAGTTAACTGCAAAGAGGATTCTAGAATAGTCGAAAAGGAAGAAAACTTCACCACGCCAAGCCTTAATCTTCGTTGCATTACCTGACTTTTTATCTCTTCTACATATGATGTAGTCACCTATAATAGAATAGTAAAGCTGATGGGAAAGTCGTATCAATGAAGATGGATGATACCACATGGCAAATGCTCAATCAGGTGGCACTATGAAAAAATTGCCAAGATAAACATAGCCGAAGAAATTTTGTCCTTTGTTCCAAAAATTTCAGATGCTCAAGATATAATCTTTGCCAATGCAAGAATCAATGCAAGTAGACATGCTAGTCAAAAGCTGCTATGTATCTCCAAACAAAGCAACAAACACACAACTACCTATTTAAATTAAAATCCCCCTTAAACCCCCTTTGGTTTGGGTGCATATTCACACGGGGGGTTACTTCGGGCAACGAGAGCTGTCGGATGGGCATATTTGCCCTTTATTCCAAGATTTGGACCGTACATAGCGATCCTCGTTTGTGGGGTATGCATGTACAAGTTTTTAGATACTGTATATTAAGGCTTGCAAAATACTATAAGGTTTGAGAGAATGTACTTAATGGTGTTAATTTTATACATGTATTATAAATATATTTTTGGGGCTCTCGCTGCCCTACGTAACCCCCCGTGTGAATATGCACCCAAACCAAAGGGGGTTTAAGGGGGATTTTAATTTAAATAGGTAGTTGTGTGTTGATTGTTATATTAAAAAAAATTTTGGGCCCTTCGGGCCCTAAGAAAATCAAACATAGTTAAACTTAGATGAACGAAGTAGATATATGCTCAATAAGGCCATGTAGGATTTGAGTCATTGAGGCATTAATAGAACTTATAAACTATATAAATGGACGGCTATGAAGCAAGAACTAAAGCAAGAAACGATCACATAAGGTTTGCAAGATGACAGCAAGAAACGACCACATATAGTTCTTATGAACCTGTGGAAACACACGTCATTGCAGATTAAGCTAATATGAACCTGTGGAAACACACGTCATTGCAGATTAAGCTAATATGAACCTGTGGAAACACACGTCATTGCAGATTAAGCTAATAGGTATAACGAAATAATTATTTAAATAAAGAACTAGAATTGAAAATGGATATATTGAAGCATAGATGCTCTATTCAATCTTTGTTGGATTTGAACCAACATAAACATGCACACCATCCGAATATCCCTGTCTTGCATTTGTTGAAAGATGGTAAGACTATCCGTTGCATTGCCATGCTGCGCACATGATGCAGTAATGCATTCCAAACCAGCTGCAAACCAAACCAGACCAAGTGCATTCCAAACCAGGTGAGTGATACAAGCTCAGGAGACCACATAGATCCGCAATCAGAGATAAACCAATAGCTTTCAACTCTAGTTTATCTGAGGTAACGCGATCCACAAGGCAGCCATCAGCATATGTTCCCTTGTGTGTTTCAAGCTCAGGTGCACTTCATGTGCTTCCCCGGTAAGAGAATCAAAGCAGCTTTTGAGAAGTTGTGTTACCGCTGATTTCACTAACAAATCATGCTCCACATGGCAATAAGTGCATTTCGGGCAAGCTTTTGCAATAGGCAACGGATTTAATCGCTGCAAAAGCGAATCTCTGTAGCGAGGCGCCATTGTTTTCTCACAGTTCATGTGCACCTCACTTAAATAGTTACTTTTAGTGCATTATGATAGTCAGAAATGCCAAGCTTTCCATGCAAAAGTGACAGTAGCCAATCTACCACCTTCTCATTATGCTTTAGCCACGAAGAAATAAGCTTACATAGAGTGTATGTCCAAGTTACAACAGATTGACTGTTGGCAGCACTTCTGGACAACTCCTATTGTATAATAGTCGACTACAGGGTGAATTGCCACTTTCCCTGTGTTAAAAACCAATGTTGCGATATAAGAAGAAGGAAAACATTTAAGAAAAGATACAATACTGATATAACATGACACTGAAAGGTTCCTATCAGCTGCTCATGAACTAATCATACACAAGCAATTAATCTGCATGACAATTGTGTGCGTCATGCCAAACTCTGTTTTAGAGGAACAATATTACATTCAGCACAATATTACATTCAGCACAGTTGGTTAACCTGATTTAACATTTGACACTGTTAATTTAACCTGATTTATTGAAATGAGAAGACGTTCTTGTTACTAAATTACTCCTGCGGGTTAAAATTAATTAGGCAGAAGTTCACCATGTATAATTTTTCTTCACTAAAAACTGGAGCCCTATGAAGCTCAATTCTTGCCAATGTTGAAGAAATCACAGCACAAGAAAAGAAGAAACATAAGTCATACCTTAGTTTGTCTTACCTATGCCCGATCCATTTCGAGCATATTCTCCAAAATCTGAGCCTACCATTCCATGATCTGCAGCAGAACGAAGCTGTGAAAATGATCCTTTTTGTCCAGTGGCTTGCAACGCTCTTCAGCATGTGCTCCGTTGCATTGTAAAGACCAATCCTTCCTAGGACATAGATTGACTTCACATCTTCCAAAGGCTTCCCCAACACATTACCAGTTAAGGATTGTGGAGTAGGTCTAGGCTTGATCTGATGCTTGAGAGGGATACTACTACCGCCGGACTTGTTAGAATCATGAGGAACACTGCTGCCATTTGCAGCTGGTTTTGGTGGAGGATTATAAGCCGGGTAGGAAGGAGGGGGCAGGATTAAATCGAGCAGGTGGGTTTTTTTGCTCATGCCGGAGCTGGCTACTCCATTGCCGGCGTCTGCTTCTGGAAGCTCTGCAAGTTTGCTAAGCTCTGCCCTAAATCGTGGAGGTGTGTTGCCGGATTAAGGATAAACAAATAAGAAATATATAAATACATGCAAAGAAAAAAAAAGGGGCTCTACCACAGATTTTCCCTTTCTCTAAAATCAATGGCTAAAAATTGAACGCACTCTAGAAATACTATTTAGTATATGCAAATGAATACGGCGACGAAATCATAGAAAAACCATGTAAAAAAACGTACAAAAATCTAAAAGTAACCCCCTGTTATTTTGCTACATATTTGTGGGGACTCGCTATGCCATCGGAATAGCAGCAACAATCAAAAGAAAGATTTCATATAGATGCCGGTTTTAGGCGAACAAAAGCCTTGAACTAGATGGGGCCTTGCACAAACTGGATTGCAAAAATGGGGTTTTGCACAAGTGCTGCCATCCTGTATATGCACGTCCATTTGCAGGCATTGTGCTACAACTCTAAATGGAATGGCTACAACTTAAGATAGTACTAGGCTTAGAATCAGAGTCCAGCATACATAAGATTTGCATCATCATTGTCAAAGCACATGAGCTCTGGTAAGATACATCATACCATCTGCAATAAACAGATGCATTATGCAAAATAATACATGTCTTTCATATAATAAATTCATCAAAACTTAACACTGAGGACACACACATACCTTGAGAGATACTTTGATTCACCTACATGAATAAAGCATTTAGGGTTCTTATCTAAAATTAACTCAGAAAGATGGCAATATAAACTAGAGCAGCTTTTCTCAAAATTAGAAAGAGAATGTGAAGTTCTGCGCCCACTAGTTGTCATGCTAAATGCTCGATTATCCACAAAGAAGGTACGGATGCCAGGTCTGCATTAAAAGATGAGAATGATGGAACTTATTTCTATGCCTAGTTGCAGAGAAACATGAATTGTTAACCACCTAGTGGTTAACATTGTGCACATGCTAGGTGACAACACTTGGCATGTTTAGTTAGGTTAACTTAAGTGTATGGCTTAGATTTAGCTTAGTTCTAGTTTCTGCTACGATCTAGTAGCTCTAGTTTTCACGACGCTCCAGCAAGCCTCCGACCATCAGCCCCTAACATTGCAGCCGAAATGAGCACATAATAAAGAAATATATGACCAAAAGTCTAATTGCTATATGGCCATCTTCTAACGAACGACTGAGATTAATGCCTTTTTTTACCGATGGTGAAGATCTGATGCCCAAAGATTGCACCTTCCTCGCATGTTCCTGGCTAAATTGAACGATTAAGATTGCACCTACTCTCTTTGATCCAACGGTTTAGAGATGGGAGGCATGATCCATGCATGCCCCCCTCATGAGTTGGCTACATCTAGACCCTTCCTTTTTTTAACAAATGGCTATGATCAGCCCACACATGCATGCCCATGATGCATGGGGTGTGGATGGGGCAAGGGAGGTTCACACATGTATTCCGTAGAATACATGTGCGTGGATGGAGAAGGGGTTTTTTTGAAAGAAAAAAAAAGTACGTATACATGCAGTACCTCTTACGTTTTGGCGCCTCGGGTGTAAGCATTTTTACGGTTCCAGGAGGGTTTTCTAGGATCAGCTAAGGGGTTAGAATACGTTTTGAGGGCTGGGAATCCGAAGCTTGCTGCCAGATATACGTTCAAGGGATTTGGTGTTTCGGAGGTAATCTTTTGAGGTTTTTTTTCCTGTTCTCTTGCCCCATAAAACTCTGTTACAGAGTTTGGTTATGAACAGAGGCCATAACGATTTCTTGTTTGGAGGTTTTTGATAGTGATGAAGATTTTAAGACAAAAGAAGTAGTTGATGAGGATGTAATTAGCTTGAAGAGGAGAAGATTTCGGCCATCACAGAACATTCGTGGAATGCCTAAATGGGATTTATTTCCAGGTGATAAACCTAAGAAAAAAAAAAGATGATGATGACGCAAATGTCAATGTGGTTGAACATTCCCATGGTATGCAATTGCTTTACAAGAAGTTTTACAAGAAGTTCCACATGCAAGTGAAATATGTTTCTAAACTTATTTTGAATCTTATATTGGCTGATAATCCTGGCATGTTTTCTTTGTTGTGTTGTAAAATCTGAGTTTTATTTTGTTTGTTTTCACAGTGATATGCATTTAAAATGCATTGCAATGCATATCTGAGGAATTTTATTTGCGTACTTGGCCAGCATAGGCAGTTGGATCTTCCTGTGGGCAAGGTATTCTCTGCCTTTTGCTTATGTATAAAATTGGTATTCTCATATCCGTTATGTTAACAATATGGTTGTTTCCAGCAGAGTGGCTACTTGGCTTGACAACCCGGATAATTTAAACTATAATTGGTAGGTTGACTTGACATATTCCTCATACAGGTTGTCAATAGGTGTTCCATTATGGTTGCTTTCATATTTGTACCTTTTGGCAGTATTCACCCCTTATTCCTTAATCTACACCGTACGTAAAGTTTCTCGTTTGTGGGGTATGCAAGTACAAAATTTGCTATATTGTATAACAAGATTCGCAAAATACTATAAGATTTCGAGCGGAATACTATATGGTGGTGATTTCGTACATGCAAAATACAATTATGAGGGCTCTCGCTGCCCTACGTCACCCCCTGTGTGAATATGCACCCAAACCAAAGGGGATTTAAGGGGGATTTTAATTTAAATGTGTTGGACCCAATGGTTGTGTTAATTAATGTCAATGGTAGTTATGTGTTGGTTGTTAATGTCAATGGTTGTTATGTATTGGTTGTTATGTGTTGGGGGATTTAATTTTTATATGTTGGATGTTAATGGTTTGTGTTGCAAAAATTTTTTTTTGGCCCCATTCGGGCCTTAGGACGCCACCCTCCCCAATGTGACAAAAATTTTAGAATTCAAACCAGAAAAAAACTAGAATTCATTTGAGGCTTTCATCACCTGTAGCTTTTGAATTTGATCACAATAAAACAAATAAAACATAAGTAAAAGTCACCATAAAGATAGAGCAGATTGATCCCATTATTCTGAAAGTCATCACAAACATTTTTCAACTGGAATTTAACAGCAGCCTTTGGCCTCCATGGATTCTTGTGGTGAGAAACCAAAGTGGGAAACTTTTCTGCTTGTTAGCACAAGGATCTAGAAGCCTTGGAATTTGCTTAATAACTGCCTCAAAATCTAAAAATGCATGGTAATTTTTTGCAAGCTTCATTCGGAATGAGCAACAAAACAATATCCAATAGCGCAATCCTGTATTAATCAGCTGGTAGGATGTGAAAGCCTACCAAACCCGGCCGAAAAATTGATGTTTTAGCATATCCATATCATTAACCAAACATATCCATATCATACACTATCAAAAAGATCTCGGAGAGAGCTTTCCAACGCAATAAAAATCATCTCAAACAGAGCTCTGGATCAAAAGTTATGATAAAAAATGTGTTGCCGGGGAGAAACTGCACTACATGCGCCCTTGAAGCCCTTCATGTGCCCATTATGCACCACACACACAAAAAGAGGGCTTTTGTTGTGAGCCATTGGAAAAAAAAACTAAAATCAATGGCCCTTCATGTGCCCATTATGCACCACATGCACAAAAAAAGGGCTTTTGTTGTGAGCCATTGGTTGTTGACCATTGAAAAAAAAAAGGCTAAAATCAATGGCTCAGAAATGGTGCACTCTAGATGTACGCATTAGTACATCCATTTGAATACATCACGAAATCATAGGAAAACCTTAGTGAAAAGCGTACAAAAACACAAGGAAAACCCCCTTATTATGCTACATATTGAATTTTTTTTGAATGACATCATTTATATTCTGTCTTTGATGGTGTACTCCAATGGTCTCACTAATGTAACCCACCTATTTGTGATGAAAATGGACACTGATTTTGTGCACCCGTGATGGGCACCATTTTATAGCCTTTGTTCCAAATCAAGCCTAGGTTCTATAAGATTTTTCATTGCATGAAAGGCTCTGTACTAGAATTGTGCCAACACATATTCATGGAGGGCCAAATTCAACCTAAGATTGTTTTTTTCTATAGAGAAAAATCTCTTTTAAAGTTTGCAAATGCATTGCTCAAATCTATATTGTCTTCTCATTTGCCCTCCTGTTGTAATCAACAGTTGATTGTTAACCAAAGTGGATGCTCCATATTACAGTAAAACACAATGGATATGGTTGTTTCCAGTGGAGTGGCTTCTTGGCTTGACAACCATGATGATTTAAAATGTGGTTGGTTGATCGGCATCATATATTCCTCATATAGGTTGTCAATAGGTGGCCGATTATGGTTGCTTTCCTATTTGCATCTTTTGGCAGTACTTATAATATTTAATTTTTACGAATAGCATCACTTAAATTCTGTCTTCTATGGTGTACTAGTTTTACTATTGTAACCACCTATTTGTGGTGGAAATGGACATTGATTTTGTGTCTTTATTCCAAACCAAGCTTAGACTTTATAAGATTTTTCATGGCATGAAAGGCTTTGCACTGGAACTAGTGCCAACACACATTCATGCAGGGCCAAATTCAACCTGACAATATTTTTTTCTATAGAGAAAACTCCCTTTTAAAGTTTGCAAGTGCATTGCTCAAGTTTATACTGTCTCGGTGTTCTCATTTGCCCTCATGGTGTAAGCATACTCTGCATAATTGATTTCAACGACGTTACATTTATTAAAAAAACTACATTCAAAGAATGAAATGTGGAACAGAGTTCTTGAATAAATTCAAGCGAAGGGTATCGGATTGTTAATAGCCAGACCAGCCCCATCATTGAATCTAAGCCAAATCCAAAATTGCCCAAATGGGCATCATTCCTCGAATTCAAAAGATCGCCCAAATGGACATCGTTCCTCGAATCCAAAAGAATGTTGTTGGATTTGATATCTCTGTGAGTAATTTGAGCCAGCAACCGTGATAAGGTTGAGGAATGCAAAGGGTCTCTGAGATTATTTTTAGACACATTAATCACAAAGAGGCTAATCATTTCTTCCAGTTTGAGTACATAGCTGCCCAATCAGATTGATTTAATGGTGCAGATTTAGAAGCATCATTGTCGAATGCTCAAGTGGAGGCAGTTCATCAGTGCTTAGATTAGTCCCAATATAAAATGGCTGTTTCGCAAGCTGGCAGAACAAATTCAAAAATAACCATGTCCGTATTGAATTCCACTATGCTAACAACAAGACCATCTATTGTTGCAGAGAGTAAAAGGCAGCGATTAATGAACATTTATGATGAATTTGTAGTCATAATGCACCTGTAGTCATAATGCACCTGTTTAGAAAACTCAATATCACGCTTTGGCACCGAATAACACATTGTAAAGGTACCACTATAAATTGTCATACAACCAAATGACGTCAAATGGTATCATTCGCTTGCGCTCTATCAAGCATGAAATTTCTAATTTGCTCAAGGGTCGGCCCAACTAGAATTCTTCTTATTCAGTTTCAGTCTTGATAGATTCTTGCATTTCCCAAAAAATAGGATTTTTCCACTGAGCTCGTTAGATGACAAATGTAATCCTCCTACATGCACCAAATTAACGGATTCCTGTGGGGTACACCTCCTTCAAGGTTATTTTTAGCGAGAGGGCATCTACTTAATTGAGAGGGCATCTACCTAATTCTGTTGGAATATAACTGTTAGATTATCGAAGCTGAGGTCTAGCAAAGAAAGAGATGTTATGGAATCTAATTCAGGTGGAATATTAGCTGTTTCTTTCTAATCTCAACCTCCACAGACATTTCGATATGCAGTCTGATGCTGTCATTCTAATTTGTATGTGCCTTTGGAGAGGGTCTCAATTGTGGGACAAAGCGTAACTATAGAAGACAGACATTCTAGCAGAAGTAATTCTGGAGTGCAAATATATTATATCTCATTTGATCAAGGATCCAAAGATCATTCTCCTTAGTTTCATGCACATCACCGTTCCTATCACCATGGTGACACTTACAACTATCACATTTAGTATCACCATTATGAGGATGAACATGTTCTTTTCCAAAATGTTTTGATGCATTGAGGTGCAGATCTGTAGTGTGAATGGAAGAGCTACTGGAAGCAATATTAATAGAAGCAATCGGTATAATATCAAGGTTAAGATGGATTGTACAAGAAATTATGGGACTTATGAAAGAGTGAGAATAGATGGACGACATGGCATGGTTGATGTAGAACGCAGTCATTCTGTAAGATGCGAACCTACACGAAAGAGTATCAAGAAGCCTAACACTTCATATAAAGATGATTCTACGAACCTCTAGCAGTTATTCATAGAGGTTTAAAAGAGAGAGAGAGAGAGAGAGATGTAGGAAAGTTGCACTTGGATTCAGCATTTGAGATTAGCATTTGAGAGTCTCGACTGAACCAGAGATCATTTCATGGAATTCTCAACTGATTGCGTCAACATGGTGGTCAGGTAAATAAAACCCTTAAAGATTTCAAGAGGGGCATCTTGAAGGTTTGCAGTTATTGCGAAAGATGCCTTCGAGGAATATTTCCTTGTGGACTGCAAGGGTCTTTCGATATGTAGAAAAGGGCCTCCTTAGCATTTTGGAGCGATACCACATTCAGGCAACTCTGCCTGGTAGATATCAATGTTCGATCATTTCAATTCTTTTATTAATCTTCTTGGTTGGGCTTCGTGTTTGGTAGTGCACGGCCCTTTATCAACCACTTACCTTTACAAGTTAGCGCAGCTTCATGGATAACACCTCTTGAATAGCGTAGAATACACGTTCATGTAGTTTGTGGGAGTCTTGCTGGTTTGCATGCTTTTGACCTAGATCTACTAGACTTAGGAACATACATATTGCTGTCAAATATCCATGAAATATCCATGCTGCAGTTTGTGGCATGGATATTGCAAGTGACAATGAAAGTTGTGACTTGCCTACCACTACTTGCCAGTAGATATTTCATATAGCTCGAGAAATTTTTTGCATCATGCAATTCATCATGGAAGATAGTGTTGCCAATATAGTTGTGGATCTGAAATCTAACTTTTCTGAACTTGGCACCAATGTGATCATGAGAATTGCAAATGGTAAGAAATTGCATATTTGCTCAATAAATTGGTTTATAAAGTAGCATATTTTCATGGAATGTTTAACACATGAGACTTTTTTTCATGCTTATGAAAGTGAAGAATGAAATACACACACTCAAATTAGACACTTTTTTTAGAAAAGATTCGAGAAGACTACAGAAATTTGCTGATGGCACCAAAAGGGGTAAATAATCTAGCTGTAAGCAAACCAGGAAAGAGAGGTGTAAATGCATGTGTACAAGGACTATGAGATAATTAAAAATGTCAAAAAAGGTGAGCGTGAAGTAATCCTAGAAAATCTAGACAGTATCATCGCATATTGTTGACCCCATTAGACGTTGGAATCTATGACACAACATCTCAATTCATGTTCCATCATGGTTATTGAATGATTGTCATGCAATAGACTTACTTTATGATTCCATTTTGTGTTTAACAATGATAATTGAAAAGGTAAAACAAACCAAACTTGAAGACACAAGCAACAAAATACTTAAAGACACAAGGAATTCAGGAGATGAATTCTTAGGGTGATTTCTTGTACAGGAGTGGCAAAATATTGAATGCTACGAAGTAATTACTCTAGAAGATCCTTAAAACATTTTTAAAGATACATGCACAACAAACAAATTATACAATTAAATTATACACATGAAAAGAGCACAATTAAGGCTTATTATCACAACAAAAAAGTACTTACTTAAATTACTCCTTGAAACCTTACACAATCGACTTCATAACCAGTGAACTTCACATTCTAGACAATAATTTCGACTTTCTAGCTCTACTTTATAGAAATGTTCAACATCCTTTGGCACATGGGGTTTAGAAAATGCCAAATATTGATTTACGGTTTAAAATCTATAGGTTTAGTGGTTAAGATTTGTTAGGTTTTTTTTTTCCAATGTCAAGTTGTAAGATTTAGGACTTGGAGTTCAGCGTTCTTTTGATATCATTTTTGATCCCCAATCATTGCAGATAACCTCTGATAGATCTTCCATATACCTTGAAAAACACTGTGCTTGCATGACAATTTGTTCAATGAACCAACATACAATTATTCATGGAATCCTAGGGAATCACAAAATAAAATCTTCGTATGTAATTTGACTCTGATTTCTTATTTTGATGCCATGTATTGACTTCACCTCATGGATTGGCTTTGATAGAACTATCTGGTTTGATTTTCACTTTTACAGTTGGTTTTCATGGAGTGCCTGACATATGCATTTCCTATATGCAACTTTGACATTTTGAAATTGATTTTGATGGGTAGGTCCATACAGTATTTTATTTTCACTTTTACTTTTAGAGTTCCATTGTACCTTTGAAGCTGATTTTTGTATTCAAGTTTATATAGTCCTTACATATGACTTTGACTGTATGTTCAACTCTCAATTTTAGCTTGGCCTTTCTTTTTTATAGTGTCTAGGGTTAAGTGGTCTAGGATTATCAACTAGGGTTTATGCTTCATGGGATATAAGATTGAGGGTTCAGCGGTAAAGCCAAGGAAACACAAAGCCAATGTAATAACTCACGCATTAAGTTATAACCATGCATAGTAGGACGTTTTTCACAGAACATTGATGCTGAGCTTTCCAATACGTTCTCAACATGGCATCTCTAACATTTTAAGAGAATTTGTGAATCTTCGTCAAATTCACTAATTGAGTTTGACTTAGATATAGTAAAACACCCGTGAAAATTTACTAAAGTTCCAGCCATGCAATTTCATGTATGCAACTTGGTTGAAGTATAATATGATTGCTTGCTATTGTATTATTGCTTCTTTATTGTTGTTTTTTGTCATCATACACTTTATGAAATCTTAATGAATAAAAATCTAACAAAAGTTTATTGATGTAATACACAATCTGCCTCATACCGTCCTAAGGGAAAGACTTCCTAGTTGCAATTCCAGGCTGGAAAGTGCGGAACTGCGGAAGATCGATGTTTTTGTGGTAGATCTTTGGGTTTTAAGGTGTTCCAGTGAGTTTTAATGAGATTGTTGAGATTGCATGTTAGTTTGGAGGTTAAATTCAAGTTCTTTCTTGCTGCATGTGTAGCTTTGAAGCTTTCTTGCAAGTCTAGTTGAACAATGGTGCCTAAGAAGAAGGTATAACACTTATTTTGTGTTTGTTTCTACTTTTTTTCTTGTTTTGTTCTTTCTTTACTGTAACTAACCTTTTTCTTTTTTTTTTTTCAGCTCTTGCAGACCTTGGGAGCACAAAAGGTTGTAATAGCTCGAGTAAATCCTCTTGTCATGTTCTTGTCTTACGTTTTACTAATGTTCTTCTTCTTGTGTAAATATACTGCACGCCCGTCTAAAACAAGAAAAAAAGCATTTAGGTAAATTATGACTTTTGAAGGCTCTTTTGAATTCTTTTCAGATCTTTATCATAGGAACCATTTTCTTTCTTTCTTGCCACGAATCCTTGAAACATCTGTTACGTACTTATCCATAGCCTGGAGTTTTTGCTCCTCAATAGCTCCAAGTTTTTCAAAGACTCTCTCACGATGCTAAAAATCTTAAAATTCAAGAGGACTTCTCTTCTCTCCTGAGTATGTTGGCATGTCCTCCACTTTCTCTAACCACTTTATTCTGGCAGAAGTATTGCCTTGGTTAGAAATATTTAATAGAGGAGGATTAGCTGGTATAGCGGTAATTGGAAATGGCAACTGCTGGGAATTATTGAGCAGGAGTTCCAAGAGTAGAGCTATCTGCTCCAAATTTGGTTGATAATCTAGTTAGGATGTTGGTTGTGGCAAAGCTATGGGGTTAGTGGTTTGACTCGCTATAAAGTCTACAGTTCTCAGGGCTTGCTGATATTGGTTTTCAGGAATTTGGAAGCGGTTGGCTATTTTATAGGATATCAAATTGGAACGTGGCTCTGATACCAATTGATATTGAATTTTGGTTACTAGAAGATCTGTAAGTCAATCTTTAAAGAGAAGAACAAAAGATATCTGTGACGACCATATGGATATTCGTATCATACGAACATTATACTCGTATGTACAAAAGATGGTCGTCATACGGATGCAAAAGGGTAGTTACACAAAAAAGGATTTGAACTCGCAACCTTCTAATTACAAGTCACACACCTTTGCCAAGTGCGCTACCAATATTTATTAAAGACATTTCCTCATGTTTTTCTTATATGTGGAATTGTTTCAAGAAGGTTCTAGAATGTTCTAGAACCTACATGCATGTTCGACACTTGGCATGATCTCATCCGTTGGAGTGGCGCGATCCTGACCGCTGGCCTAGATATATAAGGAGGCACCACCTTCTTGTTGAACCATTCTGGTTCAACGCCAGTCTTGAGCCTTCTAGGCACCTGTCTCATGTTCTTGCTTGCCTTCGGGCCATTGTACTCTTGATTCCTGTTCATATATCAAAATCTTTGCGATCCTGGCGTATTTTTTTTTCATATTTCTTGCGTATTTTCCACGTATTTTCCTTGTTTTCGCATAGGTTCATGACAATTTGAATCGGAATCCCTTACCGGTTCTTGCCTGCTCTGACCCTAAGCATTTTTTTGCTCCTACTTGATGATTTTATATCTATGGAGTAGGTTTTAACTTTATTACGGTAGGTCCAGCAGCTTGTTCAAGTATGCCAACAGTTGCAGTTGGACAATAGAGAGCTTAAGGAACGTGTTGCTTCACATGAATCTGCTTCTAGCTCTGGATAGAGGCTATCAGAGCCTAAGATTAGCCTGCGAGAGAAGTTTGATGGCACTCAGTCCAAGCTCCGTAGTTTCTTGAATCATATCAGGTTTGTGATCCAACTCCGCCCTCGTAGATATCCCACGGCCCAGGAACAAGTTGGGCTTATTGGCTCTCTCCTTACAGGGCCAGCTCTAAGTTGGTTTGCTCCTTTATTGGAGAAAGGAGCCCCAGAGCTACTTTCACTGCAGAGCTCGAGGCATGCTTTGGAGACACCGATCGTCAGTGCACAGCAGTCACAAGACTTTACAATCTAAGGCAAGGCTCTCATCCAGCTTCAATATATGCATCAGAATTTCATCAAATTGCGGTAGATACTGCCTGGGATGATGTTGCACTTCGAGATTGTTTCCGAAGGGGGTTATGTGAGGATGTCAAAGATATGTTGTTGTCTATGGAGGACCCTCAGATTTTAGAAGAAGCCATCAGATTTGCAGTTTGATATGATAATCGGCTCTTCGAACGTAGGCAAGAGAGATGTAGTCAGATCGTCCCAATCATACAAGCGCCTGTAGCTATGCCTTCTTTGGTCTCATCTGTAGAATACAGCAGGTCCAGACCTGAGCCTATGCAGATTGACCGGGCAGTTCGAGGACCTTTATCTGCCACCGGGAAGCAGTGTCGGAGAGAGGCTAAGCTTTGCCTCTACTGTGGAGGAGCTGGTCATATTGCTCGTGGATGCCCTGTGAAGCACCTAAATCAGTCAAAAAACTTCAGGGGCAGGTCTGAGTAGTAGGAGTCTCTCGTCAGCTGGCTGCATTTTCTCAGACTCCTTCCACACATTCCATCAGATAAGGTTAGCAAGGCATTTTTCATCTCTATATCATTGAAATCAGAGGTTAAAAGATTGGAAGCATTGACGCAACTTGATTGTGGTGCAAATGCTTGCTTTATGGATCCAGTAAGCACGTCATCCCTAGAAGCCAGGTTAAAAAAGCTTGAGTTAAGTTCCTACTTTTGGTTTCTTGGACTATCTAGAATTTTGTTCTCGAGACATCAAGCACATGAAAACCACAAATGCTCAACTTATTTTTAACGATACCTAAGGAGATCTATACATCATGCAATCTAAGTCGTATCAGCTAAACAATTATATGTAAAACGAAGTGCATGGCTAGAGATATTTTAGCTATACTATATAGCTTCTCAGGCAAAAATTCACAGCATTTACAAATGTCTTTTCTTTATATTTTTTGGCTTTTTTTCAATATCTATTTTTTCCTCAGAAAGCTATGTGTCGTATTTAGAAGGAAGAAAAGAATATTCCAAAAGCATATTTGTAGGAGAGTTATATATGTTAGAAAAGCAAAAAACGTTCGCAACTTTATGCAAACCATAGTCATGTAAACCATAATACATCAAAAATATTAAGTAGTTGATATTACTACTGAAGTGGGCCGCTTCCAAATTAGATATAAGTGATTGATGACTGGGAGATCTCCTCGGGTGCAGTCATAGAGTGTACTGCGTCGTTCAGGTTTTGTTCGAGGGAGTTTCTTGTAGCATTTCATTCAATCTCATCGCTAGCCCACATGCGTCAGTAGTCTTGGGTCTTCCCTGGCTCGAGTTACATAACCCACAAATTGATTGGCGTACTAGATTATTTCGATTTACTAGTTCTAGCTCTAGTTCCAGTAAATCTGCAATTCAAGCCTCTGCACCAACATCGACTTCAATCCGTACAGTATCGTGGGCTCCTGATTCTGACCTTGTTGTTCCTATTTCTGTGCCATGTTCTGATTTGACTCTTGTCTCTGCTCCAGTTTACGCCCCAGATTCTGATCATGCTCTCGATCATGTCCCAGCTCCAGCTCTTGTTCAAGTTCCTGCTCTTGCTCCAGTTCCAGCTCCTGCTCCTGCTCCAGCTCCTGTTCCTGCTCCTGCCGAGGCTTCCTCATGCCCTAAATTTCATATATCAAAGATTTTGCTTCACGAGTTTATTATATCTGGAAGGCAAGCTCCAAGTTCAGTATTTGCAATCCAGGTTCACCTATTGGCTAGCTCTGCACCAGTGAAGTCTGCTAATGCTCCTAGATAAATATGGCGACCTTTGATATTTTTGACAAAGTCAAGGCCAGCTAGCTTCTAGAGCATCGCCCATATGATTGTCTTATTGATTTGCAGTCCAACACAATGCCACCATATAGTCCAATATATGGTCTATCTCCCGCTGAGTTGAAGATTTTGTGGGATTAAAGAAGGATGATTCTCTGCGTTTGGTCGTTGATTATCGCGGCCTTAATAAAATCACAGTGCCAAATTGTTATCCGCTTCCTCTGATCCCAGAATTATTAGAGCGACTCTAAGGTGTGTGTTATTTTACGAAGATTGATCTGCGGGATGCCTACAATCTTATCCAGATCTGGGAAGGTGATGAGTAGAAATTAGCTTTTCGTACTCGCTATGGCCATTTTGAGTACACAGTTATGTCATTTGGGCTTACCAATGCTCCAACAGTATTCCAGCATATGGCCAATGATGTCTTCTGGGAGTTCTTAGACACTTTTGTCATCATCTATTTGGATGATATTCTTATTTATTCTAAGAATCTTGAAGAACATGAGAGGCATGTTCGACAGGTCCTTCAGAAGCTTCGCGAATGCCAAACTTGAGAAGTGTCAGTTCGAACAGGATAATGTGGAGTTTCTTGGCTATGATATCACTCCACATGGAGTCTCTATGGATCTAGAAAAGGTCAACACTGTTCTAGAGTGGCAAACACCTTCATCATATGGAAAGGAGAGTGAGTCTGGTATATTATCTGCAACAGGCTTCAGATCAAGGCGTTACTGCTTTGCTAAGCTAAGGAATTCATAGAACTAGCTAAGTTCATTGAATTGATTTTTATGCTGGTTATTGTTGTTGAAAGCTGGTTGCAGACTTGAAGTTGATCGTGTTGCAGTAGCAAACCAGCAGATGGTCCCTGCTTAAATAGCCAAAATCCTCTTTTTGTGTCAAAGGTACCTTTTGCTGAAATTAGTTAGCCGCTTCCCCTTTGTTTTGCTGTCCTTTTGGCTTGTAGCATCCTCGACCTGACCCGTTACGTTTGTGATTAATGTTATTATTAAAATGAAGGTTCTTCCTTTAAATTACGGTGCCCTTTTATAAAATCGATGGCCCTTTATGCATTGACATTTTCAATGATATCTATATCCCTCTTAAATGTACCCTTGGGGAATCACATAGGAATAATATTTACATAGTCTTTGCCATATTTTACTGGCGCGTTCAGTAATGATGCAGCTCCTTGAAGCCTAGAAATGTAAAATTCTCATTATCAGATATTGATTCAAACAAATACCTGACATGGATATCAAGCTACTTAATCATTTGGCATTGATGCTTGGAAATGGAAATGAATGCTATGTTTAGATTTTGATTGCCAGATTACAACTTTGGGTTAATTTCCACTATTATTTAATACACTTGGAATAACTAGACTCTTTTGAGGATCATGAGCAAAAAATAAGGCTTGAATATTAAACCTATTAGTTGAGTACACAGAATTAAGAGGTATTATAGCTAGATGTAAAACCTAGCCTCTAATATAACTATGCTAGAATATTGTCTTGCAGATTTATAATGATATTGGATTTCGTGGATGCTTCTTGTAAGCAATAAATACATATGACTAAATATTCTCTTTGGCTAGAGTATGTTAGTACTAAGACTAAAGGAACTCACTTTAGTTACAGGTCGATGACCAAGGTAGACCAAGGCAAGCACTTCGTGTGAAAATATGTGGCGACCATATGAGCACATTGTATATATATGGTATGTGAAAAACTACAATGTCATGCATTTTACCAATTTGACCCCTTCAAGTTTGGTCTCAAGCACATATTCAAGCATACGTTTTACTCAATACCCCCCCAATATTTTAGATATTAAAAAATGCTCTTCTTCTTCTCTTGCAGATAAAAGGTGGTAATAATTGCAAAATATAGGGCATTTTTGTAGTATCTCTCTAGAAAATTTTACTTTTCTTGCCTATGATAGCTTCCAATTTCAGAAAAGATACATGAATTATACATAAAGGATAGCCAGTGTATTTTAGCAGTGTGAGACAATAGGTCGTTGACATGTGTCAAATTTTTTTTTTCTAAATCCCCCTGCAGTTGTTGCTGTCCTTTTTGGTCTACATTTTGGGCTTCATTCTTTTGCTGCTCCACATTCTGCAACAATCATAATCCAAACCATTTATATGGGAATGATCTATGGCTAAAAAAATCTTGGTTGTCCTTCATGTTGGGCGAATGGTCCTTTGGACCATACTCTGGCCCAATCAAAGAGCCCTCTGCCATTTTGGGCTAGAAAATAGCCCAAGATGGCCATTCCCCTATACAAGGACATGTTAGAAAAGATGTGAGTCATTTTGTTTTCCATGATGACAAGATAAGTATGAGTATGTACAGCTCTCGAGGCATTTAAAAAAAAAAACAAGTAGCACATCGTACATCCTTTGAGCATCTTGCAAAAGCCTTGAGTATTAGCATACACTTTTGTCTTGATCTATAAGGTTGGCAAGAGGGTACTTGTGATAAAGTGTAGGCATGCCACTAAAAGACAATGAGAAGCATCGCCTAACAAGACATATTACAAGTCCCATCTCAACAACACTTGCAGTTTATTTGTTATTACAGTGTTTGTTAAAAAGTTGATACTACGCCCCGTTACTGATAATGATTTAGTTGTTCGTGATTTTGGGCTCAATTAAATATGTTAATGGGTCGTTATTTTAGTCCTTCTAAATACACAAAAATAAAAGCTAAGGTCGTTTTTTAATCTTAGATAGGGAATGCCGCCGTAATTGTGTAGGAGCTAAAAGTGGTTTTTAACAATTTTAAATCACTAGCCACTTTTGAACAAATAGAATAGAATAGAACAAAGAACGATATCCCTTTCTTGCAATCAGCCGACCAATATCAAAGAAGCAATATTTTTTTGATGTATGGTACACTAATATATATATGGATATCTTTTTTAATCATCAATATACTTGGAGCCTTTATTATATCAAGAAAAAATATATGAGTGGGGACACACCCTAAGGAATACAATGCACTATGTATTGTGGGGACACAAATAGGTCACCCTAAGGAATGCAATAACAAAAGCTAAGTTAAGTCCCTAGGTATTCTTATAAATAATGGAGCTAATCCCACTCATTCTAACATGAAGTTCAGTTCTGAAATGAACTAATGAATGAATTAAAGTTGATGAGAAAACCAGTTCCACAATACTTAGTTACTTTATTGGAAGTTGCGGATTAATAGAAAATTCCTCTGTAATAGTTATCTTTCTTCTTCCAGTCTAGGGTAACACACTAGTCCTAGAACATGTATGTCTCGAGTTCAAGACCGTCCAGAGCTGCACTATATATAGACCCATCGCAAGGCCTGCTATAGGGTCCGTGTGGATGTTAAAATAATATTACTCTATTGGTGTCCTTTTCTTCCCAATTTATACCTCTTCATTGATCATGTACAGTAATAGTAATGGGTTTCTTGTGCTCTTTCTTGTATTGGGTCCCACTCCCCAATTTATACCTCTTCATTGATCATGTGCAGTAATAGTAATGGGTTTCCTGTGCTCTTTCTTGTATTGGGTTCCATAGTAGTTTTGGTTTCCACGGACGATCAAATCAAATCAATTCAATTCTGTTGTGGATGGGATGAGTATTTTTCATTTTTTTTACCCCAAACTTGACAATCCTTTCATTAAATCATAGATTCCCTCTCTTATCAAGTTGTGGCAAAATCTTTCTAATTACATTGAAGCCCCCTTTTTTTCCAATGATCCCCAACCATCAAATTAGTCTGAGTTATGATGGGTCAACATCATGCCCATAGGTTTCTGTAGTTGAATGCAACTATTGTTCTAAAGTGCTTGTTTCACTTCATTGGTAGTTGATTGATAGAATTTTGTTGTGAACAATACTCATGCTTTAAAAATACCTCATCAACTTTGACTCTAATGGTATGCCCTTTGAGTTATAATTGTCTTGATCTTTGTGAGCTAGGAGGATTTACATTGTTGAATAATAATTTTCTATCATCATCTTGACTTTCATCCACCAAGAATAATTCACATGTCATATTGGATCAAGTGCTTCAAGTAACCTATACACATATTATATGACATTTATGGGGTTGCAGATGTCGTTCCAACACAGACATGTCCAGTCTCGAGTCTAAACAACAGAAGTTGTGGAATATGGCTTACAACACCTCGCTAATAACAGAGCCATGGACTTGTAAGGGTTTGCAGGCATAAATGTTGAAATGGAGAGGACTTGAGATCATATTCCAGTACTCACTAGCATGTTTTACTAAGGCCATTCATGAAATATTCTCTTCAGACTGGACAATCATTAGAATGGTGCCAATTTACAAGGATGGTGACAGAAACAACCTTTTCAATTATTGCAATATAATGCTCAATATTTTGCTTGCAAAGATTTTTCCGACCACTTGGGCAAAACCATTTGGCATTAGGACAATAGCTCATGCATGTTAAACCCAAGTACTCCACTATTAACCATATCTTCACCCTATGCACCATACCATACTTCCCATACCATACACATACACATATTTTTTCTTATTTATTGCACAAAATGAATAAGTACGTACAATACATATGAGTATGCTACCTTAAGTACGAAAAATGTAATGTATGCATATGTAACCTACACTGCGCATTTGCGACTATTCGAGCATGATATGCTGATCTGATTACACCTAATCAGCCATTACATTTGCTATTGCAGATGCGTGCAGTATTACAGATATCTGCAACATCAAATGTAGTGGTTGATTAGGTATATATTGCAGGCGACAGCAAGTGTAATGGCCGATTAGGTGTAATCAGGTCAACATCTCGATAAATGAGATGAAATAGTCGTGCATCATCACATTGATATATATAAATGTACAAATGTACAAATTTTCAAAAAGCCTATTACTGTTAAGGCCTACAGGGGTTTTTTAATCCAATGCAGTAATGCGCTTGTTGAGCTCTCTTTGTTGTACTAGTTCCCATAGATTTTATGGCTTCTTGAACAATAAAATTCAATTCAATTCAGTTCAATTTTCTTGGCTCATACACTAGCCAATATGCAATTATTTCTCCGTTACCAAAAATAACTTCTAGCAAACGTAGATGCCACAATAATCTTAAGGTCATAGTTGAATTTATTGCCTTAAAACATTTCGGTGCTTATTGACAATGTTCCCTTCACATGTTTGTTTAAAACATTTCGGTGCTTATTGACAATGTTCCCTTCACATGTTTGTATAACTTTCACATGTTTGTAAGAGAATATTGCAATCATTATCTCGTCTCCTCTTGCCAATGAAAAATACCATACAGGAAAGAATCCTATTATGTCACTCATAAATTATCTCAAGAAAAAAGACAATAAGATAGAAGATTGTAGTTATCTGGTGCCTAAACACCAAATATTCCAGGCTAATATGCTCTTGTATTCAAATCTTATAAACTATCATTTCCCATACTTTGCTCAAAGCTATAAAAAATCTAATGTGAATCAATATATGGAAGCATAGTTTTGTTATGCATTTGTTCAGCTTAGTTGTTGATATTGTACAAGCTAGTTCTAGAGATTGAGAGGACAAACACAAGCGCAATGTATAAGAACATGATTAAGAGTGCCATAATTCTTAGGAGAGAATGACTATATCAAAAGTTAAGACGGAGTCATGCTTGGTTAGGGTTGAGATATTTTTGGATGGGTACTTCAAAAGAAAGAAAGAAAGGGGTCTAGAAGTTTTGAGCAATAAATGCAATTATGGCAGGTATATAAAATAGAAGATGAGCTTCGATTTAGAGGAATGAGGAGCATGTGTGGATTGTAAAACAAGAGTGACGTTGTGTAGTTGTTATAGAGCCTAGATTGGTTAACTCGTCAAGAGGTTAGCCTCAGAGACAAATTACATTGCCCAATTTCCTTATTTATTACAAGAAACACAACTCTTCGTCATATTATGGAGGGTTAAAAGCACTCGTCTTGAAGGATTTTTGAGTTGATGAGAATTCATAATGTCCTGTCTTTGCCGTAGTTTTCCAACTTGTTTAAACATCTCAAGCCTGGTCACCATACCCCCCTTCTTTTTTTTGGAAATAGAAGAGAATAGACTTTTAATAGGAATTTGGCTATAAGAATCATGTTGCTTCAAGGCTGAGCATATTAGAATTGTAGGGAATTGATTTTTTTTGTCCACCACAGAAGAAAAACAAAGTTCACATACGTGTTCAAACATATGTCCCAAATAATGAACCATATTTCTAACATTATAGATGTTCATGCATATGTGTTCAATCAACAACTAGTCTTCGGGTGTCTACGATGTCAGATCCATCAATCCCCCAGTCCAGAGCATATGTTGGGTCCTCTAGGCACCTCTCGCCTCGATTATCTGGAAACGTTGGAATCAAGCTCCAATTTTCCAATGGTTTGGGATTTATGGTTATTCAGAGTTGCTATTTTGGACTTTCTTTTTTTGGTTTTTTCTTATTAACAAAGCATATATTATAAGATATCTGGATTTTTGGCCTTTTTTGCACGTATGGTACTTTAAAATTAGGGTTTCTCATATTTTTTCCCTTTTTGAGGTGGATAAACTGGCTAAATCCACATGGCAAAACACTGGTAGCCAATCCCACTTGAAAGCTTGATGCATACTAGATAAGATTTTCCTCTTGTGTTTCCTTTTTTATTCAAAAATTTGCTGCCAAAATCGTATGGAATTATCATCTACCCATGGCTCTTGCTGTTTAGCCTAAAAATTGATTGATCTCGAACCAAAATCATCTGGAATCGCTCTAAGGAGCTTGGTGATTTGTGAAGTTGAGGATTCATACGGAATTGCTTGTACCAGGGTTTTTGGTGGACCAGGGTTTGTTAGTCCATTTTATGCATTTCGAGAGCTTTTTGCAGCGATGCCATGGAAGTATACTTTTGTGTTTCATGTTTGGTTTAGATCTTAATGAACACAGATGCTTGATAGAAAAAAGGGAGCTTTGTGATTTGTGAAATTGGGCTTGTACCAGAGTTCTTGCTTGGTCAATTGGGCTAGAACTTATCAATCTATTATGCAATTTGAAAGGGTTTGTAGTGATGCATTCTTAGTGTGCTTTTGTGTTTCACGTTTTGTTCAGAACCCAAATGAACACAGATGCGATAGAAGAAATAACACAGTGGTTATAGGACTTTATATCTATAAAAAGAAATGATAGTCACATATCTAATTTATATGGAATTTGATCTACCAGAAGTATAGAAAGATGTCTATAATCCATGTGATATTTGAGAAGCATGTAAATTTTTTTTTGAAGAACGTGTTTTACTTCATATTATACACTCAAAATATTACAAAGTACTTCCAGAAATAAGAAATGCCCCTGAAGCATCAATCACTTTTAGATGATCACTCCATATTGGAATTTTAATACGATCAGGCCAATTGGAGATCTGAAAGCAATTATACAACTTCTTACGAATTTCTTGAAGCACCACCTGAGAAGAAATACGCTTATCATAAAAGACCTTTCTTAAGCCTTCTTCCATACACTCCATATTAGCCAAGACTTTGCCATGTGAAATGCAATCCTTTTAGAAGCGATCCAATCGATTTGGATAAATACCCAAAAGAAAGTGCTGACTATCCAAAGATACTCCAAAAAGAGAATGCAGCCAGGACCTAAGACTACTCAGCTCTGCACACAAATATAAGCAGTGCTCCAACGTTTCAATGCACCGCTCACACATTGGGCAAAGTGGGCTTACTCCCGGCTTAAAGCGATGAACCATCTGATTAACTCTCAAAGAGTGATGAATCATCTGCCAAAGTAGAACATTTACCTTTGGAGGATTATATTTCGACCAAACAAGGTTCCAGATGGATTGCCATTGAGAAGGCAAAGTCTGTAAGTGCCATTTTCGAGAAGGTGAGAAGCATGTAAATTTTACCTGGGGGATTCACCTATATACAATATCTAGCATAATAACAGGGGGTTTCATTTGGATTTTTATGCGCTTTTTGATATGGTTTTCATATGATTCTACGGGTGTATTCTATGATATGTACTAATCAGTATATCTAGAGTGCGCACTCTATTCTAATGCTTAATTCTACATTCTTAATGGTTTCTGCTCCCCTTACTCATCTCAATGGCCAGGATTGAGTCTATTATTTTTTAATTTAAGGGTTTACAATAGAAGCCTTTTTTCCAATGCCCTATTTTCTAGTAATATTTGTAATTCGACATGTAGATGTCCAGCTCTTCTGTTCTAGGGCTAACATAATGTCAGCTACAACGGCAGGAGACCGGTGATGAGGAGGGGCTGCTTGTAGCAACCTGCAGTTTAGGGTTTTGGTTGTGGGCTAGCATTGGAGCTTATGGATACAGAGCAGCAGCCTGCAAAGGAGGTTCTAAGGAAACTATACACGATTATTCTGATGTGTAGACCGGATCCCTTCGAACTAGTTCTGTTGGATGGAATACCACCTTGCTGGACTTTTCTTCTGCAACAAACATGAATTTCTGGTGCTGGCAAAGGCCACTGACTGCTTGCAGTATTTGTGGCATTTTCCTCACTTAGGCTCTTTTTTCTGTTGGAGATTGCACTTCAGCTTCCTTGCTCCAAAACTTTAAAGCAAGGGATTGTTTGTGATTTCTAGATTGTGGTTGCCCAAGGGTGAAGGGTGAAAATGCAATGATTGAGAAGCTGCAGTGCAGTTTGGAAACCAATTTTTTGTTCTAGGCATTAGGTTCAATTCAGTGACATAATTGAACAATGACAAGTTGTTTCCAAAAGAGAGCTTGCCCCTACAATATGATGATCATATGATGATCACTTTTATTGAAAAGTTGTAACTTAGAACCAGAGCTTAAGCTACATCGCTGCATGATGATCCTTTTTGTTAATAGATACTGCATGTAAATACCAACACAAACTATATGTCATACTACATGGACCATATTGCAGTCAGGCATGTATCCAAGTACAATATTAGTAAAAAGTTCTTGATTCCAATATGCAGCTCATGAACGTTGATTCCAATATGTAGTAATATGATGGAAATGGACAGAGAAGGCAATATGAGTGAAATGGCTTCTCTTTTTTGAATTAAAAAGCATGTTTTACACATGCACCAGAGGGTAATCAACGTTTTCCATGGCAAAGCATGCTCACAGCATGATGATTAGTGCTCTTTGAATTCCTTTCATATGTTTTGTTTATCCCATCATAATTAAGTTTTGATAGGGTTTGTTTTGCGAAATCAAGCTAACCAGTTGCATGCCATGTAATATATATATATTTTTTTGAAGGACGACAAGCTTTATTCATCAACTAAAAACTAGAGCAACATAAAATGCAAAGACAGGATTATAACCCCAGTGGACAAACCGATCCAACTGAGCACAACCACCTGCCTTTGCAAAAGAATGAATCTCAAGATAAGTATGCCAGATCAGTACTTTCTTCTCTTGATCAAGAGAAGAACAATTGTAAGCCATAACAATTTTATTTTGCGCCCACTGAAGAACAATCTCATCTGCAGTATCTACGCCCTTAAAGATAAACAACCTCCTTCTCTTCCAGATTGACCATAAAAGACAGCCACATGCGAGATGAAAAGCTCGTTTCCGTAGTTTGGGCCAAGCATCAGGATAGATAGCAAGCAAAATTTGCTGGCTAGATCGAGACGTGCCAAATAGAGTCAACAACCAAGACCATGCCTGCCGAAGCTGCTCACACAAGAAAAAACAATGCTCAATACTCTCAACCCTTCGCTGGCATAAAGGACAGAGCTCTGAAATCCGATTATCCATTTTATGGACATGCCATGTAATATGCTGCGCTCTACACCGTAACTTGGATGCCAAGTATACTACATAGACCATGACGTTTCTTGGCGCAGGTAGTGGCTAGGGCGGCGGGAGAAAAGGGAGGCCGCCCTCCTCTTCTCTCAATCTGGCACTGTTGCTGGCTTCTTGAGGGAATTCGAAATCTATAGGGCTAGTTGGAGACTCTTTCTGCCAATTTAAAGGATCTGCACAAATCAAGGCTGCTGGTTTCTCTTTTTCTGGAAGTCTTTTTCAGGGCGGTTATCTCAAAGGCTTACAGGTAATCCACTAACGTGGATCTTTTTGCTCTAATGCATCAGATGCATTATGTTTCCTTGCAAGTATGGAGGATCTTGGCAGATTTTTGTGATTTTTATGCAATCCAAAGACTTTCAGCCAGTGGAATAGGCCATATCTTTCTTATATCTGGATCTTTGCGATTGAGCCGCCCTGAAAAGTTGCAGAGACTGACTATTTTCAACTGATAGGAACACACCGAAAGGATATATGTGTCCATAAGGTGGAGCGAAATCATGTTTAGCCCTTGAGGAAAGAATACTTCTAGTTATTTGGTTACTTGCAGTCTCATCTTATTCCAGGTTTTTTAAAACAGCAGTTTGATTTCCTTCTATTCCTTTTGCTCTTTCTTATGAGACCAATCGGTCCCATAGGCCGATTGGTCTCAGTGGACGATAAAAAACTATTCTTATTCTTCTTATTCTTTCTTGCTAGCAGAAAGGTCTAGAGTTGTATTTCTTGAAAAGAACAGAGTAGTTTGATCCATTCTACAGATCCGTTAAAAGAAATGGACTCAATTGTGATTGCCGAGCTAGGGATATGTTGTGGACAGGATGACGCCTTCATATCATAAGCCAGACTTTTGAGGGGAAGTCTGGTGGCTGGGCTTATGTGTCTAGCTAGCCTCAGGTTGATTGTTTCACTTCTCGACAATGCAGCATCTCATTTGGGTTCATATTCTGGCTAACTAATTTGCAGTTCTGATCAAAATCTAGGGGCATTGGCAGCTTCTTTGAGAAATGTGGCAGATTTCTCATGTTACTTCTGTTTCTTTTCTTATCTTCTCTATTCTTGCAAGAGGATTTTGAGCATTCAAGGTATATTTGGAAAATATGTACTTGACTCCTGTAGTATTCTCCCAGTTTGGAAGATGTTGATTTGGATCCTGTAGTACAAACTAGGTAGAAGAAGATGTTGAGAGAGACCTATAAGTACGGAAGCTTCAGTTATGGCATCTGATCCATGTGGGATTTTTGTACTTAATTTTTATTTGATCCACGAGGGATCATTATTTGTTATAATATTTCCAATCTTATGAATATAAAATTTTCTTTCTTTCAAAAAAAAAAAAAAAAAAAAAAAAAAAAAACTTGGATGCCAACACATGCAATTTATAAATTATGAGAGATCCTATAATGTCAAATTTAGGGTGGAGTAGACTGTAGAGGTCTGCTCTGCAACCCAATGTAAGATGAGGAATGTATAAGCACGCATAGCTTGGGTTTTCGTGCCCTTACAAGAAGGGTTGTTTATTATCAATAAATTCTATTATTGCATGATGCTTAATGTACTTAATTAATATATGTTGTGCTTAATTCTATGCGTTGTTTTGGTTTCCATCATCTAAATACCTATAATTTTTTTGCCTTATTACGTTACAACACTCATGGGAGTATTATTATTCTAGCTTGTTTTTTTCTCCTTTTTAACACTAGATATTTTTATCTACAATATATGTACAAGACCCTTTTAAGGTCCCGAAGGGGCCAATTTTTTTTTTTTTTTTTTTTTTTTTTTTCAGAACACAAACCATTACTTCTTACAATTTTAATTAAATCCCCCTAAAACCCCCTCTGGTTTTGTGCATATTCACACGGGGCGTGACGTAGGGCAGTGGGTATATAATACATGTATGAAATCAACAATATTAAGCACATTTCTTCAAATCTTATAGTATTTAGCAAACCTTGTTATACAGTATACCAAAATTTGTACAAGCATATCCCACAAAAGAGGAATGCTATTTACGGTCTAGATCGAGGAATAATTTGCAAATATGCCCATTCAATAGCTCTCGATGCCTGGAGTCACCCCCCTGTGAATATGCTCCCAAATCCAAGGGGGTTTTAGGGGGATTTAATTAAAATTGTAAGAAGTAATGTTTGAATATGGACATGCCATATACATTACTAGGCTAGCAAGAAAACCCTTAATATATAGTTAAAAAAGTCCAGAAAAGAATAGAGTAGAACAACATAATAGAATGATTTTTATCACACACGGAGACCAATCAGCCTATGGGACCTAACGAAATAGCGCAACAGACTTATTACTATCCGGATCAAAAAAAAAAACCTGCCCGAAGTGTTTTCAAGGGAAAAATTGCGGCAGTAATAAGGGTAATGTCAAACTGTACAAATATACATCTCATGAAACGTATATATACAAGACAAGTAAGTGTCCGAGAACAGGGCCGATCCCACACATCTATGACCTCTTGAGGGTATGATCCTGGCATATGTACTGGGGCTGTGCTCAGTGTCACATGTAGCGGCTGGCCCAGACCTGATCAACTCAGCATTGCGTGTTCGGGTCTGATCATATGCTGGACAGCTCTGGCGAATGTGGCATTCATCCTCAATGGCTCCCATTTGGCAACATCGACAAAGCCTGTCCTGACATGGTTCCCCAATCCATCTGCCTGTCTCAATCTGGAGATGGTGTGCACCTGTGCAAATCGTGGCAATGACTCTATGCCTTTTCATAAGCAGATGGGTACGTAGATAGCTTTGTAGGGCCCGTTCCAATATGGGATTTATGTGGCACTGGTAATGTGTTGTCTTGACCTGTTCCAAGGTGCTGGCATTCCAGAGCTTGCTGAGGAAGCAAGCGTCAAGGTATTGCCTCAAGCTATGGCAATCTGTCTCTGTTTGCACCCATATGCACATGTGCTCCTGCACATTTCATTTGGCAAGCCATTGAACTCCTTTTTTCTTTCATTTTTTGACCTTAGCATTCTATTCCACGCTTCTAGAACTTCTCAGAGAACCATCTGTGCATGACTTGGCATTATACATACTTGAGGTTCTAGATAAACATCTGCAATTACTGAGCCCTCAGTAGTCATTATCTCCGCTTGTCTAGTATCATCATTACTGCAAAGGTTTTTCACTTGAAAACCTTTCGAGACAGGGGTTTTTTAATCCTAGTAGTAATGATTTTACTAGCCCATTGTATGGGTCCCATGACCTATTGGTCTCCGTGGACGTTAAAAAAACTATTCTATTCTATTCTTCCAGTAGGCCTTGAGGCACTACGGCTCCATTGCACGGTATAAGCCAGGTTCGGGAGAGGAGCATCATCCATAGTGACCATCTTCTGAAAGTAGACGATGTGGCGATCAAGGGCCGCCCTCTAACGGACAAGAAACTTGTCTCCTGCAACAGGATTTGATATGGGACTGTGGACTTCACCCTCAGTGTGCATGCTAAGAAGGTTTTCTGCATCTGCTTCGTCATTCCAAGTAGTGAAGGACATCATGGGGCCCAAAAAAAAAAACATATTTAAAAAAATGTACGAGCTTAAATGTTGCAAAATATGATAAAAAACCCACCCTTTTACATATAGTTTTGTAAAAAAGTACTCTGAAAATACACATTTCTTATAACTCAGATGGTCCATACGAGATTTTAAGGTAAATACCCCCTTGAAATTTTGTCATTGAATTCCTATTGGGAAGTTTATACTATAGAAAATTCAATTGAATTGAGTCAAGTTGAGTTGAGTTGAACTGATTGTTTTGCTCTCAACAGAGACTAAGTGGGCTTATAGGACCCAAACAAAGAACACAACAGATCTATCACAGTCTAGAATTAAGAAACCCTTGCTCTAAAGGGTTCTCGAAGGAAAAACCTTACCAAAAATAGACTTGCTGATAACATAATTTGTACAGTTTAATACAGTGAAGAAGGACACAACTGAGTTTGCATGCCCATTATCTCCTAGAGGTATGATGCTAGTATCTCAACTGAAGCCGCCTCCAACATCACATGTAGTGGTTGGTTAGGATGACCATCTTGGTGTAACAAAACCCTGATAGGCCTAAATGATTGCAGTTCTGAAGAGTGTGGCACTCAGCTTCAATAACTTCCAGTTGGCTACATTGGCATATCATGTATTTTTGTTCTTCCTGAGCCCATCTATTGTCTCAATTCTGAGGCGGTGCGCTCCTGCGTGAATAGATGCAATCATTCTGTGTTGCTTCATAGGCAACCATTGTGGACTTCTGGCGAGCATGGGATTAATGTGGATTTTGTAATATGAAAATGACTCATTTCCCTTCTAGCATGCTTTAAGACATTGTGGACCCATGGCCATTGTGTAAATGAGGTTTGAAAGCGAGTGTTTTCCATGTTGACCACCTTCTAAAAATTTAAATATGGGACTGTGAACTTTTTTTTTTTTCCTTTTGAAGGTAAGAAGTTATTGTATCGATCAGATAGGAAAAATTACAATACAATACAAAGGTCCCTCATGGATCAGATATAGTTTATGTCCAAAGGATCCCATCTGAATGACAATATGTCTGTAACTAAAGTACACATGAGCCTCTCTCAACCTCTTCTTTTGTCTAACCAGTACATCTTCCCAATTAAACAGAATATTATAGGAGCCAAATGCCCATTTTCCACAAGCTACAAACAAATCTTGAATGCTCCAAGAAAACCTCTTGCAAAAATAGAAATGAAGAGAAAAGAGATGTGAAGTAACTTGAACAATCTCCTGAACTGCTCAGAGAAGCGAATATGCTTCAAACTATGATAAAATTCAACAACTTTATAACCAAATGTGAGACTAAAGTAAGATGATGTGTTGCCAGTCAGCCAACCTGTATAGGCTAGACACACAGCCCAGCAACCAGAACTCTCCCTAAATTCTGGCTCATGATATCTGGTCTTGATATGGAAGTGTCTTCGTGGACACAATCAAATCCCTAGCTCGGCGATCTCAAATAATCTAACATCCTGTTTTAAAACTGTAAATTTAAGATCAAGAATTTACTCCGCTCCTTTCAAGAAAACATTCCTAGATCTTTCCGCTAGCAAGAAAGAGCAAGAGGAGGGAAAAAAAACCAAATGGATAGAAGATCCAACTAGAAAGACTGCCAAACAAACCCAACATTGCTCTCTTTATGAATTCTGCTTTAATTTCGCTCCACCTTATAGACTCTGTGCCCTTTCGGTGTGATTTGCATAACAAATCATCATTCTTAAAACGATTGAGAGCAAAATGCCACTTTAGTGGCTTACCAGGCCGAATCCACAAGACCGCCTGCAGTTGCTTCAGAATCAAATCTGCAATTTCTTTGAAGAAGAAAATCTTCTGACGCATCGGCAAACTCCACTACCACCAGATCATAGTCTCTGGTCTATAAGAAGATCTATAGCAGTACTGGAAAAAGAGGAAAGGAGGGCAGCCTCCTTCCCCTGTTGCCGCCCTAGTCGCAGGCGGAGTGTGAGCGCCAAGAAGTCATTCCTCCCCCCACCCACAGGTCAGTCTATGAACTTAACACTAAGTGCACGAGTCAGAATTTTTTTTTGAATCCAATCCAGGTGGCAAGTGACATCAAGAAGCCCCATACTTCCACTATATATAAAAAAAACTGGCCCTATCAAAACCCTCAACAGGTGTGACTTGTGGGACTAGTTGTAAAGCTCTATTATGTGACAGTTGTTCTGCATTGCACGAAAAAAATAATTGGAGGGAGGAGAGATGCCAAAAGACTAGCCGATGAAGAAGGTAAAGAGGAAGGAGAAGGTAAAAAACCTGCTCCTGCTCCTGCTCCTGCTCCTGCTCCTGCTCCTTGGACCTTTAGTGATACAATTGCTCATGTGTTACGTGCACGATTTAGTGATTGGATAAAGCGTGATATGATATCTATTGTGCACTCTGCTCGTGTCACGGCTGCTGTGAATATTATGATGGAGAATAATAAGAAGAAAGTGTCTGCATATCTGAAGGAATTACAGGCTGTGGAAGATAAGATGGACATTCAACTCCCTTCAGAGAGTGTCTTTTACGAGACTAATGAGTGCTCTAATGCTTTCACGTAGATGGAACTTCCTGTAGTTGAAATTGATCACGGCGTACATTTACAGTATATTCAGAATCTTGTCTCTCATGCTGTTGTGTGTCATTTTTCTGGTCAGTAAGCAAAACAATTATTTCTTGATCATGTTTGGGTCTCCCATAGTGGTTGATAAGCTAGTGGAGCGGGGGGTAGATCCTTTATGGGGGCACTATCTTTTGTATCAGGTATACACTCCTGGCTTTTTACCTAGCAAGACTAGTGCACTTCGGATGCCATGAAGGTTTGCCTTGGAAGATTTTCCTATTGAGTTGCAAGTTCCAGAGTTCACGATGGCTATTGCTAGTGGCTTGGGTCTCCATCTTGCTCATTCTATTGTGAATGGTCCTCGTATTTGTGTCTCTCTTCCATCTGATGCATCTCTCCCAAAATCTGTTGTTGTCAAAAGTGGTCCACTGTTCTTCAAATATTGGTTGTCGTTGCTTAATGGTCCTAAACTTGCAGACATGTTCCCTAATGCTGAGTATTCTCTAGTTTTCACGTTAGAAGACCACCTCCCTTTGCTCCTACAACATCTGCAGCCCATAGCCAGGTGTCTCCATCTTCCGCTGCTTCCTCTCCAGTCTTGGCAGCTTCGGGTTCTAGCCAACCTGCCCCTGCTCTTGTGTCCATTCCTGCTCCTCTTCCTCCCTCTCCTCCCTTCTCCTCTGCATCCCAAGCTGCTCTTTCTGATGAGCAACGTGAGAGGCTTGCAGTCATTGCTCGCAAACCGGAACGATTGGAAGCATCTCGTGGTGAGTGGTCCATCCCTCGTATGAAAAGAGTTGCCCGTCGGAGAGACACTATTGCACCATAACCTCTTCTTGCTGAGTGTGCTACTCCTGCTGAACCAGCAGTGGCTACCATTGTTACAACCCTCCCTACATCATCTGGACTGATCAGGTAGAAATATCATGTGCTAATAGTGACTTCATGGATTTGGAACACTGGCCACCAGATCCCCCTCCATTATGAAGCTAGTTTCCTGGAATGTTCGGAGTGTTGCTTCTTCCCCAACCAAAAGGAGCAGACTTTCCATGGCTCTTGCTAGGTTGAATTCAGATTTCTATAGTTTACAAGAGCACAAGTGCAAAAAGGAGGATGTGCAAAAGGCAGCCTCTATTGTAGGTAGGCAATATAACATCTTGGTGGCTGCAGCAGACTCGGCAAAAGCGGGGGTCCTTACAACATGGAGACATGATATAGCAATCACATTCACTCATGCTGACAGATTTGGTTGCTGGATCATTATCAAGTGCTTTGATAAGGGACACGAGTTGGGACTAGTGGATGTGTATGCGCACAATAGACCTCATCAGAGAGGTGCACTCTGGGCTGCTATGAGATCCAAACTAGTTCGTCTGGAGGCTCATATTGCATGGTTGTTGGTGGGTGACTTCAATATGGTGGAGTTGAAATTGATCGGTGCGGCAGAGGATCAGAAATCGTCCAAGGCTTTGAACGTGAACAATGCAGCGCTTGATACATGACTGTGGTTTGGTAGAGGTGGATGGCGATGGAACCTTCACTTGGTGCAATAACAATCTGCAGTATTTCTCTTGTTCTCAGGATGGGGCGCATAGCAGGACCAAGACTTATTTCAAGTTAAACACTTCATACTTGAATGGATGCAGGCAAGCCTGGTCCTCTGCATTTGTGAGAAGGAAAGGAATGGTTGGGATTGTTGATGCTCTGGTTGCCATGAAGTCCTTTGCTAAGAATTGGGGTCGTCAGCGAGTTGCTGCTAATCGAGGGATTCTGATTGCTCTGTACCAATAGTTAGTGGCTTGCAGGTCTGTTGTACTATCAGCTCCCTAGGAGAAGAAGGAGAAGAAGCAGATTCTTGCCAGCATTAGACAGTTGGAAGCTGAGTAAGTTCATCATGCTCGAGTTAAAGCGGGCCTGCAATGGTTCAAAGAGGGGGATCGCTGCACAGGCTTCTTTTCCAGAACTGCAAAAATTCAGAGACAAACTTCTGCGATGGTGTCTCTCCAAGTTCAAGATGGGCCTCTCATCTCTGATCCTGAGCAACTTAAATTCTTTCTGCATGGCCACTTTTCTTTCTTTTTTGCTTCTCGTCGCCTTCCCTTCCAATCAGATTTTCAGGAGGCATTACTTGCAAAGATACATCCTACTATATCTGAGGAGCAAAGAGCTACTCTAGAAGCAGAGATTACGGTGAATGATTTAGCAGATGCTACCTTCCATTTGAAGAAAGAAAAGTATCCTAGAATTGATGGTATTCTATGGAGTTCTTTCAAAAGTTGGGTTGGCGATGAATGTACGATGCGTTTTAGGATTTCAAGAGGCAAAAGCGTCTCGACAAAATTCTTAACTCGGGCTGCATTTCTCCCATTCCCAAGTGTAAGGAGCCTTCATCAATTTCGGACTGGCACCCTATTGCCTTGCTATCTTCTGTATACAAGATGTTTGCCAAAGCTTACGCACAAAAGCTTCGAGATATTCTTGTTGATTCCACATCCTCTACACAGTTAGGATTTCTGCCATGACGATGCATATTGAACAATGTAGCTGCTGATATTTATTGGGCTCGAATTCAGGGCCATGAAATTGTATATTTGAAGCTGGACTTTGTAAAAGCATATGACAGTGTTGACTGGACCTTCTTAGAGAAATGTCTCTTACGCTTTGGTTTTGGTGCCCAATTCACAGCTAATCCCATGAGGCTTCATTATTCTGCTCGCTCTTCTATTCTCTTCCAAGGGGAACCCTTAGCATTCTTTCAGGTGGATCGTGGCATCCGTCAGGATTGCCCATTAGCTCCATTGTTATTTACAGTTGTGGCGGAGGTCCTTGCCCATGTCTTCTCTCTTGCCACTCAGGAAGGAATCTTGCATGGACTTCCTATGAACAATGGGTCGCATGAGATCTGTAATCAATATGTAGATGACACTTTCCTTTTTTTGAGGGCAGATGAGCAAAATTTGCAGAATGCCATTTCCTTGTTGGATTCTTTTTCCCTAGCATCTGGTATTTTTGTGGGTTGGCAGAATTGCACAACATTATGGGCATTGGACTCTCCAGTTCCACCATGCATAACTGCCTGTCCATGGAAGATTCTTCCCATGGTAAAGCAACCAAACTTCTTGGTATCCCTGTAGGTGTTCATATCTCATCAGGAGATGCTTGGGAGGCAATGTTTAAGGACTTGGAAAAAGCGCCTTTTTTTGGTGGTCCTCAACTAAGCTTTCCATGGCGGGATGAATCGTTGTGGCTAAGTGAATTCTTAGTAGCACCCATGTGTATATGGCTTCATTCATGTTGGCTCCACAGTTAAAAGTACAATTTATTATCAGGGTTATCAGGAACTTCATTTGGGGGGGAACAGAGGAGGGTGCTGCTGTCAAAGTCAGTTGGGATTAATGCATGCTGCCAAAGCATTTTGGCGGCCTTGCGATGATCAATTTTCTTTTGCAGAGCAAAGTGACAATTTCTAAGTTTATTTGGAGAATTTTGAATAATGTGGACGAGTCCCCGGGTTCCTGTCTTGTTTATCAGCTTTGCAAATGTGCATTTCTTTTGGGTCTCCTTAGACCACTTTTCCCTTATTTTTCAGAAAGTGGTTACTATGGGTGATGCTCGGCTCCCGCACCTAGCTTACACTGTGGCCATGAGTCCGCAGCGGCTTAGGGCCTGTTGGAGGGGTAAGAGAGATCAGTGGTTCGCCCGGATGGAACGTCAGGGGAGCACAGATGCGTCTGTTGGCGCGGTGACCCGATCGTGACGACTGCGGGGAGTACCCTAGATGCTTGTTTCCTTGGCAAGCTCGGGACCCCATTGCTCTAGAGCAGGTCAAAATGGCCCATTACAAGGGAGCACATCAACCCCAACCTGTTAGCCCGGGGCCCACGGCTCTACCTGCGTTTCCAGCTACCCCGAAAAAGCGCTTGCACTCATTGCCTCCATTCGCGACAGTGCCCACCATCTTCGCCGATCGCAGACGGTGGATTGGGGAGCCCCGCCAGACAGCTCGCTCCACCCAAAGTTTGTCAAACGGGTGCCATTGAGGATGAGTCTCACACTTTCCGAGTTGCCCGGCGCTCGGGTCGATCCGGGGCGGTCACGCTCCCTTAGTAATGACCGGGGCGTGCCCTTTGCATTTGCCGATGAACACACCGCCGAAGATGTGCCACGGGTCATACATCCAGAGGTAATGGACCTGCGAGGTCACCTTTGCCCCCCACCGTCGGCTGTCCGTGACTAGGCACTACGGGGTGGTGCATGATCAGATATATTGGGATGTTTCCGTGCATTTTATATGATTAGCATGCTTTGTCAAAGGGCCGATTGTCTGCCACGGTTTTTCCCTCGAAAACCCTTCGGGGCGGGGGTTTTTTAATCCGGGCAGTAATCCGCTTGCTGCGTTTTTGTATTGGGTCCCATAGACCGATTGGTCTCCGTGGACGATAAAAGTACCTTCCTTCCTTGGGCTCTATTTTATCCCCTGACCGCATACCCTAATGCTTCTCCATTTCTTAGAGGATTGCTAGTTGCATGGGAGGCTGTACAATATTTGTTTCATGTTCACCATCTTGCGCACACTAGCACTAATGCAAGTTGTTGGTGGATTCCATTGGACAGTGGTCCTCTGGTATCTTCAGTCCACCCATTGACGCAGCGCCGATGGAGATCAACAGGTGTGTATATGATATCTGATTGGTATAATAATCAAAGGCAATTGCTGACATGGGAAGAGTTTAAAGCTAATTTCCTCCTTTTAAGGTGGGATCGGACTATTTGGCAGAAGGTGTCTTCAATTCTTCCTCCAATAGCACAAGTGGATGACCCCCAACCTTGGGTAGTTTATGAGCGTGTCAAAGCAGATAAGTTAGTGAATTCCATGTACAAGGTCTTGCTTGCTGCAGACGTCTTGCCTCCTTCATCCAAGTGGCCTTTGGGCATTCCTAGGGACCGGCAGAGAGCAATATGGAAATGGGTATGGGACAAACTACTCCATCCCAAAGTATCTGTTTTATGGTGGCAAGTCATTTATCGTTGTCTGCGTGTTAATATTCTGGTGCACAGATTTCGTCCAGAGGTATCTGCACTTTGTCCCTTATGTGCACAGAGGGACGAGACAATTGAGCATTGCTTCTTCTTGTGTAGACATGTCAAGCATGCTTGGTTGTGGCTTCAAGGCCTCTTTCACTGCAATTTAAGTAGCGCGCAAGTGTTATTAGTCTATCCAAATGGTTGGGAGAATTTGGCAAAAAGGGTGTTTCATTTGGCTTCTGCATAGATCATCTGGTCCATTTGGGAAAGAACGAATCTTCTCATATTCAAAGGTCTTGCTTGTTCAGATGTACAGGTCCTTCTCGATGCCCAACAACGAATTATCAAAGCATTCAGGTGTTCTTCATTTGCTAATGAGGTAAAGAGCCATATTTGGGAGCACTATCTTCAGATTCACACTTGCTCATGAGATTTTGCTTGCTCTTCATACTGTTTAGATGTTTTATTTTAGTGGGGTGGATTTGCTCTGGCGGACATTCTCTCCACTGAGTTTTTAGTCCCCATTGTACTTTGTAACTTTCCCTGGATAATAAAGGCTCAAGGCTTCAAAAAAAAAAAAAAAAAAAAAGAGGACCACAGATAAGGAAGGCAAACAGGCAACAATAGACATTCAAATTAGGATGCATAGAAGAAGCAATGACATATTTGGTAGCAAAAAGCAGAGGGAATTCTAGCAAATCCACTGCGAAATTAGAGGATTAAGGCATGAATTAGATGGCAGTCTGAGACGAACCATGGATATAGAGTTCCCTACAACTAGTGAATTCAAAACAGGAGAAACACCACTAAGAAGATGTAGATAGGAAGGATAGGGGATCGAGTTGTATAGATTCAATGATAAAAAGAAGAGCTCTAGTAGCAAATTTTATTTGGAGGGCAATTCAAAATGATGAATTCCTGACAATTGATATTGTGAGTTACTCTTCAATTTGTCTGGTGCTCCTTGGGAGGTTGGAAGTCTAAGTTTATTTTAGAATATACAGATTTGGAAGAGGGTGTATATGAAAACATTGTTGTGGCATTGTGGAGTAACTCTTGGTGGTTTATCAATATCAATAGCTAAGATAAAAAGGCTGCTTTTAACATGAAGTGGCCCTCATGGATCTAAACCACTATCAGTTTGAGGGGAACAATGATAGAGAGTTGAATATGATAGGAAGCCTCATGGGGTTTTATATACTCTTCAAGTGTCATTAGAATACTCAGGAAAAATTGTTATTTTTCATTTAGAAATGATTTATTTCAGGTGGCATTCAATCACCAATTGGTGAGAAAATTTTTTGAGTCCTAGTATGAAAAATGGCTATGATTGCAAGGCAGTATATAACCATGGGATGTAGAAGTGTGTGCCCTATAATAACCCAGAATTGGGAAAGATTAGAGCAATAGCTATTAAGTACAAGCATTGGAGTTGGGGATTACTCCCACTTAGAGATGATATTGTTTGTCCCCTATGGAGATACGCATTATATAGATTATCTAATAATTATTAACTGAGCATTTGGGGGAGCATGAAGGAGGATGCAGAAAGAAAACATAAAAAAGCTTACTATGGCTAGAGAACATGTACAAAAGCTTACATATTGTCTTGAATATCTAGAAATATTTTATGGGTCATACATGTAGAGGGATGGATGGGATATCTGAAAAGGGATTCTTTGTTATGAAGTGAGGTAAATAAGGGTTTTTTTACCTGCCCCCATCTTTGCAGATGGCATATCCAATATACATATAGGTGACTCCCCTGCATAAGCATGCTACATCTTACCACAATAAGTATTATTAAGGCCATAAAAGTATCTAAAAGTGTATCCAGCACTGGGAACTGGGTACTTATATAATGTTTTAATAACTAATAAGTGTTAAATTAGATGCATTCACTTTGCCTTTATGTTAATCTTGAACGTTAACATACTTTTGGCTCTTATATTGCTTGAATTAGTTTTGATAAAAAGAACAAGGAAACAGTATCTATTCTAGAAATACGTTTTGTAGGTACTTTAGCAGGTTTGAAAATTGGTAAGGTGTAGCATGCTTATGCTCGAAGGAAAATCCTGATTTTAGATTTAACTAGGTATAGGCATGAGATGCACACACAATGATATCATTGCTTTCTTCCACTTGCATCTCATCATGCTAACATGCTCAAATTAAAGTGGTCTCTCTATGTTCAAGTCTAGAACAAATATCGTAAACACGGAATTACTAGGCAACATCTAGCCTAAGAAAACTAATGTTTTATAAATAAAATAATGCTCATTTAATATATTTCGTAAAAGAAATAATAATTACGCATATATGTATGTCCATATGCGTGCATAAGGTATTTACATTTCATTGCTTCTATTATTGTAACACTAGAATATTATATAACAGGGTATATCATAAAAGAATGGGAAGCAAGGGTAAGAAAATCAATGACATCAACAACAACAACAAGTACAAACATGATTTTAGCATGTATTCATGATAAGAATCATGTGGCACCTATTAGTTATTACCCCTCCAAACCAAAAGATGTTGACATGCCCTCTTAATCTTAATCTTCGTCCAATAGCCCTATGTAGTCTTCGTGGATGTTAAAATTCTATCTATTTATCCATCCATCCATCCATCCATCCATCCATCCATCCATCCATCCATCCATCCATCCATCCATCCCTCCATCCATCCATCCCTCCCACATGATCTCATCAATTTTTATTTTTATTTTTTAATTTTTTTTTTTTGCAATTAACATTATTGACCATCTATCTTTCAGCGCACTTCACCAATGTTGATATAACGCTAGATTTTTGCATGTCTCTCTTCCCACTCCATGCGATCTCAACCATTCAGGTATTTTGCAAATTCTTATTATTGGCTGCTTATCTTTCTACGCACTTCACCAATGTCATATTAATACTAGATTTGTGCATTTGAAAATAGCTGCAATTACCCTCACAAGGTATGGAATGATTATGTCTCACACTGATTACGGCAGTTTTTTTTGGGAATTGGATAATTGATAAAATTACATGAACTTCTTAAAGTTGTTTATGTAAATCGTGGAATCATTGTAACTAGTGTGGCAAACATGCTTGTCAGTTGCATTGCGAAAAAATTGTAGTGTTGGATATGTTGGTCGTGATAATATTGTGCAATATTGCATAAAACCAGTACTGACATGAAGATTTAAAAGCATTAGATTGTGCCAGTCAATGGCATAGATACATTGGTCAAGATACATTGTTATTTTCCTTGGAGATGTTGAAATTGACACCTGCATTAATCAAGTATTTGAGAGTTTCTTATCTATAATTCTCACAGTATTATATTCTTAAGTCAGCTTTTCGCTATATAGAAAAATTACTTTATCGGATTCACCAACTTGATTAGAGCTTTAATGTTAATTCTTGTTTAACAAGGTTGATGCATGATTAAGATCAATGACAGATTCAATAAATCGTTTACCAATAAATTGAAAATGTATTATTATTATTATGTGGCATGAAGGTGTAAGTCTATACTTGATTCAAAACAATAATAACCTAGGGAAGAAGAAGAGAAGTGATTAATCTTTAATAGTTCACTAAAGGTTCCCACTAATGAGGATATGAACTACCTTTGCCAAACTTTAATTTAATTCTGATAAACAATATGTATTCTCTACCTTTCAAACAAGAATTAGCCTTTTATCCTACAAATTGCTATGTGAATTTGTAGAACCACAAGGAAGGCAAAGAAACATCTTTCCACTTATCACATCACTCTTCCTAGCACCCCTGATTGTTAGAGCATATCACTAAACATGAACTAATTATGAATCTAATTGCAGCTGTATTGACTCAATTTTGTTCTGAAGCCAATGACATCTTCTAAAGATCAGCTGGCAGTACAATTTTTGTCCATATTGTAAATATGGCGGCCTGTCAGTCAGAAGAAGTGGGTGCTACTGTCACCTCATTATGTACACTGAACTCTGTATATTGAGGAATGGGCCCATAGGATACGCATCTTTTTACAGCAAAAAAGTCGTTACAGCGAGGCAGCTGAGAGATTATGCGAGCTTCACTGTGCTCCTACCACAACCTACTGGGCCAATTAAGATAGTTGTCGAAGTCGTAATGAGAAAGTTGGACAAATGAGAAATCAATTTATATGTAGTTCACCATGTGGACATGGTGCATTGTCAGGGAGTGATGTGATGTTATTCAATTGGCTTTGGGAGCCCAGAGGAGCCGATCCCAAGGAATGTCAAAGTGGTATAAGGAAAAACCACCACATGGTGGGTCCAAGTTGGAATGCAGGTTAAAGACATATAGAAGAAGGCACGAGCACAAAGGAACTAGAGGAGGGGCAATGGACACAACTGAGACTTGCAAGGGCAACTAGGACCATGGAGGAGGGGGGAAAATTGAAATTGACTAAAATAAAAAATGTAGGCATTTGGGTAAATGGTTTGGTTCTAAAAGAGGGAAGTGGTTATTTTTATGTGTTCAAGTTGGGTGAATATATAGGGGGATGGGGCAAGGGTATGGATGTGGTGGTTTTTTTTTCTCGTATTGGCGCCCTAAGGCCGGAAGGAGGAGCTCATCTGTGCCATAGCCGCCTCGTGTGGGAAACTCCATCTGGAGACCGCCGGAACATCAAGGTAAGGGCAAGAATTAGGAGCGGACATAGCTGACAGAAGAGAGTGAGCACATGTAGCTGCGCACACAAGCGGCCGGTTTTATGCGTGCAGTTATGCGTGCTCGCTCTCTATCTGTCGGCAAGTTTCCGCTCCAGCGCATTCCAGTGGCTTCGATTTCCGCGTTTTCTTTTAAATTCCATTGCAGAGGCGCTTCCGGCACGGCTTCTTTCACCAGGTAATCTCTTTTCTATGTAATAAATGCTTCCTGCAAGAATCTGTTTCTTGATATTGTGCAATAATCTGTTTCCTGATATTCTGTTTCTTGATATTGTCTCTCTATCGCAATTTGCAGAACAGACCAGTTCCAGTTGTTCCGGACAACAAGAAAGAGAAGAAAAGTCTTGAGCCATGAATCTATGATGTGAGTTCTTAAGTTTTTGTATTGTATTGCTCTGTCTTGAGAGACAGCGATCGGAGCCTTGTTTTTTTCGTGTTTTTTTCTTGCACAGTTGTTTAAAGATCTGGTTTAATCCTTTAAGTTGACTCTGATATGCCGGTGATTCGTTGCGTTCAAGTTTCTGTTCATTCTTGAAGACAGTGAATGAGACAAAGAAGAAGGAAAACGGCAAAACGGAATCCAAAAATAATGCTTGTTTACGCTGTTTCATCAGTCCCGTAAAAAATTGCAGCAGAAATCACGAGCTGAGTGTTGGAAATACTGACTCCAGGCACGAAATCAGCTCCAGGCGCGCAATCAGCTCCAGGCACGCAATCAAGTCCAAATCACAAAAGAATGAAAACCTTGCAGTCGTACCCTTCGAGTAAAAGTGGCAATTTCTTTCCTTTACCGTTCCAAGGGTTTCCGTTTGTTGTCAAGTCCACGCGTACTCAGCTCCTTCTCGAAGACTTATGTCTGTACTTCGCTTGGTACTTTATTTTATATTGCTCTGTATTGTATTGAGTGCTTTTATTTTGATTCCTTACTGTTTAGTTTTCTAACTATGTCAGCTTCTTTCCACATGCCTTTCTGTCTTCTTTCATTGCTTTGGAATCTCTCTTGCCTCATCATTTTAAAGGCTTAAAAAGGACCTACTTGCTCTAGGTGGCTTTAATAGACGCCTTGTCGTTTATGAGATCATTATCATGTTGGTTCATGAAGATGTCATATCATTGTCTCCTCACTTGTCCTAGTTGACTGCTATTATAATTAATAATCCAGCCTCGCTTGTCCTAGTTGGACTGCTGTTTTTCATTTATTTTCCATGCTCCTCATTTTAATGTAGGGATCATGTAGCAACATTTCGAGAACATCATTGAATCAATCATATCCTCTGGGTAATTAGTAATCCAGCCTCACTCCTCCTAGTTGATTGCTGTTTTTCATTTATTTTCCATGCTTCTCATTTTAATGTAGGGTTCATACGGCGACGTTTTGAGCATGAGCGAGAACATCATTGAATCATCACATCCTCTTGCTATTGGCATAGCTCTAGCTATGCATAATGGATCAATCGAGGGTTGAGAGAACAAGCTATGCATAATGGCTCAGATGAAGGATGCAGACAAAGGCAGGTTGAGACCATCATAATTTGTATCAGCACAAAAAGCAGGTTGAGACCATATTTTATGTCATCATATTTTGTTTCAGCACAAGAACAACATGCCGAGCGACATGAATCTATATATGTGTAACTCCAATTATATATCCATGTTGTTATATTTGGCATTCCAATGCATGTTTCACATTGAGTAGCTTTGAACAATTCATGTGAAAGTAGAACTTGCTTGATGATACCACTTTTATGTCCCACCTTGCTATGGATGCTAAAGAAACCTTGAGACTTCTTTCTTGCCATCTTATCTTTATGACCGACCTTGCAGCTAGAGCTGGGTCATCAAAAAAGAAAGAAATCTAGTTTTTATGAATGGCTTTAGAAATAACATTCTTGAAAATTGAGAGCCTCGTTAGGAGTGATTGGTTTTCCTAAAGCTTTTGCGCATGCTAGTGCTGGGTCATCAAGAAAGAAAGAAATCTAGTTTTCATGAATGGCTTTAGAAACAACATTCTTGAAAATTGAGAGCCTCGTTAGGAGTGATTGGTTTTCCTGAATGCTAGTCTCAAGGTCATTCAACATCGTTATGAATGGCCTAAAGATAAACAAGGGAAACTACCTAATATAGCAAAATAGTTAAGTGCATTTCCGAAGGGAAACTACCTAATATAGCAAAATAGTTAAGTGCATTTCCATCTTGAATTGTCAGAATTCCTACCTATTCTGAAAGAGTGGAGACCCTACGTCCAAGCCGGCTTTTGGCTACAACCAATTAGTTTTTTTTTTTTATCTCAGAGCATATGTAGACTTCTCTTTTGTCTCTAATGGAAGTGACTATTCTTGCATTAATGTCTGCCCGATCAAGAACCATAGTTTTATAACATAAGGTTTTTGAAGGTTAAACGTGATATTGGTATGCAAATACGTAGAAAAAGGACGGTGGCATCTTGGTTTTGGAAAGGAGGTTTTTTCTGTTTTGGCAAAGGTCAAGCGGATAGGGCAGCGCGAATTCAAAGCCCTAGGTGTTTTGTACCGGGCTCTTCGCACATATTGGACATGAAGGTGGTCTGCTGAAGACCCCCTCTCCAAGGCAACAGTAGCAATACATCTTCTATCACAGAAGGAAGAAAGGGCATCAAAGAAACTAAGGTTGACATCTTGCCCAGACAATCCCAGTGTTATAAAGACATCAATTGCCTCCCAGTTCAGTGCAAGGTTAGGCATGGCAGAGGAAGTATCAGTCTGCATAGAACCTGAATTCACATGGGCATGGGCAGCAGGAGCTTTGCCCTTTCTAGATGCTCTCCTCATGGACATGATCACAAACACAACTCAGAAAACAAACCGGAATCAGAAAGGCGCTCAATTGTTTGCTGTATGTCGTTGCTGTTCGTTGTTTGCCGTTTGCTATTTGCTACCGAAATGGATAGGGGCAACCCCAATTTCAAATGCAGGAGGCTGCTGACAACAGCTGCAACGACCAAAATTAGAAGCCCTTTGCTTCATCGCCATACTCTCAGGTCCAATTAGATGAAGTAATGTAGACCAAATATACCATAGAAGTGCCTGAATACGAAGTGATTGGAAGGTATCAGACCCTCTTAGATTCACCTGGGGCAACAAAACCCCTAAAGTTGGAAAGAAGATTGTTGTCCATATAACCTGGAGCTCGTGTTCAATAAATATTACAAAACATAATATTGAACAGTTGAAAGCCCACAAACCTTAAAACCAGAGTGTAAGCTGACTATTTTTCTACCTAAGTCTTGGCCAAATGAAAAAATGATTTGATAATCATGGGTGCGGAGGCCCCTATTTGCCATACTATATCATCCAGCAACTTACGTACACTGATGATCTTTCACTTATGGCACATACAGTTGCTAGTATACAACAACATTTACATGATCTTTGCACATTTCTTGTGAAAACACATGCCTGCACGTTAATCTCCAGAAGAAGCTCTTTTCATCAAAATCCTGAAGATTTTATTCTTTTTGGCAATTTTGATAATTTTGCAGGTCAAAATCAGGCAATGGATCCCAAAACCTTCAAGACTCCTATTTGGGATAATTTTTCAAAAGATCCAGACATATGGAGGCGTCTTCCTTTCCTATAAAGAAAGATTTCAATGGGCCTCCAAACCAGCTGGACGACGTTGCGCAATCCTGGGCGAGTTCATCACGCCCAGTGGTATGTCGGCGACTAGACGCCGCATGCGACATCACGTCGCAGTGCCGAGGCTATGCCACCACGTGATGCCAATGAACATGTGACCTGGCAAGTGATCGTTGACTAGACGTCGCATGCAACGTCGCGTGCCATGTGATGTAATGACCTTTTTATATAACTAGCCCTTTCCCGGCCTTCATTGTTATTTTTTTCGCTCCTCTTCCTAGTTAGCATCTTTGTTGTTCTTTTTTTTTTAACCAAATCTTACACTTGTTGCTGCCCTACATGGATCGCCATGGTCGTAGGCTTGATCGACATCTGGAGATGGCCAGGAGGCAGATTGATGTTGTCTTGGTACCAGGGGAGGCTTCAGTTGCAGAACTGTCGCATGTGAGTGACTGATTCTTGTATTTAGTAGCCTAGACGTATGTAAGCTAGGAGAATGAGAAAAAAGGCAGATGTCTTGGTCAAGGACACAGTCGGCTCCACCTTGAGTGGAGAGGACCAGGTGCGCTGGGCCCAAACTCACCTTTATACCTTCTGAGTACAATGTAGATTACAAAATTGAGGTGTCGCGTAGTCAAGGTCATATGTCAACTTCACCTTGAGTGGAGGGGACTCTATGTATCAGGTCTAAGCGCGTCTCTAAACTCTTTATTGCAATAGAAACTTAAGGGTCGTACTAAAAAAAGGGCATGGTCGGCTCCACCTTGAGTGGAGAGGACCAGGTGTCCGGGCCCAATTTTTGTCCGTTTTATACTACCATATGTATATATCACGGCTGTTCGAACTATTGTGAAGTATATAGTATTTACCTTTTGTAATTGGCAGAGGGGCAAAATAGTTTGCGATTGTAAAAGATGTATGGGGCAGAAGCGGCAAATTAGAACGGTTGTTGAAGACCATCTGATAAGATTTGATACATTTGAACAACCCACCAGATCTGATGCTCGTCAAGGATATCAAGTTGGTACAAGGATTTTTTTTTTTTTTTTTTTTTTTTTTTTTTTTTAAATTACAGTATCTCTCCCAGCTCAAGTATATATTCAAGATGTTTATGATATTTAAATATGTCCTCCAAAACAGATGTGGATTTTGGTTTAATGTTGTCCATAGAGGCATATGAAATCGAAGCAGTAATCCAATTCATCAATAATGTGGATGGGTGCCGCCCAACGTTGAGTGTTCCCCTGCGTGAAAGAACACGAAGGGCTACAATCATGAGAACATTACATGTGTCGCAAATTTTCCAAGAACGCTTGGCCTCACTGCCCGAGTGTGAAATTCCTGAAGAGTTACAAACATTAGTCCGACCCTTTGCTAGGGACCGCAAGACATTTGGTTTGTGGCCGGTAAACTTACCTAGCCCTATGAATAGAAAATTTGCTTATTGGGGAAGAAGATACATCATTATGTGGAGCCGCATTTGTCCTGAAGCTGGATTCAGCCTTATCTCCAGCACCCGTATAGAAGTGGAGCGAGGAACCAACATTCCATTAATGCCATATGCAGGTCCTGAGTACGCTTGGAAAACTTGGCAAACTTTGACCAAATATGCTTGGCCTATGACGATTTATGGAATGAATTCCAACGTTGCGTCGATAGTTGTGGGGGCATGTGATGAGGAGTTGAAGTTTATTGACGGTCGCCCAGGGGTTCATGGGAATATTGCAGGGTTCATCAACAGTTCTATTGACATCCATGAGCGATGCAATTGTGAATTTCTAGAGTGTCAAGGAGGGGAGGAAGATTTTTTTACAAGATATGTAAATGGCAAATTTATCATGGTGTGTGCTATTAAAAAGCATAAACATTGGAGATGAGTTATTCATCAACTATCGCTATGATAGACCTCTCCCGTTCGAGATGGAACAATAGTATTGTTGTACTTTAAAAAAAAAGGGAATAAAGAGCATTTTTTTTTTAATATGCTTTTTGTCATTCGTGAGTCTATGCATATGGTTGTATGTATTTTATACTTATTACATTATTTGACATGATGTTTAATACATTACTCCTGTTTAATGAACTCATTCAGGGCGGCCTCCATCCCGATCCATTAGTTCTAAGTTACAGGCAAAGGGAAACCTATCGTCGTGAATTTCAAGTCAGAGCGCACCAATATGAAGATATTGCATACATCAATATGAAGAGGATGAACCTATTGACGAACCCGAGAACGAAGTCTTTCACGACGAGCCGATGCTCGATATGTTGCACGCTCTTCAAGAATTACCTGATATTGATTTAGATGATGTCGAGGATGGTGGTGGAGAGGACATGGTAGAAGATGTGTGATACCCTTCGAGGATTGGTCGTACCGACGATGACCCTATTGTTATCGAAGCAGAAACGCAGTTGTTTCCTGCGTGAGTTACTGCCTTTGTGGAACACAGGTATTCTGGTCTACAATGCACATAAAAATGACGTTTTTAACCTTAGAGGTATACTATTGTGGACAATGCATGACTTTCCTGGATTTGCCGAGTGTTCTGGGTTTAAGACATCAGGCCACTTGCATGATATGTGGGGAAAAGTTGCAGCACCGTCACTCTAAGCATTTGAAGAAAGTAGTATATAGGATTTTAGGAAGTATTTGTCGCTCATGCACCCTTTCAGAAACCAGCATGCACAATTCGGTGGCACCGTAGACTATACAGAATCACCAAGCAGAATTACCATATGAGAATGGGGTGAGTGTTGGGATAAGAAGGAAGAGGGGGGGAATCCGCAAGGGGAAATCTGCAGGGGGGCACCTGCAGCTGAGGAAGTCATAGCCGAGCTAGATAGAGAGGATGAGGAATTATACATCAGTGGCAAGGAAGCCGCGGAGGAGGAAGTCTTTACAACCATTATGAAAAGGATGTCTATTTTTTGGACCGACCTATTGATTCAACACCTTTTAGACCCGATGCATATCTTCAAGAACGTGGAAAACCCTTTATGGAAGCATGTATTTGGTCAAAAAGATACAACAAATGCCAGGATGAACCTTAAGGTAAGTAATACAACGAAAGAGGCATGGATCCGAGGTGAAGGGCAACCAGTTCCTCCGGCAAAATGGGTTATTGCTAGGGCTGATCATCGAGCTATTTATGCTGATTTAAGGGCCCTTAGAACACCAACTGGTTTATGCAATCATTGCAAACCTCATTCAACAGTACTAGGGAGCTGACTGGTTTAAAGTCCCATGACTGGCATAAGTTCTTGCATGTAAGCAATTGATGTCGTAACGCATACTTATATTTGGTGTTTGGATCATGCAGTTCTTCATGCCCCTGACCTTTAGGGGAGTTTTGGACAAGGGACCTTTGGAAGCAATAAGTGCCCTATCAAAGGTCATAAGGTTGTTACCCATGTTGATTTAGTGGTCCCCCGTCTATTTTACTTGTGGCTAAGCTTTTTTTTTGGGGGGACCGCATAGGTGGATGTGTAAAAAAACTATCCCGAAAGATGAAATTGAAGACATGAAAGTGAAAATGGCAGAGGCATGTTGCTTGTTGAAGAAGGAGTTTTCTACGAGCTTTCTTGACAGTCAAATCCATCTTTTAGTACATCTTATTGAGGAAGTGGAGCTCGCGGGAACTGTACATGCGAGATGGATGTTTTTCTTGGAAAGGTTTTTGAAGGCGTTGAAGGATATGGTGTGTCAAAGAGCACGTCCTGAAGGTAGTATGGCAGAGGGGTGGCTTGTGAAAGAGTCACTTTTCTATATGACAGAATATATTTCTGTCATACATCCAGATGCACCTCGCTTATGGAGTGATCAAGGGGACGAGAAGATTGTGGGGGTAGTGGCAGAAGGCAATGGTATGCAGAAGTCATTTCCGCCTGATTTTATCAATAAGCTTAATGAATTTCTTCTTTACAATTCGACACCAATGGCAAAATGGATTGCTCGTTATGAGAACGCAAAGAAAGAAAAGGAAGAGAAGAGGCATGAATGGAGACGACATAATAGATGAGTCCGTACCCAGATGGATATGAATCCTTGCAGGACAAGATGGAAAGAGAATGGGTACTACAGGCTATGACCGATGCATATAACAAGGGGGAGTCTATTACAGCTATGGAATGGGCATATGCACAAGGTGTCATGAGAAAGGTACTTGCAACAAATTATGTTGATGTCGAAATCGAGTATTTTCTTTTGATGTTATTGTATTTATTGACATTAATGGTGCTTTTGACAGAATACATCTTACTCCTCGATATGGTGCCATGGGACCCACTATCGTGTGAGTGCTCTTGACATACACAGGAAGACTTGTGACTGCAGAGTCATGGTTCATTCACGATGGAGTTTCAATCAAGTGTTGCCGATCGTAATCGCCAGGAAGCCACCTGTGATTGGGTCGAGACGTTAAATACTATAATGGAGGTGGATGCTGGTGGCAATTTCAAGACCTTCATATTCCACGTCGATTGGTTTGACCTTCAATTAAGGGGGGCCAGGCCTACAGTAAAGTATGATAGAATAAGTGGCTTTTTCGCTGTCAACTCTACCCTGGTAGTGAGATGCTTATCCTTCCAGTCAATTGTGAACAGGTACACTTATACATACATATTCAACTTCAAAATTTAGACCATCAATATCAGTCTCACGTCCAGCTCCTTTGACCAGATGTTTTTCTTTACCGACCGACAAGACCTAACCTGGTGGTTTATCATACAAACTTCACCGAGAGGACGCCCAATATTCCAAGGTGTTGTGCTAGAGAAGTCAATAACGTCTGAAGAGCCCTCTGGCAGATCAGGGCATTTAAACTTACCCGAAAATGAGCATCAAGAGGATGGACCACCAGGTTTCATGCAACATCTTACACCAGAGCAATTCCACGAAATACAGATGTACTTCATGCATTTTGATATAAATGTTGGAAATGATAAAAATGACGACTCCTAGTTAGCACCTAGAGGAGACGATCATTGAATTCTATATGCCTAATATTATGCACATCCTCACTGCAATCCTTCTGATAGGCTGGGTCTATTGGTCTTTGTGTGCGATAAAAACCCATTCAATTCAATTCTTTTTTTCTTTTCCTCCACACCCCCTCGTTTGTTTTTTTTTGGTATACATATATATCGGAGGAAAGAACGGGTGCAACATGGGCTCAAAGAAGCCACATAGGCTCAAGCATTGCCCCTAGACTCGAACATGCCACCTAGGCTCCAACAAAGGATCAAATATATGCCAGATAAACTAGAGAAAAAAATACAACACATGACGTCACAATGACATGTTGCCATCTAGGCTCAAACATGCCACCTACGTCAAACATGTCAACTAGGCTCAAACATGACACGTGACTCAAACATGCCACCTGGGATCAAACATGTCACACACTAAAATAAAAAATACTGCATGTGACGTCGCAATAACAAAATACCACATGTAGGCGTTGCATTTCCCTTAGGGTCGAACATGCCACCTAGGTTCAAACAAGCCTCTTAGGCTCAAGCATTGCCCCTAGGCTCAAACATGCCCCAGGATCAAACATGTCACATACTAAAATAAAAAATACTATAAATGACGTTGCAATAACAAAATACATTGCATGTGACGTCTCTGCGATGTCAAAATGTCAATTCTTCTTTGGGAGAATATGGGTGGTCTTCTGGCCATGAAACTTGGTCCCTAGGGCAATATCGACGCTCTGAGCCCGATAAAAGAGCCAAATCATGGTTCCGGATAGGGGAGCTTGCCCGTCCGTCGCGGGGGCCTTCGGGAGAGGACTTTTAGGGCAAGCTGCTTCCGGGGAGTTTTTAGTGCCCGTGCTCTGGCCTAGACACCCCCCCCCCTTCTCGGGCCGAATCTAACAAGGATAGGGCCTCCGAAATGTAAACATTGTGAGTTGCCAGGTTCTTGAAGGGTTTGTGTTTTGGAAGCCGAGTTTTGGTCCTTTGCACTTGGGACTTGGCCGAGAGGCTGCACTTGGGAACCGGAAGCAAGCAGAACTGGCGGAATAGAGTTTTGATCTGCCCTCCTCCCGATATGGCAATTCGAAGTCGAGGGACGCTATTGCAGTAGCAAGGCATCCATAAATTCGTAACTAATGCATAGCACGGAATTAAATTCTGATTTTTTGTCAACTGGCTTCTTGTTATCACTAGCATACATGCCAATTTTTCGAATTTCTGGACAAGGTTTCGATGAAGGGGTTAGCATTAGAGCGGTCCGTGCAGCGCGTTGTTGGGCAGCCGAGTTGGGACCCTTACCTAAGTCAAACGAGGCCAGGACCTTGCAAGGCCACCTCACAGGAGGGGAGAGTAAGGACCCCAAGAGATGGGACCCGCAACCTTTCTTGGCAGCGCTCCCCCGGGGGGGCGTATGCTAATGACCACCCTCCCGGAGCTCGGTTCCCATAAGAGCAGCATTTCCAAGGCTGAAAGCATACTATTTGTGTACGCGCTTTATACTATTTCTTGTACGCGATTTCGTGTACGCAGTTTTCAAATTTCAAATTCGTAAATTGTTGTTGTTGTTGTTGTTGTTGTTGTTGTTGTTGTTGTTGTTGTTGTTGTTGTTGTTGTTTGTTGTTGTTGTTGTTGTTGTTGTTTGCGTACGCGCTCTATCGTGTTTTGCGTATGCGAAAAATGTTTCGCGTACGCGATTTAGAAGGCAAAATTCAAATTTCAAATTCGTACGCGATTTTTTTTTTTTGCATACGTGGTTTTCACTGCTTCGCATACGCGAAAATACTTCGCGAAAAAACTTTCGCGTATGCGAAATAGTATTGCAATTTTTTTTTCACAGACGTCGTTTTCATCGCTTTCGGTAATGTCTGAAACTTTAACTTTCGTCTGTGAAAAATTCTCGATGCCGAATTGTTTTTGCCATATTTTTTACGTATTTTATGGCAAATTTGTGCTGTACCACACGAATAATATGTATTGCTTATAAAACGTACGGAGTATTGAACCTATCCCTGCCACGGAGCGTCCTGCGGGCAACCCTGTACAAACAAAAGTGTTTTGTCGTTCTGGCACTGCGAAGGCCCCGAAACAGAGATTCGACTTTGCCACGTCGTCCGGAATAGCGAAATTACCATAGCAATCAAGTTATAAAGTCAGTTTTGCATGAGAAAGGAACGTGTACGCCCTACATGGCAGTTTCAGCATCCACCTCCCATGCCTTGACTACGAGGGTGCTGGACATGAGCTACTTTGGCGCTTCTGGGAGAATGGGTGGTCTTCTGGCCACGAAACTTGGTCCCTAGAGCAATGTCGATGCTCTGAGCCAATGGAAGAGCCAAATCACAGTTCCGGATAGGGGAGCTTGCCCGTCCATCGCCACGATCTTCGGGAGAGGACTTTTGGGGCATATTGCTTCCAAGAGGTTTTTAGGGCACGTGCTCTGGTCTGGACACCCCCCCTCTACTTCAAAATGCAGCGCAAGGTCTTGGCCGAATCTGACAAGGATAGGGCCTCCGAAATGTAAACCCTGTGAATTGCCAAGTTCTTGAAGGGTTTGCATTTTGGGGGCTGAGTTTTGGTCCTTTACACTTGGGACCTGGCCGATAGGCTGCACTTGGGAACGCGAAGGAAGCGGAACTGGCGGAACGGAGTTTTGATCTGCCCTCCTCCCGATGTGGCAATTCGAAGTCGAGGGCCACTTTTACAGTAGCAAGGCATCCATAAATTTGTAATTAATGCATAGCACAAAATTAAATTCTGATTTTTTGTTAGCTGGCTTCCTAAGTCATCACCAACATACATGCCATTTTTCCGAATTTCCGGACAACGTTTCAATCAAGGAGTTAGCATTAGAGCATTAGAGTGGTCCGTGCATCCCATTGTTGGGCAGCCGAGATGGGACCCTTCCCCAAGTCAACAAGGCGAGGGGCGAGGACCTTGCAAGACCACCTCACAAGAGGGGAGAGTAAGGACCCCAAGAGGTGGGACCCAAAAAAGTTCCCAAGGCAGCCTTTCCTGGCAGCGCTCCCCCAGGGGGCCGCATGCTAATGACCACCCTCCCGGAGCTCGGTTCCCCTATCCGACCGGGCCCTGCTTCGGGCAGGTCCATAAAAATCCAAGATCGGTCTGGGAGAACTTATCAAACCGCGGAGCGTCCTGCGGGCAACTGTGTAGAAACCAAAGTGTTTTATAGTTTGGACACTGCGGAGGACCCGGAATGGAAATTCGACTTCGCCACATCGTCCAAAATAGTGAAATTACCCTAAGGACCAAGCTATATGGTCAGTTTTGCATGAGAAAGGAACGTGTACGCCCTACATGGCAGTATTCAGCATCCACCTCCCATGCCAATTGACTACGAGGATGCTGGACATGAGCTACTTTTGCGCTTCTGGGAGAATGAGTGGTCTTCTAGCTACGAAACTTGATCCCCAGGGCAATATCGATTCCTCTGAGCCTAATGGAAGAGCCAAATCACGGTTCCGGATAGAGGAACTTGCCCGTCCGTCGCTAGGGCCTTCCGGAGAGGACTTTTGAGGCAAGCTGCTTCCGAGGGGTTTTTAGGGCCCATGCTCTGGCCTGGACATCTCCCCCCCCACTTCAAGACGTGGCACAAAGTCCTGGCCGAATCTAACAAGAATAGGGCCTTCGAAAGTAAACCCTGTGGGTTGCATTTGGGAACGCGAAGCAAGTGGAACTGGCAGAATAGAGTTTGGATTTGCCCTCCTCCCAATGTGGCAAGTCGAAGTCAAGGGCTGCTTTTGCAGTACCAAGGCACCCATAAATTCGTAATTAATTCATAACGCAGAATTAAATTCTGATTTTTTGCCAGCTGGCTTCCTAAGTCATCACCAGCATACATGCCAATTTTTTGAATTTCCAGACAAGGTTGCGATCAAGGAGTTAGCATTAAAGCAGTTCGTGCAGCTCATTGTTGGCAGCCGAGCTGGGACCCTTCCCCAAGTCAAACAAGGCCAGGACCTTGCAAGGCCACCTCACAGGAGAGGAGAGTAAGGACCCCAGGAGGCGGGACCCAAAAAAGTTCTTGAGGCATCCTTTCCTGGCAGCGCTCCCTCGGGGGACGGTACGCTAATGACTACACTCCGGAAGCTCAGTTCCCCTATACGACTTGAATCCTCCATTCATGGGCCCTGCTTCAGGCAGGTCTAGAAAAATCCAAGATTGGTCCGGGGGAACTTCCAAACAGCGAAGCGTCCTGTGGGCAACCGTGTAGAAACAAAAGTATTTTGTCGTTGCGGTGCCGCGGAGGCCCCAGAACGGAGATTCGACATCGCCACATTGTCTGGAATGGCCAAATTACTCTAGGGACCAAGTTACACGGTCAATTTTGCATGAATAAGGAATGCGTATGCCCTACATGGCAGTATTCAGTTTCCACCTCCCTTGCCAATTGACTACGAGGGTACTGGACATGAGCTACTTTGGCGCTTTTGGGAGAATGGATGGTCTTCTAGCCATGAAACTTGGTCCCCAGGGCAATGTCAATGCTCTGAGCCTAAAGGAAGAGCCAAATCACGGTTCCGGATAGCGCAGCTTGCCCGTCTGTCGCCAGGGTCTTCGGGAGAGGACTTTTGGGGCAAGCAGCTTCCGGGGGATTTTTAGGGCCCGTGCTCTGGCTTGAACACCCCCTCCAAGATGGGGCGCAAGGTCCTGGCCGAATCTGACAAGGATAGGGCCTCCGAAACTTAAACCTTGTGAGTTGCCAGGTTGTTGAAGGGTTTGCGTTTTGGGGGCCGAGTTTTGGTCCTTTGCACTTGGAACCTGGCCAGGAAGCTGCACTTGGGAACGCGAAGCAAGGGGAACTGGCTGAATGGAGTTTGGATCTGCCCTCCTTCCGATGTGGCAATTCAAAGTCGAGGGGCACTTATGCAGTGGCAAGGCATCCATAAATTCGTAATTAATGCATAGCACGAAATTAAATTCTGATTTTTTTCCAGCTGGCTTCTTAAGTCATCACCAGCATACAACCGAATTTCCAGACAAGGTTTCGATCAAGGAGTTAGCATTACAGTGGTCCGTGCAGCCCGTTGTTGGGCAACCGAGCTGGAACCCGTCCCCAAGTCAAACAAGGCCAGGACCTTGCAAGGCCACCTCATGGGAGGGGAGAGTAAGGACCTTAGGAGCCGGGACCCAAAAAAGTTCCCGAGGCAGCCTTTCTTGGCAGCGCTCCCCCGGGGGCCGTTTGCTAATGACCACCCTTTCGGAGCTCAGTTCCCCTATCCGATTGTTGAATCCTCCGTTCATGGGCCATGCTTCAGCAGGTCTAGCAAAATTCAAGATCAGTCCGGGGGAACTTATCAAACCGCGTCCTACGAGCGACCGTGTAAAAACCAAAGTGTTTTGTCGTTTGGACACTGCAAAGGCCCCGGAATGGAGATTCGACCTCGTCATGTCGTCCAGAATAGTGAAATTACCCTAGAGACCAAGTTACACGGTCAGCTTTGCATGAGAAAGGAACGCGTACGCCCTACATTGCAGTCAGGGATAGGTTCTATACGTACGAAATTATTTTTTCAGACATATAAAGTGCAAAAATACGTGTTTTTAGGTAAAATACGTATTTTCATATTTTATACCTGCCGGCAGGAAAAAAAAAAATTTCGCGTAAGCGAAACCTTCTGGTTCGCTTACGCGAACTTTTTTTCGCGTAAGCGAAAGCTTGTTTTTCGCTTACGCGAATCTGCTTCCCGGTTTCGCGTAAGCAAAAACTACTGTTTTGCTTATGCGAAACTTTTTTCGCGTAAGCGAAACAGATCGATTCGCTTACGTGAAATTTTTTTTTGTTCGCGTAAGCTGTTTTATAGGTTTCGCTTATGCGAAAGAGGTTTCGCGTAAGCGAAACAGTAGTTTTCGCTTGCGCGAATTTTTTTTATATATAACGAGCCGCCGTTTCATTATTTTTGCGCAGAACCAGGTAAACCACCTGCGCCCTGCTCCACAACCTGTGCCCCTTTGCCTTGTTTTTATTTTTTCTTAGTTTTTAGGCAAACTTAGTTAGTTTTTTGTTGTTTCTTTTATTCGTAGGTCTGGGGTTCCTCCATAGTGAGGCCCTCGCCTGTTGCCCCCCTCCATTGAGGGGCGTGACGATGGTGAGCGTCTCGTTCTATGGTCGAATCCAGACTGATTTTTATTGTAAAAAAAAATAATGAGAAAAAAAAGAAAATAAAAAACAATAAAACAGAAACAATAAAAAAATGAGGAAAAAAAATAATGAAACAAAAACAAAAGAAAAAAATAAGAATGAGAAATTTGGTTGCCTACCCTTTTTATCGATAACAGTAGCAGTTAGGGTAGGGAGTTGATTAAGAGAGACTAGGTTTTAGAATTTCGGAGTGATCCTTGGCTGAGGCAGTGATCCTCGCCTGGTGTGCCACATTGAATTGTGCCATGCCGAGGGTGGGTGTCATTGCTGATGTCGAGGATTGCTAGGGTCAACCTCCCATTGAGGTGTATAGCCCTCTCCTGGTGGGTGCCGCTTGTTGGCTTCGGTCACGCGGTCCCGAAAGGTGGGTGTTGTACTCTTATGGAAGGTCAGGAGGATATTTAATGAGATATACCCTATTTTCTGACGGTGTTGTTGACGAAAGTCCAACACTAATATAGGGAATGGCGTATATTTCATTAAATATTCATGGCTTTGCCAGGTGGTCTTATGCAATATGTTCAGTCGAGTGCTGCCAACCTTTATTAGGGAGTTTCCTCATGGAGTCAGTAGCTGGGTCAGATCATAAGTTAAACTTGTTGAAGAGAATGAGAAAAATGCATTTCATATAACCGTGAACCGTAACCGTCAAACTCAGTAGATTAACCATAGAGTGCCTATAACCGTCAACTTGAAACTCAGTAGGGTGCCTATAACCGTCAAGCTTGAAACTTAGTAGTTTACTAGAATCTTAATGAACTATTTCACGGCTTATTGACACTCACTAAAGTGGGTTTTTTTTTCCCCAGACTTTTAGGTATTGTTGCTGCTTTGCTACTGTTGGCATATCGCTAGCTATACACAGTTTCTTCTAAAGCTGCTATGAATCCACAAGAGTTAGACGGACTTAGACTAAAAGTAGCAGAGCCTCACATGAGCCCTAAAGAAGGACCTAGGGTAGAAACAGAGCCTCACATGAACCCAGAGGCCGAGTCCTCTACTCAGATGCAGAGGAAAAGATCAAGACCCCAACAGCCATGGTCTTCCTTAAGACCCGCCTTAATGAATTGGCTCTGTGAGCGAATATGTGCCGCCACCCCATCTGAGTTAGAGTTGATTACTACAACAGACGAAGGATGGCTAGACTTCCACTCAACTCTCATGAGAGATGCTGAGAGAGCTTTTGGGCCTCGAATGATAGACCTAGAACCTGAAAAGATTGATTCTGGAAGGTATGCTTGGATAGATGGCAATGTATCCCGCACAACTGGAAATATGATTCATGCGGTGGCAAATTTAACTAGTCCGCGCTTGAGAGAGTCTCTAAAAGATAAGGCTGTGGAATGGAATACAGCTTGGACGAATCGAAAGCTTAGAAAGGAAACCCATCAACCCCCCTACCTAGTTAAGAAAGTGTTGGCACAGACTATTAGAGCCAAGCCTCCTGGTGAGACTGATAAAAGAGTAGGAAGCAAGAAAAAGGGCAGATGCCAAGACTATATGGTTTCCAATGGTGGATTCCTCTCAAATAATCAACAAGACCAGAATTGGTTCAGGAACATATGGAACGGTGTTCAAATGCAATATCTTGGGTTCTAGTTTTCTTAAAGACGAACTCTATTGTGTTAAATTTCAGAATGATGATGTGCGGTTAGGTACGGCCAGACCTGATGTGATAGTAAAGGCCATGATGAAAAACATGAGGGAGTCACAAATACAGGTTAGACATGGCTCTCATGGACGGTGTTGCCAAAAAGGCGATTGAGAATGAAAGGCTTGCCTATCCATACATGCATGATGATTTGTATTGGCCATAGGGTCCAAAAAGAGATGGAACTAAGATGGTGCCTGCAAGGGTATTTCGACCTCTTAGGGGCAGCCTACTTTATCTACTACCTTGCTGATTTCGCACGCAAGCATTCTTTCTTGGAGGCTATGGGTACCACTGAACAAAGCCAGAGGTTTCGAAACATGTGTGATTATTTGAAGCACTGTGTCGAATCTCCAATACGAGACAAGGCACGCAAGTTTGATCTGAACCAGCTACTGAACACCATGCGATCGTGAAGCTCTTCATCTGCATGCATCGTGAAGCTCTTCATCTGCCCATCTTCCACTCAAGTTCTGGTATTCAGTTAACTCGGCAATGAAAAGTTTGTAGTCCGAGCTATTAGGGTAAAACATTTTTGCAACCTTCTTCAATGAACCCATCACTTCTTTATCTGTATGCTGGTCCATATCATGGTTGTGTGGGTCTAAGGCATGTGCGGCGCCATGAAGATCATTGTAGGACTTCTTCCATCGTTCATTGAAGTCTCTAAGCAGTGCTGCATGCTTGGCATTGTCAAAGGGTGCATTGGGGCCATCACGTTCTAGAAAGGATTGAATGGAGTGCCAGCACCTCCAGACCTTTCCAGTGCTTGCCTTCGAAGAATCAAGGGTTTTGATGGCATGACAAACAGGTTGCATGCACTTGACAACATTCTTTATGCCTCTCCAAAATGTCTCCCGCCCAAGCATTTCTCGAAGGGCGGCTGCTTGCTGCCAGTGTTTTGATGCATTTAATCCCTTCTGCCTCCTCTCCCATTCAAAGAACTCAGTATGGTTGAAGGTCGAGATAATCGAGTCGCAACACCTAAGCACTCTTTCAAGACAAATGTAATTGAAACCAAACCGAGTCTGGCTAGGATTCATGAGTGCTAGGGCCTTCTGACGCAATGACTTGTATATGGCGTAAATTGCCGGCTTTTGTGATGAATTTCACGAGACGGCGGGTCTTTTGAATGGGATCTTTGAACCAAGTGTGCTGTGAAAATCAGTCCTTGAGCAATAAGTTTAGGCAATGGCATTGGCAGCTGGTCGCGTGCAATCCTGGAAATTCAGACTCTAACAATTCACCCGCTAACTTACAATTAGACACGTTGTCCATTACGACCTGAAATATTCTCTTCGGTCCAAAACTCTCTATCATAGCCTTTGTTTTCTGAAAAATCCAATCTCCTGTGACTTGGTCAGTTTTGGTTTCTACGGTTTTCAAGAATACTTCGCCCCCTGGGTACACGATCATGAAGTTTATAAGATGATCCTTGTTTACATTGCTCCAACCATCAGTTACTAGTGAGGCTGGCCTGGCTTCAGTAACACGACACAACTTCATTTCCACCCTCTCGACCATTTTCCCGTGTATTTCATCCACCATTTTGTTATTGGCATGTTTGTATGAGGGCAATCTAAAAGCCGACCCTACTTTGACAACTTCCTGGAAGGCTTCTTTCATTGCTTTGTGCTCCAAAATATGTGGAGACAACCCAGCATACAAAAATGCCTCTACAACCTTCAATTGCGTCTTCTTCAGTTGCTCTGATGTTAAGCAATGGTCAACCCTCTGTTGCTTAGTCTGTCTTTCCACTATTTCAATTGTCTCTGCCATTCTTTTTTCGCCCGTACTTAACCCTCCTATCGACCCTAGTCCACCCTCTTGTTGGTACATTGGCGCTGCAGGAGGGGTGGTGTAATTGATCTCTTCTGCTTGGTATGGTGAAGGTCCTTGGCTATCCCTTGGCTGTGTTCTTCTGCTGCTGTTCTTTTGCATCTTGTCGTATGTCAGCAGATGCCGTACAAGTTTGCACCCCAATTTTAGGATCTCGTAAAAGATGAGCTCGTATTCTTGTCGCGGATCCATTTATTGACGTGTATCCAAAAAACAAGCATTGTCACTCATTCTGACCAAATTCCTTCACAAATCCCCACTCAGGACCTCTCTTTCGACCACCAGTATTTCGACGTACAATTCTTCCACGTGCTGTTGCAACCCCTGTGGCCCTCCATGACCGCGTGATGGCCGCGCACCCCTAGATGATGATGCATGACCGCCGGCGGCGCCGGATGTAGATGCATGGCCACCAGCGGCGCCTGATGTAGATGCATGACCAGCTGCCATCCCTGCTGCTTTCTAAAATTACTGTCTCTGCTCTGCTATGGTAAAGGGTAAAGACTCCTTAATCGTCCGAACTAAAGGCCGACGTCTATATATGCGAAGGAGCAAGCTCACTACGCATATGTTACATCAGCGTCCCGTTCGAACGTAAGGAGGGAAGGACAGGAACCTATAGGTCTCTAAGGAACAGGGTAGGAACCCAAAGTCGGAAAACTCTGTGAAGGAGTAATCTCACTTCACAATTCTGGCGTCAGGCCCCGGACGCAAAACCCACACCTCAAAGGCTGACCGTTTCCCAAGGAGTATGTGGACTCGACCTAATAGTCAACGTTCGAGGCGAATTCTAGGGCTAGATACGTTTTTCTTATATATAATAATTCACCTGCACAAAATAGACCAAACAGTGGCGCAAAAACTTTTTTTCCCTTAACAAAATGCCCTAAAATGCTTTACAAAATTTTGCGTAAGCGAAAACAACTATTTCGCTTACGCGAAGTTTTTTTCGCGTAAGCGAAACTGCTGTTTTCGCTTACGCGAAGTTTAAAAAAGTTCGCGTAACAGTTTCGCTTACGCGAAGTCTTTTTTGCGTAAGCGAAACAGTTAAATTCGCTTACTCGAAATTTTTTTTGCTTCGCGTAAGCGAAATCAGCTGTTTTGCTTACGCGAAAGAGACTTCGCGTAAGCGAAACTGTTGTTTTCGCTTACGCGAATTTTTTTCGACGCCGGAAATGTTTTTGGACATATTTTTGACGTATTAAACGTCAAATTTGTGCTTATCTTTCGAAAAATATGTATTACGTATAAAACGTATACAATATTGAACCTATCCCTGATTGCATTATTTAGCACCCACCTCCCATGCCAATTGACTACGAGGGTGCTGGACATGAGCTACTTTGGTGCTTCTGGGAGAATGGGTGGTCTTCTGGCCACGAAACTTGGTCCCTAGAGTAATGTCGACGCCCTGAGCCCATGGAAGAGACAAATCATGGGTTCAGATAGGGGAGCTTGCTCGTCCGTCGCCAGGGCCTTCGAGAAAGGGCTTTTGGGGCAAGCTGCTTCCGGGGGGTTTTGAGGGCCCGTGCCTCTGGCCTAGACACCCCCCCCTCTACTTCAAGATACGGCACAGGTCCTGGCAGAATCTGACAAAGATAGGGCCTCCAAAACGTAAACCCTGTGAGTTGCAGGTTCTTGAAGGGTTTGCATTTTGGGGGCCGAGTTTTGGTCCTTTGCACTTGGGACCTGGTCGAGAGGCTGCACTTGGGAACACGAAGCAAGCGGAACTGACGGAATGGAGTTTGGATCTGCCCTCCTTCGATTTGGCAATTCGAAGTCGAGGGCCGCTTTTGCAGTAGCAAGGCATCCATAAATTCGTAATTAATACATAGCACGGAATTAAATTTTGATTTTTCGTCAGCTGGCTTCCTAAGTCATCACCAGCATACAGGCCAATTTTTTGAATTTTTAACAAAGGTTTCAATCAAGGAGTTAGCATTAGAGCGGTCCGTGCAGCCCGTTGTTGGGCAGCTAGGTTTATTGTGAACATGGATGCACAGATTTATTGCATACACAGGCAGGTGAGTTATGAGCATTGGATTCAAACTGGGATCCAATTCCTCCGGCTCCTCTCATCTTTGAATTATGCTCTTGTGTTTGTGCTATGCCTTGGCATAGACTATGAATTTATGTGCTGCTATATTGCATGGGATCCAGTGTGCCTAAATACGGTTTTAAGCCATGGTATTTGGTCAAGGGGTGCCCCTTTAAAAGCGGGTCAATTTGACCCCATGAAGACCTTGAATGTGTGTGCAGGGTGTGCATAGAGGAAATATCCTGTGCATTGTGCTAGGATCCGAGGGCCCCAAAAGCCGTAATACATGGTTTAGCCATAATACATGGTGACTATTCTTGTATTTAAGAGGTGATTTCAAAGTAGTCCTTAGATTAGGATACCAAACCATAATTCAATGTCTTATTTTTGGGACAAATTTCATATTATACTAGTAATGGTGCCCAACATTGCAATAAGGACAAATAAGGATAATGGTTCCCAAGTCAAATAAGGACAGGACCTTGCATGGCTGCCTTACAAGAGGGGAGAGTCCGGACCCCAGGAGGCGGAACCCAAAAAAGTTCCTAAGGCAGCCTTTCCAAGAAGTGCTCCCCCAGTGGGCCGTACGCTAATGACCACCCTCCCGAAGCCCGGTTCCCCTATCTGACCGTTGAATTCCATTTATGGGCCCTTCTTTGGGAAGGTCCAAAAGATTTCAAGATCGGTCCGGGGAAATTTATCAAACCGCGAAGCATCCTGCGGGCGACCTTGTAGCAACCATAGTGTTTTGTCGTTCGTGCACTGCGGAGGATCCGGAATGGCGATTCGACTGCGCCAAGTCGCCCAAAATAGCGAATTTAACCTAGGGAGCAAGTTACACAGTTAGTTTGCAAAAGAAAGAAACACTTACGCCCTACACGGCAGTATTCAGCATCCACATGAGTTACTTTGGCGCTTCTTAGAGGAGGGATAATCTTCTGGCCACGAAACTTGGTCCCCAGGGCGGCAATGTCGATATTCTGAGTCAAGCCAGAGCCAAATCACGGTTCTGGAGAGGGGTCGTCCCCATGGCCTTGGGAAAAGGACTTTTGGGGCAAGCAGCTTTTGGGGCAAGCAGCTTTTGGGGGGAGAAGGGGGTTTAAGTTCTGTACTCTGGCTTCAACACCCTCCCTCTATGTCAAGACACGGCGCACGGTCCTAGTCGAATCTGACAACGATAGAGCCTCCGAAACGTAAACACTGCGAGTTGCCATGTTCTAGAAGGGTTTGCATTTTGGGGGTCGAGTTTTAGTTTTTTTCACTTGGGACATGGCCAAGAAGCTGTCGTTGAGAACCTGAAGCAAGGGGAACTGACGAAATGGAGTTTGGATCTGTCCTCCTCCCCACGTGGCCATTAGAAGTCGTGGGACGCTTTTGCAGTGGCAAGACATTCATAAGTCCGTAATTAATGCATTGTACGAAATTAAATTCTGATTTCTTGTCCGCTGGCTTTTTGATTAGTCACCAGCACACAACCCAATTTTCAAAAATTTTGGAGAAGGTCTAGATCAAATGGTTAGCATTAGAACAGTCCGGGCAGCCTGTTATGGGGCAGCTGAGTTGGCACCCTTCCCCAAGTCAAACAAGGACAGGACCTTGCATGGTCACCTCACAAGAGGAGAGAGTCCAGAACCCATGAGACGGGACTCAACAAAGTTCTCGAGACAGCCATTCCTGGCAGCGCCCCCCGGGAGGAGGGAAGAGGCATACGATAATGACCACCCCTCCCAGAGCCTGTTTCTCCTATCTGACCTTTGAATCCTCTGTTCAAAGTCCTTCTTCAGGAAGGTCTAAAATATTCCAAGGTCAGTCCAGGGGAACTTATCAAACCGCGAAGCGTTCTGCGGACCACTATGTAGAAACCAGAGTGTTTTGTCGTTCGGGCACTGCGGATGCTCCAGAATGGCAATCTGACTTTGTTAAATCATCCAAAATAGAGAAATTACCCTATGGAGCAAGTTACACAGTCAGTCTTGATAAAGAAAGAAACATTTACACTTTACACGACAATATTTAGCATCCACATGAGTTACTTGGCGCTTCTTGGAGGAGCGGTGGTCTTCTGGCCACAAAACCTGGTCCCTAGGGCAATGTCAACGTTCTTAGTCTATTGACAGACCCAAATCACGGTCGGAGAGGGGACATTGCCCGTCCGTCCTCAGAGCCTTGGGGAGAGGACTTTTGGGGCAAGCAGCTTCTGGAGGATTTTTAGGGTTGTTAACCCTCCAGTCTCTCACCCTGGAGTAACAGCTTTGCAAAATAAGGAAATACAGCCAGGCAAGTTTATCTTACCGTTAATGGGCTGCCCAGGAAGTCTGTCCAGTTAATAGTTTCTTTTACGTTTCCTTGCTCATCCATATCTATGTCTGCATCACAGAACATACACCACAATGATTACTTTCATGACCAGATATACAAGAAGTTCTGATAATGCATTTCCAGGTTTGCAACATAACCACCAAATAAGAAATCTGTTGAAAAGATCCACAAATATGAAATCAATTTTGTTTCCTCATAACCAGAAGAATTCGTGTTGAAGGTTTCTCAAGCATCATTTAGTGAGGCAGGAATCACACGGCCATTTCGGATTTGTGCCTCCTCATTTCGCGAGGCATGATCAGCGGAAGGCTAATGATGGCAACGAAAGAGTCATGACCAATGGACGGCCGTCTGCTGCAAACGGATTTCTTCAGCAATTTGATTCTTTGCCATATTCAAACCCTTGTTTCCCGTCCGCTGCAATTTCTTCTATGAGGGTTTAAATGTGAGCAGTTTGATTTTTTTATTTCTTCTACAACTGGGTTTCTTCTGCAATTTGATTTGTGTTTGCATGCACAGGAGTTTTGAGCCCATCATTTGGCAACATGGAGCTCCAGTAAGCCCGAGCAGTGGAAGCAAATGTAGCTGGATCAGGGTCGGTTTATTTGGGTACAGAGCATTCTGCTATAAAATAGGCTAGACTAGTTTTAGATGAGGAAAGGACGCTTCTGGAGTACATTGAATTGATCTAAAAATATGTTATCCCTTGGAGATAAAATTCCAGACATATTATTTGGAAGCGCCCTTAGTCTGACACCTCAACCAGTGCATCGATTTGGTTATTTGGTGCGGTATCTCGCACCGTCTTGCAGTTGATAGCTAGTAATTGACTTGGTTGCAAATAAAACGTGATACAGTTGAATCGGTGGAGCCATGAATTTGCAAAGAAGGGAAGTCGACACAGTTTGAACATACAGAGACGATCTGGTAACATTATATTTTTTTTGCAATAGTCTCTGAGGCAATTTAGTGCCTAGTTGCTTTAATATCCTTCAAATCCTACCAGACAGGAGCTCTTAAAGTTAATCAAGGGAGCTGGACTTGATCTCGTGACTGTGCAAAAGGCAAGGGGAAAAACATACAGAGCCTAGCAAGCAGTTCTTGTTAAAGATTGTGGAGAAATACAAGTTAAATACTCCACCAAATGCTAAAAAGTATGCTCGTATACGCAAATATGTCTCTTAAAATGTTGAAAGCGGCCAGGCAACTATGGAGCAAGGCATGGAGTATGTGGCAGATTCATCTGCAGACCAGAAACAAGAGCACTCAACCGACGAAGAATTTGATGAGGAGTTGAAACTAAATCAGGTTTTTAACTGGTTTTGTTGGTATATTAAATGTAAGTACTCGTTTTACCAGTATTGTGTGCTAAAAACTAGTTATAGTAGCATCAACCATTGTTTCTGTAGCATCCCTCCTGCCAAAAGGCCACAATCTCTCCACAATCAAAAGGTCAGGCTTGCTTTGGAGGAAAAGGGTTTGGACTATTGGCCTCACAGAATCAAAATCAATCCCCTGAAAGTTAGAATTTTAGAATATGAAGGCATTGAAAGAAAAATGTTAAATGCCTTTATGAACAAAAACTGTGTGTCCAACATTTTACTAGTGGATAGAAGTATTGCTTAGTACTGCATGCTTAAAAAAAGGTTTGATTTATCAGATTATCTTAACACAAGCCACACCATGAATTTCTTTATCCAAATTTGAGAGTTTAGTATAAATAAGGCTTCAGTTGGAGGGAGGTGACTTTTAGTTATAATGAGAATTTTGCAAAAGAAGCTGCATGATGGCAATCTAATGAATGCAATCTAATGATATGGAAATAATGAAGACGCTACCGTTTATTTAATAGTTGAATCATTCAAATTAATAAATTGCATTGCATTGACAACTTTCTCAAGCATGGTGAGGTCCAGTAGCATATCAAAACATCAAGCTTTGTTTGAGAGAGACATTTACGAAAAGAGTGCAATATCACAAGGAAACCTTTTGATGTGGTTCTCTAGCTACAAAACATAAGGCTGAAGACCTATTCAATTGAACGGCTTTTGAAGGGCATTAACTTAGCAGATGCATCATCTCTTAGTATCTGAGAGACAGGGAAGGAATTTTACATGCATCAGCTATCATCGTGAAGAAATTATAAACAAAACAAACCATACAACAAACCATGAATGTGGATGTATGAGTCAAAATTGTCATAGCTAGCATTTCACTCTTCTTAGTTGGCAATATTTCACCCTTGTTTTGAATCTTTGCAAAAAATGTAGTATCTTCTTCTTCTGCAAACATGGTTTTGATGTGCATGATGGTTATGATGTATATGCCAGTCCTTAGAGATGAAGAGAAGTGGATACAAGACTCTTGATCTCAGAACACACACAAACATGCTTTTTGATGTGCATTAGATGCTAACACTATTGCGTATTAAACGAAAATGGGAGCAGAATGTTTTTGATTTGTATTCCGGAACAAGATAAGAGTGCAAGGTCCCATTCCGGAATAACCTACGTAAATATTGCTTTCGATTTGTATTTCAGAATAGGATAAGAGTGCAAGGGATTTGTATTCCGGAATACAATGAGAGTGTGCCTTTGTATTCCGGAATACAATGAGAGTGCACATTTGTATTCCGGAATACAAATAAGAGTGCACATTTCTATTCCGGAATACACTAAGAGTGCAAGGTTTTGTTTAGGAATAGCGTAAGATTGCGCAAGGTTCTATTCTAGAATAACATAAACATAAGAGTGCACGGGTGTGACGCTCCCTGCTAAACATACGGCGCCCGGCCGTACACTCGACAGGAAATCCCCCGTCCGGCTCAACAACCGCACAGGCCCTCCGTCTATCCCGCATTCTGGAACCTCCGTAGTGCGGGAAGGGGACACGAAGGTGTCTTGCGCACCCTTCCCCTATGGGCTCCTATCACAGCGGAAGCATAACACGTCAGAACTAGCAATACAATACAATACGCTACCTCGAGGGTAGCTCAACCGCACATCCATAGATGCAAAGAACATAATCATATACCATAAAACATGAGAGCTCCTACCCGTGGCTCTGACACCTAGGGTAGTCGACGGACTAGATAGGCCTCAAGATAGAGCAGACCGAGTCATAACAATGGCGGGGCTGGCATAAGACAATGGCTAGGGTTGACCACTCCATCCGCCCCTCCGCATTGCATACTTTGCGGATGGGCTAGATCAAGCTGTGGCATGACTCTAACCTTCTTGGATACGCAATCCCATGGCATCACCCATCTGGGACTACTCCAGTTGCATCTCCCCGGTCCGGCGAGGTAGGAAGGGTTGCATCTCCCCTTCCCGGGGTCTAGAGGCTCCACGGGCGCTAGAGAATCGTGGCGACACACCATTCGTGCCCTGACTGAACCCCCCAAACAAGAGCCAAGCCGACACTTGCAACTCTTGAGAGGCGGGGCGACACCATTGCCCCAGAGGTGTGGGACCCATGCTCGGCCCACACGAAGTGACCCACCATAAGCCTAGCCCACTATGGGATCCCCCTCAAGCCCCCACTCGGCAGGGATCCACCCTCCATCTTGCCTCTAACCCCGTTATGTGGTGCTGAGTCACATCATAGCCTCCATAGCCCGGTGGGTTCCTATGCACAGGCCGCATCTAATAGGAACTAAGGGATCTACACTAGGAGCATACTACATATGGCCCTAGGTCTCTACCCCCCTTCCCAATACAAGAGGAGCAACATGATCAACCAATATCACATACATCACATCATGATCAATATCAATATCATATGAACATCTTAACCTAATCATACATAGCTAACTAACAGTTAGGGTTCCTTGATTAGGGTTCAAGATGTTCAACAAAGGATCTAGGGTGGCTCTACTCTAGATACGAGCTACTAACCCATCTGGAGTGCTAACTTCCAGATGAACTAACATGACTCTACTCAACCTACCTCCTCCAGAAGCGCTTCCTCCCATTCCTGGCGTCTCCATGCTCCTAGACGTGGTTCGAAGGTTTGCTCCCTCTACGATCATACACACCTTCCAGGGGCTGCTGCTCCAGGCTAGACTATGACGAACGGTGCTCGAAACGGGGTTTCGGGCACGTGGATGAGAGTTCAGGTGCTAGGTCAGAGAAAAGGGTCTAGGGTTAGGGTTAGAGCTCATATAGGTGTGGGTCCACATGGGATGCCACGTGGCACCACTAGGATAAGGCCGTGTGGCGGTTGCCCAATAGGATAAGGCCATGTGGAAATGGGCCTTATCCTAAGGTTATCTAAGTTAAACAATTAACTTAGATGTGCACCCCTTGCCACTTTCTGAGTCATACAAGGCTACCTAGGTAGGCTTGTATGGTGACGGGTCCAGGAATGTACGTATTTATGGCGTATATTCCGCTGGAACGTCACATTCTCCCCCCCTTAGGACAATGCTGTCCTCAGCATTGCGCTAAGGTGACGATCCTAACTATCCTGCAAGACAACATCAGAACATACACTTAAGGTTAAGTTTAAACGATCCACTTCCTATTAAAGTTAAATGTCAAAATTTAGGCTATATTTGTACTTATACAAAATTATATAGCCTTAACAAGGTTACTTCTTACGATAATTCAAAACATTATTATAAGAGTTATTAGGGTTCATAATCTAAATTATGGTTCCCCCATCTTCTCGTAATGCGCCCCACCTCGAAGCTCCTTCTCACTTGCCTGCACATGGAGCACATTACGTTAGTTTAATTAATAAGTTTGTGGTTTTAGGGGACCACCCCCCTTACCAATACCTTGCACTCGATCATGGCCCTTTTGGATTTGAGCTTAAGGACCATTTAAGATGATCCCATCATTGCCCATGATCAAGTGCTACCTTGTACTCGGTTACCCGGTGCCGAGTACCCCTAGTGCATCATGCCCCAAGGGTTTTAAGCTAGGGAACGTCTCACGATCCCATCATCGCACATGATCACTTTAACCTTCACCATGACCCCCCTATGGCCAGGTGTGCGAACCCCACATCGTGGCATAGAGAGCATCCGACCGATGTCTCATCATCGCACACCATGCCTTTCCTCTCTCTCTCGCATGACCCTATTGGTCATGCGCACCTCTTGGTGCATGTTGGCCTAGAGAACGCCTTAAAGGCTTATCTCATCATCGCCCACATGTTCCAAGATTCTGGCCTATGTATTCCACTAACTAGAATACATCTGCCAGAACTAGAGGCTAACTAAGAAACATACTAAGCTAACCTCCTGGCAAGTCGGGGTCGACCAAGTCGGAGACGACTCGCCCATCAAACTCCTTCATGAATTATGGGTATTGCTTCTCCAAATCCTGCTTCAATACCCATGTCGCGTCTTCCACGGGCAAGTGCTTCCACTTGACCAAATACTGGAGGAACTGAGACCTCCTAGTCTTCTTGAATGACTTATCAAGAAGTAGCTCAGGCACAATTTCAACTTGCTCCTCAGTCATTTCCAACAACGTTGAAGTATCCAAAACCTCCTCAGGGTTAGGATTGTGCCTTTTTAATAAACTTACATGGAAAACCTTGTGAACCTTGAGATGGGCGGGGAGATCCAACTTGTAGGCTTGAGAGCCCACTCTCTCCAAAATCTTGAACGGACCAGCCCATCTAGGGGCAAGCTTCTTGCAACTCCCAATCCGAAGCTTAGCTTGCTTGACCTTGATCTTCAACCACACGCTATCGCCTACCTTGAACTCTCTTACGGTCCTGTGCTTGTCGGCTACACTCTTCTGCCGACTTCTTGCTGCTAGGAGGTAACCCCTCACTTCTTCCACCAGCTGCTGCATATCTCCTAGCATTTGCTGGGACACTTCAACCTTAGACACGGGGTTGTGCCAAGTGTCTGGGGTTAAGCACTGGTACCCGTAATTTACCATGAAAGGAGACATCTGAGATGACTCTTGTTTGGCACTATTGTAGGCGAATTCCACCAAGTGGATATACTCATCCCACTTGGACTGCTTATTCCACACAAAGCTTCTAAGCATATCTTCAATGATTCGATTCGTCCTCTCCGTCTGACCATCTGTTTGGGGATGATATGCCGTGCTCATGGAGAGCTTCGTCTGAATGGTGCTGAAGAGGTCCTGCCAAAAAGCACTCATAAACTTGGAATCTCTATCAGATATTATCTCCCGAGGCATGCCATGGAGCCTAAAAATCTCCTTCACAAATAGCTTGGCAGTATCTAATGTTGTGTCGGTAGTTCTACAAGGCACAAAATGTGCCATCTTAGATAATTTGTCTACTACGACCATCAATGCATCCTTGCCTCGAAGAGTCTTGGGAAGTCCTGTGATAAAATCCATACTTACCACTTCCCATTTCGCATTCGGCACTGCTAGAGGTTCCAAGGCTCCTGGAATTCGAAGCTGCTCCGCTTTGGTTTGCTGACACAACTGGCACTCACGAATATATCTTGCTATCTGCTTCTTCATTCACGGCCAGAAGTAGCTACTTCGAATCTTGAAGTAGGTCTTCATAAAACCTGCATGCCCTACTATTGGGCTGTTGTGTGTGTCATGAAGGATTAGCTTCCTTATACCTGACGATTCGGGCACACACAACTTATCTTTATGGTACAACAAGTTGCCTTCCTTCTTATAATGCTTGAAGGCTTCTCGTTCTTTATCTGTTCTAGCCTCCCTGGAGAGGCTTTCCGATACCTCCTTGAAATCACCATCAGATGGTACTGTCTCCTCAATTTTCTTGCCATACCCACTCGAAAGAGTTGATATAGCATTACAATGTGTTCTCGTCTCAAGAGGTCTTCTAGAAAGAGCATCGGCGACCACATTCAACTTTCCTGGCTTATAAGCAATCTCGAAGTCATACTCTTCTAGGAATTCCATCCACCTCCTTTGCCTTAGATTAAGGAGTGGTTGGGTAAAGATGTATTGGAGGCTCTGGTGATCAGTATCTAACTGAAACTTCCTCCCAAGCAAATAATGCCTCCAAATACGAAGAGCTCTGACAATAGCTAGAAGTTCCTGATCATGGGTTGGATAGCGCTGCTCGGTGTCGTTCAACTTCTTGGAATCATAAGCTATTACTCTTCCTTCTTGCATAAGGACTCCACCTGTCGCTATCTTACTTGCATCTGTTGCTACTATCTTGTCCTTGTCTGGGTCTGGCAGAACTAGCACTGGTGCTGTTGTTAAGGCCTCCTTAAGCTTTTCAAATGAAGCTTGGACATTTTCTAACCAATGTGTTCTCCAATATTTCACCTTAACACTCTTAGTGAGGTCCGTCAAAGGGGACGCCCACTTGGCGAAGTCCTTCACGAACTTCCTGTAATAACCTGCCAGACCTAGAAAGCTTCTTACTTCCGCCACATTCTTTGGAGCTGGCCAATCTACTACTGCTTCGATCTTTGCGGGGTCGGTGGAGATTCCTTCCGCCGATATGACATGGCCCAAGTACTCCACTCTTTCAGTAGCAAAGTGGCATTTGGAGAGCTTTCCATACAAACGATGCCGCCTCAACTTTTCTAACACCCTTCTCAAATGCTGACTATGATCTTCAATGGACTTGCTGTAGACTAGAATGTCGTCGAAGAAGACAATGACAAACTCATCTAGAAAATCCCTGAAGACGTCATTCATGAGGCGCATAAAAGTTGCTGGAGCATTCGACAATCCAAAGGGCATTACTGTAAACTCAAAGTGACCATACCGCGTTCTGAAGGCGGTCTTATGGATATCTTCTTCCTTTATCCTTATTTGGTGGTATCCTGATCTTAAGTCAATTTTAGAGAATACCTTTGCTCCTTGGAGCTGGTCCATCAAATCGTCTGCCCTTGGCAATGCATACTTATTCTTTATCGTCTGCTTGTTGAGCTGGCGATAGTCTATGCACATTCTTAAACTGCCATCTTTCTTCTTCATGAAGAGTATCGGTGCTCCAAAAGGAGACACACTTGCTCTAATAAAGCCAAGCTCAAGCAATTCCTGGAGTTGCTTCTTGAGCTCTGTCAACTCCGGTGTGCTCATCCTGTATGGTGCCTTGCTGGTAGGCTTAGCATCTGGTGCTAATGTGATCTCACACTCCACACCCCTATAAGGTGGGAGCTGCCGGATCTCATCCGGGAATACATCCTTGAATTCCGAAATAAGCCTTGCTACTGGCTTGGGCAACTGCTTCCCCTTTTGGTCGTTTCCATCCTGTTTATTGGGCTCAATTGCCTCTAATCTCAAAATGTAATCCACCTTATTTCTTTCTATACTTTTCCTTAGCTGCTTCAAAGAAATGCACTGCATAGAAGAAGCTGCCTTCTTACCTTTCACTATGAATTTGGTGCCGTCCGGTGCTGTCATGGCGACTTCATTGCGGTCACAGTCGATCATGGCTTTCGCTGGCTTTAGGAACTCCATTCCTACTATAAGGTCATACCTTCCAATTTCCATGACCTCTGCCCCCATCGGCCACTTACTTCCACTAAGGTCTATGTCGAATGTGATCCTCCTTCCCTTAGTGTGCGAATGGCTTGGTTTTGCCATAACAACCGGCCTTGGGTTAGACTTCAATACCTTGTTCTTCATTAGGGCAGCCAGCCTAGGAGAGGCAAAGTTGTGAGAGCTACCATGTCTCTATGAGGACTACATATGGGTTGCTATCTATGATTCCATCACCCGCAATCACTTTGTCGGTTTTTCTATATCACCCGACTCAATATTTGCCTGATATGGCACTCACCATCTATGAAGTCCTAGGCCTCATCTTTGGTCGTCGTCCTCATCCGCTTCGTTGGTGAATCCCAATCTATGAGCTCGCCAAACGCCGCTGCATGACGAATGGGCAATCATGTGTTCGGTTGCCCGGGCCGGAAGCACACAAACATAGCTTCTTCTCAATACATTCCCGCTCTTCTCTTTTTGATTCGGTTGTCTAGAATACGCTTTAACACGCCGCCCCTGATGCATTACAAACTTCACGGTCCCCAAAGTTCTTACCACGAGCTCTTCCATGCTTCTGCCTCCTCGATGGCGTCGCCGGCGATTGCTTACTCTGCATGCGCCTTTGGTAATCGACCTGCTGATTTTCCCTTGAAGGCCGACCGTTTCTCCCGGCGTTGGTGGAGCTTCTTCCAAACTTATGGCTTTATCCTCGGCCGCCCATGACTTTGGGTTGATTGCTTTCGACTAGCCTTTTGATATTGCCGTTCAATCCCTCAATGTAAGTTTCCACCGCTTGCCTTTCGAAACTCCGAACATGGAGCTGAGTCGCATGAATTCCTCTGTGTACTTTGCTCTTGACAATGTACCACGTTCAATCTGTAGAAGCTACTGATTCACTTTTGCTAGTATGTGACCTAGGCACATAATGTCTGCGAAAGGCCTTGTTGAAGGTCTTGAATCTGCAACTGTTCCTTTTGAGCTTGTTGGACTTTGCATAGCCTTTCCACCAGATTCTAGCTGCCCCTATCAAGTTTGCTGTAGCAACCTTCCCTATATCCTTATCCTTCATGCCATAAGAGTTGCCGAACTCTTCCATCTCGTCAAGCCGGGCTTACGCCTCCATACGACTTTGTCCTTCCCTGAGAATTGACCCAACTTCCTACACAAGGCCTCCAAAAAATAATCATTACTAGTTTTCCACAATAGTTTTTACATGAAACTACTAAAATAAAGTGATATTACTAAGTGGGTTAATGTGTTGAATAACTGCTGCCAGTTATATAGTATGGTTCTTTGTTATGGTTTATTATTATATTTTGTTGCCACTGTTCACCCTCATAGTTCTTTATGGTGGTTTATTTGTTTGGTTGATAATAGTGCTTTTTTGCTGTGTTTTGGATGTGCAGTAGAATTACTAATATAGACCATAAACCACCAACAAAATTTGTTTGATTGAATATGCAATCTAGTGTGGTTTCCAAAATAAGTTGTCTATACATTGTCATAGGAATCAATGTTATTATATGCATTTAAGTGTGCCAATTTTTTTATAAAAAATATAGGTTAAATGGTAATGGTTTTACCATGAAGATAGTAAAGGCTTGCATGCTTTGGACAATATACTTATATTGGTTTACCAAATATAAGAAGGCATACTCAACTTGAAAATCATTGCCAATATAAATACATAATTATTATGAGTTTCCCCATCAAACATTCAATGTTTTGTGATATGGAATTGTGGTTAGTTTCTATAACAAATTAAGAAATTCTCACATTAATAAAATGCATAATCTATATGCAGTCTATTAAGCATATTGATGCAAGCTTTTATATCAAACCTTCAAATGTTTTTTTCTCTAATCATCATATGTGTTTAAAACATTTATGATTGATTTATTAAGTTCAATGTGCCCAGGGATTTGAACCCTGATATTTCCATTTTTTCCACCTGATATTTCCATTTTTCCCATAAACATAACGACTAGTCACTCTTGACCCTTATTAGTTTTGGGTAGGTCAGGAAACAATTTTAAATAAGAAAATCGCCCACTACCTATGTCCAACTATTGCTAAATAAAGGCAGCTGGTAGAAGAGATTAACAAAACCATTCAAAGCATTGAAAATAATAGCATCAATAGCCCAATAATTTTGGCTCCCTTACACTAGGAATTATGATTTATACCTCCCAATATTCTTTCTCTTGCCAACTTCCGCAATAAACCATGCAACCACTTAAGTTTCCACATTTCATTTCCCTGCCAATTGACTTCAACCGTTCAACCACTTAAGTTTCCACATTTCATTTCCCTGCCACAATATTGACTTCGTTAATAAACTATGCAACCACTTAAATTTTCACATTTCCTTTCCCTGCCATAATATTGACTTCGTTAATTCAATAAGGAAAGAACGGTAAACTAAGTTAGCCAGACTATACCCTGGTCCTTCAGACCACACTGCTATAATGATTAGTCAGGTTGTTCATCACATATAGACCCATAGAATACAGCATTCTAGTGCATTTAGCTAAGAACAACTTCTAGAATATTATTAAGCAAGAATTGACAAAGGATATAGCTACAATGTTATTAAGCAAGAATTGGCAAAGGATATAGCAAAGTGTCTTTCAAAGATTTCTCTCCAGACAAATAATAGTGGAAAAGGCAAAGGAACAAGGCATTTGGCTTGGCAAGTTTCTGACACCAAGTTAGCAATGTCTTTCAAAAGAACAGAGACACAGATGCTTAGTAAATAAAGTTGGACACAGATTCTAACCCCTGCATGTAAAACAAAGAGCTAAAAGTATCAAATAGAAAGGGAGCAGAGACCTTGGGATGTGCCAAAAATGCTGCAGACCATAACTGTGTGTTCGCAGATGTTGACGTTAAAATTACAGTGGAGCAAGTTCCACCTATTCGCCATAACTTCTGTGCAAGGAGAAGATCATGCAAATAAAATGGTTATTTGGGAGCAAAAGGAGATATGTAAAAATCTAAGTATACAAGGATGCTTATCTGTCATCGCCAGCATAGTGTTGGAACCTGGAATAAGCAAAGAAAATTTAAGTCAGAGGAAAATTAAGACAGCAAAAGCTTTGCATGTGTAGCTCACGGTTTATGCCATAGCCGAGATCATAGAGCAGAGTCGTAAATAAAGATGGTGGGTTTCCAGAAAAAAAAAAGTTCCAAATCGTCAAGGATTCACAGACCAGAGCAGTTTCCTACATTTAAATACAACAGAGCAATGAAGCGGCCAGTATTAAACCCAAAAGAAAAGAAAGGAAAGACAAGCATGCCTTGGTTTGCCGGAAGACTCTGGTGTCATCGCCAAAAGATTGCCGCATGCTGAACGCCTCATCTGCCATTGCCGCATGCTGAGCTCCTCATCTGCCATTGCCAGCGCAAGCATTCACTGAATCATTCCATCCCAGCAAGTTATCTGAAGAAAAAATCAAAAGGAATCGCAAGGAGAAACAAAATACTTGCCTAGAGTATGCCAGATGACAACCGCCATAGCCATAAGAACGCCGCCGTTGTGCCATAGAAGTTGTTCAACGCTTCATTTGCCGTTATTTGCATTTCATATTCAATCTTTATAAAATTTCTAGGATATAGGAGATTTCTAGGATATAGGCTAGGATTGACTACATAAAGAACGCTTCAATTGCCGCTATTTTTTCGTTTCATATTTCATTCATCTTATTTTTATAAAATTTCTAGGATATAGGCAAGTCGTAAGGGCAAGTTAATAACATGTTTCTATCTTTTTATTGTGGGCCATTGATGGGGAGAATATTCCCCCATTATGCCATATCAAAGGCCTCGAATTTTTTTTTTGCCTCAACCCCAAATAAACTTTCAATGGTGCAAATTAACATTAACAAAACACAATGATTCCGAACGCACGATATTTACATCACATAAATTATAAGACAATGGTTAGATAATCACTCTGAAATAGAAAGACTGTAGTAGTACATTACATCTTTTTACAACCATCAAATGGCCTATACATAATGTTTGGCTATGCTCGTTCAATAAGAGATCAAGTGTCGGGGTGACAACCCAATGAATAAGCTCTGTGAATTCTCGGAAGACTTGTAAAGGCCTCTTGAAGGAAGGAAGGAAGGTACTTTTATCGTCCACGGAGACCAAGCAATCCCAATGTTCTCAAGGGAAGCTAGACTTTGGATTTGAATTTAGCATCTTCGTTCTACTAGATTGCACTAGTTGTAAAATTCCTTCTTACTCTGTGCACAGATGTTGATGGAATCGGATGAAAACTGCTGATTGGAAAGAACGGTGCATCCTAAATTCCAACTTCCACAATCATACTCGCCTCATGCTCTATCTCGGTAGCAGAGATGCAGGCCCACACAATCCAAATGCAAGACATCCATGTCCATGTCCGCCTTTTCGGAATAACTTTAGCATGAGGATTAACACTCTGGATAAAGAAGAAGCAAATAGCATCTCCACTGCCATGCCGGATCTGGCTTCATAAAATATAGACACGGGTCGGCTATGCCAGTCCCTGCCCCGCTGAATCCCTGCCTCATCAGAAACCTACCCTAAACCCAAGAATCTACAATCTCCTCTGCCTCAACCCCAAAAAACTAGTGTTTTGCCCTAGCCTGACCCTGCGCCAGTGAATCGTGGTACCCGCCAAAGCTGCTCCAGTGCAAGAAAAGCAAGAAAAGATCATTGTTCTAGGGTTTTTTTTATTAGACTTTCGTCCTACTATAGAGGCATTGTTGCTAATAAAAAATATGTGTTCAAAGCAACTTTTATATCTTAAGAAAAAACAAATAATATATTCTACACTCACTGAGAATAAAAAACGCGTCCATCTTTCTTGCTCTTTTTCCATTCTTAAGAAAAGAAAAACATGTCCACTTACTTGAGACATTATTGATACCAAAGCAAAGGCTTGACTATCTCAGTGTTTCCACACAGCCAATAAGACTAGCCTTCTAGAGGAGCTGGGTTATCACTATTGACTACACAAGGACTAGACTAGTACCAAATAGGTGAAGTTGTGAACTATATCAATTAACCTTCTATTGTAAAAGGACGTTCACAGTCTAAATAAGGAGGATCGGGTGTTGGATTTCATGACAAATGCTTTTTAAGGGTTTACGAACTTAAATCCATGAGGTAGATATAGATGGTAAGTCTCGTGACAACATCCCATATAAGAATCTTGTGGGACGTTTGCTTTAGTTGATCCTTGATTAGTGTGTGCACATCTCTTTTCAGGGCACACGTATACAAATGGAAGGCATCAAAGCATCTACTGGTGCATTTTCAAGAAAGGTTACTTATGTTACCAAAGTTTATTAGTTATACATGCCATGTTCTATGTCATGAACGCTAATAATGAAAGATCCTTTAAAAATCAAAAAGATCATTCATCCGATCCTTACATGCTCGTTGCTCGTTGCTCGCTGTGTCTGGGCGTTTAGTCTAGTGGTCTAGCAACTATAGTTCTCGAGTTCAAGTCCACTCAAAATCGCACTCTGAACTGTTGGGCGTCAAAAACCTAGACGCAATATAAAGTGGTTGAGGGCAGGGCCCAACCAAGCAGTAGTCACATGTCCAGTTGGATGCTGGCTAGCCGCCTCCCGGTAGTCACATATCCAGTTGGATGCTGCCTAGCCGCCTTCCGGTTAATTTTATAGGATATAAATTTATCCATTGTGTATATGTTTATGAATTTGATTTGATGTTGTTAACATTATTTATGTCATTGAAGCAAACGATCATTAATTTACAAATCTGGGTTATTTATATAAGGATTGCTTTTTTCTTCTTGCAGCTAAATTTTGTGATGTAGGCTTCATGTTGGGATACATACATATTGACGTTATTATGAAATGCAATATATGAGTAATTTATAAATCTAATTTACTAGGTAGTCTTTTACCCGCCAATCATGTTGTTGCTCTGGGTTGGTGTATTTTTGCAGGGTATCTATCATCTCAGTTTTATAAGGCATTCAGGGCACTGACAAAAAAAGGAATACACTTCTTGTTTCCAGCAAATATGTTTGTTATTTTCTTTGTATTGAATGCAATTAGTTGGGGGTAATAACCCTTTCAAAGACATTATTTGAGAGCGTAGAGATAACACTGAGTAACATTGAGTGATGATGAATCGAATGACGTTCTTCAATAAATAAATAAAAAAACATTGAGTGACATTGTTTAGGAGCATAGAACTAATAATATGGTTGATTAGGTATATTAATAACAAAATGGATCTCATTACAAATTATTATAGACCCAATGCCAAATGAAAGTTCCTCTACTTGATTATGACATTCCTTGGTAAGCGTATAAGGCCTTCATTAAACCTTCTCAATTATTCGATTTCAATTAGGATTTTATGCACTACTAGTTCAAGGTATTCATAGTCAAAAAGCAAAATTTCTTTAATCATGCGTCAACAATAGGTAAACAAATGAATAAGCTATATGGTTGCAATGAAATAATAAATCATTAGTGGTTGCAAGGACCATATTGTCATCCATGGTCCTTGAGCACATTGTATTGACCTTCAATAATTCCATTATTCATTTAGAGATCTTAAGAAACCATTTCTAGTTTTAAAGAACCACTGCTAATTTTAGTTTGTATTGAAATGATCTCATAAACTATAACTGGTTTTAGCAAACCACTATTTTACCATGTTGTAAACCACTATTCGTTTTGATAAACCACTATAGCATGTGGTTTTCTTCTATCAAATAAATTGTTGTATAAAAAACCATGTCTATCATGGTTTTTAGATTATTTGATACTATTTTTATATGGCAGTTCATTTTTGGGCGCCTTGTGCTAGTCTTCCACACATTGCTCATAGCACTGTCAACTTTCTTTTGATAATCATCTTCCTTCCTTGCTCTGGCTCTTACCTGTGGAGTGTCGGACTCACTTTCTGAGCTAGAACTGTCTTGACTGTCTGAAGTGTCTGATGAACTGGAGCTAGGTGGTGTTGGACTCCTTCTGTTTCTCCTTTTCCTCTTCCTGTCTCTGACATTCCCCTGATTGTCCTGCCCCTCCGGCTGTGGACCTTCCTCGATGCCTTGCTGAGGTAGCGGTGGAGGTGGTGGTGGAGCAGGTGCATATTCTTGGGCATTCATCAATGGGGTGGCCCAGTGGATCAGCTGATGCATCTGGTTCCTCATCTATACGAGCCTTGCGTTGATTGCTTCCGGCGTCATTTCGTCGTTGTTGTCGTCTTGATCGCGTCCAAATAGGTTCCTGGGTACCCACTGGTGATGTCGGCCTTGAGAACCTGAGCCTGTGTTCCTTGCTGCAATGATTAATCATCAATGCTTGTTATTTAAGTTACACACTAATTGTTCTTGCTTAAAATTGAATTGTTGTTAGGTACAAAAGAAATCATATGAAAATTCCACTTACAAGTCAAGATCATGGTAAGACATTAATTAGTATATAGAAATACATTTGATGAGTTACATGGTAATACTGAAGAGAGAGTTACAATATACTTTAATTAATTAACAAAACAAGTTTTCCATCAACGATGTCGCTTCATAGACTTGAAGAAGTTCTTGACATTCTTGAATCCTATGCCCTTGCCCATGTTCTATAGGATTCTTGCCGCCGATCCTCCCTCCAATGCTCTTGCCATCTGTGGTGCCGGAAGTTCTGGTGCGGTTGCCGCCACTACTGACAAGTGCACATCCCTGAGGTGGCCCCTTGCGAAGTCGAGAGCATGAAGGACTACGGATCTCTTGAAGAGGATGACATGATCTGCTTTGATGTCTATTCTCGCGTGCTGCCCGAAGCCTGAGAGCGCTATAAGGAGCGCCACGGACTCCTCACCCCTTGGGCTAAACTCCTTGTGGAAAACTACCATCTGTCCTTGGCTAAGAGCCGGAAGATAGTACCTGAGTGACTTACCCTTGATTCCGCCTCTGGCTCCCGTGCCTCTCCTCTCATCTGCTTCGCCGAAGACATCTAATGCCATCAGGTCCTCGTGGTCTCTCCACATAGTAGTTGCATTCTCCAAGTTGATGCTGCTAGACACTTCTCGCATACTCCTGGAGCGCACTGGTCTGCTGGAGCTTGGGCCTCTTCCTGGCTTATACAACCTGCTTTAGATCTCCTGGAATTCCTCTTCTGGGATGACGGGTTGCTGCTGCTGATACATCTGCCTTATCTGTTGGTAAGCTTGGATGTCTGACATAGTTTCCCCGGCGTAGGAATGTCGTTCGGCTATTTCCCTTGGAATTTCTTGGTAATCATAGTCGATGAAGTCACTGCCCTGTTCTTGTGCAACTAGGCCTAGGAGCTCATCGATCCTGAGACCTTCTTCTTGGCAATACGGAAGGTTGAGGATGTCGGTGGCGAGTATGTACTCCTCGCCGTCGATGATGACTGGGGTCAGGGCTGTGATACCAACAGGCGGTTCGAAATCTCGCCTTAATACTTCCTCTTGTCGGGCTATACGCCTCTCCATCCTTGTTGCCTCCCTCCTTTCCCAACTTGGGTTCTCCTCCTCTTGCTCTTCATAATCCTGCTCGATCTGCAACATAGGTGCTTCTGATGTGGAGCCGTAGTATTCGTACTCCGTAGTCTGGATCTCGTGGATGTCTATCTGCGCCCTCCGAGTGTCGAGAGGTGCCAAATCTAGAGGTTGGATTGACGGCTCCCCTGGTTGGTTGACTGCCCTGTACTGCATGAACAAAGCTAAGGCTGCTTGGGCTGAGAGGTATCTATGCCTATGATGCTTACAGGTCATGTAGTCTGCCATGTTTCTGGTTCTATCCCACAGTCTACTCTTGCCTCTGGATCCCCCACCTATGGCTTGGGTAAGAGAATCTAAGGAAACCCATTTCCCTCCCCTAGGTGGCAAGCTAACTTCCCAGGGCAGGATCTGTTGATCATATTGACAAATAATGTCGGTATAATAGGGAGTTCTAGTCAAAGTGGCATGGAGGTCAAAGAGATGATCGAAGACATGGAAGGCTTGCTCAGCAGGGAGTTCACGGATGTGGTTTGTCTCTTTGTACCATCTAACAAAGCTTGAGGGCGCCATTGAGCAGAGATGAGTATAAAAATCGGCTGATGAAGATAAGCAAGGGGCTAGAAAATCGCCAAAAGGGCTGAGAGCAGTTTTGATGGTGAGAAAATGACAAATGAGGGCCCTTTTTATAGGCTAGGGGTGCCTCGGTTTCCGTGCACAAGGGTTCTTGATGGGGAAACTTCAAATCTATGGCCATGGGTGTCCAAATGAGCTACCATGAAGTGCAATTCTAAGCAAAGCAAAGCAAGAAACACTACATGGCAGTTTGTTGGATGAAAATTGGTCAATCTAAGCAAAAATGGCCGAAACCGGGTCAGAGCGCGCAAATTGCCTCTGCGTGCCGAACGCAGGTGGTTTCTGCGCGGTGTGACCCGATTTGGGTCTTTTCTGGGTTCTACTGAAGATTTTAGAAAAATTAAAGGTGCTAGGATGACTAACTGGACAATTCTAATCTAACTAGAAATTTTTCTCGTGCAAAATGGGCAAGGATTGGGGCCAGAATGGCGAAACCGGGTCAGAGCGCGCAAAACGCCTCTGCGCCCCGAACGCAGGAGGTTTCTGCGCGGTGTGACCCGATTTCGCGGGTTCGCGCTTTTTCCTGTTTAAAATTTTCCTACAATTTATCTAATGCAAGGAACAATTTATCTAATACCAATTTGCAAAATAAACTTTATATTTATAAGGGAAAATTTTATCAATTACATCAATCTATACAAAATTGTATCCTCAAGGGTACTCCTTACGGATACGGCGCGCCAAGTATATGTCCTTGGGCATCAGGGTCACCCTCTTCGCGTGGATCGCGCAGAGGTTCCCTTCTTCGAACAACTGGGTGAGCTCAGCCTCAGCGGCTACTTGCAACACCCTGGTTGTGAGCGACGTCACCCTATAGTCGGTGATGAACTCCTGCATCACTTCCCGCATGAGCCGCTCGAATGGTGCCTTCCTAATCAGGAGATTAGTGCACTGTTGGAAGTGCCTAATCTCCCGAAAAACACGGGCATGCGGCGAGTTAGGCCCGTGATGGACCTTCTTTGGCTCCTCCGGTCGTGGCGGCGGTGGCTTGGGCTGGTTCTTCGCTGGTCGGCCCCCCTCCACATAACGTTGGACGTTCTGGCGGCAGTACCAGTCATTATACCTCGTCCAACGACGGAGGTATTCTTGGTATGCTTTGAGGCGGCGTTTGAAGAGGCGCTCCTCCTTCAGGGCGAACGGTCGCTCGCCCGCCTTCTGCTTCTTAACCACCTTGGGTGGCTTGGGCCACTTCGGGTAAGGTGGTCTAGCGTCGGGGTTTGAGGGTTCCCCGACGCGCTCGTCTTCCTCGTCCTCTGCTTCTACCTCCTCTTCTTCCTCCTTTACTTCTCTTCTTGACGAGGTTCTTCGATAACGACGGTCTGGCGAGGCCTGTCGTTCCTTCTCTTCGTCCTTCTCTCCTGCTCCCTCAGCCCCCGCTCGCGCTCTCTCTTCTTCCTCGCAGCCCTCTCTTCCGGCCACTCTGCAACCTTCTCCTTGCCCTTCTTCTTGGGCACTGAAGGCCTCGCCTCTTCAACCTGCTCCTCAATCTGCTCCTCCACCTCTGTGTCCGAGTGAGGCCCAAAGTGGCGGGACTCGCCAGTTCTCTGGGTGCCCGCCGACGAAGAGCTGCTGCTGCTAGGCGCCTCCTCCTCAGCATCGTGATAGGTTTCGTCGCTGCTGCTGGAGGGAAACTCCTCTTCCCCCTTCTTAGGTCGAAGGTGCTCCGGAATTTTCTTCGTATGTCGTCCCGCTGCTACATGCGCCATCGAGAGCGTGGGTCGCTCGTTGTACTTTCTTGCTGTCTGTTTGGTTCGAGCCATACTTGACGGTCTAGAAAACGGGTGACGTAAGGCTGAGCAAGAGAGAGATGGTGGAAGAAAGGGTTGGAGGGAAAATGAGGTGTCAGGGATATTTAAAAAGGAGGGTCCCTGGGAATATTCTCCTACCATAAATAGGCCTACTTATTAGCCCCCCTTATTAATTACACCATAGTACTCTTATTATTAATATATGTTTAATTCCTAACACATATACTAAAATTCGTATTATACCTTTAGAATTTCAAATTTCCTAATAGTTTGAAGTATTAATTATGGATTTGCGCCATTTTTCACCCAGGTCTCCGATTGGCATGATTCTTCGACCCATTTTAGGTGAAATTTGATGCAGATGCATAATTTTCACTCCAATTTTACTAGAAGGTGAATTTGACTCATTCACTTCTTAACCTAATTTCAGACCCACTACCTAGGAGAAAAAATTTTCCCCTATTTTCGAGGTTCGATGGTGGAAATTTTCATTTCACACCCCTATAGGCCTGTTAGACTACTTTCATGTTTATGGTCAGTGCTAGTTCTTGGTCAACCAAGAACATCGCTCTGATACCATTGTGACGCTCCCTGCTAAACATACGGTGCCCGGCCGTACACTCGGCAGGAAATCCCCCGTCCGGCTCAACAACCGCACAGGCCCTCCGTCTATCCCGCACTCTGGAACCTCCAGGGGACACGAAGGTGTCTTGCGTGCCCTTCCCCTATGGGCTCCTATCACAGCGGAAGCATAACACGTCAGAACTAGCAATACAATACAATATGCTACCTCGAGGGTAGCTCAACCGCACATCCATAGATGCAAAGAACATAATCATATACCATAAAACATGAGAGCTCCTACCCATGGCTCTGACACCTAGGGTAGTCGACGGACTAGATAGGCCTCAAGATAGAGCAGACCGAGTCATAACAATGGCGGGGCTGGCATAAGACAATGGCTAGGGTTGACCATTCCATCCGCCCCTCCTGTGCATACTTTGCAGATGGGCTAGATCAAGCTGTGGCATGACTCTAACCTTCTCGGATACGCAATCCCATGGCATCACCCATCGGGACTACTCCAGGTTGCATCTCCCTGGTCCGTCGAGGTAGGAAGGGTCGGGGTCTAGAGGCTCCACGGGCGGCTAGAGAATCGTGGCGACACACGATTCGTACCCGACTGAACCCCCCAAAACAAGGGCCAAGCTGACACTTGCAACTCTTGAGAGGCAGGCGACACCATTGCCCCAGGAGGTGTCGGACCCATGCTCGGCCCACACGAAGTGACCGACCATAAGCCTAGCCCACTATGGGATCCCTCGAAGCCCCCACTCGGCAGGGATCCACCCTCCATCTTGCCTCTAACCCCATTATGTGGTGCTGAGTCACATCATAGCCTCCATAGCCCGGTGGGTTCCTATGCACAGACCACATCTAATAGGAACTAAGGGATCTACACTAGGAGCATACTACATATGGCCCTAGGTCTCTACCCCCCTTCCCAATACAAGAGGAGCAACATGATCAACCAATATCACATACATCACATCATGATCAATATCAATATCATATGAACATCTTAACCTAATCATACATAGCTAACTAACAGTTAGGGTTCCTTGATTAGGGTTCAAGATGTTCAACAAAGGATCTAGGGTGGCTCTACTCTAAGTACGAGCTACTAACCCATCTGGAGTGCTAACTTTCAGATGAACTAACATGACTCTACTCAACCTACCTCCTCCAGAAGCGCTTCCTCCCATTCCTGGCGTCTCCATGCTCCTAGACGTGGTTCGAAGGTTTGCTCCCTCTACGATCATACACACCTTCCGTGGGCTGCTGCTCGAGCTGAACTAGACTATGATTTAATCTGCTCGAAACGGGGTTTCGGGCACGTGGATGAGAGTTCAGGTGCTAGGTCAGAGAAAAGGGTCTAGGGTTAGGGTTAGAGCTCATATAGGTGTGGGTCCACATGGGATGCCACGTGGCACCACTAGGATAAGGCCGTGTGGCGGTTGCCCAATAGGATAAGGCCATGTGGAAATGGGCCTTATCCTAAGGTTATCTAAGTTAAACAATTAACTTAGATGTGCACCCCTTGCCACTTTCTGAGTCATACAAGGCTACCTAGGTAGGCTTGTATGGTGACGGGTCCAGGAATGTACGTATTTATGGCGTATATTCCCCTGGAACGTCACAACGGGCAACCTCTTTAGATAGATTTGGCATGTTCTGATGATTTACTTCTTCACCACACCACAAAACTTTATATTTACTTCCTTTTCACACCTTGCACTTTCTGTTTGATGTTTGTAATTTAACCTGTGATCACATCTTGCACTTTTGTCTAATGTCCGTAATTTAACCTAAGATCTATTACAAATTAAACCTCTTTTTACTGTGAGTTCACAATAACCCAGTGGAAAAAAATATAAATGTAGTTGAAATAGCATATAATAAATCATAATCACCTTAATGTTTTGAACTTAACCCCTAAAATTACCATTTCAAGTGTTTGCTATGTTGACGCAGCGGTTAAAAAAAAAATGGGGCTAAAGTAGCACATAATTGTAATCATCATGAGTTTGTAGGCTTAACCCATAAAATGGTCATTTCAAATAATTAATATGTTTTTTAGAAGGGAATCTTCAAACGGGAGTGGTGCAACACTCCCGTTTAATATGCAACCATGTTAGTAGTGTAAGATCTCCTAGTCCTTCAAACATCATTATAAGACTGCCCCTCCTCCAAGAAGTGCCAAAGTAGCTCATATCCAACACACTCGTAGTCAATTGGCCTAGGATGTGGATGTTGAATACTATCGTGCAGGGCGTAAGTGTTTCTTTCTTTTGCAAAACTAACCGTGTAACTTGCTCCCTAGGGTAATTTCACGATTTTGGATGAGTTGGTGAAGTCGAATCGCCATTCCGGAGCCTTGTAGTGCCCAAAAATTACAAAACACTCCTTTTTCTATACGATCGCCTGCAGGACGCTTCACTGTTTGATAAGTTCCCTCAACTGATCTTGGAATCTTTTGGGCCTTCCCAAAGAAGTGCCCTTGAACACAGGATTCAACGGTCAGATAGGGGAACCGGGTTTCAGGAGGATGGTCATTAACGTATAACCCCCAGGGGAGTGCTGCCAAGAATGGCTGCGCCCGGAACGTTTTTAGGTCTCGCCTCCTGGGGTTCGAACTCTCCCCTCTTGTGAGGCGGTCGTGCAAGGACCTGTCCTTGTTACTTGGGGAAGGGTGCTAGCTCAGCTGCCCACAACGGGCTGCCCGGACTATTCTATTCTAGCCCTTTGATCTGGACCTTCTCCAAAAATTCCAAAAATTGGGCTGTGTGCTAATGATGAATTAGGAAGGCCGCTGACAAAAATTCAGAATTTAATTTCTTACAATGCATTAATTATGAATTTATGAATGTCTTGTCACTGCAAAAGCGTCCCTCGACTTCTAATTGCCACATAGGGAGAAGGACATATCCAAACTCCGTTCCGTCAGTTCCCCTTGCTTCATGTTCTCATCTGCAACTTCTCGACCATGTCCCAAAATGCAAACCCTTCTAGAACCTGGCAACTCACATGGTTTACATTTCGGAGGCCCTATCCTTGTCATATTCGACTGGGACTTTGCATGGGGGGGTGTTGACGCCAGAGCACGGACCATAAAAACCCCCCGAAAGCTGCTTGCCCCAAAAGTCCTCTCCCCAAGGCCCCGGGGACGACGGGCAATGTCCCCTCTCCAGAACCGTGATTTGGGTCTGCGAATGGACTTAGAACATCAGCATTGCACTGGGGACCAAGTTTCGTGGCCAGAAGACCACCCCTCCCCAATAAAGCGCCAAAGTAGCTCATGTCCAGCACACTTATAGTCAATTGGCCTAGGATGTGGATGTTGAATACTGCCGTGTAGGGTGTAAGTGTTTCTTTCTTTTGCAAAACTGACTATCCCTCCTCCAACAAAGCACCAAAGTTGTCCAGCACAGTCATAGTCAATTGACCTAGGATGTAGATGCTGAATACTGCCGTGTAGGGCATAAGTTGTTTCTTTCTTTTGCAAAATTGACCATGTAGCTTGCTCCTTAGGGTAATTTCACTATCTTGGACAACTTGGTGAAGTTGAATCACCATTCCGGAGCCTTCGTAGTACCCAAAAATGACAAAACACTCCAATTTTTATGTGATCGCCCGAAGGACGCTTCGCGGTTTGATAAGTTCCTCTGGATCGATCTTGGAATCTTTTGGGCCTTCCCGAAGAAGGGCTCTTGAACACAGGATTCAACGATCGGATAGGGGAACCAGGCTCTGGGAGGGTGGCCATTAGCATACGCCCCCCCAAGGGAGTGCTGCCAGGAAAGGCTGTGTTGGGAACTTTTTTGGGTCCCACCTCATGGGGTCCGGACTCTCCGGTCTTGTGAGGCGGTCCTGTCCTTGTTTGACTTGGGGAAGGTGCCAGCTCGAAAGCCCTACAACGGGCTACACGGACCGCTCTAATGCTAACCATTTGATCTAGACCTCCTCCAAAAATTCCGAAAATTGGGTTGTGTGCTGGTGATGAATTAGGAAGCCAGCTGACAAAAAATTAGAATTCAATTTCTTACAATGCATTAATTACGTATTTATGAATGTCTTCCACTGCAAAAGCGTCCCTCGACTTCTAGTTGCCACATCGGGAGGAGGACAGATCCAAACTCCATTCCATCAGTTCCTTTGCTTCATGTTCTCAACTGCAGCTTCTTGGCCACGTCCCAAGTGCAAAAGACCAAAACTCGGTCCCCAAAATGCAAACCCTTCTAAAACCAGGCAACTCACATGGTCTATATTTCGGAGGCCCTATCCTTCTGAGGTTCGACTGGGACTTTGCGTCGTATCATGACGTAGAGGGGGGATGTGGACGCCAGAGAACAGATCCTAAAAACCCCCCGGAAGCTGCTTGCGCCAAAAGTCCTCTCCCCAAGGCCTGGGGGACGGACGGGCAATGTCCCCTCTCCGAAACCATAATTTGGATCTGCCAATGGACTCAGAACATCGATATTGCCCTAGGAACCAAGTTTTGTGGCCAGAAGACCACCCCTCCTTCAAGAAGCGACACAGTAACTCATGTGGATGCTAAATACTGTCGTGTAGGGCGTAAGTGTTTATTTCTTTTGCAAACCTGACCGTGTAACTTGCTCTCCAGGGTAATTTTGCTATTTTGGATGATTTAGCAAAGTCGAATCGTCATTCCGGAGCATCTGTAGTGCCCGAACGACAAAACACTCTTGTTTCTAGACAGTGGCATGCAAGACGCTTCGGGGTTTGATAAGTTCCCCTGGACCGACCATGGAATATTTTGGACCTTCCCGAAGAAGGCCCTTGAACAGAGGATTCAACGGTCAGATAGGGGGACCGGGCTCTGGGAGGGTGGTCATTAGTGTACGGCCCCCCGGGGAATGTTGCCAGGAAAGCTTGCCTTGAGAACTTTTTTGAGTCCCGCCTCATGGGTTTCGAACTCTCCCCTCTTGTGAGGCGGCCGTGCAAGGTCCTGTCCTTGTTTGACTTGGGGAAGCATGCCAACTCAACTGCCCCAGAACAGGTTGTCCGGACCGTTCTAATGCTAACCATTTGTTCTAGACCTGCTCCAAAAATTGAGCTATGTGCTAATGATTAATTAGAAAGACAACGAACAAAAAATTGGAATTCAATTTCGTACAATGCACAATGCATTGATTACGAATTTATGAACGTCTTCCCACTGCAAAAGCCGTCCCACGACTTCTAATATGGCCACATTGGGCGTAAGTGTTTCTTTCTTTTGCAAAACTAACCGTGTAACTTGCTGCCTAGGGTAATTTCACGATTTTGGATGAGTTGGTGAAGTCGAATCGCCATTCCGGAGCCTTGTAGTGCTCAAAAATTACAAAACACTCCTTTTTCTATACGATCGCCTGCAGGACGCTTCGCTGTTTGATAAGTTCCCTCAACTGATCTTGGAATCTTTTGGGCCTTCCCAAAGAAGCGCCCTTGAACGCAGGATTCAACGGTCAGATAGGGGAACCGGGTTCCAGGAGGATGGTCATTAACGTATAACTCCCAGGGGAGTGCTGCCAAGAATGGCTGCGCCCGGAACGTTTTTAGGTCTCGCCTCCTGGGGTTCGAACTCTCCACTCTTGTGAGGCGGTCGTGCAAGGACCTGTCCTTGTTACTTGGGGAAGGGTGCTAGCTCAGCCGCCCACAACGGGCTGCCCGGACTATTCTATTCTAGCCCTTTGATCTGGACCTCCTCCAAAAATTCCAAAAATTGGGCTGTGTGCTAGTGATGAATTAGGAAGGCCGCTGACAAAAATTCAGAATTTAATTTCTTACAATGCATTAATTATGAATTTATGAATGTCTTGTCACTGCAAAAGCGTCCCTCGACTTCTAATTGCCACATAGGAATCTTTTGGGCCTTCCCGAAGAAGGGCTCTTGAACACAGGATTCAACGATCGGATAGGGGAACCAGGCTCTGGGAGGGTGGCCATTAGCATACGCCCCCCCAAGGGAGTGCTGCCAGGAAAGGCTGTGTTGGGAACTTTTTTGGGTCCCACCTCATGGGGTCCGGACTCTCCCGTCTTGTGAGGCGGTCCTGTCCTTGTTTGACTTGGGGAAGGTGCCAGCTCGAAAGCCCTACAACGGGCTACACGGACCGCTCTAATGCTAACCATTTGATCTAGACCTCCTCCAAAAATTCCGAAAATTGGGTTGTGTGCTGGTGATGAATTAGGAAGCCAGCTGACAAAAAATTAGAATTCAATTTCTTACAATGCATTAATTACGTATTTATGAATGTCTTCCACTGCAAAAGCGTCCCTCGACTTCTAGTTGCCACATCGGGAGGAGGACAGATCCAAACTCCATTCCATCAGTTCCTTTGCTTCATGTTCTCAACTGCAGCTTCTTGGCCACGTCCCAAGTGCAAAAGACCAAAACTCGGTCCCCAAAACGCAAACCCTTCTAAAACCAGGCAACTCACATGGTCTATATTTCGGAGGCCCTATCCTTGTGAGGTTCGACTGGGACTTTGCGCCGTATCATGACGTAGAGGGGGGATGTGGACGCCAGAGAACAGATCCTAAAAACCCCCCGGAAGCTGCTTGCGCCAAAAGTCCTCTCCCCAAGGCCTGGGGGACGGACGGGCAATGTTCCCTCTCCGAAACCATGATTTGGATCTGCCAATGGACTCAGAACGTCGATATTGCCCTAGGGACCAAGTTTTGTGGCCAGAAGACCACCCTTCCTTCAAGAAGCGACAAAGTAACTCATGTGGAGGCTAAATACTGTCGTGTAGGGCGTAAGTGTTTATTTCTTTTGCAAACCTGATCGTGTAACTTGCTCTCCAGGGTAATTTTGCTATTTCGGATGATTTAGCAAAGTCAAATCGTCATTCCGGAGCATTTGCAGTGCCCGAACGACAAAACACTCTTGTTTCTAGACAGTGGCATGCAAGACGCTTCGGGGTTTGATAAGTTCCCCTAGACCGACCATGGAATATTTTGGACCTTCCCGAAGAAGGCCCTTGAACAGAGGATTCAACGGTCAGATAGGAATAGAATAGAATATGATTTTATCGTCCACGGAGACCAACTGGCCTATGGGACCCAAGTACAAAGAGAGAGCAGCAGGCGTATTACTACCAGGATTAAAAAACCCCCGCCCCGAAGGGACCGGGCTCTGGGAGGGTGGTCATTAGTGTACGGCCCCCCAGGGAATGTTGCCAGGAAAGCTTGCCTTGAGAACTTTTTTGAGTCCCGCCTCATGGGTTTCGAACTCTCCCCTCTTGTGAGGCGGCCGTGCAAGGTCTTGTCCTTGTTTGACTTGGGGAAGCATGCCAACTCAACTGCCCCAGAACAGGTTGTCCGGACCGTTCTAATGCTAACCATTTGTTCTAGACCTGCTCCAAAAATTGAGCTATGTGCTAATGATTAATTAGAAAGACAACGAACAAAAAATTGGAATTTAATTTCGTACAATGCATTGATTACGAATTTATGAACGTCTTCCCACTGCAAAAGCCGTCCCACGACTTCTAATGGCCACATTGGGAGGAGGGCAGATCCAAACTCCATTTCGTCAGTTTCCCTTTCTTCAAATTCTCAACGACAGCTTCTCGGCCACGTCCCAAGTGAAATAAGGTGCTGCGCACGGAGGGTTGCCCTCCAGTTTCTTGAGGGTAGGTGGCCTAAATCTAAACGTGAAGTCATGTTTTCATAATCTATATTTAAATTAAAGTAGACCCCTCCCATGTTCTTACAATCAGTTTGTAGTTCCCCTACATTCATATACAAACCCGTCCACAAGTGCACCTCGATCAAATTGTGTATGTAACTGAGTAGTTTAGTGTTCTCGTGGATAGAATCTTGAATTATGTCTCTGTGGCATCGCATCCCCATTTTTGGTCAACAACAGGATTGACCATCTCAGACAAATTTGTGCTCTCATCCTCGTAAGACAGCTCTGCATCACTAAACTTCCAGGCAAGGAAAAACAACTCGGCGTAACCTATTTTATAGCTGGAACTTTATCTTTTTATAGCATCCTGCATCAACTCTCTGCAAACAAGACTGTTTGTTGCAGGCCCCCCTAATCGCGGCCATCTGAGCATACCATTGCAGATCACCATGTCAAAGATCTGACATAGCTGGACCAACTCCCTTCCAAAGGCTCCGGAGACTGTATCCTGGGAGCATCTTGCATGTTGGGATGCCTCCGTTTCTAGCCAAAGTGGGTTGGAGTCAGCATTTCCCTGAAAGGTGACCGACTACCACTGTGCCGTACGTGCATTGAAATCTCCCAATAAAAACACATGACAGACAGGGCTGACCAAAGACAAACAGGCTAAGATAGATAGATAGACAGTGGTCCACAGAGAGGTAAATATCGGACACTATTATGCTTGAACCAGCTTTAATCTCAAAAATTCTGGCACTTAATATCCAACTATAACATGGAAGTCCTGGTTTTAAATCATGGTTCTTTTGGTCAAATTATTTTGCTACTAAAGCTTAAAATTGAATTGAATTGAATTTTGCTGGTAAGAACCACTGCAAAGGCTATACAACTCTAGAAATCTTGAGTCGCAAAAACTGATGCCTTGAATACTGGGCTTAGGGACACTTGAATGACTGTAATTGAGCCAATCTGGATTGGCTATAACTTTAGGATGTATATGTACCAATTCTTTTGTTCGCTTACTGTTTTTGTTGCATTCCTTTCTAGGTGGGTGGCTAATCCAGAGGAAACAAGTTTCTTTGCTCGATTGCTGCTTAATGATATTTGCCTTGCTCGGCTAACCCCATATATCGAGTAACCCCAACGTGGGCACTCTGGCATTCGTTTGAAACTAATGAAATGGAAGCAAATGTACATAAAACCTTCGTCTTAAAATGAATATGAATCTGCTACAAGAGACCATTATGCAGATATTGTGCAAATGTTTTTTTATTGTCTGATCTCTGGCAAAACTATTAGCCTTTGAGCTGGTTGTAAAATGACAGTATTCTCTCAAGGTCGTAGAAAAGGATGAGTGGAAAGCTAATGGAATTGGGCCTGAGGACATATACCACTTGGACAATCTCAAGGTTGGGGTTTTCACATGGGGCAAGTCTAAAGGGTTTATAGGTGGATTTTGCAGTTCAAAGGTTCTTTCATTTCAATGACGTTCTTGCATCAGAGACTGGCTGGTTTGCCAGGGGATAAAATACAGCAAAATCCCAGTTATATTTGTTTATAGCTAACAAAGACCAATATTTCATGTCTTGTATATATAAGATTTTTATATCTATTGGTGCATATTGGACAATGTCAAGTTATAAACATGACTTTTTTTTTTGAGGAAAAGGAAGGATTATATTACTCATAAGTTAAAAACATACAAAATAAGGCTCAGAGCCTAATTAAAACAGTAACACAATAGCAGTATATCCAATCAGCCATTTGGCATAAAATGTAGTCTGTCTGATCAAATGATCTCCTTCAGAGCCATATACCAGAAGTAGAGGGAGCAGAATTTTGTGAAATTGGAGTGACAGCAGAAGGAGTAGGCAATGGAGATAGGTTCAACAGTGATTCCGGGATGGCAGGGAGGTCAGGGAAAGAGTGTGTGGCATTGAGGTGCAATGAGAAACAGGGGGGAGCAAGCATTAGAGGTAATTTGAGATCTCCTTTTGTCCCCATAAGAATCCTCCAATAGAATGAGTACTCTACATCAAACTGCAATTAATGCAGCATTAACAACTTCATTGCTGTCGTTTTTTCCCTATAACTTTTGATCTACTCATGAAAATGCTGCGGCGTTTGTTGCATTAGATGCAGAATGAAAAGATCTTTCAAGTGATATATGGTTATGATGTATTTCAATACAAGCCATATGTGTTAACCTTAAAAAATATGGTTTTTTGCTCTTTTCTTATATATTTACATCCCAAAAGATATAACAATGGGTTGTCATTAGAAAGATCTCGAGGAGACGAATCCGTTGCCACAAATAGTGTTCGAATCGGAGTTTTTGATCAAAAGTTATAGTAGAAAAATGACACTGCAAAAGTTAGTTAGAACTGCATTAATTACTGCTGCCACATAATACTGGAATAAAATACACTGGAGCTCTTCTCTTATTGGACAATTTAAAAAGCTGATGTGGCTTTTTAAGCATCCCTTAATGGGACAAAATGAGATCTCAAATTACCTCTAATGCCAGTTGATCTCAGCCCAGGAGGGGGTCAACAGCAGAAGCTCATCAATAGGAACCTGAATAATATCCAACAGAACACCAGCTGCAGCCTCACATCTGCCCTTGTGATAATAGTACATGGACCTTAAGCAGGAAAATTGTCTTTCTGTGAGAAGGCGGTTGTGAGCTCCAATAAACTTGTGCAAGATATGAGCGTTGTAAGCTTCCTTGAGCAGGAATTTTAACCGGAAAGTAGCCCTTACAGCCTGCCGGGTACATCATCCGGGAGAATTGTCCTCCTAAAAACCTGGACCACACTGTTCAAAAAGGCTGCAATCCACAAAGGCATTCAAATCAATGAGAGAATCAAAATGAATAGTGAAGAAATTAGACTTGAAGGATCCCCAGTTCAGCCAGTCCAAGTCAAATTTCTCTAATTTTAGAGCCTTATGAGCCATGGCACATCTGATAAGTTCAAATTGAAAATTGAGCTTCATCCAATTAAGGTCACATTTCCTGTTTGCCAGAGCCACATTATTCCTATGTTTCCAGATTATCCACAAGGCTAATTGTAAAATTGTGCAATTGACATTGGAATTCTGGAGCAGGAAGAATTGAGAAATACTGGATACACAGTCAAGATCAGGGATTTTCAAACTCGACCGAGTCAACCATCTGCAAAAGTCCTGAATCCTTTGGCAAGTGAAAATGTGTAGCACTGACTCATCATGAGTGTTACAGAGCTGGCAGAGAGCACTATGAACAGACTTGAACTTTCTCTTGATCATGTTAATATTGCTCAGGATAGCACTATGAAGAATGAGCCAAGAAAAAACTTTAATCTTAGGGCAGGCATAGGATTTCCAGCTGGATTGAAGAGTTTTCTTGAAGTTCTTAGGGGAAAGGCCCTGGAGAGATGCATGTTTTCTGCTTTTTTGAGGGAGACATGCATGATAAATCTTAGAAACTTTATAGCTCCTCCTGACTTTGAAGAACCAATTCAGAGGTGAGTGACTTTCCCCTCTCTCATCTTTGCCTAAGAAGGGGGAGTAAGTCTGCACAACCTTTTTGTAAATAGACCTATGAGTAGCACCCCCTCCCACTTTCTTCTTAATCTCTTCCCAAGGAATCCAGTTATCCTCATCATCAATAAGGTCTCTGACACAAAGAATATTAGCAGAATGCCATTTTTTGTAGCAGGTCGGATGACTTATAGCCATAGCCAGGGAGGAGGAAGGGGCCATCACTGGTGACCAGAATATGGAAGTATCCCTCACAGAATTAGAGAGTTTGTCATGAGTAAAAACTGCAGCCACTTTTTCCCAGGCTTTAAAGATACTCCTGAGAAGAGGGGAAGTATTGGCTGCACATTGAAAATTATAAAAGGCCGAGTCTGGGAGCTGATGTTTAATAGAGGGGCTTCCTAGTGGTTTGCTCTTGTTAAACCAGAACCTGATAAAGTCCATAGCAGGAGATTGGAAGCCAGAGATGGCTTTCCACACATTTTTGGCCCCAAGAATTTGGGCCTGAAGAAATAGGGATTTACATCCCAGCCCTCCTGCTTTTTTACTATGAGTCAGCTGATCCCAGGCAGTTAGATGAGTGCCTTCCCAAATATACTCTTTAATACATTGCTCAATCTTACTATAGGAAGCTCTGTCAGCAATCAGGGCAGAAGAAAAGTAGACATGACTACTAGCAAGGACAGAATTGGCTATCAAGATCCTCCCAGCCAGAGACAAGGAACCTTTAAGAAGGAGAAGCTTTTTCCTGATCCTATTAATGAAGGGCTGCCATGCTATCTTATGAGACATATGCACTGCAAGGGGGGGCCCTAAAAGGGTCAAATATTGCCCATTGGGGACAAATTTGATACCATGGGTGTTGAGGTCAGGATAAGAGCCATCAGCTAGAATAGAACACTTGGTATAGTTCAAGTGAATTCCAGAAGCAGCACTAAATTTGGAGATGCAGTCCATGAAATTGCTCATATTGTTATTATCAGCTCTGAGCAAGGTGAAGGTATCATCAGCATATTGGAGGATCGAGAGCTATTTATTAGAGTCAGGCATTTGAAGCCCTTGAAGCAGACCCTTATCTTGATAAGAGAGGACCATCTTGGTAAGAATTTCAGCTGCAATTATGAAGAGGTAGGGGGCTAGAGGGCAACCTTGTCTCACCCCTCTTTGAATGGGGAAAAAACCAGTGGGAGTTCCATTGACAATAACACAGGAAGTGGCTTTTTGGTTTGACCCCATTATTAGCTCAATAAGGGCAGGATGAATGCCTATGTGAACAAGAGCTTTCTCAAGAAATTTCCATGAAATGCAGTCATAAGCCCTTTTAAAGTCCAACTTGAGGAGGATGCAGTTCTGTTTGCTCAATCTGTTCCAGTGAAGAGCCTCACTTGCAGCTATGTAGTTATCTAAAATAGATCTGCTAGGAAGGAAGGCAGATTGACAAGCATTCACCTTATTGTGGAGATGGACCAAAATTCTACCAGCAATTATTTTGGCCACCAGCTTGTATAAGGTGGTGGTCAGAGAGATAGGGCGCCACTCATTAGTTTTGGAAGGAGCTTCAGTCTTAGGGATAAGCGAAATGACTCCAACATTGAAGGTGGGATAAATAGTCCTGGCTCTCCAGACACCTTGGACAAATTGAATAATGTCTTCCTTCATTATAGGCCAGAATTCCATAAAGAATTCAGGCTGAAAGCCATCTATACCGGGACTTTTTCCATGCTTCATCTTTTTGAGAGTTTCAAAGATCTCTGGGAGTTCAGGGACTTCTGTCCAGTCATCATCCATCACTTCACTTGGGGGGCCAACAATATCCAAGATTTCCTGAATTTTACTGTTCTCTATTTCCTCTTCCTTAAAAAGATTAGTGTAAAAGTTGAAAAAAGCTGAGGAAATTTCCTTAAACCTTGATCAGATTCCAGCTGAGTGATTGAATTGTTAACCAGCCTGTTTCTAGCAATTCTGAAGAACATTTTAGAACTCTCCTGGTCCAACTGATTATACATTTTAACTTTGCTTCTTAGGGCCATCCCCTTAACCTGGTGTTCTTCAAGGGTCTTGATTTGAATTTCCAATTGTTCCTCTCTCATATGAAGAGAGTCATCCTTAGGATTATTTTCAAGATCAAATCTAATATTCTTAATCTGCTCCAATAAGCTGGACATAATAGCTCTCCTTTTTTGAGCAAGGTCTTTACCCCATTGCTTAACCCAGATTTTGACTTTCTTCATTTTGTCATTGAAGCACTTCATTGATTGATGTTGGCCAATTTTGGGCAGTGACAGATAAAAAGCTGTGAAATCTTGGCAAAAGGATTTCATTTGAAGCAAGGAAGTATTAAACTTAAAGGGAGTGTTCTTGCTTCTTGGGCCAATTTTCAGATCCTTAGTGTCAAGGAAATGGGGCTGATGGTCAGAAATAGTGCTAGCAATATCTCCAGTAACAATGCAATTGTCTAGCCAGCTAGCAGAATTGTGGATATAAAATCTGTCCAACATACAAAAAGTCCTCTGGTCTCCCTTTCTCTTATTACTCCAAGAGAATTTGGTGTTTGAGGATGGGACATAGATCAGATCTTGGCTGGCCATCCAATTGTCCCAGGAATATCTCTCATTTTTGGACATGTTAATTTTATTGCCAAGTTTCATATCACTGTGTGGTGTATTATTGAAGTCTCCAGTAACCACCCAGTTCTCTACATGTTGGTGTTGGCTCATCCAATTGTTGATTTCATGCCACATAGGTTCTCTTTCATAGGGGTCAGTTGAAGCATAGATGTTTATGAAGGCAACTTGACAGTCCTTAATTTGGAGGGTGACACAGAGCCATCTGTTGGAGGGACTGATGTAAGTGCTAATTAACTTTTGGTTGTACCAAAAGGTAGCAATCCTCCCTTTAGTGCCATCAGCTGGGATATAGCAAGAGGCCATCCCAGGGCGGATCCACTCACCCAAATTTGCAGAGTCAAATTTGGGGAGTCTATGTTCTTGTACCATGATGATATTTGCCCTGAAATCCCTCACAGTGGCAATAAATCGTCTTCTTTTGGTGGGGCCCTTGATGCCCCTCAGATTCCAGGTTAAGATCCTCATAAGGAAAGATGAGGAGAAGGCACAGGGAGGAACTTAATAGCTAAGTTTTTTAAGGCCATGAGGTGAAGCCTTACTTCGAGTATTATATATGTGGGAATTTTCAATGCTCCCAGGAGACTTGGTTAAGGCCCTACCTTTCATTTTCCTTTTTAAGGATCTGAGGGATGTATTGGAGATATCATGCAAAGGACTGCTACTCATGTCTTCCTCTGAGTCAGGCACAATTAGATCTGGTTGACTCTGGTCAAAGTTCTTGTCCATGGTATCAAGATTCAGCTGTAGAGCTTGCAACCATTATCAATGCTCTCTTTTTCAGTATTTTGGTAGGTAGACTGAACAACATCACAATCAGCATCTGAGGTGAGGCTTATTTGCTGGCTCTGTGTTTGACTTTTGGGGAGTCAAACTGTGTGCTCTGGCAAACAAGGGAATGCTCACTTACCTGAATTCGCTCAATCTCCTTTTCTTCAGCCTGTTTGTTTGTCTTGGGCCAATTTGCATCCACAGCTTCAGAGACTATCCTGCTCATCAGATCCACAGTAGACTTACCATATTTCTTATAGAGATGAGGCAAAGGAGTATGGTAAGAAGAGGGGATGAGTTCAGGGCAAAAAATGCAGACATTGGTATGATTGGATAGGGGGTCAACTGAGAGATCAACAAAGATTTGATCAGATATGAGGGGGAAGGTGGGGGTGGTGGAGGCTACTGTTATTGGAGGGATTGGAGTAGGTGATCCTGTTCCCTTGGTCTGCTGTGGTGTCTGAGCCATATCTTGTATGTATCCTTCTTTTCCTTGTGAAGTGAAGAGATCATTGAACTCCTCTTCAGAATCATTTGTAGAATCTTGTAAGACTTTGAATCTGTTACTGCACAGCAAGGGGGAGTTGAATTCCCCCTCTTCAGTCCCATAGACTGGTTTTACAGAAGAGTCCTGCCTTGGTGAAGTAAGTTGAGTGTCGACTGTATCATCTTTGACCGGGTGTTCCTTGTCAGAGAGCTCTGTAGTGGGAGATTGGTAAGAGAAATAAACCTCTTCTTGAGTTCCAACCTCCTCATCTACAATCACTGTGACCATGTCAAATTGTACCTGTTCTGGTGGTTTGTGCTTATCAAAGGTTTTAACCATGGTCGAGGGGTTAAATGAGACACCTTTGGTGATAACCCCTTTGTTTAAAACCTTCACATTACCTCTGATAGAATGAGAGTCCCGTTCATGTGACTTCAGAGTTTCAACCAATTCCTTATTGGCTAGGGCTATTTTTTCCTTAATAATTTGTCTTCTCCGAATTCTTTTGGCGCTACCATTAAGATTGCCTCGATGGTGGGCAGTGGCGTGTTCTACAATTGGGGCTTGCTCCATAGTAAATTGTTGAGTAGATACTGGGGAGCATTTTCCTCCTCCATGCAAACGTTTCCTGCAGATCGGACAAACAGGAGGCAACCCATTCCACCTTAAGAGCAAGGATTGGTCAGTCCCAAACATATCCTGGAAAGTCAATTCAAGCGGGATAGGTTTGAGAAGGTCCAATTGTATAAATACAGTGGGAGGCCTGTCCGGTCTGCGTTCTGATGATATGAAGGAGCCAATTGGAGAAAATATGGTTTTTAAACACTGAGGATCCCAGAAGACTGGATTCAAATCATGCAAGTGCACATAAGCAGTGTGCATGAGAGTAGTAGGCCTTAGAGGGTTGAACTGGTAAGTCCATTTCTGGAATTTGATTCTAAAGCCAAGATGAGTGAGATGACCCATCTTTAAAATATGTTCTGCAGCTTGATCCGAGCAGAATTCAATCATGAAGTATGGAAACCGAGTCCAATAGATAGCAGAGATTTGGATCGATTTAGATAATGCACAGATTTGTTTGGCTACATTTCCTAAAACAATACCTTCTTTTTCGGCCCAGCAAATAACAGCATGCGACGAGAGAAATTCAAATCTTGAATAACAGAGCTCAGGATTCAATTCAGTACCTCTGGAATGACGGTATGTCGGAGGATTATGCTTCTTCATGGTCAGAATGTCTTGTTTTATGGCATTATCTTCCTTGAAAGGTTGAGATCTCCGTATGAAGGTGTTGCTCGAGTTCGCATTCAGAGGAGCGTAACAATCCCAGAAAGGTCTATCCGGGAAGGAAGATGGAAGAACATTCTTTGGCGCCATCGTCGTTGGGATGAAGGTAGTGAATTCACCGAATTGAATCGGAGCTAGGTCTCCTTGAAGCAGCAGCTGTTGTTGGGCTAGGATTTCTTTTTGTTCATCAGAATTTAAGGAGCAGAAGGTATTTAAAATGGTGTGCATTGGGGGAGATAATCCGTCCACTAGATCCGGTGGATCCATGGTAACAGAATGTTGCAGGGTGCCTCAAAAGCCGTGAAGAGGGGAAATGAGATGATTGGGAGTCAGAGAAGGGGAAAGTGAGCGAATAGCAGATGGGATAAAAGAGAATTTTGCAGAGATGAAGATGCCTTTTCAGGGACGTGATGGGACCCAAGAAATCCAAGATCTAAAGGTGAAATGTAGATTACCTTACCTGCTTACCTCGGTTTTCGAGCCTGATCGCGATCAAACCCCAGTTAGGGTTAAAACATGACCAGGGTTGCGCTAGCGCTCAGCGTCCGCCTCTCTCCTCCTTCAGCCCCTTTTTCCTTTCTATAAACATGACTTTCACAAGGAATATGTATGTAAAATGTGAATATGTATGTAAAATGTCATCGTTTAGATGATGGGAAAAGTAAATTCAAATATAAGATTGAGCATAAGGTGTTAACTTGGACTTCTCTTATTGCAGCATGTGTTCATAATAGGCATGAAAACGAGTCTTGGCATTTTTGTTGAAATTTATAAGGCAGAGATAAATCTTAGGTTGTTCGTCAACGCGGCTTAGACCTTCAAAGTACCTTCAACGGTGCTGCAAGATGTACACCGAGAACTCAAAATTAACAACATGCACAAGGGGAGGATTGATCTGCTTAAATCATAGGTCAAGAAGTTTAGCCGCCTGATCCAAATTCAGTTCAAATCATCGATAACCGATGCAATTCAAGAGGTTATCGTGACAATCTTCTGTCAATTATTGCGATAATCATCTGTTGCATTGTATTCTTGGTCTTAAGTGCCCAAATCAACGCGGGATTTAGATAATCTTCAAGATCTATGATTTAAGATCCCATAAATAAATTCATTCCTTTCATATGTCATATCCCTATTTCCCTAGGGTTGCCCCCTAAGGGAAACCGAAACGAGCTGCCACTGCATATGTGGTACTAATTGCATATGCATCACATATTTAGTGGGTATGTAGAAGCTAGAGAGGAAGCCTGGTCTTAATCCATTTGATGATATAAAGCCAATTCATTATTTTATCTTTAATCCAGACTTCTTAAATGTCCTAGAGAGCTTATCCAGATAGATAGACAGTTTCTCAGAGTGGGAAGAAGAGACAGTTGTTCTTGAATTTTAACTCCAGATTCCCAGATAATAACTGAGCCAGATCTTAGGCTTTTATTTTGCTAAGCTGAAGGCAGAAACCCAGAGGAGATAGAGCAGTTGCTCTGTCAGATTCTCAAATTGGGTAGAGCCAGATAGACCCTGATTGCAATGTTCGTAAATATGAGCCCGGTTGGGTGGTGGATTTGTGCTAGAAGTTCCAGTTCCCAGAGATTCTAACCGACTTTATGCATTTGAGCTTGTTGAATTTTGCAGGGATAAGAGACGATTTGTAACAATGTATCCATAAATAAAAATATAAAATTACTAGAATATCTGATAGTGTTTTGCAGCTGAAGCTATATTTGATTATGAAGTAAAATCATATTTTCTACATGTAGTTCTATGGAGTTGCTGAATTATGAAATATGATGTGATTTCCCTTGACAAAAATAAATTGATGGCCCATTAACCAATGCTGAAAAAAAGAAAATAAATTAAAGGCATATTGATTAAACTCAAATCCAAGTCACTTTAGCTTATTATAGACCTAGATCAACAAATCACAAGCTAATGATGCCTTTGAAGCACTATTAGATGTAATATCTGCCAATCTAGATGCGCCCATATTAATCGTATGTACTATTCTCCAACAACCTTACAGCCTCACTTACAGCCTTGGAGTTAAAACAACGGTGCCCTATGCTATTCTTTTACAAGAGACAGGTTTTTGGCCTCTTCAACATTCTGCCATGAAGCGCCATCTCCACTAATCTGCAAGGTGCACCACATGGATGATGTTAGGTATCCTGTTCTTGCACTTGCCATGGCTGAATCTCCTCAGCGTTTGAAACGATGTTAGAAAGAGCATTGCACTACATGGTTTGCCCGTTGGTCGCGGCAAACGAGTAATCGCCTCGATGCTTGCCGCTTCGATCCTGAGCTTTTGCAACAATATCTTAATGGTCGTTTTTCTCAAAAGATATGGGACGCAGTTACTTTGGCCCAAGTGAAAACTGGTCATTATCATGCACAAATAAATCCCACTTTGGCACCAGGGCCCCAAGCTTATTTGCTTGCTTCACTGTCCAGGAACAAACTTGTAGCTATTGCATCAATTCGCACGGGGTCCCACAGGCTACGGATTGAGACAGGTAGATGGGAGCGGCCGCAATTGCCGCGAAGCGAGACTATGTGCCCGCTTGCGCCATGTGTTATTGAAGATGAAAGCCATACTCTTCTGAGTTGCCCTGCTTTTGAGATAGTCCGGAATCATTTTTCGACCTTAGCATTCCATTCCACGCTTCCACAACTTCTCAGCGCACCATCTGTGCATGACTTGGCATTATACATATTTGAGGTTCTAGATAAACGTCTGCAATTACTGAGCCCTCAGTAGTCATTATCTAAGCTTGTCTAGTATCATCATTACTGCAAAGGTTTTTCCCTTGAAAACCTTTCGAGACAGGGGTTTTTTAATCCTAGTAGTAATGATTATACTAGCCCATTATATGGGTCCCATGACCTATTGGTCTCCGTAGACGTTAAAAAAACTATTCTATTCTATTCTATTCTATTCTATTCTATTCTATTCTATTCTATTCTATTCTATTCTATTCTATTCTATTCTATTCTATTCTATTCTATTCTATTCTATTCTATTCCAATACAATATTAATGTGTTGCCTTGCAATTTGAAATTGAAAACATGGTAGCATATTACTATAAGAGAACGTCTTTACTTGCGTCCAACTTATGGTCGGTAGGTTTACAATTTATGGTGACAATGCATCAATAGTATGAATTTGGTTGCAAACTCATGTCCAGTTTGTATTTTGTTTCTTTCTGTCCAGTACGTCCAAGTGATTGAATATATCCCAGATTTCCGTCGGGCATACGCTCAAAACTTATGATGCGACGGATTATTCACATTTTTAATAATGTGCAAACATTTTTCATAGTGTAAAGTGCTACTTCTACTTAGACCAAATACAATGAAGTGTAATGTGATTTTGCAAGCCTCAAATGCACTAGACACAATAATCTAAGTGCATTAACATTTTTAAACTTTTATTTAATGTATGCTCGACAAAAAGTCCAGCAACTGCGCCCTTTTTCTAGTAATCGATAAATTAGGAAATGTATGTGCTTCATTTGAAGGGGAAAAAAAAAAAAAAAAAAAAAACCATCCCATATAATGACCAGCTGTAACCTTCATTAGCCTATCATGTCCGCTCACACTATCTCCCCACGATTGGGGTTATTAAAAAAAAATTGAAACCCTTCTAAGTTTTAATATGGAAACCCTCGCAAATTTCCCTGAAATCCGGAAGGGTTTCCTTATTGAAGCACGGAAGGGTTTCCACAGGAATATAATTTTTTTGGGTGCACGATATCCACTGGTAATTAATGCACAGAATTAAATTTCTACGGCTGTTCTTGAAGAGCTGAAAAGTTTTTTTTTTTTTTTGTTCTTAGCTCTTTCTCCGGCGGTTTTCTTTGCAATTGGCGATTGAGGAAGGGCTACAGTCGATCAAGGAAGCATTTTATAGCAGCAGTCAGGTACAGAAAGTTTCAGTTTTTTTTTTAAACCCTAATCGGGACATAGAGTGAGCGGCAGTGAATGGTTTTATCCAATTATCTAACTATGTGCCTTTTGATAGGCACAATGTTTGGGATTTCAGAGGCCAAGCAATCAGCTAGATGAACTGCAGCCTTATTAACAATGCTTCAAACATCTGCCAATTCACTATATTCGTCCAGTCCGACTCTCTTAATCTAATTGTTTTTTTGGGCATTTCTCAACAAAGTTTCCAACATCTGCTTGAGTTGAGGTTGCGATCCGGATATTTCCGGCATGATAAGATTGTATTTTGAAGACAGAAAATACGAAATCTCTGCTTGCTGGATGATGGCAGCTTCACGATTTTGTTAACCAGGTTTGTCTTTATTTGCTTATTTACTTATTTTTTGCGGTGGAGGCATCAGCGGGTTGCGGGTTTGCAGATGATGGCCTTAGTAACATCTCCAGCCTGCTCTAGCTTCTTCCTCAGATTATTTGGCTCCTAATTCCTCAGGCTGTAACTTACATTCTCGCTTTTCAGCATCTCCAAACATCTCCAGACTCATGCTTCCCTATTATTATTATCTCAAAACGTCCCTATGTAATTGAGATTGAGCCTGTTTTTGGAGTACTTACAATTTGCAATTGACGAATAGGTTGAGCGATTGCTATCTGGTGAAGAAACAAGAACTAAGAAGACCTTTAAAGTTGAAAGATTACCTATTGCTAAAGTAACGATTTGTCCAGTTCTTGCATTCACATAGCATTCTTTCTGTTTTTTTGTTAAATGCAGTGCTTTATGTGGATGTCATTAGTCTTGCCTTAGAAAGCAAGCTGTGTGATTTGAAACTAGTGTGGAATTCCTTTCTCACTATTTGGATGTTAGTTGGCTAGCATAGCTTTGAATAAAATGTCTAACAAGTTTTGTTTTCTGGATTAGTACAATTTCAATAACTTGGTTTTGAATGTGATCTTCGTGCTTCTATCTTTTTTCATCTATTTTGCTTTTGGTAGTTCAATCTTCTCGTCACAATGTTCCCACTATGCACTATGATAGCCGCGAAGTTGAAGTTGTAGATAGCTACAAGTATCTTGGTGTAGAATTCTGTAAGAACACACTTTGGGAACAGTGTATTACCAAGCGGGTGGCTGCTGGATGGAGAGCACTCTATGCAATGCACAACAATTGTTTTCGCGCAGAAATTCATGATTGGCCAAGGAAAGCCCACTTGTTTCGGGCTTTGGTAGAGCCTGTTTTACTGTATGGTTCTGAAGTGTGGGGGCCTGCCATTAGTGCTAGTGCTTGGGAGAGCTTGGAGCGGATGAAAAAGTCTTTTCTCACTTACAGCCTCGGAGTTAAAACAACGGTGCCCTATGCTATTCTTTTACAAGAGACAGATTTTTGGCCTCTTCAACATTCTGCCATGAAGCGCCATCTCCACTATATCTGCAAGGTGCACCACATGGATGATGATAGGTATCCTGTTCTTGCACTTGCCATGGCTGAATCTCCTCAGCGTTTGAAACGATGTTGGAAAGAGCATTGCACTACATGGTTTGCCCGTTGGGTTGTGCAACCAGAGCACTGCCTGATGCTTGCCAGTTCTGATCCTGAGCTTTTGCAACAATATCTCAATGGCCGTTTTTCTCAAAAGATATGGGACGTAGTTACCTTGGCCCAAGTGAAAACTGGTCATTACCATGCACACATAAATCCCACCTTAGCACCAGGGCCCCAAGCTTATTTGCTTGCTTCATTATCTAGGAACAAGCTTGTAGCTATTGCATCAATTCGCACGGGGTCCCACAGGCTACGGATTGAGATAGATAGATGGGAGCGGCCGCAATTGCCGCGAGCCTGTTGCCAGTTACAGGTTATTGAAGATGAAAGCCATACTCTTCTGAGTTGCCCTGCTTTTGAGATAGTCCGGAATCATTTTTTGACCTTAGCATTCCATTCCACGCTTCCACAACTTCTCAGAGCACCATCTGCGCATGACTTGGCATTATACATACTTGAGGTTCTAGATGCACGTCTTCAATTACTGAGCCCTCAGTAGTCATTATCTCCGATTGCCTAGTATCATCATTACTGCAAAGGTTTTTCCCTTGAAAACCTTTCGAGGCAGGGGTTTTTTAATCCTAGTAGTAATGATTATACTAGCCCATTGTATGGGTCCCATGACCTATTGGTCTCCGTGGACGTTAAAAAAATCTATTCTATTCTATTCATTGGTTTATGTGGATGTCATGTAGAAATACATGCACTATTAGCCCTGTGCAGAAAAGCAACCTGTGTCATTTTGGAACTAGTGGGACTGAGGTAGTAGTTGATGTTGTTTGAACGCTTTCTTTCTGCTAGCAGATATATTTTTGTTTTATTTGACCATTTAAACCATGAATTGCTTTTGTAAGTTACTCATTAAGCTTTCCAATGAATACGATAAAAAACAGGTCTTTCTTTTTGGAGTTATGTCCCTTCCATGCTCTGCTGTGAAACTAGGACAGCAAGTACATTTTGTCATATTTGAATATTTACAATATGAATTTGGAAAATTTGCATCTAGGATTATTTTTAGATCTTATTAGAAGCTCTCCAACAGGTACTTACTGGAAAAACAAAGCTTCAGTTTGCAAGTTATGTCTGAATCTCTGCTACTTGGTTCGTGTCTCATATGAAGATGGTAAAATCATCAAATATGCTTTGCTTTACTTGACCGATTTAAGTTATGAACTTGAGAAACATAGACTTAGAAGCTTTTATAGAATGCTGGTTATGCCGTCCAATAAGAGCTTCCTTTTTGCGGTTATGTCCCTTACGTACTCTACTGTAAAACTAGGAGACAAGTGGATTTTGTTATTTTTGACACGTTTACAATAACAAATTGGAAAATCTTATGCCTAGAATTATTTTTAAATCCTACTACATGCTTTCTAAAGAATACCCTTGCCAATAAAACAGAGCTTTGCTTTGAAAGTTATGGCAAAAACTAGAACATCATTCTATTTCATGTAGTCGTGTATAATTGAAGTGCTGACCTCTTTATAAAATATGAAAACCTTAGACGTTTCTATGGTGTTAGGAGGAGATAAAGAAAGTTAAGGCTTCTTTAGGCTTCTTTTATCCACTGTCTTTATAGGTTCATGTATCTGCTTAAATGGCTCATGTGCCTTTGTTTGTTCGGAGACCCTTATTAATAAACCGGAGCTTTGCTTTGCAAGTTATGTCTTGAACTGGAAAATAGTTTTATTTCATGTAGGTATGTTATAGTTCATTAAATGGCTATTGTTTGTTTGTTTGTTTGTTTGTTTGTTTGTTAGATAGTGTATTAATTTAGAAGATGCAAAGGCAGTCACTAGGAGAAGTAGAGAAATTCCTAGATTACATGTCATATACAGAATATACAGAGCAAGCTAATAATATGCCAAATGCAATGAACTCTGAACAAGTTGAAATATATGAGACGATGGGACATATATTATGGATGTGCAAACTCAAAAGCTATTCTTTTCTTCTTTGCCATAAAGGCAAGCTGTAGTAAAATATTATTCAATTGGTATTGTGAGGCATAGTGTTATGTGAGAATAAGGATTGTGAGGCATGGTGTTATATGAGAAAAGCAACATGAGGATGCTCAAGTTTAAAGCCCGAACCAAGTGCACTCATTGTTCTAAATCTCTCAAGTTTAAAGCCCGAACCAAGTGCACTCATTGTCAAAGGTCAACGAAGATGTTACATGCTCTAAATCTTAAGCCTAAGTCAGCCTTTGTAGTCTTGCATATACAACCCTTTATAAAAATTGATGAACTACAAATGGTAATCATGTGAGAACTATACAAGCAAGTTGAAGGTATACGTTAGGTTGAGAACAAATCTAGGCGAATCATCATTGTCTGTTAAGAGTATATTCACAAAATGCTTAGAAGTTAAGGCATACAAAAAGAAACATCAAACAATTGAACTGCGACCATGCTTACACATTGTGAACTGTATAAATAACAGTCAGATGAGAAAATGTAAGTGAACACACATATTACGTGAGATGGAGTACTACTACTGTATAAATCTAATGAAATCTTTGTGAAATTTTGGAGGTTTATGGGAAACGGAACGGAATTTCGAAGAATCTTGTGCATAGCATATTGGGAACTCTAAGGAAATCTTTCCGGAATACTAGAGAATCTAGGGGAATCTTCAAGGGATCTTGGGAAATCTAAGGAAACCTTGATAGAATTTAGGAGAATCTTAGAGAATGTAAGTTTTTTTTGTAGAATCTCCAGGAACCTATTGGTGGAACCAAGAATCCTCGCATCGTTCCAATGCGTCAAGCTCCGGATCCATAAGGAGAATGCAATGCAGAGTGCAAGCGCAAGAAGAGCATACACCCTTAGAATTTTTTTGATCAGATGTGGAAACCCTTCCTATTTTCCCCCATTTGTGGAAACCCTTCCTATTTTCCCATGGCATTGGAAATAAGAAGGGTTTCCATTTGAATTAAATTTTGAATTCTCGGGTGGCGTGCATATTTATGAGTGTGCCCCATTAATATGCGGCGTCTGTCTTGAAAGGCGTGGTCCATAAAGGTCAACACGTCTGAATATTAAAAATACTAAAAAAAAAAGATGGAAACCCTTCCCATTTTCCATGAAACCCTTCCGGTTTTCAAAATTGGAAACCCTTCCTATTTTCCACGGAAACCCTTCCTATTTTCCATGGAAACCCTTCCTATTTTCCAACCTTAGAAATTCGAAAGGGTTTCATGGAAATTCGGAAGGGTTTCCATGGAAATTAGGAAGGGTGAAACCCTTCCTGGTTTTAATGAAAGCCGAAGGTTTCCATGGAAAATAGGAAGGGTTTCCACGGAAAATAGGAAGGGTTTCACGGAGGCCAGTATCGGTCGCCAAAAAAAAATTGCCCAGATGAAGGGCTAATAGTTGCCCATTCGATTGAGGAGAAATAGACGGCCAAGATCTCCTAAGGCGTGTTGGAAAAGATGGTTCACAGGATTCATTCTTGTCAGGATTCATTCTTGTCATAATGAGTATGGTTCCTCAAGGAAGCATAATGCTTCCAAATTATGCGTTTCTATTCAAAAAGCACAAGAAGCAGTTACCAGCTCCAGTTAATTCAGTAAAATTTTCTCAAACAATTGAATCGGAGGACAGGATGCATTCGTCTATGATCTTGTGGCATGATATTTGCAAAGCCATGTCTAAGTTGGTCTGTTCTTTAGGTTTGGTGTTGCTTCTTGATGCACATGCAGCTGATGGATTACCATTGTTTGAAGAAGGATTTAATCAGCTAGACAGAGTCCATATGAGCATGCAATTGCTGAATGGCAAAGGTCGAACAGGAATACGTAATTCGACCAGGTACAAATTAATGCATAAGCAGTCCAATAACAAGCTTGGAGTAGATAATTATGATCGGAAGCAGGAAACATTACATTTATATCGCTTGAAGGAAAATAAGCTGGTTCATTTGGCAAATGTTGAATCTGCTGATAGATTTGGGGAAACAAGAAATCCAGGAAAGCTGCAAACTGAATATAACGAGTTGGTTGAACGCCACGAAAGCCTCAGGAAAAAGAGCGAAATGTTCACTGGTGATGCTTGGATGGGAATGATGCGTCTTCAGGAGTATAGTAATCTTTTGGATAGCCTGCAAGATGCAGAAGAAAATTGTCCCAATTGCGTTCGTAATCGGAGGTATTTAGAGCTTGAGATTACCATGCTTGTAATGCATATGTATAGTATGCTTTGGCCCTCCTTTATGTGATTGATAAAACCATACTACCACAGTGCACCTTTTATTAAACTCTATTTTATTGATAAGCACTGAACTCTACAAGTCTACCCTTCCCTAATGAGCGATTGTTTGTGTCCATTATACAAAGAGGAATAAAACATCTAAGAAGGAAGAACATATCCCTTGAAGAACTAACACCGTTGAAATATATTTTATTAATTAGTACATGTAGAGAAACCGAAAACAGTTAGACTGTAGCTGTGCATTCCTAAACTAAGAAGCTAAAGACACTTGAGTTGTATCATGCAGGCTGCTGGAGCAAGTATGGCAGACTGTGTCAAATGTATAGTCCTCGTAACCCGGCACTTCCTTCGTTAGGTTTACATAATGTTCATTTATTCTTGACTGGAGATATGAGATGCCATTTGTCTGCTCGTAACTGCTCAATATCCTTTCACAACTGTCCATATGCAAGAGTTTCTTCAAAGACCTTGCATACATTTGGCTAACATAAGATAGTTGAAGCAGAGAAGCTGCCATTGTAACTATTTCTTATTTTTCATTCTACTTTTTTATTCTAACTATCACTCTCAAGATTTTAATTTTCGTTCATCATCTGTAAGGTTTATAAAGCTAAATAGTTTGTCGTCGTGAAAGGGAGTGGTGACAGAATGATTGGAATGTGTGGCTCATCCAGCTCAGCGAATTATTTTTTCAGCCACCACTTAACTAGACATGGACACTTCCAATGATTAAAGAGATTCATTCAAGAAGTGAAAGACAGGCATCAGTTTGCTTGCCGCCAATGTGTTCGGAAATATTAAAAGCTTAGAAAATGTAATAATATCATGTAAGCATTCACAATATCCTTCAGAAGCAAAAGGTACATTGCATGCTTATGTATATGTCCAGCACATAGTTCTACGTTTATCATAGTTCTACGTTTCTTCTTCACCAGATCCAAATCTCTAAATATTAGTTACTCCAAAAGTGCCAAAAGGAGATCATCAAATTGGAGACCGATCAAAAGTAGCTGTTTTCAGATGCATGATTACCATACATTGCCACTTGATGCTACATTGAAAGACTGCCGGTCTCTACTACAACACTAGAAGGGGATGGAGCTTACACTAGAAAAGCCCTTAATGTTAGTGAACATTTACTGGTGGTCCTTCTATTGCACAACATTGCAATCACATGCAGCTAAGGTTACCAATAGCCAAGACATGGGGACTCACATTCACAGTCACTGCTTAAAAAATGATTACTATATTTATAATAACGAGTGTTTTTGTTTCATACTCGACATCTTTGAGTTGATCCCTAATACCCAAGTATCATCTCCCTTTTTTTAGCCTTGCAGTTGACGTATGTTGTTACTAGTCCAAATACACAAACTACTTGCCGTAAAGTCAAAGCATGTTATGTCTGATTGTTTTGCTAAAATATAACTGGGTTTTCAGGTACGCCAGTAATTTCTGTGGCAGATGTTGAATTGACTGTTATTTACTTATTTTATTGAATCTTGATTGGTTAGTATTAAACATTAGGTGCATATGATCCTTTCTGACTGTGCCGGTGTGTTGTCCCATGGAGCTGCAGGAATATTATGATCAATATGGAAGGTATTAAGAGCTAGTGTATTGAGACTGATTACATTCTCAGAATATTAAACCAGTAATTTTTCCAGTTTTTCTCAGGAACAATGGTCCCAATCACTGTACGAAGTTCTTAAAAAAGCAGGTGGCCTTCTCCACACAAAGTTGGAAACGTAAGTATCTATCTGATGTTTAGTTATTTATTTAATACACATAGAGAACTTAAAGTATGTGCATTTCATTCCTATAAAACATGAGCTTAATTAGATCTTAGATGTCTCTTTTATCTGCTTGTAAAAGCTGATAACCATATCATGTTTGTCTATATTAAGAATTGAGTAATCATCTGGACATGTATAGGTACAAGGCCGCCAAAGAATTAGTGGCTGGCTTGGATGATCGGTACAGCTCCTTCTTGAATCCAGAACAGTATAGATTTGCTCTTCATCGGCCTGTCCCATCAGAACTAAAATACCTTGCATACCAATATACTGGTGTTGGGATAGAGGTGACTATTCCTTGAAGTGCTAACCTGTTATCATTCTGGAAATTAATTGTTTCATGATTGGTTGTGCAGCTAGGAAGAAGATCTTCTGATGGCAGATTTACAATTGTTGCTCCGTTTGCAGGATCACCAGCTGAAGAGGTATGTAGTCACCTCAATAGGATAATTATAGTATACATTATTATCTTGATGTGGACCAGCTAGAATAGACTTCGTGATTTTTCTAGTTTTTAGCGAATTGGTTTTTTAAGGGGAAATTCATGTACTTAATTATGTGTCTTGGAGTAGCATTAAAATTGTTAAAAACTTGATCAACTTGCAATGCTTGGCCAAGTGGTTAAGAGAATAGAAGAATCATTTATTGGATGAGATCCAACTCCATGTTGTGGTTGCTATAGCAAAACCATATGCATAGTTGCTTATTATTTTACTATTTCTTGCACTCTTATATTGAACGTGACCTTGAGTTGGCCTTCATGAATTGCTTTACTTGTCCAGTCATTCTTGTTCATTTTGCTTAAGGTCCATAACTTTCTTCCTACATTTTCTTCTAAAAATTAGCTATTATTTAATTTCTTGAGTATTTGAACGTAACCTTTTGACATGATGCAGGCAGGAATCCTTGCAGGAGAAGAACTAGTTTCAGTCAATGGAATTTCTACGCAGACCCTTACAGTGGATGAAGCTGCTACATTAATGCGAGGTCCAATTGGTTCAGTGGTAAGCCTACTGTCTCTTGCTTTTGCATGGACGTAACCGTACAAGCACCAAAACCTTCACATACTTATAACAATCATATGAACAACGCCATATTATGTTTATGAAATTGTTCCTTAAAAGATAATTCTTAACACTTTGTGATATCACTAGCAGTTGGAGCTCCTACTAGGGAAACATTGTTAAACAAATCTGATATCACATGATCACAGAAATGATCTCGCTTTTAACAGAGGTTGTATTTACATCATGTTGACTTACGTAGTTAGTTTTTTGGAACTGTAACCTTGCAACCATGCATGACACCTGTTGTATGTGATTTTAATCATAAACTCGCCTATTGGTCTAATAAGGTTAATTATCATGAACATGGTCTTTTCTCCTGCTTAGTAGTTTCAGGCTGTAAATGAGTGTCTAAAGCTACTCAATATCGGTTTTTATTCTGCTTCAGGTTGACTTAGAAGTACAAAGTCCCAAGGGAAGGCCAAGAAGTCTTCTGATTGAGAGACGTGCTTTGCCATTGCCTCCTCTGAAAGAGCAGATAATTGATGTTGGAAACGGGAAGATAGTATTATATCTCCGTCTTCACTACTTCACGCACGAGGGAACGAGAAGAATGGCATCTGCGATAAGAGGAGGAGAAAGTCTCGGGGTCGATGGGTATGGTAATTATTTCAACCTGGATAGATAATATATATTATTGTCTCAAGACGTTTATTATGTATTTCTATTTTGTAGTGCTAGACTTACGAAATAATCCTGGTGGTGTCTTCGAAGAGGCTATATCTATGGCTGTAAGGAGAAATCAAATTCATATCAAATCTAGAATCACATTTGCATTGCGTTTTTAATAGATGCCTGAATTTTAGTCTTACCTGTTAGAATTTAAGAAAACACTAGAAGAGGTCTAGGCAAATTGAAGAACAGAAGATGATTTATTCTCTTCATGAAAACGTCTATTTATAAACACAACATTTATTATGGCTTGTTCTTGGTCTTGGTGGGTGGGCACAACTTCATGTGACATTTATTACACAACACATAGCCTTTAAAGCTATGTGGCCTCCAATTTAAAAGGAATCATCATTTTTCATCCTTAAACTGAACTCTGGTCATGCCTGCTTAATGCATAAACTGGACCTTTGCTGCTACCAAGGGTTTGGAGCGCATGTCTGCAGTATCTGATCATTGGCTTGGCAGTGAATAAGTGCCAAGAAAGCCCTGGAAAAGTTTCTTCCTGTAGAAAATTAAGTACATTGCCAAGTGCTTGGTTCGGGCATGGTAGACAGGATTGAAGACCAAGTATGTGGAACTTTTGTTGTCTTAGTAAATTAATTCTTAGTTTAAGAAGTAGATATTCCCTATTCTTCCGAAGCTTAAGTAATTATACTCCTTCATCTTCCTGTGCTGTGGTTGAAAGCGCACATAAAATTGCATTGGCAACCATGCCTTATGTTGATCCTCTCATATCTTGCCAACCTGAATAATTGGCATACACATGTATGGTCAGAATTAAGAAAAAAAATTGTTGAAGAAGGTAATTCCCATTACATAATTCTTGCGATAAAGCCCAGCAAGCCTGTGTTGCGCATGTCTGTTGGTGTAACACCTGTCATGCCTAGCTGCAGCTCGCATGTCCCCGAGAGCCCCATTGGACGAGGTGAAGCCGCCATATCCTGGGGACTTCAAGGAAGCCATACTCAAAGAGGAGCTTCTCCCATTGTTCCTTCTCGAAACCTGAGACAATGTCACCACCAGGAAACCTATCAGCTGCATCCGCAGCCATGTTGAAGTCCCTGAGAAGCAACCATGCCACATTTTCCCCCCACTTCTTTATTTCCCGCCTCAGAGGAGCCCACATAGATGCCCTCTGTCTAGGGACATTGGAGGTGTAAATGTTGACAATGCCCCACTTGCCCCGGCTTGCTTCCACGTAATGACTGCCCATCTGCTCCATTTGTCCTTTACAACTTTGAAAATTACCCTAGTGTCCAAAGACCAAGAAATGAAAGTCTCTCCACGAGCTCTAGAAGAAACACTTGCTAACCCTACATGTTGACGTCCCACAAGATTTAGCAACACGCCAACAGAGCCTCTGCGACATCTGTGCGCTTGCAAACCTTAAGACTGCTGCAAATTGCTTATTTGAGATAAATAAGCTTAGCCTTTTGGTTTTTTTTGTACATGCACGTCTGCTGAAAATTGCTTCTAAATAGATGGAGCTTCACTGTTCTACTTCTATTTCTCTATGATGCTAATTGATCTATAATTTAAATAGAAGCATAATTTCTGTGCTCTCCTGTAAAATGCATTTATGGGAAATTTTTTGCTTGTACCAAAATAAATCCATGTTCTAGACGAGTAAGAATTGATTTTAATCTGGTACACTTGCCATTAAGACATAAGCATGAGAATCTTCTGGATTTGCATGGTATAGTTTCTTAAAGCATTTCCATCCTAGTTCTGTTGCGCCATAAGCTCTGATGTCTAGTTTATCATGGTTTTGATCTCTGAAGACATCTGCAAATTCCAAAAGTCAATTTGAGAGACAGAAACAAAGTAAAGATGTGAATACGCAAATATCAACATAAACAGAGCAAAATTTCTAGATCGAAGATGCTCACATAGAATGCAGTCACAGTTTGGTCTTGCAATAGACAATACCTATCATTCCTTCTGGTGCTATGCTTCTGTACACTTGCTGCATGCATGAAAAACAGGATAGGCCAGCTGGATACTGCTCAAATTGTCACAGCAAATGACTCTTCTGTTTCCTTTAGTATTTCAAAATACCTCACACTTTGCAAAGACAAATTGCTTCACAAGCAGCTTCTATGCAAGCTCTATACTCATCTTGTAGAGCTTTAATTCGCTGCTTTTTGCTACTTCAGTAACCTTTGAGCAAGGGCTCATTTCCAAAATCCTCCAAATATATAAAGCAATCCAATGTGCATCCAACGGGTCAATCATAAGCCTACTCACCATTCTAACAGCAAAATACCTGACCTTGTACCACTAGGGCACATTAATCTTACCAACTCCTATAAAATGTTGCATTGCACTTTTCCTCCCTATTGCGAATTAGTATCAGTTTACACGGGTGTATTAAACCACTGATTTGCCCTGACCATCTTAAACTTCCCTAGCATTGCAACGGAAGTTTCACTTAGCATTTATTTCACTCTTTATTCGGGCCATTGCCAGTGATATTTGAATCATTGGTATATAAAACAATGAATGCTAGATTGTATCAATTTTTACAGAAAGAAAGAGATCTGCATCTAGACTCTTCAAAAAGGAGTCTTGTTTACGAGAAACTTCCCCTTGCAATTGAGCTATGCAAGCTTCCTTATTCAAATTACCATCTGAATAATGCGCTCTTCGTTCATTTGATGGCGCTACCAACCGGTGTGCCATGTTAGAGTTGGGAGCTTTAACTAATCACCTTCTGTTTGCCTTTGCAGGCTTTGTGGCTTGATTGCGATAGCTGCAATATAGCTGAGACAGTACGAAGCAACACCTCCGATATTGAAGATCTTGTGTACTCTGTTGGTGCCCTTCCTGTACTGTTCTTCCCCATGCTTCTTGTATTTGTTTCCTTCACTGTAGACATAGATAGATGTAATAGAGGAGACCTATCTTTACCTTCGTTTTTTACAGTAGTTTTATGTTGATGGGACTAAATGATTTTATGAAAAGCTGATCATCATGGTGCAGAAGGAGATGTTTGCAAAGCATCCAGGTGCATTGACACATTCTCCATTACTACTCATTACAAATCGCAGTAGTGCCAGTGCAAGTGAGGTAAATTATCCAGATAAATGTATTGAGGTAGAATACTAGAGTCATATTTCAGGCCGTGTCAAAGGATCTTCCCATTCCACTGGTAGCAATACTAAGTTTTACCACTATTACAAGCACTCTTGTAAACCAGTCTTTGCATGTATAAGGTTAAGCTAGGGTATACGGAAGTTGCAAGTTGTGATGCCCTGCTCTTGGTCCTACAGTTCAATTGAGGAGTAAGGTTTTTATTCCGAGTACGAGTGCTTCTCTTACGCTCCAAACTATGAGCGAACTGAGAGAGAATTATTGAAATATATTTGGTGTAAATATGATGAAAGCTGCTTAGAAGCAGCAGCCATTGGTAGGACTGCCTCTCTTATGCTCCAAACTATGAGCGAACTGAGAGAGAATTTTTGAAATATATTTGGTGTAAATATGATGAAAGCTGCTTAGAAGCAGCAGCCATTGGTAGCACTGCCGTCATCGCCCACCTGTTTTAGCATGGCTTGCAGGCTTTTACTGCCATGGTTGAGGCTGATGTCAATTAGCATCTTCCAGTGTAACATTCTTTGAGAACCTAGATTGGTGATATGTTAAAATTTCAACCGTCTTTGGATGCTGCAAAGAAGTCGATCATCTTGGGAATTATTGCTTGCTTTATTATCGACAAGGTTATTCCAATTGGTGGAAGTGCGTGGCATGGCAAGGCAGGGACTATCAGGATCTTTCCTTATCCCTTTCATTCTTTTCTTTTCCCTTTCGATCTTTTTCTTCTCCGCAGTGAGATGATGCTTTATGGAAGCTCATCAGATGACTTTAAAGTAATAGATTGTCTCCTAACATCTTGAGGACCTCATGGTCTCATAGACATATCAAATAAACATTTTCCTTTTATATGATGAATCATGTGAATTTTTGTTATGGAACAGGTACTGGCTGGAGCGTTACACGACAATAAAAGAGCCATTATAGTCGGTGAGAAAACATTTGGAAAAGGGGTTGTACAAGTAAGGTTTCTATCCATGTTGGCTCTTCCAATATAATTGTTAAGCCAACGAGAGCAACTGGTCATGGAATACTGTATACCTAAGACTTAGATAATAATGTAGAATTGAAGACTAGTATTCAGTAAATTTCCAAGTCCAAGTTCAAACCTTTTCTTGTCTGGTAATTGATCCTTGCAGTACTACTTTCCAATGGACGATGGGAGTGGCTTGAAGCTAACAGTTGCCAAGTATTTGACGCCATCTCGATATGATATTACAAAGATGTGAGGCATTTCCTTTAAGCTGACAAGATTATGGTATTTACAATTTAATACTAATGTTTGCTGGTTTTAGGGGTGGATTGCTCCCAGACAAACCCTGCAAAGACTATCCCCATGGGAAGGGAAGGTTGGATGAATGCATAGAAAGTGCATTACACGAACTGATGAAAGGGACGGAAAAATTAGAGGGAAAGAAGCCAAAAATTCTCGGGCCTCTGCCATTTCGCTGGATGTCATTTTCGAAGACGATGGTGCAGCACTTTGACATCAACTAGTTATGATATCATCGTGTAAAGGTAATGATAATGTCTCAAATGGTATGTATAGAAGTGTAAATATGCAACGCAGATTCAGTGTAAATATGCAACGCAGATTCCGATAAACCTACCACTTTGAACATGGCGGCATGACATTTAAACATGTGTGGATCATTTTTTTTTTTGAAGGACGTCAGACTTTATTAATAACACTCCATCATAATACATAATACAATGTAGAGACAGGAATTAAGAACCCAAAGGGACAATCGGATCTAATCGAAAGCAAGGCCACCCATCTAAGCATGACAGATAATGCAGTTCACACTATTTTCCTCTCCTACAAAGAGAAGAATAATATATAATCATAATTATAGAAAAGTTACTTTAACCAGTCAAACTTCCACGTCCATAGAATCATTAACAACAACTTGATCCGCTCTTTGGTGTCTCAATGCCATCAATCGGGGACATCCATCGTGAACAATCGTGAAAGGGTGATAATCGGAGCTACAGAGTGAACTAACGCAGATTGAGAAGCCGAAGCTATTTTTACGATGTGCAAGCTTCTTTAAGTGTGGAGTAGACCATCCTTCTTTCAATAATTCTTGCTTGTGAGCAATGTTCAGACGTGAGTGTTGATCCTCATTAAGAGGGTCTACCGATATAGACCGAGACTCGAGATGCACCTCGAAGAAGGCGATGGTGCGTAAATAGCTAGAGAAGAAGGCACACCTAACCGGTAATACCGGGCGGATTAACTAGTGCAGGGCGATGAGGAAGAAGATGATACAACACGACACTCGAGAAAAAGTGGCCGCTATGTGACAGGGGTTAGGAGCAATTGGGGAGGTAGAGACAAAAGTATGCCTAGACCTGTAAGTAGCGAAAGCCTCAACATTGGGAAACATCTTGGCAAGCTCAGGTCCATTAAGCAGACATAGCTTGTACTTGAAAAAAAGTGGGCCACTTTTGACCACTACTGACTGAGGAATAGAAACACAAGTAGGAAGAGATACACAAATTCGAGGACCATTAATAATAGAATGGGCAAGATGCATACCCAATCCATTGGCAATAGCAATCATAAAATCAGACACTTGCAGTTCTAGTGGAAAATCCTCCAAGGCAAGCCAACAAGGCATGCGTAATGCACCAGACTTACTTGGCAAGAATCCAGGAGAATACACCTGATATAGAAGATAATGTCCCCAAAGAGGATCAACACCACGCTCCACAAGCCTGTCAACTGCAAGTGAAGAGTCAAACATGACCAGAAAGAAATTATTATCTTTATCCAAAACTTTTAGAGACGCATAGTGAGGAAGACCCAGTCTCTGAAGGTGATGTTTTAGCCAGAATCCAACTCTCATGAGATCCAAAAACTGTCCAGTGAAATGACAAACAACTGCACGAGACACAAGGTTTTGAACACACTGCAAATGAGCAGTATGATCAATTTCGATAACCGATATAGGCCAGCCTGTGTAAAAGCATTTGAACACTGTTGTGTCTCATAGAATACACCCTTAGGAGGCAACTGAACATCCATACGATCATCTTGTGCTTGTAACTCATTCAGATACGAGCTCAATTCTTTCTTGTTATTCTGTACCATAATATTCAATGCAGCAGACACACAAGCAGATTGCACACTGGATGTCAAATCACGTTTGGTCCAATCGCTAAATCGTGTAGAAGGCGTTCTAGCCACAGCATCAGAAGAACCCCAAGAAGCAGACACACTCCCAGCAGAAGCAATAGTAGAAGTATTTACAGTGGTCTCTACTTGAGAAGTAGACAAAGGTGCAAATTTAGAAAGAGGGGGAAAGTGCTGCAAGCTTGTACTCATATCAAGAAGAGAAGGGTCAAAAGCAAGAGGATTGAGGCGAGAATTATTGGTTAAATTAGGAAGTGGCAAAGAAGAATCCATATCATGCGCAAAAGAAGAAGCAGAAGCACCACCTACCACTTTCTTGGCTGACGAACGTGTTTTCGGAGCTGGCAAACTAGGGTTTGCCATGGTAGCGGAAATCTGTGAACTCCAAATCCGGCCCAGATAGACACAACAAAACTGTAGGAATTATACACCAATGACAAGCTCACATCTCTAGCTTTCCAACGCACTAAAAAACACCCGAATCTGACACTCGAGCCAGAAGTTATAAAGAAAACCGCATTAAGATCCTACATGGCGGCCATCACAGCGCCCATCAGGTTACTCCCAAAAATGGAGACCGAACAACCAAAATTGTACTAGATATGTTTCAGATGGATGTTAAGAGAGGGATGCCCTCATGCAGGCCAACATGTGTGGATCATGTGTTACCTTTAAGAGGAATGGATCATCTATTTTTAGGGTTTGCAAGTTTAGGCTTATGGAGTCATATTTTTAGGTTTCGAGTAGGATCCTCCATTTAGATGATGTATTACATTTAGGGTATGGTTGCTCACTGTCGTGAATATAATAGGGAGGCCAGGACTTTGCACGGCTTCCTCATCGGAGGGGAGAGGCCAGACCCCAGAGAACGGACCTCAGAAAGGTTGCCGAGGTAGCCTTTCCTGCCAGCGCTCGGTTTCCGTATCTGACCATTGAATTCACCGTTAGTAACCTGCTTCAAGCAGGTTTAAAAAAATTCGAGATTGGTCCGAGAGAACTTACCAAACAGCAAAGCGTCCTGCGGTCAACCGTGTAGAAACCCAAGTGTTTTGTTGTTCGGGCAGTACAAAGACTCCAGAATGGAGATTCGAATTCGCCATGTCGTCCGGAATGACGAAATTACCCTAGGGACCAAGTTACACGGTCATTTTTTGCAACGAAAGAAACACGAACCCCCTACATGGCAGTATTCCGTAGCCACCTCTTAGGCTAATTGACTACAACGTGTTGGACATGAGCTACTTTGGTACTTCTTGGAGAAGGAGTGGTCTTCTGCCCATGAAACTTGGTCTCCAGGATAATCTTGATGTTTTGAGTCCATTGCATAGTCAGTTCACAGTTCCAGAATGGCAGAGTTGCCCGTCTGTGGCCAGGGCCTCCCGGAGAGGACTTTTGGGGCGAACTGCTTCCGGAAGGTTTTAAGGGTCCATCTTTCGGCTTCAATACCCTCCCTATACGTGATGACATTGTGCAAAATCCTAGTCGAATCTGACTATGATATGGCCTCCGAAACGTAAACCATGTGTGTTTCTAGGTTATTGAAGGGTTTACGTTATGGAGATCGAGTTTTAGTCGGTTGCGCTTGGGACATGGTCGACAAGTTGCAATTGAAAACACGAAGCAATAGCAACTGACGGAATGGGGTTTAGATTTATCCTCCTCTCAGTGTGGCAATTACAATGCCTTTTGCAGTAGCAAAATTGTTCGGGATCATTTGGGATGGCCAATAGATCCAAACTCTGTTATTTCAGTTGCTGGTTCCGCGTGTATGTTTAGAGAAGGTGCACCTAGTTATCCAAGAAAACGACCACGTTTTGGCCTCCAAAACTTAAACCCTACAATAACCTAGCAACACACATGGTTTACGTTTCGGAGGCCAAAACATGGTCATTTTCTTGGATAACTAGGTTTACCTTTTCTAAACATGCATGCGGAGCCATGGCAACTGAAATAACACAGTTTGGATCTATTGGCCATCCCGAATGATTCCAAACAGTTTTGCTACTACAAAAGGCGCTCTTGACTTCTAATTGCCACATGGGAGGAGGATAAATCCAAACCCGATTCCGTCAGTTCCTATTGCTTCCTGTTTTCAGCTACAGCTTCTCAACCATGTCCCAAGTGCAACCGACTAAAACTTGACCTCCGTAACTTAAACCCTTCAGAGAGGATGTTGACATTAGAAGACGGATCCTTAAAACCTTCCGGAAGCAGTTTGGCCCAAAGGTCCTCTCTTGAAGGCCCCTGGCCATGGATGGGCAACTCTCCCACTCCAGAACTGTGAACTGACTCTGCCAATGGACTCAAAATGTTGACATTACCCTGGGGACCAAGTTTCGTGGGCATAAGACCACCCCTTCTCCAAGAAGCGCTAAAGTAGCTCACGTCCAACACGTTCGTAGTCAATTGGTCTAAGAGGTGGCTATGGAATACTGCCATGTAGAGAGTTCGTGTTTCTTTCATTGCAAAAAATGACAGTATAACTTGGTCTCTATGGTAATTTCGCCATTCAGAATGACATGGCAAAGTTGAATCTTCATTCCGGAGCCTTTGTACTGCCTGAACGACAAAACACTTAGGTTTCTACACGGTTGACCGCGGTTTGATAAGTTCTCCCAAACCGATCTTGGATTTTTTTGAGCCTGCTCGAAGCATGTTATTTGAACGGCGAATTCAATGGTCGGATAGGGAAACCGAGCTCTGGGAGGGGGTGCATTGGCATTTTCCCTCGCGGAGAAGCGATGGCAGGAAAGGCTGCCTTTCTGAGGTCCATCTCCTGGGCTCTAGCCTCTCCCCTCTGGTGAGGAAGTCGCGTAAAGTCTTGGCCTGGTTCGATTTGGGGAAGGGTGTCAGTGCTTTAAGTTCTTCAAGATCCCTCTATTCTATCCCTTGCCAAACTCCTCTACCCAAAATTCGAAAGGTTATCATATTTCTTGCATAAAGTCCCAGTCATCATGTCCATATCACCACCATCTAGCCATATCACCCAAAATTTGCCAACATCACCCAATGAAAAGACCAAAGATGGACATCTTTTCAGTTTTGGCCTAGTCAAAACTTGGCCTTGCTTTGGCATGCCATGTCACCACTTGGAGTGCCTAGGTGGCATGCTTGAGCCTAGGTGGCATGCCTGAGCCACCTTGGAATGTCCAAAGACCAAGAAATGAAAGTCTCTCCACGAGCTCTAGAAGAAACACTTGCTAACCCTACATGTTGACGTCCCACAAGATTTAGCAACACGCCAACAGAGCCTCTGCGACATCTGTGCGCTTGCAAACCTTAAGACTGCTGCAAATTGCTTATTTGAGATAAATAAGCTTAGCCTTTTGGTTTTTTTTGTACATGCACGTCTGCTGAAAATTGCTTCTAAATAGATGGAGCTTCACTGTTCTACTTCTATTTCTCTATGATGCTAATTGATCTATAATTTAAATTGAAGCATAATTTCTGTGCTCTCCTGTAAAATGCATTTATGGGAAACTTTTTGCTTGTACCAAAATAAATCCATGTTCTAGACGAGTAAGAATTGATTTTAATCTGGTACACTTGCCATTAAGACATAAGCATGAGAATCTTCTGGATTTGCATGGTATAGTTTCTTAAAGCATTTCCATCCTAGTTCTCATTTGCGCCATAAGCTCGATGTCTAGTTTATCATGGTTTTGATCTCTCGAAGACATCCGCAAATTCCAAAAGTCAATTTGAGAGACGAAACAAAGTAAAGATGTGAATACGCAAATATCAACATAAACAGAGCAAAATTTCTAGATCGAAGATGCTCACATAGAATCTTGATCCACAGTTTGGTCTTGCAATAGACAATACCTATCATTCCTTCCGGTGCTATGCTTACGTACACTTGTTTGCATGCATGAAAAAAGGATAGGCCAGCGATCTTGCTCAAATTGTCACAACAAATGACTCTTCTGTTTCCTTTAGTATTTCAAAATACCTCACACTTTGCAAAGACAAATTGCTTCACAAGCAAGCGGCTTCTATGCAAGCTCTATACTCATCTTGTAGAGCTTTAATTACCGCTTTTGCTACTTCAGTAACCTTTGAGCAAGGGCTCATTTCCAAAATCCTCCAAATATATAAAGCAATCCAATGTGCATCCAACGGGTCAATCATAAGCCTACTAACAGCAAAATACCTGACCTTGTACCACTAGGGCACATTAATCTTACCAACTCCTATAAAATGTTGCATTGCACTTTTCCTCCCTATTGCGAATTAGTATCAATTTACACGGGTGTATTAAACCACTGATTTGCCCTGACCATCTTAAACTTCCCTAGCATTGCAACGGAAGTTTCACTTAGCATTTATTTCACTCTTTATTCGGGCCATTGCCAGTGATATTTGAATCATTGGTATATAAAACAATGAATGCTAGATTGTATCAATTTTTACAGAAAGAAAGAGATCTGCATCTAGACTCTTCAAAAAGGAGTCTTGTTTACGAGAAACTTCCCCTTGCAATTGAGCTATGCAAGCTTCCTTATTCAAATTACCATCTGAATAATGCGCTCTTCGTTCATTTGATGGCGCTACCAACCGGTGTGCCATGTTAGAGTTGGGAGCTTTAACTAATCACCTTCTGTTTGCCTTTGCAGGCTTTGTGGCTTGATTGCGATAGCTGCAATATAGCTGAGACAAAGACTGAAAACAACACCTCCGATTGAAGAAGATCTTGTGTACTCTGTTGGTGCCCTTCCCTGTCTTCGTTCTTCCCCATGCTTCTTGTATTTGTTTCCTTCATTGTAGACATAGATAGATGTAATAGAGGAGACCTATCTTTACCTTCGTTTTTTCACAGTAGTTTTATGTTGATGGGACTAAATGATTTTATGAAAAGCTGATCATCATGGTGCGAATGAGATGTTTGCAAAGCATCCGGTGCATTGACACATTCTCCATTACTACTCATTACAAATCGCAAAGTGCGGTGCAAGTGAGGTAAATTATCCGGATAAATGTATTGAGGTAGAATACTAGAGTCATATTTCAGGCCGTGTCAAAGGATCTTCCCATTCCAATCGGTAGCAATACTAAGTTTTACCACTATTACAAGCACTCTTGTAAACCGGTCTTTGCATGTATAAGGTTAAGCTAGGGTATACGGGAAGTTGCAAGTTGTGATGCCCCGCTCTTGGTCCCACTGATTCAATTGAGGAGTAAGGTTTTTATTCCGAAAGTAATGAAGTGCTTCTCTTACGCTCCAAACTATGAGCGAACCGAGAGAGAATTATTGAAATATATTTGGTGTAAATATGATGAAAGTCGCTTAGAAGCAAAGAGCCATTATTAGGATCACCTCTCTTATGCTCCAAACTATGAGCGAACCGAGAGAGAATTTTTGAAATATATTTGGTGTAAATATGATGAAAGTCGCTTAGAAGCGGCACCATTGGTAGCACCGCCGTCATCGCCCAATTGTTTTAGCATGGCTTGCGTGCTTTTATCGCCATGGTTGAGGCTGATGTCAATTAGCATCTTCCAAAGTAACATTCTTTGAGAACCTAGATTGGTGATATGTTAAAATTTCAACCGCCTTTGGATCTTTTGCAAAGAAGTCGATCATCTTGGGAATTATTGCTTGCTTTATTATCGACAAGGTTATTCCAATTGGTGGAAGTGCGTGGCATGGCAAGGCGGGGACTATCGAGGGATCTTTCCTTATCCCTTTCATTCTTTTCTTTTCCCTTCGATCTTTTTCTTCTCCGCAAAGAGATGATGCTTTATGGAAGCTCATCGATGACTTTAAAGTAATAGATTGTCTCCTAACATCTTGAGGACCTCATGGTCTCATAGACATATCAAATAAACATTTTCCTTTTATATGATGAATCATGTGAATTTTTGTTATGGAACAGTGCTTGGCTGGAGCGTTACACGACAATAAAAGAGCCATTATAGTCGGTGAGAAAACATTTGGAAAAGGGGTTGTACAAGTAAGGTTTCTATCCATGTTGGCTCTTCCAATATAATTGTTAAGCCAACGAGCAACCGGTCATGGAATCTTCAGATACCTAAGACTTAGATAATAATGTAGAATTGAAGACTAGTATTCATGAAATTTCCAAGTCCAAGTTCAAACCTTTTCTTGTCCGGGTAATTGATCCTTGCGATACTACTTTCCAATGGACGATGGGAGTGGCTTGAAGCTAACAGGTTGCCAAGTATTTGACGCCATCTCGATATGATATTACAAAGATGAGAGGCATTTCCTTTAAGCTGACAAGATTATGGTATTTACAATTTAATACTAATGTTTGCTGGTTTTAGGGGTGGATTGCTCCCAGACAAACCCTGCAAAGACTATCCCCATGGGAAGGGAAGGTTGGATGAATGCATAGAAAGTGCATTACACGAACTGATGAAAGGGACGGAAAAATTAGAGGGAAAGAAGCAAAAATTCTCGGGCCTCTGCCATTTCGCTGGATGTCATTTTCGAAGACGATGGTGCAGCACTTTGACATCAACTAGTTATGATATCATCGTGTAAAGGTAATGATAATGTCTCAAATGGTATGTATAGAAGTGTAAATATGCAACGCAGATTCAGTGTAAATATGCAACGCAGATTCCGATAAACCTACCACTTTGAACATGGCGGCATGACATTTAAACATGTGTGGATCATTTTTTTTTTTGAAGGACGTCAGACTTTATTAATAACACTCCATCATAATACATAATACAATGTAGAGACAGGAATTAAGAACCCAGTGGACAATCAGATCTAACTGAGCAAGGCCACCCATCTAAGCATGACAGGATAATGCAGTTCACACTATTTTCCTCTCCTACAAAGAGAAGAATAATATATAATCATAATTATAGAAAAGTTACTTTAACCAGGTCGAACTTCCACGTCCATAGAATCATTAACAACAACTTGATCTGCTCTTTGGTGTCTCAATGCCACTGAATCAGGGACATCCACTGTAACAATCGTAGCAGATACTGGAGCTACAGAGTGAACTAACGCAGATTGAGAAGCCGAGCTATTTTTACGACGTGCAAGCTTCTTTAAGTGTGGAGTAGACCATCCTTCTTTCAATAATTCTTGCTTGTGAGCAATGTTCAGCAGACGTGAGTGTTGATCCTCATTAAGAGGGTCTACTGATATAGACTGAGACGGAGATGCACTCGAAGAAGGCGATGGTGCAGAAACAGCTAGAGAAGAAGGCACACGATTTGGTAATACTGGCGGATTAACTAGTGCAGAGGCAGATGAGGAAGAAGATGATACAACACGACACTCGAGTGAAGTGGCTGCTATGTGACAGGGGTTAGGAGCAATTGGGGAGGTAGAGACAAAAGTATGCCTAGACCTGTAAGTAGCGAAAGCCTCAACATTGGAAAACATCTTGGCAAGCTCAGGTCCATTAAGCAGACATAGCTTGTACTTGAAAAAAAGTGGGCCACTTTTGACCACTACTGACTGAGGAATAGAAACACAAGTAGGAAGAGATACACAAATTCGAGGACCATTAATAATAGAATGGGCAAGATGCATACCCAATCCATTGGCAATAGCAATCATAAAATCAGACACTTGCAGTTCTAGTGGAAAATCCTCCAAGGCAAGCCAACAAGGCATGCGTAATGCACAGACTTACTTGGCAAGAATCCAGGAGAATACACCTGATATAGAAGATAATGTCCCCAAAGAGGATCAACACCACTCCCAAAGCCCATCCAACTGCAAGTGAAGAGTCAAACATGACCGAGAAAGAAATTATTATCTTTATCCAAAACTTTTAGAGACGATAGTGAGGAAGACCCGGTCTCGAAGGTGATGTTTTAGCCAGAATCCAACTCTCCTGAGATCCAAAAACTGTCCAGTGAAATGACAAACAACTGCACGAGACACAAGGTTTTGAACACACTGCAAATGAGCAGTATGATCAATTTCGATAACCGATAGGCCAGCCTGTGTAAAAGCATTTGAACACTGTTGTGTCTCATAGAATACACCCTTAGGAGGCAACTGAACATCCATACGATCATCTTGTGCTTGTAACTCATTCAGATACGAGCTCAATTCTTTCTTGTTATTCTGTACCATAATATTCAATGCAGCAGACACACAAGCAGATTGCACACTGGATGTCAAATCACGTTTGATCCAATCGCTAAATCGTGTAGAAGGCGTTCTAGCCACAGCATCAGAAGAACCCCAAGAAGCAGACACACTCCCAGCAGAAGCAATAGTAGAAGTATTTACAGTGGTCTCTACTTGAGAAGTAGACAAAGGTGCAAATTTAGAAAGAGGGGGAAAGTGCTGCAAGCTTGTACTCATATCAAGAAGAGAAGGGTCAAAAGCAAGAGGATTGAGGCGAGAATCACGTCCAACACGTTCGTAGTCAATTGGTCTAAGAGGTGGCTATGGAATACTGCCATGTAGAGAGTTCGTGTTTCTTTCATTGCAAAAAATGACAGTATAACTTGGTCTCTATGGTAATTTCGCCATTCAGAATGACATGGCGAAGTTGAATCTCCATTCCGGAGCCTTTGTACTGCCTGAACGACAAAACACTTAGGTTTCTACACGGTTGACCGCGGTTTGATAAGTTCTCCCAAACCGATCTTGGATTTTTTTGAGCCTGCTCGAAGCATGTTATTTGAACGGCGAATTCAATGGTCGGATAGGGAAACCGAGCTCTGGGAGGGGGTGCATTGGCATTTTCCCTCGCGGAGAAGCGATGGCAGGAAAGGCTGCCTTTCTGAGGTCCATCTCCTGGGCTCTAGCCTCTTCCCTCTGGTGAGGAAGTCGCGTAAAGTCTTGGCCTGGTTCGATTTGGGGAAGGGTGTCAGTGCTTTAAGTTCTTCAAGATCCCTCTATTCTATCCCTTGCCAAACTCCTCTACCCAAAATTCGAAAGCTTATCATATTTCTTGCATAAAGTCCTAGTCATCATGTCCATATCACCACCATCTAGCCATATCACCCAAAATTTGCCAACATCACCCAATGAAAAGACCAAAGATGGACATCTTTTCAGTTTTGGCCTAGTCAAAACTTGGCCTTGCTTTGGCATGCCATGTCACCACTTGGAGTGCCTAGGTGGCATGCTTGAGCCTAGGTGGCATGCCTGAGCCACCTTGGAATGTTGGAGCCTAGTTGGCATGTTGGAGCCCGCGTGGCATGTTGGAGCCACCTTGGCATGTTTGAGCCTAGGTGGCATGTTAGAGCCTAGATGGCATGCTTGAGCCACCTTGGCATGTTGGAGCCTAGGTGGCATGTTGGAGCCCGCGTGGCATGTTTGAGCCACCTTGGCATGTTGGTGCCTAGGTGGTATGCTTGAGCCACCTTGACATGTTGGAGCCTATGTGGCATGTTGGAGCCTAGGTGGCATGTTGGAGCCTGCGTGGCATGTTTGAGCCACCTTGGCATGTTTGAGCCTATGTGGCATGCCTGAGCCACCTTGGCATGTTTGTCTAAAAGTTTTGCCAAGTATTCCCAACTCAACTTGCAGCCAAGAAGATTGAGGCTGTTAGAAAGAAAGTTGAGAGGGAAGAAGCTGCCAGAGAGCACAAGTAAATTGGGAAGAGAGAGAGCATATAGCCTTTGAGGCCAGCACAAGGAGGTTTTTCAAGACCAATCATGAATTGTATCCACATTTGCCTTCTAGAGGTCCTTGAATGAAGAAGTTAAGAAAAAAAGGTTAGAGGTTAGGAATGGTCTAAGAAGAAAGCAAAACTCAACTCAATTCCCATATGCCTAAATCATAGAACAAGGGCCAAGGCAATAGCATATCTTGTGTCCTGCTTTAACTTAGTTTGGAGGGCATGTAATTATAGATGCCATTGGTGGAGGGGCAACCCGTTGCACAACAAGTTCTTCCTATGGAAATTGATATCCAACTTCCTAAAGAAAATTGTGAAATTGATGCAGGTTGGCTGCAGCTTAGAAGACACACACCCTTGCTCAGTTGACCACATTAGAGGGCATGCAATTAGCATGAAGGGTTTTTACCCTTGGTCAGACCAATGGCAAATATAGTCAACACAGTTAGATCTCTAATTAAGAGATGGGATCTGACAAACAAGGAAGCAAACTCCCAACCTTATGCTGAGATTGGAGTCTATGAGGATATGAACACATAAGGATGTGTTAGCTATGCTGCAAAATTCAGTCAATGTTGTTAAGTACGTCAAAATCCGTACGCTTAAAAAAAAAATATATTTTTTAAGATGTTTTGAAGATTTTTAAAAATTTTGGAAAAATCTTTAAAAACGTATTTCATATAAAATATGTTAAAAATCTTTAAAATCCTTAAAAATCCTTAGACTATAATTCCTTTATTCAACTATATGATATTCTTGAAGCTATTTATCTTTGTACATGAAATTCTTATATTTTTTAACCTCTGTAATAATGTTTTTCTAAGCTTTCTTAAGAGTTGCATGGCAAAACAACTACGATATCTTTCAACTTGAACTTAATAGTTTCTAATATCAGCATAAGCTTCTGATTTACTGGTTGGCATGCTATGTCTTGTAACTTGTAGCAAAAATGTGCATTTTAATGGAGCAATATGTCCAATAAAGCGTGCAGAATGTGCAATTTTTTTGTTTTTTATTTTGATCATACCAAATCATAAAAATCCTTTAAAAAAGGTATGGATTTTTATAGAGGACTTTAAAAATAAATAAAAAAACGCATTTTTAACAACATTTCAATGGACTACAACATGGCCAAATCATAGCCATAGACAAAGCAAAATAATCAGAGAATGCTCTTCTCTTAGTTTTAGAGATATCCCGACCATGCAATCCATAAGCTTCTTGATTTCTTACACTTCTATTCTATTCTATTCTATTCTTCCACCCAATTCCATGCCTTGCAAAACATTTTTTCAGAATCATATTATCTCTTAATTTTGTCTCTAGGCCTTAATCAAAATCATCCCATCTCCCTGTACTAGCACATGCAAACTCAAATCTCTAAATCTCAGTTTACTGTAATAGATTACTTCCTTAACCTTGCAAGTTTTAATCAAATTATTACTTACACCTTCTCATGCAATTAGCATTAGAATTGCTTGTTTGGCCAAGGATTAATTCTAAGCATTCTAGCATCCTCTGTATAAGCGGCAAAAAACCCCAATTAGATTGGTACTGCCGTGTGTTCATTTCTCAATTCTCCAATCTCCTTAATCGTGATCTCCTCTTCCCGAATTATACTCTCTCCAAAAAACCCCAATCCTTTACATTCTAGCATTTATAGACTTATGTAAAAACATCTCGTACATATTGCGTATGTATTTCATAGCTCCGGTATTACTTAATGGTCTTTCATAATGCTTTAACCAGAACAAGAATTTATGAGAGAGAGAATACTTATGCCAAGCTTGTCTGCTATCCCCTAGGCTAGTTACATTCTCCCCTTCAATTTTTTAACCCATGTCCTCATAGGGCAAGCTTAGAAAATTGTCAAAGAATCCACTTTGAATTTTCCCACGTTGCATCTTCCATCAAACAACCAGGCCATTGAATAAAAAATCTTGTGATTGTCCATCTTCAAAGCTTATGCGCTCTATTTTCAAAATACTCTTGGTTCGAGGATACAAAATTTCATCTCTGCTTACCAATTCATCGTCATCAAAGATGTGCGACAGATCAAAGACATGCTTATTCAATTTGCTCATACAGAACACATTGTGCACCTTGACATGCAAAGGTAACTCTAATTAGTAAGCTACTTTCTCACACAAAATCAACACCATGTGGTATATTACTCAAATCTTATAGTATTTTGCAAATCTTGTTATACAGTATAGCAAATTTTGTACATGGATACCCCACAAACGAGGAACTTTATGTACGGTGTAGATTAAGGAATAAAGGGTGAATATGCCTATCCAACAGCTCTCGCTGCCCTACGTCACCCCCCGTGTGAATATGCACTCAAACTAAAGGGGGTTTCAGGGGGATTTAATTTAACTGTGTTAAATGCAATGGTTTGTGTTAATTAATATTAATGGTAGTTGTGTGTTGTTTGTTATATGAAAAAAAATTTTGGGCCCTTCGGGCCCTAATAAAGCAATCGAAAGAGCAATGCACATTCAACGCCTTAGAAAAGGTATTGCATATAAACAGGCCGTTTAAATTATAATGATTTTATAAAAGAAATTTAAGAACTATGAACTATACTAAATGTTAGAAACAATGAGAGAGACTGTATTAAATGAGGTAATGTGTATTTTTGGGCCCTTCGGGCCCTAACAAATTCGAACATGCAACACAACATGGTTTTTATGGTAAGACATCTTAACACATTTACAATATTGTAGAAGCATCTCTTACACACATTCGCAAAAAATATACAAGAACAAAGTTTAAAATGAAACGCACTAATTTGCTCAAAACGCACTTCAAAAGGAATCTTTGAAAGATTCCCTAAAATTCCCCCAAAAAGGTCCCTTTTCATGGTATATTTGTGACAAGTGTGACGATTTGAAAATTATAGGCATCATTTTTGAGGGGGGGTGTGAACTTAGCTTCCATTCAAAATTGTTTGACATCCCTTTTTGGCCCCCCTAGTTTGGTTTGAGAAATAGTAATATTTTCAAAAACTAAACAAAATAGACATTGAAAAAAACAGCAAGCACACTAAAGTGCCAAAAAGGTATTTTCAAAGTTTTCAAAATCAGTACAAAACTATGAACAAAACTGTAAAAAATGCAACACATTTTGACATTGCCTCATTGAAGCAAACATTTTCACATGAAAGTATGCCTCATTGAACAAACTTACACTTTGAAGCGCAAGTTGGAGTCGAAGACGCTCACTCTTCGTCTTATATACTTGCTCTTATTTGCTCATCCGTCTTGCTATAGACTTACGTATACCGCGATGACAATGCGTGGACATAACGTCTTCAAAATAAATTTCTGGGTGGTATAAATTTATACCACAATAGGTAGTGCTGTGCGGATATAACATGCCAGAGAGTTCGCATGGTATAAATTTATACCGCAAATGGACTCGAGCGGTATAAATTTATACCGCAAGAGGACTCGAGCGGTATAAATTTATACCGTGAGAGCTCTCTCGATTCACTGCGAGAGCTCCCACGGTATAAATTTATACCGTGAGAGCTCCTTCATTATACCGCGAGAGCTCTCTCGGTATAAATTTATACCGCGACAGCTCTCTCGGTATAAATTTATACCGCAGACAACCTTCAGACAATCAATTTATACACATATATGTGTATATATATATACTAGCCTAAAGATAAGAAGGGATAAAGCATGGGAACCAGTACACAGTGGAGCTGGAGCATACGGAATAATAAGGGAAGGAGGGAAAGGCAAATAGCATATCGGAAGAAAAAATGACTAAGTAAGGTAGAGCGGTGATAGCAATGACTAACACAAGAAACTATTGGGTATGAGCATAGGGAGTACAATAAGGTTGACTTTGCAGGAATACCAAATACAGCACATAGTGCAATGCAACATGGGAGGATGGAAATAGTGGCCTTGCAGAAATGGCAGGACACTTTCAGCACAAGGTAACATAGGAGCAAGATACAACATTATGTTGCAACGAAAAAGCGGAATCTACACACGACATAGCAAGACAAAAAGCAAGGTAACATGTTGTATCTAAGGTAATGGAAAGAGGGACTTCAAAAATGAAAGGAAATATGGGGGTTAATAGTAATATTAGTATGTAACATTAGAAGAAATGAACAATAACGTAACCATGGAAAAATAGGTTAAGGGTTTACAGAATATCAAGAACAGGTTAGAATGAAAGCAGGAAGGGGTAACCTAAGGCGACATCATGCCACGGTAAAGGATGCACGGCAGGATAAGGAATCTCGGAGGTATGGGGAACCAGCAATCCGACTCATGATGGCAAGCATGCAAATCACTTATGGGAAGACAAGGAATAAACAAGGACGTATCCCTACAGCCGGCAAGAGCAGGTTAGTGAAAATTTCTAATTTAGCAACAAGTAAATTTAGAGGAGCAAAGGCAGACAAGCTATATTTAGCAGATAGGATAGGAAAGAAAGCCGACCAGATTAAAGGGCATGCAAGGCATGCACTGATCATAGACTGGAGGTAACTCCAGCGCCTAAAATGACCCGGCCGGAGGGATCCGACAACAAAGCCAAGACAAGACAGCAGTTGCCTTATCTGATCAAAGGGGCAGGCATTAATCTGATCGCACTATGCAAGGCAAAAGGGGAATCAACGACACAACCAAGCAAGGGATTCCTACAGGAGATTGTCAACAAGTTTAATCTAGTAGCTCCAGAGGAACCGGCTGAGTTTGGGATCAGAAAATTCGCATACAGAAAGGAAGGAGAATCCAGCAAAAATGATGGCATCACAAGCTTAGCTGATACCTCAGAACCTGAGGAGGGGAACGAAATCAACGAAGAGGAGGACGAAGAATATGTGGAAATCCAGCCAAATCAGGTCTACTGAATTGTTTTACAGTTTACAAGGTTAAAAGAGAGTAAATAATGAAGGATTATAAATGTAAATAGCTTGGATCATGCATATCTTATTTCTATGCTGTGGTACTTACTGAATAATGTTGAACTTATATGTTGAAATCTGTTAAAATTTTATGGTGAAGGGCGAAGAGCCATATAGAACAACTGCTTACCTGAGGGCCCTAACTCAGTTACCATTATCATGCTAACTTGGGTTTTGTTTGGCTGCAGGTAACCTGTTCTATATCTCCATAAACTCATTAATTTGGATTTATGTTGATGTGCTACAAAAAGGAAGCGGTAAAGCTGCAAGATGGTATACAAGATCACAAGACTTTGAATAGGTTATTCTGCAAGTTCTTTTTGATTTAAGGACCATTTTGGTAAGAGATTCAGGAACTCAGATATGCTGGTTTTTTTTGTGACTTATGTATATCTGGTCTTATAATTTCATGATCATAAAGATGACAGCGGATACATATCTGATAAAAAGACATTGATATAAATCTCTGAAAGGAAAACTATTTTTGTTAAAAAAAGAAGGATTATCAGTTTAAGTACGGATATGGTTAAAAGTAGGGAATATGGTAACAGGATAATAATAGGAGGAAAATATAGTTTTAGGATAAACAAATAGATTTCAAGGAGAAAGGAAATCAGGAAAACAACAAAAAGACTAAAAAAGAATGGAAAATAAGAAAAAGGAATATAGAATTAAAAATGGGAAGTAAATTAGATAAAGGGAAAACAATAAAAGGAAGTAAGAAAACTATTGGATATGTAATACACAATAGCATATGAAGAAAGCATAAGGAAAATTGAATACATGGTAAAAATATGGAAAATAGAAACTAAGGAAAAAGATTGGAATGGACCATAGTTCTAGATAAAATCATATCGTTAAGAGAAATAAGAATTGAGGAAATGAATAAAATATGGAAAGGAAACAGAAACATAGCTAGGTTAAAGATAATGGTCTTTGGGGCCCCCCTAGCTTAAGGCTAGGGACTGATAATTTCTGACAGGCCAGTAATGGAATGTTGGAATCACTGGCTTGGTCCATTAGGACAGGACAGGATAGGGATATATTTAAAGACTTCAGGTCATAAGTTTAACTTATGAGGGCCCTGAAGACCATGAGAAAGAAGAGATAGTAAGATCTCACACTAAAACTGTATTCTATATGGTAAATATAAATAATATATGGAAAAGTAGCTTGGTATAGTTTTATGCTCTATGGCATTGAAAGGTATGTAAACAGATCTGCAAGAAATGGACTGCATGGATTGATAAGGTATGAATATGCATAAGTTTACAAAGAACTAACAAGTGTAAAAATGTATAGGAAGGAGCTCTGATCATGGAAGAAAACAGAAGTACCAAAGAGGATACATACACGGAAAAAAGCGTGGCAGACGGATGGTACCCAGATCTGGTGGCACTGGGATATGGAGCAACCAGGATAATACCACCTAATAAGGCGGTGCAAGCAATGTTGGGATGCATTTTTAAGCCAGAGATACATAGGTATTTCATTAAGAGGGAAACCTTTATGGATGAAGAGGACACTTCTGTTATTACATTCCTAGGGTTCAACAATATGTTTCTGGTTTCCAAAATTAATAGGATTGAGAAGGATCAGATAGCATGCATGAGGGTAATTGATGAAATATATGAGAAAATACCATTGGCACATTTTGAGGCCGAGAACAGGGAAATCAAAGATGTATTAAGGTTCATAAAAGGGGTCACAGCTATCCAGAAGGCAAATAATGTAAGAGTTGCCTACCCGCCAAAAAGAAACTATAAGAAAAAGAAGGCTGAACCAAAAGAAAAACCCAAACCAGTGGCTCTATCTAACTGTTTATTTGACATTGAAATGCTACCAGAGGAAGAGCAGGTAGAAATAATGGAAAATGACCCGGTCAATGAAGAGGGAATGGAAACACAAGACATAGAGGAGCAGCTGGAAAATTATGACATAAAAAGGCTTAACATTTTCAACTGCTACCACTACCCTATTCTGTCTACTAGGCTGGCAGAATTACAAGGAGTACAATGCAAACAGGGATTTTGGGAAACTCAGAACTTGGGAATACTAGCTCCTGTTAGTGAAGAAACACTCAGATCTATATGCAACATAACAGATGAAGAAGTCGTGCAAGCCCATAAAGACGCTCTGAGCTTTACTAAAAGGATCAACATGATGGTGATTGATGATCCACCATTTGTAAACACACAATATTTCGGAAAGAAATGTGACAAGAACACAGGTGTATATGTGGGCCAAAAAGGGCACATGGCCAAAACAGAAGAAGAAAGGAATGACTTGTACGTTAGGAAGATGTGGAGGACTTTCTGTCCCTATCTCAAATGCTGTTGTGATAGATTCAAACAGGGCAGCAATGCATGTAAGGACCATATCACATGGTATGACCATGTTGTATGGTATCTCCTGAACACAATGGACATACTCTGGCCTAACAAAACCAGCAGGTATAGGTTCACACAATTTCACGCATTCATGAATACTAAACCTATGAGAGCGGGTGCAGTAGCATTCATAGGATATCTTAAGGCAAGGGAAATGATAATCAAAATGACGGATAAATATGCTGAAGATAGTTCCACGGACCTCAAGAAAGAGTTTGGAAACAGCAAGTTAGCAGACATACTGGAAAAGACAATATGGCCAAGGAAGTTTCTGACTGATGCATGGGAAACGGAAGAACAGACTAGTAACACAGCAGGATTCATGAAGAAAAGAAGAAATAAGAGGGAGGAGGAAAACCAGATACAGGTTATTATGCCTCCAAAATACAAAAGGAAGCCAAAGAGCACTAATGAGACCGCAACAAGTGGCAGTGGATTGGACTCGGAGATAACAAATGCAAACAACAATGGAATGGACAAATCAGTGAATAAGCCGGCAAAAGGAGATCAAGAGAAGCTTGCACTTCTGCCAACAACACTCAAGTTCTGAAAATCGGAAACAAAAGGTAATGATAAAGCTTAACCTGACATAGATTATGGATGTTTGCATATTACATAACATAAATAGAGTAGCAATTTAAAGGTAGATATAAGGTTAAGGATATAATGCTATTATACGAGGTACATATATTCAAATATAGAAAAATATTTCGTAAAGGGATCTAAAAGAAGGGCATTTATGCCCACACAAGAATAGCAAGAAAGCAAGGAAAATCCAGGAAAAAGCAAGGAGATGGCACACAACAAGGTAAATAGTAGATTATTGATTTTAAATAACTAACGATTTGAATGCCTTATAAATATACAGACTAAGAGCAGAGAGCTAATTAAGGGACCGGAGGACAGATGGAGATTGAGAACAACAAAAGAAATGAAAGGGAAAAAGTTTGTACATTTTAACTTCTTCTCCAAAATAGTGGAGAAAATAAAATTCTCAACAGACTTCAAGGAAGTACTGCAACAGCAATTTGGTGGCATTGGAGAGAGGATATGGCAGGATACCACCTTTGGATGGAAGTTCAAGTGTAATCTGAAACGTATACTATATAAGCCTAGAAAAGTATTTGCTGAGACAAGGGAACCAAAGTGTCCATGTTCAAACCCCGCATTACAGAAATATATCTGTAAAGATATAGGTCACATAAGAACCACAGATCTGAAAATAGTGCACAACAAAGCCCTGAGAGGGTGGTTAAGAACAGGACTTAATCACATACCAGATCGACCATTTACACTGATGCAATTCAGAAAGGAAATGAAAATAATGGTGGACCAGTTCTTCATGATGCACAGATTCAGCTTGAGAAATGAAGCTAAAAACAAGATAGAGATCCGCAAATTGCGTGATAATGAAAAAGGCATGCAAGTCAGCAAAGGTGGCTATAAGGGATAGCAGAAAAAAGAAGTTCCAAATCAAAGAAATGGAAGTCAGAAGCAACATCAAGTGGCTAGGAGACAACCTATACATAGCTGGGATAGATAAAGCGGGCAACAACCCAGCCTTTATATGTCCAAAACATATGAGGGACGAGGCCAAAATAAGACTTGAAAGTGCTGACTTTTGCAAAATGACTAATACACTGCAGGAAATACAAAGGAACTGTGGGGAACAGATACAGGAATTTCTAGGGGAATGGGAGCTGGAAGCAACGGAGCTACCATACATGCTAGGCATATTCAAAGCACATAAGAACAGCTACAGATGGATAACTAACGCTTTTGGATCAATATTTACACAGATATCCACACTGATAGCTAAGATCCTTAACACATACTTGGACATTTGGCCCATTATCTGTGAAAACAGACTTGCACAGGTCAATATGTTCCAAAAACAGAAAATTAGGGCTTCATGGGTAGTAAATTCAGTTTACGACATAACATGCAATCTGCCCGAAAAAATACAAGATGTATTTGTAGCAGACATAGCAAAATGCTATGAGAATATCCCCTTGGAAGGGGATGATGGCATATGTCATGTTATGACAAGAATAACCAAGCTCATATGGAAGCAGAAAGAGACTGAGCACAAAAGAAACTGCATATGGTACAAAATAACTGGCAAAGGTGACGTGCATGTAGAATGGAAGAGCAATAAACCAAGCAGCGAGCAATGGACCAGTATTGATGAGCACAACTTCAACAATATGAACAATTGGCTCTTAAGAAACTGCTATCTACAAATGGCAGGAAATGTATGGAAACAAGTGAAGGGAATACCCATGGGATTCGCCTGCAGCCCAGCATGGTGTAACCTGTACCTGGCATACTTTGAGCTACAATTTATACTCAAGTTAATAAGAATGGGTAAACAGAAGGAAGCAGAAAGTTTCGCAAGCACATTCAGGTACATGGATGATTTATTAGGCATCAATAGTGTGAACATAAGGAAATATCTGGGACTGGAAAAAGGTGAAGCAGTGGACTGCAACATCTATAACTTGACCTACCTGGAAATAAAAGATGAAACTACTTATTGGGAGCAGGAAATGAAAGCAAACTATAAAGGAAAAAAGGTAAATTTCTTGAATATGTCCATTGAAATATTGGATCCATATCATGGACTGTATGAAACTAGCCACTATGACAAGAGAGATCAGCTACCTTTCCAAATTGCCAAATTTGTACAGGCTAATGCATGTAGACCATATCAATGGGCGAAGAAGGTGATAATATCCCAGATTATGCCAATACTATATGTGCATACTAATCCAATTAAAGCAGCTGGAGACCTACACCTACTAATGCACAGATTCATACAAAATGGGTTCAAGGAAAGTGACATACAACAAATAGTGTACAAGACAATCAGAAAGGGGAATTTTCCAGGATTGAAGTACGACATCGAAGCAATGAGCAGGATGCTTAAAGAATACCGGTAAGAGGATAAATGTAATAGGATAAATATGGTAGCATAAGTAATAATAGCATAGATTTAGTGGGCGGGAGGGTCCTTATGTAGTATAGGGACCCTCCCATCCCTAATACTGCATATGGAACCTTGCACAGCCTTCCGGTTGGAGGTAGGGCCAATTTTTTGAGCTTGTATATATATATAAATATATATATATATATATATATATCCTAAAGATAAGAAGGGATAAAGCATGGGAACCAGTACACAGTGGAGCTGGAGCATACGGAATAATAAGGGAAGGAGGGAAAGGCAAATAGCATATCGGAAGAAAAAATGACTAAGTAAGGTAGAGCGGTGATAGCAATGACTAACACAAGAAACTATTGGGTATGAGCATAGGGAGTACAATAAGGTTGACTTTGCAGGAATACCAAATACAGCACATAGTGCAATGCAACATGGGAGGATGGAAATAGTGGCCTTGCAGAAATGGCAGGACACTTTCAGCACAAGGTAACATAGGAGCAAGATACAACATTATGTTGCAACGAAAAAGCGGAATCTACACACGACATAGCAAGACAAAAAGCAAGGTAACATGTTGTATCTAAGGTAATGGAAAGAGGGACTTCAAAAATGAAAGGAAATATGGGGGTTAATAGTAATATTAGTATGTAACATTAGAAGAAATGAACAATAACGTAACCATGGAAAAATAGGTTAAGGGTTTACGAATATCAAGAACAAAGTTAGAATGAAAGCGGGAAGGGGTAACCTAAGGCGACATCATGCCACGGTAAAGGATGCACCGGCAGATAAGGAATCTCGGAGGTATGGGGAACCAGCAATCCGACTCATGATGGCAAGCATGCAAATCACTTATGGGAAGACAAGGAATAAACAAGGACGTATCCCTACAGCCAGCAAGAGCAGGTTAGTGAAAATTTCTAATTTAGCAACAAGTAAATTTAGAGGAGCAAAGGCAGACAAGCTATATTTAGCAGATAGGATAGGAAAGAAAGCCGACCAGATTAAAGGGCATGCAAGGCATGCACTGATCATAGACTGGAGGTAACTCCAGCGCCTAAAATGACCCGGCCGGAGGGATCCGGTGTGACGTTCCGTGACGCGATACCGGCCTCGGGGCGATAATCGCTTTTTGCTCGCCACGCCGCATTACCGCCACCGGACCGACGCGGTAATGCGCCAACGTGTAGCTAGGCTAGTAGCCCTAGGGGGCAACGTGCAAGGAGTGTGCATTTATTAATGTGCACATTAAACAATGTGCACATTCACTTAGGTGCACATTTTCCCATATGGCCACTTCATGCCAAGTGGGCCACACCCATAGGTGCAATTAATGTGCACATTCTCCAATGTACACATTAATGTGGGCACACATTTCCATGTGGGCACATTTTGCCACCTATCCATTAAAGGCAAGTGGGCCCATTCCCAATTATCCCACATGCCTAAAGGGGATAATTGGAAACCCTAGCCAACCCCTTGTCCATTAAGGGAGGGAAACCCTAACTTGCCCAATTTTTCGTTTCTAGGGTTTTTAGAACTGCTTTTTTGCCTGCCTCAGCGCCCAAAACCGCCTCCCGAACTCTTGCTGAGAGAACTGTATCCTTAGTTTCTCTTGATTCGAAAGCTCAACAGGATGGTCGAGCTCAGTCGAGGAGTCCCTCAAGGATCAGTATTTAGGCAATTAAATAGCTTAAACCCTCTTTAGCCATCGAATCGAGAGGGTTTAGCCTCTTAAATTGCCCATAGCAGCCCTCTAGATCTCTAGATAGCAGATTCTAACTAAAGAACCTAACTCTATGATGTAGATTAGATCTAGTTCTTTAGTTCTCTGTGAAGTATATGGATGATGTATCTCTATGAACTCCTTGTATTGGGAAGGGGGTAGAGACCTAAAGCTTTGTAGTTGATGCTCCTAGAGTAGCCTCTCTAGCACACCAGAGATTCGGCTCAGGTACAAGAACCACACCGGGTTGTGGGTGAAGGGGCCAGACTGGCTGAGAAGGAGGTTCATGTCCTGACTCTTGAACGATCCCTCTGGTGTGTAAGGCCTACCAGGGATCATTGTGACTAGGTCTAATGGCTCACCACTGAGTGCGGGTGAGGCATGGATTCGACACCGTGAAGTGGTGTACACTTTCCGGTGGGTTCACGACTACGGGCAAGGGCCCTCTAGTCACCTTGAATCAAAGATGTAGATCTCTCGAGGGAGTGATCCCTTCCTGCCCCATCGAACCGGGAGGATGAAACCCGGAATAGCCCTTCGGCTATGCATCCGGCTACTCTGGCCGAGTCCCGACATTTTTCAGCCTACTCTGCAAAGTGTGCATAGGAGGGGCGGATGGAGTGGACAACCCTATGCCATGTTCATATGCCAGCCAAACCCATTGCCATGAATTCATGCGCAATGAACTCGAGACCCAAGCCGCCGGGCTATCCCTTTGAGTCTGAGCCTTGGGTAGGATTTCCCATATGTATCGTGCTGATCATTGTCTATGCAGATGTTGATGGACCACCCTTCGAGGTGGATATGTGCTTATGTTATATACTGACATGTATGTTTACGCTTCCGCAGCTAGGTAGGCCCTGAGGGAGACGGGGTAAAATGACCCCTTCACTCTTCCCACTGGAACCAGTCAGGGTTGCAGTGTTATGTGGAGGGCCCTGTATTGGCATGGGGCTGGTATGGGGGATGAACTCCTGTTTGTATACGGTGAGTGCACCGTATGCGAGTAGGGGACGTCACAGTGGTATCAGAGCAATGTTCTTGGTGACCAAGAGCAAAGTACTGACCATGTTCCCAGTAGTACTAACTTGATAGGATCCTTAAACCTCGAAAAATGGGATTTTTTTTTTTTTTTTCTCATTTTTGTAGTTTTGCTAAGCTAGTAACAGTTAAAATGAATGAAAACAAAAAAATATTAAGAATTGATGAGCCAACCTTCCAAAAGTAGGGTGGTCTCACACGTCGCGCCAGGGCAGATTTTGAGATTCTCAAAATCGGGTCAAGCAACGCGGTGAGACATTCAAATTTTAAACGCTTAAAAAGTCATAAATCACAGTAAAATAACTTGATAAATCTAAATTTAAGCTAAGAATCATTAGAATTAGCATGTTACATGTTTTAAAAGTACAAAATTTAGTAGTGGGTCCCACCATGTCTCACACGTCGCCGCCGGGACGATTTTGAGATTCTCAAAATCGGGTCAAGGCGCAACGCGTGAGACCTTGCTTAATTAGGGGTTTTAGATGTTTTAAGCAACCCAAAAGGTAGTTTAAAAAAGTTGACCTAAAATTGACCCCTATAAATAGACCTAGACCCTCCCATTTCCACGCTCGTCCTTAGAAAATTGCTCGTGTCCGCCAAAGGCGATCTTCCCGACGCTTAGCTCCGCCGATCGACGAATCGCAAGTGATGGCCCGCCGCGAAAACAACCGCCGAGAAAGCCTCGTCCGAAGCGATTCATCCAGCGCCCGGCCACGGCTCGCCTCTTTCGAGAGTCCTTCAAGAACGCCTTTTCCGAGAAGGCGAATCTTCTTCGAAATGGAGATGAAGGATCGGACCAGAGCGACCATCATACGAGATCATAGACGGCGACGGGCCGGACATCATGCATCAAATCCTAGAGGAGATCGCAAAGACGTGAGGAGAGGACCAGGGAGCAACGAGAGCCGACAGAGCGATAATAGTTGAAGAGCAGCTCCGCATCGGTGACCCACCTGGCAGGAGGAACAAGGGGAGGGAAGAGCAATGGCAGCCAACGCTTAGCCCCGGCAGAAGAAGCAGATCTTGGCGCCGCTTCATCCACAGTGCGAGGCCAAGGAGCCGCCGTGGAGCAAAGGGATCGAAGAATCGGGAAGACGACCCGACCACAGCCAGCGGGCCAAAGAAGAGGAAGGCTAAAGCCATCAAAGCGGGCAAAAGAAAGGTTGTGAGGGTTGGTAAGCGAGGAACGGGGATCAACATCAACGAACCATTAGGAGAAGAGACCCCGCCTTCTACCGACGATTCGGACGAAGACTACGCGCTCCCCATTTGATGGAGCGAAGTTCGCCAAAACCCCCCGCCAGAGAGAAGGAAGTGCCCCGCCAGAAGTAGCACCGAAAGGTGTAGCACAGGAGCAGGAGGAGGCCGGACAGGCGGTGAAGCCCCCACCGTTCCCGACGTGGGATAGAGTTAAAGCCCCGCGGCCACAACGGGAGGCATATGTGATAGACCCCGTCAAGGTCTATCAGAAGAGGATCAGGGAGCACAACACCTACATGGAGAAGTGGGAGGCATACAATGCCTACTACCAAGAACACAGGGTGAGAACGATTGAAGGCGGACACCCGACGAAGAGTCAGACCCTGAAGCCCCCTCCACCAAAGCCCAAGCCTCCCAGAGCACCAGGAAAGAAGCGGGCCGGCAAGAAGAAGTTGGAGAACAGAGCCCTCAAGGAAATCCGGCACTTCCAGAGAAGTTACGGACTCTTGATCCCCCGGGCACCGTTTCAACGTTTGGTCCGCGAGGTTATGCAGGAGTATAATACAGACATGCGGGTGACGGATGAGATGTTGTTGTGCTTACAGGAAGCAGCAGAAGCGAAAATAGTGCAGCATTTTGAAGATTCGACGGCCTGCACGGTACACGCAAAGAGGGTCACCCTCATGAGGCAGGATATGTATCTTGCCAGGCACATCAAGGGGGAACGCCCTTGAACTACTTGTAAATAAGGAACAATTTTGTTAATATAAAGAATTTTTGTGTAATTAATGTGTCTGATCTAGCTTAATTAAGTTAAGTTAGAGAATTCTAGTCTTTTGTTTTAGTTAATTTGGAGCTTTGAGCAAAATCGAGACGATGTCTCACACGTCCCGCCAGGACAGATTTTGAGATTCTCAAAATCGGGCTGGGCGCAACGTGTGAGACCATGCCCAAAAGTGCCCAAAACAGCTCCAAATCGACCAAATAAGGGGTCAATTCTGCCTAACTCGACGAGTTTAGTGGAATTACAGCCTTAAATCACCCAAATTGATTAAGTCTAGCCCAATTAGGACCCATGTCTCACACGTCGCGCCAGGACAGAAAATGAGATTCTCAAAATCGGTCTGGGCGCAACGTGTGAGACCTCGCATCATTTTCTTCACCAAATGATCTCCAGTTTGCTGCAATAGGTTCATTAGTGTTCTTAGCATGCCTTAAATCAAAAATTAGCCTCCAAACACTGAATTGCACCTCCTAATAGGTCAGAATCGCCCAACTCCAGTGAATTCTAGGTCATCCAAAAATTAGGGTTTTTCGCTTTTCTATAAATAGGCCATCACTTTTCATTGGGCTCCCTGCAAGTTTGCTCTCCACTGCTTAGGCGATCTTCCAGCTCCCTGAGGCGCTTCTGCATCCATTTGATACTCCCTTCCTTGCTAGATCAATAGCCACTGCTGACTTCACGCGATGGTGAAATGCAGTGTATAAACCCCATCTTCTTGGCGGATGTCAATGACATCTTCCAAGTCTTCGGCAAAGAAATTGACATCCAAGCTACGCTAAATGCAACCCCAGCATATAGGCAAGTGCTAGCAGAGTTTCAAGCTAGGGTAGGACCTTCCCTAGTTCAGGTTCCCCCTTGCATAGGCTATTTTGTCCCCCGCCCATCCCTTCAAGCAGCCCTGGGGGATGTCCCCAACATCGCCAAGTACCTAACCAACAAAGCGCAAAGGCTGCCAGACTACATGGTCCTGACAGCCAACAGGACCAAGTACTTCTCCTACACCGCGGCCTTAGCCATCTTCTTATCCCACCGTGCCGAAAACCCAATGGGGGCAACCTCTATCCCTCCGATGGAGGTGGACCCCATAGCAGTGCAGGAAGAAGAGCGGATGCTTTTGCAGTATCAGCAAGAGCAGGAAGCAGAAAACGAGGAAGAAGAGGAGTCCGACGAAGATAAGTACACGGAAAGCTCGACTCGAGAGGAAGAACGGCAACAAGCACAACAGAGATGATAAACTTCGAAAGCAGAGCGTGAGAACATCGGGGTTGCTCCCCCACTCGGGTTAGGCATCACAAGCCTAGCCCCGATCATCATCAACGGAGAGGAATATTTACTCCTCAGCGACATCCAGAACCTTCCCGAGTGCAGGGAGAGGGAGCTCAGATTGGATGAACTACTCCACCAGCCTACGGCATATCCCGGACTTGGGCGACTTCATCGTCCGGGAGCCTCGGACTTTCCGGGCCAAGTGAGGGAAGCCGACACTTATACTGAGAGAGTCGACTTCAGATATACTGATCCACAAAGAAGATCGGGCAAATGATGGAGGAGCAAGAGCTGCCAACGGAGGAGGAGTTCCTCGCCCTCCAGGAACAGATGGGGATCCGTGGGAAGACCACGAGCATTTTAATGCCGAGGCCTTCGACACCACCTCCATCAAGAGGAGAAGGAATCGACCTCAGACGAATCGACACCATAATCGAAGACTACAGGGAGCTCACCGAGATAGGGGTCGGGAGAATCTGGACGGCATAGAACAGAGGCCAATCCAAATGGAGAAGCTTCAGCGACGACAATGACAGTCCCCGAGGTACTACCGCATTTGCTACTAGATTCGGAGAATAGCGGTAATTCACCGCAAGTTTAGCCCCGTGAGGTGAAGAAGGAGTGTTCATGCCGATTGCACTCGGGCCGTAAGCATATGCTCGCATAGCGCCAAATGTCGACTATGCTGTCCTGGTCAAGAGAGCAATGGCACTTGACCTCTTCGACTTCGCCATACCACATCGACGTCAGGCGAGATTGGCGGTTACCGCAGCCCTCACATCCGACCGCAGGGTAGAAGAGCTGGTGAGAGCCTTGCAGGGCGGCTCGTCAGCAAGCGTCATCAGGAACTTGGGTCATTCGGTAGGAACGGCCCAAGTTAAGAAGTTCCTCGACGACAACCCGTCTTACCGGCGATTTCAAGATTAGTTAGACTCTTGACCCCGGAGACTTTTTGTACTAAAATATTATATAATATATGAATATAATCTCTGTTGCACTTTAAATGTTTTGTTGATGTAATTTTGCCCCACAACTATACCAACAAACATAAACAATGCAAGAGAACAAGGAAAACTAACCATATAGCCATGAATTACTTGTGTATGCAGTTAGAGGCCTAGGCTCAGGGGAACGACAACGCCAAGACCTTAGGGAAGAACAGACCCCCTGCACTACCCCCCGGCAAGGAACCTATTGGAAGATATGGAACCCATGACCCCGGAGGAAGAGATATCCCGGATGAGGACTGGACCTTGAGCGGATAAAGGCTCAAGTAGCCGCGCTGTGAGAGCGGGTTCGGTGGGCAATGCTCAACTGCCACAAGCATCAGCTCGGAAAACAGGAAGGGACAAGAAGAGGAGCAAGAGAAGAAGATCCCCCAGCTCGGACTCCTCCGACTCAAGCTCGTGAGTCGACTCAGACTCGACCAGGGAAGAAGAAGATCAGGCCCGGGACCTAAATCGCAGGCCTTAAGGCAAAGGAACACCGAAGAGGGAAGGCGGAGGAACACCCCGGATGGATTTGACAAAGAGACACGGGGCCTCCGACTACCGTAAGAAGGTAGATTCCGTGCATTGGGCAATGTATGGAAGGCCGGAATCGGAACAGCTTCGGGGGAAACAAAGTCGTTTAGAAGCGAAGCATGGCTGGACGAAAATGAGTGAGTACGGCAATGCTTATGGCATGAAGGATAAAGACAAAGGAAGAGTGGCAAATGCCAACTTGAAAGGAGCCGCACGGATTTGGTGGAAGGGTTATGCAAAGGCACATGGCTTAAGCAGGGATGCTTGTAAGTTCAGAAAGTTTGCTAAAGCCTTCAAGCGCCATTACGTCCCGAGGGAACATAAGTCTAGTATGATGCGGCGGTTCTACAGTTGCAAAGAAGGCAACAAATCATCGAAGTATCTGGAGGAATTCATGAGGTCGAGGTCAGATGTGCGAAATTGGGTGAGAAGCATGCGAAGAAAAGCTATATTGAGGGGGCTGAATGAGGAGATCCGGCAAGCTTGTGAGGGCAATAAACCCTAAGACGATATCGGGCGAGTCCAAGGCTATAAGCTTGCAAGGGATCGGACCTCGGATTAGCGAGGCGGCAAAGCATTTCGGGACAAAGGCAAGGCGGCGAGGAAGCTATAGCCCTAGAGCGGCCGATCGAGTCCGCTAGAGCCCCATATGGTGGCAAACTGTGGGAAACAACGGGAGAAGAAGCGGTGTCCTTCAAGGACAAGCGGGAGGGTCAAACTACTCCAAAGCGATGCGATCCTTTTGCGGGCGATGCCCAAGGAAAAGAGACGAGGAGTGCATAAAAAGCGGCTTTGCTTGGATGCTTCCAGCCAGTCATGGGACAAATAACTGCCCCTACGTCATGAGTGCAGGCGCTTAGCGGAGTTGGGAGATTGGGACACTCGTCTGACGGCGGCGGCGAAGAAAGCGACTACATTCCGGGGTGAGTGTCATATCTTTGCCGCAATAGATACTGAGAGCAAGCGAGCCAAGATAAAGTAATTTCCACAGTAGGGAAGGCCAAGGCCAAGTCCTTCATAGTCTTGATAGACTTCGAAGTAGCCATAACTTTGCATCCCCGAATGGTTCAAATGTTGAAGTTGAAACCACTAAAGTCAAAGCCAAGGCACCGCTGTCTTAGCAAGTGGTGCGATAAAAATGACGGGAAAGAGAATTAACCGACATCGACTTGCCGAAATTAAGATCCGGATGGGAGGCGTATAATGGGCATTGGCAAGTACGACCTGATCATAGGAATGGAGTACCTTGGACCAGCGGGGCCATTATCGATTGTGGAAGCGGAAGGTGACCTTCCCAACACCCGACGGCAAGATCATTGAGATCACGGATAAAGAAGTTGTTCCCATCATGCGTGTATGTCTTCTAAGCGAATCGCTCAAGTGCATCAAGAGCGAACAGTGGCATACATCTTCAAGCTTGAGATTGACGAGCCCCAAAACGAGGGAAAGCAAAGAAGGCGAGTGCTTCCGACAAGTTGCGGAGGCAAATAGCTCAGGTGATCCGCGGAGTTCCATGATCTCTTTCGGATGAGATCAAGCGGCTTCCGCCGATAGGGGAGTTGAGTGTGAGATAGCACTTCCGAAGCGGGAGCAAAGCCGACAAGCAAGGCTCCATACGAGAATGACGACGAGGAGTTGACGAATGCCAAGAACCAATTCTGCGGGAGTTGCTCGACCTAGGTTTCATTAGACCTAGTGTCTCGCCATTTTTGAGCACCCATTCTCTTTGTAAAGAAGAAGGATGGCGGTTTAAGGATGTGCATAGACTATAGGCGGTTGAACAAGCACACCATTAAGAACAAGTATCGCTCCCGGATCGAGATGACTTGATGGATCAACTCCAAGGTGCAAAGGTCTTCTCCAAAATCGACTTAAGGTCGGGTTATCATCAGATCGGGATAAAGGAGGAGGATATCCATAAGACCGCCTTCGAGCGGTATGGGCATTATGAGTTCACGGTAATGCCTTTCGGGGTTATCGAATGCCCCCGACGTTCATGAGGCTCATGAGCGACATCTTGAGGAGTTTTAGACACCTTTGTGATTGTATTCTTTGATGACATTTTGGTGTATAGCGGATCCCTTGAAGACACATTACAACACTTGAGGAGAGTGCTAGAGAAGTTGAAGAGGCACCGGTTATGCAGCCAAGTTGTCGGTGTCACCAAGAATGGAGAAGGTGGAATACCTTGGTCATGTGATCTCAGCCAAGGAATCTCGACGGATCCCCGCCAAGATCGAGGCCGTCATTCGAGGGCCCGTCTCAAGAATGTGCATGAAGTCGGTTTTCTAGGCCTAGCGGTACTCTGGAAGTTCGTGAAGAACTTCGCTAAGTTAGCGACCCGTTAACGCACTTGACGAGGGGCGGAAAAAGTGAAAGATTGGGCGTAGCATTGGCACAAGAAAAAGCCCAAGGTGGTTTGAATTGTTGAAGGAAGCCTTAACAACCGCCTGGGCCTTAACCTGCGGACCGGAGAAAGATAAGCTTGTAGCCACGGATCACGAGTAAGATAGCTACAGTGTGCAAATGCAAGAAGAAGAGCGTGTGGTAAAGCGCATGATTCCGGAAAGATGAACGACGCCGACGCCGCTACCCCACCCACGATCGGAATTGCTTGCGGTTGTCAGGGCATTAAGAATTTGGAGGCACTATCTTTTGGGAAGGAAGTTCCAGTTGGATACAGACCATCAGAGCCTCCAGTATGTATTCACGCAACCACACCTCAACCTGAGGCAGAGAAGATGGATGGAGTTCCTTGAAGAGTATGACTTTGATATAGTCTACAAGCCAGGGAAGCTCAATGTGGTAGCGGATGCACTTTCAAGGCATCCCCTGACAACTAGAGTGCATTGCAATGCAATTTCGCCAGCTCTCCGAACTTTGGTAAGAAGATTGAAGAGTCCTTGCCAACAGATATGGATTTCAAGGAAGTATGGGCAAGCCTCTCTAGGGAGGCTAGAACAGATAAGGAGCGGGAAGCCTTTAAACATTATAAGAAGGAAGGCAACCTGTTATACCATAAGAACAAGTTGTGCGTGCCGAATCATCGGTGTAAGGAAATTGATCCTCCACGACCACGCAACAGCCCAATAGCCATGCCATGCGGATTCATGAAAACATATTTCAAAGTCTTGCGAGCTATTATTGGCCAGAAATGAAGAAGCAAGTAGCTCGCTACATCGGAGAATGCCAATTATGTCGTGACGGAAGCGGCAACGAATTCCAGGGAGCATTAGAGCCATTGGCGGTGCCAAACGCTAAGTGGGAGGTGATTAGCATGGATTTCATCACAGGGACTCCCAAGGACCGTAAGAGGAAAGATGTTGATGGTAGTAGTCGACAAGTTGTCGAAAATGGCACATTTTGTGCCTTGCAAGACCACCATATCTGACTATGGATCTGTGAAGCTCTTCACCAAAGAGATTTTCAGGCTTCATGGCATGCCAAGGAGATTATCTCCGACCGGGGACCCGGTTCATGAGTGCCTTAAAGCCGCAAGACCTCTTTACGACAATTGACGAAGCTATCCATGAGCACGGCATATCATCCTCGACGGATGGCCAAACGGAGGCGGACCAACGAGGATTTTAGAAGACATGCTACTGAAACTATATGCGGAATAAGCAAGGTATGTGGGAAGAATTTATTCACTTGGTGGAGTTTACATACAATAGCACCAAGCGGGAATCATCCTAAATGTCGCCGTTTATGATTAATTCTGACTATCGGTGCCTAACTCCGGACACTTGGCACAACCCGTGTCAAAAGTGGAAGTTTCGCGCCAGATGTGGGCGATATCGCAGCTTGTGGAAGAGGTTCGAGGGTATTTTTGGCAGCAAGAAGTCGGCCGAGAAGAGCATCGTAAACAAGCATCGAACGATAAGGGAGTTCAAAGTTGGAGATGATGTTTGGCTCAAGATCAAGGTGAAGCGGTGCTTCGAGAATCGGGGTTGCAAAAGCTTGCTCCAAGGTGGGTGGACCTTTCCGGAATAGTCAAGAGAGTAGGTAATCAATCCTACAAGCTAGACTTGTCAGCACACCTAAAGATTCATAAGGTCTTCCACGTGAGTTTGTTGAAGAAGCACACTCCAAATCCAGACGAAGTCTTGGACTCTCCAACGTTGTTGGAAATGACGGAGGAGCATTTGGAAATAGTTCCGAATTGATTCTTGATAAAGCTTTCAAAAAAAACGAGGAGATCGGAATTCCTCCGATATTTGGTCAAGTGGAAACACTTACCGTGGAAGACGCGACATGGGTACTTAAGAAAGATTTGGTAAAGCAGTACCCACAGTTTATGGAGCAATGGGACGGCAAGGTCATCTCCGAAGAAATCGGCTCAGGCATGTCGATTTGTGTAGATTAATTCTATGTATAGTTTAGATTAATCTCGCGATGCAACCTATGCTAGGTATGGGTCGCGACGTTGTGACCGATGATGAGACCACTACGGTGATCTCTAGGGTGGTGTAATGTCAATGTAGGCATGGCCAGCGTTTCCGCTTAGGCGAGTGGAAGGTAGACTAGAAAGTCTACTGTCCCCACGTAGTAGACGACCTCGAGAGAAAGGAGGTCATGAAGGAATGCACTGATAGGAAAAGCACCTCTAGCCCCATATATGCTTTGATAGGAGGAATCAGGCCTTCACGCCCCATATACGGGAAGGACCTATCCTCCACGCTGGGCAACTAGGGTGTAGGCATGAGCGGCATATAGGGCATATAGGCCTGTCTCCACGGCCATAATGGAAGATTCACCCTCTTCCTACGCCGGGAGATTAGCCATGCATCCATGTAGATAGGTGGGGTGGTCACCATATAACCAAAATTTTATTAATAATTAAAATGGTACTAACGTAGTGTCGACCTGCAGGCCAATAGAGCGCTCCGGAGGGCAAGGAGGTCGAGCTACGAAGACTTGCAACACAAATTTTGTTGGAATGTGTTGCAAGGAATGAAGAGTACCTCGGACGTTAATTTTAATTTTGATAAACTTAATTGTCATGTTAAGTGAATTATTGAGTAACCTGTTTTAATGATGTTATGAATTGATAAGCTATTTCATAATATAATGGCGTGATAATGTCCTAAAAATATTACCTTAAGGTAATCTTAATAAATGTGTAAGTATTATAGTAGTTATAGCATGTATCAGGTTGATTGCAGGTTAGGATGATCCCAAGGTGGGGAGACCCACGATGCTGCGGACAGCATCATTTCAAGGTGGGGAGAATGTGATGTTCCAGGACAGTATACGGTCTCAGGACCAACGACTGACGCCACCCCGACTGACGTGTACGCCAACGTGTAGCTAGGCTAGTAGCCCTAGGGGGCAACGTGCAAGGAGTGTGCATTTGTTAATGTGCACATTAAACAATGTGCACATTCACTTAGGTGCACATTTTCCCATATGGCCACTTCATGCCAAGTGGGCCACACCCATAGGTGCAATTAATGTGCACATTCTCCAATGTACACATTAATGTGAGCACACATTTCCATGTGGGCACATTTTGCCACCTATCCATTAAAGGCAAGTGGGCCCATTCCCAATTATCCCACATGCCTAAAGGGGATAATTGGAAACCCTAGCCAACCCCTTGTCTATTAAGGGAGGGAAACCTTAACTTGCCCAATTTTCGTTTCTAGGGTTTTAGAACTCTGTTTTGGCTGCCTCAACAGCCAAAACCGCCTCCCAGACTCTGCCTGAGAGAACTGTATCCTTAGTTTCTCTTGATTCGAGCGTTTCAGCAGGATGGTCGAGCTCAGATCAGGAGGAGTCCCTCAAGGATCAGGTATTTAGGCAATTAAATAGCTTAAACCCTCTTTTAACCATCGAATCAGTAGGTTTAGCCTCTTAAATTGCCTATAGCAGCCCTCTAGATCTCTAGATAGCAGATTCTAACTAAAGAGCCTAACTCTATGATGTAGATTAGATCTAGTTCTTTAGTTCTCTGTGAAGTATATGGATGATGTATCTCTATGAACTCCTTGTATTGGGAAGGGGGGTAGAGACCTAAAGCTTTGTAGTTGATGCTCCTAGAGTAGCCTCTCTAGCACACTGTAGATTTGGCCTGTGTACAAGAACCACACCGGGTTGTGGGTGAAGGGGCCAGACTGGCTGAGAAGGAGGTGCATGTTCGAGTTTAGCATGTTTCTACGTGCAAGTTCTTGTAAAAGAATCTCTTGAGAATGCTCTAAATTCATAGATTCTCTAAGATTCTACCAAGGTTCTCTTAGAGGGTTCGTGAGCATTTCTCTAAATTTTATCTAGATTCCATTAAATTTCCTTAGATTCTCCAAGATTCTATAAAGATGCCCTTAGATTCTCTTAGATTCATTTAGATTTTATCAGATTGCTCTTAGATTCAAAGAGATTCTATAAAGATTCCCTTAGATACTCTAAGATTTCATCAACATTTTCTTAGATTCCCTTAGATTTTATGAAGATTCCTTTAGATCCCCCAGATTTTAAGAGATTCCCTTAGGCTTGTAAATATTTTCCTAGATTCTCTTACATTTTATAAGATTTTCTTACATTCTATTAGATTCTTCTGGATTCCTTTACATTCTAGAACTTTTTAGAATAGGCTATTCTAAGACTTCCTGGAACATTCTAAGACTTTCAATATATTCTAGAACTTTCTGGAAGTATTTCCCTAGATTTCTTTACATTCTCGTAGATTCCCCTACATTCTAGAACATTCTAAAACTTATTAGAACAATTTGGAACTTTCTGGAAAAATTTTCTTAGGCCCCCCCAGATTCTCTTATGCTTTAGATCTTTCTAGAAGATTCTAGAACTTTCTAGAGCCTTCCAGAACATTCTAGAACCTTCTTGAACTAGCTAGAATGTTATAGTCTATTTTATCTTAATGAGAACACTACCCTTAAGTATATGTAAAACATAAATTATTCATAGAATTAATGCTTGGTCTAGTGGTTAGAATGGGGGGCTGGGGGGTCAATGGCCAGGGTTCGAATCCCCCACACAACATAAAAATTTTAAAAGCCTTTTCCTAAGGGATGAGCATTCAACTTGGGCCGTAGGATCTTGGACCCGATCAAGGGTCGAGATCTCACGCAACATGAGCCATAGGATCTATTACATATAATTTCCAAAGTCATGTGCACCGTCGGTCAGGATCAGATCAACCTGGACCGTAGGATCGTGTCTATATGAATTATATATAAACTCCCAAGCCATCTGGGCCGTAGAATACGTCCCAAAGCCACGTGAGCCGTCGGATCTCGAACGGACGGTCGGATAAGCGCGACAAACATAAGAACATATATAAGTTAGATATATCCTATATTATAAAACCGTGGCGTCGGTCTGTGCGCCCGATCGACGGCTGAGATCGCCCGAATGTCCCTGCGCCCCAATTGACGGCTAAGATTATGTCATATATTGATCGACGACCCACGTTGTGCCACATGGCAAAATGAAGGGGCACAATTTAGCCATACGGCACTTCATCTAAAGTTTCTGAAAAGACAAAAATAAAATGAAATCTTGACCGTAAAAATGAAGGGGCACGCGGGGCAAAACTCAAATCATCTGAGAAACGGCATAAGAAGGTGCAGGTAAATTGTTTCTGTGGGATCGTTTTATCTGTTCTTTCTTCTGCAATTTATGGCTTTCTTTTGCAGATTTGGTTACACGAATCAGTATACCCCTTTTGTTGGCGTGCTGAACCAAGTCCCCTGGGTCTTCGAAGGGGTCGGTTAGGGTTTGTAACAAAATACTGCTGCCGTTATGCTTCTGCCCCGCCATAGCCTATCCTCTGGCCATGAATTAAGCCTGGTTTGCTTGGGCTGAGTTTTCGATCAGGAGCGACCATTCAGCTGTCCTGGAGTCAAGCAAAAAATTTAGCCATGCTTGCGGCTTGAACCAGAACCCTGAAGTTTTAATCCTAGAATGGAAATAGGTACAGAATGATGCAAAAATGGCTTTAAGGGCTACAGGCCGCCAGGCTGATCAGCCTTTCCAACAGATTGTGCAGAGCCTCTTCGAGCTTTGACCTCTTTTGGCCAGAGGCAATATGTCTGTCATCTCAATTCCTTAGCGCTTCTGCATCTGCATCGAGTCCTTACATATGGTTTTGTTGCTTAATTTTGTAGATCGATCAATTCTTCCCTGTTTGCTTGATAATCTTTACTACTTGCATATGGTTTATTGTTGCATTCATATGCAGTTTGGCTTGGATTTCGACTAAGACACAAAATGAGCTTCGCAGTTGCCAAAAGCATGACGAGCTTGATAAATCTTGCAAGCCAGGAAGCATGAATAGGCATCTTTGCAAGAGATTCAAGCTCCCAGGCTATAGCATTGGAATTGTGCAAGGAATGCTACATTGTACGCTCCAAAATGCTTTTTACTGCACAAATTCTTAATTTAAGGACATGCCATGGAAATTTCTGTTGTAAATAGATTAGCAGTTGATGCTTGCGCTGAGATGACTACGACACTGGTGCTGTCAGCAAAATGTATCCTTTGTATGTTGCTGTTAGACAACAAAGAAAGGTTAGTACATGCTACTTTTGTCCATGTTGAAAATTGAAAAGAAGATTGGGAAGGTTTTTTCAAGTGATGATTAATCATCTCCAACCCTACTCTTTGTCATCTCTTTGTCAACCTCTATTATGAGATATGCAGCTATCGTTTTTGAAGCTAGACCCAGACCAAGGCCCAATGTAAGACATCCAGAGCATTGCCATTTTGTTTGTAGGTAAACGCAGTTGAAGGGGGCACCATTTCACACAGTGTTGGATGATTTTGCAGGTGTTTGGATGTAATTACAAATGATACATGTCATTTGGATATTATTTAATAATCTTTAATGCATATTATTTCTTTCTGATTTAATATAGAGCTTAGAGCTTAATCCTAATTTCGCCTCTTGGATGAAGAAAGTATATGATCTTCCCAGGCCATCTAGCTTTGTTTTAGTACAAGCTTACTGAATTCCTTTGTGCTCCAATCTTTCTCTCTATTTATACTGCAGATTGTATGTGGAATTTATAGGTGAATAGATCCATAGGTGATAAAGATCTTCTTTTCCTTATGGTGATGCATCATATTTATAAGAGGTAATTTAGGACTGCATCTCATGCTAGCATCTTAGTGATGGAATTTTTTCTTACTTCTTAAATCTCATACAAATTATCACTGCATATCGTAGGCATTTTAATTCTCAACCAAGTTACACAAAAGCCCTTCTTAGACGTGCACAATCATATTCACAGTTTTGGATTTTAAGGGACTACGAGACATTGAGAAGGAAACTGCCAGGAGATGTTGAAATTGCTAAGTCCCTTTTTGATGCCCAAATTGCTTTTAAGAGAGCCCGTAAAGAGAAGATATATTTTGGTAGAAAGTGCCTAGAAACTTATTGCCATACGTTGTAACTGCATGTTAATTAAGTTAGGAGACAAACATAATCAAATATTCATTAACACTGGCAACCTCCCACCGATCACAATTTCAGCTCCAATGTACTGCGTTTCAAACGTAGGTAGCTGCTCAAGCAATCACTGATGTTTTTCATGCTTGAACTGCCTTGGTATAATCACACGGAAAGCCCACCAACGGTGGGCAATTTTCTATATATATCCTAAAGATAAGAAGGGATAAAGCATGGGAACCAGTACACAGTGGAGCTGGAGCATACGGAATAATAAGGGAATGAGGGAAAGGCAAATAGCATATCGGAAGAAAAAATGACTAAGTAAGCTAGAGCGGTGATAGCAATGACTAACACAAGAAACTATTGGGTATGAGCATAGGGAGTACAATAAGGTTGACTTTGCAGGAATACCAAATACAGCACATAGTGCAATGCAACATGGGAGGATGGAAATAGTGGCCTTGCAGAAATGGCAGGACACTTTCAGCACAAGGTAACATAGGAGCAAGATACAACATTATGTTGCAACGAAAAAGCAGAATCTACACACGACATAGCAAGACAAAAAGCAAGGTAACATGTTGTATCTAAGGTAATGGAAAGAGGGACTTCAAAAATGAAAGGAAATATGGGGGTTAATAGTAATATTAGTATGTAACATTAGAAGAAATGAACAATAACGTAACCATGGAAAAATAGGTTAAGGGTTTACAGAATATCAAGAACAAAGTTAGAATGAAAGCGGAAAGGGTAACCTAAGGCGACATCATGCCCGCGGTAAAGGATGCACGGCAGATAAGGAATCTCGAGGTATGGGGAACCAAAGAATCCGACTCATGATGGCAAGCATGCAAATCACTTATGGGAAGACAAGGAATAAACAAGGACGTATCCCTACAGCCGGCAAGAACATGTTAGTGAAAATTTCTAATTTAGCAACAAGTAAATTTAGAGGAGCAAAGGCAGACAAGCTATATTTAGCAGATAGGATAGGAAAGAAAGCCGACCAGATTAAAGGGCATGCAAGGCATGCACTGATCATAGACTGGAGGTAACTCCAGTGCCTAAAATGACCCGGCCGGAGGGATCCGGCAACAAAGCCAAGACAAGACAGCAGTTGCTGAATCTGATCAAAGGGGCAGGCATTAATCTGATCGCACTATGCAAGGCAAAAGGGGAATCAACGACACAACCAAGCAAGGGATTCCTACAGGAGATTGTCAACAAGTTTAATCTAGTAGCTCCAGAGGAACCGGCTGAGTTTGGGATCAGAAAATTCGCATACAGAAAGGAAGGAGAATCCAGCAAAAATGATGGCATCACAAGCTTAGCTGATACCTCAGAACCTGAGGAGGGGAACGAAATCAACGAAGAGGAGGACGAAGAATATGTGGAAATCCAGCCAAATCAGATCTATTGAATTGTTTTACAGTTTACAAGGTTAAAAGAGAGTAAATAATGAAGGATTATAAATGTAAATAGCTTGGATCATGCATATCTTATTTCTATGTTGTGGTACTTACTGAATAATGTTGAACTTATATGTTGAAATCTGTTAAAATTTTATGGTGAAGGGCGAAGAGCCATATAGAACAACTGCTTACCTGACGGCCCTAACTCAGTTACCATTATCATGCTAACTTGGGTTTTGTTTGGTACCGCGGGTAACTTTGTTCTATATCTCCATAAACTCATTAATTTGGATTTATGTTGATGTGCTACAAAAAGGAAGCGGTAAAGCTGCAAGATGGTAACAAGATCACAAGACTTTGAATAGGTTATTCTGCAAGTTCTTTTTGCTTTAAGGACCATTTTGGTAAGAGATTCAGGAACTTCGAGATATCTTTGGTTTTTTTTGTGACTTATGTATATCCGGTCTTATAATTTCATGATCATAAAGATGACAAATGGATACATATCCGATAAAAAGACATTGATATAAATCTCCTCGAAAGGAAAACTATTTTTGTTAAAAAAAGAAGGATTATCAGTTTAAGTACGGATATGGTTAAAAGTATGGAATATGGTAACAGGATAATAATAGGAGGAAAATATAGTTTTAGGATAAACAAATAGATTTCAAGGAGAAAGGAAATCAGGAAAACAACAAAAAGACTAAAAAAGAATGGAAAATAAGAAAAAGGAATATAGAATTAAAAATGGGAAGTAAATTAGATAAAGGAAAAACAATAAAAGGAAGTAAGAAAACTATTGGATATGTAATACACAATAGCATATGAAGAAAGCATAAGGAAAATTGAATACATGGTAAAAATATGGAAAATAGAAACTAAGGAAAAAGATTGGAATGGACCATAGTTCTAGATAAAATCATATCGTTAAGAGAAATAAGAATTGAGGAAATGAATAAAATATGGAAAGGAAACAGAAACATAGCTAGGTTAAAGATACCCCCCTAGCTTAAGGCTAGGGACTGATAATTTCTGACAGGCCAGTAATGGAATGTTGGAATCACTGGCTTGGTCCATTAGGACAGGACAGGATAGGGATATATATATATAATAACAAGTATTTGTACTATGAGGGAGTGTATGAAGTCGACTAGTAACTTCATAGGAAGTCAAAGTCAAACTTGTGCAAAGTCGACTGAAAGCTACAGCTAAGAACTTGAAGTCAAAGTTCTGGTTGCAGTCAGGACCTACTCAAATTCTGGATCAACATACTATCAACTCTCTGTACATAAATTTCTCTTAGTTTCCTTCTAGATATTATCCTACTCAAACTCTGTGTCAACATGCTGTCAACTCTCTATACATAAATTTGTCTTAGTTTCCTTCTAAATATTATTATCAATGATATTTTTTTTAACATTTATCACACTTATGTTAGAGTGGCTGTTTATGAAAGACTTGTACTATGAGGGAGTGTACAAAGTCGAATGTACGCACGCTGGGAGGTATAGAGTTCCCAAGTTTTTATAAGATTTCTAAGTTTACCAACATTCCATTAAAGGTTCTTTTCGTTACCAACAATCAAGGGGGCATATGATGATGAAGGGGCAACATTTAAACCACCTAAAATTCAAGTCTATTGACCTCTACAAAGCGGAATTACTTAAATTATACTTTATTAGAGCATTGCTTAGCAATGGGTACAAAGTGGAGCTACTTTAACATACTGGATTAGAGTGTTGCTTAGCAATGCATCCATTCAAAACTTATTGACAATGAAATTATAAAGAAATGCCTTAATGCCAAAATCGAACAGAATGCTCTAACCTAATGAACAATCATGGATGGTGTCATGAGAGGCATTAATGGTTGGTGCCACCACATCACATGGCATTAAATGCAACCAATATAGGTGGCTAAACATGGGCCATTGATGCAGCACATTCAACGGCCGAAATCGATCCAGCTTAAGCTGCCCCCTTCTTTATAGAGATTTTGGTGTCGCCGCCTGAACCGTCTCGTGGTTGATTTGGGGTCATCTACAATGTCAGAGTGGGCAGATGATGATGATGATAATGGATTGAGCACACAAGAATCAAAAGCTAGACACACGCAGTTCTACAATGTATCCTACTTTTTATATATGAGATATCTTATTTTAAAGTTAAATTACCGGAAAAAATCAGAACCTCATCACAATAAAGCTTGGGTGGCAAAGAGGGTTCCGTTCAAGAGGAATTTGATTTCGGGTTTTCAGAAGCTTCTATTGCAGGTTTCAAGTGGGGAATTGCACGAGGAATAACAAAGCATGTAATTCGTGTTGTGCCTTTGTGGTTAAGAGAGGTGGTATATTATCTTTTTTGCATTAGATATAGTTGCGCTCTTTTGTAACAGTGCGTTCGCAACATTGCATGTTCCTGTTAAAGAATCACTGTTGCAAGATAGTATAGGGAGGGATAAGCTACAGTCTCTGCATTCCTGCATTTCTTCAACTTCTTCCAAGAAGGCGTTCGAAATATGCCATAAACATCTTATGCAAATGAAGGTAGTGACAACACATTAAAAGGTGGGACTAGGGAGTTGCCTGGTGCTCCACAACTATAGTACATAGAGGCATTCTTTCAAAGAGAACTTGGATTAGTGGAAGCAGAGGTGCAGGTTGATAAGTTATGTTGATTCTGATTTTCTATTGGGGAGGGAAAAAAATGCCTATTTCTGCTTGCCCATAAACAATAACCAGATTGTTGAGAACAGTCTGCCCCAACTTTATTCTTCGTGTCATCAATAATTTGTCCAATGTGCAATCAACTTCTTTAGATCTACATCAAATGACTAATTAGTTTTGGACATGGCAAAAGACGTAAGATGTATGAGATGACATTATAAGATGATATAACATACCAACTTGATGCAGAAGATTGACACCAACATTGTTTGCATGAACAATCCGAGCCATTGTCACGCATGGCATACCCACGTAAAGGAATTCACAAGTGGTGGTAGTGCCAGCATAAAGAAAGGTATCAAAGCTGTAAAGAGGACATTAAATAATAATTACAATTTGGATGCAATGAAAATGGCAGCTGTTGTCTAGATGTTAGATAATAAGGTTAACTAGATGAGAATGTTGATCCACAGCGACCAATGAGTTTATGAAAAAATCATAAATTTGTGACATTAGGAGGTCAATAACATTAGGTCTCCCATTACTTTTAACACCATAGGTTTTCTGTGATTCTGTTTTACTTTCAACTTAGCTTCAAAATATCTTCAAAATGGAAGCATATTGAGCAAATATACTGAAAGTTGCATCCCCAGCAGCCCAATTTCGGCAAGCAATGCATATGGAGGTCAAAATGCTTGAGCACTGAAACTATCAAGCATAACCAATGCATTTCTGATTTTTCTATGCTGGAAAGTATAGCATCTTGGTCAGCTACAGCTACGCCTTGTAGACTCTCTTAAACGCTACTAACTAATGTTTTACTTCAGAAGGACTGAAGCTGGCATTCAACATAAAATTGTAGAACAATTACCTGACATCCATCAGTGAATAAGCCTGCATATGATCGTGATTAAGAAGAATAAGCGGAAGCAAGTCCAGCCGCACTGCTTCCACACCCAGCTCTTCAAACATCATTAAAAATCTCTCTTACGCTGTCACGACAAAATGGTTTGCATTTCACAACCAATCTTGCATTAGGAACGCTGCAAAGTATTCTTGCCCAGACACGAACAACATGTGGAGTAATATGCAATGCACGTTAGTTATTAAAAGAGAAAAACACAAGCAGTGGAATGGACTAAAAATAGCATAGCAGTTCACCTTAGCTAAATTATTGAAGCTACCAAATGTAACAAAACCATTCGCCAAAACTGGGGCTGGCATTACTGGTCCCGTGTCCAGCGGAGGAGTGTAACATAAGAAGCAGCCATGCAACCTCACAAGCTTTTCTACATGTCTGCAAGAAGATAATCGGGTGTCAATTATATCTCCTACAATTCTTGCACCCTCTTCTTTCATTTGAACATGAAATGGGGAAGCATGCCTTTTCTCTTGCTTTGTTAAACGAATATTCGAGAATACATCCATAACTGAGAAGCAAAAGATAAGACTCTAGTAAATGCCATCACCAACCTTATATAGGACATTCCATGCCTTTATTACTTTGCTTCCAGAACAACAATACACTTAAATTCCCTGGTTTACATGTGAGCCTCATAGAGATCCATTGATGCCATGTAATTAGCCATTAATCTCTTGATGCCTACACTAGCCAGTTCCTGTACACATCTGGGGGGTCCCTTATCTGCAAGGAATCCTTCCTCTCCAAGCAGTCTGTCCATGATCTTCTCTTATAACCCGTACACAGCAAAGAATAATCAAGAAAAGTTAAAAATTACCTGCGGTGATGCTGGCAGGACATTTTTTCCAGTGCTCTTCAAGCAGCTAGTAGAAATCACCATTTGCAAATACGTCTTCCACCCACTTGTTTAACCTAAGCAAATGGATTAACGGCCTGGAGAAGCGACCTTCACAACCAAGCAAAGAATCTGCACGTGGGAAAGAGAATGTAATTGCATAGCATGTCCTAGCGTAAAGATGGTAGCAATCAATTTAACTGAAGCACAATAAAACTACGAATGCCAAACAGTACGATGCAATCAATTGAAATCTATGCACATACACTTAAATCTGTTAGGGCAGCCACTTGTGGATCTAATGCAGTCCTAGTTTTGGAAGGCTACATAATATCTTTTTTTCATAGAATAGCTGAACATGCTGGCAAAGTTTCAGCTATAAATATGAACATTTAATGCCCTACTCTATATTCTCACGCATCTCTCTTTGTGTAATGGCATCTGCAACACAGATTTGCAATATATGCTTGAAGCAAGAGAACATAACTTGAAGGGCTTTAACTATGACGAGATTGAGCTGCGAATCAACTTAAGCTAGAGAAAGGCGCAGCTCAAATAGAAATCACCTACCTGTAGATGAGCTGGTGTGTACAAAGCAACAAACAGGTCTATTTTGCTAAGACCCATTCCATAATGATCTGGCCTCATTGTATCAAGCATGATAAACAATGTTTACAAAAGGACTCAGGAACGTGAGAATTTGTGACTAGAAAAAGACTTGTGTACTATTTATCTCGCTGCTATCTTCACCTATCATTTTGTCATTTTGTCTGCAAACAAAATGCTAGGGCAAACAAACAAATTCACATCTTCATAATTTACCTCGATTCAAGCCATGCATCCAAGCCAATCCTAAAAATGTCAACAAAAAGTTAAATTAGAATGTAGAAAAAGCAGAGGAATTAGTAATGTAAGTCAGAAACGTTTTATTGGTCTGCAAATATACCTTTTTTTTCTCTTCTTTAGAGTAGCATCAATGTCAAATGTAAGAAAAACAAAGGGCAATTGCTGCACCAATTAAATATTCATCATACAACAGAAGATGAAAAAGAAGGTACTCCATGATTGATCACCTGGAAAAAAAAAATAGTTAGCAAGATGGAAGCGAGTTGTTCATTCTGCTCAGCGAGATGAAAATCAAACTCTAAACTAGTCCAATCTAAAATCATATAGCCTACATTGGATATCAAATCATGGGCTGATCTAAACAGAGAGGAACCAGAGAGACGCATTCATAACTGTACCATACGGTTTGCACGGATGGAGAGGGATTTGAACCCACAATGGTTGCATATCATTGCAAAAGTCCTCCTTCAAGCAGAGACAAAATCAAGAACAAAAATTGCCAAAATGCAGAAGCTCACCTACAAACAAATTGGGCAAAGGAATTCGACATCCAAAGCCTTGAATTTTTTCTGGTGTTGGATCACAAAATGCCAAGACAATGCGAGAAGATTGTTCTCAAATGCGCCCTTCGATCTTCTTTAGCAGAGAACCAGAGACACCTTCGTTTTACAGCCCCCCACCTGACGTGGCACGGATCAGACCATACAATCTGCAAATCAAGGGCTTACATAATGCCACGTCAGAGGGGGGCTGCAAAACGAAGACTACCCGAGAACCATTCTGGCAATTCATCCTAGCATATGCTATACTGTTGATGCTAACCTGATGAAAAAAACCAAACGCATTAAATTACATCAATCACGACCGGTTGCAAACATCTCTGAGACACATCCTCAAACGGCGAATGCTGTGATGGAACTTGCACTTCATAGCTACAGAAGCAACAAACACAATGTCAACCCTGAAATATTATAAAAGAGAGTGCATGATGGGGCTGACTACGAAGATAAAACTGAACAGATGGCAGACCCAATCTCTTATGTACTCCCTTGCAGGAGGCTAATTTCAATATTCAATAGTTGCTTAAGACTAAAAGTTGTTAATCCCATTTAAAAGATCTTATATATGATGATAAAAAAAAATGGATATTGCACTCTTCGACTCATCCTTGATCACTGATGCATAACCTTAATAAAGGACTCAATCACTTACATTCTTCCCATTTTTTGTATTAATTACTTACTCTAGAAAGAAAAGTTCCCTGCCACATTTGCAAAAGACTTACATGTGATGCCCAAAAATAGACACTACTTCATTCTCCAGCTCATCCTTTGTCATTGTCATTGATGATGTTGCAAGAAGCAAAACAGGAAGATTTGGAGGCATATCAGCTAACAACATCAGCAAGACAACACGTAGTGTTCATCAGCAAGACAACACGTAGTGTTCATGTGCCTGCATAATATGTAGTCAGAGGCACAAAATAATATAATTATGAAGAAATCAAAGACAATGTCATATAAACCATAAACCTTACAGTTTCCCACCAAAGCTGAAGCTGTGGCAAATATAAAACCGATGGGGATCTATGTGCTTCACCAAATATATGAACAAGTGCTTCTTCAGGTGTTTTCGCACTGGGATCTGACAAAAGGGATGGAAGACCCAAAGAATGAACGGGAAACCTTCCAAACTCATGTAACACTGCTGGTCCTAAATGATCCTACGAGCATAAAAAACATGAGCTTTTGAGACATCTGGTCGCAGTACATAAAGCAATAGTGTGCAAAATAAATACCAGGCCAGTTTCGTCAGCATCGCATATCAGAAATCGTGGCCGGTATACTAATGGAAACGATGACCCGCTGACTAAATCCGAGACTGTGAGTTGTTCTGGCCCATCAGTCTCTTCATCGATCAAAATTGAGCTTTTTTTTTCTGGAAGAGAGAACACAATAGATAGCCGCTCAAGAATTTGTTTTAGTTGCCCCTTCAAGCATGCTGCAACAACTTCAGAAAGTGGCCTTGCATAGACAATGGCACCCCTATGAGCTGCCGGAGTGATTGCAGACATTGCTTGCAGGAAGTGAGACTTATCAACATCAATCAAAAACCGATCATCACCGCTATAGACCTCAGGATACTTCTCTCTAAAAGCACGAATTGCTGCCTCTGTACGTACAAAGGGCCTTCAAATCTGCTCCACAGTAACCAACACGTGATGCTGCCAGTTCTTTACAAAGCTCCGAAGAAGGAGCCTTGTCCCACTTTCTAGTATGAATGTTAAGAATGTTTCTAGTACGCACGGTAACAGAATGCAAAGAACAGTCGCCCGAATCGTATAGTGACCCCAACATCGATTGGGTCACGGAATTTTCGAGCAACAATGCCACAATTTCTGTGCATGACCATTAATGGTAACCCTTGGATAAATGTAAAGAGATTAAATGCTCAAATAAACCAAAGTCCCAGATTAAATCACAAATTCTAATGGTATAGATCAAAGGCATCAAATAAGGGCCTGCTTGACGGTCATTAATTTTTCTTGCCACCTCAGCATTTATTGCATTTAATATTCGAGGCTAAATCTTGACCATTAATTCAGCACTTTCGACGGTCTAGATTAAAAGCCCCAAAGGAAAGGGCTTTTGATCCAAACCATCGATCTCAAACATGGACGGTGGAGACGGCGACACCTCAATGTCTTATATATAAGGGGGTGCTTGGTGGATTGAGGTGGCTTCGTCAGGACCGTTGGATCTCACAATCTAAACCATCCAGACGGCGACACCTCGGCGTCTAGATTCAAATAATTGTATATATATAACAGATATATATACATACTTACATATATATACAAGAAATTTAGCACGTCCTACGGAGCATGTTCCTATGTTGTAAGTTCCAATTTTAGCATGTTCTTACATGTTGCTGCCGCTGCCAGATTAAGCAGTTGGGCAGTTAAGGGAAAAGATATGGGATTGTACCTTGTAGGAAAATGGCAGAGTACATTGTCACTGTGCTTGCTCCACACTTGGGAGGTTGTAAACAACTGCTTAACTTTCATTTAACTGAAACAGTGAAAGCCCTTTAACTTAATTGAATGCAAAATTCTTCGTGTCCATGCAAGCGTCCATGCAAGTCCTGCAGGCTAAAACTTTCTTTGATAGCCTTGCAAGCAGTCTGTGACAGTCCAATTTACTAGGTTCCTTACCTAATCATTTTGCAAAATAGGCTACGCAAAGACACATTAGCACATATCACCACCATACATAACTTCCTAAATCATACTATCCAACTATAAGAGGGGCTTGAATTATTGTAGAAGCCAATTATAAGTGTCAAAGTGCCAACACTATGACTAAACAACACAGAAACTTATACAATTGCTTAAGTGTATGATCTAGCTACTTTTGAAGTGTTGAACTAAAACACTAGGAAGTGTTGGAAAAACATGGAAAGGTCAGACTTAGCTCATACTCTAGAATAAAGGGCAAGTGCTCTAGTCCTCAAGAAAGATCTGTAGGAAAAAAACCGATCAAAAAAATAGACAAATATTAAAATGACCTGTTGTTATCTGGCTAGTAAACCATGCAAGTTCCATAGCCCGACAACCATTCAAGTTCCATTGTTGGTCCAAGCTATTGTTATACAGACTACATTCTTATTACGTAGACTGCATTCTTATTATGAATTAAATTTGATTCTATGCTTGGTAAGACCAAATTTTGCAAATGTCGCTCATAATCGCAAACATAGACGAATGTGCTATAGATTATTAAACCAGAATTGAAACCTTTTTCCCATAGGTGCCTCTTGTGTTAACTTTTTGCTCAAGATAAAATGTTAAATTATAGAGCTTGTATTCGAAACTAGACTTTATTTTGGCAACTGGCATAGGAGTTCCAAAAGACTGTAGTGGTATAGTTTTTGTAATGCTAACATGGGCAAGTTGTATACACTATAAGGATATTGGCATAACATTTAACCATCTATGGCAGGTGCATGTTGGGAAGATTACAATATTTATGGAATTTCTACTAAGTCTGGTGCAGCTTGACACAGCAGTAAGGCAAGTGGCCTAGAATTGCACACGTTGTAAATGTTATTCTAAAAAACCATGGACTTTCGAATATCACTCAAGGTATGTATCCCACATTTGGTCACTTCTGAGTCTTTGGGGATTTAGCCATGAATTATGCACATTTGGTCTACATATTCCTTTTACACTAGTTTGGTGTCCATCATTTAGCATAAATATGGAATGGTGACCATTTGAAAGTGTGGCACTCTAATGGCAAAGTTGGTGGCAAAATTACCTTACTGTGCACTTGTACATACAATATGCAGTTTGCTCTTGATCCGAAACTAGACCTTACATTGGCAAATGGCTTGAGAGTTCCATAGTGTTGTTTGAAGGTCATATTGGCATAGTTTGCCTAGCACTAACATGAGCAAGTTGTATACACACTATAAGGATATGGGTAGAACGTTTAACCATCGATTGTTAACCATCTATGCTAGGAGCATATGGGAAGTTTGATGTATTTGGAGAGTACATTAAAAGGCACGTGGCCTTAGTTTGACACATTTCAAATGTTATTCTAAAACACTTTAGGCAAGTTATGTTTTCTTAAAAGAAAAGGGACCCACACATTGGATATGTACTTATATAGTCTTTTCTAAAAATCTTTGCAATGAAAACGCACACATTTTTTTTTTTTTTTTTGTATGCTTCGTGCCAAGTGTCTTCAAACCAAGGTACCTCTTTCATGCAAACCAAGGTACCTCTTTCATGCATTTGTTTGCCTTTGGAAAAAAGGGGCACAATTGCCTTAAGCATTTTCTAATAGGCTTTCTTAGCAAAATACGCATTTAGCCACTATTCTTGGGTGTGAATTTCACCAAGTTATGGAGCCAATATTATTGAGGCTATATGTGCCACAAAATTAAATTGTGGTATAATATTAGACTTTGGAATATCTCTCAAAATCGATTTGGGGCTTTTTGAAAATCGATTTCGGGCATGACTTGGAGCCAAGTTGTCACTGTGGTAGCATACAGATGCTTCGATCTACTTCATGCATGGGTCTTCTACCTTAAGGAGAACGGAAGGAAGGAATATTAGAAATACAATACAAAGGCTGGATATTTGATGGTTAAGTTGCAACTGTATGGCGGCATGGAATGTGGGAAGCAGATTCCAGGGGCCCCGCGACCGGCGGGAGCCGGGAGCGGGTCTGGAATCTGTGACCACATTCCATGCCGCCACAACATGGCAACTGGGAGTTCTGATTGATTTTTACCTGCAGGGGTGACCGGTTGAGCGGAATTGCTGTGCCTCTGAGCGGAATTGCTGTGCCTCTTTCTATTCCGGAGGCGGAATCGTCGACCCAGTTGCCATGTTGTGGCAAGAAAACGAAAATATGTTAAACATAAGGCTTTTTAATTTTTTAAGGTCTTCTATGGAAATCGATTAAGGGTAAGCAAACCCTAAACAATCCCAAAACGGCCGCCCAAGGGGCTAGGCCATATCGATGCTGTATGTCTGCTATTCACAATCCAACAAACAGGATGAAGATCGATTTTTGATGCTGTGCCATGCCTTAGAATACAGGATTATGCTGTGCCATGCCTTAGAATACAGGTCGAATCCTCCATCTCCAATCAGAATAAGGACGTATGTGCCGGGACTTGCTAGAAAATAGCCGCTCATCCCAGATTAGGATGCTCATGGTCAATTTGCTCTAGCTTATAGCAGAAAAAATACAGAGTTTTTTACCTTAACAGATTGTTCCAGAATCATTAGGTTCTTGTTGCCACACAGCCGTGGCCATACAAATCCGATGCAATGCTGCCGGATCCCCATAGTTAGGTCTAAGACTGTCATGTTTAATGGCAAAGATCTGTTTCTTTGATCTTGACAGCCAGATTCAACTAATAGATTAAGTTTGAACCAGTGCTGCATTCCCTCTTCCCCAAATTTCCCTTACAGGATCTAGAGACTCAAAACCTCAAAAGATTCTGACTATCTGTGGCAAGATTATTGAATATTGTATCTGTGGGCAATCCACACACTGCAGAATTCTATAGTGGAGGCCTCCATCTGCATAGCTAAGAACCTCGGAAGACCAAGGCTGTTCAAAACAAAAAAGATAGAGATTGCAAGTATCATAAAAGGACTTTTTGAGACTAATAAATAGCATCAGCATAGATTTACCAGAGATTTCAGTGCAAGGCAGCACGCAGAGACTCCAAACTTGTAAACTTGAATTTGCCTAAAAAGGGGAACTGCAATGATGGAAGGCTTCTTTTTGAGACCACTCAAGAGCGTACTACAAACAAGAATGCACCTGCTTTTTGCAAGGGTCTTCTAGAACCCATAGCCGCCCAAAACCATAGGCTGCACCATACTCTGTTCTTCTAGTAGCTTCTTCCTGAAGCCATAGCCTGCATCACCATAGCCTGCATCATTAAGCCCATCACTGACAATCTTTGTCCCCATACAATGCAAGTTCATGTAATTTGAAGAGAGGGCATTTAGAACAAAACACAAAACCATTGGCAGCGGAATCATTTGAATCATGCATGGCTGCAGCGAATAAGATAAGCAAATTTGAAGACCCAGGAAGAAGAACATCGATTTTGAAACCCATCAAATAAAATTGGGTTCAAAAATCTGATTTGATGGTCTGAGACCCTATTTATGGGTTCACAGTTAAGGATTTCCAGTCTGTAGCCATCGGATCACGGTTCCGACCCTGTAACGCAACATTATAACCAGCATGAAGCCTCACATGATTTCATAACAGACGCCCAACCCTCTGCATATTAAACTATTAGACTGTTGCAGACGCTTCAAAAACCGCGGAACTCAGAATACGTTGCAGCAGAAGCTTGGAAATCGTGGCAAAACCTATCATAAAAAAATTATAAGAAGCCTAATAGAAATCGACAAAGCAATAGTGAAACCATGGCAAAATCATGGTAGGAAGCATATATCAGTGCAATAGCCGGCCAAGCCTAGCCTAAGGCGAATCCAAGCCTTGCTTGCACAGGCAACATAAAAACTACCAAACGAAAAAGGAATCGATGCAAAGACAAAGGGGACAAAACCACGAATGTCCATAAAAACCACGCTCCATAAATGTATTTTTGAGCACGAAATTAAAGCCACATAGCAGAGAGTAAGTACGAAGCAAGGAGATGCAATCGATGCTGGAAACGTGCATATTTATAATTCCAAACGGCCGCTAGGAAACTCCATGACCAGGCTCCAAGCCTACTACGAAAATTCTTTGACAAAATCGTTTGGCCACCAACAAAATATCCGGCAAAACAATGAAAATATTGCACAGCATCTCTGCAACGACCGGAATCATGAGTAGAGCCGGAATTAAGAGTAGCGCCGCCATAATATGAGATATCCAAATTTGAAAATAATATAAGCCCTCTCAAGAGACGAGACAGAACCGTCAAACGAAATTGGATTTGGCTCACCGTAATCATTAAATACGGCAATTTAGAATGTTCTAGAATTTCTTGCCATTTTCTAGAATTTCCAAGACATTCTGGAAGCTACCATATCTCCGCCAAGAAGCTTCTGGAAGCCACCAGATTCGACGGCCGAGATTGCAAGGGAGCAAACCGACGGCCAAGATCTGGCGGTATAGATATAAAAGAAGCTTCTAGAAGCCACTCCTAATAATTATATATATATTCAGAGATATCCGAAGAAAAGAGAACTCTTGCGGTATAAATCTATACCGAGAAACGGTATAAATTTATACCGAATTGCATATATATATAAAACGTTTATATCATAATATAATATATAATTATTCTATGTGTCCATGGGAAACGATGTACCCATGGATTGTTTACATATTCAAATCAATCTAGGCCGCCTATTTGTGGGCCAATGAGGTGGCACAGCTACGGCTTTAGGATCTACATGGGGTCATGCATGGGGCATGCACCATGCCTCTAGACCGTCGGATCAAGGGGGGAAGCTAAAATCATAGCCCTTGATTTTTTTAAGGAAGGTGCAATGAAGGTCCCAAAAATGCTTTTTGGTGTGGCCAATCTCAGCCCTTGGATCAAAAGAGGGAGGAGAAATCCTGGCCACTAAGTTTTTTTTATTAAGTTGCAATTTATTTATTAAAGGAGTTGAGGTGGCATCCTCATTTAATAAAAAAGTAATTAGGTGGCACCAACATTTATGAAAGGAATTTCGAGGAAGCTTCTTTTTTGTAATTATCTTCAAAGGCCCGTAACTTGCAGCAAAGGGGTCGGATGAAGGTGGGGCCTACGCCATTGGATTCCTCTCATCGAAAGCTTTCCAATGAGTAGTGCTTTGATATTGTTTCATCGTAGTTGAAGCGAATATGATCGAATATTAAGAATCTTCTTGGAATCTTGGTATTTTATGGAATCTATGGGAATTTAAGAGAATCTAGGGGAATCTTCATAGCATCTTAAAGAATGTAAAGGAATCTCTATAGAATCTTGAGGAATCTATGGGAATAACAAGAAAATCTTTAAGAATCTAAGCGAATCTTTATAAAATCTTTGAGAATCTAGAGGAATCTTCATAAAATCTTGAAGAATCTAAGAGGACCTTCATAGAATCTAAGGGGATCTGGGAGAATCTACATAGAAACTTGGGGAATCTAGAGGATTCTCAACAGAATTAGGGAATCTATGGGAATCTTAAGAGAATCTTAAAAAATCTAGCAGAATCTAAGCGCATCTTCGTAAAGTCTTTGAGAATCTACGTGATCTTTAATGGAATCTTGGAGAATCTAAGGGAATGTACTTAGATCTAATGGAATCTAGGGGAATATACATAAAATTTATATATAATCTTAGAGAATCTAGAGGATTCTTTGTAGAATATTAAGAATCTAGAAGAATAGTTGTGGAATCTTGGGGAATCTTTCACATTGGATGTGTTTTGCAGGGGAATTTTCATAGAATCTATGGGAATTTAGGAGAATCTACATAGAATCTTGGAGAATCTAAAGGAAATTTGGGTTACTCTTTGAGAATCTAGGGGAAACTCAAGAGAATCTTAAAGAATCTATGAGAATCTCAAGAGAATGTAGAGGAATCAAAGGGAATCTTCGTGGAATCTTCGAGAATCTTGGGAATTTTTTCTGAGCCTTGAAGAATCTAAGAGAATCTTTATAGAATCTTCATTGGATGGCTCAAAATTTGTACATTCCCTCATAGTACAATCACTTGTATATATATATGTGTATATATACAAGAAAATTAATACGTCCTACGGCGCATTGTTCCAGTTTTAGCATGTTCTTACGGTGACCAACGATTCTACTGAGATTCTCTTGTGATTCCTCTATATTCTTCAACATTCTATGTATTATATTTAGCATTCATGAAGATTCCCCTAGGTTCTCTTAGAATTTTCTATTTTGATTGAGGTGCTTACCCATGAGCATTTAAAACCTTCTAAAATAATCTATTTTGGATCTGTGCAACATTTTTAAAATATTTTCTATTTTTAGACTGAGGTGCTTGCCCTGAGCATCTAGAATTTTTTTTTTCAAGATTTATATTGTACACCTTTATTATGAAACATTTTAGAACATTCTATTGTCGCTCTTTGCAAAATCTTAAAAAAACTCTAAGATTTATCAAGATTTTCTTAAATTCCCTTACATATTATGAAGATTCCCTTAGATTCAATTAGATTTTAAGAGATTCCGTTAGACTTGTATATTTTCCTAGATTCTCTTACAATTTATGAGATTTTCTTATATTCCCTTTAATTCTCCTGGATTCCCTTACATTCTAGAAATTTCTAGAACATTTTACAACTTTATGGAATATTTTAAAACTTTCAAAACATCCTAGAATATTATAGTCTATTTTATCTTAATTAGAACATTACCCTTAAGTATATTTGAAACATAAATTCTTCATAGAATTAATGCTTGGTCTAGTGGTTAGAGTGGGGAGTTTGGGGGGTTGAGGACCAGGGTTCGAATCCCCTCAATAACATAAAAAATTTTAAAAGCCTTTCCTTAAGGAACGAGCATTCAATATGAGCCTTAGGATCTTAGACTCGATCAACGATCAATATCTCACCATATGAAAGCAATATGAGCCGTAGGATCTATTACTTATAATTCCCAAAGCCACGTGGACCGTAGGATGTGTCCCCTCAATCTGGACCGTAGGAGCATGGTACACCTATTATATGTAAACTCCCAGGCCCAGACCAGGCCATCTGGGCCGTAGGATACGTCCCAAACCCACGTGAGCCGTCGGATCTCGAACGGACGGTCAGATAAGCACGAAACATAAGAACATATATAGATCAGATATGCAGTCCAGAGGTAAAGTATATATCGTGTAAAATCTTTTGGGGTCTTTCTTACTCGCCAAAGGGTTTGGCAACTGAAAACTACTAAAGTAACACACATAAGGGATAATTTTACACACTTTTCTTAGTTTTTTAGTCTAAAAAGTTCTAAAATGTTTCTAAAATTTCTGAGCTTGTAATGCAATGTTAGAGCATAAAGTAGTCGAATCATGTTGTTATTTCTACTTTTTTTTCTCTACATACATGCGAACTTCACTTCAGGCAGCTAAAAAATTGCTACTAAAGGCAAAGAACTCCAAAATATTATGGTGACACAGGTGTTTGACTAGAAGGAAACCACGTGGTTTATCCAGAGGGGAGCGAGGAGTAGCAACCCCTCAGAAGTTTACCTATTTATTTACAAAATATTTAGGAAAGGGTTAAGGCAGACGAATACTTCACTGCCAGAGAAATGTGCATGGTGCCCACTGCTACAGATGACGTAATTGTGATGAATATGCTCAACATTTGTGACGTTCCACGTATTTATACGGTCTACGTCACGCATTCATACGGGACATGTACAAATACAAGCACGTCACCCCCCCTAAAGGTACGCCACCATGGGGGTACGGGAACTTAATTGTAACCATGGGGGTTACTCTTAAAAGGATTAAATTAGCTATGCTAATTTAATACATTAAGGATAATAACTTAATTAGGCTAATTACTGTTTGGGAAGGCGCCACCTGCCCCAATCGATTGGGAAGCATGGGGGTTGCCAAGTTAGGATGCCAACTTGACCCCTATCCCTGTGATTGACTCCACGAAGATGATCGACCAAGGAAGGCCGAGCCGGCCCATCATACACCCGGCCAGAGAGCCACCATACCCGGTCGTCCACAGCAATCGCCACTGAATTCTCAACTCCCGGAGATGGAGGCCCCATGGAAACGAGTCCAGCCGAATTCGGTAGGTGGCTATGTGGATTCTAGATAACGCTTGATTGTGTCAGTTTCTCTGTTCTCTTTGTGATTCAATCATAGAAACTAACCCTTGATTGTACAAGCAAGTTCTCTTTATATTCAATTCTGGTTCTTACTCTGAAAGGATGGATTGTTAGTTCTTTGTTTAATCTGACTCTGAAACGGGGGGATTACGGGGGGGTAGAGACCTCTGAACCATGTATTGTAGTTTGCTCCTAGATAGCGCCCTGTAGAGTCCCATTATATGCGGCCTGTGCACAAGAGCCCACCGGGTCCTAGATGCTATGGTCTGGCTTAGCACCAGACAAGGAACACAGTGGTGACATGAGGGGTGGGGTCTTGCACGAGCATACAAGGCTCCTGAGACTCCTACATGGGCTAGGCCCGATGGCCGGTCCGTGAGAGGGCCGGGTATGGGTCGACACTCCACAGGTGTAGAGGTGTGATCCGGTATGGAGCACCTTGCACTTTGAGTAGATTTAGGGTGAGTAAGTGGCACGGATCTTGGGGGGTCGCTGATGCGGCACGTATTCTCTAGCTCACCCATGGAACCACTTGTGATTACGGAAGGGGCGGCTTCCCGACCTGCCTCGGGCGGACCAGGAGTCATGAACACGAGTGGGCTCAAAGGGTGATCCCTTGAACCTGCGTCTCCGGAAGGCTATAGCGAAGCCATAGCATGAATTGACCCATCTGCAAAGTGTGCACAGGAGGGGCGGATGGAGTGGACAACCCTAGCCGATGTTCTATGCCATTAGCGCCATGCCAAGACTTCGGTCTGCTGATCTCTTGAGGCCCAGTAGTCGGGTCAATCCTCAACCGAGTCCGAGGGGTAGAACACGGGTTTTGGGCGTTTTATTAGGATTAGATGCATATTCTATGCCGTTGGTATTTTGGATGGATCGCCACCCTTACGTGGTGGTTATTTATGTATATTCGTGCTGTGTGCTAACCCTTGTATTCATGCTTCCGCGACGTAGGAGTCCCATTGAAGGCGTGGGCCGAATGACCCCTTCGTGTCCTTCTTCGGGCCTCATTCCATAGATGGCCCGAAACAGACGGAGAGCCCTGCTCATGGTGATATGATCGCCATGGGAGGGGAAAGTCCCCGTATGTATCGTCAGGGGTCGATATATATTAAGGGCGTCCACAGGTGGTATCGAGCGTGATTTGGTTGCTTTCGAAATCATAGCACTGGCAAACACTAACTTCGTATACGGTAGTTAGGAGGAGGCTAGGTCAATGTGTCGTTAGTTCTCTTTGTTGTTTGGCTTGGTGTTAGGTTAAGTTAGGAAATTGTAGCTTTGAAGTGGAGGGCCCAGGATTGGAGGCCTAACAGGTGTCAGTGGGTAGCTCAAATGACAAAGATGATGGTTCCATTGGATCGGGCGTACTCGAATTACCCTAGAACAGTTAACTCTAGGCGAAAAATGGTCAAGGGCAGGCCCAACAACAAACTTCGAGTAGCTTGCTTTTGAAGTTTTGTAGTCAAGGCGGCGCGCCCGAAATGTTTGTCGGTTGCCCGACCCGTCGGACCAGTCAACGCTGGCCCGCCAGTCAACTTCGAGCGCCCGCTTTTGCTTTTCGGACGACGCCGGTCCGAGGCGGAAGGCCGTATAATGCAGCCGGCGCCCGACCGTAGGTTGCGCGTATTTCCGCCGTATAATTTTTTTTAATAATAAAATTTCGAAGTTAATAAGGAAAAAATTTGAAATTTCAAAAGTTAAGTGGCCGTCTAACAAACCATTTCTTGTCATTTGCTTTTGCTTCCGCGCCTCCAACCGCCTGAGCCGCCCTCCGCCATCGCCACCGGACCGGGACCTTGCTCCTGCGCCCTTGTGCCTTGTGCATCTTAAGCCCCCCTTTGCCATTCCCTTTGCCGCCGGTACCTCACTATCCGCTATGGCCATCACCAAGAGCGCTCCGGATCCAACTACCTTGAGCATCGTGGAGATCTACGCCATGATTGCTAAGCACATGGCTACTGACCCGACCCTCATTGATATATTGTTAGATGAGTGGTAAAAGGGTTTGAGAACAACGATAGGATTCCATATCCTATCTATCACTTCTCGAGAACCATTCTTGATCCTTGTTTGAACCTTCGCCCGACTCTCCTATACCATTGTTGAGCAACGACATGGTCATGATGCTCATTAAATTTTATCCTCCCGGCGGGGAAGGCCATCTGAGGAGGAAGATATCGGGACGAGAGGCCGGCCGTATTAGGGGTTTGGCCCGGAAGATGATCATAGGGAGATTGAGAGAGCGGAATCGGCGGCCCGTGGAAGGGAATACAGTACCTCCGAGGGCGACTTTGGCGTCATTGATGGCGAGCCATTGAGGTTCCCCATACCACTTTGGGATGAGGATTCCAACAGTTTTGTATGGGGAGAAATCCCCGATCGGTATAGACTATCGATAACCATTCAGATAGACATGGGCTGCGACCCCCACCGGTACCATGCGAACTTAATCGCCGTCGTGCGGCCCAACTTTTTGCTCGATTCGTGAAGATCCGAGGAGGGCCCAGAAGAACGAGAAAAGCTTGAACGGGGAGGGGCGGGACCGGCAAGACCAATGGGACCAGGCCGAGATGGAGGAGCATCCGGGAGTGGGCGGGCCCAATCCCGACGCCCACTGCATAAGCTCGGGAAGAAGGGTGTAGCCCATAAGGCGCAGCCCGATTACAAAGAGAAACTAAAGACTGTCGGGCTTTTTGGGAAGAAGACGAAAAGTCGACGGAGCAAGCCCAATGCGTGGATAGCTCCCCGACCTCTTTGGGCTAAGACGGCTCGGCATCGGGGGGCGCTGTAGCCCGGGCACGAGGAAAGCCTCACGTACCTAATTCTACATCGCGGCCTTATGGAAATCCACAAGTTCCGAAGTCTACGAGCTTCCGATTAGGAAGCTACCCTTCCGTGAGGGTTGGTACGCGGAGATCGCCAGCCAGCTCAAGACCGATCTCCGCTTCCAAACCTTTTGCAATTTTGGCGCCCCAAGAGGTCAGCCGGCCTACTTGGTAGCACTTTTTGGTGACGCCAATCTTTGCGCGATCCACGCAAAGAGGGTCACCATAATGCCTAAGGATTTGGCCCTCGCCCGCAGGATACGGGGGGAGCATCCTTAGCATCTTTGCGGAGCTCCGCAATTGTAAATATTTTTCTGTAATATTTAATAAAGAGACTTTTATTTTGAATTAAAAAGTTTAATGGTTTTTTTTAAAAAAAAAGGGGTTTAAAAAGGGGACTTTTAAGGGTTATTTCAAACATTTATTTTCCTCTCTCCTCCCTTCTAGCGCCATGGCTGCCGCCGACCTTGCCGCCTGGTACCATGATGGAGAGAAATGGGATCCACAAGTTCCCTTCGACCTGCTGCAACCTTTGCTATGCCAACGCATAGACCTCCTCACAAGTATGCAGCGGCATCCGGATTACGCCGGATTCCTTGACTTCTACATGGAGGAAATGCTTCCTCTGTGTATTCCTCTGGGGGATCCTCCCCAATTGTATTTGGAGCGGGAGATAGTCCGGCAGATGTTAGGCGGGGACACACATGCTTATGACGTCCTGAAGGGGAAACTCCGATGGGGTAAACACCTGCCAGTGGTCCAGCATAAGGGGCGGCAATATCTGGAGGCTACTTTCACCCTAGCCATCCTCATGGACCAATACGTTGAGGATGAGACCTTGCCTGTAGAGAAGGGCAAACTGCCTGAGTCCTCCGAGGAGGGGGATGATGAGCATATAGGTATGGGCGACTTTGCCCGTTGGAAAGAGCTAGCGGAGGAGTTACCACCGCGCCGTGAACAAGCTATAGGCTTGTCAGGGTTAGACGGCCTTCCAGTTATCTATCACCAAGGGCAAGAGTACCTTCTTTTGGATGATATTATCTGGACGTATCATATGGTGGCCGGATTTCGACGCAAGTGCAAAGACCATGTACTTTACGAGCTTGCGGAGTATTGTATGGATGATTTTATCGATTTCACTTCTACCGAGCTTCCTCCGGAGGTGCACCAGTTGCTTCAGTTCCGTCAGGAGACCATAGAGCCGGCGGAGACTCTATTACGCCTTCGAGACTTCGTGATCATGCAGAACCCGCCCGCCTTTGCACCCGCACGATGCCTTCACGACTATGGGACCTCACGTTCCAAACATCAATATGGTTGAGGTTCCCTCCGACTCAGATGATGAGGGTGAAGATTTATATCATAACCCTGCGCACAAGAAGGAGGAGCAACAGGAGCTCAAGGAGGAAGAAGTCTCCATGGACTTGGATAAGGAAGTGGCAGCATCTGAGATTCCGCAAGGGAAGGTGCTGGGTAACCACCTTACCCGTTTCTTTTTGTCGGCCTTCCGACACGGGCAAGTCCTCTTCATAGCCCGGGATCTAGGGCCAGAGGCTGAAGCTTCATGGTGGGCCCTCCGTGCACTTTCTACACTGGCCGGCCACAAGAAGCTTCCCTATCGTACGTTTACTTATGTACTCGTACGACGGGATCTCGCCCTGACGGCCTTGGGTCAGGATATTGCGCCTTGGATGGGAATGAAGCTCCTCACGGCAGCCCCATTGGCCGTTGCATATCCACCAGAGGTTGCATCTATTGCGGCTGCCACAGTAGACCCTGGGGTAACTCTGCTGCGACACCGACCGCCTCCATCACCTCCTAGAGCCAGGGATAAAGAGGCAGGGCCTAGTTCCAAGACTATTGTGCTATACAATTTTTGTTTATATAGATATATATACGTGTATTTATGAGATTTTGGATTGACAACTGTTTGGACCAAATTGAAAAATGGTGTACCTTATTTACTTATTAAATACAAAGTTCTCTTGATAAGTTCTCTTTTATGACATCCTCTTCAAAAGCATTAAAGTAGAATATAGTGGCATTACAAAATGTTCTCTATTCATTTTAACTATGTTGCAGAGGAAACCATTTGGGAATATGAGGAGAGAATCACCGATATGGTTAGGAGAGACGATCCCGGACCACCGGATCAAGACTATGGCCAGAGATATGGTGAATATCCAGAGTGGGAGGAAGGCTATGAGATCGAACCACCGCCACCAGGAGAGCCCTACGACTCTAACAAAGGGCTGGAGATAGTTAACATCCTTAGGGACCGAGCTCTCGAAGATCTGAAGATGACCCTGTGCCGTACTTGGGACTATTGGAATATGAGCAGGCACGAGGCTTTCGAGGATGCCAACGACCACCTTTGGCAACTCTTTTATGCTATGCGAAGGCTTTTTAACCTTCTCATTATCAGCCCAACATGGGAATACCAAGCAATCATTGTCCAAGCCTGGGCACGCTATAAACTCGTCCGAGCTGTACGGGAGAGTACCCGCTACGCGATCCTGTACCCCTTCGCCAACCCCTAGGCCTGATCCCTTCCGTTATGTTTTCTTTGTTGCTGTTACGCTGTGTGCGAGTAGAACTTTAAAAGTTTCCACTGTATCATACCTACTTGTGTCTTAACCCATGTACCAATCAACTTGTTGTTGTACTCAACTTGAATGAAATAAAAATATTGTCTTCTGTTTGTATATTCTTTTTGTCTCGATTATTTTAAAGGGATTGTACATTGATGTAAATCTGCTTATATATTCATGAATGCTCCCTATAGACGGTGTACGTAACGCTGCTTGGCAAACACCCTCCAACGCCAGTAGGCTCACCCCTGAACAGGAATTGATGTTAATGAAAAGGCAACTCGGCGAATTACAGGCCTATGTGTTGCATACCAATCCACTGCAACAAACTCAGGAGGACGGACCGGAATTACCTCCGCGACCATTGAGTCCACCGGCACAACAGCCATCTCCTCCCAGAGCTAGCCCTGTACCTGTACAAAGGAGGACTCATGCTAAACGTCATCGAAGTTCCTCTAAGGATAGCGCCGCTTCCTCACATTCAACCACTTCGGTGTCTTCTGGGTCATCGCTATCAGACAGTGACCATTCAAGGCGTAAGGATAAGGAATACCGAAAAACCGTTGATCTGACCATAACTAGTATATGGAAGAATCGGAAGTTGGCTCGGTTTGATGGGAAATCCGGAGGAGGCTTGAATCACGCGAATCTTGGTTGGACGAAATGAAGGAGTTTGGGAAGTCCTATGGAATGACGGAGAAGGATACAGGGAAGGTTGCCACCACCAACCTTACCGGAGCTGCCCGTATTTGGTGGAAGGGTTATGCCAGAGCTAAGCACTTGGACAGGAGCAGGTGCAAGTTCAAGAAGTTCGCTAAGGCTTTCAAATCGCATTACGTGCCTCGTGCGCACAAATGCCAACAGATTCAGACCTTCTACAGGTTGGAACAGAAGGGCATGTCCGTTCAGGCCTACACGGATGAATTTATGCGCTTTGAGGTTGTATGTACCAGAATGAATGAAAAAGGGGCGAGGGGCTACATTGAAGGCTTGGCCCCATCCATTAAACACATGGTCAAGGCCATAGACCCAAAAATCGATGCTAGCAGAGGCGGAAGCTAAGGCATTAAGCCTCGAGGAGGACACGCCAAGGAACCAAGATCCGCTGACACGCTCCTTACTCGCAGCCCACGCCCGGCCCACGCCTTTACAAACCCCGGCTTCACCAAGTCCGGGGCCCTCTCAAAGACAATTCTTACGGTCCGCCAGAGAAGAAAGTCGCCTTTAGCACGCCGGATAAACGACAATGCCGGCAAAGGAAGTTCGGGGCCTCTTACACCATTCCTAAAGAGGCGGAGAACAGCTCCACGGATAAGGCATGCTACAGGTGTATGAGGCCCGGACACTTTATGCACTTGCCCATACGCCACGCCAGACGCCCCGCCGGCCATGGCCGACCTTGATTGGGAAGATCCGAGTCCAATCTCCCCTCATGAGGACGAGGCTACCGAGGTATATTCACGGTGCGTCTCATATTCTTGCCGCTATAGAAACAGTAACGCCGAAAAGTCAGCCTCTGTTATTTCTACAATAGGCCAAGTAGACAAGAAGCCCTTCATAATTTTGATGGACACGCGGTAGTAATGCATAATTTTGCTTCTCCTAGAATGGCCCGTGCACTCGCAAATGGAAACGTTGAGGTCCCGGACCTAAGCCCCACATTAGCCGCTGGTAAGATCGCACACACTCATGGTCCGTGATAACCTTTAAGATGCAGTTGCCAGGTGCACCTGTTGCCTTGGGTGCTGAGTTAATGGACATTGGCAAATATGATCTTATTGTTGGAATGGAGTTTTTAGCATCTGCCAAGGCCAACATAGACTGTGAGAAACGGGAGGTCACCTTTAACGCCGCTAATGGAGCACGTGTGACTATAAAAGATGATTCATTCCACTCCGCTATGCAGTCGATGTCAATAAACAAGTTAGAAAAGGCTATACGCAGGAATGAACTCCTTTGCCTCATTAAACTTGCCTCCATTCAGTCTGACTCCAAGCAGAAGCAAGTAATCGACGCCTTAGCACCAGACATTGCTAACCTTCTTCGAGAATTTAGCGATCTTTTTCCAGATGAGATCCACAAGCTTCCTCCTTTCAGAGGGGTAGAATGTGAAATAACTCTTGAACCGGGTACTAAGCCTACCAAAGAAGGCCCCCCGCATCGAATGAGCCCTCCGAGTTAGCGGAGCTTAAGAAACAACTACAAGAGTTCTTGAACCCGGGGTTTATTCGCCTAGTCTTTCACCATTTGGCTCCCTATTCTTTTTGTCAAGAAGAAAGATGGCTCCTTAAGGATGTGTATTGATTATAGGCAACTCAATAAGCATACCATCAAGAATCGCTATGCTTTGCCTAGGGCAGATGATCTTATGGACCAGTTACAAGGAGCAAAATATTTCTCAAAGATTGATTTGCACTCCGGATACCATCAGATAAGGATAAAGGAGGAGGACATTCATAAGTCTGCTTTTCGCACCAGATATGGGCATTATGAGTTTACCGTCATGCCTTTTGGATTGACCAATGCCCCTGCAACGTTTATGCGGTTGATGAATGACATCTTCCGCCAATACTTGGATGACTTTGTTGTCATTTTCTTTGATGACATTCTCATCTATAGTAAAACCTTGCAGCAACATGAACAACATCTACGATTGGCTTTGCAGAAGCTAAGACGCCATCAGCTCTTTGCCAAGTTTTCTAAATGCAAGTTCGCCACTCCGAGGGTCGACTATTTGGGGCATATTATTTCAGCAGAAGGAATTGCTACGGACCCAGCCAAGATAGAAGCAGTAAAGGATTGGCCCATTCCAGCTAATGTTTCAGAGGTCCGGAGTTTCTTGGGACTCGCAGGATATTATCGGAAATTTGTTAAGGATTTTGCAACAATTGCCGCACCTCTTACTAATCTCACAAGGCATGAGAAAGTGAAGGATTGGATGGAACATTGGAAAGCAAAAGTCCAAGTCAGCTTTCAGAAGCTCAAGAATGCTTTAACATCTACACCGGTCCTCACCTTGCCTGATCCTGAAAAGGATAAATCGGTAGCCACCGATGCTAGTAAGATAGCTACCGGTGGAGTCTTAATGCAGGAAGGGAGAGTTGTTGCCTACGATTCAAAGAAGATGAATGATGCAGAGCAGCGATATCCTACCCATGATCAGGAGTTGCTGGCAGTTGTTCGTGCTCTCCGTATTTGGAGACACTACCTTCTTGGTAGAAGGTTTCAGCTCGATACGGATCATCAGAGTCTCCGCTATCTATCCACCCAGCCAAATTTAAATCTCCGTCAGCGAAGATGGATGGAATTCCTCGAGGAATATGACTTCGAGATTGTATACAAGCCAGGAAAGCACAATGTGGTTGCGGATGCTTTGTCACGTCATCCCTTCATAACCCGGACCCATTGTAACGCCATTTCCACACTCACCAGCGAGTTTGGGAAGCAGATAGAGCAGACCCTGGCCACAGATCCCGAATTTTGTAATATTTGGGAAAGTTTGGGTAAGGAAGCCCGTACCAATAAAGAACGTCAAGCATTCCGTTCATATAAGAAAGAGGGCAATTTGTTATATCACAAAGATAAGTTGTGTGTTCCAGCGACTTCAGGAGTGCGAAAGCTGATTCTCCATGACACACACAACAGCCCTATAGCGGGACATGCGGGTTTTATGAAAACTTACTTTAAGATCCGCTCCAGCTATTTCTGGCCTTCGATGAAGAAGGATATTGCTAGGTACATCAAGCAGTGTCAGGTTTGTCAGCAAATCAAGGCTGAGCAATTAAGAGTTCCAGGGGAGTTGCAACCCTTGGATGTGCCCAATGCCAAGTGGGAAGTCATAACCATGGATTTCATTGTGGGCCTTCCACGCACTCTCCGTGGATATGATGCATTAATGGTCGTGGTTGACAAATTATCAAAGATGGCTCACTTCCCGCCATGTCGCACCACCTCGACACCGCCTTCGACAATCGCCTTGCTCTTTGCAAAAGAAATTTTCAGGTTGCACGGGATGCCGAGAGTAATTGTATCGATAGGGATCCTAAGTTTGTCGATTGCATTCTCGAAGGATTTCTTCGCCACCATCCGACCAAACTTGCCATGAGTACGACTTACCATCCTCGCATTGATGGTCAAACGAACGTGTCAATCGTATTATCGAAGATATGCTACGGCTATGTATGGAGTAAACAAATACAATGGGCGGATTATATTTATCCGGTAGAGTTCGCCTATAATCAAGACGGGCGGAGTCTTCAAAGATGTCTCCCTTCATGATAAATTATGGCTATCAATGTCTTACTCCAGACCGTGGCATAACCCCGCTTCTAAAGTGGAGGTCTCTCAACAGCTCCTTTTAGAAATGCAGGCCTTGGTGGAGGAAGTTCGGGTTACTTATTGGCCGCGACGCAAAATGTCGAAGAGTCTAGCAGATAAGCACCGAACCCCACGAATCTTCCGTGGGCTTAACAGTTTGGCTTAAGATCAAAGTAAAACAAGCCAAGCTTAAAATTGGTAATCAGAAGAAGTTGGCACCCGGATGGGCTGGCCCGCTCAGATTATCAACGCGTGGGGAGAACAGTATATCGCTTGGACTTGCCACCCCCGCTTGAAGATCCACAAGGTCTTTCACGTGAGTCTTCTCAAGCAACACACCCCGATCCGGAGGAGGTTTTGGATACCCCAACTCTCCTAGAAATGACCAAGAGCAACGAAATAGTGCCCAAGCTCTTCTTGATCGAAGCTTACAAAGCGTAATTTAAGGACTCAAATGTTGCAATACTTGGTCAAGTGGAAGCATTTACCGCTTGAAGATGCTACCGGGTGATGAAGATAGACCTTGAGAAGCACTATCCGGACTTCATGCGAATCTCGGGGTCACACCATCAACAATGCTATCAACCCCCGCCCCTGGTAAGCTTGAAGGCTTTATTTGCCGAGAATCATGTTCTAGAGGGGTAGATGCATCGTATATTATAATAATAACCAATGATGAGATCACCTTCGTGTTCTCTAGGACGTGGTAAGCATCTAGTAAATAGACTGCGTTCATTCCAGCTATACGGGGAACTGAACCATTCCTTATGCCACAATGAATTGCAAGCCGTAGACATGATAGGTTCCCTTCTAGATACTTTTTCTTTTATTTATAGGGCGTGGTCCCTTCAACCACAATTTAATCATATTATTAACCTACGGGTATATTGATGTGTGCAGGCCAGTGAACAGATCGTCACCTGCCTTGTATAGAGGGTTGCTGATGACCCAACTTTGCCCGTATTGGTTTTGTCTACATGTGTGATTTTTTTTGTAATCTGGATGTTTTAAATCAGACCTTGGTCCTACACTCTCTTGATGATAAGTTTGTATAAAGCACCTTGGTGCTTCAACTTCAATGTATTACTGTCTGAAATACTATAATTTCAACGTATTAATGTTATCTTCTTAACTCCATTTTCTAATTGAATGCTTTATTTATATGTATTCGATTAGCTAACCCCAATGCTGAGGACAGCATTATTTTTAAGGAGGGGAGAATGTGACGTTCCACGTATTTATACGGTCTACGTCACGCATTCATACGGGACATGTACAAATACAAGCACGTCACCCCCCCTAAAGGTACGCCACCATGGGGGTACGGGAACTTAATTGTAACCATGGGGGTTACTCTTAAAAGGATTAAATTAGCTATGCTAATTTAATACATTAAGGATAATAACTTAATTAGGCTAATTACTGTTTGGGAAGGCGCAACCTGCCCCAATCGATTGGGCAGCATGGGGGTTGCCAAGTTAGGATGCCAACTTGACCCCTATCCCTGTGATTGACTCCTGAAGATCGACCAAGGAAGGCCGGAGCCGAGCCATCATACACCGCCAGAGAGCCACCATACCGGTCCGTCCCTCGTGAATCAAGAAAAATTCTCAACTCCCGTGAGATGGAGGCCCCCCATGGAAACGAGTCCAACCAGAATTGGTAGGTGGCTATGTGGATTCTAGATAACGCTTGATTGTGTCGGTTTCTCATTCTCTTTGTGATTCAATCATAGAAACTAACCCTTGATTGTACAAGCAAGTTCTCTTTATATTCAATTCGGTTCTTACTCCGAAAAGGATGGATTGTTAGTTCTTTGTTTAATCGACTCAAAACGGGGGGATTACGGGGTAGAGACCTCTGAACCGTGTATTGTAGTTTGCTCCTAGATAGCGCCCTATAGAGTCCCATTATATGCGGCCTGTGCACAAGAGCCCACCGGGTCCTAGATGCTATGGTCCGCTTAGCACCGCACAAGGAACACAAGGTGACATGAGGGGTGGGGTCTTGCACGAGCATACAAGGCTCCCGAGACTCCTACAAAGGGCTAGGGCCTGATAGCCTGGCCACGTGAGGGGCGGGTATGGGTCCGACACTCCACGGGTGTAGAGGTGTGATCCGTATGGAGCACCTTGCACTTTGAGTAGATTTAGGGTGAGTAAGTCTGCACGGATGCGGGGGTCGCTGATGCGCACGCGTATTCTCTAGCTCACCCATGGAACCACCGCGGATTCTCGAAGGGGACGCCTTCCCCGGGCCTGCCTCAGCGGACCAGAGTCATGAACCCGGAGTGGGCTCAAAAGGGTGATCCCTTGAACCTGCGTCTCCCTGAAGGCTATAGCGGCTTACATAGCATGAATTGACCCATCTCGCAAAGTGTGCAATGGAGGGGGCGGATGGAGTGGACAACCCTAGCCGATGTTCTATGCCGCCCAACGCCATGCCAAGACTCCTGGCCTGCTGATCTCTTGAGGCCCGGTACCGTCGGTCAATCCTCACCGAGTCCGAGCCGGGGTAGAACCTTGGGGTTTTGGACGTTTTCTTAGGATTAGATGCATATTCTATGCCGTTGGTATTTTGGATGGATGCGCCACCCTTCGTGGTGGTTATTTATGTATATTCGTGCTGTGTGCTAACCCTTGTATTCATGCTTCCGCGACGTAGGAGTCCCATTGAAGGCGTGGGCCGAATGACCCCTTCGTGTCCTTCTTCGGGCCTCATTCCATAGATGGCCCGAAACAGACGGAGGGCCCTGCTCATGGTGATATGATCGCCATGGGAGGGGAAAGTCCCCGTATGTATACGTCCGAGGGTCGTATATATTCTGGGAGCGTCACAACATTGCTAAGGAGATTGACTATCTCCTGAGCATCACCATGTTGTAGATTGGTATGTGCATTCAAAAATACATGTCCGAGAATAAAAAAGGAGGGCATGTAATCACATGGCTTCATTACTTCAACTTTTGTATCCTCGGTATAAATTTATACTGCATCATCAACTAAAACTTCAGCTTAACTACAAAATATCGTGGATGTATTGGTAATTGTAATACTATGTGATGCAAAAACAATGGTTTGTCATTCAAGAAGTTTGTTCAACTGCCTCCCAATGTGTTTTAAGGTCCATTAGGATGTTCAGCCAAAATGGTTGTGAAATAACAAATTTTCTGTCTTCTAAAACAACTAATATAAAAATTTTCAGGGACAAGGTACAAAAGCATCTAATTTCTTCATACGAATTTGCCCCATAGTAAATCTTTGAATTTCATTGTAGTTCTTTCCCCCTCTACAATGGGATTTTTTTTGTGTGTGTGTTTTTCCTTAATACTAAGTCTTCTTAAAATGTCTGTTTTCACGAGCAGTTTTATAAATCTTTGGACTAAAGGTAATAAAAAGGCCCTTTTTAGAGGGATTTCAGAATTTTATAAATTTTCAGAAGGAATCTTTCAAACGCACTTCTTAAATAAGTGCGTTTCATTTTAAACCTTGTTCAAGCACTAAAACCCCATGGGGAATCGAATCTGGGTACTCCAAGCCTCCTCTATCCCTTCTCTTCCAACAAATCTCTCCTCGCCCTTGCAGAACGAATGCAACGCTACCAATCATGGGCACATTCGCACGTATACTTTCCAACGTCGGATTCCAACCACAATAATGGCTTAAAAATCCCGCAACAGCCTCACGATCCAAATGACACACATGTAATACTGACATTGTTTTTTATTTATCTAACCACTCTAGGTACCTTTTGTCTGATATTCTCATTTGTTCTTCATTATCTCCTAAGCCCAAAAATGAAGATGGCAATAATGGTCTCACTGCTAAATAACTTGAACTCTGCATTAGAATATCTCTCATTGTCCTTGTTTTTACTTGTTCAAGCTCGTCAAAATTACTTGATAGAACATATTTTTGTCGGAACAATATTTTATATCCCTTATTGATCACTGCTAGTTTTTCTGATTGAGTGAAGAACAAGACAGCCAAGTCTGTAGGCTTCAAGGCCATGCCAGGAATAAAGTTAATAATCTCATCCTTGATGATTGTTCCTGTACAAGGACATGCCAGGAATAAAGTTAATAATCTCATCCTTGATGATTTTTCCTGTTGGTCCTGCATACAGTAATAACTAATTTCATTATTGTTATTGGGCTAACTCCCAATGCAAACAAGAAAAGAAGTTATTTATCAACATATATAATATAATACCTGTAACAACCTCGACTTATGTAAAGGAAGCTGCGGAATTGACAAGCAGCATCTCGGATCAACACAACTACAAAAAGAGTTGGGCCCTCAGCTTTTTGTGACGTCATTAAACAGTGGCAACAGTTGTTGGAGCCCTTCTGCTTTGTTTTTGCCAGGAAAAGAACGTGTAGGTTCTGAGTTCTAAGAGAGCCACCTTTGTTTGAGCGTCACCACCCAATTCCTTATATAATACCAACTTCCCTTTGCATTCTTCTTGCTGCAGCGGTAGACCCTATTTCTCACATATAATAACCATACCACCTTCAGCTGTAGCTTGCCAGAAAGGTTTTCCTCACTGGAATCCTAAAGTAGCCATTTCAAAATTTGGTCTAACCATGCCCACAACCCAATTTGCAGATTCTATTTCTACCCATCTTGATGCAATTTTCTGCTGGCAGATCTGTGAGCAGGTTCACATGGATGACATCCATAGTCTCCATATTAGGTAAGTGCTTTACAAAAGTTGTGCAAACATCACTTGATGTATATTTAGATTGGACGTTGATCTCTTGTTTCGTGATAATCACAGATCTGGGCATATTGGAAGAGGAAGGAGATGGATGGAGTAGTATTTCTGTTCCCAAACTTGGAGGCTTTTGGTCCATTCTCGATCTTGTAATCCCAGGAATCCAAATGTTGAGATCTGAAGCTCTTTTTGGAAAACTAGATGGCAAAGGATTAAATGCAACAAGCTTGGCAGCAGCTTTAGTTCTCAATACGTTTTGGGAAATCATTAATATAGCCATCAGCCCACATGGAATCAGTGACTTTGTACAAGGAATACAGGGATTTTCACGGTGCCCTGCTGTTTATAGCGGTCTGGTATGTGCAGGAATTTGTAGCCTACTTGAATGCTGCAGCCTAGGAGACATTTGTGCATCAACGGCAATATCTGTATATATGACAATCCCAGTCTGGGGGGCATTTTTTTGCCTATTACCAAAAGAAAACAATTTGCCAGATCTTGCTCTTCTCTGCCTTTCTATAGGTGGATTTGCAAGCATGTTCATTCTTATGACCATTTTAAAAGAACTCGATTGTCAAAAACATGAAATACGGTCTAGAATTGCAGAAAACGACATACCGCAAACTGAACACCAGGCGAAAAATGCAGCCCCAATTCTTCCTCCAGCAGATCATCTGTGCCGAGCAATTTTGACATGCCAGCTCAAGCTTCCTTATTACGCTTCCCAGGCGCAGCGTCTTTTTGGAGAGATTGATTATAAAGTGAAATCATTCTGCACGGAATCCGCAAGTTCTTTAGATCCGTCTGCAGCAAATCAAGAAGCCCAGAATTTGATGATTCTGCAGAAAATATGAGCTCGGCCTCTTCGGCAGCAGATTGGATTGCACTTCTGTTAAAACATACTCCAGACGATGATAGAACAGAGCTCTCAAAACATATTCTGCACACGGATCAAAAAATGATAGAACAGAGCTCTCAATCTCGCCCAAGAACTAATGTTGCAACTTGCATCTTGAACTATAACTCTGGCAAAACTATAACTCTGGCCGATTTGGATGACTGCAAATCGAGGAAGCCCAGATGCCTTCCCACCGACCAAGCGAAAATAAACCCTAAAGTTAAGCTATCGAGCCCTGCATGCCTCTAGATATTGTTTTTTTGTTTTTTTTGGGGGTTTTTTTTTAGCATGGGGTCAAACCAATGGCAATTGCCACTAAAAAAAAATATGAAATTGTATGCGCACTCTAGATGTACGCATTAGTACATCCACGAGATTACACCACCAAATCATATAAAAACCTTAGGGAAAAAAGTATAAAAATACAAAAACAACCCCCTGTTATTGTGCTACATATTCAATGTGTTCCAACACCTTAAAGGTTCCTACATACCTCGGAGCCCACTTTCCCGCACTTTTAAAAGCCAATGAGCTCTGCTTCGGATTAATCCGTAGGAATATATACTGGCCTTCTACAATTTCTAAACAATTATGCCTTTTATTTGCATACTGATTCTACCTATTCTGAGCCACTGCCATATTCTGACAAATATATTAAGTATTGAATTGAGCAGAATAAACTTATGACAGAAAAAGAAGGTGCTACTAAAATATTTTATGTTGGTAAAAAGTGGAAATCACAAGGGGATATTACAGTGTATTATTAGTATTATAAGAGTTGGATATGAAGTTACTTGTTATAATTGCAAAGGCAGAGGGCATGTTGCAGCCCAATGTCCCCGCTCAAAGGATGTTTATCCTAAAGAATATGGCAGAGACAGGGACCATGGAATAATTTAAGGGCTAAACTTAGCTATTTGGCGATTTTTTAGCACATTTAAAAAAAAAAATGGCTAAAGTAAATGGAAAAGATTGGGAAAAAAATAATAATTTTAGCTTAACTTTTTTCGGGACTGCACCAACCTTGGAGTTCTTTAGCCAAATGCTAGAAAGTAAGAGAGTAAAATTTCGTATTGTTTAGCGAAACCATAGAAACGTTTAGAAGGACTTTCGGGCTAGTTTAGCTAACATCATTCTAGTTTATATTAAATATATGATTAGTAGTTTAGTTTCTAGAATTATGAATTAATTTGAGTCCTAGACTTTGCTAGTTAACATTATTTTAGAATGTTCTCACAAAGAAAATGACTAAAATAAGTGGAAACAATTGAAAAAAAGTAGAGTAATTTGGCTTAATATTTTTTGTAGGCCACACCATAGAAATTTTTGGGATGATGTTTGGGGTAGTTTAGCTAAACGCTAGAAAGTATGAGAGGAAAAATGTGTAGAGTATAGCTAAACCACAGAAAGTTTTGGGACTAATATCGAGCAAGTTTAGCTAAAGTCATTCTGGCTAATAAGAAATATGCGATTAGTAATTTATTCCCTGTCAGGGACAAGGGACGATAATCGAGAGGAAGGGAAAGTTTCTTTAGAAAAGAGCAGGAGCTGTAGGATTACACATTGCCTAAGAGAGGACTGAAGCAAATGACAAAGAAGAACCTAATGATGATGAGATAAATTGTGTTTGCTCTTTGAATACTGTTGATGCAAGAGCTAATAAGAAAACTTCTGTGGTTGTAGTTAATAGTGTAGCTGAGAGATCAATAGTAAGATCCTCATATATGCTTAAGATAAAAAAAAAAATTTGACTCACTCAAGACATGTTCAAGTAGAAAATGGAGAGTTGCAAGCTATTGAGGGACGTGGAATGCTGCAACTGATGGATCTTGAAGGACATGTTGTGAACATTGAGAACTAGTAATGGTGCCCAGCGTTGCTGGGTAGAGTAAGTTTTTGTGTCTCCCGTTTCCTCATGCTCTTTTTCCCTTCCCTTTTTTCTTTCCGCCTCCTTTTTCGTTTTCGTTTTCCTTTTTATTTTCCCATGCCTTTTTTTTCGTCTCTCTTCTACCATTTTTCTCTTCCCCTTTTTCCCTTTCCTTTTCCTCCTTTCCTCACCCTTTCCCTCTTCCCCTTTTCCCGTTGCCCTTTTTCCCTTCCTTTTCCTCCCCCCCCCTTTTCTTTTACCATATTTTTTCCTTTTTCCCATTCTATTTTTCCCTTTCCTCACCCTTTTCCTCTTTTGTTTTTTTTTCCTTCCTTTTTCCCCTCTCTCTCTTCTCCTATTCCTCGTGCCTTTTTACCCTTCATTTTCCCCTTTTGTCCTCCCTTTTCCGTTTCCTTTTTCTCTTAAGAGGTCAAAGTGATAATCAGTCACAATGGTGGGAAGTCATGCGATAAATATTGGCCTTCAGATGCAATCTAATAATCTGAACCATCTAAATTAGTTCGTGTTCCAACACTTACTGTAAAACTTTATAATATAAAGATGTATTATGAGTTCCTAGTTTGATAATAAATTGAAGTTTTTGGCAAAATAAGTTGGAAATAGTTTCAAATAGAGAATTGTTCTTTTGATGGCATAAATGCAATGATGTCTATTGATCTTGAGTTACGGCATAACAGACTTGTTCACACATTATAATAATGTGAAATTTATGGCAAAAAGAGGTTTTAAAGAATGTAATGTTCAAGAAAATGATAGATGCTTATGTGAAGGATGCACGTTGGGCAGAATTAGTAGATCCCCCTTTCCAAATCAAGTAAACGAGTAGATCAGTGTTAGACTTGGTGCATATAGATCTATATGGCTTGTAAATGTTAGATCTATATGGGCTTGTAAATGTTAGAGGAAAGAGTGGAAAAGATATTTTATATCATTTATGGATGACTATAGCAGGAAATGCAAAGGCTACTGTATGACACGACAATTCCAAGCAAACTGTATGTAATATAAATGGAGAAGCAAACAAATAGAGAAAACAAATGCATAAGGTCTGAGGAGAACAATATTTGTCTAACCAATTCAAGTTTTTTTGCATGTCAAAAGGTGTTAGAAGACAACTAACTTACAGGCGCACACCACTATAAAATGGGACTGCTAAAAGAAGAAATCGAACTTTGCTTGATGCTTGGGTTTGTTGGAGGACAGTTTGTGGGATACCGATATGCCAACTATCTGTTTCGTAGAAAAATATTAGGACAAAATGTAATGGGTCATAAGATGAATGGCATTCATTTATTAATTGGAGGCTTCCATCCTTGGAGTGGAGGATGACGTTCTGGTGGCCTCCTGTTGGGTTTGGATCATTGGGCATGAGCACCACAATTTCATTAGATGTAGGTGCATTGTACTGTCTATTTCTTGCATTTGGAGCGATGTAATGTAGTCTAATATCTATAGTTGGGCAGATGCGCATCAGTTCTGATGTGTTATGTATGGCATGTACAAATGGGATGTTCAATGTGATAATTTGTTGAAATCCGCGAAGTGTATCTCTTCTATAGATAGGAACATATTCATGTCTCCTATCTAGCTGTTGCTCTGCATTGTCTAAAATATATATTTGGACGTAAATTGGTTGTCTATCTAGGTCTGATTATAATCCGCCCATGATGTGTGATATTTTTATATTGACTTTGAGTGTGTATGGCCCCCTTGGAGTGTTTGTGACTCGATGGTCGATCCTGATAACGGTTAGAGATCCGAAAGCCAAAGCATTATTGTATTTTCTAATGTTCTGTCAAAATTAGTGAGGAGTTCAATTCGATCAGATAGGTCACGGGGCTTTTTGCAGTTACTCTATTTAGTTTAGGGATGTTGAAGGGAAAGGGGAAGCAGACCGTAGAAGGTGAGATGCAAATTTCAAGAAACAAGAGGCGCAGATCGGACGCACACTTGACTCCCCTCCCTCTTCCCCTCCCCGGAGAGTTACCGTTCATTAAAGCTTTAGAAGACATGAATCCATGATGTAGCCGCTTGAAGAATAGGCTAACTACTTGCACCAGATGTGGGAGGGTCCACTATATGGTTTGCAGCAGACTGCATCATACAAGCAGCATGGTTAAATCATGGTTTATTACGAGTTCTAGCAGCAAAGGTGATAATGGCTGATCAAAATGGTAATGCTAGGGTTCAAGATGTGTTCATCTATATAGAGTGTTTCAATCTGTTGCAACAATTAAGAAACCTAGAACGTGAAGGTGACCACAATATGGTGGCAGATGTAGATATGATTTGCATTTTATGTGGAGATCAAAATCTATTGACGGCCAAATGCTCAGCTATTGTGGCCAGAGAAGCTGAACCTTTCGTGGGAGAATCAAGCAATAGATTGGGGAGCCGATAGTTTTCAGCTTTCTGTCAGTTTTTCTGTCTATGAGTTAGAAGGAACTTTTGTTCGTATTGGAAAGGTGGCTTTTGAATATATCAATTTAATCATCGAATTTAACATACAAAATTGAGAGTGAGAAAATCATATAAAGAGTATGGTAATTTAGGATGCATAGATAATATGAAAAAGTGGAAATAGGGAAGTTGGCTCAGCTAGTAGGAGGCCCATTTAATTCTTATATGGAATATAACTCGCAACCGAAGAATATATTAGGGGTATATTTCGAGCAGCAAGAGGTAGGATTAAACATCCACCATCACCGAGAATATATAGTGGTCTAGATGGTTTGTACTATCTTCCATCATTTTACTTGTGTCTCAATTAGGTCCGGCAATCATGTATTATGACTTAAGAATGAGATTTCCCCCAATGAGCTTGTAAATACCACGTTAAAAAATAAACTCTTAGCACTACCATTCTGGCCAACATTAGTATATAGTCATTGCTTCAAATCATGTTCCTATCTTGAAGGATTCTACTTACCTAGCTTTCCATCCCATCAAAAAATAATGAAGAATTGTAGTATTATTAACAGTGCCCAGACATCCTCACATCACAAATTTAATTGTTCCTAGCATGTAGAACTTTTTGAAATGGTTGTATGCGCTCAATATCAGCTATTCCATCACTCCAAGCTAACTGTGCAAATCTATAAAACTGTGTACATACAAACAATTGGATCCTCTTACATATGATGTACCTGCATCAACAAAACTCCCAGTTTCAATTTTATGTATGAAAAAGATCCATCAATTTTATGATGGATTTCCATCCATCATAATATCTCCATAATCCATGTCATGAGGAGAGCTCCAATTTCTCTCGTTTCTAAAAAACTTCTAGAGCTTTATACTCCGATGAACCACAAAATAATGAAGAATTATAGCACTATCTTTTCACAACGTATACAGAAGCTATTCACAGGAGTAAGTCCAGAAAGAATTTTTGGCACGGGCACTCGGCGTGAATTTTACAGTTCCATATCAGATCCTTTTGCAGAAGACAAGTTTCTTGCCTCTTTGGGGGGCTACACTTGACCGTCACATTATTTACTTCCAGAAGGTGGCCGGTATGGGCAGTGAACGTCTTTTCAACCTGGCTTATACTATGGCCATGGGCCTGGAGCACCTCAAGGCGTGCTGGAAAGAGAGGTGAGCATAGTGGTTCTCCAGATGGGACGTACCACCACCAGCTGCGAAAATACCTAGATGCTTGCTTCCTCAATAAGCTTTGAGATACTAGTGTCCTTGAACATGTTAAGACAGCGCACTATAAGGTCCAGATCAACACCACGCTTACACGAGGTTCACAGCGCTACCTCCGTAGACATATGCCACTGAAAAAATGCAGATTGATAGCTTCTATTTGCACAGGTGCATGTCGCTTGCGAATTGAGACATGCAGATGGGCTCGAAAGGCACGGGAAGATAGACTGTGTTTATGTTGCCAACAGGGTGCTATTGAAGATGAGAGGAACACTCTGCATCATTGTCCAGCATTCAATCACATTCGCGCCAGCCATGCTGGATTGATCCTACCTAACTAGCAGTTGCATGCACTGTTGGATACAACGTCAGTGGACTCGCTAGGATCTTATCTCTAGGACATCATGGATGCCCGCACTCAGTTATGTCCTCAGATTATGCACTGAGATACATCATAATGTACCATTTTTTTTTTTTGAAGAATATAAGAATATATTAAACCACTAGAATGCGATCAAGTACAAGGATAAGTGTGGTGCTAAGAAATCAAGCGCCCATCATGATCCACAATCTGTAGGAACAGGGGGTCTAACCTTGATTCCTGGTCTGATCAAGTAAGGGACAATAAGACCAACTAATGTCTCGAAAGCAGCCCTGTTCATCCGATAGAACTGGTGCCACATATCATCCTCAAATGAGGGGAGGCAATTCCAAGCATGATTATCAATGCTATCCCACTATGTGGTCTGCCTTGGACATACCCAAAATCTCCTAGGAGGCCTCCTTAATCTCGAAGAAGCTGCTAACATTAATGTAGAGGCTGCACACATATAATTGATATTATCTTCTACATCTCCATTCTGTTCTAGGATGTCCATTGAGCCTTCCTGTTCATTCTCTTGTATCAAATGAAGGCAGTATCTCTGGAAAGCCAACCCCAAGTGAATAGCCCTCAAAAACATGGCAATCATGCCCAAAATGACCGGATCCATCCTGAAAATGCAGTTAAGGCTCACGAAGACAGCTAATGAGGCCGGGATTGAATGCAAATGGCATCCAGACACACAAAATTGGATTCAAAAAACTGGAAAACAGGGATATGGGACATTCTGGAACTCAAGAAAACTCAGATTCTTGAATGTGGGATAAATCGAGCTCGTTTTAGGGCCAAGGAGAGGGCGGGAGGAAAAAATCCGGTGGAGCTCCTTCGATTCTGGTCGAAATTGGCCTAAGAGGCCCGTTAGGCAATGAGAGACTTTTGTCTCTCGTTGATCTCTCGAGGGATACGGTATTATTTTTATCTCTCGTCGTATATTACGAGAGATAAAAAAAAATTAGAGCATGTGGCCAATGCGAGAGAGATAGATAGATAGATAGATAGATAGTATTTTAACGTCACGCCACTAGGCAGCATCCAACTGGACATGTGACCACACACCACACTACATTGCTTGGTTGGACCCTGCCCCCAACCACTTTACATTGCGTCTGTGGGTTTTGAGATGAAATGAAATGAAATGAAATATATATTTAATACGTCTGCAGACCACCAGGTCTATGAGACGTTCAGAACCATACAATCAACATTATAAAAAATATCCTAATGCATCCTCAGAAAGAAATGCATCATATCTCTCCCACTCGTTCTCCTCTTTCTCATTAATACCAGCATCTTTTAACTCTGCCTCCCTTTGTTCCATCAACTCAATTATAAACTTACCAATGATGTTTCCTACCAAATTAAAAAGGTAACCAACTCAGTACAATTGATTTGATATATGTGACGAAGGCTCGCATACTGCGGACATCGCAGAAGAACATGTTCCTCATCTTCAATCTCTCCCAATTTGCATAACTTACATATCCTGAGCGCATGAGGTACATTATTCCATCTACCCACTTCCACACCTAGTCTGTGCGAACTAAGCCGCAGCCTACTAATTGCATGCCTAGAGAGAGAGAGAGAGAGAGAGAGAGAGAGAGAGAGAGAGAGAGAGAGAGAGAGAGAGAGAGAGAGAGAGAGAGAGAGAGAGAGAGAGAGAGAGAGAGAGAGAGAGAGAGAGAGAGAGAGAGAGAGAGAGAGAGAGAGAGAGAGAGAGAGAGAGAGAGAGAGAGAGAGAGAGAGAGAGAGAAGGGGAGAAGGAAAAATTTAGGGATGCAGTTCTACTATGTTTGACATAGTAAGTTGAGTGTGCAAAATTTTTTAGTTTTTGTCGCATTGGATGTGCAGTAATAAATGGTACATAGTTGTAACAGTTGAGCTTGGTTGCCAATTAATGTAAAGTGATTGACGCAAAGGAACAATGTGCTGGAGCTAATCCTAGAGATAAGTAGTAGACACCTGTAGTGTAGCTTATTTATTATGTCTACAAAGTTAGCTAGGCAAATGAAGCTTGAAAAGGATGGCATTAAATTGTAATAGCAACATAAAGCAGTTTAACATTTGGTTAAGACGCAAATGCTGCCTAAGATGGATTAAGAGGATGGTCAAATTGGAAATAAATTTGATAAATTAAGTAATTGGAAGTTTACTCCAAGATAAATCCATGACTTTCTGTACGCTAGCCATAAGGATGTGTGAGCTTTGCTTAATTGAAAGGTAGAAGAAAATGGTTAAAGAAAGTATGTGCCAAGGCGCGGGATTCCTACTTGAAATTGGCAGAGTCGATTATAATAACCCATGCTAGGAATTTAGTAAGATGAGCCTATTTGAGGCAATGAACGACAAAGAGTGCCGATACACGCCAAAGATTTGGATGTACAATTGAGCAATATTTTCCATTGAAGGAGACACTTGAGCATTTGCACTTACAGATCTAGCAATAGCAAACACCAAATAACGTTCATTTAGAACAAATCCTACACCATCTAGATCAGCCAGATTGTCAATCTTGTTAAAAAACTCAGACACCTCCTCCTCCTCATCATTATATTTCAAGTTCCTCAATTCCTTTTCTAAAACATCTACTCGTGAGGAACTTTTAACTTCATAACTCTTTAGCATATAGCTCCACATTTGCCTAGGGGACATACCTCTGAGTTTCAACATAATGGGTGGCCCTACTTTACTTATTATAATACCTCGTACCTCCTTTAGTTTTGTAGAAAGCATGCTAGCAGATGTGACACCTCCACCTGCACTTGCTATGCTTGCAACAACTTTGCTACCAGAAGTTGTAGAGGTTGCATTTCCCTCTTCTCTAATAGCACAATTCATTGCTTTAACTCTGCTATCTACGTCTGCACTTGTAGTTGTCATGTTAATATTAGTTGGATGAACAATCTCCCATATGTTTTCGACATTCCAGAATATATTTAATTTGGTCCTTCTAGACTTGGAATACAGACCTCTACTATTATACACTTCAACTAAACTTAATAACCCTGCACCAAATCTTGTCGCGATAAGAGCTCTAATACCAATGGTTATATCCAAATATTTAACTTGTTACCAATATTTGCTTATGCAAAATGTCTTAAAGACCAATTTAAGGAATAAACATTAGATAGTTTATTCAAATGTAGTTTAGCATGAAATTTTCTAGAAAGTAATGGCAACAAAATAATAAACCATTGAAAATGTTACTATTCAATTGGCATTGACCAATTTATTGTTCATTCTTTGACCTTGATACTCGAGCTTGCTTCCGATTGAACAACTTCCTTAATCAAGATAAATATGTAGCATAATAATAGGGGTTTTTTTTTTGTATTTTTGTACGGTTTTTCCAATGGTTTTTATATGATTTGATGGGCGTATTGCACAAGGCCTACTAATTAGTACATCTAGAGTGCGCATTGTATTTGCATACGCTTGAATTAATTTTAATGCATCTTTTCAATAGTGTAGACCCATATATCATATATATTTTTCCGTTAAGTTCTATTTTTCGTATTACATTTTATTTTGCTCGACATGCAAAGCTCGAGCAGCTCATTTTAGGGTTCTTGTTAACTCCAAAATTAGGTCTATGGGTTATGGTTTTTCGATCTCGAAAATCAAAGCAAAACCTGCCGAGTTGAAACATAGATCCGACAGAATGGAGAAGGTCTCTAGGTTTTGTTTGTGCCGTTTGGTTGCTGGAGATTTCGTCCTTGTTATACGGTGAACTAGCTTCCACAAAGGTATTCAATTTTTGCATTTCTGTTGCCAGGCCATTCCGCCCCATTCCAGATGGATTTGGACGAGTCCAAACAGTTGCAGTTGGATTTGGGCGAGTCCAGACAGTTCCAGACGGATTTGAGACTTGTTGCTTGTTCCAAAGAAAAACTTGTGTCTCATTCATGCTTTGTTGCTTTTGCTATATTTTGAACTGCTCAATAGAAGGATGAAATGAGCATATTTGGTGTCTTACCAGCCAAAACGTGATCCGAGGTCTATGGTCAAGTTCCCCGCGAAAAATATAAGTGGGTCATTGTTTTGAAGCATACGCCCATGGCGAACTCTGTCATAAATGTAGGAGTTCATGGAACTCCTTGTTGCTTTTTGCGGCCATAATCGATTTACATCTCCATGTGCCTTCGAAAGTTTTTGCCCTTGCTCAATATCCGTGGAATGATATTGAAGCCCAAAGAGGTCGCAATGCAGGCTGGTACGTACAAGGCTATGATGCAAAGTAAGAACAACCCAGGCTTTTGCCAGTGGCCAGTGACTAGTAAATCTCCCTGTTGCTATTGTTGGGTTATTTCTGAGGGTGCTGGCAGTAAGAGCCGTGATCACAAAGCGTGGCTGTGAGTTTGAGTCTGAGGCAGTAATATTATATCTGTAAGTCTAAGTTTGAGGCAGTACCTATTTACAAATCTGGTTGCCATTTTAAGCTTGTTGCCATTTTAAGCTTGTTGCTCACGATTTTGGTTAAGTTGAATTGTTGTGGCAATCTTATATGGTAAGGACTTATTGAAATCTTGATTCAAGAATGTGGTTGTTTTATTCGAAATCCATATTCTAACAATTGCAGGTAAATGTAAATGTAAATGTGGTAAACTAATATTACCATAGATGTATGGAAATTGAGGCATATCCTGTTGCAACTTTTTCCTTGTAGAAGTAGGCTTTGTATTTGTGCTTCTACTTCATCCGAGAATTTACTTTTGCTCAGGCACCTTGGATAGCCTTATGAATTGGATAGCCTTATGAATATGAGTGGTATTGATACGATTCATTGTTTATAGGGAATTATTCAACTGATTAACAGCATCTGCCCTGTGCAAGAAGGGAAACTGCTTCACAAGGAATCTAAGGTTTTTCCTTAATAGCTTTTTCCTGTTCAGTTTCAGCAACTCCGGGCAGAGGTTAACCAGCTTCTGCATCATCTCGGTTGGCAGACTTTCTCACTATCTCATAAGACAGATCTCGGCTCGCCATTGATCCACTGCAATTCATATCTTCTACCTTGGTTACAGATTGGCAGCTGGCCCGCTAAATATCTCTGACTTTCGGATGCAGCAGGAGTTCGCCCACAAATCCCTGTTCATGGTCTACAAGTTACTATTCATGACCAAGATTTGCTGTTTTATGTCGCCCATCTCTCTCCCTTTGTTACAGGTCGATACCATGCTATATTTTGCTGTCCCGGCCTTTTCTCCAAAACGCCATGCATAATAAAGGTAAGGAAAAATCTTATAATAATAGCCCCTTCTCTTCCTTTATTTGAACGTCCACTTTTTTATAAGGAAAAGGCCCTTTATCCTTAGAATCTTAGCCCTTTTTCCCATAATATTAGATGCCTTCTTATTATAACACGAGCATCCTTAGCCCATTAAAGTCAATGGACCTTTATTGTTCACAAACCAATGGTTCATGACCCCTTCCAATAATTATGCCCTTGCCCATATAACCTAGGCAACAACTAGAAATGTTTGCATAACTTTGCCATATTTTGCCATGCCACATAACCCTGTCGCCGTGGACCACTCCTCCGTGCTGTACTTGTTGTGGTAACTGGCATATAATGATACATAATCATGTAAATGCGGATAAAGGAATATTGCCATAGATGTATGGAAAGAACATCATACGAGTTTTGGATGTTTTACATGTTTTTACATATGTTTACTTTTTTTAGGGCCCGAAGGGCCCAAAATTTTTTTTTAGTATAACACCCAACACATAACTACCATTAACATTAATTAACACAACCATTGAGTCCAACACATTTAAATTAAAATCCCCCTTAAACCCCCTTTGGTTTGGGTGCATATTCACACGGGGGTGACTCCGGGCAACGAGAGCTGTTGGATAGGCATATTCACCCCTTATTCCTTAATCTACACCGTACGTAAAGTTCCTCGTTTGTGGGGTATGCAAGTACAAAATTTGCTATACCGTATAACAAGATTTGCAAAATACTATAAGATTTCAAGCAAAATACTATATGGTGTTGATTTTGTACGTGCAAAATATAATTATAAGGGCTCTCGCTGCCCTACGTCACCCCCCGTGTGAATATGCACCCAAACCAAAGGGGGTTTAAGGGGGATTTTAATTTAAATGTGTTGGACTCAATGGTTGTGTTAATTAATGTTAATGGTAGTTATGTGTTGGGTGTTATAAGGCCGGTCGATTAGGCTCTTATCCGATCGATATGAGACACATGTATCGAGTCCCCATGTTCTTAGTAGCTTTTCTTAGCTTTTATTGTATTCAAATGCAATATACTTCCATTTGATTGCAACGAAAAACCCTCTGTCCATATTTGATCTTTCAACCATTGAACCATTTCCTTAACTTATCAATTTTTTTTTTTGAAGGACGACAAGCTTTATTCACCAAGTAAGAACTAGAGCAACATAAAATGCAAAGACATGATTATAACCCTAGTGGACAAACCGATCCAACTGAGCACAACCACCTGCCTATGCAAAAGAATGAATCTGAAGGTAAGTATGCCAGATCAGTACTTTCTTCTCTTGATCAAGAGAAGAACAATTGTAAGCCATAACAATTTTATTTTGCGCCCACTGAAGAACAATCTCATCTTCAGTATCTACGCCCTTAAAGATAAACAACCTCCTTCTCTTCCAGATTGACCATAAAAGCCAGCCACATGCGAGATGAAAAGCTCGTTTCCATAGTTTGGGCCAAGCATCAGGATAGATAGCAAGCAAAATTTGCTGGCTAGATCGAGACGTGCCAAATAGGGTCAACAACCAAGACCATGCCTGCCGAAGCCGCTCACACAAGAATAAACAATGCTCAATACTCTCAGCCCTTTGCAGGCATAAAGGACAGAGCCCTGAAATCTGATTATCCATTTTATGGACCAACCTGTTGACTCTGAGGCATATATGGATCACTTGCCACCACAAAACTACTACTTTGGGATGAAGCAGCTTATCCCATACCCATATCCAAACACTTTTCCATTGTGGCTGAGGGACCTGAAGATGCCACCTATTAGATGGAGGCAGGATATCAGAATGCAAAAGCAATTTATACACAGAAGACACAAACCGCCCTGGCTGGATATCCTGATGGCAACCCCATACGACTACCTCAAACTGTGGACCAGAATCTTGTGGCAACAATGCAGCAATATGATTCCAGATTACTCTGTCCCATCTATACAACAAGAACTTTGTTCTAAATGCTTCCCATGACATGAGATGACCAGACTCATACCAAGCTGCAATAGTGCTTATACTAGCTGCTATCCATCGCCGTTGTGTCTTTGGATGAACAACCACACTTAGAGGCACATTTTCCTTAACTTATCATGTTTGAACATGTATAAATCTAGATGAACCTGTGGACCTTCTTACAACATTCATAAGTTCACAATTTAGACAGTGTGATGGCTATGCAACTTATATGTGAATTTCCACATTTCAGACTATAATAAGTGGAGGCTGTCCTCAAGCTGTTGCATGCGGGCCTCAATGTCAGAAACCTGTTGTTTCTTTGTAGCCAGTTGCTTTTTGAGCGATATAGATGCCGAGGACTCTATCTCTTCTTCTAGGCCTAAAATCCTAGCAGTGTTCACCTCAACTGTCGCCTGAATCTGATTCCAACTCTCGGCAAGTGCCTGATCAGGTGTGTGCGAGCGACTTGCTGCTGGATTTGAGCATCGACCAAGTGTGTTGATTGATTCTTTGGCCTCTTTCCTCATAGTAGGAATGTTTATCTTGCCTTTACCGTCTGCTTTGTGCCATTTTCATGGTGGGCCGTATGTGTATTCCTTCGATAGAGGCCTGACTGCCAAATTGTCATCTAGTTGTAGCTGCGACTGGGTCTGGTCTGGGATTTGATGGGCGTCCCCATAAATAGGCACATCCTGAATACTTAAAGAAGGGGCCAGTGGAGTCGCCATGCTATTTAGGACAAAATTTAGAGTTGAGAGATGTAAATTCTTGAGCTCCACGGTAAAATAGGGAGCATTCCACCAGGATTCTCTGCAGTTAGAAAACTTTGTGTCCTCTGTCTGATAGATAGATATATAGATAGATACAATTTTGAATGTTCAAGTGAAGCCGAAACTTATGAAACACACACCCAGATGGAACCTGCCCCTGCCACTGTACATGGCTGAAGTGGGTCCTTCCCCCACTAACTTTATAATGATCATGGCCACTTTCACAACGAGACGTTGAATACTGAGATAATAAGGTTCTCTATCGTTTTCCATTATGACTTGGACTTGAGATAATAAGGTTCTCTATTGTTTTCCATTATGACTTGGACTTGCCCTATGACCTATCTTTGAAGGTGACTCATTGTTTAATAATACCGACATCATGCACGCATTGCATGCAAAAGACACATTTTCTTATCCATAAGGAAGTATATACAACATCCTATATTTGTGGCTCATTATTGAGGTTCAAGAACGTCTTTTGTTGTGAAAGAGACAATTTGCACCAAATCCTCTTTGTCACCTCACTTCCATAAAAATACAAGGAAGGCAGTATATATTCAAAGCATTTTGTGGTAGATTTTAAACAAATATATATTTGTTTGGTCCATCTATATGAGCATACATTCGTGCTTTGTTCTCTTCGGGGGCAAAAATGAGCACATAGAAAAAGGTGTGTTTGTCACCGGCGAGCTATGGCCAGGGCTGAAGATGATCGATATCAGGATGAAATGGAAGTACGTGTGGTAAATCAAGAATACAGAGTGTGGAAGAAGAACACGCCCTTCCTTTATGATCTTGTTATCACTCATGCACTTGAATGGCCTTCTCTTACCGTTCAATGGTTGCCCGATGTTGTGGAGCCACCAGGCAAAGATTATTCCATCCAGCGCCTCCTCCTTGGAACACATACTGCAGAAAATGAACCCAATTACTTGATGCTGGCAGAGGTCCATCTCCCTCTCGAGGATGAAGAAAACGATATTAAACAATATGATGAAGAAAAAGGGGAGATCGGGGGTTTTGGGACTGCAAATGGAAAGGTTAGAAAAATATTCAATTTTACAACTTTTTCTTGTGCGGTAATCAGAGACACCAATGCCAGGGTTTTCTTGGGGTTTTGGCTTTTGTATTTCAAAATGTACGCTTGGTTCTCTTTGATCTTAGACATGTCATTTTACTGTTTGAAGCATCTCTGTGAATTTCTGGATGACTACAAGCTTTTGCATACTATTTGGGTCACTCTGAAGAAGTGGTTGTTGTATTTTTGTTTTTTAGATACAAATAATTCAACAAATACGCCATGATGGAGAAGTGAACAGAGCTCGTTACATGCCTCAAAACCCGTTCATCATTGCAACAAAGACAGCTAGTGAAGAGGTTTGCATTTTTGACTACAGTAAGCACCCATCAAGGCCGCCCCAAGGTGGGGAGTGTAATCCAGATCTGAAATTGTATGGTCATAGGAGTGAGGGTTATGGTCTTTCTTGGAGTCCATTCAAAGAGGGCCACCTCTTAAGTGGATCAGACGATTCTCAAATTTGCTGGTGGGATATTAGTGTGGCTTCAAAGGGTCAAAGGAGTCTTGATGCCAAGGAGATATTCCGGGTATTTAGACTATTTTCCTTTATGCAAAGTATGATTGATTAACTATGATCTGTAATAAAATAATGTAGACAATTGATTTGTGATTAAATGTTTTGATTTAATTTCTTTGGAATACAGGTCGTCTGGTCTGATTTGATTTCTTCTGCACTTGTTGGTATGATCTTGGCAATCTTCCAGTAGGGAAATACATGTTGAAAATTTTTTGAAGTAAACCTGGAAACATTAAACAAACATTGTTTTGCGTCGAAATTGCAGCATCACTTGCATTTCATAGCAGTTGATAAGCTTTATTAGGATGATATGCAAATAAAAGATGTCATCGGCTGCCCTTGAACCGCACACAGTAGTATCAAGGATATTGGACTAGGAGGATGGTTCTCTTGGCCCTTGCACATTATGGTTCTTTATTTTGCAAATATACATAGATATTTCCGAGCTATGTAACCTGTTTTTTCCTTGGGTCTCCTTGAAGGTTGAGTATGGTTGCTAAGTAACCTCTTTCCAGTTTCACGAGGGAGTTGTTGAAGACGTGGCTTGGCATTTAAGGCATGAGAATCTTTTTGGATCAGTTGGAGATGATGGCAACCTAGTCATCTGGGACTTGAGGACATGCAGTACTGAAAAACCACTGCATGCCATTGCACACAAATCTGAGGTATGATACCATGTTACTACCGATATCCGTTATCCAGACATGTTTTCTGGCTTGTTAATCACATTTCTTTGATCATTGACTGCAGGTTAATTGCTTGGCCTTCAATCCTTATAATGATTTTGTGCTTGCAACTGGCGGAGCGGACAAAACAGTTGCCCTATTTGACCTGCGCAGACTTTCTGACAAGTTGCATTCATTCGTTAACCACAGGTGTGAATAACAGTTGTAATTTGCGTTAGGTTATGTTTGATGGGAAGCTAGCATTCGTTGGCTGCAGCATTTTACATCGCTCTTATGCTAGTTAATCACATGGAAACTATGTTGCCATTGATTAGTAATAATAATGCGTGTTTTGATGGAAGGCTGGCATTTGTTGACTGCAGCAATTTCCATCGGTATCATGGAAGCCATGCTGCCAGATAAGGGATTTTAAATTATAAGTTAAGGTGTACAAATAGGGTACCATTGTTTGAGACTCAAAACTTTAAAAATTATGAAAGGGTTCGAGCTACCCCGAATGTTTCAACTTTATAGAGGTTGAATTCTAGTAACACGTTGCATGTTCTACATGTATGAGGAGTTGGCTCAGTTTTCTTCCAATCAAGATAAGAAGGATTTGTCATACTGGCTTTGATGCTGAAGGCATGTGGTTATATGTGGACAACAGAAGTGTGCCATTATGCCTGCAGGATGGGACCTGCACCACAGGCGTGTTTAACGCAGTATTGCATATCCAGTAATGTAAAATAATGTGTTTGCTCTAAAAATTGTTCATCATAGGTTCTTAATGATTTTTCAGGGAAGAAATATTTGGACTTGGCTGGCATCCAAAGAACGAAACCGTATTTGCATCATGTGGTGCTGACAGACGCATTATGGTTTGGGATGTTAGCAGGTTTTATCTCTTTCATTGCTTTTTGCACTATGTATCTTTGTAGTTCAACATCCTGAAAAGTATAATTTTTCGCAGAATTGGTATGCACCAATTACCTGAAGATGAAGCTGATGGTCCTGCGGAGTTGTTATTTGTTCATGGTGGCCATACAAGCAAAGTATCAGATTTTTCGTGGAATTTAAGTGCAGACTGGGTAATTGCTAGTGTTGCAGAAGACAATATTCTCCAGATCTGGCAAATGGCAGAAGGCATCTATCATGATGATTTGGAAGGCAATGCGCAGATTGATGTATTCTCCTAGCAATATAAACGTCAGGAATCTAAATTTTGACACTATATATTTTTAGTGTATATGCTTGATTCTTTGAAGAGCCAGTGGAAACGTGGTTTTGGTCTCTGTTATTGTTCCCAATCAGGCAATGAAATTCTTTTTAAAGCATTTTCAGGCAACTTCAAGTTCACTCACTGAAGAGTATTGCGTAGCAAATATATCCACGTTGTCATTTCAAGGGCATGCGAAATAAATTGGATATCGTAAACTGCAGTTAGACGATATTCCTCAGTTTGTTTAAAATAGGTAATTTTTGCCCTGGGGTTTCTCGGCGCCGCCGCTTAGAGCGCGGCCACAAGTTTATTAACAGTTATTTTACAAGATTTAACACTGCTTTATGCAGATTTAATAGCTTTAATGTTGCTTTACAAAGATTACACTGTTTTTTGGGTTGCCCCTAGGGGGGCAAACCCTTGTTTATGTGGGTTTTTGGCATATTTTAAGCATATGCTAGAATATGCCTAGAATATGTTGAAAACTGCTGAAAACTTAGTGTCGCCTGTAAACTGGCGATCGCCAGTGTTGCTGGGCGGCCGCTGTGCAAACCGGCTAACCGGTACAGGAAAATCGCCACAGCTCTATATTTGAGCTCAGCTATGGAGGTCGATGCATGCGCTAATACAAAGAAAAGTGTTGTTATGATTGCCTCCTCCGACTCCATTAGGTAGAAGGGAGTACCTAATGCATTTGCTTAGAGCATGGCGTAGCCTGCCTCTCAGCCTCAATAGGCATGCCTTGGCACTCCTTGAAGCTAAAAACATAGCAGGATGCAGCTCAATCCGATCATTCAGAACGGGAATGGCATGTTAGGCAAAGAAGAAGGTCAGTTTCTGCAACCCTGGATCAATCGGGTCTGCTGCCAATTTTTGAACTGTTAACACATGCACACAGCTGTGGATTTCTAGTTACCAGAATCTAGATGCTATATATAAGGATTTAAATTGCTATTCAGAAAATATTGACCTTTGGATCACAGCTTACCAAAGGGTTTGCTGCAACATGAATTTAATTTCTTCCAGGGCCCGTGTTGATACTTTTGACCCAGCTCAAGGCATTGAGAGATTCAGTGGTAAGTTCAAATTACAGGTGGGGTGGAATTGGTGAGATTTATGTTATACAACCAGAGAAGCCAAAGGAACTTGGGGTCACAGAAAAACCCAAGAAGAAGAAGACCTCATCTCCGACTCCATATTTTTAAGATGTAATTGTGCATGAGGTTTTGCTTATGATTCTTGAGCCAATATTTGAGCCTCGAGTTTCTCTCCGGTCTCATGGGATGGTATGCTTCGAAGAACTCTGGCCGTTTTTATTTTGGATATTGAGCATTTCATTTGTTCATTTTTGCGTCTAGTAAAGCTACCTTTCCCTTTTTCTTTCCCCTTATCTTCTACTGCATCAAGCATAGTCACTGCCATATGTCGTTGCATGCACCAATCGGTAGTGGATGTGCTAACCTGATGTTCTAGTACTACCGATTTTTAAGAGAGGCAGCTCAAATGATGATAAATCCTTCTGCCCTATTTTACAAGAGGAATCCAAGCATGTCTTCCTACGTTAACGAAAGATCTTCAGTGACTCGAGCTTTCTATACAGAGGTAAATTCGTAGTTTTGAGGTTTGCATGCTTAGATCATTTTTTAGAAAGATAACACCTTTGTGGTACTATAATATTGTACTGCAAGCCTAACCATTGAGCACAGTAAAGTTCCTTTCAGAATTTTACAAGGGCATGTTCTTATATAATTCTACAATGTTGGTCAGTCAGATTGTTGTGCGTTTTAATCCCAAAAATGTACAAGAAATAGCTTTAAACTTCCACATAATGGGAAGCATGTTAAGGAATTTCAAAGTTAACTGCAGCAGATCTATTGCACATATAGAGTGCAAAAATGCTACATGCTGCCAAATTTGTTTGGGGAACTAAGTACATAGAATATATATGGCAAAGTTTGATGTATTGAAAATGCAAGGATATGCCCATTAGGGGTATGAAATTTTGCTTTGGAGCTTTTTAAGAAAAAGCAAGGAGACGCATAAAACCATAGAGAGTTGTATATCTGAATGCAACAGTTAGCACCTGCAAAAACAAAATAAAATTGTTGAATTTACAGTAAGATTTAGGCGCCCATTTGATCTGCTTATCATAGGAAACCATGCAAATCCTGCTGCCAAATCTCTAAAGCTTAGGTACATGGGCTAAAGCCTCTGCAATTAGAATCAAGTCTCTGACTAGCAGCATAGGGAGTATTCCTTTATTTCTTGTCATTACAGTTAGATCGATGACTATTATGCCCAAGAAAGATTGTTGCTTATAGATAGAACATGGAAGCGAGGTATTATATACAAATCACAGGTTGTTTTTGCTAGTAAGGATCTGTTTGTGGGTTCGTGCGCTGAATAAGCAAAATTTTACATCTTTTGAAACTACTAAGCCATTGTTGAAGAGAGGCTCTCTTCCGATATCCCTAGGGTATCTGTTAGAGACCAAAGGATGCTAATACATCCCTGAGTCCAGCTAGAGTTTATGCATATAATAAGTCTGGGCATTCCTGATCTGGTTATATCTTTGCATAAATGACTAAGATGGTAGGAAAAAAGCCACACATTCACTTCAAGTGCTATACCTGTATCTCATGTCATTACAGTTAGATCGATGACTATTGTGCCAGAGAAAGGGTTGTTGCGTAAAGATAGAACATGGACGCAAGGTATTTACAAATCACATGTTGTTTTTGCTAGTAAGGATCTGTTTGTTGGTTCATAAGCTGAACAAGCAAGCTTTTATACCTTTTGAAACTAATAAGCCATTGATCAAGAGAGCCTCTCTTCCAAATGTTGTCACTTACAGTTGTCTTATATATAGTCTTTGTAACGCAACCAAGATGGATAAAGCCAACACTTTTTTTGAGGACAGGGCCACATATTAAATGTTGTGACCTACAACTATATGGGCTCTGCAAAACCAACAAACTAGATGAAGCGCTCTATCAAATATATGAAGTATGAGAGATACCTTCCAGATGTGATGTTGTTTAGATGTTTTAAATTTGGCAAGGTGGATGTGTAGCTTACTCTAACTTTCTAATCCTGCTCCTGTTGTGTCAGTCAACTGTCCAACTCTAGATGTTGATACATCTGTTAAAGGTGATTGACCTGCAAATGCTGTCTTCGATCCTTTGCATGCAACACCTTGGATACACGGTGGTTATCCAGTGCAGGTTCAAGTTGGGTACACATTCTGTGTGACCTAGGGTATCTGTTATGGACCGAAGGATGCTAATACATCCCTGGACCTAGCTAGAGTTTATGCATACAAATAGTCTGGGCATTCCTGATCTGGTTGTCTTTAAATAAATAACTAAGATGGTAGGATATGAGCTCAATGACTGGCTGATGTGTGTCAAGATCATGCTGTGTTTTGATAGAGAATGAAGTGTTTGAAAAAAGACACGCATTCACTTCCAAATGCTATTCTAACTTGTTTGAGTGAGACTGGAAGTATTTTATCATCGTTGTTCAAGGAGTACTGTTCAACAATTTAAAGGAATTTCATTGCTGTGGTTACGGTTTAGCAGCATGAAATGATCTGGCAGTCTGGAATTTTGATATCGAGACAAGAATGTGCTTTTCAGATGCATTGAAGATCTACCATATATCGAAATACTTTAGGAGCAAGATCTTGAAGATTGTAAAGCGGGATAATTTTAGCATCAACTCCATTCTTAGATTTTCCAACTCCATTTTCCAACTCCAGTCTTAGATTTCTGGAACACAACCATGAAAACAGCTATGAAAACTCTAAAGAAGCTGAAGGAAAGTTCAACAAAGAATGATGTTTAAATTTATATAGCTTGAAAAACGCAATGTTAACCATCCACTTATTTAAGTTTTGGTGATTGGCAACCAACCTTCATATGTGTGCATGTTCTTTTTCCTACATACAAAAGGAAGATATACTTTGTAGTGAACCATCTTATGACCCATTGGACAAGTTGTTTGTAACTTGTTGAAATGGTAAGTTCTCTCATTGATGTTTGAACGCCTAACCTTTTCAGATCATTGTTTAGGTTATGTCATCATTGAGATGTACTCTCACCGCCATAGCATTATAGTATATCTTCCAAACAAACAACAACAACATGGCGTGATTGGGCTCTATGCAATCAGGAGGCCATGTAGGTAGTAATTTTCTTTTGTTTTAATATGTCATCTATTAAGAGAAGCCTTAACTTCACAATACATGCTATTGTATGTAGTGGAACATCCTTCAGGCCCTTTCCTTTTCCAAGCCATTCTCAACAATGCTAAACCTGAACCATTCACCATATTTAAACCTTGCTGCTACATATCATTCGTTATGAGCTTGAACTTTAATGGTATTTCTACTATAGTCATTATACATTTTTTGAAGCATCATAAGTTAGTTTTTCTGATTTCTTTGTCTTTTGCTTTTACAATCTAACAACTGTTACTAGATTTTTCATTATAAGCATTGCCAATTCTTTGATGTGTTTGGATCATGCTGCGGACAAATGAGGATTCAACTCCCTAAATATGCATGCATCATAATTTTTTTCCAAAGGAAATGCTATATCTTCTAACGAATGATAGATAAGTTGTTTGTTCACACTTAGTAACTAGATGGATGGTTACAACAGGTTTTGTTTATATCAATTATAGATACAACTCAAGGTTTTGTTTGTCAATTATGAATACATCATCTCCACCACCACCACCTATGCATACCTTTATGGAAGGAAGAAGGAACCTTGCTCAGATTGTATTATAATATTTTACAGCATTGATAGCTCAAAACTTTTTTGCCCCAACTTATGGCTGGTCTTATTTGTTGATAATATATAATGACCAGTAGCTTTAAATTACATTATTATTTGCTTAAGATTATATCACGCAATCGTGATCCGGGTTTTGCGGAGCGGCGCCACTTCCTCTGCTTGCCCCATCTCCAAGGAATCCTCTATTATGATCTGCGACCAGAACTCCTGTTATCTGCGACCTGTGTCTTCTGGCAAATTAGCTACAGCAAAACTATTTTCTTGACCTCTGTTCACTCCTGGCAGAAAAAGGGGCATGGGACAGCAAAATGGATACTCTGTATGCATGCTTTATCTCCACTCGTGCACCGCCTCAGCTGGCGGAGCCGCCTTGAATTTTTGAAGGGGCAGAAAGCCCCACAAACCTAAAATTACCTAATACATAGCATCTATGGAGAGACAATTGATAATCCATTTTAGGAGTTCATAATAGGACACTTTCTCCTCAAGTGGTGCCACAATATATTTAGAAAATGATGGTAATTTGAGTACATCATGCACATTCTATGGTTTAAGTTCTAAAAAGTGGCTTTGTCCATCATATGCATATGCTACCATTCATGCATGTGTACAAATTGTCCGGCATCACGGGGCATCTGTATTAGAAATGCTTCTATACAGAGCGTGACATATCACTTGGTGGCTCGAGTAGTCACCTACGTGGAAACATGTAATGGGGTCTACTTCAGGGTCTACAAATAGCTTCTTTAGGTTGTTTTGAATCTATTAAACGAGATTATCTTTGGAATGAGTTGTCCCATGTAATTGATAGTCATAAGATAGCATAGCCAATTCAAATCAATAGCTCTCATATACACTATAATTTATCAGTTTTTATGTTATCTATAGGAGAAATGAGGATACCACAAAAGTTTTACATTAGGCCGCTGCTGACGCGTGCGATTTGGATCAGGAACCAATTCTTAAGAAATATGATCAGGAACAGCTAGATCTAATATAAACCAAATGACAAATATTTGATAATTTCAGGTTGCAGCTTCAGCTTTTAAATGAAGGCATCATGTACACTAATAGAAATTTTGCTTTATTCTTCAATAGAAGTCCTTGCAAGGCCTGTTTAATGTAGACTGGAATCTGTATTTTGTTAATAGGAGCCCTGCAGCAATATCCTCGAATCTCGATCTCAATCAAAGCATTGAAGATGATGCATTAGGACAATGAACGAATGTTTTTCCTTGTTCTATCATGGACATAATTTTCCTTTAAGTAAAGATATTGATTGCAATTTGCAAACCAAATATTTGCAATAACAAGCTTGATCAAGTATACAGCTGGGGCTTGAGGGTGAAGTATGAACCATCATTCAATTAAATTGGGATTATGTCTATTCCAAAATCGCGCCGTATAAGCTATTTATTGACCATTATATTGAATTAACCACACTTTTGCACTGAGTTCATTTTCGGGCTAGGAAGATGCATTTTATGTTGAAATGCAAGGGCATCCAAATATTCGGTCCAAATGACCCATATTATGAAAGAATGTTGGCAATATAAAAAGTAGGAAATTGCTTATTAATTCGTACAATCACCGAATTTACAAATCGAAATCTAAACATTGAAATTGTAGTGTTTTTACGAATAAATAACGCCAAACAAGTTGCTACTGAACGTAGATTTTGAAGGGTCAAATCGCGGCGTGGTGCCGATTTTATTCCCATAAATAACGATTATAGTGGAACATAAACTTTAAAAACTAATCCGAATCATCGCCGACAAAGGCCGCAGCGGTGGTCTTTGAGATCCTTTCGATCATGAACAAACCATGCTCTGGATTCCATATAAGATGGATTACAACATCAAAGGGATCAGGATAGAAGCGGACGGGATTCATAGCAACGACATCAAGCCAGTCCTGAAGTTCTATTTCTAGCTCGCGGCACCTGCAGAGGTCTGCGTGGTTCATCTGGCAGGTAATAGAATGTGCCATAATAACAAGCAGAAGGCGGAAGCCGGAGCCGATGGTTTGCCAATTTCATGCATAATGTTTTATAGACACCTAAATTATTGACGGTATATACATACAAATTATTGCAAGTATAGCAAACCATACACGTAATATAAAAAGAACAATACGCATTACGTAAACCAATAATGCTTTGATATAAGAACACAATATATATTCGAAAGAGGTTGGTGTAAAGTATATTTCATATTCAAAACTTTTTGGAAAGTGTATTTCCCGATACATATATATATATATATATCAAAAAGTTCCCTTTCTAGAACGATCTTCTCTAGGTCCCCTGTCAATTTCCCTGTCCGATTAAGTTCTATGTATAGTGTTTGTATCTCTTCGACCTTTTTTTCCTGTAGCTATTTCTTGCAAGATGCCGACAAAGCGGCGAAGTCATCTTTGTCAAAATCCTCGGGATGATAGGATGGTGGATTTAGTGATCGTGGACCGATTGAAGCAACACTTCAAGGCGTCATCATCAACTATAATGATGTCTTCCTTCTCCTGAACGCCCCAAGTCATCCATCATGTCGCCAAGCATTTCACAAATATTTTTTTTACCTGTAGGATCCTTTGGGTTATTGAATGACTTACATTTGCTCGATCCCAAACAGATGCCCAATCTCTATGTAACTTCGGGAACTACTCTCAAAACTTCCTCAGATATTTCTATTCTCCATCGACGACCAAATTGCACAACGAAATAAAAAGAAAGCTTGGTCTAACATCTCCTTCAGATACGGCCGCGGATATACCCATTTCGTATATGTCTCAAATGGTTTCTGTTCATACCATGATAAAGGAAATTGTGCTTTAGGTAACGTTTTGCAGAGCACTCCATTCAAATCGAACACCAGAATTTTGGAGGAAACTGGATTAGGTCTGTAATAATAAAGCACACACTTGTGAGACAAGGAGAAAGAAAATTGAAATCGCGCTTGGCGCGATTTTCAATTCTGTTGGAATAATTGAAATCGCGCCTGGCGCGATTTTCAATTCTGTTTGAAGAATTGAAATCGCGCCTGGCGCGATTTTCATTTCTGTTTGAATAACATACCTTTCTGGTTCCTGTTCAACATCCGCAATGATGAGCTTACTCTCGGCTGTCTTCGGTCTGCCAGAAGTGACAGCCACATCACTTAGTGTTTGAACTATGGTTGATACTTCATTACTCTTTATGCTAACCTGACTCGAGCTTTCCGAATCCACTGTATCATCTAGGATTTTGTCTTCTTCGTTTGCGTTACCTACATCCACTTCTGTCGGATTTTCCAATGTGATTGGAAGGATAGGCACGCTCTCGGCCGCATAGTTAAGCTGTTGCTTGTCGATATTCTTCTTTATGCCCTCTATATGCTTTCTCATTTCTTCCCGCTCTGCAGCCAGATCTGCAGGTAAGCTGGACTTAGAGCTGGAAGCTTTATTTTTTGCACTATCTAGCGGACCCCTAGGTGCCACCTCTAGCACTTTCTCGAAAAAAATATCGAGGAAGTCCTTGGCTTGACCATCAGAGACCACACTTTGGCATTTCCTAGCTAGCTTCAGAGCTTCCCGCCCGACATAACCTCCAACATGAAACTCCCAACACGTAGACTCTAACGGGCAGAAGGCTTCAATCAGAAAACTCGAAAGGGCCAAAGAAAACCCGTACTTATTCAGCCTCCCCTTATCGCCCGTCGAGCTCATACTTGATTGGTGAATTAAGGACGTGGTCGACCCGCTTTTCTTCTTCCTCTTCCTCTTCCTCTTCGTCCAGTCCCACATCCACATCTGCGGTCCCTTTCCCTTTGTCTTCGCAATTGGATTCGACATAAAAACATTCTTCAATAGGGGTTCATCTAGCCGATAGCACCGCCAAGCAATCTTCTCACCTTCCGGTTTCCCCTTGAGTCTTTCATATTCTTTATCATCCATAATGGCTATCATAAGGACTAGCACATGTGAGATCTTACTTTCGGTACTAAACTCACTATCTTTGTTTTCATCTATCATCACTGCTTGCCTCATCACTTTAATGCATTCGACATCATTTGCGGCAGCTAGTGCATATCGTAGGAAATGTCGGAGTGGCAAACCTATCCACGATAGTATAATGCATCTCGGTCGTCAAACCACCGCGCATGTGTTGAAGAAGGTCTTTGTAATCATCCCGTGTCCATCTCGTGCCACGGCTATCAAGAACAAATAGAGTGATGTCGGTTGGCCCTTCACCTACCTCTGGCATGGCACACTTATAACCAGTGGACACCTTATAGAAAAAAGGAGACTCGTCTACTGCCGTCTTCTTCACCAAAGCAACTTTTCTTTTTAGGTCGACGCCTTAACTTTCGTGTGAATCCCCTTAAGAGTTGCCACATTCTTCGCCTTTTGTCGCTTCACAAAATCTTTTGACCAAAATACATATTTCTTAATGTCATCATTAGATACGTTGTACTTTTGCATTAAGCCTATCTCGATAACATCATGTCTCCCCGAGAGCCTTTGCGGTTCTTCACCAACAGCTTTTTTTGACTTTCATATTCTTTATCGATTCGCATGCATCTTGAAAGATGTCAAGTGCTTTGTTTGCAGACGCTTTTCTTGTAGATAACTTCCTTTCGATGCAACTATCTAGAACGAGATTAATTCCGCATCATCCAATCCTTGTGCCTTTCTCATTTCGTGATACCTATATCAAAATAGACGTATTCTTTGCGGAAACCCGCCATACGAATCGGCAACTTCTTTTCCGAATAGGCGTCCCAAAATTAGTTCCACTTTTCCCATACCGGGGGAAGAAAAAACAATCTTGCGGGCATCTTTTGGCACCGTTTGCTCTTACGTGCCCGGCTTGTGCATCCCCTTTTTCTTCTTTGATCTAGTGGCCTTGTTCTTGTCCTCCATTATGGTTTGGCACGTGTCCTTTCTAGTAATTTGAATTCGCACTCTTAGATTGCCCTTGTCCGGTCGGCATTGGTTTTCCATATTCGATCCATTGGTTCTGAGCATGCCGCGAATCGCTCCACATACGGACCGCAAAATATGGGCCGTTAGATAAAAAAAAATAAACAGGTCGCGGAAAGTAACAATATAAAACGCCGCCAGCGTTTTAGATTAATCACGTATTTTAAGAAACGCCGCTGGCGCGATTTCTTCATGATGAAGAATTCGGCGCCAGCGCCGTTTCTTGTAAATCCGTCACACAAATAACAACATAAAAAGCGCCAGCGCCGCGTTTTGCTAATCACGTGATTAGAAAATCGCAGCCATATGAAGAAATCGCGCCAGCGCCGTTTCTTGTGAATACGTGATTAGCGAAAAACGCCACCTGGCGCGATTTGGAACGCTATGTGTGGAACATAAAATACCTTTTGTACAGGAATGTCTTTCCCATGTCATTCAGTAGCGCGCTGATTTCGCTTAATTTCGCCGTTTATTGGAGCCACCGAGGAATCGGCAATTTCTCGATCAATACGATCTATAGAATAACCGATTTCCGCTTTTTGTGCTTGATCGATCAAAACCTTCAAGCCTCCACCAATGAATCGGCCATCTATTATCATGAAGTGAATATCGAGGTTGCCGCTTAAATCTTCAAGTTTATTCCACATCAACACCCTCTTCGTCTTCATATCAAAAGGCACCACATCTGCCGGCATTGGCACCTGTCCTGGGTTTTCTATCATGCTGTCGACTATTTCCATTGCGTGCTGCTTGTCAAATCTTCTGCTGACAAACATAGCCTTCGTGGACCTGAAAAGCCTGTCGACATGGATAGGATGCGTGAAGCTAAGGCCCAGTGGATACTTGTCAGCATATTTCTTGAGTTTGCTCATGGCCTCTAACTGTCTCGCCTTGTCATCATCACTAGTCATATCTGTAATGCCTAGAACGTCTGGTGTTTCCCTGGCTCTAGAACTTGCATCTTCCTTCTCCTTTAAAGCTTGTAGGTACAGACTAGCTGACGGCCTTGTACTGATTGCTCTTCTCACAGCTGAGAGACCTTGACATATTTTTTTTGGTGTCAATAGATCACCACCTGACCAGCCAAATTTGAAGAGGTTATCTCAAGGCCTCATCCGTTCTTAGGGCAGTCTCTTTAAAGGAACTAGCACTGCAGTAATTTAACTTCTTCAATACTTTTTTATTTTTCTGACCCGCTTCAAGTAATACGGAACAGTAAGAATCGTCCTGTTCTTCGCATGTGATCAGAATACCTTGTTTCTTCATTTGATCTGTTTCCTTAACTCTAGACATGAAAATCAGATCTGTCTTTCCGCTAGTCTTGAAGATCTCCACATACCATTCAGAGCCCTCTGGTAGATCTTCTTCTGGACATGGAGGCTCTACCTGAGCCTTCATTATTTCGGTCGTATCGTCAATGGTCACAACGTGTGCCAAATCTGCAACTGATACATCTTCATCCGTTCTTGGTTTTTTCTGTGCAGATGTCCCTGGACCCTGCGCAGGCTTTGCTTTTCTTTTCACATTTTTAGAAGATCCTGAAAGTTACAATCATGTGGTGAGTAATGAAATCGCGCCGAGCGCGTTTTCATAGACGCCTTACTTTCAAAAACATAAATTGTACACAGGGAAAGTAGCAGAGACAACCAAAACCACTCATAATTATAAATCGCGCCGAGCGCGTTCTTAAGAGGGGACCTACAGACACTTCTCTTTTATAAGAGACATACTAGGCTACAAAAAAGACTTGTCAAAAGAACTGGAGAATACAGAAGTAAAGACTTACACGGTCTACATTATACAAAATGGAGAATTGTTCCAACTTTAAACATATCGGAGTAAAGGAGAAGATTATAACAAAAAACACACAAAACAAGGTAGTAAAAGCAGTAGAAATGACACAGAAACAATATGAAAGGTAGACAATACACAGAGACACGCATACACAGAAAATACACAGGTTGAAAAACATCCTAGAAACCTAACAATAAAAGGGACACAGAAATCAATTACAAAACAAAAACAGATCAATTACCTGAGGCGCTTGTTGGATCAAAACTTTCTGCTTGTTCAGCAGCCTCCAGGCTTGGGATTTGTGCTTTGGGCTGTCGCCCACCTCTACCAGCGCCTCGGCCGCGGCCAGATCCTCTAGACGCCATAGAACTGCAAGTGCGGATAGTATGAGACTGGGGTTTTGGTTTAAACTTATATGTATGCGTTCATAATCTAGGCCGTCGATTTACAAATCAGAATTCAAATTCGGCGTCCTTTTAAATTTATACCGCCTTAATTAACCGCCTGGCCCCGCTCATTTACAAATTTAAATTGTGTTTTTCTTTTTAGTGCAATTTCAAGATAACAATTAATTATTAATTTCAAGAAACGCATATGTGGCAATCTACTACCACCTAATCGGCCACCTACTACCAGAGCGCCCAAGATCATTCCTAGTATCAGAGCGCCCAAGAACAATCGACTATCAGAGCGCCCAAGATCCGTTCGATCCCATTCGATCGATCGAGCCGCCTTCAATCCATTCGATCGAGCCGCCTTCAATTCCCATTCGATGTCTGCTGAACTATGGTGAATTCGAATGCATTCTCTTGTTCTCAATTTTTCGTCCTCTATTTTTTACAATGCATTCTGGTTCTTTATCAGTGTCGGAGAAGAATGCTATCTTTTAACAACAAACTTGAAGCGCCGAGTAGGATTGTGTAAAATCGAAGATTTGAATCCAAGTTCTATGTGTCATGGTGTTCCTCTTGGAACAAGTTTCTGTAAGATTTCTATTCTAAACTGCAATTATGAAGATGAGGCTCTTCCAAGAAGACATCCCGGTGGCGATACAGTTGGTGAAAGCGTGGGCACATTTGTAGCATGGCCAAAAGAACGTCTGAAAAAGGTATGTATATTTGGATATTCAAAAAAAAAGAATATATCATATCATCTGCGTGATGTTGTGAATTTTGTATTCTTTGATGCTCTTTAGCCAGTCATATCAACCCCATGAAACTACACATTAATGAAAATATGTAGTTTCTTGGGGTTGGTCATACTGGCTGGAGGGCATCACAGGATTCAATGTTTTCGACATTGCATATAAAAAAAAAAAAAAACAAACTAATGACAGAAAAGTATAGTGCAAAATTGCGCCAGGCGCGAGTTTGTATTCATATTCCAAAAAAGTTATGTACATTTCTTCTTCTGCAAAAATGCGCCAGGCGCGAATTCTTTCTATCTCTACAATATGTCAGTCAGGCCCACTTCATCTGCCCAATCCCGCAAGAAGTCCCACCTGAACCACCCTGATATGACAGGATCCTCATCTTTCCTGAGGATGTCGAAGTCTCCAAACCAGTGTTGTATCGATCCCTGATACTATAAATCAAATCCTTGTACTTATTTGTTGGCATGAGCCTTACTAAGAGCATGAGGAGTCTGATATGTCCATAGATGCGATGGAAGTGTACCCATGGCCCCTGATACAGGCTGTCTAATGGATTCTCCAACTCTCTTTGAACGTTTTGAACAGCACACTCAAGTAATATCTTGTACAGGGTCCAGAGTTGATGGTCGCGGTGGAACTAGAACCGGCCGGTGTATTTGAACCAGCCGGTGTCCATGCATAAGGAAAATCCATGGCACTAGAACGAGAAAAGTAATTAGCACGCATCTATTTCATACGCCACCGGGCGCGATTTGTATAGAGCCGTATGAAATTGAAATGCCAAACTAAAACGCTACCGGGGCGATTTGATTAACCTAGTGGAAAACGTAAACCCAAAATAGAAATGCGCCAAGCCGCGATTTCTCCCATTCCAACATATTATTCTAACAAAATACATAATGCGTAATCACGAGAATGCGAGAATCACGAATGCACGAATTCAAAATATAAAGCCGCTTAGATATTGTTTAGTTCTTTATTTACTCCTTGTTTAACTCCTTGTTTAGTTCAATATAACTCCTTGTTTAGTTCAATATTTAGTTCATTGTTTTAGTTCATTATTTAGAAACGAGATAGAGGAAGAGCTAGTGAAGATCTATGATCTTGCTCTATGATCTAGATCATAGAGCAAGATCATAGATCGATATGAAATAGAACGAGATAGAGTAATATGATATGATAGAGAACGATATGATATGAAATAGAACTGATGCATGTAAAAGTAAATAACATGCTTTATGGAAAATAACTACTTTATGTAAATAACAAGAATACTAACCCGAGAAACCTTAAGAAGTGATTCGAGAAGCCTTAAGAAGCCGAGAAAAGCAATAGCAGACTAATTTGGAGAAAAAAGCAATAGCAAAAAGAAGCTTTAACACAAAAACCAAAGTTATTCAAAGTCGAAAAAGCCAAAAACCGGAAAACCTTGTATAGAGCCTACAAACCTTGTATAGAACCTTGTATTGAGCCGAAAAAGCATATAGAAGCCGAAAAGCATATAGAAGCCGAAGTTTAAAGCGTAAAAGCGTAAAGCCGAGTAGAAACCTTTTAAATGAAAAACCTTTGAGCCGAAAACCCTAAAGCAGAAGATTGTAGAAGCAGAAAAACTCGAAAGCGCAGATAAAAACAGATAAAAACAGATTGTAGAAGCCGAAAGCGCAGATAAAAACAGATAAAAAGCAGATAGAAGCCGAGTTTAAAGCAGATAGACGCCGCCGAAGCCGAGATTGAAGCGAAGCCAAGTTTGAAGCGATAATAGAAGCCGAGAAGCAAGATTGAAGCAAATAGAAGCCGAAAGAAATTGGAAGCAGAAAGCGAGAAATTGGAAGCGCCTGGAATGCCTGGAATTGGAAGCGAAAAGTGAGAGAGAAAAGTTCGAAAACGAATGCTAACTTGAAATAATAACTGCTTTCAAAATTTTGTACCGCGCCATTATAACTTCCGCGAAAATTTATTGCACGGGTTAATTGTTTTAAGGACCGCGAGTTTATCCCTTGTAATAACAATGTTAAATTTATTATAAGGGTTATTATAGGATACCAAGGTTATCCCTTGTAATAATAAGGTTAAATTTATTATAAGGGTTATTATAGGATACCAAGGTTATCCCTTTAATGGTTAAGTTAACCTTTTAAGGTTAACCCTCATAAGGGTTATCCCTTTTACAAGGTTAAAATTTATTACAAAGGTTATTATAGGATACAAGTTATAAGGCTAATAAGTAGAGGGTTTTATTTATATATAATGTTGAGGAAAATAACTTGGGGAATCCCATTATATAAATAGAATGATCAAATAGAATAAGACATATGAGGCTTTCATTTATGAACATGTTATTGAGAGGTTATTTGGATATGCTAACTTACTATATATTTTTATGCATTCTAGGTCAATGGCATGCAAAATGCTAAAAATAAAGCCCCTAATGATGCTGATCAAGGCAAGGAAAAATCCCCAACTAATGAACATGATGGCCAAGGAAAGGAAAATACCTCAAATGATGTTCATGATGGCAAAGGAAAGGAAAAAGACTCCAAATGATGTTGATGATGGCAAAGGAAAGGAAAAGGCCTCAAATGAAAAGGATGATGCCAAAGGAAAGGAAATTGTACTTTATACTCGGCCGATTGGAAAAACAAAAGGTCAAGATCCCGCATGCATGCAAATGAGAGAGGCAATGGGAGAAGGGATTATTGTTCTAGCAGATCCTATCAATGCAAAGTGAATGATGAAAGATTAGGGGAGGACAAAGTTAGGTGTGGCAATCTCAAAATTATATGACAATTGGAAGGAAAAGGGTTCGGGCAAACAAGAATGCCTAGCTTGTGTGAAGCAACTAGAGGTTCCAACTATTGTTGCATGGCCTAGGGACAAAGATTCAACCGGAGGGAACTACACGTTTCCTATAGATGTAGAACCATTGTCAACAATGTTCACACAAAGGTAGCAAGAGGCCACTTCCAACTTTCAAACATTATCCCACCAAAAGATGCAAGTCGATTATGATTGTTCTCCAAGCTATGATGAAGGTTAGAGGAGGTGAATGTTGTTGGGCTTCTTGTGTTAGAATGTTCACAATAGAGGAGTTGGTGGGAGCAAGAGCTACATATCGGAAACATAAGTGTGATAGCGGGAGGAATTTCATGTACACCATATTTGGCTATGCAATTCGGGGATGAAAGATCAAAGAAGAAAAGATTCCCATTGAATGGAAAGTGGATATGTTCAAAAGCATGGATGGCTATACATGGAATTCCAACCTCTTCTTGGCACAAACCGGCAAAAGAGACATGAAAATGGTAGTAAAATTGCATTGCATGGGAACACCGGCCCAGTAAGGCCTACCTCAAGAACTATAGCTGCAAAGGAAATATTTGAAAGATATGTGGATTTCAATGCGTAAAAACATGCCACATAAGAGTAAGAAGGATGAACAGGGGTAGAGTTATTGTTGAAAAGAGATTGCCATCCCATTGTACCCGAGAAGAGCATATTAGAGGAAATAAATGCATTGCTTCGAAACTTGGAGTGGCCTCTATATCCCAAAATTCGGTTTTTAGTAGGCTATGGAATAAGCATTTCAAGCATGTGACCATAGCAACTTCAAAACAACTTTGCCAAGTGCAATTTATGTGCTAAGTGAAGGAGACACTAGATAAGACCGTGCAACCAAGTCTAAGGGCAAAGATAAGGGAACATATGAAGGACCATATGACAGATCAACTATCATGTAGATCAACTTATTGGATGTGGAGGACCTTATCCGCAATGGAACCTAATAACTATCTATGTATTATACATGATAAAATGGACCAACAGTAAGACTTGTCTTCCACAATTCAAATACATTCCTAAGTCATGTGGAAGATCATACCCTTTGCGATTTCAATGATCAGGGCAATATTGCATGGGGGCAGTCTCGACTTATTATGGCCATTTCAGTTTAGAGTTGTGGAGTGATGGTCCAGATTTTCACATTGGGAGTATCATGAGGTGTTTAAGAAACTATGAGAAGGGTTACAATGGTCACCTCTGGGGATCCTACAACTAGCCGGCACTACATAGTGCATTGTTGGATGGAACCCCTAATAGTATTGAAAAGTTTAGCAAGGCAAGATTTAGGAGGAATGGACCTAATGAACATGTTGGAGCTTCAACATCTCGTGCTAAACCTCGAGATCTGCCCAAAAGCTCCTCTTGCAACTAGATAATTGTGTTTGGTCAAAATAAGAATAGGTGGATGTTTTCTTTCCTATCCTACTTAATACCGTGGGGTATTTTTGAAAGAGTCAATTTGGGGTTCCTAATGCCCTGACATACTCATGAGGATGTGGATGCATTGTTTGGAAAATATAGTCATGTATTGAGACAAAGAGACAGCTACCAACTTTCCCAGGCTATTGGAAATATTTCATGGATGTACAAATCCATCTCCTATAGGATCTATCATAGAAGAAGTGCCTGATTGGAAGAGTTTTGTGGATGGTTATGCTCTCGACATGGAAGGTCATTCTAGACCTCTTCAATTCACTTTTTGGGTGAGAGAAGGGATTCCAATCATGCAATGGAAAATGAGACCTTCGTGAGGAGAAGTGGAGAGGTGGGGCAGAAATTTGGCGCCAGGGATGCAAATGGCAAGCCTATGATACCTCTGGTCAACCAAAAGCTCTAAAACCAATCAAGAAGTCAAGCAATTGGGCTTGACTAAGGATGGCATCAATGACTACATCAAGCATTGGCAAACTAATTCGGATGAGACTAATCGTGCATTGATAGATTATTGGAAGAAGGTGATCAACTTGTTGGATGAGGTAGACACATCCTCGAACAAATTTCTTTGGAAGGGTGGTTCCCTAAAAGTAAGTGGAAAACATTAGTCTGGTGCTCTTGTGAAGATGATGGTACCATTAGTAGCATTGTGAAGGCATATGCTCCTCCTCAATCTGATAAACACTATGTTGGTCCTAAGAAGGATAGGCCAAAATATCTAGGCATGGATTGTTATGAACCTTCTACTGACGTGGAGTGCCACCAATTTGTAGTAGTAAAACCAGCAGATCTAGAGACCTATCCAGTGTGGTTGGGATGGACTATCTCAGATATTTGCAAAGAAGAAGGTGATGTTAACTTCAATAAGGTGCGCGTGGAATGGTGGTGTCCAGTACATCAGTTGAGTAATGTCACCGATAAAGAAAGATATTCAGATTGTTGGACAAAGAGGTGGAGGAGAAATCCTAGTGATCCTGATCTTTGGCTAGACATTGAAACCGTATTGTACTCATGGACTCCAAAAACTATTCCTAGTAAAACAGCGAGAGTTACAATACCTCAGGATGTAAGGAATAAGGTTCTCATATCCTTGGGGATGTTGGTGGAAAAATGATTCTCAGTTACTATGTATCAATCACTTTTAATAAAAGTTGTGTACTACTTGAGTTTCATGATATATGATTTTGTAATTTGAAGTTAAGGTGTGAATTTATATTCCCGTGTGTGATTATATGTTAACGTCTATTCTAGTCTAAGGGCAACAAAGTTACTAAAAAAGTGAATTTAACAAAGTTACTAAAAAAGTGCAATATAAAATTTATCCCAAAATTAAGACATAATCCCAATTTAATTGAATGATGGTTTATGATTTAAGCCACTTCACCCTCAGGCCACAGAGGGCAACCCTCCGTGCGCAGCACCTTGTTTTATAAAGTTATTTACAACAGTGAATAATGAGCTTTCATCATTGATCATCAAAAAAATTACAGAACCATAATTTCATTTGCTACTCCAAATAGCCATTCAACTCTGGCAAACTCCAGAGTTGTGAGCTTCCCTATCTTGAGTAAACCACCAGTAGGTGTGGAAATTCCTCGAGTTTTTCCTATTTATTTATTTTAGGTATTTTTGGGACATGAGGTTTCTGGTGGTGCCACTTATAGCGCCGTCATAGCTTTTACTAAAAAATTTACAACGTCAAGATTTGAACACAATTTCAAGACTCAAAACTCTATCAAACTGTTATATAAGGGTTTTCTGATCCGAAGACAACATAAGGATCATAAATTTGTTACATAAAGATCAAGATCTTCTGATTCGGAGGCAAAATAACCAAAGGGATGGCAAGGCTATGGAGTAACCAAATGAAACTTATGACAGTTCATACCATTCCGGCAACAACTCCTCTTATCATGCCATGCCCAGTTGAACAATGTTTTTTGGGTTGCCCCTAGGGGGGCAAACCCTCGTTTATGTGGGTTTGTGGGATATACTGAGTATATGCTGGAATATACTCAGTATATGTTGATGACTGCTAAAAACCCTTTGTTCCCTGTAAATGCACGGTCAGTTGCGTTGTGGATCAAGGATGTTCTTGACCGGGTAACTGGCAGCTCCAATCTGATGAATAGTCTGCACGGGGCTTTTATGCTAATTCAGCTCGGATTTGATAATCTGCCCCTTTGGGCACTGCATTGGGAACAAATTTGCCTTTCAATTGGTTTTCCCGGCGGATGCCGACTAAAGGTGGGTACAAGAAGTCAAGCTCGGGCCTGTGCTTGCCAGGCTGCAGTTTCATGCCATATAGCCAGCCCATGTCAGATTTAAACAATCATTAGGGCGGATTTGGGGTCTGAAAATGGCCTCCTATCAGCCATTCCACGTCATATTTCCGCTCCCTTTTTCCCATGCCACCTAGGATACACTCTCATAATTACAGATTTGCTTGGAATATTCTTCCGGAATAAGGGGGATTGCACATTCATGGCGCCATATGTATTTAATTCTGTTGGTTGTCAGACGGACTGATGCAACACGTGGCGCTTCTAAAATGCCACTTGCATTATAGCATACCGGCAAACTCATGACGGTGTCTCTTGGTTTGTCAGATACCAAGCGTGCGCATCACCGCCTTCTACATTTCAAAATTTGAATGTGTAGGTTGAAGCTTTGTATCAGATCAGACTTTCATTTCGAGGCGCTGCGGCTGCGCCTTAACCGATCTTCACTTCATCCTAATACAGGCTTCCCGCCCCCTACAATTCGAAATTTGAATTTGCTTAATGTATAAAAGCATGGATTGTAGGAGAATGGACTTTTCGATTTCCATATGCACGTTGCAAATTTCAAAAACGAACTTAGTACGGACGTTCGGCTCACACGAAGCGAATTGTGTTGGGGCATAAAAATACCACACCTTCATTTCGCGCCGTGCGATCTACACAGTATGGAAGTTGCTTGTTGTCAAATTAAACTTAAACACAGGTGAGGTCGGCACTTACGTGGTTTTCTCGAGGAGGGTTTGGAGTGTTTTTTTTTTTAAATCCCAATTATCGACATAGTGTGACGTAGCATCTTGGTATTAAATAGTATGTTAAATTCGAATTATATCGGTGTTCATTTTCAGGTTAAACTCAAATCATATAGGTTCATTAGAGAAAATATGGGGTCTCTTGGTGTCCTTTTAATAAATCTCAAAATTCCACATCAGATTTTGCTACCAACCAATAAGGGGCTTGCTCTTTGTTCAAATGGCATGTCTACATGGCTAAAGGAATGCCCCATATATTTTGAGAATAGTGCAAAAAATCTCATGAAGATATGTTAAGATATTTAGGTATTTTATTTAGGTAAGATGGGAAATAATTATAAGTCATTTCCATGCATCGAGCATCCAATAGTTATTACATTAGAAAATACACAGCTCCCAATCTCGAGTTTCGTATCAGCCCGAGTTGGTTCTCGATGGAGCAAGAGCCTCATACGCTCTGGTTGGTTTAGAGTTTATATGCTAGGAGTTTGAGTTTTTTTTTTGTGCTTTAGATCTATTGATCATCTGCTAAGATTTGGATGAACAGAGAAAAGCTGGAGAGGATCAATCTGGTCCTTGAACATGCCATGTATTATGCGATGGAAACATTTCGCATTGAAAACATTTTGCGATGGAAACCCTAAACCTTGCCTGCTCTTCTCGGTGGAGCTGCCAAAGCTCTTATAACTAGATCGGTTAGCCTTCTTCATTTCCTTTTGTTGAATTGTATAAGGCCTTTGGTTAATTTAAGGTTAATGCCAGGTGCAGAGCTAAAGAAGCTAGGTAAGTCATTCTGGGAACTGTATTGGAAGCTAGACGAATTCACATTGCCAAGTATGTCTGGGTTTTGTTGCTAGTATTTTGGATGGATCTGTACATATATCTTTTATATGCATTTCAGATGTGATCATGAACCCCTCAAGTCAGATTTCGAGTGTTTGAAGGGCCTTATAGGTGCAGATAATCCTGAACATTTTTCGGATGGTATGTACATGTCATGTTAGCCCTTTGAATGTGTAAAATCATTACGATTTGGTATCTTAGGTTCTTAAGTTGTAGTTTATTTTGCCCTCAGTTGTGTTGCATTAGTACAAAGCCTTTCTTGCTGGATTGTTTTATGCTAGATATCTGCCAGTTTGCTTGGCAAGAAAAGAAGTCCAGCTCTGCGTATTCCTCTACCTTATACAACATGGCAAAAGAAAGAAAAGCCACAATCTTTAATACTTTTCTATTCTAAACTCCATAAGCTATAAGACCTAAATTTTGTGAAAAGAAAAACGCTTGGCTTGTCAGGTTCAATTCCTGAGCTTTCATTGATGTAATTCATTCCTGAACAATGTAAGTTTGCAGTTGCTATTTTTGTAACAGAGCTGTTTGAATATGGATAAGGATTTCGAAGTTTATTCATATGTTATTTGTAGTATGAACAATTTTAACAGCAGGATGTTCCTTTGTTTCTACTCCATGCTAAGGAGTAAGGTAGATTTTGACACCGTATTAAAAGTGCTGTGGTGCGGCAGTCCCTTAACTTCTAAGGCAGGAGCACTCGAGTCACGGTCGTCAATTGCTGCTGCGTTTTTGACGCAGCTTGCACTTGCCCGTGGTAGCAGTGACAACATCAGTGGTGTTGTTATAGATCTGAAGGCAAGGAACTAAGGCCCCAACATCCTCAGGCATGGTTAGAATTGGGATGAGTGCTGTTTTTTTTTTTGCTTCACTTGCTGAATCTTCCTATTCAGTTCCATTTTTTGTCGAGGTGGATCCTTATGATCTATTTTTTCTGTTTTCCTGGTTTTCCTGGGCCATTTTATAAGGACAACAACTTGAGTGCGTACATCTGCAAGCCAAGGTGAGTTTCCTTTTTCTAAGTTGTATGTGATTGAATGTTAAAACAGTTCTGATGGATGTGATAGTTATCATCTTTGCAGGGTGTGTATGTTATCCATCGCTCCTGAATGCATGAAACAAGGATTGTAGTCATGAGATTTTATGGAATGCATAGATCCAATTTTCAGGAATTATAAAAAACTGAGGATTGTTTTTTTTTGAAATCCACTTTTGAGGAGTAATAGAAAAATGAGGCCATGAGAATTTATGAAATGCATAGATCCACAAAAAGGTCATGAGAATTTATGAAATGCATAGATCCAATTTTGTGGAATAATAAAGAACTCAGATTGTTTATTTTGAGATCCAATTTTGAGGATCAATCAATGAAACTGAGATTTTTTATTTTGAGATCCAATTTTGAGGAATAATAAAAAAATGAGGATTGTTGGTTTTGCAGGATGCTATGTCAAAAATGAGGGGGTAATATTGAATGCCAAGAAATGGTGTCAAGAAAGTATTATTCTGAGAGTATTTTTCTGTTCTCATGTATAGAAGCTAAACTGGAAAAATAGCTCTTGGGAAGCCATTTCTTGTCTATTACCCTGAAGAAGATAGTGATCACATTAGTTTTCTGTAACTGATTCGTTGGGAAAACATTGTAGAGAAGATTGTAGGGTGAATTTTTGCATCATTTTTGCTGTTTGATGCTGTAGTTCCTGGAATCTGGGGATGAAATACTACTGCTGTAATTATTTCAATCGGTTAGTGAAAGTGCCAGCTTTCATTCATAGAATGTTAAAAAATACTATAGACTTGCTTCAAATTTGCCTTAAGACTGCTAAAGGTACTTGAAATAGGACATCAATGCCTGAAGATACTTCAATCAAGAGCTGTCATGTCTGTGCCTCGCCTAGTGGAGCAGCAATTTTGACGTGAATTTTAGACGTTTCTCGGAATCCAAACTTTTGAATTGCCACATTGTTGACATTTTATACTTATGCCACATGGAGACCTCGAGCCTTTCTTTCTAGGCCCTTAACGACCATTGGCAATTCTGCATTCGGCTTACGTAGGGCAGCGAGAGCCCCTAAAAATTTACAATACATGTACAAAATTAACACCATTAAGTACATTCTCTCAAACCTTATAGTATTTTGCAAATCTCAACATACAGTATATAAAAACTTGTACAGGCATACCCCACAAACGAGGATTGCTATGTACGGTCCAGATCAAGGAATAAAGGGCAAATATGCCAATCCGATAGCTCTCGATGCCCGAAGTAACCCCAAACAAACAAACAAACAAACTAAAACCGCACTGCCTTTAACAAAAAATATACCTCTTTAAAAGACCACACCCCCTAAAAATTAAAACGGCAACTTCTTGAAAAATTAATAGTGGATATTTCTTGTCCACTCAAAAAACAACATCATCAACCAGCAAAACCACACCTCCACAGATTTACATGTAAATTTTTCTGTATCTCTGAATGAAATACATGTGGACCAAAAAAAACTAATGGTTTCAACAGTGGAGCAAAAATTGGGGGTCAATGTGTTACCTGCATGCACAAGGGAGCTACCATCTGCAAGAGGCTCTTGTTCCGCTTTTATAAAAGAGCTCCTGTGGAAATTGGCCTCCTTTGCAAGTGTAAAATCCTTCCAATAAACCCCTACATGCTGCCCCAGCACTACTCTCTGCGGGCCTTCCCTCCGCAGCCAAGCCTAGCAGCCCTTGCTAATTTACGGAAGAACATGGTGCACCCAAAACCTTAGAGCTTACCTGACGTTGGTCGGGAGCCAAGATAAACAAATGATGCCATCGCTAGCTAGGAGGTTGATCACTACAACGACACCCATCAATTTATCCTCCTCTGCAACTGGTGGGGCGCCACGTGAAAGTCTATCCTACCTATCCTTGGAACCTTGCGACCATGCAAAAGGGAAAAAAATAAGCTTGTTTATAAGAACCATATAAAATGAGCCAACCAACCCGGAGGTTCCACCTTCTTTATACGGAATATGCCACCTGCATGCATAGGTAGCCGAAAAACCCCTAGTATACGTGTTTCTGATAGGCAAATTTGACCCCTTTCCATATGGTTTTATAACTAGAAGAACATCTAAGAACCCCTATGACCCCTAGTATACATATGAAAAAGGGTAAAAAACTGCACCCTCCCATTAATGCACGTGGTTTTGACAGGTTCTACAAGGTGGCGCCTCCTTGCCAACCAAAAGGAAAAAAAATACCCTTTTTTGCCAGACATTTGCCAAAATCTTAGAAATAAAAAAGAAAACTCCCTTTTTCGTTTTTCGGCAGATCTTTGCCAAAACCTTAGAAATCAATCAATTTGGCACGATATAATCTTAGAAATCAGTCAATTTGGCACAATATTGAAGAAAGTAAAGAACCATTCACTTGGTTCACTCAAGAAGTGCTCACCTTGAAATCCCATTTTGAGTGTAAAGAATGAATGACGAGGTTTAAGATTTTTTCGTACAAAAATATATAGAAGGCTGGTTTTTTAACACGTTTTACATTTTTAAATAAATACTTTTCTAGATTTTTTGGACCGTATACTAAAAGTTTTCTTGCTTGCCACCTAAAAATGCAGCTGGCATATCCATATTCTATCCAGGTGAATCCTCAAAGGATTTACTTGTTTCAAATAGTGCAAATTCAAGGGCATATATTGAAAAGAACTACCTTGAAAGACCCCAAACATCTCAAACTCAAGGTTTTACAAGCATTGATTTCTAGCCTATCAACTACCCCAAACATCTCAAATTCAAGGTTTTCCAAGCATTGATTTCTAGCCTATCAACTAGAAATATATACCTATCTCTAATCCCAGGCAAGTCGCAGACTTTTGAAGCCCTTATCAGCTATGGTCAAGAGCTCTCTATGTCACTTGCGAGAGTGTAAAATAGAAACTCTACAAATTTTTCCCTGCCGTTTTGAAACGTTTAAATGAATTTTGCTTCGTGCCAATAGGCTTTTCCGAAAAAAAATGGTAGTAACGCCGTAGCCAAGCCTAGCAGCCCTTGCTAATTTATGGAAGAACATGGTACACCCAAACCCTTAGAGCTTACCTGCCGTTGGTTGGGAGCTTACGTGCCCCTACATCATTTTGCTTTAAGGATCCTAATGTAATTGATGACTTTTGAAAATTTTGCACAAAGATTGGTTGCCTTAAGCAACTTGGAGGTTCTAGCCAAGTCGGAATCCACTGAGGTTAATCTAATGCCAGGTTTTTTCAACACCTGGCGATGGATGGGCGACTTCCCCATCATGGAGGTTTTTTTGCAAAAACACCTATGTCTTGCTAGAGCCCTTTGACCCTTTCTACCATTAGTTGACTATGTCAAATCCTGGTTGACCATGTTTGGACCTATGTGCTCCTTATTTTCTTGCCCCAAGGAAGCAAAAAAGAGCGCTTTGCTCTTAAGCTAGCACTTGGATCAACCTCAATGGATTTTTATGGTTTAGCATTCAGGTTGCTTCAAGCAACCAATCTTTATGCAATATTCACAAAAAGAGTATCGATCACTTTTGGATCCCTAAAGCAAAATGAGATAGTTGCACTTAGATCTGAATATCTCGAGCAATACTGATCATTGTCCTATCATTTTTGAAAGAGAAATCGAAGAAATCTTGTAGTGACATATGGGGGAAAAATTTGACATGGTGCCACGGAAAAATATTTGGGCTAGAGTGGAACAAATTGGAGTCCCACAGGGACTCAGTAATGTTGTTGCAATACTGTATGCCTAACGATGTAATTTGATAATACTTCTCTGTTTTGGTACCGTGTCCTCTGCACAAAAGCTCGAATTTGTGAGGCAGGATGAAACTAGTGCTCTCTTGAGACCAGTTAAATATGAAACAACTAGTTACAGTTGCAAAGAACACATTCAAAAACTGAAATAATAATATTTGCATGCAATGACCCTATCTAATTTCGACCAATTTCAAGATAATCATTACGACAATCTGAAGCAGAAGAAGGTTTCGAGTTTCTCTTTCATGTACTTTGAACTGATATGTAAGAGTTGCCTACCCGCCAAAAAGAAACTATAAGAAAAAGAAGGCTGAACCAAAAGAAAAACCCAAACCAGTGGCTCTATCTAACTGTTTATTTGACATTGAAATGCTACCAGAGGAAGAGCAGGTAGAAATAATGGAAAATGACCCGGTCAATGAAGAGGGAATGGAAACACAAGACATAGAGGAGCAGCTGGAAAATTATGACATAAAAAGGCTTAACATTTTCAACTGCTACCACTGCCCTATTCTGTCTACTAGGCTGGCAGAATTACAAGGAGTACAATGCAAACAGGGATTTTGGGAAACTCAGAACTTGGGAATACTAGCTCCTGTTAGTGAAGAAACACTCAGATCTATATGCAATATAACAGATGAAGAAGTCATGCAAGCCCATAAAGACGCTCTGAGCTTTACTAAAAGGATCAACATGATGGTGATTGAGGATCCACCATTTGTAAACACACAATATTTCGGAAAGAAATGTGACAAGAACACAGGTGTATATGTGGGCCAAAAAGGGCACATGGCCAAAATAGAAGAAGAAAGGAATGACTTGTACATTAGGAAGATGTGGAGGACTTTCTGTCCCTATCTCAAATGCTGTTGTGATAGATTCAAACAGGGCAGCAATGCATGTAAGGACCATATCACATGGTATGACCATGTTGTATGGTATCTCCTGAACACAATGGACATACTCTGGCCTAACAAAACTAGCAGGTATAGGTTCACACAATTTCACGCATTCATGAATACTAAACCTATGAGAGCGGGTGCAGTAGCATTCATAGGATATCTTAAGGCAAGGGAAATGATAATCAAAATGACGGATAAATATGCTGAAGATAGTTCCACGGACCTCAAGAAAGAGTTTGGAAACAGCAAGTTAGCAGACATACTGGAAAAGACAATAAGGCCAAGGAAGTTTCTGACTGATGCATGGGAAACGGAAGAACAGACTAGTAACACAGCAGGATTCATGAAGAAAAGAAGAAATAAGAGGGAGGAGGAAAACCAGATACAGGTTATTATGCCTCCAAAATACAAAAGGAAGCCAAAGAGCACTAATGAGACCGCAACAAGTGGCAGTGGATTGGACTCGGAGATAACAAATGCAAACAACAATGGAATGGACAAATCAGTGAATAAGCCGGCAAAAGGAGATCAAGAGAAGCTTGCACTTCTGCCAACAACACTCAAGTTCTGAAAATCGGAAACAAAAGGTAATGATAAAGCTTAACCTGACATAGATTATGGATGTTTGCATATTACATAACATAAATAGAGTAGCAATTTAAAGGTAGATATAAGGTTAAGGATATAATGCTATTATACGAGGTACATATATTCAAATATAGAAAAATATCCCGTAAAGGGATCTAAAAGAAGGGCATTTATGCCCACACAAGAATAGCAAGAAAGCAAGGAAAATCCAGGAAAAAGCAAGGAGATGGCACACAACAAGGTAAATAGTAGATTATTGATTTTAAATAACTAACGATTTGAATGCCTTATAAATATATAGACTAAGAGCAGAGAGCTAATTAAGGGACCGGAGGGCAGATGGAGATTGAGAACAACAAAAGAAATGAAAGGGAAAAAGTTTGTACATTTTAACTTCTTCTCCAAAATAGTGGAGAAAATAAAATTCTCAACAGACTTCAAGGAAGTACTGCAACAGCAATTTGGTGGCATTGGAGAGAGGATATGGCAGGATACCACCTTTGGATGGAAGTTCAAGTGTAATCTAAAACGTATACTATATAAGCCTAGAAAAGTATTTGCTGAGACAAGGGAACCAAAGTGTCCATGTTCAAACCCCGCATTACAGAAATATATCTGTAAAGATATAGGTCACATAAGAACCACAGATCTGAAAATAGTGCACAACAAAGCTCTGAGAGGGTGGTTAAGAACAGGACTTAATCACATACCAGATCGACCATTTACACTGATGCAATTCAGAAAGGAAATGAAAATAATGGTGGACCAGTTCTTCATGATGCACAGATTCAGCTTGAGAAATGAAGCTAAAAACAAGATAGAGATCTGCAAATTGCAGATAATGAAAAAGGCATGCAAGTCAGCAAAGGTGGCTATAAGGGATAGCAGAAAAAAGAAGTTCCAAATCAAAGAAATGGAAGTCAGAAGCAACATCAAGTGGCTAGGAGACAACCTATACATAGCTGGGATAGATAAAGCGGGCAACAACCCAGCCTTTATATGTCCAAAACATATGAGGGACGAGGCCAAAATAAGACTTGAAAGTGCTGACTTTTGCAAAATGACTAATACACTGCAGGAAATACAAAGGAACTGTGGGGAACAGATACAGGAATTTCTAGGGGAATGGGAGCTGGAAGCAACGGAGCTACCATACATGCTAGGCATATTCAAAGCACATAAGAACAGCTACAGATGGATAACTAACGCTTTTGGATCAATATTTACACAGATATCCACACTGATAGCTAAGATCCTTAACACATACTTGGACATTTGGCCCATTATCTGTGAAAACAGACTTGCACAGGTCAATATGTTCCAAAAACAGAAAATTAGGGCTTCATGGGTAGTAAATTCAGTTTACGACATAACATGCAATCTGCCCGAAAAAATACAGGATGTATTTGTAGCAGACATAGCAAAATGCTATGAGAATATCCCCTTGGAAGGGGATGATGGCATATGGTATGTTATGACAAGAATAACCAAGCTCATATGGAAGCAGAAAGAGACTGAGCACAAAAGAAACTGCATATGGTACAAAATAACTGGCAAAGGTGACGTGCATGTAGAATGGAAGAGCAATAAACCAAGCAGCGAGCAATGGACCAGTATTGATGAGCACAACTTCAACAATATGAACAATTGGCTCTTAAGAAACTGCTATCTACAAATGGCAGGAAATGTATGGAAACAAGTGAAGGGAATACCCATGGGATTCGCCTGCAGCCCAGCATGGTGTAACCTGTACCTGGCATACTTTGAGCTACAATTTATACTCAAGTTAATAAGAATGGGTAAACAGAAGGAAGCAGAAAGTTTCGCAAGCACATTCAGGTACATGGATGATTTATTAGGCATCAATAGTGTGAACATAAGGAAATATCTGGGACTGGAAAAAGGTGAAGCAGTGGACTGCAACATCTATAACTTGACCTACCTGGAAATAAAAGATGAAACTACTTATTGGGAGCAGGAAATGAAAGCAAACTATAAAGGAAAAAAGGTAAATTTCTTGAATATGTCCATTGAAATATTGGATCCATATCATGGACTGTATGAAACTAGCCACTATGACAAGAGAGATCAGCTACCTTTCCAAATTGCCAAATTTGTACAGGCTAATGCATGTAGACCATATCAATGGGCGAAGAAGGTGATAATATCCCAGATTATGCCAATACTATATGTGCATACTAATCCAATTAAAGCAGCTGGAGACCTACACCTACTAATGCACAGATTCATACAAAATGGGTTCAAGGAAAGTGACATACAACAAATAGTGTACAAGACAATCAGAAAGGGGAATTTTCCAGGATTGAAGTACGACATCGAAGCAATGAGCAGGATGCTTAAAGAATACCGGTAAGAGGATAAATGTAATAGGATAAATATGGTAGCATAAGTAATAATAGCATAGATTTAGTGGGCGGGAGGGTCCTTATGTAGTATAGGGACCCTCCCATCCCTAATACTGCATATGGAACCTTGCACAGCCTTCCGGTTGGAGGTAGGGCCAATTTTTTGAGCTTGTATATATATATAAATATATATATACAAGAAATTTAATCCGTCCTACGTGGATAATGGTGATAAATGGAGTGCTGGACAAACATGGCTTTTCTGCCTTGCTAGAGCATTGCTAAAACACGGTCGTATCCTAATTCTTCATGAGGCGACAACATCTATTGATGCAAAGTTAAAGATCGATCTTGGCCACTCCTCTCATCCGAGATCCTAAACAATAGAAACGTACTATAGATAACTGCATACGAATTGAAAACATTTCATATCACTAATAGAAAAGAAAAGCAAAGCCAAACCATTTCTCCACAAAAGAAAAGCAAAGCCAAGTTTCATCACCAATACTAACCTATCAATGGAATCGGAAGATGTCGGAACTGGCTATGGCTGAGAAACGAGGAAAAAAAGAAACGAAGTTAGTTTTTGTTTTGCCTTTTTTTTCTAACCCGTATCTCCAAATTTCCATTGACTCATTTCCCTAAAATTGACTTTGTTTTGAATTAAATCTTTTACCACAGCCCGAGGCAGGGTTGTAATTTCCTATGGATGCCTTTAAATATGCCATCAACCTCACACGCTTTTGAGATTTTACATCCCTTAAAAGTCTATTAGTACACGATCTTTCAAGCAAGTTAGATATACACATGGCATTAGAAGAGGGTTTCAAGGGAAGGAAAGATCTGCATAGTTAATGACTTAAATATGACATGGATTATTCAGGAAAATAGAGAATAATGAATTACAATTTTCTTAGGGGGCCATTTGGAGACCCCATATTTTCTCTAATGTAGGAATAAGGTTAAAAAAGGAAGATATTGGATATTTAGGAATAAGGTTAAAAAAGGAAGATATTGGATATTTAGGTATAAGGTTAAAAAAGGAAGATATTGGTTATGGCTCAAATTTCGAGATATGCACATAATGGCATGTAATGATGGTTGATAGGACTGGAATACGAATCATTCCTACGATTTTCACGTCTAATCCAGCCTAGATTGGCGCCCATTCTCCCCCCAATCTCCGCCCAATCTCCGCTAGATCCTCCGCCCAATTTCTCTAGTCCATCGCCATGAAGAGATCAGCTACGGAAGAGCCGGAGGTGCCCTCCAAGAGGCGCCTATTACGGCTGGAAGAGGTGTTCCCTCCGCAGTTCCCAATGCTGCCCACGGTTCTTGCTCTGAATGCCTCTGATTCCTCTGATTCCTCTGATTCCTTTGACGAGGAATCAGAGAATGAGGAATCAGAGGAAATTTCGGAGCAGGAGTTCATCACATTTGTTCTTGAAGGCTGGATAGGAGATTTTTCAGAGAATGAGTGGTCTACCGAAGGAGAAGAAGCCGAAGATGATGAAGAAGATGAAGAAGTTGAAGACGAATCCGCTGACTTCGAGGAGCTCATGGCGTTAGTTCATGGTACATGCATGTTTTCTTTCTTTTCTTAAGCATTCAACTAACGGTTATTTCTTTTTTTTTTTGCAGATGGTGAAGCAGATGAATGAAATTTGTTAGGGCAGAGCACCTCTTATTTTTTTTTCCTTGTTCTTAGCCTCCAGCTTGCCTCCAGCTTCTTACCATATGACTGCAAGCCTCCGGGCTTTTTTGTTGTGAATAGTTGAAGCCTCGGGGCATTTAAATTTACAAAATGATGTTCTGATGTAAAGCCATACGGCCATAAAAAATTTTGAATGTAAAAAGTTTTTGCTTCTAATTCCATTTGAATACCTAACTTGTTTTTTTTACTGTACATGTGTTACCACTCTTAAGTACATAAGTCATTATCCCTTTTCAAAGAGCATATTATTTTTCAAGAAGGATCACACCAAGCGAATAGTACATATGCAACAAATGGAACACACTAAATTCGCATCGTGTGATCCACTTTCTTATTTGTTGTCAAATTAAAATTAAACACAAGTCCCTCATCAATAGTCTCCCATTTGCATATAAAATATCTATCATTCCAAGTTATATTATGTTTTATGAACTAAAATGGCCTCCTATCAGCCATTCCACGTCATATTTCCGCTCGTTGGGATTTGGGGTCTCAAAATGGCCTCATATCAGCCATTCCACGTCATATTTCCGCTCCTTTTTTCCCGTCAGATTTGTGGAATATTCTCCCGGAATAAGGGGGATCGCACATTTATGGCGCCATATGTATTTAATTCTGTTGGTTGCCAGACAGATTGACGCAACACGTGGCGCTTCTAAAAAGCCACTTGCATTATAGCATACCGGCAACTCATGACGGTGTCTCTTGGTTTGTCAGATACCAAGCATGCGCATCACCGATTCTTGTCTTGCCCTATTTTCATTTAGAGTCCATGGCCATACAAGCTTCCCGCCTTCTACATTTCAAAATTTGAATGTGTAGGTTGAAGCTTTGTATTAGACTTTCGTTTCGAGGCGCTGCGATTGCGCCTTAAAAGTTCGTAACCGGGATCTTTACTTCATCCCAATACAAAAAGCTTCCCGCCCCCTACAATTCAATTTTGAATTTGCTTTTGTATAAAAGCATGGATTGTAGGAGAATGGACTTTTCGATTTCCATATGCACGCTTGCAAATTTCAAAGACGAGGTTAGTAATGGACGTTCGCTCAAACGGGTTTAATTGTGCTGGGGCATACAAATTGTACACCTTCATTTCGCGCCGTGCGATCCACGCGGTATGGAAGCTCCAAATGATGTGTGGATAAGGATCCAACTGACTCACGAATATGCTCCAGTCTTCAATCGCAAAAAAGGAGGTCTAAAAAATAAGAACTTAGACCTCGACATGTTGCGCCTTGCAGGCTCAAAAAGTGTCGACATCTGGGCGGATGGCAGTTTATATCCATTGGATCCGTTGAGTGGCAAGAAACCGTCATTTCGGGACGTTTCAAGTTTAGTCCGATTTTGTGGTGACGCGGTAACTCGGCCTCTTGGGATATTGTGAGAGATTGAGAGAGGATGAAGGCATTCGAATCGAATACGCCTTCCTTGAGATGAGTTGCTTCCGATTGTCACAAGAGAATTATAACTTAAACCAGCAGCTCTTTTTTCTCTCGCTTCATTACTCCACTGTGATGAAGGAAAGGAATGACGGCTTGGGGAGGGAAACTTCTTTGAGATACGAAGTGGACAAGTCCAAATTGGTGATAGGGCAGCTGCAAGAAAAGATCCAAGAGCTCGAAAGAGCAAACTTTGGGCTTCAATGTAGGTTAAAGAATTTGAAGAAAACACCCCTTGGCTTGGCGAAAAAGGAAGAAGCACTATCGACCGATAGAGGAACCGAAGTTTGGATCAGGTGCATTCAGACGCTGTGGTCACGCCCACAAGGTCCGTTTACAACACTAGCAAAGGCCAATTAAGATCCGGGGAAACTAGAAGCAATCTTGGTTACGTGAGTGAAGAACCTAGCGACGAACAGGGAGATAGTGGACATAATTTGTCAGCCCTACAACTCTCCTCTCAAGAAGATGGTATTGGAAATGGTACTAGGAGAGATCTACAAGAAGTTAGAAGCGGCATGGATGTACAGACTGCTTGTGATGATGTAGGCATCGAGGGCTTGGTTATCGTTCTCTATTCAAGCCATTCCACGGCGTTGAAAAGAATGGGCACAAAAAGTATTCGCCTCCACGCCCACAAATTGTCGAGAATACAAGGGTTACTAGGACAAAGATGGTGTATGCCATATTAGGAGAGATGCACCACGTTGAATGTCTTTGGTCCCCGCCATAGCCATAAAAGATAAGAATGGCAAGGATTGTTGTGATATAGTTGGAATGAATGAACGCAATAATCTTTGGGTTGACCTGGTTACTCTCTTACAATTCCTTGTCAAATATTATGACTTAAACAGATTCAAGAAACTAATGGTGAGATTGAAGTTTGCATAAAATTGGATGAAATGGAACCCACCAAGTTTGAGAAGTATGAGAGGGTATCCGTTGTCATCATGAATAGAGCAATTGAGAATGCAATTGCACATGCTAAATCAAAGAGCAACAAGAATAATAAAAAGATGTAGAGGTGACGGACGAGGAGAAGAAGCGCGTCTTAAAAATGGTTCTCATGTCAATCAAGATGACACCGGTGGTTAGGTCTCTTTAAAGTTCAGAAAGAAACCCACGAGGTATTGAAATGGGTGTTCAATCAAACTGACATCCCGAGTCTAATATCTAGATTCGAGGGAGGGGAAAAATTGCAAGTAGATCACTATGGATCTTACAAAGTAAATTTTCACTTGGCGTCTGATTTAAAAACTGAGAAAGCAATGTACAACATAAGTGGAGGAGGACAAGGAACATGCAAAAATTGTCTGTAATGCAATCATGCAAGGAAGTCAAGTACTGGGAAGACTGTTTCAACCTTGTCCCTTAACCAAGCAAATGCTCCTAATAGGATCCCAAGTTCCATGGCATTTTCCGCATTCCATTAGAGAGGGTTCATATCTGCACTTTGCACGGCTTTGTGAGAATCATCGACAAGATGATATTTTTGAGCTGCAGATTCGTGTGGAACATTTCAGACAAGAAGAGAAGAGAGGAAGGAATTCGTTGAGTTGAACATGTTCTATCAGAAGCAGGTTTGCATGGTGGCAATGTAAGATTAGAGCTCGATGAGAAACGGGCAGAAAGAACAAGTGTGCCTCGTAAGGTGTCAATTGGAGGGGTGAAAGCTCGACGCTTCATAAAGAATCATAGTGAGGAGCAAAGACTCTAACCGCCGGCGGAAGGAGCACAATGCAAGGACCTCAATTTATACATATTAGCGCTTGAACATAGTAAACACAGTCGGCTGCTGTCGCACGTGTCGAGCGGATTCTGTCGGTTGTCCGCTAGAACACATTAATGGTACTATCCGCTGGAACACATTAATAACTATTCTAACTACATCAGATCACACCACGCTGAAATCGCACACGAGCTTTAAAAACCCTATGAAGGGTTTCGCCCGTGTGATCCGGCCTTGTCATTCTCTCTACCACGGATATTGAAAATTAAAAATAGGAAACGTAATATTCGGCACATTTGTCAAAAACTTTTCCCATTGAGAAATAAAACCATTACAAACATTAAAAAAAAAAACGGGCCCCTCTAGGAGGAGTCCGATGCCTATGATCGCCGGGCAAGCTCTTCCCCGGAGGGCGTTGATAATTTTTTTCGCTCCTCCAACATGATTGCCGCCCCCGCAACCACGCGTTCTCATATTCCGAACCTTATCTTCCCGCTCATCGAGTTGAGCTCGGGCAGCCTCTCCCGCCTGACATTGCGGCCCTAAGCCCTCTTTGAGGTTATATCTCGTGGCGCGCAATTCGCGGTCTAAGGCAGCCCGCTGATTGTCGCGCACTAAAATCACCTCCCTATAGAAGGCGGCCTTGTCCTCTGCCGCAACCAGCTTGGCGACGTCTTCATCATTCTTTTCTTTTAGAAGGCGGATCCGTTCCTCCGCCCGGCCAAGCAAAGACGAATGTTCTCAATTTCCTTGACCAAAACTTGAGACAAGATCTCTAAGTAGGATGGAACCGAGCCGGAGGCCATTGAAAGTGATGGGAGAACAGGAGAGATGGCTGAGGGCGGATGTGGTAGAACAGGAGATGGCGGATAGGAGAAGACAAAGGCCTCCGACGTTTTATATAGAAACTAGAGATACGTTGGAATCTACGGTTGCGAGTACCGATAAAGTTGTGTAATAATCCTACGAGGCGAAATTATAGCATGCAATTAGGCAACGGTAGCCTATGTTCGCATCATGGGATCCGGCATATCCTAGCCGCATCTTGTATGCGCAGGCCGTACAAAAGACAAAGGTTATTGTGGCAAATAAGATGCCACGTCCTTGGCATGACGTTGTCATCCACATGCCACGTATGTGAATAGACGTTGTCATCCACATGCAAATTCGCATTTACCTGCAAGTTATCACATAATCTAGCTAGATATTTGTGTTACATATACTTTTCCATTAATAAATTAGGAATTTATACATACAACGAGGTGTACGTTGTGGAGATCATCACGACGAAAAATCCATTGATTGCTACCTAATTGCAAGAATGGCATTTCGGCGTCGGTGATCTTTTAATAAAACAAAACAAGAGAACGATAGAAGCAAGAAATAGAGCAAATTTTTCTTTGAAACAAAAAATATATATACAATGGCTAGGGATCTTCATGATCCTGTAGCTGGAGCCGTAAAGCTGCGTTCTCATCCTCCGCACTTCGAAGCTTCTTCTCCATATCTTCTAGCGCCTGCGAAATATTGTGTGCAGTTAAAACTGCCTCGACCCTACGGCTATTGGCCTCTTCTGTACTGGTTAATGTTGCCATGAGCTCAAGGTCTCGCTCATGCAAAGAGCCCCTCATGAATTCTAACCTATCCACCGCCTCCATCTTCTCGGCGACGAGACGGCTGTTTTCGTCGTGAACCTCCTTGAATCTCTTCATCACCACAAAGGGGTGATGTCCGCGAACAGCACTTTCCGTGGTCGCTACTGGGGAGGAGGATGAAGATGCCATCGGAGGAGAAGGCGGAAGGCGGAGAAGATGAGCGTAAGCGGAAGGCGAAAGAGGATCGGAGGTCGGAAGGCAAGATAGAAGGTCTTCTATTTATAACGAGGGATTTTCGTAGTAGCTTGAGTCACACGCGCCGAAGGATGCCGGGCCGGTCGAAAATGGACCGTTACTTCTCGCGTCGTGTGAGGAAAAAGGACCAAATTTCTTCTAACGTCTTTTCTTCCAGAGAAAGCTCGTGTGATAATTTTTATTGATAATTTTGGTGATACAATCTATACATAAGTAATTTTACTGATACATAACTAAAGATAGAACTTCTCATTGAAGCAAAATAGAACGACATGGAGATCACACGACGCGAAATCCATTGATTGCTACCTAATTGCAAGCAAGGCATTTTGCGTCGTGTGATATTTTAATAAAACAGAACATACATTGGAACAAGAGGATAGATAGAAGCAAAAAATAGAGAAAACTTTTCTTTGAAGCAAAAAATAGATAGATACAACGGCTAGGGATCTTCATGATGCTCTAGCTGATTTTCATGTCCTGCAGCTGAAGCCGTAAGGCTGCGTTCTCATCCTCCGCAGCTCGGAGCTTTTTCAACATATCTTCTAAGGCCTGCGAAATACTGTGAGCAGTTTCAACTGCCTCGGCCCTGCGGCTCGTCGCCTCTTGGTACATGGCAAATGTTTCCGCGAGCTCAATGTCTCGCCAGCGGCAAAGCAGCCCCCTCGTGAAGGCTAATGGCCGATTGCCTCCATATTCTCGGGCGACGAGGCGGTTGTTTTCATCATGGATCTCCTTGAATCTCTTCATCACCACCGCAAGGGTGATGTCCACGGCAGCTCCGGGCTACGGGGGGAGTGCTATCTTGGCGTGTTCGCTTGCGCTGGGAAGATGATGATGCCATCGGAGCAGAAGGTGGAAGGCGGAAGCCGGAAGTAGAAGATGAGCGTAAGGCGGAAGGCGACGGAGGTCGAGTGGACATCGGTCTTCTATTTATAACATGAGTCACACGAAATGCTTCTCGCCGTCGTGTGAGGAATAAATAAATTAATTGTTTTTTCCAATAATATTTCATTTCTTCGAGATAAATATCACACGACGCGAAAACCTAGATATGACGTAAAAATCGACCGATGTATTTCTCAAGCGTGATGTGAATAAATACAAATAAAATAATTTTTATTAGAATTTCGAAGGACAATCACACATAAATAATTTTACCGATACAAGTTGGAAAATATATAACTTCCAATTTTTCAAGCTTCATTGTCAATTTCATGCTCTTTCAATCCCCCTCGCAGACCGATCCAACAAGGCAATGACTTCCATGTTATCGACCCCATTTTTCCAACCTTGGGTGAGTCAAGCCGCCAGCCTAACATATTGCTCGCCCAAGATGACCGGGCTTGGTCGCCAAAATATTGTAGCACAACATCCCCCTACGAATTGCTATCACCCTTTCGTTTTGATGCCAATTGGGAATGGTTCCCTAACATGCATAATGCACGGATGTAATAGACAAACTCTTTTGCACCTTTTGGACTGAAAGTTCTCAATGAAGACGATTATCTCCCCATTAATCTAATCTTGAGATATATCGTAACAATGTAGAGTCCTTCAATCTTTCCCCGCCCCCACGCATGTCGGCAAGAAAAAAAATCATCTACTTCCCACAAATAAGAACCCTCAAGCTTATCTTCTTCACATTTATCCTCATCTACGAGGCTTATGTTACCATTGATTGATCAAGGGCCCGCCAAACCTCAGATCCTTTTGGCGCTTTGCACCTGAGACGCCGGAATTCTTCTTCCGCTGGTAGATTCGCCTCATCTTGAGCAAATCGAGACTCCAGCCTCTCATAGGCTTCTTTAAGCTTTATAGCATTGCTTGTATAATTAGACACTTCAAACATCTCTTTGTCCAAATCCTCTTCAAAATCTAGGCCTAAGTTTACCCATTCGCCAAGGTAATCGATAAGCTCGTCTTCCCTAGCACACATTCAGAATAACAAAGACGGGTTCCTCAAGATATCACTTAGCAATAGGTATTCCGCAACCTTCCACTAAAATTGGCGTTATGTCGACAACTTCTTTTCATCCTCATCCCCATCCTCATCACCTTCAAATCATCTCCTCCTCTCGTTCACCCAAGGCCGCTCGGCCAAGATAAAACTCCTACATTCTTGCTCTTCTTCTTGTAGATCTATCTCCATTTCTACGCCATAGTCAAGATCATCACACATAACTGACCCCCCCTTGGCTTAAAGATTTCATTGTTTTCATGTATTTTCTTCTTTTGGCCGAAAGCGAATGCAATAACTAGCAAATGCAAACGGCAAAGAGAAATAAGATACCTTCTTAAGCACAAGGACGCAGCCAGAGGAGCCCGCTATGCTAAAGATTCTTGAAAAACATCTTCCCTGTTTGCAAATGGGAAGCCGCCTCCTCTAGAGCTGGTTTTGGAATCCACGAGCCAGGGACATCTGCAAAGGACGTGCGCTGAGACCAAGTGGTCCGGGTGAAAGATAAGGCAACCTCGCGATAGCATCCAAGCTCGCTACTGTTTGCCATGATGTCCAACTCCTTGCAATAGAACGGATAAATCGAAGTCGGCGCAACTTCCTCGTTGTCATGAGGGGCGGATGCATACCATTCCAGGAACTTCGCATAACAATCCATGGCGAAGCAGACGACGAAAGCAAGAAGATGTTTAGGAGCGGTAAGGCGCTGTCACTTTTGAACTCAAGTAGCCGTTGTCGATTATGAAAGGGGACACAGCCGTTGTGGGGAGATTTGTTCGTACATTCTAGGGTTAGGGTTAGGGTTAGGGTTGGATCACACGACGCGAAGACTACTATGTGCAACTAAAAAGCACAATGCTTGTTGCGCGTCGTGTGATCCTCACGTATAACATTAAAAAAAAAAAAAATACAAAGTGCGAAGCTAGGCTTCTAAGAAAGAAATGGACTAAGAGATTAAGCTTATAAAGCCATTACATTAAGAAATATTATACATATGAAAAAAACACAAAGGCACTTCACGGCCTTTTTTCTGGGGGGTCTTTCTTCTTGTTGTATTCAGCCATAAAATTTTGACCATAGTACTTTCGGATCCCTTTATGCGTAAGATGAGGCGCATGTCCTTGGGCATGATAAATTCCCCAGTTGGCATGTATTGCTTGCAAAGTGCGGAGTCCTCGAACAGACCGACACCAACTGCTTCCGAAGCCATTTGAAGAGCATTTAAGGCAGTTGCTTGAATTCTGTAACTGGTATGATGTATCGCACCACACTCTTGCAGAATCTCTTTCACGAGCCTGGCAAATGGGAGACGCGGAATGACCATCTCGATTATCTTCGGGATACTTCTTAATCTCGCCCGCCTATGCCCCGCTTAGGTCTTCCGGCTTCGGCCACTACCCTCACCCACCCCAAATTTGGAGCACGTTGCTTTCGGCCGACTCTTTTCTATGGATCTCCTCCCAAGCATTTGCGATTAGGTTCCTCGGTTGCTCTTCCCACCCAAGGTCCTCACATTTTAAATTAGCCTTCCCCAAAGATTTAGAGGCGTTGGGCCTCCTCCTTTGATTTGAAGGTTCACAAGGCAAATCCACGGGGAGCAAGTTGTTGAAGAAGAACGCGTCGCCGCCCAATAATTAATCCGGCGTTATATTACGCGGTACGGTCTCTCACATTTCCATCCTCCGCCTCGAACCGGAGTGCACCTCCCTACTTACTCCTGAGCTGCTTCTCCCGCCCGTCATCCCATGCGGATTTTTTTTTCCGGTCTTACATTAGGCATGGTCGGAGGAGGAGAATCTCTATCGAGACTTCAGATTCGGATGAAGGAGGCGGACTAATGTAATCACCGCCGTACACACCACCGGATGGATCCTTGCAGTTTGCTTAGTTCTCGCCATGGCTTCTCGGTAATTACGCGCTTTATACTACTTAACACTAACAAAAATAGACAACCGACAAGAGATAAATAGTAAAAACAGAAGTTAAAGTAAAATATGATGGTAACGCTTTTTAAATAATTGTACGGAACCCTAAAAAATATCGGACAAAATACGGAACCCTAAAAAACATCGGACAAAAACACAAATAAAAACCGAGATTCAAAGCGCCAGGCGATAGACAATTTCTTGTTGATCGCGAACTCACTAAACTTTACATTTCCCTCTTGCCTCAGAACCAACCCTAATGCCATCAATAAAATAATGGAAGTCGCCAAGAATCTCCTCTGTCTCCATTAGCACTCTTAGCTCGATAATGGCCATTAAATTCCATGGTGGCTGTATAAATGACTTCCTCCCTCTCCATACTCGAATATCCACCGCATCGGAAAAGTGTTCATATGTCCCTCAAACGGCTCCCAAAAAGTTGTGCGGCCTCTCTTTTTCTAGATTTCATTCTAGTTGACAATTAACGATAAATATTGTTTTGGAAGAAAGTATCTCGAACTTAAAGGAGGACTTAACTACGCGGACCTCGTTAGTTGACCGGATGATTCGTGGAATCAACATCCCATGTCGGAACCAAAAATAAGCCATCCACAAAATCGGGCTGGGGGAGAAAGCACGATATGTCTTCGGAGCTTTTCGAACTTCCTCGCGCCATCCGAATATGTTAGCAAAATACCTCAAACGGTGTGAAGATTTTGAAACTCATCCTCACGCCTCCGCTTTTCGAGACATTCCCGCTTGCACCTCGTCACCATGCATTTCTTCATTGCAATTACATTGTTCTCATTAGTCCGTGGCTTACAAAGTTCACTTAAAGGGGGCAATTCAACCGCCTCAAGCTCGGTTTCCTGACCTTTACGTTATAATCATGTCCGTAAAACCGATGCCTATACCCCGCAGGTCACGCCATCCATACCTTGAAAAAGGACAATTCCGATGTCTATGTGATACACGACAAGTACACTACTAATACTTTCGGCCGGAATGACATCCACGACGTCCGATAAACATAAACCCTTTATAAATAAATTTGTTTGTAAACACGTGTCAACGAAAAGAAATGAAAAGATAAGGAGATCACACGACGAAACTATCTCTACGCTATTAAGTAGTTGATGACTAGCTTCAAGGCCGTGTGATCCGATTAAGGTGGTTACCATTTGCGGGCAATTTTGGGAAGTCGTTTTTGTGGAGATTAGCTCTTTGGCCATATCGGAAGGGGTATATGCATGTCGTATTGTTATACTTTCCACTTTCCTCCGCCGCTAGAATTCAACTTGAACTCTTTTTATCCTACCTATCCAATGTGTCCGCATCGCCTGATCGCCTTTGTCGCTAACCTATGCTCGCCCTCGTTGATGGCAAAAGATACTCACCCACGAACCTATTGAGACAAAACCTCCCACTTCTTGACCTTGGGAGTTCTCAGAATGGGGCAAGAACACGTAAATTACAGGAGACATGGATTGCGGATGAGGAGTGAAGGCGGAGAGGATGCACGAGAGGCGCCGGAGTGACAAAGATGTAAGTTTGGCGCCAAAATTTGACAAGGGAGTTGGTGACGCCGACAAGAGGGCGGTCAAAGGCACCATTATTTTGGGCGGCGAAGCGACTCCCGAAAAATACGGGCCATTAAAATGGTTGCAATAAAAGCCGCAGCATCCCCTATGAAAATACGCCATGTGGATGCCAAGTAAGCCCCGCTCATCCTTCTACCCGCCAAGTAATACTCGACTTTCGTAAAAAGGCGCAAACCCCGATTGGTCCCGGCGAACTGACGTGGAAATCTTTAACCCAAGACTAGTAATGGTGCCCAGCGTTGCTGGGCATAAGTTGAGAGCCTGTAAATGCTTTGGGATGCAGTGAGAAAAGCCCTATCCCTATCCCTTTCCCTTTTGCTCTATCCCCCGCATTTCGCTTTTTCTTATTTTCTCTTTTTTTTTTTTTTTTTTTTTTTTTTTTTTCCTTTCTCACATGTTTCCTTTTTTTCCCATCCCTTTCCTTCCCCTTCCCTCGCTCCCCATAATCTTTTTCCCTTCCCTTTGCTCCTTTCTCCACCTTTTCCCTCTTCTCTTTTTTCTTTGCCATTTTCCCTTCCCCTTTCTCTTTTTTATGCCTTCTCTTTTCCCCAATTCTTTTTCCATGTCTTCCCTTTTTCTTAACCTTTTTCTCTTTTCAGCCTTTTCCATGCCTATTTTCCCTTCTTTTTCCTCGCTTATTTTCCCTTCTCTTTTCCTCCTTTTTCCCACTCTTTTCCTCTTTTTTTTTTTGTGTAACCTTTTCCCTTCCATTTTTTCTTTTTCTCCCTTCCGCTTTTCATGCCCTTCTTACCTTCCCTTTTTCCATCTCCTCACCCTTTCCCTCTTTCCCTTTTCCATGTTCCCTTTGTCTCTTCCCCTTTTCCATTTTCCTCATTTCCTTTTTCCCGTGCCTCTCTCTCTTTCCCCCCTTTTCCATTCTTTTTTGTTTTCTATTTCCCTTTTTCCATGCCCTTTTTCCCACCCTTTTCCCTTTTTCCCATGCCTTTTTGCTTTCACATTCTCTCTTTCCACTTCCCCTTCTTTTCCTTTCCCTTTTTTCTTTTTTTTCCCTTTTCCTTTTTACCCTTTTCCCTTTTCCCATGCCTTTTTCCCTTCACATTCTCTCTTTCCACTTCCCTTTTCCTTTTTCCCTTTTCCTTTTTTTCCCCTTTTTTTTTTTTTACCTTTTCCTTTTTCCCTTTTTCCTTTTCCCCATGCCTTTTACCCTTTTCCCTTTTCCCCATGCCTTTTTCCTTTCACCACCCTTTCTCTTTTTCCTTTTTTTCTTTTCTTTTTTCCTTTTTCCCTTTTCTTTTACCCTTTTCCCTTTTCCCCATGCCTTTTTTCCCTTCACATTCTCTCTTTCCACTTCCCTTTTCCTTTTCCTTTTTTCCCTTTTCCTTTCCCTTTTTTTCTTTTTCCCTTTTCCTTTTTCCCTTTTCCCTTTTCCCCCATGCCTTTTGCCCTTTCTCTCTCCACTTCCCTTTCCTTTTTCCCTTTTTTTCCCTTTTTCCTATTTTCCCTTTTCCTTTTCCTTTTTTTTTTTTTCCCTTTTCCTTTTACCCTTTTCCCTTTTCCCCATGCCTTTTGCCCTTCACATTCTCTCTTTTCCACTTCCCTTTTCCTTTTCTCCCTTTTTTTTTCCCCTTTTCCTTTTTGCCTTTTTCCTTTTTTCCCCCATGCCTTTTTCTTTTTCCCCACCCTTTCTTTTTTTCCTTTTCCTTTTCCCTTTTTCTTTTTCCCTTTTCCTTTTACCCTTTTCCCTTTTCCCCATGCCTTTTTCCCTTCACATTCTCTCTTTCCACTTCCTTTTTCCTTTTCCCCCTTTTCATTTACCCTTTCCCCTTAAGAGATCGACGCATGACCAATCACAGTGTTGGTAAGTCGTGCAATAAATCTAGGCCTTCGAATGCATCCAGATGATCTCGGCCATTCAAATTAGGGCTCGATGCACTACGCACTTACGGTATAACATTATAATATAAGATAAGGGCCATTTTTAGACCCCAAATCCGCCCTAATGATGCAAGTTTGAAGAGCTGGTTTTTTGCATTAGAGGCAAGCGGGCACAAGTTTTTATGGTTTCGTCCGGATAACACCCCTATTCTTCTTCCAAGGATTTGAAGAACGAAACTAGGAGCAGGGGATGAGAGCCTCAGGAATTTGTTCTAAGTTATGAATCAGTGGGCGAAATTGTGACGGTTGAGGTTGGAATTCAGTATTGGAACGCATCTGTCTTAGTAGAACTCCAATTTTCTGATGGCCTTTTAACATCTATTGGGCTTCTTCCAGAGATTCAGATTTATTACTTCTATTTTCCGACTCTAGCTAGGTAATATTCCAGCTCCAAATCGCTTTGTCTAACATGGCAATGTTTTACGGATCTCCAAGATGAAGAAGATGCAAGCTGGCCAAAATCATTTGACGCAGTTTGTGCATCATCTGGTATGTCGCTATATTTGTGTTTCTTGCAGGTTAAATTGTTACACAAATATTTGATTTTTGCAGAACAACATTCTGTGGCAAATGCCACTATCTTCGTTGGCAACATCATGCTTAGTTGGTACATCATTGGTCACAACTGTCTCACATATTTCTGATTTTCTCACAAGTACGTTCCCAGGTTGAGAATGTTAATCCAGATCTAGGAAAGCTCTAGTTTCTGCACGCATGGGATCGTGCCATCTACAATTGAAGGTTGTGCAGCTTACGGAAACAAGCATAGCAGCATTTAGCTTCTTCCTATACTGAGATTTAGATAATTATGATTTGCTGGATCTTCCAACAGCAAATTGGACCTTGTTGACACCAGGTATAGTGTCTAAGTTTTCTTCTGCTGCCGTCATCGTTGTTGTGAAACTGACTCATTGTATTGTGTTCTAACATCTATTGACTCAATGTACATATGGTAGCATGTCTTGAGCGTCCGAAGTCTCCATCAAACCTGCTGCATTGCCACATTATCTCATCATCGCACATCCATCTGCCCATAGCAAGTATAGATGATAGATCGTCATAGCTACAAGCATGTAGCTCCTCTATGTGACCAGTATGGGATTCATTGTCTACCTAAATTACGTCATCCTTTTCATCACCTGTCTGATAACTTGCACTTTCCTCCAAAATATGGCCTAGCATGGAATTGACTGCATGTGAAATGAAATTATTCCTTTTTATCCCATAGCATCTTAAAGCATGTGTTTAGGTTTCATGATGAGTGACTAGATCTTTGGTACAATCTGTATAGGAGAAGACATGTGAATTTTGGTTTTGTATCTCTTTATGGTACTATATGTTACCTGTGCAGTTCCAACCAAGGGCACCATAATTTCAGGAAGTACAATGACTCCTTGGTTAACCATGGCTATGGAAGCTTCAAGTCTTGTTTGCATTTCTGTCAACTCTGGATAAGAAATTCCAAGCCTGACATATGAACATGTGTGCATTAGTTTCTATTAATGGCACATATTGAAAAAAGATCTTTTGGGTCTTATCCTGAAGCTACCTTAAAGCTGTAGGCTTTGGGCTCTATTTTTATTACTTTGTTGCATGCATAGAACTTATTTCCTATCTCTTGGTGATTCTCATGACTACTGCTTTAATACTTACCCGCAACCACGAAATCCTAACACGGGATTAACTTCTGATAATTTCTCTATCCGTGACAAAACCTCCTCCTCTTTCACTCCTGTCTCATCAATATCACCCTCAGGGAGGAATTCGTGTAGTGGAGGATCCAATAACCGTATTGTGACAGGAAGGCCTACACGTAGTACGAGAGAGTCTTAATAAATGCAGAAATTGCGATTGTAAACTCTAAAATTAAGATAAATTAAGATATGTTGTCAAAGTTTAATGTGCTTCTACAGATCACTGCAAATGAAATTGCAGTGATCTATAGAAGCACATTAAACTTTGACAACATATGTATTAAAAGGTTTGGGACCTGTTAGGCAACACTGGAAGATGTTGGCCCAGTGATATTATGCAACAGATGGATCCAACCAGATATTTGGATTCACTGCAAGTGATCATGGAATAATTTAAGGGCTAAACTTAGCTATTTGGCGATTTTTTAGCACATTTAAAAAAAAAATTGGCTAAAGTAAATGGAAAAGATTGGGAAAAAAATAATAATTTTAGCTTAACTTTTTTCGGGACTGCACCAACCTTGGAGTTCTTTAGCCAAATGCTAGAAAGTAAGAGAGTAAAATTTCGTATTGTTTAGCGAAACCATAGAAACGTTTAGAATGACTTTCGGGCTAGTTTAGCTAACATCATTCTAGTTTATATGAAATATATGATTAGTAGTTTAGTTTCTAGAATTATGAATTAATTTGAGTCCTAGACTTTGCTAGTTAACATTATTTTAGAATGTTCTCACAAAGAAAATGACTAAAATAAGTGGAAACAATTGAAAAAAAGTAGAGTAATTTGGCTTAATATTTTTTGTAGGCCACACCATAGAAATTTTTGGGATGATGTTTGGGGTAGTTTAGCTAAACGCTAGAAAGTATGAGAGGAAAAATGTGTAGAGTTTAGCTAAACCACAGAAAGTTTTGGGACTAATATCAAGCAAGTTTAGCTAAAGTCATTCTGGCTAATAAGAAATATGCGATTAGTAATTTATTCCCTGCAAGTGACGTGGTAACAACAGGCCTCGCTGCTATTGATTTCACGAACCTGGTCGACGAACCCTTTGGCAGATGTTTGAGGCATCACACCAATGCTAACTCCGTTGGGTTCATTTCTTGGTAGGCAAATTGAAGTACACAGATGCTCTTGATAAACCTTATGTTTCTGGTATTTATGATTATTCAGAAATATTCAGGCATATACTAAGAGAGCTAAGACCCTTGGAAATGTGCAGATGTTTTCCTTCCATCTGTTGTTGGGCAAATGTAGCTATGGCCAATTATAAATATTTGGAAGTATTCAGGTGGTTTAATAAGTATAAATCCCAAGTGAATGGACCAAGGGAAATTTTGTCTAGCAATATTACCGTCCATAGCACAAAATATTCCTTCAAAATCGGACCGCTGGTAAGGTAACAACTTATCTAGAGCAATTTGCCGTTGGCTTGTTATGGATGCCATAATCATGTGCCTGACAGCTTTGATTCTTTCATCTGAGGCAAAGAACTGGTTACGACCATAAGGGATGGATTAGAACGCTAGAAACAAGAAATCATGCGGAGAATATGTCAATAAAACATCATAGCGCTCTTTAGGGATCTTCATTACCGTATGCTCTGTCCTGCAAAGACCAATTCCAAGTGCTCCATTATTCCGAGCAGTTAAAGCATCCTCAGGAGTATCTGCATTCGCTATCACCTGCATAACCAAGGTATGAATATCAAGCCTTAACCATTCTTTTTTCTCGTTAATGACGATGGCCTTCATTCTCATACATAAAAAGCAAAACACATTTCTGGTTTTTGTTTGTTATGCAACAAATTTTTGCGTAAGTCAAATGTAAAGACCCAGGAATGAAGTATCTTTGTAGGGCCCGGTTGAATAGATAAGGCATAAAGGTCATTGTGAACATGAATTTTGCACCATTTATCCTTGACTGGAAGAAGGTGCAGTGCAACAAAGCAATAGAACAGAATTGATGCAAATCAGGTCACATAAAGTTGAAAAAACAAATAATGTTCACAACATACAATGCAAATATGAAGTGCATCATAGTTTCTGTACAAATTTAAGACCTTGGAGGAAAGACTTTCTGCACAAACGAATAGAGCATTTGTACTTTTCTTCATTGTTATTATTTCTTTAAATTGCTATTTAATCCATCAGGCACAAGAGCAATCTGTCCCTGAAAAGATTAGGGTTAGTTTGTTGTAAGAGATTGGGTGCCGTACTGGGTTGTGTTCTTTTTAATAATGGCATCTGCATATCTCTTTAGTACTTTGTGTAACCAGGTTTATGGGCTAAGGTTTATGGGCTACGGAATTCAATAATGACTGTGCCATGTAAACTTAAGGCAAATATGCACCATTAGTTGTTATAGGCAGAGACTCTATTCAGATAGATATATTGGCGGCATTTTTCGTGTAGGTAACACTTGTATGCTGCCATCACCAATTGTGTTAATGAACCTGGATGAGTTTGGCCATTGATTTCCCTCATGCTTGACAATTGACAATGTAGTTCAGTCATGCCATGTTGTACCATGGCATTTTAGGCTTTCTTAACAGATACAGGATCTTGGCAATGTAGCAGAGATGAAAGTCATATTCAACAGACTCTTAACACATTATTATTAGATTTTTGGGTTGCCCCTAGGGGGCAAACCTTTGTTTATGTGGGCTTTTGGCATATCCTAGGTATATGCTAGAATATCCCTAGGATTTGCTGGTGACTGCTCCAAACCTCCTATTTCCTGTAAACTGGCGGTCACCTGGTAAAGAACTCGACGTCTTGAAGCCGGTTTCTTTTCTTTTGCTGTGCGCAGAAATTTTAAGGGTAGGGGAGGAATGCCAAGCGCCCACCGGGGTCCGTTGAGTTGGAATGGTTGCACCGCATGGCGAGCCGCTTTACGCATCACCGCCGAGGGAAGTTCCGGGTTTCATCCGGGTGCCAAAGAAGGCAGTCTGCAATCCTCCGGAGCTGCCAAGCATGGGTATTTGGTTAGCTGCATGCAACTTGATTATAGAATCTCTGATGACTAAAGAAGCAAATGATAAATGGGCATTTTTCAAAGTGCCTGAAGGGGCTCATGCTTCTCTAAGAAGAGGAGCAGAAGGCACCATACGAGACCGGTGTCTGGATCGATGCAGAACAAGGGAACAATAGAGACAGCATTAACATTCATAGAAAATGTTGTTGAATGTTATTATGAAAAGGCAGGTGAAAGTTGAAACGCTTGCTATTTTGAGAGTCTGTGCCTGATTGGGCTTCCCTCTAACAGGGTAAAAGAAAGCTAGGGTGTCTTACATTTGGCCAAATGTAGAGTAAGAGATGTATCACATTTCAAATACATAACCGTTTTTTCAAGATGTACATAATAGCTATATTATGGAATCTTTTTTTTAACTACTTGCCACGCCAATTAAAACGCAATCATGAAGCGATTTCAATTCCCGCCCACAGAACCACTCCAAGAAACGCCTCAACGTTAGGAGAATTTCCCACTTTCTCGCTAAAACTTCAGCCTCCAGATTTCCTCCTTCTTGCCGTAATTCCTCCAAATAACCCTAAACCACGCAAGAACCATGATGAACAACGGCGAATGTAAATGGCGCAAGAAGATTGCAATATCGGGAATGTGACAAAGAAAATGAAGCGTAAGATTGATGAAATTTGATCAGTTCAAGATTTACGCCCCGTGCAAAGGAGAGCTTTAGCAAAGAAAAACTGCTCGATGAAAGGTCGACTTTTTTTGAACCCGCCATTGGAAATCCAAATAAGCAAGCAATTCTCAAGGATACTATGCTAAAAAATATCCGTGAAGGTCTGCAGAAGTGAAAAGAGCAAATAGCAATGATAAATTAGCGCCTAAGCATTCCCTCCCTATCAATGATTGTTGGTGAGAATGGAAAACACAGCAAAAAGGAGTAGCCTCCAGAATTCTTCAAGTGCAAGCAAGAAACCTCACAAAAGCTGCAATTAGAAGAAAGCGGATGTCATTATCGTGCTAATATGTGGGCACCGGCAGAAGGCAACCCAGTATGCATATGCTTCCTAATCAACCAAACAAATGGTAAATGAGTTTTGGTTAACCCACACAAAAACTTCTCCAAAGTACGGATGTCGAAGAAAAAAGGACACTTCCAATCCAGTTTTTGGACATGCCCCAGTGTCAGTTTTAAGTCTTTTAATCCTCTTTCTTGCAAGCTTGATAGAAGCTAGCTTATGTGCATCCCGGATAAGTTTAGTAATCCTATTTGCATTCCATGTAAGGGATGTATCTCGATATACATTGTAGTACATCCAACTACAATAATTATATTTTTACACTTGGAGGTACCGAATGGGCTATGTTTAACAGAAAAGTACTTGGATGTACTCCAATGTGGCATAAAGGCGTAAAAATGTGTTGAAAGTCGTGCCGTTATTATAGTCTTGCTTTTTGTAGTTCCCAAGTACATTATAGTACATTTTAAGCCTTTCTCGATCTCGTGATAGTCTTTAAAGATAGGGTGATACATAAAAGTATTTAAATGTACTTCCTTCCATAAGAAAAGTATGAAATACATACATCCAGAATACGTTGATACCGCCTCAGGACTCGTTACATATTGAGTTTTTATGTACATCCGAACTCTTTGAGTACATTATTTATACATTTGTACATATCATGTATGTGGTATGTATGATGGTGTGGTATAGTAGTTGAATGTATATCAAATCATGATCCGAAAGTGCCATAGAACTAATGCAATGTCTCGCAACATCTTTGAATTCGTAAGTAGTTCTAATTTATATCTTACTTATACATGCCATTTTTTTTCCTTGCAGAGTGAATTGTATGAGATGTTCAAAGATGAACATCCCGAAGTGAAGATTAGCATCGAAAAGTTCGAGCCGCTTAAGCCTACGCGGTGTGAGAAGGTTGAAAGAGAGGAACACATGTCGCCGCTGAAGCATGAACAAGCTGATCTATACAGAAAGCTTTTAGCGCCCCGAGGAGCAAATTTCATGCCAACCGTACATGTTCTTGTGGTGTTTGTGCAGCAGATGAGAACAATGGCGCCCCGCCAAGCTCCTTCTAAAACATTTCAAAATGTTGGTGCTATGTGGAGAGCTACTGGCCTCGTGATAAGGAAGGCTAAGAGTGGCATAGTTTGACTGTGGGAAGGGAGAGTGCCGTAATCGGGGCAATCGAAAATATTCAAATCTGGCCCTAAGGAGAAAGAGTCACGAATGAGAACATTGAATGGCAAGTTTACAAGCACGCGAACGAACCTTCCAAAGCCGGCACTTCAAGGAGGTTGAAGCTTGTTACCAAAAAGCGGACTCCGTGCACATTGCTTGACAAGATGTTTCAAAGACCTTACAAAGTTCACTATTCACAACTTTTTTCAAAGAAGTTGGCGAGCAAACAATTCAGAAATCGCAAAAATTTGAGGGATGATTCTCGCTTTTGTCAAGAATGGACTTAGCGAGAACTACACTTTGCAGCCATTCAGTGGAAGTTCAGTCCGAAAGATTGGAACAATGACCGATAACTATTCTCGTGCATATATAACCATGATGAAAGTCAATGGCGAAATGAAAAAACTGCTCATTTGTATGTTTCCGATGTTATGAAGCATGATGCTTTGTTCAAGCCGCACTCAAGAAGCACCATATTTGGATGATGCAAAAGGTTTTGGCCACATCAAATACCATGTCATGTGGTCTGATGGGTGTGTCGCCTGCTTTCTTTTAAGTGTTCTCGAGCCTTTTATTTGAATGTGGCCCAATATTATAACAGTATAAAATTAGGATGCAAGTGGAATTATTTTGGCTCGTGCCATGGAAAAGGAGAACATGATGGGCAAAATCGCTTTGGAGAAAAGGTTCCCAGCGCATTTGAGCAAAGGAAAGAGAATGGTGTTCCGATTTTGGTGCTAACTCGCTTGCACTTTGTCGAGACAAAAGAAGTGCAAAATGGACAGAGTCATATGGGAGGTGATGGCGTAAGACATTAACAGGGACCCTCGCTCAGATTGTGAGACATTGCCCGGTACTCTAGCTATACATTGTGTGTCCGCTATTAATCCAAATTTAACCCAACACTTGTCATGTATAGATCCCCGCCATGTTTTTGCAATGGTTGCTTGAATTTCAGATGGGGAGAATGTGAGAATCTCGAGCATTGTGGTGCATGGAAGCCGCACAAATCGGAGCCTAGTTCGCCCAGTGTCGACGAACAAGAAGAGCTAGTTGGTTTTATGCACCGATGAGCAAGAACTATCCGATGTACTCCAAATTGGAGACATATTTGCATCTTTTGCTGCCCCTGTGGAATCATGAAAATGTTCCATACTTCGTCCTCCTATGCGAAGGAGATGCATATTCTTCGTGAAGATGTGATTGACGACTATGGAAATAGAATGTCGGGCCGGTGATGTGGTTATAGCTGGTCATTACTATCAACCGCTACAAGGCACAAAGCACAAGTACAAGTTGCCGGATGACAAAATAGTATTGGTACCAAATGAATCAGAATTGAGCAAAGTTCACGATGCAAAGAGGTCAAGCATAAGTTGAAGGGGGCACGCATAAAGATATATGATCACACGAGAGGTGCATGACATGCTTATATCAAGCCTACCTGAGATTGTTGAGTGCACATGACTAAGTTCTATACAAAGGAACTTTCATATTTGCCATCATCTTCTGTTATGTTGAGAAAACTAGTCGATTGCTGTAAGTTTTTTGTTATTTACTTATTTTTAATCAAGTGCATTTTGATACTTCATTTCAAGATCACGTAATAGCTTCTCGTGACCAAGCAAAATGTATATCAGAAAGTACAAAATGTTTATCAATTGTTGCATGAAGAAGTTAAACTAGTCTGTGTTATGTTGAGAAAACTAGTCGATTGCTGTAAGTTTTTTTGTTATTTACTTATTTTTTAATCTGAAGTGCATTTTGATACTTAAATTTCAGTATCACACAATATCTTCTGTTACCAAGCAAAATGTATATCAGAAAGTACAAAATGTTTATCAATTGTTGCATGAAGAAGTTAAACTAGTCTGTGTTATGTTGAGAAAACTAGTCGATTGCTGCAAGTTTTTTCTTATTTACTTATTTTTTAATCTGAAGTGCATTTTGATACTTAAATTTCAGTATCACACAATATCTTCTGTTTCCAAGCACAATGTATATCAGAAAGTACAAAATGTTCATCAATTGTTGCATGAAGAAGTTAAACTAGTCTCAGGAACTTGTTCTGTTATAATGGATATCAATAGCTTTTCTTTTGATTCATGAAACAAAGAAGAAAGTGGAACATGTATGGAGACAAAAACTCTTGTATTACATATCACAAGATATACAACCTGGTCATATCATATATGATGCCAATATATACAAGTCTGTTGTTCATGTTTTATATTAACATTAATTTACATTCAAAATCTGGTCACAAAACCGATGTGAAGCCAAGACATACTATTCTCATTGTTTTAATATGTTACTTTCTTGCAGCTTTTGTCCATAGCCCGGACATGCCATCTCTCACATCAGAGCCCTCTGAAAGCATTTGCCTCCAAACAGTTGTTGTTAGTACATCGGATGGATTGCGTAAAGGATTCTGCTTCACATACTGTTGCAGGTCTGGTGCTATCAACAAACCCTCTAGCCATGGTTTCAGAAGTGTCAAGAGACCTGTGGTCTTCAACATCACTTTCCTCGCCATGAAGGTGGGCATATGCAATTTTCGTTGGGATTGAAGAGCATCTTGTACTCGGAGTCGTCTACTATTAGTGTGTTGCTGTTATTCCTGTCTGGATACTTCTCGTATATAAACTCAATTGGCTTCAGATACAAAGGTTTATCTTCACTTGCTGCAATCCGGAAAGGCAGCTCCAAACAAAGGGTTTCCATCAAAGGTGAACCTTAAGTCCCTTTATCTCGGCCATTGTCAAGATTTTATCCACTACTCTTGATAGGTTCCATGGAGCTATTGATGACCATATTCCTACTTCAAAGTGTTCAAATACAAATTCCAGGAATTGCCTAGGTGGGGCCTTAAAAACAACACTTTCTTGCCTATTATGTCATAATTTCCAACTAGCTGATCATCTGATACCAAAGTCCTATGTATTTGTTTTGCCAAAACATTATTGATATCAAACACTATCAACCTTTTCTGTACACCTGATATGAAAGAACATGCAATTTATCAATAAAGTATGGTGGAGTTGAATAAAAAGAGATTGTATTCAAATTCAATGAAAAAATGTGTATTTTATAATCAAATAGTGTTTAGCATTGACAATAGGGAGAGGTCAAGTTTTTAGCAACATTTATTAGTACCGTGTGGTCTAATAGGTTCTAAAAGCGATTTGAATGTGGTCTAACTCCTCAAGTAGTGCTCGGGGTGAGAACATCACGACGATCGATGCATACTTTGTCAAGAACCGCCGGTAATCCGCAAATGTGACAACAATACTTACATAATAAGTATTAAAACCATTTGTTTGCAAGACAAAAGAAGTGAGACACTCACATTGGTAGTTTTACCACACACGACCGCGGTTCTACAAACTTCGCATATAAGCCGCAACATAGAGGCCACATGAATCCCCATCTTTCTGCTGTGGACACTTATGAATCTTCACAACTGGTGAAGGATTTTGTCCATGCTTCAAAAAAGTGGGACACTCGACACAACCGCGTGCCATAGTGAGGATATGGAGCCTGCAAAAGACCAGATCTATTTTGTAGCAAATGAATGAAAGAAGCTGCTAACATGGTATCCAATCTACTCAATATTAATAAAAGGAGATGTGAAATACAAAATACCTCTTAAGTGCAAGCATGTCAACGCCAATGTCCTCGGTAGAATTGAAGATCCGAATGTTGATGGTGTTCTTACTCTTAGTAAGTGCCATGTTGAAGATGGCCAAAGTGTGATGTTCAAGAACTCTACATAGCATTGGAATCATGATCCATCGCACTTCAGCCAATTTATCCCCTCAGAAGAGCTACCTTTACAATATCTCTTCCACGGAGGGCTGCCATAGATTTATCTTTTTCGCTTGCCTTGGCCCATGCCGCAAATTCCATGAAGTCAGTCCGGTGGGAAGAACCGGACGTCGGGCCTTCTTATCATCTGGAACACAGAGCTGCAGGTACCTATAACAAGTTGAAAAGGATACAATTACTAACTTGACTTACACATACAAATGAACAAGTTCAAAGTCCAGTAATGACACAATGCAAATCCAGTCATGACACAAGTTCAAAGTCCAGTCATGACACAAGTTATGACACAATGCAAATCGAATTTGAAAACAAGCGCACCTGACCGGGTGTAATTTCGCCAAGAGTTTTTTTTGCACTTTGAAGCTCGAAAATAAATCACATAACAAATGATATCGGTCTCAAACTAATCAGCCTCTAACCGTTTCAGTACATATCAATAGCTGTACATATTACTAGAACTGATCTACATTGAAGTACTTTGAGTACATACATATGTAAACAGCTATTTATCCAGATGGAATGTACATGTAATGTACATGAATGTGCTCCAATGTATGCACATGTACACATCACACAGTACATAAAATACCTCTAAATGTTCTGCCACAAAACTCAGTACACAACTCCTAATTTTATGTATTTAAGTTCTACATTTAGGACCCTACACTGTGAATGTACAACATGTATGTAAGAAACACATATATGTATGACATGCAAGCCAAGGAACTATAAGTATAAAATAACCAAGATTACCTCCTACATGCTATAGCAAAACCTTAAGTGCAAAGAATCTACATGTAAATGGATTCTACATGTAAATGGATTCTACATTGCAAGAATCCCTGGTGCAAAGAAATTGAACATAAATCATGAAATACCGCTTACCTCCAGTTGTACACACCCAAGGTCTTTTGAAATGTTATCGTCCCATTTGCATGCTCTTAAGCGTGATAGTCCAGCAGAAATAGAATATGAGAAACGAAGATATGAAATGAATGCTCGCATGGAGCAACTAGGATAGGTTCATTATTAGCAAAGCCATTACCGCAAAAACACACATCCATGCACGATATGAATTTTTCTTCAGCCGGAGAGATCACTAAGCTTGTTTTGGGCTGAAGGAGAATCGCCGCACGCATCATGTACTTATGCATATCATCAAGCCGCTGCAGCAAGACTCAAACCGAACTTTGTGGGCCTCCTCAAGTTCTCGCAATCCTCTTTCACATAACTCCTTCTCCCGAATGGCTTTCTCCAATGGCTCCCGAATTCTCTTCACATTTCTTCCTTCCCTGCTTTCTATCTCTCATCAAAAGGTCTACCTCCTCACAGACACAGCCTTGATGTCTCTCTTATTCCCCGCTTAAGGCCGCCGAGAACACTATTGATGTCTTCTTGTATCCGTGCTAGGTCCTCTTCATGTGCATCCTTTCTTCCCCGAAATCTTATTTATATTGTCACGTAATTACCTGCGCTGGATTTTCGGTTCTTCAACCTTGGATGTGCTGCTAATTAACTCTCCATGACATCGCCAGAACAGAGTTTCGCAAATTCAAGCTCTTCCTTAGGGTAAAATCCTTGCTGAAATTTAGGAACCTTGGATGTGGATTTAGAGGTCGCAATTTTTTTCAGAATAGCAGATTCTTTTGCTCCTCCCTTTGCCAAATCTTTTGGCCAAAACTTTAAAAGTATCCCAATCTACTTTTTTACCTCACAATTGAAGGGCAAATGCACGAGCAAAGTACTCAGTACATGGCGATTTGTGACCTCCCGCTTACCAAAAACAATTTCATAATGTTTGTAGAAGTTCTCGCCCACTCGGCTTCACGCTAGATTCTTTGAACCCCCAGATGTCTTTTTGGGCCCCCAACGCCATCCATTATCTCGTTGTAAATCTGAAAAATTTCATCCAGCATTTACACATCTTACATGCTTTGCTTCCACAACAAATGGGTTCTTCACAAATAAGTCTTCTTTTTGGCCCCGGGTTCCTCGAAGTTTGAACCTTCCTCTTGTTTTTTTCGCTTTCTTGCTAGAATCGGCTATTTTCAAATTTTGTTTAATCTGGGTGACTTCCGGAGGCAAAGGCGCCCATTGCTTGGATTTTTGGCAAGGATTTCGAGGAAGAAGAATAGTTACAATCGAATTACTTTCGTTGATCACTTTCGAAACACGTAAAATTGAACGGCGGCAAATTTTTTTCCTAAACAGGAAACACTTCGCAATCTCCCTCCGAAAAATTGCAATGAAGGTCCGTTCTGGTTGCCACTGCCACTCATAATTTTGAATTGCTGACGTGGCTACTCCTAATCATTACATATCCCAACTAACTAAAATTCAAAAAAATAACAAAAACGGGTGCCTACATGCCCTACATTATACATAATGTAAGGGCATTTTTTTTAGACACCCTAGCTTTCTTTTACCCAACAGCAGTGGCATGTACTGTTGAGTGAGTTTGTCTCGCAAAAAATTAATTCAATTACATATTTCTAAGTTCAGTATGTTATTCAAATTGAGATGATTGTTTTACCGTAAATTCTGAACTATAACCATGTACAGTAATTTCCTTGGAATCGTATGCCCTATGCAAAATTACAAGTGCTTGCACAAGCTCGCATGGCAAGAAAGAAAAGTGCTCTTTATTTGGTGTTATGTCTCTGAGATGCAAATCTTGTGAAAAAGCTGAAGAGCCTCTTGTGAGAATATGGGGCCTTTGCTGGAGCATCGACCAACAGAGAATGTGGAAGTCTAGCAGAGAAGGATTGGGTGCCATGTCTACAGTAGTTGGATTTTGACAGCCAGATAAAGAGAGCGCCCAACTGCTGAAGCTGTTGGCATAGCTTCCGACCAACCCAGCCAAAACATGACTTTGAACTATGATTTAAGCCACTCTACTCTCTGGCCATGGAGGAAGGAAGGAAGGAAGGAAGGTTCTTTTATCGTCCACGGAGACCAATCGGTCTATGGGACCCAATACAAAAACGCAAAGAGTTTAATTATCACCTTGATTAAAAACCCCACCGGGGTTTTCGAGGGAAAACCGCGGCAAAGAATCACCACGACAAACCGTCCTAACATATAAAATGCGTAAAACATCCAAATATATACCATGCACCACACCCGTAGTGCCTAATCACGGGCAGCAAAGCGGGGCAAAGGTGACCTCGCAGTCCAAGACCTCCCGGGAATGTAACGACCCCGTGGCACGACTAATCTGCGGTGTTCATCAGCAAATGCAAGGGCAAGTCCGCCCGCATTAAGGAGCTGCCGTGATCCGCCCGGATCCGATCAACGACCGGGCAACTCGGAAAGTGTGAGACTCCATCCTCAATGGCACCCGCTTGACAAAGACCGACAGAGCCTCGGCGGGGGCTCCCCAATCCACCGCCCCATCTCGATGCGAAGATGGTGGGCACCTGTATGTAATGGAGGCAATGAGTCCGCCGCTTTTTCGTGGGCACCGGGAACGCAGAGCTGTGGGCCCTGCTAACACGGGTTGATGTGCTCCTTGTAATGGGCCATTTTGACCTGCTCTAGAGAGCCGGGTCCCGTGAGCTTGCCAAGGAAACAAGCTGCCCAGGTACTCCCCGCAGTCGCCACGACGGGTCACAGGCCCACCGCACGACGTGCTCCCCGCACATTCCATCCGGGCGAACCACCGATCTCTCTTACCCTCCAACAGGCCCTAAGCCGCCAAGGACCCATGGCCACATTAGTAAGCCAAAAGGGAGCCGAGCATCACCCATAGTAACCACTTTCCGAAAATAGACGATGTGTCTATCATACGCCAAGCGGCAAGAATCCAGGGCTGCAGCAGAATCTGATAGGGGATCAAGGTTTCACCCCAAGTGCCCGTGCCAAAAATGCCTTCGCACCTGCTCCAAGTCATTCCAGTCGCCAAGAGACGATCGGGTTTGAAACCTCGACCGTCATGAAAGGACAATACGTGCTCGACCGTGCCGGAATGATGTGACCGATGGCCCCAATCATAGAGCTCGACCGGTGACTCATGGTTCCAGATGGCATAAAGCGCCTAGCTCATTGGCCACCGCAGCGGATAGACGCCCCAACAGAGCGAGGAGGGGGACTCCACCCCCAGGTACTTGTAGGTGGGCGTGACGCCCACGTGCCGCCCCCTATATGTGAGTGCAGAGGCATGGGGTGACGGAAGAGGATATGAGAACCACCGGTCTTGGCCGATTGACGCATGTCCAGAGCGACAAAATGTGTCTAGGGCGCCCGTGTGAGACCGCATAGCTTCGGTGTGGGCCAGCGAGCCAACATCGTCCGCATAGATGAGCCGGGATGAGCCGGTGCAAAAGTCGTATGCCATCCCCCCATGCTTTCAGAAGCCGTGACTCTAACCGATCAATGTAGAGGCCAAAAAGTGTCGGGCGAGGGGGCAACCCCCCGGACCGGATACCATGGTGAATGCTTGGCCCGTCGCTGCATCCCGCCAAAACAACTCTCATACAACCCGTATATGACATTCTCGCACAGCAGCGGGAGCCCCAGCTTGACGCAGCTTCTAGCCCAGCCCACTTTTCCCGGGAACCAGATCAAAAGCCTTCGCTGGTCCACAAAGCAGCAATACAAGTCTTGCCGATGATTCCTACTGCCTTCAATCGGCCCGCAGGTAAAGATATGGTCAATCGCTGAGTGGCGGGTCCAAAGCCCCGCCTGTGTGAGGGCTCGCACATCTCACGCCTCAGCCCCAAATAATCAATCGCCGCCGAGAATGCCATTAACAGTTTGGCAAATACCGAATCGACCATGATCGTCCTGTAATTGGCCTGGACAAGGTGGGTCGCCTTTGTGAATGGGAACAACCTGGCTTGTGGTCCATTGTCGAGGAGACCTTCCCCGCAATGCTCATTGAAACGGTAGTGAGGACCGGCAAGACAAGCCGGGCTACCCTGCCCATTTGAGTAACTCGGCCTCGCATACCATCGAGGTCACCGCCTTCCCATTAGCTGTAGCCGCTGCAGGCCCCTCCTCAACATCCTCATCCACGAGAACCAATGGGGGCCATCCCTGGGGGGTATGGGCGCATTTATCCCCGGCAACATCATAGAGTCAGCAATCACTCTCCCCGCCGTGTGATGTCCCCCGTAGGGGTCGGGCTGGCCTTCAAGCACTCTGCGCCAGTTCGGTTCGAGGATGAGTGTCCAGCAGGCCAACATCTCCTCCTGATGCTCAAGAAGGTACCGCGCCTTTGTGTCCTTCCTGGGATGGGCGCGGTACTGTGTGGTGGCCTCGCAAGCCGGTACCGGATCCGAATCGTGACGGAGCTGCCGCCATGCTTTTTACACCCGTGATCAAACCATCGACACGCGGAATGTTGCTGACCCCCGAAGCGCGACGGGGCCTCCAGCACTCTGCCCACGTGATCCCGTAATAGCGAAGTCACCGGTCTGCTCGCCGCTTCTACCGTGGAGGTCTCGTAATTACCGGAGGGCGCCCATGAGCATCTCCCGTAGTCCTCTGCCTGCTCATAATCTAGTCTCAACCGAGGACGGGCCGGGGCTGGTATAGTGGGGGTTCTGGGCGGCTTGCCAAACCAGGTCCAAATAAAGTGGGAGGTGATCCGAGTCGACCTCCTCATCCCACTTTCTCATGCCCACCCCGAAATGACCGATGAGATGCATATCTTAGGCGCAACTACGAGCACATAGTCCACCACACTAGACCCTCCCCATTGTCCCCGCCCGCATGTGCACTTGCGAGAATCGCCACCGCGGAAAGGCCATTGCAAATTATCAAGTCAAAAATGCCACATAGTAGCAACAGCTATGCCAAAGCAGTGACACAGGTTGTCATCCCACCCTCGTGGGCGGTGTTGTTTCTACCGGGGCATAGCTGCGAGGACATCGTCGGCCGAGGGTCAAGTCGCATGGGCTGCTCTACTCCACGCCCATGCATTGAAATCTCCAAGAAGGGCGACCCTACCCAAGCTGGCGGGCCAGATGTCATCATATAGATCGACATAAGGGTCCATCCTATCCGACGCATCGGGTGGCTGCGATAGAAGGTGCCGCCTCGCGTGAGGGAAATAACAGCGCCGTAAAAAGAGGGTTGCCACTGGTATTATGCACACGAACCCACAAGTACCGGTTGTGTCTGTCTGTCTTCTGGAGGGTAACCGAATGTGCCAAGGTTGTCCGGTAGTAGCAAGCCACTCCACCATGACCCCTCTGTCCTGTACAGGTATTGAAGACCGAGAAATGTTGGTAACCCGCAGATCGTAGCCCGTATGTAACAACCCTCCATCTTAAAGACCTTGTTTTTTTTTTGAAGAACTGTGTCATCAATATACTAGTGACGGTGCCCAGCGTTGCTAGGCATAAGCTGAGAACCTGTAAATGATACATTATAGTAATGAGAAAAGAGAGCATGAATAACCCAAAAGTACTCCATTGTTAAAGTAATCTACACCATTTCTATTTCCTTCTGCCATTTCCTCTACCCCACTTTCACCCTTTTTTTCTTCTTCCTTTCCTTCTTTTCCCTATTTTCCTTTTCTTTCTTTTTCTTGTTTTTCTTAAACATTTCCTTTTTCCTGATGAACGTTTTTCCTTTCTTTTTTTTTTTTTTTTTTTTTTTTTTTGAAGGCACGATATTTTTTATTTTTATTAATAGTATGTAAATAAATACATTTATTAAAGGCTCCAAAAAGCCAGATACCTAAACGTGTCAGAACACATGCTCGTAAAACCCAGGTGTGGAGGTAGTAAACAACACCATTCTAGTGGATCATCCCTTTTTCCTTTCCCTTTTCCCTCCTTTCCCCACCCATTTCCTCTTTCTATTTTGGCGTGCTCTTTTTTCCTTTCTTCCCCCCACTTCCCCCTTCATTTGCTTTTGACTTTTCCCTTTCCCATGCCCTTTTCAACACATCCTTCCTCTTCTTTTTTTCCATGTACCCTTTTTCCTCTTTTCCGCACCATTTCCCTGTTCCCCCTTCTTTTTTTCCCTTTTCCCATTCTCTTTTCTGTTTCCCTTTTCCCCTTTCTTTACCGTTTTCCTCCTCTCCTTTTCTCCGTGCCATTTCCCCCTTCCCTTTTTCCGATTCCCTCTTCCTCGTGCTCTTTCCCTCTTCCCTTTTCCCGTTTCTTTCTTTCCTTTTCCTTGTCTTTTATCTAGATTCCACTTCACCCTTCTCCCCTCCCCCTTTCTCTTTTCCCATGCCACTTTTCCATTCCCTTCTCTCCGTCCTTTTTTCTTCCCCTTTTCCAGTGCCCATTTCCCTTCCCTTTTTCCCTAACTTTTTTTTCCTTTACTTTTCTTTTTCCCTTTTTTGTTTTCCATATCATTTTTTCGTTCTCTTTTCCCCTGTCCTTACCCTTTCCTTCTTCTCCTTTTTACCATGCCCTTTTTTCCCTCCTTTTTCTCATGCTTTGTTTTTGCTTTTTTTTCCCCCTTGCTCACCCTTTTCGTCTTCCCCCCTTTTCATGTGCTATTTCCCCCTTCCCTTTTCCCATTTCTCTCTTCCCTTTTTTCTCATGCCCTTTTCCCAAGTTCCCTTTCCCCCTTTTCTCGTTCCCTTTTCTTTTTTCTTTTCCTTTCCCCATGCTCTTATTCGCTTGTCCACCCTTTTTTTATTCCCCTTCTTCCCTTCTCTTTTCTTCCTTTCCCCACCTTTTCCCTCCTCGCCTTTTTTCCATGGCCTTTTTCCCTTCCTATCCCCCCTCCCTTTTTTATTTCTCATTTGTATTCCCTTTTCTCATGTCAATTTTCCCTTCCTTTTTACCTTTCCTCACCCTTTCCCTCATTCCCTTTTTCCTATGCCCTTTTTCCCTTCCTCTTTTCTCCCTTTTCTCCTTGCCCTTCGCATTCCCCTTTCCTTCTTCCTTTTCCTTTTCCTTTTCCTTTTCCTTTTCCTTTTCCTTTTCCTTTTCCTTTTCCTTTTCCTTTTCCTTTTCCTTTTCCTTTTCCTTTTCCTCCTTTTCTTTTTCCCTTTCCCCGTAAGAGACTAAAGCTTGACCATTCACGGTGGTGAGAAGCTATGCATTAAATCTCGGCCTTTGGATGCACTCAAATAATCCCAACCATTCAAATTAGGGCTTGATACAACACGCTAAAACATTATAATATAAGAATAATATAAGATTAAAAGAATGGTAATGTTACAAAGCACGTGAGGAGGAAGGAGAACTGCCCCAAAGAGACAGCGATACCTCGACACTCCACAACAAACTCACAGAAAAACTGCAACTCTACTGCTCTACAAACTGACCATCACCATCTACAACACCCAAGAAGTTCCGCCAAATGGCAAACTTCCGCTCTACTAATCCCGGGAACACCAGAAAGCTTTGAAATAGCTTGTACCTGAGTCGAGGAATCAGAGAGGCTGCAGGCTGCTGAATCCCCTGAAAGATCCACAACCGCCGCCGCTTCCAAATCAGCCACACCAACCAAGCCATGCACAGATGCAAGGCTTGCTGCCGCAAGAGCGGCCAAGCAGCAATATACACATGAAGCAAAGCAATCTGGCGGCTAGTCAATCTCACGAAAATGTAGAGCCATGACCCAATCCCAGGCAGCCTGCAAGTGAGGGCATAAAACCAGACAATGCTCCACAGTCTCACGATGAAAACAAGGGCAGAGAGGGCTCACACCCGGCCTAAACTGACTCACAAGGGCATTCACCCTGATACAGCAGTGCACCACCTGCCACAGAAGCACCCTAACCTTCAGTGGGGAAAGTGATCTCCATGTCCACATCCAAACCGAGCGCCATCGAGAACCCGGAAGCTGCAGAGACAATTTGCCGGGAAGAGGGCGAGTGTCATGAATAGCCAAAGCACCCAAAAATAAGACCGCACAAAACAAGAAGACACAACATCCTGATGAACCTTCCAAACCCGCACCACCACATCATCCCCGAGGGACTACAGGTATGTGTAGCGGAATACTCCCGCCACTTGTTCCCGATAGCCCACACCCCTCGCATCGGCGCGAGCTCGAAAGAACTCCCACGAAGCTAGTTGACCACCCCAATACCAATCCTCCAAGGTGAGCACCCCACAAGAAAGGAGAAGAGTGGTGATAAACTGAGGCATAATCTAGCTGGAAGAGCACACGCACATGATCCCAAGCCCGCAACACCCCCGTGAGAAAAAAGGGGATGCATGTGGGAAAGGCCTGAGACCATACAACAAAGGCTCGTGGCAACTCCACATGCAATGCACGCAAACTTCCCCAAACGCCACACAATGGCGAAGAGATCAATAATAATAGCGCCGCACCAGGAGAAGATGCTCCATCATGCAGAGTGCTCCAAACAAACTTGGAGACCAACACCTTACTATGCAACGCCAAATCCAGAATGGCCAAGCCCCCATCCTCCCGGGGGCGGAGACACTTCCACCAAGCCACTTTAACAACTGCCCCTTCATCATCCCCCACCCCACACAAAATTTCAACAATCTTATCCAAAGCCCATATCTTACCCTCAGAAGCTAACATCGCAGATGCTGTATACACATGAGTGCTACAAAGTAATCAGACTTGGCAATAGTGATCCTACCTGCCATGGACAACTTGCTACCCTTCCATTAATTGAGGTGTTTTACGCAACCCCGCAAAATCTCATCTCACACCCTCCCCATGGAAACATCCCCTCCAAAGGGAATACCCAACAGCTTAGTACACACATTACCTGGAAGCACCTTCCAAGGGAATAGAGCCAAACAAGGGGGAGGCGGAGTCAGCTGGGCCCATAATGCGGAGCATTTACCCCAATTCAGAAGAATGCCCGAGGCCAAGGAGAAAGTATCCAGCAAACCCTTCACATTTCAAGCATTCCTCTCTCCTGCCACCAAGAAGAGGAAAGTGTCATCGGCGAACTGGTTAATAATCTGCTGGCTACCATCCTGCATCCAAAGCCCATCCACCACCCCCTCCTCCACTGCAGCCAAAAACAACTGAGACAGTGCCTCCGCCACAATCGTAAACAAAAACGGCGCCAAAGGGCACCCCTGACGCACCCTCTGCCCAAGGAGAAAAGGCGAGGGTTCACCCCGCACACCACCGAAGCCCTATGCTAACCTATGCAGCTTCATGACTGTCTCTGTAAAGCGTGGACCACAGCCCAACGCTAACATCATGGCAGACAAAAACTCCCAACGGACACTATCGTAAGCTTTGGCAAAGTCAAGCTTAAGATAGACAATGCCTTGACCTATTTTCCGGGCCCAATAAAGGCCCTCATAAAATTTCTTGACAACATTAGTCAAAGTGTTCCTCCCGGGAACAAATCCGTACACCTTACTAATGGAAGAAGTCAACACCGGCTTCAACTTCTCTGCCGGGGCTTTTACCGCCAATAATCTTGTACCACGAGGGACAACAAGGAGATAGGCCTCCAATCATTAATGGTAGAAGGCTGCTTAACCTTAGGAATCAGGGAAATGCATGCGGTATTCAAGATCCTATCCATTTGAGAAGACTGCAGCAACTCAAGATACACCTGGCACACAGACTCACCAGCCCACTCCCAATAAGTGCGAAAGAACTCCCGCGGGGATGCCATCCAACCCGGGACATTTATCCTTGGCTATGCACATACATGCCTCCGCTAAATCCTCTCTCGAGAGCTCCCCGCCTCTCAAGCTCTCATGTTGGTAAGGCAGAATAGATGGCTTAACAGCCCCCAAAACAAGCGCCTGCATCTCCTGCTCATAGAGAAGAGTCTTGTTGTGTCGCGAAAAACCTTGAGAAATGATCAATGCACATACCGCTGCAAATCAGCGGGATCCTCCAAAATCCGACCATCGGCAAAGCAAGGGGCGCCATAGATCTTTGCATATCGCCACGCCCTAGCTGCTCCCGAAGAACACCGCGAACTTGTGTCCCCCTCCTTCAACCAGGTAAGGGCGCCTTCACATGTGCCTCCTGCACTTTAACCTGCTCGAGCAACAATACGCCGCAACACCGCATTCTCCCCTAATGCCATCGGAAGGCTGGCGGCCAATCTTCTCAACTCTTGATAGAGACCATGCAACTCCTGCGCTCTTGCTTGCCGCGCCGCCTACCAAAGACCTTGGCAAAACGCTTCACCCTGGCCAACGCAGTCACCATACCAGACATACCCTTCAGAGATGAAAAGGTATCAAGCCACAACTCCTGGCACTGGACCGAGAAATCCGCATCAGCCAGAAGCCAGGTGTTCAAACGGAACATCGTCCTAGAGGGCCGAGAGGCAACCGCACCCTGACTGGACAAAACCTGAGGGTAATGATCAGAAATGGAGGTAGACAGAATGTTACTCCGGTGCAAAGAAGGCACACCATCTAGTGCGCATGCGGAAGCATAGCACCGGTCATGCCTAGCATACGCCCGGCCCGCACCAATCTGCCTATTACAATAGGTGAAAGACAAGTCCCCAAGGACCTCAACCAAGGCCAAATCCTGCAACAAACGAGACCATTGGTCCCTCTCAAACCCATGCACAACCTAGGTTCCAGAACCAGAGCGATCCTCTACTCGCTCTACCATATTGAAGTCCCCTAATAGCAACCAAGCGACCTGCAACCCACCAAGGGCTCGCAACTTATTCCGGACTGTGGCCCATAAAGCACCCCGCTGAGAAGGCTGATTAGGGGCATAAACATTAACAATCCCCCACTCTTGCCCTCCCTCCAACTACTTAATTATTGCCCACCGACCAAACATGTCTGCTGCAGAGTATGTGACCTGCACATCCATCCTCCAAGCAATAAGAGTACCCCCACTAGTCCGCCCAGAAGAAGAAGCAATAAAGACAAACTGCCTACCAACCATATTCATGAGCCTGGACATATTGCCCCTGTGACATTTATGCTCCTGAATGCAAATAATATCAGGACGCAACTGCCGAAGTGCCAAAGAAACACGGGCCCTCTTACTACTAGAGGACCGCACCCCCCGCACATTCCAACTGAGGATCGACCTATTCATCCTGGAGGAGAAGTGTCAAGCCCCACATGCCTACCCACCAGGCCATCAGCCAACTCCACAGAGTCATCATCTAGAGCCAGAGGATTAATCACAGCAAAGTGACCCACAGCCGCTCTACGTGACACTCCACTTCCAACACGTGTTGGAAGTCTCCCAGGCACCTCCATAGAGTCATGGGCCACACTAGTCTCTACCTCCAACCGGGCTGCTCCAGCCACCTCATGCTCAGCACATACCGCTACCGGGACATCCCCAGCAGGATCACCAGCCCCTCCCATAGCCCTGTCCTCAGACCTAGCCACAACCAAATCATCATCTGAGCCCTCCCCTAAACCACCACGTCCCCTAGCCCCGCCATCCAATGGGCAGCCAGCAGCAAGCCTGCCCCGGCCTCGTCCCACACCACCTCTCCCAACCACACCACCTCGTCCAACTCCACTCACTGCACCACGGAGTCCTCTGCCTGTTGCCTCAGGAACAGAGGAATCCCGGGCCCCTGCATAAGCATCCGCGACCCCCACCACATCACAAGCACCAGCAGGATCAACAACAGGGTCAGATGGTAGCACAATAGATGGAAACATCCGCCGGATCTTAGAGCTATTCAAAAGCTTCAATCGGAAGAGAAAATGCCAGGGACCACTACGCACTAGAAGAGAAGTGGGCATAGGCTGCAAAGCAGGCAGAGCAACACAGATCTTGGGGACCTGCACAATAGAATGAGCCAAATATACACCCAGGCCATTAGCCATAGAAACCAAGAAATCAGGCACCATCAGATCAGGAGGAAGATCCTGAATCTGGAACCAACACGGGATTTTAACCGCTGTCAAAGAACTGGTGGACATTGCCGGAGTATAATACTAATACAACACATATGATTCACCCAAAGTATCCACCCCCCGACTAACCAACTGCCGCACGGAAGACTCAGCCTCAAACATGATTATGAAGAAATTATTTGGTAGGAATTTCAGAGACTGATCCAATCCGCCTCAGATGTCCGGCACAAGCCAAGAGCTAAACCTCCTCGTGTCCAATATATAACCCGTGAAGTAGCCCAATACCGCAAATGAAACTAGATTCTCAATGGTCTGAACATGTCTGGTATGATCAATATCTATCCATGGAGTCCCTGGAAGAGCTGCCTGCAGGTCAACAGAGTGATGATCCTTCACAAATTTCAGAGCCTCTTGAACACGGGCAGTCCTACACTCTGGAGCCTTGCGTTTGATCCAATCTGAAAACCCCAGCCAAGTGATGCGAGCAACAGTGTCATTGCTTCGCCAGGCCGGGCGCACAAGAGTTAGGGCTGCCGCCCTGGCACTCTGAGAGGTAGCCAGGGGAACCCCAAGAGGCACATCATCTACATGCACACCATGCCGCACCCTAGAAGAGGGCGCATCACCAGCAAGTGATCCCTTCCCAAGCACAGGGGAAGAGGGCATCAGAGATCCAGTTTCCAAAGGGGGCATGCTTGATGGAATCAAGACCGGAGTCTCCAAAACACAATCTACTGGGGTCTCAGAATTATACTGAGAGGAAGAGCAATCCACATACCTCTCAACCGAAAGGGATTCCAAGAGCTCCCTTATCTCTGCCACCAATTGCATGCCACTTCCTACAGCCCGCGCCTCTTCATGCATGCCGAGACCCCCGCCCTTCCCCTTTACTGGAGGATTCTTTCTCCTCGCCATCTCCCTTGGCTTCATCCCCAAGCCATGAGGCTCAATCGACCCCCCATCAGCCTGTCTGGCAGGAGCCATGACATCCGTACCAGTCCAATAATTAGCTGTTTGAGGCAACAAGCCCCATGCAAAACAGCTGATGCTATACAGCTGCGGAAAGAGCTCGGAGCAAGCTTTCCAACGAGCCCAAGCACGCCGAAATCTAACACCAGATAAGAGAGATATCGCCTATCCATACCAAGCGTTTTCCAAAATAGACATCGCTAACTTATTTGTCAATCATCGTATCTCTCTTTTGTTACAACTTCACTGTTGAAAATAGAAAGGGGCTAGAAAAAAGCCTCCCCAGTTGAACAATGTTGAAGTCACACAAATCCTATGTTGGATTAGTATGTACAAATTGAGCTCAAACAACAAAGGATACTCATTAAATATGGAACGGACAAAGTGTACTTTATATATATTATTGAATTTTATAGCGTGGTACTGCATCACTCAACTAGGTTGGGAAGATACCATGGTAAAGGTCTTATGCCTAAGCTTATAAGTTATAAGAAATTCTCAAAAGTTGTCAATAATCGTTCAGTAGATGCGTAGTCCAGGTCTTTGATAAATAAACATAATATACTACATGTGCCTTTGCATGCCATACCCAGTTGAACAATGTTGAAGTCACACAAATCCTATGTTGGATTAGTGTGCACAAATTGAGCGCAAACAAAAGGATACTCATTAAATATGGAACCAACAAAGTGTACTTTATATATATTATTGAATTTTATAGCGTGGTACTGCATCACTCAACTAGGTTGTAAGATACCATGGTAAAGGTCTTATGCCTAAGCTTATAGGTTATAAGAAATTCTCAAAAGTTGTCAATAATCGTTCAGTAGATGCGTAGTCCAGGCCTTCATAAACAAACATAGTATACTACATGTGTCTTCTTGGCATTTTGATTCCATCCCTTCATGACCATGATGAATGCATTTTACTCATGACTTTGTCGAAGATTGACACTTGCCAAAAAAAAAAAAAGGGCCTTTCAATATAATTGCCAAAAGGTCCACGTTGAAACATTTGCTACGTGGTTGTATATATGAACCTTGCATAGGCTTAAAGGAGTGATTTCTTAGTATATTTCCAATTGTTGAGCAAGTCAACACAAAATATGTGTTAATGCCCCTCAGACACACACCTCTCTTCCTTTAAAACTCATGCCCAATGCCAAAACAAGTCAATATAAAAATTGCAAATCCAATTAATTACCTAAATGCATCAAGAAAACATCTTTTATAACTGCAAGGAATCAATCCAAATAAATAGAAATAGGTACATAGAAAATCTAAACTATATATCACTACGAAAAAGTACTATGCAACCACATACTTATGTACACATCTCAAATTCCATGATGAATCCATTTTACTCATGACTTTGTCGAAGATTGACACTTGCAACAAAAAAAAAAAAAAAGGCCTTTCAATATAATTGCCAGAAGGTCCACGTTGAAACATTTGCTACGTGGGTTGTATATATGAACCTTGCATAGGCTTTAAGGAGTGATTTCTTAGTATATTTCCAATTGTTGAGCAAGTCAACACAAAATATGTGTTAATGCCCCTCAGACACACACCTCTCTTCCTTTAAAACTCATGCCCAATGCCAAAACAAGTCAATATAAAAATTGCAAATCCAATTAATTACCTAAATGCATCAAGAGAACATCTTTTATAACTGCAAGGAATCAATCCAAAGTATATAGAAAATCTAAACCTATCACTACGAAAAAGTACTATGCAACCACATACTTATGTACACACATCAAACTCAAAATAACATGCACGGCACTAGACAGCTCCTTGCTACGGATGCATAGGTACCACACATGTTTAACAAATTTTTGTCTCTACAATACAACTATATTTATGCCCGGCAATGCCGGGCACCTGTTACTATATTAATTAAACTGTAATTAAGTCCTCAATAATTTGAATGCACATTATCTAGAGCATTGGAGAACTTCCATAGTTTTTGGCATTTACAAGCTAATGACCCCCAAAATATTTTGCGATTGCAAAAGTCATTTATATGGTTAATCTTATGGATATCTGAGATGTGATATCATTTCCTAATTATTTGCCTCTTCTTTAGACTCTATTCTAGCCAACAATCAAACAATCACCTTTCAAATTGTAGTAAAGCCCGGCAACACCGGGCACCATAACTAGTATAGTACTAAAGCCAAAATAAGATGATAGTTTGTGCAGCATCTTGGCCGTTCAATTTTTTTGATTATTTTGATCCATTGGATTGAGCAGTTTGTTTGGGCGTACTATGTAATAAGCCATTTGGGAAAACGGGAGAGTTGGCCCTGTAGATTCGATTCGGGAGAGTTGGCCCTGTAGATTCGATTCTCATTGCATGCTTGTTAACCGCTTTGGGAAGGATTCCATTGCTGAGGAACATCTATGGCAAATCCATGTCTGCCAAGAAAAAATGCCATTTCTTCAGTAATTTCATTTTCCTTTAGATACCTATTTCGTCCATGAATGCCTTTTTTGTCCAGGGCCGTGCCCGGGTTCATAAGAGCAACCGTCAATGAGGCTTTTTGCAAGCTCTTCTCTTTATTGCTCTGGCAGCCCTACCTTGGATGTTGCTTCCCAAGCCTTTACTTCTTCACAAGCGCCACACTGAGGTATCGTTCTCTCTTTGACATTAGAATAGTGTGAACTGGGTTGAGGACAATGATGGAACCATCTGAATGCAGTTGCATCACTGATTGGTTTGTTTGCAAAAGTTGCAGGAATGCTCATATGAAAGAGTCAAGACTCTAGGTGATATATCTAGAGTAAAGTACGACGACCATGAGGAGTTTGATTTCGGTGAGATATTTTATTCATTCATCAATTGATTCATACAATTGAGTTTGTTCTGGGGCAATCTCTAACACAACATTGTATCTTCATCTATGGGCATTGAGGTAATGTGTTCATTGGAGTTCCCATTGATAACATTATCAATTATGGAGTGATGGTGCAGTCTTGCTCATGCAGATTTGTCAGCTATCTTCTATAAGAAAGTTTTAATGCTCGAATGGAAGTATGGTGATCTATTCCGGTATCCAGTGAAGTACTAGAGGATCGACTTGTGCATGTCATTGACGATCTGTAGTGTGCTGCAAAATGTTTAGCTGCCCTACTTGATATCCTGCATGCAAGCTTGTCTTGGTAAATCCAAGCTAGATGACATTGCTTATTTGTGCCATTGTATTATCTAGCCCTGAGTAAAGGTGAAACTTAGCAGAAGCTATTTTACATTCATAAAAATTTGAGGCATTGGATATTGAGATATGCATTTGGAAAAATGCAGTTACTTAAATTTCATTCTAATAGAGACGCTTTGCGTAATAGGTAGGTACAGAGCTGTAAAAATAGATGGCCCAAGAACTCATAAACCTGGTTGTACTTGCATAGCTTGAATTATCTGTATCTCATGGGTAAAGATCATTATTAGCCAAGATTACAAATTTCTGTTTCAGGTGAGTACGCAGATCAGCCCTTTAGCTTCAAGAATGAAATGCTTAAAGTAAGAAAGCATGGGCTTCCAGTCAAATACTTGATGGAAAGGTGTTTTTTATGCTATGTTTCTAGCAACGTTGTGACGTTCTAGCATAATATACGATTCGAATACGTATATTATGCTGCCACGTCACACGTACATGTCACAAATGACATGTACTTGGAGGCCGTAAAGGGTTGCACCTAGGGGGCAAGAGTTGCACCTAGGGGGGCAACCTCGAATGTTGTGCATGTTTAATAAACATACACAACTATAAACCCCATGGACCCCATTGCCAAATGGATAAACCCCATTTGGCCAATGTCTAACCTAACCCTAAGGGTTTCTATATAAGGGCTTCCCCCTAAACCCTAAACCTTTTCTTCTCTTTGCATTTAGGGTTTTCCTTGAGCTCCTTTCCTTCCCTCACATTTAAGGTTCTCTTGATCCATTTCGGCCAAGCCAAGACCCCAATTCGCATTGCCAGGCTCTGAAAAGCCGCCTTTTCACAACAGATCTTCGAGTAGCAGCAGTCTTCAGCAGGATCAGAGGCATGGATGCATTCTGAGGATCTGGAGCAGGTCGAGTACCAGGTAATTAGTCATTCTGTTGTGCAAAGCCGCCTTTTGGCTAGCCAATAAGCTGGTTTAGCATGTTAATTCAGCCTTAGAGGCCTTACAGATCCCGAGATCATAAGTCCTAACAAAGGAACCTAACTCTGGATGTTTAGGTAGATAGATTAGATGTTATTCTTCACTTTAGTTCTGTGATGATGTTGGTATTTCACTCTATGACCTCCATGTATTGGGAAGGGGGGTAGAGGCCTAAAGCCTGTATAGCAGATGATTCTAGGCAGCCTACTAGTTTCCCAAATACTTGCAGCCTGTGCACAAGAGCCCGCCTGGTTGTGGGTGGAGGGGCTAGGCCAATGAAAAAGGGGGACTTGTCCCATCACTGAATGGTTCCTCTGGTGTGTAAAGCCTACCAGGAACCTTAGTGAGCTAGGCTTAATGGCTTGCCACTGCGTGTGGGCAAGGCATGAGCTCGACACCTTTGGGGCGATGCGTCGCCTTCCATGAGGTTAAGTCGAATAAGGGCAGTGGCCCTCTAACCACTTGTGATGGGCATGCATGCCTCTAGAGGAGAGGAGACTCTCCTCCTGCCTCATCGGGGCTGGGAAGATGCAACCCCGTAATAGCCCTCTTGGCTATGTACCCGGCAGGCTATGGCCCGGTCCCAATACTTTTCAACCTACTCTGCAAAGTGTGCACAGGTGGGGCGGATGGAGTGGACTACCCTCAGCCATGTTCTTATGCCAACCAAATCCAGTTGCCATGAATTCTGTCTGCAATGACTTCTGGAGGCCCAAGCCGTCAGTCAAACCCCCTTGAGTCTGAGCCCTGGGTAGGATTTCCTTGTTGCTATTGTTCATGTTGATGTTGTTGTATATGTGACGATTATGATGTGTTCACCCTTCGAGGTGATTGTATTGATGTATTGTTACTATGTGCTCATGTTTATTCACGCTTCCGCAGCTAGGTTGACCCGAAGGGAGATGGGTGAATGACACATCCACTCTTCCCTTGCTGGCTCATTCCACTGGGAGTGGTGTCAGGTGGATGGCGCCTGCCAGTTTGGCTGTCAGGGGGAATGCTTCGCCTTCTGATACGATGTGTGCATCGTATAAGGAGTAGGGGACGTCACAGTGGTATCAGAGCATGATCTTAGTAGACCAAGATCGAGCACTGACCATTTCCCGTAGGACTAACAATAGACTTCCAGTCTTGGGAATAACCACCCAAGCATGAACCTCAAAAATTGGGAAAAAATTTTCCAATCTCTAGTGCAGCAATAGGTTAATGCTAAGTTAGTAGTAAGTTTTAGCAAAAACCCAACCAAATTTGGCCAAAAAGAGGTGACCCCTCACAGAGTGCGCCCAGACCAAATCCGCCATTCTCGGATTTGCTCCTCGCGCACTGTGTGAGTGGTGGACCCATGTTGACCTAGATAGATGCATAATTAAGCTAATCTAATAGTGCGGTTCAGCTTATCCCTTAGATTTGAGCTAGTTTTGCATGTTAAAACACTAAGAAACTCTTTATAAATTGAAAATTGGACCCAAAAAGAGGTGACCCCTCACAGAGTGCGCCCAGACCAAATCCGCCATTCTCGGATTGGCCTCTCGCGCACTGTGTGAGTGGTGGATGCTTTTTGGCTACACCAACCTAATGTATTCATCATATCTACACTAATATCTTCTAGAATGGCATAATATGGAATTGCAGGTCCAAACCCTAAAATCCCCCTACCTATAAGTAGACAATTAGGGTTCCTCATTTACATTTACCTCCTCCAGCAAACAGCTCCTCGTCCCAGAAGATGATTTTTAGGCGCCAGGAAGCTGATTGCCTTGATTCAAAACATGGCCCGAACCAAACAGACCGCCCGTATCGTAGTTCCTGAGGGCCATGTCAGTCAGCGCCCAGGAGCGAGCAGCCCAACGGAAGGCGAAATAGGCTCAGGAGCGAGCCAGGTGGGAATAGGGCATAGAAGCCAATCCAGATGCCCAAGAGGAGACCCGAGAGCATCAGGAGGAGGAGCGCCCCCAAAATATTGAGCAGCAACAGGACCCTGGGAGCCAGAGCGAGCCAGGCCACGAGGAAGAGGGAGTTGAAGAGGAACTGCAGAGGGAGCTGCAGAGGGAGTTGAAGAGGTTGGAAAAGAAGGAGCTAAAAAGGAAAAGGAATGAAGAAGAAGTGGCGGTCAAGAAGACCAAAGAGAAGCGCATGAGGGAGAAAGAGGAGCGCAGGAAACAAAGGGAGGAGAGAAGAAAGAAGGAAGAGCGCAAGAAACGCAAGGAGGAGCGCAAGAAGAGAAGGGAAGATAAAGGAAAAAACCCCGAGTTGCCAAAGGAGACCCGGCGCAAGTTGAAGACGACGCCGGCAAAAGGAGTCATCATACGGGAGCAGGAGCCCGACAAGCCGCCTTCCTCCTCTGACACTGAGTCAGATGAGGAGATAAGGGTTCCCATTCCAGCTGAAGGCTCGGGGCCCTCGAATGCAGGTAATGAAGAAGAGGAGCTGACAGCAGAGGTACCCCCGTACCCAAGATGGCCCTCGCCTAAGCACCCACCAGCAGATAAGAAGAAGCCGAGGCCTGCGCGGGAGTCTTATGTACTCACGCACGTGCTTGAATGCAGGAAGAAACTGAAAGAGTACAACCAGTACATGAAAATGTACGAGGAGTACTTGAAATACTACGAGGAGCACAGGGTCACGTACGTGGAAGGAGGCAGGCCTATCAAGAAGAACACTTTGAAGCCGCCCCCTAAAAGACCAGCACCTCCGAAGAAGCCCGTTAAGAGAAAGGCGGACTCGTATTTTGCCAGAGCTGCTCTGGAGATCCGGCACTTCCAGAGGAGCTATGGATTGCTGATCCCAAGAGCCGCTTTCGCGAGACCCACTCGCGAAGTTTTGCAGAAATTCGACAGTACCAAGAGTAACAGACGACATGTTACTCGCGCTACAGGAGGTGGCCGAGCAAAAGATTGTCCAGCATTTTGAAGATTCGGTAGCATGTGCCCTACATGCAAAAAGGGTAACATGCATGCCTAAGGATATGAAGCTGGCCAAATACATTAAGAAGGAAGACTAATAGTCTATTGTAAATAATTTTTGTAAATACAAATTTATGTTTTTGCCATGTTAATGTGTTAAATCATGGTTATCTAGGTTGTATTAATAACTTCTGCACTTGGAATCACCAAATTTAGAGCAAAACTTAGTGTTTTTGGCCCCACCCCTCACAGAGTGCGCCCAGACCAAATCTGCCATTCTCGGATTTGCTCCTCGCACACTGTGTGAGTGGTCGAGCATTGATCTTTGCCAATAATTGGCCAAATGCAGAAAGTAAGGGCACCATCCAACTTAATTCATTGTGATTAGTAGGATTTGACCCTTAGATTGTAGAAATTGACCAACCTAGACCCAAACAGAGCCCCACCCCTCACAGAGTGCGCCCAGACCAAATCCGCCATTCTCGGATTTGCTCCTCGCGCACTGTGTGAGTGGTCGACCCCTAATCTGTGTCAAAACTTGTCGAAATGAAGAAAGTAAGGGCACAATCCGACCTATCTCAACGAGATAAGCAGGATTTCACCCTTAGTTTGCATGTTTGGCATCATCCTCGACCCAAACAAGGCCCCACCCCTCACAGAGTGCGCCCAGACCAAATCCGCCATTCTCAGATTTGCTCCTCGTGCACTGTGTGAGTGGTCACACCATAATTGTCCTAATTTGTCCTAACTTTCTCCAAATTAGATGAAATTTGTTGCAATAGGATCCTTAGAATGCACTCTTTAACATAATTAGCCTATGGATTGCATAGCAATACCTTAGAATCATAAGGATTCCCTAACTTTGAAATTTCCCAAAATTAGGGTTTTGTCTATAAATGGGACCATAACCCTCATTTGCACCCTACCCCTTTGCTCCTCACTCCAAGGCAATTTCCCAGCTCCCAAAGGTGCTCCCCTATCTGTTTGACATCCCCAGCTGCTCAAGCATCATGGCAACCTCTGCATTTAGGTGATGATACAGTGCCACAGCTCATGTGGCCGAGGCCGACATCAACTCCATCTTTGCCGTCTTCCAGAAAGAGGTTGATGTGGAGGCTATCATCAATGCCACCCCTTTCTACCAAGACATCATGACTGAGTTCCATGCTAAGATAGGACCTTCTCTAGTAGAGCTCCCACCTTGCATAGGATACTTTGCTCCAAGCATGGCCCTCAAGACAGCCCTGCATGACATCCTCAACATAGACAAGCACCTAGAAAACAAGGCTAGCCGCTTACCTGACTACATGTCCATAGCTGTCAATAGGAGAAGATATTTTTCTTACACCGCAACCGTAGCTATTTTCCTATCTCATCGAGCCCAAACCCAGATAGGAGAACCATCTGTACAACCCTTAGACGTGGAACCTATGGCCATGGCAGCAGTTGAAGAAGAGCAGATGCGCCTTCCATACGAGGAGGCAGAGGAAGAAGAAGAGGAAGGACGTGAGTCAGACACAGAAGACATCACCGACGTAGACCTGGTAGAAGAAAGGCAACAAGCAGAGCAGCAGATCCAGAGCTTCGAAGAAGGGCTGAGAGCCATAAGAACAGCCCCACCACTTGGGCAAGGCATCACAAGCTTGACCCAAGGAGAGGCGTACTTAAGCCTCCACGACATCAAGAACCTCCCAGAGTACCGAGACAGGGGCTATAGAATAGACGAACTTCTGCATCTCCTACCGCAACAACCGGACCTCGATGACTTCATTGACGGGGAAACACAGGACTTTCCCATTAGCATAAGGGAAGCCCGGACATACACCGGCCAGACATCAACGGACATTGAAGCCTACACCGACATCAGGCAGATGATGGCTGAGCAGGAGTTGCCCTCAGAAGAGGAGTTCTTAGCAATTCAGGAGCGCATGGGAATCAGAGGGAAATCAACGACCGCGCTACTACCCAGCACCTCGACATCGGCCCCAGCACTAGTTGAAGGCAGCATCAACCTAGCATCTTCTATGTACCGTGATTACAGAGAGATGGTGGAAGTACTGGTTGATGAGTACTCCGGAAGACACAGAGCAGCATTCAGATCCGGCCCCCCCTTGCTCATTGATGGAAGGATAGCGGTTATACACCGCAAATTTAGCCCAAGGGGTGAAGGAGTCTTTATGCTCATTGCTCTCAGGATTCGGAAGTCATGCTCGTATGGCCCCAAACATCGATCATGTCATCCTTGTCAAGAGAACAATAGCATTGAGTATCTTCGACTTCGCGGTCCCCTATAGACGACACGGCAGATTGGCAGTCACTGCAGCCGAGGATTGAAGACTTGGTGACCACACTTCAAGGAGGCACGGCCACAAATATCCTGAGGAACTTAGGGCGAACAATCGGCACGGCCCAAGTGAAGAAATTTTTGGAGGACAACCCGGATTACATGAAAAGATTCCAGGAATAGAATTAAAAATGTTTTCAATTTCTATGACTAATATCTTGAATGTATGTATAAATAATATTATATCCAAGAATATAAACAGTGATCTTAATTATATTTTCTTGACATATAATTTGCCCCCATAATTGCATCATCAAACAACCAGTACAACAACCGAAACAAAGAACTAATCATCAGAGTTCAATCTAATGTGGATGCAAGCTAGAGCACCTAGGAACATTGAGGAACAAGGACCACGTGAGCAAGAGCGCACTCCACCAAGGCAATTCCGACCAAGAAATCTGTACCAAGAGTTTGATGCACCAACACCGGAAGAGGAGCTATCCCAGATTAAGTCAGACATTCATGAGATAAGAGCATTGCTGGCAGGAGCAGCAACAGGAGGACAAGACCAGAATGTGCAACTGCCAGAAACACCAGCCGGCCGAACAGTTCAACCGAGGAAGAGAAGCCGGAGAAGGAGGTCACCTAGCACGGAGTCCTCCGACTCTAGTTCAGACTCTGATTCCGGATCGGAAGAGCAGGAGGAAGAGAGACAGGACCGCCGGGAGGGTCCAAACCATGACAGGGGCAGGACACAATCTGACTATCAGAAGAAGGTCGACTCGGCGCTCAGCAATGTATGGAAAGCAAGAAAGCTGGAGCAATTTTCAGGGGATAGCAGGTCCGGAATGGAAGCAGAAGCATGGTTGGACGAAATGAGAGAGTATGGAAATGCCTATGGCATGAAGGACAAGGACAAAGACAGAGTAGCTACAGCCAACCTGAAGGGAGCAGCCAGGATTTGGTGGAAAGGTTACGCCAAAGTACATGGACTAAGTAGGGACAGTTGCAGGTTCAAGAAGTTTGCTAGGGCATTCAAGCGTCATATGTGCCAAGAAAACACAAGTATCACATGATGCAGCAGTTTTACAGGTTGCAGCAGGGCAATAAAAAGTTCAGAAGTACACGGAAGAATTCATGAGGCTAAGGCTCTATGTGCCGAAGTTGAGTGAAAGACACGCAGTAGAGGGTTACATTGAAGGATTGAACGAGGAGATCCGGAAGTTAGTAAGAGCAATAAATCCAAGAACGGTGTCAGAAGCAGAGTCCAAAGCAGTCAGCTTGCTAGGAACGAGACTCCAAGAGAATGCACCAAGGCAGCAGTATTACCAGGATAAGGGAAAACGCACAGGAAGTTATAGCTCAAGAGCAGCAAGCCCAGCAGCTAGCAGGCCTCAATACAACGCTAACTATGGGAAGCAAGGCAATGCAAACTTTGGCAAGCAGGATAAGAAACAACTGACCTTCAAAGAGCAAGGAGGGGGTTCCAACTACTCAAAGGCAGTGAAACAATTTTTGCAATCCATTCCCAAAGAGAAGAAGCAGGAGTGTATAGAAAAGCAGCTCTGCTTTAGATGTTTCCAGCCAGGGCATAGGACAAACAACTGCTCCTTGGTGATGAACGCAGCATTAGCAGAGATGGGATGGGAGACGCCCACGGATGCTGACGAGGACGATGCATCAGACTACATCCAGGGTGAGTGCCACATCTTTGCCGCCATTGACACCGAGAACGCTGAGAGTCAGTATCAAGTTATTTCAACAACCAGGAAGGCCAAGTCCAAGTCTTTCATAGTGTTGATAGATATGGAGAGCACCCACAATTTTGCTTCGCCAAGGATGATACAGATGTTCAAGCTGAAGCCTTTGAAGTCCAAGCCTAGGCCTGTTGTCTTGGCTAGTGGAGCAGTCCGACACACAGCAGGGAAGAGGATCAACTTCAACGTAGACTTGTCAGGTATCAATGTTGCATTGGGAGCCGAAGTGATCGGCAAGTACGACTTGATCATAGGCATGGAATACCTTGGACCAGCAGGAGTCGTAATTGATTGTGGGAAGCAGAAAGTAACCTTAACAACGCCAGAGGGCAAGGTCATTGAGATAACAGGTAAAGAAGTCACCCCAATCATGCAATGCATGTCTAGTGAGAAGTTACTTAAATGCATAAGGAAGGAGCAAGTGGCCTATCTCCTTAAACTTGAGGTTGACGACCAAGAGACAGAAGAAGAGAAGAGGCCAAAACATTGAGCAAGCTCCCAAAGCCTATAGCAAAGTTGGTGAAGGAATTCCATGACTTGTTTTCTGATGAGATTAAGCAGCTTCCACCCTACAGAGGAGTCGAGTGTGAAATAGCACTTGAGCCAGAGACTAAGCCAACAAGCAAGGCACCCTACAAGATGCCGATCGATGAGTTGACGGAATTGAAGAAGCAACTGCAAGAATTGCTAGACCTAGGGTTCATAAGACCTAGTGTCTCTCGCTTTGGAGCGCCTATCCTTTTTGTGAAGAAGAAGGATGGAAGCCTTAGGATGTGCATTGACTATCGTCAATTGAATAAGCACACCATTAAGAACAAGTATGCTTTGCCTAGATCAGAAGATCTCATGGATCAATTGCAAGGAGCGAAGATCTTTTCCAAGATAGATTTGAGATCAGGTTATCATCAGATCAGAATCAAAGAAGAGGACATCCATAAGACTGCATTCAGGACAAGGGATGGACATTATGAGTTCATGGTGATGCCGTTTAGATTGTCTAATGCTCCAGCAACCTTCATGAGGCTCATGAACGATGTTTTCCGTGAATCCCTAGACTCTTTCATCATAGTTTTCTTTCATGATATTCTAGTTTACAGCAAGTCCCTAGAGAAGCATGTCCAGCACTTGAGAAAGGTGCTTGAAAAGCTAAGAAGGCATCAACTCTTTGCGAAGCTATTCAAGTGCCACTTCGCAACAGAAAGGGTGGAGTACTTGGGGCATGTGATCACAGCGGAAGGGATCTCCACCGACCCTGCAAAGATTGAAGCAGTGATTGATTGGCCAGCACCGAAGAACACCCATGAAGTGAGGAGTTTTCTCGGCCTAGCAGGGTATTATAGGAGGTTCGTAAAGAACTTTGCAAAAGTAGCAGCACCGCTGATGGACCTCACCAAAGCGGAAAAGATAAAGGATTGGGTAAGTCATTGGCAAAAGAAGGCCCATACAGCGTTTGAGACCTTGAAAGAAGTTTTGACAACAGCACTAGTCCTAGTCTTGCCAGATCTAGCCAAAGATAAGCTTGTGGCGACAGACGCTAGCAGGATAGCAACAGGTGCAGTCCTCATGCAGGAGGAAAGGGTAGGGGCCTATGACTCGAAGAAGATGAATGAGGCGGAACAGCGCTACCCGACGCATGATCAGGAGCTTCTGGCTATAGTAAGAGCTCTAAGAATTTGGAGGCACTATCTGTTGGGAAGAAGGTTCCAACTAGATACGGATCATCAAAGCCTCCAATACATTTTTACACAACCACTCCTCAATTTGAGGCAAAGGAGGTGGATGGAATTCCTCGAAGAATATGTTTTTTTTTTTTTTAATTGAAGGCTTATAAGTATATTTATAGAAGTATAATTACAAAACTACTTTTTACAGGGAAGTATAACCCGTATAGTTATTTGACTTATATTAGGAGGTGGATGGAATTCCTCGAAGAATATGACTTCGAGATAATTTATAAGCCAGGCAAGCTCAACGTAGTTGCAGATGCGCTTTCTAGGAAGCCATTGAAGACGAGGACGCACTGTAATGCCATATCAATGCTCACAAGTGCGTATGGCAAGAAGATCGAAGAAACCTTGCCAACAGATCCCGACTTTAAAGAAGTTTGGGCAAGTCTTTGTAAGGAGGCCAGGACTGATAAGGAAAGGGAGATGTTCAGACACTACAAGAAAGAGGGTAACTTGCTATACCATAAAACAAATTGTGTGTACCGGAATCTTCAGGAGTGAGGAAGCTTCCTCCATGATACACACAATAGTCCCATAGCAGGGCATGCAGGGTTTATGAAGACATATTTCAAGATTAGAAGCAGTTACTTCTGGCCCGGCATGAAGAAGCAGATAGCAAGATACATTCGTGAGTGCCAAATATGCCAGCAAACAAAGGCGGGGCAACTCCGAATCCCAGGAGCCTTGGAGCCATTGCCAGTGCCAAAATAATGCTAGGTGGGAAGTCATAAGCATGGACTTCATTACAGGGCTCCCAAGAATAGCAAGAGGCAAGGATACCCTGATGGTGGTGGTCGATAAGTTGTCGAAGATGGCACACTTTGTGCCGTGCAGGACAACCCGACCGCAAAGATTGGATATGTTAGTCCGCGGCCTCCCGGTGCAGACTATTCATGCATCTGACGCACCCGTGTCAAGCTCAAGGATTCTCGGTCGACCCGGGTCGACATCCAAGGCTCCGCTTGAAGACCAAGCAGCCACCCACAGCGATCAAAAGCCCGTGGGTCTGTCAACAAGAGCCCCCGCCGGACAAGTGACGGCCCGTCACCGCCCGCGTCAGCGTCAGCGTGATTCTAGGCACTTCAAGAGGCACCGCCAACATTCCTGCAAATCAGGCCTCCTTCCAGGAGTCGGCACCGAGATCAGTCAGAGTGTCTATATTGGGCCCAAGGCCATTGTACTATATATATGAGTAGAGTTAGCACATAAGTTTTTTAGATGAGTTTTGAGTCTTGTCTCCTTTCAGTTTTCTCTCTATTGCGAGAGCTCATGTATTCTCATCATTGATATCAAGGAAGCTTATCATCTTCCTCTCATTTGTTCTGTTTTCTTCTTTTTCTTCTCTTCTTGCAAATCCCGCGTGACATAGTCCCCGGACTCTCTGTTAGATCCACGGGTCCTCACGGAGGGTCTTCTTCCGGAGTTCCCAACCCGGACCCCAAACACCATGCCGCTGCCGGGTGCGATTTTATCCTACTTTCTTACATGCGCCATATGCAATAAAGTAATTTCACGCCCGGGAAGAACTCCTTTCTCGAGCGGCCTCTCGCTTGGAAGCGCCATCAGCGTCGGGAAGCTGTTCGACATGTATGGATCTGCTTATGACATAGAGGAGGCCATCTTGATCTAGAGGCTCGATCCGCGCCACCCACCCTCGTGTCGGTCTCGTCCGGTTCCCCGCCCCAAAGCGTGCAAACATTGCTCACAACCTCGGTCCCCTCATCACTATCGGGGAGCCTTATCGGGGCTCAACCTTCTCAACCGTACTTTCACACCCACGAACATGCCTACATCCATCATTCTTGAGGGCCATACGCCTCTTCTTCGCCATCCATCATCTCCCGGGTGGGCACGACTATCTACATGTCTCCTTTGCGCCTACCGGGGAATATCCTTTCCCTCGTTTCCCCTTTGCTCTTCTGTTTACAACCTTACGGATCTCAAAACCAATGCTCCGGCTACTTGGTTTCTCAACATTGATCACCCCTTCATCAGGGTCCTTCAGGCACAATGCCACATCCACCTCAACCTCAATATCCTCACTATATCGTTCCCTCTGTCTAGCCCAAAGACTTTCACATCTACCTTTCAGACTCTGAAACTGACTTATCCCACCTTTGGCAACACGAAAGGCAAACCGTTAGACCAAAGTGCTCAGGCCCACATGGAAGAATTTGAGGCTCTAGCTGTCCTAAATGGTCACGCGCAACCTCAACTGAAATTCCACATCTTTTCCACCACACTGCGTGGCTCTCCTCATCAATGGCTCATGTCCAACAAAAGCCATTGGAAACAAGACTGGTCCGGAAATGTGCCTTTGCTTTTACGTCTCATTACGGGACCACGGATGATGATCAACTTCATCTCAAGCAACTCAATGAACTTCAACAAGAGCCCACGGAGTCTGCCCGGGATTTTGCGGATCGACTTCACATTCTGCTCAGTAAGCTCAAGGAGTACCCTACACAGAGCCAGATTTTGGTCTGGTTTCTCCAAGGACTTCCTCCTGCTATTCGACTCATGATCGAATACTGCGTCCCAAAACTTTGGAGCAGGCTATCGACCTTCTGTCAATCACTCATCAATGTTTCCTCCCACGGGCGTGGCTCTTCAAGAGCTCCCGCTTCATTCCACTGTCATGGTTCCACAAACGGCTGTTCAGCCTCAACACGCTAATCCACTGGCAAGTAGCCAAATCAGGTGCCATATTTGCAAATACCAAGGCCATTTGGGCCAATGAGTGCAACTCCACCAATGGCCCGCCTCATTGCAAGCGATGCAACATGTGCAATCATGCCACCGGAAGAGTGCACTCGCACTCATCCCACACCGTTCACTTAACAAAATGGTTTATCAAATGCAAATCACACCTCGAACAATCGCACTATCGCCAGCCACCTCTTCAAAAGCCCACGCAACTCTATCGCCAACAGACCAACCACGGGGATCCAACCAACGTCCTCCTTTTGATCCTTCTAAAGCTCGGTGTTATCACATCCAAGAATGGGGTCATACCACCACGGCGTGTCCTCAACTTCCACAAGTTCAGTGCGGCTTCACGGCACAAATCGAGACCACATCGGTCCGCCTCACGGCTTACCAACTCTGGCTTGCTAATGGCAAACAAGGCCCGAGACCAGTTCTTAAGAAGCCACCAAGAGCGCCTCAGCAATCACGCTATCAACCAGCTCCAGCAAATCAACCTCAGCTGGATCAACAAGCCCAAGAGGAAATTTTTCAGGCACTTAATCCTCCAGTCCAGTAGTCAAATTGGGTTGGTTTAGTTTCACGCCGCACAAGGGCATCACGTCCCTTGACTATTATTCGAATGGCACGCAACCCGCCTTTGCGGTTGACACCATTCCTCATGAGGAGGAAAAAAAAAGGTTCACTTTGCACCCCGACTTGGAAAAGCTCATGCCACATGTCATGCCCAAAGTTCGCCAAAGCATTTTGAACCTCATGCAAGCTGCTGAAGGCCGCACCTTGGCAAATGTTCATGCCACCACTAGAGCTCAACAAAGACAAGATACCCCTTCAACATCTCAACCTCCATGCTCTCAGACATATCCCAATATTGCAGCCGAGGTTGACTTACTCAAAGAAGTTCTTTGCTTCCCGCCATGCACTCCCCGCACCGGGGAACCAGCAGATCCTTTTTCTCATGTACCTCTCGAACTCCAAGAGGAGCTCGCCAAGATCAAAATTCCTTTAAGCTTGGCAACCATTTTAAAACTCTCATCCCGCTCTCAAGGACCGTTACCACTCCCAACTGTTTTAGTTGGGGCTGTGGCTACCTCTACACCCACGGTCCATGCCACGGTGGGACATCAGCAAGTCAACCATGTTCAAATCGATGGAGGTAGCGCAGTCAATCTCATCACGGATAAACTCCGCAAACAAATGGGCATCACACAACTCTTTCGTGCCCCATATGACATCAAATTGGCTAATGGCCATATCACGAGACCTCAAGGCGTCACACCTATTCTTCACATCAACATTGGTGATCTCCGCTTTCCCATGGAATTTGGAGTTTGGAAAGTCGGCAAAGATCCGGTGACTATGAAATCTTTGGTAGGCGTACCTTTTCTCCGCCAGGGCCAAGAGTATCCATTCTTGGGCCACGGACCGGTTAGTCATCACCGATGGTCATCTCAATGCCACCATGGACTTGCAAACAAAGGATCATTTACGTTGACAATCACGGAACCCTCTCTCTCGGTGCCGATTACTGAAGAAGCTCGAGAATATTTATCAAGTTCGGGCTCCACCGCGAGTATGCCTCTGTCATCCTACCCCTCAATATGCTTGATCCTTGGGGAGAAATGACTCTTGATCGGGACCGGTGCCGTGGCTGCCTTGCTTGACCCCTACGGCTCCTTGCAATCGCATCCAACGCGTTGATCACTTTTCGGATCTTTGAACCCCCGCAACTCCCCGTTGATGTACACGCCATCATGAAGCAACCTCTGCTAGATGAAACTGAGCAACCTCTCTTTTTCACCACGCAAAGTGCCACGCATCCGGTTATGCTCCAACCTCCTGCACACATTGTCCAGGATACTGAAGTAATACCCCATATTCAGACTCCCGAAGTCGAGATTGTGGACGTTGGCAACAATCAACCTTGTCCGCATTGCCGCAAATCTTCCCGCTCCTTATCGTAATAGGGCCGTCAAGCTGCTTCAAAAATTCAAACACATTTTCACTGGAGTTACAAAGATCTTGAGGGAATCAACAAAAGCTTGGGGAACTCACCATTCCGACCGATGTAGCAACGACAGTACAGGCTCAACCCTAATTACCGTGATCGCGTCAAGGCGGAAATTGACAAACTCCTTGCTGCAGGTTTGATCTATGAGGTCAAACATTCTGAATGGGTGAGCCCCATCGTCATTGCCCTTAAGCACAATGGTAAGATCCGCGTCTGTGTGGACTATCGGAAACTCAATCAGGCCACGGAGCGTGATCATTTTCCACTTCCCTTCACGCACCAAGTTACGGAAGAAGTGGCTGGACATGAGATGTACTCCTTTATGGATGGTTTTTCCGCATACAATCAGATCTCCATCAAAGACTCTGATCAACTCAAGACCACTTTCACCACCCCGTGGGGCACTTTTGCCTACAAGGTGGTTCCTTTTGGATTATCCAACTCTCCTTCAACGTTTCAACGCATCATGCTCTCAGTTTTTCATGATTTCATGAAGGAAAATCCCTTCTTGCAAATTTTTCAAGATGACTTCTCCGCCTCGCCCATGGCTGACCATTTGGATAAATTGGAACTCGCCTTCCAGAAATGTGATGAGTCCGCATTAGTCTCAATCCCGAAAATGCACCTTTTAAGGCCACTTCGTGTTCATTAGGCCATGTTGTCGAAAAGCGAATCACCACCGATCCCGCCAAAATCGGTTAAGTGCTCAAGGCTCAAGCACCCGCCAATATCAAGGAGACACGCTCTTTCCTGGGAAAGGTCAATTATTACTCCACCTTCATACCTGGACTGGCAGCCATTGCAGATCCCATTCATAAACTCACGGGTGACGAATCCACCTGGGCTTGGAATTCCCAGGCGGAAGCTGCTTTCCAACAGCTGAAGCTTTTGCTTACTCAGGCACCGGTTCTTGTTCCTCCTCAATGGGACAAGCCCTTTCACGTTCATGTCGATGTCTCGGCGTTTGCTATTGGAGCTGTTCTTTCTCAAGAATATGATGCGCTGCTCGACAAACCAAATCGCTCGCCCGGTAGAAAACTCACTTCTGCTGAGCGCAACTATTCTGCCACGGAGCGTGAAGCTTTGGGTCTCATTTTCTGTGTCCAACGCTTCCGTCATTACCTTTTGGGCAGTCAAATCAAGTTCTTTGTGGACCACCAAGCACTCCTCTATTTGATCAACAAGTCCACGCCCACGGGCCGCATTGCTCGTTGGGTCCTTCTTCTCCAAGAATTTGCTCCTTTTGAAATCGTTCATAAGGCTGGCAAATCTCATGTTGTTCCGGATTATCTTTCACGCATCCACACAGATGATCCCGCAACTGGGGTCTCAGACGCCTTTCCTGATGCTCAGCTCTTTTTAGTCACGGCAACACCACATTGGTTCCATGATTTTCAGCAGTACCTCCTCACAGGTGCTCTTCCACCAGAAGACGAGACGCTCTCTCCTGCCAAGCGACAATCCCGTCGCCATCAATTTCTCCGAGAGGTCCGTGACTACACCATGGTTGCCGGACATCTCTACAAAAAGGGTAAGGACACCATCCTTCGACGCTGTGTTCTACCTCATGAAGTTCCAGACATTGTTCGAGAAGCTCATCAAGGGCTCGGTGGTGGTCATTTTCATGGTGACACCACGGCACGCAAAATCCTTCTAGCCGGGTATTATTGGCCCACGCTTCAAAGATGCTCACGCCCCACGCCCGCGACGTGTGGCGCTTGCCGGGGGTGGGGCGCCCGCGGCCCGTGATGCTCTTCCCTTGACGCCGGCCGCCACGCCCACTTCCCTTCAAAGAAATGGGGAATGGACTTTGTGGGACCTATAGATCCTCTGCGCGGCACACTGCGTGCGATACATTCACAGTTCTCACCGACTCGCCACCAAATGGGCGGAAGCTTGTGCACTTCCGCACAACACCGCGGCAAAAAGCGGCTAGAGTCCTCTATCAACAAATTATCACGCGATTCGGCTGCCCCACGGAGCTGGTCAGTGACCGTGGTGTTCATTTCATCACTCATACTATCAAGGAGCTGACGGATTATCTCCCCGATACATCATCACAAGAGCACACCTTACTATCCTCAAGGCAATGGGTTGGCGTAAAGCACCAACAAAACTACGTCACCATTCTCAAGAAAATTTGTGACGCTTCCCGCACAGATTGGCAGACAAAACTTCCTACTGTTCTTTGGGCCTACAATACTTGTTTCAAGATTGCTACTGGTCACACTCCTTTTAAATTGGTTTATGGTCAGGAAGCTCTCATGCCGTTTGAATACATCCTTCCAACACTCCGTTTTCAAATCAGCTCTTTCTCATAATCCACTGGGCCGCACTCAAAGAACGGGTCTATCAATTAGAACAGTTGGATGAACTTCGAAGGGATGCTTATATTCGTGTTCTTCATGGACAACAGTTGCAAAAATCTTTACATGACAAACGTTTGAAGACAAAAACATTCAAAGAAGGAGATTTGGTTCTTCTTTATGATTCCAGGTACAAAAATTTTCCGGGAAAACTCAAGTTTCGTTGGCTTGGCCCTTATCAAATTGTTCAAGTGGTTAGACCAAGCGTTTTCCAACTAGCTGAGTTAGATGGCACTCCATTACCTACATTGGTTAATGGTTTTCGTCTCAAAGCATTTCATCACACAGAAAGTGAACATCAACACACAGAGACAGTTCAAGAAGCAAACACCACAGAAAGTGACTAGAAAGGCGGTATATTATATTATAGTGGAGATTTTTTTACAAAATGTGGGCGCAGCCCAGCTATTTCCGCTATGGGCACTGCCCTATATACAAAAACGGGCTCAGAGCCCTATCTACTAAGTCCTAAGAGGCAAAACCCCCTACTCCGGGTTCGGAGCAGAGGTAATGCGCAGGAGATGGTAAAGGTTCTGCTCCGGATCCCAGCGAAGGTGCAGAACCACCTCCATCCCGTTGGTCTTCGGGTCGGGATGTTCAGCCATCCCGGCACACCAGCCGTCCATTCGAATGCCACGGTTGTGGCAGCGCCAGAGATCCAGACAATTCATCTTGCAAGTGATCCACTCCTGACAGTTAGTGGGCATCGTGCAGTCTTCGTTCAAGCCAGCAGCAGCCATACTGAGCGCCATCGGATGCCTTCGTTCCTCTCGGTTCGTCTTATATAGCCCACTGAGGAACTCCTTGTCGACGTGGACCAATCACACAAATCGCCAACGTGTTTGCAATGCAAGGCTGTTTCTAAAATGAGAATCTTTTCTCCCGCCGCATATCTAGCCATGGTACCTTCTGACACATTCCTTTTAATGATATCCCACTTCGAGTTGCCAGCATTGAATGCCATTCCTTCTTTTCACGCCCGTCGAACATTAATGGGTGTCCTTTGCCATCTGTCACATCCGATCTTTCTTTCACGTCTCATCCTCACCGTTCATTGCTTCTCCCTTACGTTTTTGGGACTTAGCCAAATTTTTGCCTCTCAATACCCTTCTTGGCATCTTTTGACACCTGGCACCATCAACGGTTCCAGTTTCGCACTCTTCATACCTCTTCGCCTCCAGTTGTGCGCCCTAAAACAAACCTTTTTAGTTCCTCTGCGCCTTTGTCCTCCGTGCTCGACTTTAGTCTTCCGCCTTTGGCATCCCTCTTCGTTTCTGCACATCATTCCCATGGCTGCCCCAAGATTTTCTACACTTCAAGCTACTGCTCCCAAGGATCCGGCCCTTTTTGCATCTCAGATCCTTCTTGGCGCCCACTTTCCGTGGAAGCCCTTGTTGGCCCAAATAAAGAAGTCATTGAACGACACCAGCTTTACGAATTCTCTCAAATGGAACTTCCGGCTCCAAATCCTGACCAGTTAAAGCAGTTCATCGCCAATATCGTTAACAGCCATAAAGGCTACACCACTGCGGTCGGTCGATGGCACCACTATTTCGTTGACTCAACATTTGATTTCTGAGGTATTTCATATTCCCTTGCACACCCCTTTGTGTATCATGGTCTCTGCTATACGATCTCGATGTCACAGAGTTTGGTGCACCTGCTTATCATGCCAATGTCCATCGTCTGACCAATATCGACAAGCCTCACGAAACCTTTGTTAAATTTCTGTGGCGAAAATTCCTTGGGTATTCTATCAAGAACACCCATATCAATAAGCCTTTCTATAACCTGGTCCTCACTGCTACACACTCCAAACACCACATAGATTGGCCCCAAATGATGTTCTATCGTCTTCTCCAAGAAATGGACCGCCTTCGGGGTACCACTTCCATTTCTGAAGTTTCTGTGGGAGGCCACTTTCAAGCCCTCATCCGTCATTACTTCCCTCCCACACCACCAAATTCTCATAATTCCACTCAGCGCTCCCTTCCAATCACTCACCAAGTTGGCACTTCACGCCCGTCTTCCACTGGTCATGTCCACAGTCACACCCATGTCACTGTCTCCTCCTCCGCTACACCATCCACTTCACACCATTTTTCCCAAACATCCCAAACCAGGCAACAGCAAGCTCCACCACCACAACACCCTCGTCAGTTGTTGTATCAGTATCAGCAGGATGCTCAAGCTGCTGCTCTCAAGTTACAAGAATCCCAAGACGCTCTTATGAGCGGGGTTCAACGGGCACTAGAGGCCTCTGATGCGGTACACCAGGACCTTCAAGCTGCAACTGCCCAAGTTGCAACTTTGGAGGCCAAACTTCAAGACAAGCATGAAGCTCTCTTACAGGCTCATGCAGATCTCAAAAGTACACAAGCTCAAGTCAGCCAACTCGCAGATCAACAGGCTCAGCTCCAGTCAGAAATTCAGACTTTATTGGAGCACAACAAGTCCAAAGCCGCTCTCCTGAGTACCAAGGACGCAGATATTGCTAAACTCAATGCCTTGTACTCCGAACTGTGTGAAAATTTCAGCACTCAAGTTCAAAATCTTTCAGCCCGGGACGCTCAAGTCGCCTCCTTGACGGCTCAGCTTTCTACACAGACCTCTCAGCTCACCTCTCTTCAAGATCAGCTTACAGAGGTGCAGAAGCAGAAGATACTGGATGACGCGGAGATTGCCGTGCTTCGTCTCAATACACCGGGGAAATCTTCCTCCCAGGTCAACACTTCTCAGAAACGGGTCCGTGACCAGTCACGCCTGCTGCTCGAAAGGGACAACCGGATCCGTGATCTCGAACAACAGCTGCAGCAAGCTATTCAGTCTGCTGATGAGGCTCAAGCAAAACTTGACGCCCATACTGCCATTCTTCACAGAATGCCTGTTGACTTCCCAGTTCCCTCCTGCTATCACGATTATGTGGTTGCTCGACGCCACCTCTTCCTTTCGAAGTGGCATGCGGCCGATGGCCCTGTGGATATTCCCCTGAGCAGTGCAGATTTTCTTCGGATTTGGCCAGAACTCTCCATTGAAGACAAAGGGTTGTGCTGTGCCCTTGTCGTCTTTGATCTCATACACTGTGCCGATCCAGACTTTATCACCTTCAGAGTGGTTCAGCCCATGGCTTACATATTTCATGATTTCTATCTGGGTGATACACAGGAACACTTTGGAAATGGGCCACGCCAGCTTTTCCAGGGTGACCCCACTGTGCAATGGGTGCTTCAGGATAACAATCCATATCTTGCGGATCCTGCTCAGACCCAAACTCTTCATCAGGAGTACATGCCTGAGCTTGCCAATCATTTATCTCTCTGGCAAGCGGAAGCGCTGCAACAAATCAAGAAGTATCTAGGACATCCCGAGGATCTTCCCTATGCACAAATCTATATGCAGCACCTCTCATGGGTTACAATCGCCACAAGCTCGCGTTGGATAGCAAGACGGTCCCCACGGGATGGGATAGCCCTCCCTCACAACTCTCGACTCTCTGCTTCTCTTTGGGATCGTTGGTGTCAGGCTCTTGATCCAGATCTTGTCAGTCAATTCAGGGAGACCGCTCAGCAACCCACGCCCACGGGCATGGTTCCTTCTCCCTATGCTTCCCTGGGCGTACCTCCACGCCCCAGGTTCCTGACTTCTGATTGGCGCCTTCCTTTTTGGACCAAGGTCATGGATGGTCATGCAATGCCGGACACCACCTCGGATCTCGACAGGATCTCGGTGGGATCCACGTTTTGTTTCGCCCGCTCACATTGGGAAGAAGGTGCCACTCTGGACAACACCACCAATTGGATCTACATTGCTAATGAGCGTGGTTGGCAAACGGCCCAGCGGATGCGCTTCATGGTCTCGACACCTTCTTGCGAGAATGCCTCCACCTCACCCGATCCTTCGTCCATCTTCAAAGCGGGATTTTGCGCTGCTCTCAAATGCATTTTGCTAAGCTCCTTAAATCGGCAAATGGCCCCATTTTTCACGCGCAATCCGAATGCGATGTCGGTGCCTTTGGCCTTCGGACTGTCTCCTCATGGAATGTCAAGACATTTCTTGAGCGCCACGCGCCCTTGAAGACATGGTACGCTCTCGCTTTCTTATTGATGCCGATCCCGCCCTTGGCCAAAACACTCCTCAAGCTCTTCAATCACGCCAGATCTCATAAGCCAGCGGTACCATAATGGTGCCCCGCCCTCACTCCCGTGAGGATCACTTTCGAACAGATGGCTTCCCGCCCTCCCAAACGCTTCCTCCTTTTCTTCACTCGAAAGTGTCGTTTGGTGGGGAGTGTTAGTCCCTGTGCCTCCTGAGTGCAGACTATTCATGCATCTGACAGACCAGGTCAAGCTCAAGGATCCTCGGTCGCCCACGGGTCAGGACATCCAAGGCTCCGCGAAGACCAAGCGGCGAGACCACGCAGATCAAAGCCCGGGGTCATCAACAAGAGGCGCCGCCGGACAAGTGATGGCCCGTCACACCGCGTCGGCATCGCCGTGATTCTAGGCACTTCAAGAGGCACCGCCAACATTCCTCGCAAATCGGGCCTCCTTCCGTGAGTCGGCACCGAGATCGGTCGAGTGTCTATATTGGGCCCAAGGCCATTGTACTATATATATGAGTAGAGTTAGCACATAAGTTTTTTAGATGAGTTTTGAGTCTTGTCTCCTTTCAGTTTTCTCTCTATTGCGAGAGCTCATGTATTCTCATCATTGATATCAAGGAAGCTTATCATCTTCCTCTCATTTGTTCTGTTTTCTTCTTTTTCTTCTCTTCTTGCAAATCCCGCGTGACATAGTCCCCCGGACTCTCCTGTTAGATCCACGGGTCCTCACAGAGGGCTGTCTTCCAGGAGTTCCCGAACCCAGACCCCAAACAGGATACTGCCATCCTTTTTACTAAGGAGATTTTTAGACTCCACGGCATGCCGAGGGAGATAATCTCGGATAGGGACTCTAAATTCATGAGTGCTTTTTGGCAGGACCTATTTACCACCATCCAGACGAAGCTCTCCATGAGCACGGCATATCACCCGCAGATAGATGGTCAGACAGAGCGAACCAATAGGATCATTGAAGATATGTTAAGAAGCTATGTTTGGAATAAGCAATCTAAGTGGGATGATTTCATCCACTTAGTAGAGTTTGCCTACAACAGTACCAAGCAGGAGTCATCGCAGATATCTCCTTTTATGATCAATTATGGGTACCAGTGTCTTACCTCAGATACTTAGCACAATCCAGTGTCAAAAGTGGAAGTCTCCTAGCAGATGCTTTCGGAAATGCAAGAGTTGGTGGAGGAGGTAAGAGGTTACCTTCTAGCAGCAAGAAGTAGGCAGAAAAGCATCGCCGACAAGCACAGGACAGTAAGGGAATTTCAGGTGGGAGACAAGGTGTGGTTGAAGATCAAGGTGAAGCAGGCCAAGCTCCGCATCGGCAATTGCAAGAAGCTTGCTCCAAGATGGGCTGGACCTTTCAGGATAACCAAAAGAGTAGGTACCCAATCCTACAAGTTGGACTTGCCAGCATATCTCAAAATCCATAGGGTCTTCCATGTAAGTCTCCTAAAGAGACACACTCCTAATCCAGAGGAAGTATTGGAGACAACTGAGTTACTGGAAATGACGGACGACCATCTTGCATTCGTCCCAGAGGTTCTTATTGACAGGGCCTATAAAATACCTTGTGAAATGGACGCACTTACTTGTGGAAGATGCTACGTGGGTACTACAATCAGATTTGGGGAAGTAGTACCCCCAATTCATGGAGCAATTGCAAGGGTCGGCTCGTCACCGAAGTAGTCGACATCGACTCGATAGGTGAGTGGAAGGTAGATTAAAAAGTCTACTTCCGTCCCACCTTGAGAGATAAGAGGTCATTCAGGTATGCATTGATAGGAAAGCACCTCTAGTCAATGCCTACTACGAAGAGGACTCTATCCTTCACGCCCAAATACGGGAAGGACGCTATCCTCCACGCCAAAGGCAACTAAAGGTGTAGGCATGAGTGAGCATCATAGGCATGATGGGGCGCTGTCTCCACGGCCACGATGGAAGAAACATAATCTTCCTACGCCGGGAGATATGCCTTGCATTCATGTAACTGTATTTAATGGGTGGTTCCCTAACAACCAACCTTTATAATAATTAAACGTATGCCGACGTAGTGTTGAACCTGCAGGCCAATAGAAGAGTCGAACGGCAGGGAGATCGCACTACGAAGACTCGCAACACATAATTTTGTCATAATGTGTTGTGAGGATACGATAAGGAGCATTAATTAGGAAAATTTTGAGCTATCTTATATTATAATGTTTTAGCGTGTTGTATCAAGCCCTAATTTGAATGACCGAGATCATCTAATTGCATCCAAAGGCAGAGATTTATTGCACGACTTTTGACCACTATGATTGGTCATGTTTTGATGTCTTGAGGAGAGGGGAACGTGGGGCATGGGAAAAAGGTGGAAAAGGGTGAGGAAAGGGAGGGGAAAACGAGGGGAAAAAAGGAAAAAGAAGCAAAGGGTGGGAAAAGGAGGAAAAAAGAAGGGAGAAAGGGTAATAGAAAAAGGGTGGAGTAAAGAGAAGGGGAAAAGGGCATGGGAAAAAGGAAATGAAAAAAGAAAAAGGAAGAAGGAAAGGGAGCCTGGGAAAAAAGGCACCAAAAAAAGGGAAGAGGGAAAGGAAAAATGAAAAAGAGAAGGGTGAAAGAGCACGGGAAAAAGGGAAAGCGGGAAAGGGTGAAGAAAGGGGAAAAGGATAAGTGAAAAAAAACATGGAAAAAGGGAAGAAAAAGAAGGTGGAAAAAGGGGAAGAGAGAAAAGGGTGAGAAGAGGAAAAAGAGAAGGGAAAAATGGCATGGAAGAAGGGAACGAAAAAGGGAAAAGAAAAAAGGAGGGAAAAAGGGAGGACGAAAGGGAAGGGAAAGGAGGAAAAAGGGGAAAAAGGGAAACAAGAAAAGGGTGGGGAGAAGGAATAGAAAGAGAGCATGGGAAAATGGAAAAGAGAAAGGAAAATAAAAAAGGGAGGCAGAAAGGTGGAAAGGGAACATGGGAAAAAGGGCATGAGGGAAAGGGGAAGAGAGACAAGGGAAAAGGGAAGGGGAAAAGGGTACAGGAAAAAAGGGAAAGAAAGAAGAAAAGGAAAGTGAAAAAAAAGCATGGAAAAAGGGCAAGGGAAAAAAAAAGGCACGACAAAAAGGAGAAGAGGAAAAGGGTTGGGAAATGAGGAAAGGGAAAAAAAAGTCCATCAAGAAAAGGGATAGGGATAGAGAATGGGAAAGGGTAAAGAGAGGGGGAAAAGGAAGTGAAAAAGAGCATGGAAAAAGGGAAGGAAGAAAGGGGAAGAGTGAACCGGTGAGGATGAGGAAAGAGGAAAAGGGAAGAGAAAAATGGCATGGGAAAAAGAAAAAGAAAAAGGGAAGGAAGAAAGGGGAAGAGTGAACCGGTGAGGATGAGGAAAGAGGAAAAGGGAAGAGAAAAATGGCATGGGAAAAAGAAAAAGAAAAAGAAAAAGAAAAAGAAAAAGAAAAAGAAAAAGAAAAAGAAAAAGAAAAAGAAAAAGAAAAAGAAAAAGAAAAAGAAAAAGAAAAGAGAAAGGGAAAGGAAAATGGAAAAGGAGAGCGAAAGGGCATTGGGAAAGGGGAAGACAGAAAGGGAAAGGGTTGAGAGAGGAGAAAAAAGGAAAAGATGGGGACCGGGAAGGGCAAAAGGGGAACAAGAAAAGGATGGGAAGAAAGGAAGGGAAAAAGAGAAAGGGAAAGGAAAAAGAAAAGGACAGATGAAAAGGGTGAAAGCGAACCTGGAAAAAAGGGCAAGAGAAAAAGGGGAAGAGGGAAATGGGAAAAGGGAAGAGCGAAAGGTCACAAGAAAAGGAGGAAGAGAGAAAGAGTGAAGAAAGGCAAAAAGGAAGCAAAAAAAGGAGAGGGAAAAAAAGGGGGAAGAAAGAAAGGGTCGGAAAAAAAGGAAAATCGGTACAAGAGAAAAGGAAAGAGGAAAAATGTGTAGAAAGGTTATGGGAAAATGGAAAAAGGGAAAAAAGTTTATCAAGAAATCTGAAAGTGAAAAGAGGAAAAAAAGAAAAGAAGAAAAGGAAACGCGTACGAGGAAAAGGAAAAAGCAAAAGTATAAAAGCGGGGTATAGCAAATGGCAAAAGGAAAGAGAAACAGTGTCGACTACTTTAACAATGGAGTACTTCTAGGTTATTCATGCTTGCCTCTCTCATCACTGTAGTGTATCATACTATCATTTATAGGTTATGAGCTTATGCCCAGGAACGCTGGGCACCGTTCCTAGTGTTATAATAATGATAGAAGTCGTAAAATTTTGTGAACAATAGATGATGAAGTAGAGGACGAAAGAGCCTCTCACCATAGTACGATATTATACAAGGATATGTTATGATAAATTAAAATACTACCTTGAGGTAATCATATTGTAAATTCTATATATATCAAATGTGATTGCAGGATATGCAGGTTTCTAAGGTGGGGAGACGCGTGATGCTGAGGACAACATCAAGTCAAGGTGGGGAGAATGTGACGTTCCAGCATAATATACGATCCGAATACGTATATTATACTGCCACATCACACGTACATGTCACAAATGACATGTACTTGGAGGCCGTAAAGGGTTGCACCTAGGGGGCAAGAGTTGCATCTAGGAGGCAACCTCGAATGTTCTGCATGTTTAATAAACATACACAACTATAAACCCCATGGACCCCATTGCCAAATGGCTAAACCCCATTTGGCCAATGTCTAACCTAACCCTAAGGGTTTCTATATAAGGGCTTTCCCTTAAACCCTAAACCTTTTCTTCTCTTTGCATTTAGGGTTTTCCTTGAGCTCCTTTCCTTCCCTCGCATTTAGGGTTCTCTTGAGCCATTTCAACCAAGCCAAGACCCCAATTTGCATTGCCAGGCTCTGAAAAGCCGCCTTTGCACAACAGATCTTCGAGTAGCAGCATTCTTCAGCAGGATCAGAGGCATGGATGCATTCCGAGGATCTGGAGCAGGTCGAGTACCAGGTAATTAGTCATTCTATTGTGCAAAGCCGCCTTTTGGCTAGGCAATAAGCTGGTTTAGCATGTTAGTTCAGCCTTAGAGGTCTTACAGATCCCGAGATCATAAGCCCTAACAAAGGAACCTAACTCTGGATGTTTAGGTAGATAGATTAGATGTTATTCTTCATTTCAGTTCTGATGATATTGGTATTTCACTCTGTGACCTCCATGTATTGGGAAGGGGGGTAGAGGCCTAAAGCCTGTATGGCAGATGATTCTAGGCAGCCTACTAGTTCCCCAAATACTTGTGGCCTGTGCACAAGAGCCCACCTGGTTGTGGGTGGAGGGACTAGGCCGATGAAAAAGGGGGACTTGTCCCATCACTGAATGGTTCCTCTGGTGTGTAAAGCCTACCAGGAACCTTAGTGAGCTAGGCTTAATGTCTTGCCACTGCGTGTGGGCAAGGCATGAGCTCGACACCTTTGGGGCGATGCGTCGCCTTCCATGAGGTTAAGTCGAATAAGGGCAGTGGCCCTCTAGCCACCTATGATGGGCATACATGCCTCTGGAGGAGAGGAGACTCTCCTCCTGCCTCATCGGGGCTGGGGAGATGCAACTCAGTAATAGCCCTCTTGGCTATGTACCCGGCAGGCTACGGCCCGGTCCCAATACTTTTCAACATACTCTGCAAAGTGTGCACAGGAGGGGCGGATGGAGTGGACTACCCTCAGCCATGTTCTTATGCCAGCCAAATCCAGTTGCCATGAATTCTGCCTGCAATGACTTCTGGAGACCCAAGCCATCAGAGAAGGGAGACGGGTGAATGACACATCCACTCTTCCCTTGCTGGCTCATTCCACTGGGAGTGGTGTCAGGTGGATGGCCCCTGCCAGTTTGGCTGTCAGGGGGAATGTTCCGCCTTCTGATATGATGTGTGCATCGTATAAGGAGTAGGGGACGTCACAGTACTGCAATTGCTTGATGATATTTCTTATTTGGATGCCTAGACTAGGGCTGAACTTGAGGAGATAGCTGTTGTTGAAGCACTGCATTTTGTAAGGTGCCCTCTTTGACAATTCTGAGAGACAAAAGCATATAAATCTTCAAGCTCAGCAGCATCATTTTTTCTAACCCATAGTTTTTAGTAATATGAAGTGCATCATCTTATACTCGTATCGTTTTAGGTGAAGTGGTTCAGTGTATTACACTTACAAATTTGAGGGATAGAAGTATTATGTTTCGAGGTACATGTTAGTCTTTGTTGTTGTATCAATTGCATTATATTTGTAGGCTCGTCCTGTTCTTCCGCACTTCTACTTTGCATTTTGCAGCAAAATCTTGCAGCAAGAGCTGGACCTTACCATTGCTCTTTGCCATCATGAGAAACAGAAGAATGATGAGGTTTGTTTTTCCATTTATTATTTTTATGTCTTTGGAACTTCTTGCCATGTTAGATTATGCTTATATCTTCATGGCTTATTGACAGATAGAAGGACTATGATGACACATCTGCACTGGAGCATGTACTTGTTCAGCAGAGGAATGCTCTTGCAGAAGCCAAGGTTTGAGTGTGAAAGCATGAATTTTTTTTGTTCCTTTATATAAGTCTTTCCTAGACAAACGATGCATTCTATGGTATATGAAGCTTTGAAAGCAAAGCAAACAAGAGGATATGGTTTAGGTCTGTGCTGTGGATCCATATTCTGATGCCACTAGATCTGATTGGAAAACCTTACAACCATCTTCAGGACCAAGAGGCCAATAATTTGCATGGATGTATCAAAGTAGTGCTTTCAATTCAGTTGAGCCAAAAAATGATGCAGTATTAATAGGAAATGGCAGTTCACTGACCGATTGAATTAACTAAGCTAAGAGCAGAATGAAAAATGATGCAGAGGTAGGTTGTTTGATTTATTTGGTCCTAGCCCTGCTTTACCTTATTTATTTTTGTCCCTTGTTATTATATCTTGCTACTGGCATAGGAACGATCTTCTGAATTATTTTCACACTTCTTTTCCTTATGTTTGATGCACCCTTACACTGAATGTGCATTGCCCTTCCATAAATATGGCCCTAAGAAAGAGAACGGATGATTTTCTCGAGGAAACATGGCAAAGGAGATTTCTTTGAAGTTTCCAGAGCCTGCAGTAGGATTAAGTTACAGAGATTAAGTCTGGATTTTAAATAAGTACAGAGATGAAGGTACTTGCATAGGGCAGTCAGGCTTTTGCGCAGATACTAAGAGGCATCAACATGCTTACAAATTATACATCAGAGCAGGATAATGCATATGTTGTTTCTTTATTGGAGATGCGTATCATGATGGTCAGATAAGCTTCCGAAACAAACCATGAAAAGTCCGTTTTTATTGTAAGAAACAATTAATCATTTGGCGTTCCAAACTATTGGGTGTAAATTCTATAGTGGTGTACAGAAAGCACTGTCCGGACATGTGCTTTATGTGCTGAAAGTGCTTAGCATCTCCTGGACGTGTGACGTCCAACCGAATTAAAACAGAATTGGCATGCAAGAATAGTATATGCAATTCCGGAATGGCAGGGATCAATGACTAGGATCTCCAAAGACGCGGGAACTCCGTTGGCGGGGAGGATTGATGGAGTTTCCTTTAGTGGTTGGCGGGAGAAATCAGAATTCGGAATTGCAATTAGAGAATTGCAATACCAATTCATACAATTCGAACAAATTTTGCATTGTTTCAATTGAATTCTCAATTTGGAATTGTAATTCAAGTCGTGAAATCTGTCTCGTGAATTTCAATGGAAAGCTCCCCTGAAAGTATCGATTCAACTAGAAGAAGGATTTTCTTGCAAATTCAAGCTGAAAATAGAAGAAAATCCCGAAAAAGGATGAGACAGAGAGAGAAGGAAAACAATCCTTCTGCCAATACCAAAGATTGTAGTGTTTTGAGTGAAAGAAGATTACAGGAATTGTCGAAGAATTTGGAAGATTATTTCAATGAAATTACAAATACTTTTGCCTCGAATGTGGACAAAGGGAAGTTAGCATCGAGATTCTTCCACTCATTGATGTAGCAGATCCAAAAGAAAATGCCCTTATGAGGGATTTAATTTTGAATGTGAAAGAGACTTTTCAAGCTCAAAAATATGATAGAAATACTGATGTTCTTCAAGCAAAAAGGAGTACACTGCAAATGGCTGCATCTTCAACAAAGGGAGTGAATCAATCAGCAATAGCAAGGCTTCTATCTATTCCAAGAAGAACTGTGGCAGCAGCATTTCAGAGATGTGTGTATGCAGAATTTGAAGCAGGTCCCTGGTCAATGTTTCAGAGGAGAAAAAGGTCTTACGCACTTTCAGATGAAGCAGTAGGTAAGATAAAGAACTTTTGGGATGAGAATACTAGGATCTCACCATATAAAAAACATGTGAGAAAACATGTTAGTGAAACAGGTGAAAAGATTGACCATCCTATTCATTTGCTGGAGGTGACACAAGTAAGCACATTCTGCCTCTTTTTTTCTGTATTTTGACATGATATTGTTGCTGAATCTGTGTTATGATCAGTTGCAGTTTTATCTTCAATTCAGGAAAGAGTATCCTGAGATCAATATATGCCAGCAAACTTTTGAGAAGCTTAAACCCAGCTATATTAGGAGATTGCAAGAAAGAGAGACTTCCTGCTGCCAGTACCACATGCACCTTGATTTTGTCATGCATGCAATTAATAACATGAGGTCTGATCCTTATAGTGTGCACAAAGATTGCAAATGTGCATGCAGGGTATGTGGTCCAGGTCCAACATGCAATGCTAAGGACAATATTTTCAAATCTACAAGTGAGTATTGGAGAAATGTGGTATGCCCCAAAGTAGAAGCAGATGAATGGCACAAAATGCATGTTTGATGCAGACCTGCAAGAAATGTGGTCTCAAGAGGTAAGTTATTAACATAGCTCATATATTGTTTAACTTCATTTCTATGATATCTAGATAACATATCTCATATATTGTTTAACTTTTCATTTCTATGATATCTAGCTTGAATATTCTCTTACAGTACTTTCTCTAATCCACTTTATACAGGATTCCAAAGTGTCCAAGGGAAACAAGTAAATCATTAGAACACCTGGTGGATTGGAAAGTTTTTGAAAAAGTTAGTGTTGAGTTTGTGTTAGAAGGATCACGTCATTTATACTAATTTATTGATTCTACTACTTGCAGCAACAAGCTGTTCTAAGAGAAACCCTAAGAAGAAACCAACTAAAGTTACAAGATTGGCCTACAAGACTGTTTTGAATTTTAGGAACATGCAAGAAAAACAACGGCAGCATTTGTGCCACACAACTACAAGGCTCATTGACAAGCAAAACAATTCAGAGAATGTTTGGCAAGTTTTGGAGAAGACACAATGGTTTCTGTAATTGACTTTGCAGAAAACTATGGTTTCAAAGTTCAGCAGGAAGCGCAATCATGTCATTGGCACACTGACCAGGTATCCATTTTAGTTCATATCACTTACAGGTTTGGAAGGAAACAAGAGATGGATGGCAATGACATCAAGAAGAAAAGAAAAGATATGAAGCAAAAAGATGATAACAGAGAAATTATAAAAGAGTGTCACTTCTATATTTCAGATGAGAAGTCTCATGACACTGAATTTGTACAACATTGCCTCTTAAAACATGCCACTTGGTTGGAGGCAAATGGTATTCAATATTCCAAGCATTACGTATGGTCAGATGGTTGTTCATCTCAATTTAAGTCTTCAAGACCATTCTATTTCTTGGGTAGATGGTACAAAGATCTTGGGAAGGAGATTATTTGGAATTTCTTTGGCAGCTCGCATGGAAAAGGTGAGCATGATGGCCAAGGAACAGTGGTAAAAAGATTTCTCACAAAGGAACAACTGAAGTATAATGGGAGAAGACTCCAGTGTGCTGCAGATGTCGTTCGATTTTAAATGAATTCTTTACCAACAGCTCATCTGATTCCGATATACACAGGTAAGTACTGCACTTGTAGCACTTGAAGCACTTGAAGCACTTAGACCTGTATTTTATAATAATTATTGTGCATGCTTTTTATATATGTTTGGTGATAGTTTACTAGTTTTGTACATATTGAAGGGCATTTATGTACAAATATAACATTTTGAACTTTTTTTTTTTTTGTTATTGGAATGTTTACTTACCTGTACAACACTTACAGTACTTACGCAGTTAAGCACTTACGGCACTTGAATAATTGTTGCCTGCAGGTACTTTTGGGAAATTGATCCTTATAGTATAGATAGATCAGAAAGGTATGATGCTCATTCTCTCAAAGGGACAACTAAAATTCATTGCATCCGGCCTTTTGATAGAGAAAATCCTTTGAAGCTTGCACATAGACCTTTGTCATGTTTTTGTATGTCTTGCCAGCAAGGGAAATGGGACTCTTGTAGCACTAAATCTCGTATAGGAGGTTGGGAGACAAATGAGTTGGTCCCAAAAAAAGTATAAGTGCAGGAAATTCCTGAGAATGAGGTTGAGTCTGAAGACGAGGAGACAGATAGTGAAGATGATGGTGACCATGATCTGATCAGCTCTAATGTAGAAGTAGGGGACAATTTTGCAGTAAATGTAGAAGAAGGCAATGCTGAGGGTCAGTGATGACTTTATCATCCTCTAGCTGCTTCTAAACTATAGAAATGCTGGCGATTGTTTCCTATTTTTCCAACATTTTTATAGAAACAAATTTAGTAGAATTGGATGTTTTAACATAAAATTGAGGTTTTTACTGTAAAATGTCCATTAATTTGGCGAATTTACTATAATTGGGATGCAATATTATCAAATTTTGGCGATTTTATGAAGCTCTTTAGTGTACGCATCCTAGTAAACCATCGAGTCCAGATTTTAAAAAATAGTAAAATATAGCAACTTTAGGAAGTTTCACACCTTAAAGTCATCACTGCTGAGGGTGTAGACTTTTATGTTCTGAAATGTATTGAGACAAAGAACACATTACTAGATGATTATGAAGATAGCTGGGGCAATATTTTTGGAATTGGTGAGGTCATACTTTCTGGCTACTATTACAAACAATTGGAAGGAGAATTAAGTTTTTAACTTCTTTTAGACAAACCACTGGCTACAGTGTACAGCCACCTCGTTAGGCTTTGCAAATTTGACATGACTTTGGTGAAAGACAACATGTGTAGTATGGATGAGCAGACATGCCAACAAATAATGAGCAGCCTGTCTTCAAGTTGATAACAGTTTAGGAGCAGCAATTGTGCAAAGAAGATAAAAATATTCATTGATAACTTAATAAGTATATCCAGATCCAAAGTATATATCAAAATATATACAAAATTGGCCAACCTACATGAACAACAAAAATGGCTGGCTATCAGTTGATTATTTACAATTTGTTTCGCCTAACTATTTACAAATTGTTTCAGGTGTTGCAAGGCAGAGTTGTTAATGAACTTGCTATCTGCCTGTTCAGTCAGCCACTTCACAAATGTAGAGTAATAGAGATTAAAAGAAACCTGCTGAGGAAATGTTAACATTGCTGCATCCAACCTCTCAAGAATGTCCACGGCCTCCATATCAAAGAAATCCACATATTGTGCTCTCTTCAATAATGTCTTCCAGTTATCATCCACTGCAAGTGACCACAACAATGGAAATATGGAATCCACTAGCAAACTTGAACTTGACTTAAATTCTTCAATCCTCATGCTTGCTGCAATAACAGTTGTATAAGGTGGAGACAAGAATGTCTTATAAACTGAGTCATCAACCAAAATACATCTTTCACTGTATTGAGGAAACTGACAGTACACCTTTTCCAAGGGTTTCATGAACACTGGTTTGTCAACATGTCCAGGAAACGTGAAAGACATTTTATCACAAAACTCTTGTCCCCAAATAAAAACAAACCTGTGTATAAGTAATGGACACAACTTCTCTAACACTTCCTTTGTATTGAAAGCAGTCATAGATGACCATATAGCCAAGTCATAGTAAACACTTACCTTGTTTAAAAATTCTGTAACACCAGGCCTGAATAAAACTATCTTGTTTTTTGTATACTCTATAATGTGTGGGCCAGGTATTTCAAGTTTTTCAGACTTTGAATATGTTTTAACCAAAACACCTTTGAGGTCCATAATGAATAGCTTTCTACTCGCAATGATATCTCTGCTATGTGCTGCTTTACCTATTTCTTCACTTGTTGAACTATGTTGGCTGAACCATCCATGTATCAACACAATGTTGAACCATTGTTGGCTGAACTATATTTGCCTCAACTATATTTTCTGGAACAAAAGCTGGCTCAACACTTGTTTTAAATGTCTTGGCAACTGTATCAACACAATGTTGAACCATTGTTGGCTGAACCAGTGTAAATTCAAGAGTAATTGGCTTCACTTTTGTTTCTGCTCTCCTTTTCTTCACTTTATTGATGATATTTGATTTCTCTTTTTCATTATCAAATTTGTTTGAATTTCGTGCAGACCTACATTAGAACAAAACAAATTCAAACAACCATTGCAAAGCAATTTAAATTTTTTTTGATTAATAACACTCAAAATGTCAACCTTCCAATGGCTACAACACTTCCTTTCATTGATATGGAATTATCTCCAATTGTCCCTGCATGGAATCAAGGCCAGCTAATTTTCATGTAACAGACTCTTGATTGAGACAGTTTCATTTTTGTCATTCAGAGCAGCAAGTATAGCTTGAAATAGAATACCTTCTTTTGGAGTTGGAGCCTGATCTTCTACTTCAACAATGTCAGTGGCAGCAGATTGACCTGTCGTGATGATGCTTTCCCAAGTAGAAGCATTATTAAGTGCTACAAGTGCTTTATTTGTTGTTTGCTGCAACCAGGGATAGGTTCTATACGTACAAAATTAAAATTCTTGACGTATAAAGTCAAAAAATACGTATTTTTTAATAAAATACGTATTTAACGTATAAAAACCTCGCCGGCCGGAAAAAAAAAATTTCACAGACGCCGAAAGCTTCGCGAAAGCCGCAGACGCTGAATTTTTTTCGCCGACGCCGCCGCAAGAAAACCGCGACGTAATTTTTTTTTTTTTTTTGTTGGCGACGCCGAAACCTTCCGCTTTATGACGCTGAAAAACTTTTCGCAGACGCTGAACAAGGTTTCACAGACGCCGAATTTGAATTTCAAAAAAATATATATATATTTTTCAGACGACGATTTTTTCACCTTTTCGCACAGACGCTGAAAAAACTTTCACAGACGCTGAATTAGAAGGTTTCACAGACGTCGAAAATCTTCCGACGCCGATTTTTTTTTTTTTTTTTACGCTTTATACGGCAAATTGGGGCAGATCATACAATTCATACGTATTCGTGATAAAACGTACAAATTGAACCTATCCCCGGCCGCAACTCTAAACTTGTATGTACATCACCTCATCGCATCTTTTCGATTCTTCTTGCTTCCGAATGGATATGTCCTCTTAGTTGCTTCTCCTTTCCTGCTTGCTTTATCTTTGCTTTTCTGTTTCTTTGGAACCTGCACTTTTGATTTGGGTGAAATTTTCCTTTTCTTCGAATGTTCCTTCACGACTTCCATCTTTGTATCACTCTCTCGATGTGACTCAATTTGCTTTCCCTCAACAACCTTCCTGTGGTTTTCTCAGAGCAGCCTTCACCCTCATCATCCGTTAATATAACATTATTTGCTCCAATCTTATAAGGAGATCTTGAAGTTGAGGGTAGCGAGCAAGATTTCCAAGAGTTGATGTTCTCGCTATCATGTACAATGGAAGGTGATCCTGTATTTTTTCGAAAGCACCGCCTCGCCCACGTGCACTGCCATACCAAGCTCTAAAAATAAAGCAGAACTGATAGATGAAGTGCAAACAATGCATTTACCTTTAGCCAACAAAGCTGTGCACATTAAGTGATACTCATGATCACATTTTAGTTTTACTGATAACCTATAATTGCTGGAGAATGCTAATCCACATGCAGCACAAGCGTCCTCAAATAGCACAGGTATGTCTCTACTAACTGCATTGACTCTAATTGGTGAAAATTTCATACCTTTCAGTTCTTTCAAGTTTTTGAGGTTTGATCTTAGTATTGAGAGGTCAGCATCCTTCATGTGAAGTTCACCTTGCAATTCATCCCTTCTTGATGCTGTGTTTGGATTGATCTTCCTGTAACTTGCCATTTTTTTTGCTGCATAGGTCTCAAGCATAATACCTGTTTCAAGCTCAGCAATGTCTTTCTCTAACTCTGGAGTTACCTGCAAAGATTTTTTGAGTTCTAATTCCTTTTTCATTTGCTCAATATTATTGTTTGCTTCTGCCACATTGCCACTTAAAGCCTGGTTTGAGATATCCTCTGCTGCCAATGTGACAAGGATGGCATTCAATTCCAATGCACAAGCTTCTCTCTCACTAGAAATTCTGGTGATCTCATTATCGATCACTTCCACATTCTGTAAAATTTTTGTGTTCAAAATAATAGATTCTACTGCCAACTTCTTTTCCTCTTCAGCTTCTACCGTCCTCTTCTCTGTATTACTTTTTGATTCCAATGATTCAGGCTTTCTACACCTCTTGTATTTCATCATTTGAGCTCCAGCAGCAGCCCAGTTTACCTTGTGCTTTTTAGGATTTTTTTGTGCAGATATACAATTTTCCCATGCAAAAGCATAGGCTATGTGTTTTCTGACCTCATTATTGCATAATCCCTCACTCTGATAAAGCTTTTTTATCAATGATTATAATTCTTCTTTCACATGTGGCTGTACCAGCGAGATTTCTATACTGTGTCTGGAATTTATCTCCTCTCTCCAAACTGATAGCCAATCTTCAGTGGTGATTTTGCTCTCCAAATATTTCATTTTTAGAGCCGGAATTTGTCCATCATCTGGCAATCCATGCATTTCCACAAAATCTTCTACTGTCACTGTTTCGCCCATTCTGATGCAAAGAATTTGGCTTTCGGCTATGGCTATGGCGCGAGAAAGTTCGACAAAAAGCTATGGCTTATGGCTATGGCTTATGGCTATGGCGCGGGAACTGCAAGCATTAAATGCGTGACACAAGGCTGACGGGATCCAAGTGCTTTAGGTGCTGGGTGCTGTCGCATTTTTTTGATCACCACTATAGAATTTACACCCTATTGGCTTCATTCTCCTTCTGTGTTTGCAGGGTATTGGGAATGATTTGGAATGAGCTATCGAAGCTTATGCGTTTGCTCGTTTGGAACAAAATGCTCAGGCCGTGTTTAACTTGGAATACATGTATAAGCATGGGCATGGTCTGCCTGTAGATTATCATTAGCCAAACAGATAATGAAGCTATTGAGACAAATCCAGCCATAGGAGTGCTAGTTTCCTTAGTTCTAATGGGTCTGGTTGTGTCAGCATTATCAAAATAATTCTTTGGTAAATATACCGCTGCCTTACATTATGATTTAATGCTAAAATTAAGGTCATGCATTGTGTTTTAGTAATTGGAATATTGTTGCCTGTCTTTGAACAGTTAAAAGATATTGATATATTTCTCGAGTCATCAAAGAGCAGAAGTTGGTTACAGAACGTTTCAATGGGAGAAGGCAATGCTACATTGTTCATGCCAATTGATTGCTCATGCTTCTACATCTAAAATGTAAACTATGTCGGGTTTGTTACCATACAAATCCATTATTGAAATCCAACTGCAGCAATTTGAGGGTTCAGGAGGAAAGCCTCCAAAGGATGCAAAAGATTTTAGCCCATCATTTGTTGTGAGGAATGTCTGCACTATTACTTCCATTTTCAGAATGTTTAAAGATCTGCATTTATTATTGGTCATCGTCTTATTATTAGGTATGATGGTATTGCCCATTTATCCACTCAGGAGTATGCAAAGGGCATTTGAGTATTCTTTTTGTGTGTGGCCCAAACATGCATTATCTTTAGCATATATTAACCAGGTGGATTTAAATGAGACCATTTTTCTATATGCTGCAGTGGATTCATGGGCAGAAGAAGAGAAAAAAAGGTGATACTTCTCAATAGCCATCAGGCTTTTGCACAAATACTGAGAGGTATCAGCATGCTTATAAATTTTGGCGGCATGCATCAGAGTAGGATAATGAATATGTTGCTTTTCTTATTAGAGATGCGTATTATTATGGCCAGATATGCTTATGAAACAAACCACAAGAAGTCCATTTTTATTGTAAAGAAACACACTAATCATTTCATGTTACAAATAGGTAAGCATTTAATTTTCAATATGCTTAATGTATTGATTAATGTATTTAGCTTAATTTATTGATTAATGTATTTACCTGCCCGGCCGCGTGGCAGCCACGTGTGCGTGGCGTCGTTGAACAACGTTACGTCGTCGCTTTAAGACGACGTCGTTGCGACGCGTATAGCGACGCGTCCGCGTCGTAAAACGACGTGCAGACGTCGTTATAGGCGTCGTTTATCGACTTTTTGGCGTCGTTCATCGACGTTCAAACGACGTCTGGATGTCGTAATAGACGTCGTAACAGGGCAACGTTTTTGTAGTGGTGGACATAAAGTCGTTAGGTTCGTGGCTGTCTTGGTGGCATCAGAGGGTAAGCAGATGGGGAAATTATATGCTTACAGGAATGGACATTCCTTCTGTGCTTGCACGGTAATGGAAAGTATTTGGAACGAGCTGATCATTTGCAACAAAATGCTCAGGCCATATTTAGCTTGGGATACATGTATGAGCATGGGCATGGTCTGCCTATAGATTATAATTTAGCCAAACAGATAATTAAGTTGTTGAGACAGATCCAGCCACATGAGTGCCAGTTTCCTTAGCTCTAATGGGTTTGGCTGTGTTAGCATTATTAAAATAGCTCTTTGGTAAATATACCACTGTTTTTTATTATGATTTAAATGTTTGGAAATGTTTTTAGTCTTACATGCTAAAAATAGGTCATTGTGTTTAAATAGTAATTTGAATATTGTTTCCCTTGTCTTTGAACAGGTAAAAGCTATTGATTGCTTCCAAGTGGGCATCAAAGAGAAGAAGCTGGTTATGGAACGTTTCAATCAGAGAAGGCAATGCTATATTGTTCACGCTGATTGTTTGCTCACTCATGCTTCTAAGTTTAAAATGTAAACTATGTCGCATTTGTTACCGTACAAATCCATTAGTGAAATCCAACTGTAGCAATTTGAGGGTTCAAGAGGAAAGCCTCCAAAGGATGCAAAAGATTTTAGACCATCATTTGTTATGAGGAATTCTGCACTATTACTTTCATTTTCAGAATGTTTAAATCCCTGCATTTGTTATTGGCCATTGTCAAATGGGCTCGAAGCTGGTGTGATGTTCCAGGGAAATATACGCTATAAATACGTATATTTCTGGGTCCATCACTATACAAGTCTACCTTCGTAGCCTTGTATACCTTAGGAAGTGGCATGGGTGCATATCTAAGTTAAGTATATAACTTAGATAACCTTAGGATAAGGCCCATTTTCCACATGGCCTTACCCTATTGGGCAACTGCCACACAGCCTTGCCCCATTGGAGCCACGTGTCATCCCATGTGGACCCTAACCTATATTAACCCTAACCCTAGACCTCTTTTCTTGGCCCAACACCCTGGGAACCTTCTTCGCACTCAAAACTCCGTTTTGAGCCTCGTTTGCTGTGGCATAGCCTAGTGCAACAGCCCCCAGAGTGCGTGCACGATCTTGGAGTGAGCGCTACTTCGACCACTTCGGGGATCATGGAGACGCCAGGAATACGAGGGAGCGCTTTGGGAGCAGGTATTTGGAGTAGTGTTCGTAGTAGTTCATCTGGAAGTTAGTAATCCAGATGAGTTAGTATTTCGTATCTAGAATAGAGCAATCCTAGAACCCTTATTCAACATCTTGAACCCTAAGAGAAAGTGCAAGAGATCCATACTAGTAGATACATTATCTTTTGCTCTCTCTTTTTGTTGTTTGGCTATTTGAAGCATATAGACCTATTCGCAGACCTGAATGCTTGGATATTCATCTATCTGCAAACCAAACAATTTCAATGGGTAGAAAGTATGTGACGTTGATAATCTCAACACGTATGAGTGATATTGTGACCATGTAAATGTTTTGGTTAAAAATGAATGGTTTATTTTAGTCCTATGGGAGTTTTCATTTAACTGTTCTAGCTCAACAAATATTTCTGTTTCTACATGATAAAATATGATCAAGAAAATAAAAAAAAAAGTTGAAATAAAATTCATTTCTAGCTATAAACTAGAACTTCCATGAGTCAAATGTATTTCATTTCTAATAGTTCATCTGCACATTGTACTTGGGGAATACTTGGAGCACGTTGGGACTCTTCGCAAGTACTTTGCATGCAAAATATGGAATGGTTCAGCCCCATGTACTTTGCATTAGTTGAAAACACGCACACGTGATCTTCACCGTTGATCGATCAAATCCTCGACCGTCTGATCTAGGCCACAATTCACAACGACATACGGTATAATTTTTTATAATATAAAGATGCGATGGTCTCATCATAAATTGAAATGAATGTCAACATTGTCCTTGTTCAATTATGACTTCAATTATGTTTCAAGAGGTGTGGCGCAATTCTCCTTGTAGTCCTATTCAACAATCTCCTTGTAGAAAACCAAGCCTAGTAGTATATATATAAGGAGCTGAGATGCGCAAGGCGCAAGACCATTAGCAATAGCACCCAGCATGTTCTCAAACTCCAAAATGCAAATTATGTTCTCCTGGGTTTTTCTTCTGAAACCTTCAGGAGTGTCATGTTTGACCAGGAAAACTAGGTAAAATTTTTGCAAGGCAATTCTGCAGACTTGTGTTACGTGTCAGGGATAGGTTCTATACGTACAAAATCAAAATTCCTGACGTATAAAGTCAAAAAATACGTATTTTTTAATAAAATACGTATTTAACGTATAAAAACCTCGCCGGCCGGAAAAAAAAAATTTCGCGTCGCCGAAAAGCTTTTCGCGGAAAGTCGCGACGAAACTTTTTCATTTAACCAAAAAACCGCAAAACGCGTCTGTGAATTCTGACGTCTGTGAAACCTTTTTAAGCGTCTTGGAAAAAAGTTTCAGCGACGCCGCTTTATCGATTCGGCGTCGCGCCAAATTTGAATTTCAAATTCGTAAAAAAAAAAAAAATTGAAATTCAAATTTTACTTCGCGACGCGAAACCTTCGTTTAATACGTCGCCGAAATTCGCGAACCCCCGAAAAAAAAAAAAAAAAAAAGACGCTGTTTTACTATTTCGCGTCTTGCTGAAAAACTTTCAGCGTCTGGCTGAATTAGAAGGTTTCGCGTACGCGAAAATCTTCCGACGCCGGAATTTTTTTTTGCCGTATTTTTTACGTTTTATACGGCAAATATGTGCAGTATCATACAATTCATACGTATTCCGTATAAAACGTACAACGTATTGAACCTATCCCTGTTACGTGTAGCATCACCTGATATCTTTGATGTATATGTCTGAAGTGCTCGAAATTGCTGAAGAAAATCTAAACACTTAAGATGAGATATATCAGCATTTTACATCCTAGCAAAGCCTTTTTCCAGCCATCTGCGAACGATTCAGAGCTGTGTTTATTCGAGGTATTTTTTAGCATATCTTTCAAACTTGGCATTCCTTTCTCATTCCAATGCTACACTAGTCTGAGTATGCTTATTCAGTGGCTGCAATGAACATTAAATGGTTAGTCCGGATAAAAGGAGTATGATACGAACTTGGATGGTTACTCAGTGGATGTTCAAATAATAAAACAGTTAACTATGCCTCTTCACATCTTCTGGAACAACAAATGGCTCGATAGATTTTATGTATAAATGAGATATGCTGGATATGGCAGACATGAAGAGGCGATTAACGGAAGGATATTTTTCAAGGAATTGGTAATGTGTTCCACCATGGGCTCGTTGGAAAGAGTTGTTTCCAATAACAGATTCGTGAAGGTAATGCCTCGGAAGGGAGTATTCAGGATCATGACAGAATAGTAGCAGGGGTGCAAGGGAAGCACCAACGGTGTCATTTAGCAGGTATTTGGAAATGGAACTGAAGGCATAGAATCTCTGTTTTCTGCCATCCTTTTGCGAGATGTACCAACAATGCTAAGAGTTAACATAAAAAAACAGCACTGAGAATAGACATGTCCTTGATTGTAAATTTGTAGGGAGGAACAACAGTTCTAACATGGAAGTGAGGATTAAACTTGGTGAATAGTGCTTCCTTATTTACTGCTTGCAAAAGCAAAAGCAAAGAGATTAAACTCACAACAGTCCTACATTCGATTTCTAATGTCATGCATATGATCATCTCATCCTGCAAGTTGCTAGGTTCAAATGTCGTGACACTTAGTATGCCCATTTGCTAATATGGTTGTGCATACTGTTTATTTTCTGCAATTCTTCGAGCCAGCTTCCAACACACCTGAATCCCGGGGGGTGTACTCAGTAAAAATCGTAGAAAACGTGTGACTGTACGGGAGGGGGTTCTTTTGGGGCCAAAACCGTACCCATATATGCGAGGGGGTATTTTTCTTGCTTGAATTTCGTATATATATATATAAGAGAAATATGGTAGGGGTATATAAAATATGAGGTATATTTTCTTAGGAAATTTATGTATAAGGGATAATTTCTCTTAACCTATGCACGCACATGCCATATAGACTTTACTTTAGGTGCACCCCTTGGGACCTGAATAAATTGAAGAGCATCAATAAAGAAAATAGAATGAAAACATTGCAAGACTTACCTCAGAAGAGAGTTTGTAAAGAATTTGGGGGTCTGTTTCTAGATGATTGAAAGAAAGCACTTAACCCAGCATTTCTACTACCACCACCTGTTGACACTTAATATGCCCATTTGCTAATATGGTTGTGCATGCTGTTTATTTTCTGCAATTCTCTGAACCAGCTTTCGACATTGTGACGTTCCAGAGAAATATACGCCATAAATACGTATATTTCCAGGTCCGTCACTATACAAGTCTATCTTCATAGCCTTGTATACCATAGATTGTGGCACTAGAGGACATGACTAAGTTATTCATATAACTTAGCCAACCTTAGGTTAAGACCATTTTCCATGTGGCCTTAACCTATTGGGCACCCACCACACCGACTTACCCTATTAAGCACAATTTCATTATTTTTGGACAATACCTGAATTTATGGACCGTTTTTTAATGCACTTGCATGAATGACTCTTTTCCATATACTAATTGACATCTCCTGCGAGTGCTGCATATGCCTCTGCAGCATGCATGTGTATCGTGATAGTATTGGGTATCTTCTTCTTGTTTGACGGTTCCCAAGGTAGTCGATAGTCTTTATCTCTATGTAGTCACTAGCAGTCATTGGCTTCCATCTCCCACGTTAGACACAAGACATCACCTGGGCATAGGTTTATCCTTTCACAGACCAATGCTTCTCGCGGTGATGGCTTGACGCTTTGGTGGTACATGAGTGGTCATTCTCAAATTCAAAAACTAGAGGCCCAATGTGCCTAGTCAACCTCTCATCATCATCAAAGATGTGCATATGTTATTGAAATATAAATGAATCGCCCAGTTGCAAGAGAAATCTCACGGTAAGAACTTCACGGATGGCTCGTCAAATGGACATTCACGTTCTTACAGTGAGACCGCCGGTATACAGACAATAGATAGTGCCGACTTCGATGAAATTGCCTTCTTGTCAAAAAGTCCAGTAGCTCAAGCCTTGGATGGCACATATAGCTTTGTCATTGTAGTAGTCCATATATAATGAAATAGTCCAAAAATGAATGTTGAGATTGCTAGGCAGATGGAACCCTTGGGTGTCGAACACACTCATAGTATTCAATCCTAGAAGCAGGTCACATACTGTAACATCCTGATCTGCGAAGGATATGAAACCCTTCCCTAAAGGTATTGTGATGCCATACCTCTATTTATGGGCATTTATCCTCTCCTAGAGTGTATGACCCTGACTTCAAACACCTCTTACATTGTGTTCATATCTGCAAAACAACTTAAAAAAAAAAACAAAGAGAAAGAGAGAGAGATTGAGCCTCAGCCCAATTTGATAAGCCCAAATTGGGATTTGGTGCATCCAAATTGGGCGGGTGCCCAATTTGAGGTCTCCTTTTTTTTTTTTTTTTTTTTTTTTTTAAATTGGGCCCCGCCCAATTTGGACGACGAGATTGATTAAGGCCCGCCCATTTGGGCTCTCCATACTGGTCGCCCGCCCTGATTTAGTGCACAAGCTCCAAATTGGACCCCCAAACAACTTGCCTAGCAGCTTTGGGCCACCAAGTTGGGCGCGTGTTGAGCTATATATGTTCATTTCCAAGCACCCCATCTGACAACAACAATATCTACACATGTCTAATACAAACTCTACCAACAACTAGCTATGTGATTTCAAATAACAAAAACTCTTACCTCATCTTCAAGCCTGCAGGTGGGCTCATCACCTTATGATCATTGTGTCACTACAGGTTGTAATAAACTTAAAGAAACATGGGCACTTAGATTTTCATTAGCCAGAATGCTCAATGATACATTAGAGTTACATTAAAAATACTCTAGAATTGCAAGAAAAGGCAGAGTTTCATTAAAGTTGGAAATTTCGTGATTCCATTTTCGCTCGAAATGAAATTGTTCGTTGTTTTTTCACACATTCAGCAATCAAATCTGCGCTATTTACTTAAAAATGCACAAGTATTAGCCTGAAAACCGCTCTATTTGACACGAAATGGGGCGGAAATCGACGGGCGAAACAACCTGGTTGCGCCATTTGAAGAAAAATTGTGGAAAAAAAGCAATAAAGTCGCTGCATTTGAAGTGAATCATAAGGACAATACACGGGAAAAAGCAAACAAATAGCGCCACATGATGCATTTGGTAAGGTATATATTCATATTGCAAATGGCGCCGCCGCTATTTGCTTTACAAGTAAGATATACAAAAGGGCAAATACATTAAGATCGTATGTGTCATCGGTATTCAAAAGATTAATCAAGATGCGGTAATCAACAATACCACGAGGTAAATCTTATATACAAGTATGATATACAAATCGCCAATATTCCTCACCAAAAATCTTATCATCTGCTTTATCAATATCTTCCGGGTTAATCTTACTCCGGTCAACCTGCGAATCTGTGTCTTTTACCATTTGTTCCCCGGATCCTGTGGCCTCTACTCCACCACCATGTGATGTCTCTCCTCCACCACCATGTGATGTCTCTCCTGGAGTAGGTCCAGTGAGTGCCAAAACCTTCACGAGTCCATGGTCTTTGGATCAAGCCAGGGATTAATGACGTCGTCAATTCTTTGAAGAATCCCTAGCATACATTGGATCTTTCTTCCATCATGCTCATAGGCCACACAACTCCTTTTTAACTGCAATGATGCCCTAGCAAAAGCCCCACCAGAAAAAAAGTCTAGAACAAAGTTACCTGGAGGGCAGAGCTTATCGACAAGGTATGCTGTTGTAGCAGGACCAACCTGCTTGTGAACCAAGTATTCCCCTTCCATACCTTGCCAACCGTATTTGAACCTGTCCCTCAGGAGCTTGTTAGCCAGATTCTCTGGCTCGGTACCAATTGCATCTTTATGGGTCTTAGGAACTTCAGGTGCTTTCCGGGGATGTTCACCATAAAACCTGAAATCCATGTGTTCATCAGGCTGTGCTTGAGCTGAGATCCTGGTGGCTAGAACCACAGCTGTTGGTTCTTTTATGCCACCACCTGGTGCCCACCCACTTTCCTCTTCGTACATGCCTAAGTAAACTCTAGATCTGGATTCTAGTCTCTCCAGGGCATTGCAGAAGAGACTCGTATGTTCCGGCTTAGCAAAACATATTATCCAGTATGTCTCAACATCTGTCATCTTAGAAGCAGCATCAAAGAATTTGGCCAGAGTGGCGGGATCCCAAATCGGAGTAATTTGCCTCGCATCCAAACAGATCATGCTGGCAGACAACACGATCGGATCCTGGACAATCCCACCACTAGAAACGCACTCCACATAATATCTTTTGAGGTCGTCCTCGGCCTCTCGGGCTTTAAAGCTTACTTGATGGATCTGCCTAATGAGAAGGGCACATTATACCATGGACGCCCTCTTTTCGGGGATGCCGCCTAAGTGACCCACTTATTATGCACCACCCCCCACGATAGGAGGGTTGAGTCTGGGAATCCCTCGGACACCTTTCTCAAGTCCTCGAACTTTCTCTACTTGATTCCAAGTTCATCATGGATGTAGTTGAGAATCTCCTTCTTCATGTAGGCAAGAATCCTCAAGTTCTCACGGCTCTCGCCTTGAAAAAATTATCACCCTTATAATCCGATGTGACCTTAACATAAATCTCCCTCCTCGATGGCTTCCCCGGAGGACAGCTACGCAATCTTCATAATCTAGGCCTCTCATGCATCCGAGGTAGTTCTCGCTAAAATAATCCTTATCCTTTGCCCAATTGATCGCTATTTGTTGGCCCTTGTTATCTTTCAACTCCCCCCTTTTCCATTTATTCCACATTTGGCGAAAGAGAGCGTAAATGTCGTCTGGCATGAAAACGAACCTGTTGACATCCTTGGTATGCTTTCCCCTGAGAATCTTGTCAACCATTTCAAGGTAATGCTGAAAGGCAAACCGAACATGTTAGAGCTTGAATGCAGCAAAGCAGTGTCAAATGGCGCCGCTGCGCCATTTGACCTCAAATGGCGCAGCGGCGCCATTTGACCTCAAATGGCGCAGTGGCGCCATTTGGCTCATACGATGGTACATACCTTGTATTCGTCGCTTCTTGATTGGCCTTTTCCTGCTGGTGCTGGCTTGCCGCACTCCTGGTATTGCCTACGCAGGTGGTGTATCTGATCTGCGTATGGTTCCTTAAACACCGTCACCGCTCACGATGTCATTGACATCCACACTAAGCTGAAGAAGGTCCAAGTCACTCAGTTCTCCAGAAAGAACTCTGCAGAACCTATAAGTGTAAATCTTTCTGAGTTCTACTCTGGCATCTTCTGTCCCCAACTTCTGACACACGAGCTGAGCGGCTGAGACAGAATGGTTGCCATTGATGATGTAGAACCTCATACCAGCCAGGTCAGATTCTTGTGACCATGGTACTAGCTGCTTTGTATCTGGATCAAAGGGCACCACATCTGCCGGCGTGAAGACTGGATGGGGATCTTCAAAGAAATGACTTGCACGCGGTTCCTAACATGTTCAGGATTTACAACTCGTGCTGTCATGTTAGGAGGTGCCTCTTCCATATCCCAGATGGATATATTTCTTATATATGTCACACTTAGAGGAAACATGTCACTTTGCTTCTGTATTTTTTTTAGAGTTTCTTCTGCCAACTCCTCCTCGGCATCACGGTCCATCTTCAGTTCCGAAGGCACCTCCAAACTTTCCATTTTCTTCTGGCTTTCGACCCTCATCTCCTTCTTTGTTTCCCTCTTCCTTTTAGGCGGAATGCTATCAGCCGTCGATGCAGTGCCTTTACCTCTCCGATGTGGGGAGGATTTAGTATCACTAATGGTTCTCTCTGAATCCTGTTTGGCCGGGGACTTGATAGGAGAACCGATCCTGATAGGAGGAGACTTGGGAGCTGACTTGGGAGGAGACCTGGCATTTTCCTCGTCTTTCTTTTGATTCTCTTCCTCATGCTCTGTCCCTTCCATTTGGACTTCCTTTGGTTTGTCTTTTTCTTCCCTTGGCTTGGTTTGCCTAAGGTTTGGCCTTTTCCTTGAAATCTCCTGTCGAAGCCAAGTGCTGTCCATTAGAGCAGGCATATTACAAGAGGTCTTGGCTCTGACAATATGTGACACAGAGTTCTTTGATCCGTCCATAGCTGAACGGAGAATGCCAAATCCTCTAAGTAGCTCGATCGTGCCATTAATACCAGCTGCCTCTCTGTTTTCGTATGAAGGCAACGGCCAGCCTTTTCTTTTGGCAGAGACTGTCTGGTCCTTGATGCTGGATTCCATCATCTGTGGATCGTAAAACCGCCATCCATGCGAAGCATGGTCAATCTTGCCGACATTCACGGGATCCTCCACTGTGCAACCAAGGAAGTCTAATCTTCCCTGCTTTTTCACCTCCCGCATGTTGACAATGATGCCAAGCTGCATCACAACGTCTTGCTCACCACTTCTTGACTTTGTGAGGAGGCAAAGTTCTCTCCTCTTGTCCCCCTTTGTGGGGTCGACCCCTTCCTCCAAGGGAATTGCCCTGACAATTTCCATGCACCATGGCCTTCCAGCCATGACCACGGTCTTCTCCGTCACTACGCTTTGGGCCTTGGACAACGGTCGCACAAGAAAACAACAAATCAACAATCAAATCATGAAACCCAAACCCAACCCACTACGCCATTTGCATGGAAATGGCATGCCCAGCGCCATTTGTATCGAATGGCGCCGCTGATATTAAAATGGCGCCATTGCTGCCATTTCCGATCGGCGAGTCGGGTATCCTCAACCTACCAACAATCCAGAGTGTACACTTCCCTATTCTCGCCAAGGAAGTCGAGGCATTCTCGACGCTGAAAGTCGATAATAAGGCCCGTGACTTTCTAGATTGTTGGCAAGCCGAGGGAGAGGCGATCGCCGTCGAGAAATGGCGCAATGGGCGCATTTGCATGGAAATGGCAAATGGGCCCATTTACATTACACTACATCCGATCTAAACAAACTACAAAACTAACACGTTCCAAAACGGAACCACAAAAACTCTATCCTAGACACTGGTTACATGAAACAGCGCTGTCGCTTATTTCTTTCGACGGAACCACGAAACTAACTATCCTAGACACCGGGTTACATGAAACAAATAAGGCGCTTATTTCAATACCCATGACCACGAAAAATGCAAATAAAAACAAGATTTAACTAACCCGGAACCCGAGGCCATCGTGATATGCGAATCGCATTGCGTAACGATAGGGACTGTAGAAATTTACTCCACCTTTTTTCCTCGAGCTCCTGATCAACAAAGCGCCACTGGCGCTTAGAGAGAGAAAGCGGAAGGCGCTTAGAGAGAGAAGCATATACCTGGGCGCCGGCACGGGCGAAGGCGCGATAGCCGGGCGGATGAAATGAAATGAAAGAAATGAAATGAGAGAAAAAATAAACCCGTCGAAATAAATGGCGCTGACAGATTTGGCCCCGCCAAATGCCTCGCCTCGCCCAGCCCTTCCGTCCGTCACTTAAATTTTAAATTTTGAATTTGAATTTCCCTCCCGTCCGCCAATTGAATTCTAAAATTTGAATTCCCACCGTCCGGCCACAATTTTAAAATTTGAATTCCCCGCCACTTTTCGTGATATATTGTGCCAGTCCTCGCCTCAAAGCCGCTTATAAAATCTGCGAGTACGATATGGTAAAACGTATATGCCCTCCTCAGATTCGCGGGGTTCGCGATTTTTTACGCCCCGCCCTCGCTTCAACATCCGCGGTACTTGCCTTAGAGGACTTGGCGCCAAGTCGACGTCTATTCCGTCTTAGGCACCGGTTCGAGGAGGCTTCTTTGGGCGCTACCTTCCGGTTGTAGGCGCTTTAGTTGGTTCGCGGTGCTTCTTCATTTCATAGCGCGCTTCTTCATTTCATAGCAAGCGCTTCACTTGGTTAGCAGGCTTCTTCATTTCATAGCGGTAGCTTCACTTGATCAGCCGAGCACTTCTTCATTTCATAGCAGCTTCCACTTGGTTAGCGTGTACTACTTGATTCAAGGCTCTTCCCTTCTTTCAATGGCGATTCTCGATCTACAATGATCCCAAAGGTTAGTGGATCGCTACGCTTTTAGTTTTACCGTCGGCAATTTCTCCTATAAGTGCGCGATAATGTTTCTACCCTCGTAGTAATCTGTAGTAACCCCGTAACAATCCGTGAAATAATGTAGTGTCTTTGTAATATCGCGATGTCTGTAACAATCTGTAATAATCTTGTAGTCCGTAGTAATCTCTACTAATGTGTAACTGTAATCTTGATAACTGCTTGTATCCTCGTGTAGTTATATGTAGTAAGTCGTAGTAATAAATGCTTGCGGTAATCTGCTGTCCTAAGTTTTCCTGTTTTGTTCCTAAGAAAGCCAAATGGCGCTGGTGCGCCATTAGATCAAATAGCGCAGCCGCGCCATTTGTCTCTAAATAGCGCATCCGCGCTATTTACTCAAATGGCGCGGCTGCGCTATTTTGTGGCAAATGGCGCGGCTGCGCTATTTGAACAAATGGCGCACCCGCGCCATTTGTCTGTTTTGTGAATATTTTATGCTCATTTCCGCGGGGTTTCTAACAATGTGTGTGTCATTGCATGCTTGCAGGAAAAGGACCTTGCAGAACTTCCTCTGTGGGGACGTGGTTGTTGCTAGGGGGCATGAACTGCATAGAGGGCACCTACATGGAAAGAGCATTGACTACTTTAAGAACGTCGTCGTGGAGGTTACTGAAGCCATAATTCCATCCCACGTGCTTCCCATTCCATGTGCAGGTGCGGATAACGTTGCTGAAGCCGTAGGCACATTTATCGAATGGCCTAGACGTGGCGCGTGAGAATCTGTCCCGGATGCTTCACCAGTATCATCATCCGAGACGGAAACCCCAACCCGCCTAGTAGTTCCTCTACATCGTCATCACCCAGTTCTCCTTCATCTCGACCAATGAGCAACACGAGAACTTGGTGAACTTATCTTTGATGACAATGTTGTTGTTGGCAGAGGTCATTGGCTGAATAGAAGTAGCATCCATGGGAAGGATGTGGATGCACAGAACGTGGTTGTGCAAGTTACCGAGGCTGTGGTGCCAACTCAGGTGCTTCCGATTGCATGTGCGGGTGCAGATAATATTGCAGAGGCTGTGGGCACATTCATCGAATGGCCTCGGCGATATACATTTTCATGGCATTGATGCGACCCATGATGAGACACCAAGATCGGACATGGGGACACCTACCTCATACAACTCATACATAGAATCTGCGGGAGGCGTGTCGATCGATGCGATGAAGAGATTGATCCATCGCTGGATTTAGCTACTTTCGGGTTTGCTCGCATAGAATACCATCGATGATGATGAGCCACCACCTAGTTACTCAAGAACGTAACTCTTGGAAATGCAAAGCCACATTCTCCATTCTTGTACTAGAACTAAATATGCAGAAGCTATAATTCTATTCAGTGATCCTCAGGATGCTGTTGATGATGAATTCTTAGGAGACACAAAGGTTGGCCTTTGTGTTGGAAAGGTGCTTCCAGAACTAATGAAAGAGGATCTGAGATGTCATGCTTGTGTAGAAAGGCCAAGTGAGAATGCACTTGTTCGGTGGAAAAATAGCGATGTGATGCTGCTGGATGGAAGGACTGCTCTCACAACATCCGCAAGCTCGAGAAGCTAAAGAAAATGAGGATATAGAGCTAGAATCATTTGAGGACAACATTCGTGCTCAATTCAAACGAAAGAGGAAGTATACTTACACACATAGGATTCCAAGAGAGCCCAAGGGGAAAAGCAAAGAGGAAAGGCTATGCTCCACAACTTCAATCAATAAGTTCATGAAGTCAAGCTGCTGCAAAAATACTTGCAACAAGAAACTTACCAAGCATCAAGTACGTGAATTAAGAAAAGAATTTTTATCCCAACCATACAATGCAAGGGTTACCTTTTTTTTTGACGTGCTGAGTGTGACTTACACAGGAGAAGGAGAGGATAGGGTAGTGCTCAAGGGGATGGAATTGCCCATTTTTGGTGGCGATGGCTTTAGGTATCGGTCGACCAACATTTTACAATTGGAGAAACAGATTTGAAGCAGTGCAAAGGTAGTTTGAACATGGTAATATCGGCTCTAAGAAGCCTAGATCCACTACACTGGCCACCGAATGTGTGCTAGACAGATTCATTCAGGAGAATGCTGAAAGTATTCCCCATAGGAGCAAAAGAGGTAGAGATGATGTAAGAGAAAACGTACGCAAGCTTCCTTCCATTCTTAATAAGAAGCTTATACATAAAGAAGTTGGTGCAGTCGTTGAAGAGCTTACAGGAACAACTGTAGCCTTGAACTCCTTTTATAGTATATGGAAAAGGGAATTTCCAGATGTTAGCATTGCAAAAAATACACCTTCTCTAAATGCAACATCTGGCAGTGATTAAGCAAAAGCCGGAAAAACAAAAGATACAAGAGAGAGACGAAATCTTCCAATTCAACGTCGGGCTCATATGCTAGAGCAACGTTCTTGCGTAAGTCAATATTGGCATTGGAGAGCATTGTCACAAATGGTCTCCGTAAAAATCATCTATGTATAATACATGATAAGATGGATCAGGTTAAGACTTTAGTGCCTAGAAGTCATCATCTAGCAAAATCTGTATGGAGAGGTGATCGCTTGAAGAGCAGTTTGACAGGAGCTCTGACTCATGGGCATGGTGGTCGTGCCTATGGTCATTTCTCACTTGATTTATGGAAAGATGATTCGAACTTCCACATTGGTTCACTTTCTAGGATATTGCATAACTTGGAATTGGTACAAGAGGACAAGATAGGTGACTTATGTGGAAGTAAGCCTGCAGATTGCAAATGGATGCAGCAAAATAAGGATACCAATCCTTTGAAGAACAAACTTGCTTCTATAGCAGAAGTATTGCCAAATGCTTCAACTACAACGAATCCTGAGGTGTTCAACCCTCTCCCCCGAAATCTCTATTTGCAACTTGATAAGGGCAAAACAAAAATAGGTATGTCTTCTCATACTTATCTTATTTGACTTGGCTTAAGGTCTTTGATGAGATCCAAGTGGGCTTTATGATGGTCGGCCAAACCCATGATGATATTGATGCTTCATTTGGAAATTTTTCAACCTTGATGAGTTCATCGGATGCTTTGACACTACCAGAGCTACTTTACTTGTTCAGCAAGTGCAATGCAAAATCTCCAATTCCATACTTTATTGATGAAGTTCCAAATTGGAAGGCTTTTGTGAAGGGATTCATCCCTGATAAGGGCCAACGCCTGGTTGGGCATAACAACCATTGCTCTTCAAATTTAAGATGGCAGAGATTGGCCTTTGTTATGCAATACAAAATGCGTCCTACACATAAAGAGTAGCTTCCAGCAGATTCTCCAGGAGTTAGAATGTGGAAAGAGGATGAACATGGTCAGCCAATGCTACCAAGTGGTGTGCCACAAAATATTCCTCCTAGACCAACATTGAAGGATCTTCCAGGGTTGAAGGATAGCATCAACAAATACATCTCCCTATGGAAGGACATATGTAAGAATCAAGAAAGTAGCTTGTTTGCAAGGCAATACACGGCAAGTGTTGAGTATTGGAGCCAGCTTCTTATCTCTTTGGAGGATGTTGCTCCAGGACGTCCTCAAAATGATGCATTTTGGCCACAAACAAGACAAGCTCCTCTAGAACAAACAAAGATTTGTTCCAGAGGTCGACGTATCTTCATTGGTCACACGACCTTTACCATCTTATTGTGGCCCGTCAGATGGCCGTCCAGTGTTGCCTCTTGAAGAGTTTGATCCTCACGTACATGTGACAAAGGGTATGTTTGTTCTAGTCAGACCTGGAGATGATAACACTGCCACTTGGTTAGGATATGCAGAGGAGAATGCTGTTCTTGATCCAGAATCTACATATTTTGGCCATATTTTTGTATCGTGGTGGAAGCCTACTGGAGGGGACTACAAAGACTGCTTGACTAAGCGTTGGCGGCCTAATCCTTCCGATCCTTCAAGGTATGAAAATTTAGATGCTATTCATTATGCCTCGATGCCAATGGCAAGAGGCCAAAACAAAAATTCAAATTCAAATATATTGTAGACATGTGGAAAGACATAGCACATTATTCATCTTAATACATGAGATCTTGTACTTGTAATACATATCTTTCATCTTAATATATAAGATCTTGTACATTACTATATTTGTGATCATATATAACTGCTTACATCTTTAATATATAAATGCATGCATGATTCATAGATAAGATGGTCAGAAGTGCTTATATGTTGAACAAGTGATTCATTCATCTTCAGCCTGATATCTCATAGCTCATGCGCTCAGGAAGCCAAATCAGATGGATCATAACACGAATTGACGCAGGGCAATGAATCTCAGCGCCCAAAGCTTTTCTTCGCAGGTAGGGATCAAGAAGAAGATGCCTGTCTAGGCAACCAACAAGATCAGAGTGGCTCATTGAGCACTTGATCGCCTCGATGTGGTGAATGTGACGCTCCCTGCACATATACGACCCTCGGACGTATACATACGGGGACTTTCCCCTCCCATGGCGACCAACTCGCCATGAGCAGGGCCCTCCGTCTATTCCGGGCCATCTATAATATGATGCCCGAAAGAAGGACACGAAGGGGTCATTCGGCCCACGCCTTCAATGGGGCTCCTACGTCGCGGAAGCGTGAATACAAGGGTTAGCACACAGCATAAATCACATATAAATAACCACCTCGAAGGGTGGCATATCCATCCAAATACCAACGGCAAAGAATATGCATCTAAACCTAAGAAAACACCCCAAACCCATGGTTCTACCCCGGTTCAGACTCCAGTGAGGTTCGACTGACGGCTAGGCCTCAAGAGATCAGCAGACAGAATCTTGACATGGCGTTGGCTGGCATAGAACATTGGCTAGGGTTGTCCACTCCATCCGCCCCTCCTGTGCACACTTTGCAGATGGGTCAATTCACGCTATGGCGTCGCTATAGCCTTCCGGAGACGCAGGCTCGAGGCATCACCCTGCTGAGCCTACTCCAGGGTTCATGAAATCCCGGTCCGATGAGGCAGGTCGGGAAGCGTCCCCTTCCGTAATCACAAAGGGCTCCATGGGCGAAGCTAGAGAATACGTGCGCATCAGCGACCCCGCATCCGTGCCCGACTTACTGCCCCTAAATCTACTCAAAGTGCAAGGTGCCCCACGCGGGTCACACCTTCCCACCTGGGAGTGTCGGACCCATACCCGCCCCTCTACGTGGACCGGCTATCGGGTCTAGCTTCGCTATAGGAGTCCTCGTGAGCCTTTTATGTTCGGTGCAAGACCCCACCTCCACTTCACCACTGTTCCTTGTGCGGTGCTAAGCCCGGTACCATAGCATCTATGACCCGGTGGGCTCTTGTGCACAGTGCCGCAATTAACGGATAATACTGGGGCTCTATCTAGGAGCATACTACAATAAATAGCCTCCGAGGTCTCTACCCCCTACCTTAATTCCCCATTTCCAGAGTAACACTAGGCTAACAACCACCAGTCCATCCATTACAAGCAAAACCAGAATCGAAATATATAGAGAACCTACCTTTACAATCAAGGGTTAGTTCCTACGGTAAACCACGAGAGAAATAGACCAAAGAACTCCAAGCGAGTGCCCACCTGGGCGCTTATCCTAGAATTCACAACTACACTAGCCACCCACCTGTGTTTCGCTCGACCCATTGTCGCTTGGGGATCTCCATCTTCTTGGTCCGGGTGTTCAAATTTGTGCAAGAAGGGTGGCGCCCAATTGCTCAAGGTGGCGCCACCGGTCACAAAGGTGGCGCCCACCGCCAAGGTGAGTTGTGGCTGATATGGGGGTGGTGATCCACCCTATTGACCCCAATTAGCATTATCATGCTAACCAATCGAGGGTGGCCACGTGGCCCCTCCCAAACCATAATTAACTTAATTATGGTTTTAAATGTTAGTTCCTTAGTTATAGGTTATTATTGTTAATAATTAAATTAGCATAGCTAATTTAATCCTTTTAAGTGAACCACCTAGGTTCCCATACCCCATGTGGCGATATGTATCCCTGGTGACGGTCAACATATTTATACTTATACCGTGATAAATACTTGGAACGTCACATTCTCCCCTCCTAGAAATAATGCTGTCCCTCAAAGATTGGGGTTAGATACGATATAATAAATGACATTCTCAAGGAAGGTAATTCCTTATTTTAGAAGGTAATATATTAAAGCTTTCAAGTTTACAACAGTTTAAGCAAAGAAAAGTACAATTCACATCCTTATCATAATTAAAAGTGCAAGGACCAAAGTCCAAGATTAACAACAAATGTAACATGTAGATAACATGAAGCGAAGAAATCGGGTCATCAAGAACCCCCTAACATGGACAGGTCACGCATCGCTCAATCGGCCTCACATTATGGTAATATATCGGTTTATATAGATAAAATAATTAGGTTGTGGTTGAAGGGTCCACCCCTATAAAAAAAATGAAAGAAAATTTATCTAGAAGGAACCTATCATGCCTATGGTTCGCAGTTCATTGTGGCGTAAGGAATGGTCAGGTTCCTATTATAGCCAAGATGAATGCGGCTATGAAGTACATGCTTTACAAGCAGTTCGCGGTCATGTCCACATTGACAGTACACCACGCCCTAAGGAACACAAAGGTGATCCCATCATCGGTAATCCGTTGTTAATTACGATGCATCTACCCTCTACCGATTCTCGGCGAATCAAGTCTTCAAGCTTACCGCACGGGCGGGTTGATAGCATCGTTGATGGTGCGGCCTTGAGATTCGGCGCATGAAATCGGGTAGTGCTTCTCAAGATCCGCTTTGCATCACCCACGTAGCATCCTCCACCGGCAAGTGTTTCCACGACCAAGTATTGTAGCATTTGAGTCCTCCCGGTCCGTTTATAAGCTCGATCAAGAAGAGCTTCGTGTACTATCTCTAGCTGCTCCTCTGTCATTTCCGTGGAGGGTTGGGGTTTTCAAAACCTCCTCGGATCGGGGGTGTGCTTGCTTTAGAAGACTCACATGAAAAACCTTGTGGATCTTTAAGCCGGGTGGCAAGTCCAGCGCGATATACTTGCTCCCCAATACGCTCAAAGATTTTGAACGGTCCAGCCCATCCGGGTGCCAACTTCTTGCAGCTTACCAATTTTAAGCTTGGCTTGTTTTACCTTAATCTTAAGCCAAACCGATTCACCCACCTGAAGACTTCGTGGGGTCCCGTGTTTATCTGCTACACTCTTTTGACGATCAAGCGTGCAGCTAGCAAGTAACCACGCACTTCCTCGACCAAAGCTTGCATCTCCGTGGAGGAGGTGTTGAGAAACCTCCACTTTCGACACGGGGTTGTGCCATGTGTCAGGAGTAAGGCATTGATAACCATAATTTATCATGAAAGGAGACATTCTGGAAGACTCCTGTTTCATACTGTTATAGGCAAACTCTACTAGATAAATATAGTCAGCCCATTGGGATTGCTTACTCCACACATAACTTCGTAGCATATCCTCTATGATACGGTTGGTACGCTCTGTTTGACCATCCGTCTGAGGATGATAAGTTGTACTCATAGCAAGCTTGGTTTGTATGGTGGTGAAGAAATCTTTCCAAAATGCACTTACAAATTTGGGATCTCTGTCAGATACAATGACCCGTGGCATTCCGTGCAACCTGAAGATCTCTTTTGCAAAAAGCAGAGCAGTATCAAAGGCGGTGTCCGTGGTACGACATGGCAAGAAATGAGCCATTTTTGACAATTTGTCGACCACGACCATTAACGCATCATATCCACGGAGAGTACGTGGAAGGCCCACTATAAAATCCATGGTTATCACTTCCCACTTAGCGTTGGGCACATCCAAAGGTTGCAATTCTCCTGGAGTCCTTAATTGTTCTGCCTTGGTCTGCTGACATACCTGACACTGCTTAATGTACCTGGCAATGTCCTTCTTCATCGAAGGCCAAAAATAACTGGAGCGGATTTTAAAGTAGGTCTTCATAAATCCTGCATGTCCAGCTATAGGGCTGTTATGTGTGTCATGGAGGATTAACTTACGCACTCCGGAAGTCTGAGGTACACACAACTTATCCTTGTGATATAACAGATTGCCCTCTTTCTTATATGAACGGAAAGCTTCGCGTTCTTTATCTGTGCGTGCCTCCTTACTCAAACTAGCCCATATTTCACAGAACTCGGGATCCGTAGCCAAGGTCTGTTTTATCTGTTTCCCAAACTCACTTGTGAGTGTAGAAATTGCATTACAATGGGTTTGAGTTACCGAGGGGTGGCGTGACAATGCATCCGCAACCACATTGTGCTTTCCAGGCTTATACATGATCTCAAAATCATATTCTTCAAGAAATTCCATCCATCTCCTCTGACGGAGGTTGAGGTTCGGTTGGGTGGATAAATAACGGAGACTTTGGTGATCCGTGTCCAACTGGAATCTTCTACCAAGGAGGTAGTGTCTCCATATTCGCAATGCGCGAACAACAGCTAACAACTCCTGATCATGGGTAGGATATCGCTGTTCTGTCTCATTCATCTTCTTTGAATCATAGGCAATAACCCTCCCTTCCTGCATTAGAACCCCACCAGTGGCGATTTTACTGGCATCTGTGGCCACTAGTTTATCCTTATCAGGATCGGGCAACGTGAGAACGGGTGCTGAGGTTAAGGCATCTTTAAGCTGCTGGAAACTTCCCTGAACCTTAGTCTTCCAGTGCTCCATCCAATCATGCTTGGTCAGATTTGTAAGAGGAACTGCAATCTTTGCAAAATCCTTTACAAATTTTCGGTAATATCCTGCTAGCCCCAAGAAACTTCGGACCTCGGAGACATTTTCTGGAATAGGCCATTCCCTTACGGCCTCTATTTTTGCTGGATCTGTAGCAATTCCCTCTGCAGAAATGATATGGCCCAAATAGTCAACCTTTGGAGTGGCAAACTTGCACTTAGAGAACTTGGCAAAAAGCTGATGACGTCTTAACTTTTGTAGGGCCAATTTAAGATGTTTCTCATGCTCTTCTAGAGTCTTGCTGTAGATGAGAATGTCGTCAAAGAAAATGACAACAAAATCATCCAAATATTGTCGGAAAACATCGTTCATTAACCGCATAAACGTTGCGGGGGCATTAGTTAATCCGAAAGGCATAACGGTAAACTCATAATGCCCATATCTAGTGCGAAAAGCAGATTTATGGATGTCCTCCTCTTTAATCCTTATCTGATGATATCCCGAGCGAAGGTCAATCTTTGAAAAATATTTGGCCCCTTGCAACTGATCCATTAGATCATCTGCTCTCCCAAGAAAAGCATAGCGATTTTTGATGGTATGCTTGTTGAGTTGCCGATAATCAATACACATTCTCAAGGAGCCGCCCTTTTCTTTACCAAAAGAATAGGGCGCCAAAGGGCTTAAACGCTAGGTCGAATAAAACCTAGGTTTAGTAGCTCTTGAAGTTGCTTCTTAAGCTCTGCCAACTCTGGGGGACTCATACGGTACGGGGCCTTGCTGGTAGGCTTAGTGCCTGGCTCTAAAGCTATCTCACATTCTACCCCTCTAAAAGGAGGAAGCTTCTGGATCTCGTCTGGGAAAAGATCGCTAAATTCATGGAGAATACTGGCAATCCCCCGTGGCAAGGTGTTGATTACTTGGTTTTGCTTAGCATCTGACTCAATGGAAGCAAGTCTAATAACGCAGAGGAGCTTTTGCTTGCGTATAGCTTTATCTAACTGTCGAATGGACATAGACTGCATGATAGGGTTGAATGGTTCACCTTTTATAGTTACGCGGGCTCCATTAGCTGCGTTGAAGGTAACTTCTCTCTTCTCGCAGTCTATGTTGGCTTTTGCAGATGCCAAGAATTCCATTCCGACAATGAGGTCGTATTTGCCAATATCCATTAACTCGGCACCCATAGCAACTGGTGCGCCTGGCAACTGCATCTTAAGGTTGATGCGACGACCATGAGTATGTCTAACCTTACCACTGGCTAAAGTGACAGGCCTCGGTCGTGACCTTAGGGTTTCCAGTTGTAGGACCTGGGCCATTCTAGGAGAAGCAAAATTATGTGTACTCCCCGTGATCTATAAGAATTACAAAAGGCTTACTTGCCTACTTGGCCTATGGTGGAAATGACAACAGTGACTTTCAAAGATTGCCGCTTTCTATAGCCGCAAGGATATGAGACGACCGTGAATGTACTCGGGAGCCGCCCTCGCCGCCAGTAATGTTGACTCAATATCGCCCCAAATTGTGCGGCCATGGCCACCGGGCGTCCTGTAACATATGGGCAATTCTGCATGAAGTGTCCAGGCCTCATACACCTGTAACATGCCTTATCCCGGCGCAGCTGTTCTCTGGCCTCTTTAGGAATGGACTGTAAGAGGTTTCGAACTTCCTTACCAGCATTGTTCTGCTTATCTGGCGTGCTAAAAGCGACTTTCTTCTCCCCGGGCGAATCGTGAAGAGTTCTCACGAGAGGGCCCCTTGACTTGGAGAGCGGGGTTTGTAAGGTGTGGATGGCCATGGTCGCGAGTAAGGAGCGGGACGCGGATATGGGTTCCTTGGTATGTCCTCCTCGAGGCTCAATGCTTTAGCCTCGGCTTCTGCAACTGATTTCGGGTCGATGGCCTTAACCATCCGTTTGATCGATGGTGCCAAACCCTCAATATAGCCCTCCACTGCCCTTTTCTCATTCATACCAGGTACATACAGGTCTCAAAGCATAAACTCATCCGTGTAAGCCCATGCGGACATACTCTTCTGCTCCAACCTGTAGAAAGTCTGGATCTGTTGGCATTTATATGCACGGGCACATAATGCGATTTGAAGGCCTTGGCAAACTTTCTGAAGTTGCATCTACTCCTGTCCAGATGTTTGGCTCTGGCATAGCCCTTCCACCAAATACGGGCAGCTCCGGTAAGGTTTGTGGTGGCAACCTTTCCTGTATCCTTCTCTGTCATGCCATAGGACCTGCCGAACTCCTTCATTTCGTCCAGCCAGGATTCGGCATTCAAGCCGCCTCTAGATTTCCCATCAAACTGGGCCAATTTCCTATTCTTCCATATACTAGTTATGGCTGTATCAACTGTCTTGCGGTACTCCTTATCCCGGCGCTTTGCATGGCCACCAGATGATGCGGATGATTCAGATGACACTGAAGTGGCAGACTTTGAGGAGGTGGCACTGTCTCTAGAGGAGCTCCGCCGGCATTTAGAGTGGGACCTCTTTCGCACGCAGATGCGGGATCGGGTTCGTGGTGGGGGCGGTTCTTTGTCGGTGTGGACTAGGCGGCAACGGAGGTAACTCCGTGCAATCTGTTGTACATGCTTTGTGGTGGGTTAGCATGCGTGGGCGTAGGCCTGTAATTAACGCCTAACCGCCTTTTTCATCAGCATCAATTCTTGTTCGGTGTTAATCGACTTGCATTTGAGGGTGTCTCGCAGCGCGGCATTATGCGTAACCGCCTATATTAAACATACAATGATATAAGAAAGAGTACGATAACAAAAGTGTTATAACAAAGTCATTTTGGGTAGTATCGAGAAACACAAAGTGAACACAAAAAAAGGACGGAAGATTCAAATTACAAGCGAACTAATCGGTTACATTAAAGAAGTTCATACGAACACGCTTTATAAACTTATAGTTATATAATACATAAAGGGGGCTACAGGCCATTTCCTAGTCATAGTGAAGCATAGGAACACACAAAACTGGAAAATGCGGCTTAAGGGTTCGGCGTAGGGATACATGACGGCATATAGCGCGACACTCTCACGCCGCGGCTCGACGAGCTTGTAACGTGCCCAAGCCCGGATAATAACGGGTTGATAATCCCAAGTGGGGCTAATAATCGGAAGGTTGAAGAGCCTTCGCAGCGTAGAAGATTTGCCGAGATGATCATTAGCATCCTCAAAAGCTTGATGTGGGGTCATATTCCAATAATCCCAAGTCGCGGGAAAGGGTCCATTTCAAATCATCGTAGCACGCGTTCTCGAAGGAGAGTAACTATTTCCATCCCCTTGTCAGGATTATAAGGTTGTTCCGGCACCCTAAGCTCCGCTATCTCATCGTCAACTTCCCGTTCAAGATACTCGTTGTATCGTTCCCCATAGTCCTGTTCATGAGGTCCCTGTTCATCTCTCGTTATCTGGAATGTTATCCTATCTTCGTACTCCGCCAGTGTTTCTTCTGCAAGACGACAGGAGTAATTATATATAGATTGAACAATTTTGCTATACCCTAGATTCCAGTAGTAAGACATCATGGAAGAGAACGATTTGAATTGTATTCATTAATACAATAGACACAAATCATAAGAGAATAGCGTATATATTGTATAATGGCTCAAAACAAAAATATACTAATTCCAAGAAAATACATATGGTGGAGTTGCCCAAAGGCTATACTCATTTAATGGATCTTAGGAAAGGACTAAGAGCTAGGCCCCGCATCTTGATCCATTTTCGTAGGGGATGGTGGCTCCCGCTGGCGAAGTAGCGCGACACCGGGGCTAATGGTGAGTGCGGCAGCTGAAGCAACTGCGGGAGGAAAAGCAGCAGCTAATGGTGCTGCTACGAGCATTTTCATGCTCATCCAAGCCGCAATGTCTTGGCTTAACGCAGCAAGTGCCAAGTCGCGACTCACAAGTACGGCAGAATGGAGATTTGCAGGGAGCTTCCGGTGTCCTGCCGTAACTGACAAAGCCTTCAGTGCCCAGAAAGATGCCTCAGCCTCAGGAGCGAGAGCTCGAACAAAGAATAACACCTGGCCTTGACGAAAAGCTGAGAGGAAGAACCGCGTAAGATGGTTCTTAAAAGCTACTACGTCAGGATCTCTGCTAGTCGCTATCTCCCTTTCAAGATTGAGATGTACCTGCTCCGCATAGGCCTCTTCCTTATCTTCTTTCAGATGGTCTTGATTATCGCACAACTCTTCTCCCTGTTCATCCTCCTCCATTGGTATGGCCACCTCGTTAATATTAGGGACATGAGGTCCCATAGCAGCAAAAGCATCCTCAGGTGGCGGAGAAGGGGGATCTTGGAGCATCAATTGCCTTAGCTGTAACAAGGTCTCAACAGGTTAAGTAGCCGTTGGACTTCCGCAGGATAATCAGGAAGGGAGAAGTCAAGGAAGTCATCCTGACAATACTCAGCGAGCTCGTGACAGACGCGAGGTCCTTGGTCATGTGTGTGGAAGGTTAGCGATGACGTGATATGCCCACATGATATCATCGAGGAGGAGATACTCGACCATTGTGCATGATTGGGGAAGGGCATCCAAAAGCTTATGCATCGTGGCCTCTCATAACGGGCGGTTCGGTGGCGAAGCCGCTTCCATCGAACAAAATCAGATGGCTGATGCGCTCATCCTCCTCTGGATCATCAGCAATAGGTAACTTCCCTTTTTCCAATGGAGTGTAATCGAACTCCACATATTGGTCCATAAGAATGGCCAATGCAAAGCGGACCTCAAAATAGGTCTCATTGCCGTTTTAAACCGGAGGATAGGAGCATGCAGAAGCACGGCGCCAATAATACCCCTAAGTGTATCCTCAGCATGTTTGTCATCCCCAAGCATCTGCATAAGTACGGATCTGTGGAGGTAAAGCTGAGGAGGATCGCCATACGGAGTGCACTGGGGCACCATCTCTTGAATGTAAAACTGCAAGAAATCGGCATAGTCGGGATGGGTCTCCATATTGGCGATAAGATCCACCTCTTGTAACAAATAAGGATGGAGCTGCTCAAAGGGGACATCAGGATCCCATCGCTCTCCATCGTGGTACCATTGCTGACGCTGGGTATGGTCCATAGCAGTACTAGGAGGAGGAGGAGGAAGATAGGAAAAGGGAAGAGCTTATCACAAGATTGGGAACCCTAAAAGGAAAGGGGTACGTTTAAAGAAAAAGTGTTCCCTTTTTTTTTTAAAAAAAAAAGAATATTAAGTATAAACATGTTGACACGTCACCAGGGATACATACGCCACATGGGGTATGGGAACCTAGGTGGTTCACTTAAAAAGGATTAAATTAGCTATGCTAATTTAATTATTAACAATAATAACCTATAACTAAGGAACTAACATTTAAAAACCATAATTAAGTTAATTATGGTTTGGGAGCGCGCCACGTGGCCACCCTCGATTGGTTAGCATGATAATGCTAATTGGGGTCAATAGGGTGGATCACCACCCCCATATCAGCCACAACTCACCTTGAGCAGTGGAGCGCCACCTTTGTGACCAGAGCTGAGCGCCACCTTGAGCAATTGGACGCCACCCTTCTTGCACAAGCTGAACACCCAGACCAAGAAGATGGAGATCCCCAACGACAATGGGTCGAAATAAAACACGTGGGTGGCTAGTGTAGTTGTGAATTCTAGGATAAAAAGCCCCACAGGCACCACACCTTTGGAGTTGCTGGTCTATTCTCTCCTGGTGGTTACTTTCGTAGGAACTAACCCTTGATTGTAAAGGTAGGTTCTCTATATATTTCGATTCTGGTTTTGCTTGTAATGGATGGACTGGTGGTTGTTAGCCTAGTGTTACTCTGGAAATGGGGAATTAAGGGGGGGTAGAGACCTCAGAGGCTATTTATTGTAGTATGCTCCTAGATAGAGCCCTGTATTATCCCGTTAATTGCGGCCTGTGCACAAGAGCCCACCGGGTCATAGATGCTATGGTACTGGCTTAGCACCAGACAAGGAACACAGTGGTGAAGTGGAGGTGGGGTCTTGCACGAACATAAAAGGCTCCTGGGACTCCTATAGCGAGCTAGACCTGATAGCCGGTCCACGTGAGGGCGGGGTATGGGTCCGACACTCCCAGGTGGGAAGGTGTGACCCGTCACGGGGCACCTTGCACTTTGAGTAGATTTAGGGCGAGTAAGTCGGGTACGGATGCGGGGGTCGCTGATGCGGCACGTATTCTCTAGCTCGCCCATGGAGCCACTGTGATTCTGGAAGGGGACGCTTCCCTGACCTGCCTCATCGGACCGGGATTTCATGAACCCTGGAGTAGGCTCAGCAGGGTGATGCCTCGAGCCTGCGTCTCCGGAAGGCTATAGCGACGCCATAGCGTGAATTGACCCATCTGCAAAGTGTGCACAGGAGGGGCGGATGGAGTGGACAACCCTAGCCAATGTTCTATGCCAGCCAACGCCATGTCAAGATTACGTCGCTGATCTCTTGAGGCCTAGCCGTCGGTCGAACCTCACCGAGTCCGAACCCGGGTAGAACCATGGGTTTGGGGTGTTTTCTTAGGTTTAGATGCATATTCTTTGTCGTTGGTATTTGGATGGATATGCCACCCTTCGAGGTGGTTATTTATATGTGATTTATGCTGTGTGCTAACCCTTGTATTCACGCTTCAGCGACGTAGGAGCCCCATTGAAGGCGTGGGCGAATGACCCTTCGTGTCCTTCTTTAGGGCATCATATTATAGATGGCCCTAATAGACGGAGGGCCACGCTCATGGCGAAGTTGGTCGCCATGGGAGGGAAAAGTCCCGCATGTATACGTCCGAAGGGTCGATATGTGCGGGGAGCGTCACGATGGTATCGAGCCGTGATTTGGTTTCGAAATCATAGCATCGACCAAGCCCTAACTCGTTAGTTCGGTAGTTAGGAGGGAGTTAAAGCGAGTGTGATTGTTTAGCTCTTTGATGTTTGGTTTTGTGCTAGGTTGATATAGTAAATTGTAAGTCTTTAGGAAGTTTAGGGCGACTGGATGACTCAAGTTGGAAAGTGCCATAACTTTCCTCGTGCAGCTTCGAATCGAAAAAGTTTTGTTTCATTAAGGTCGGGGACCCTTGAATTAGTCTAGGACACTGCCAGGTGAGCGAGAAGTGGTGATCAGAGGGGCCGAAAATTAAAATAGGCGCACTTGGGTAAATAAGGGTTTATTTTGCGATTTTAAGGGCCAAAATACCCAAGTCCGCCGGTTTGACCAGGCGTTGACCATTTAAAAAAAAAAAAATTTAATTAACGAGGCGAAATTTAACCACGGACGTTTTTAGGGTTTTGGCTCACCTACTCCTTTTAGGGTTCCGCCTCCTCACCCGACCGCCAAGCGCCATAGCCGCCGTATTTGTCCGTACCAGTTTGACCAACCCTTTTTGGAGCGCCCTAGGCGCGACTTCCATCTCCGCGGCCTGCCCGCTACATTGAAAAGAGATGGCGAGAACCAAGGGCACTAAGAGCTTCTCAAAAGCTGCGATGTTGTCCAAATCTTACGTTTGCTTGGGGACTACATCGAGATACAGAAGAAGGGCCAGAGAAGACTGAACTCCTCCTAGATCAACTAGTGTTACGATTCATGGAGGGGGATCGGATACCATACCCGGTTTTCCATTTGACAGAACGGTTCTTGCTAAAGCTCAACGCTGAAGGGATGACTTATACCTTGGTGGAGCAGGAGGACCAAACCCTAACCTTAGTTAAATACTACCCTGCGGATATGGCCCCGGATCTTTGCTTTGGAGCCGAGGCTCGAGAGAGTAGCCAAACGACACAATGGCCATGGCCCACGAGGAAGATCTTAGGGAGGCAGCCGTGCGGGGCCGGCTACAAGGGGTCATGAGTATCGGTATTTGGGACCGGGGTAGAGCCATAGCGAGGGGCCACGGTTTTGTAATACCCCCATACTACTACGATGAGGATGCCCGGTTCTTTATCCGGAAGATGTTAACCCCTCATTTCACGAGGAAGAACCCGATGGATGTGGAACTTGACATGGCGGCCCGACCGGGACCGATATCTTGCGAGAGATCCGACGGCGGACGGACGGCGTGACGCTTGTTAAAGGAAGCGGCGAGCAGACAAGCAGCTTCCGGATACTAGTAGCCGAGACGGATACTCGGGTTAGGGAGCCCCTAACCGTTTTTACGGAGGAAGAGAAGACCACCAGCCCAACTTCGCTGGGGTCACAATACAAGACCCAAATTCGGGCGATGGGTGGGGTTCGCGAAGAAGAGAGGGGATACCCGGGGACACCTTAGTTGAGCGAGCCCGACATCCAGCCACGGGGAGGGAAGAGACTTCCTCTTGTTCCCCCTCTTCGACCGAGGAAGCCCCACCGGTTTAGACCTGGGACGGTGGCCCTGCGGGAAATCCGCAAGTATCAGAAGTCTGCGGAGCTTCTCCTTAGGAAGTTGCCGTTCCAGCGTCTTGTTCGGGAAATCGCGCAGGAGTTTAAGACTGACCTCCGGTTCCAGACGCATGCCATCTTGGCCCTACAGGAGGCGGCTGAGGATTATCTGGTTGCGCTTCTTGGCGACGCGAACCTCTGTGCTATACATGCTAAGCGTGTGACCATCATGCCCAAGGATTTGGCCTTGGCGCGTAGGATTCGTGGGGAGAGGCCTTAATTGTCCTCAATTTTGTAATATGTGTTGCATCTTTTTGTACATCCTGTTTTGATTAATATAAAGTGTTATCTTAACATCATATTCTATTACTGCATTTGCATGCTGTCTATACATGCAAACTTTCAAATCGAAAAAAAAAAAAAACACACAACAAGGGGCTAATGGTGAGTGCGGCAGCTGAAGCAACTGCGGGAGGAAAAGCAGCAGCTAATGGTGCTGCTACGAGCATTTTCATGCTCATCCAAGCCGCAATGTCTTGGCTTAACGCAGCAAGTGCCAAGTCGCGACTCACAAGTACGGCAGAATGGAGATTTGCAGGGAGCTTCCGGTGTCCTGCCGTAACTGACAAAGCCTTCAGTGCCCAGAAAGATGCCTCAGCCTCAGGAGCGAGAGCTCGAACAAAGAATAACACCTGGCCTTGACGAAAAGCTGAGAGGAAGAACCGCGTAAGATGGTTCTTAAAAGCTACTACGTCAGGATCTCTGCTAGTCGCTATCTCCCTTTCAAGATTGAGATGTACCTGCTCCGCATAGGCCTCTTCCTTATCTTCTTTCAGATGGTCTTGATTATCGCACAACTCTTCTCCCTGTTCATCCTCCTCCATTGGTATGGCCACCTCGTTAATATTAGGGACATGAGGTCCCATAGCAGCAAAAGCATCCTCAGGTGGGAGAAGGGGATCTTGGAGCATCAATTGCCTTAGCTGTAACAAGGTCTCAACAGGTGCAAGGTCTTCTGGGTGAAACCTAAGTAGCCGTTGGACTTCCGCAGGATAATCAGGAAGGGAGAAGTCAAGGAAGTCATCCTGACAATACTCAGCGAGCTCGTACAGGACGAGGTCCTTGGTCATGTGTGGAAGGTTAGCGATGACGTGATATGCCCACATGATATCATCGAGGAGGAGATACTCTCGACCATTGTGCATGATTGGGGGAAGGGCATCCAACCCCGCAAGCTTGCGACCGTGGCCTCGTACAACGGGCGGTTCGGTGGCGAGCTGCTTCCATCGAACAAAATCTGTATGGCTGATGCGCTCATCCTCCTCTGGATCATCAGCAATAGGTAACTTCTAGAAATACTACGGACAGCCATGGACAAGAATGCTCGCTCTGCTCTGCTCTGGGCATCTCCTTGATAACCAAAAACAAGTACATACAGATAGCAAGCTAGTGAAACCATTATGGCCGGGATTAAAAAACCTCGCCCTTTCGGGTTTTCGAGGAAAAACCCAGACAATAATGGGATCACTAACCGATGCTAGGTCCAAAACATAATAGATCTTGTACCCTCATGCTGACTAGCCTTATTGGGAGAAAATACATTACAGCAAAGAAATAGCCAAAGACGAAACATGTTTGAATTGTCTTCTCCATTGATCTTCATCTTGTGCTCCGAATCCCAAGCCCTCCTCCAAACGGCCACGCTAAACCCTGCATACACAAAAAAGACAAACCAAAGGCCACCAAGGCCATCCAGCCACCAAGGCTTCCAACTAGGCACCAAGCCTTCCACTAGGCACACCGGCCTCAACCAGGCACAAAGGCCCCAACAAGGCACACCGCCTCAACCAGCACAAAAAGGCCCCAACCAGGCACTAGGCCTCAAACTAGGCACAAGGCCTCCAACAAAGTGTTAGTTTGCAAACAAGACATAACAATAGGAGAAGGGTGGGGGGGTGGGCCAAACCGTAGGGAGAAGGAAGAAGAGGAAAGGAGATGCTTCAAGAGAGCTGATGAGCGAGAACATGACAAAGAAGCACCTAAATAGGGAAAAGAACAAACTAACTGCTAACTGCCAACTGCCTCCGTATTTCCAGAACCTCGTTTTCCTTCTATTCGTTGAAACGAAGGAAAACATCATTTCCCTTCCAATGGAGTGTAATCGAACTCCACATATTGGTCCATAAGAATGGCCAATGCAAAGCGGACCTCAAAATAGGTCTGCTGTCGTCCAAACTGGAGGATAGGAGCATGCCGAGCACGGCGCTGAATACCCCTAAGTGTATCCTCAGCATGTTTGTCATCCCCAAGCATCTGCATAAGTACGGATCTGTGGAGGTAAAGCTGAGGAGGATCGCCATACGGAGTGCACTGGGGCACCATCTCTTGAATGTAAAACTGCAAGAAATCGGCATAGTCGGGATGGGTCTCCATATTGGCGATAAGATCCACCTCTTGTAACAAATAAGGATGGAGCTGCTCAAAGGGGACATCAGGATCCCATCGCTCTCCATCGTGGTACCATTGCTGACGCTGGGTATGGTCCATAGCAGTACTAGGAGGAGGAGGAAGATAGGAAAAGGGAAGAGCTTATCACAAGATTGGAAACCCTAAAAGGAAAGGGGTACGTTTAAAGAAAAAGTGTTCCCTTTTTTTTTTTTTTTTTTTAAAAGAATATTCCCTGAAGTGAAATAATTTATTATTATTTCGGTTATTGGAAAAAAAAATGGTGTTTTGTTGTGTTTTTTTTTTTTTCGATTTGAAAGTTTGCATGTATAGACAGCATGCAAATGCAGTAATAGAATATGATGTTAAGATAACACTTTATATAAATATCAAAACAGGATGTACAAAAAGATACAACACATATTACAAAATTGAGGACAATTAAGGCCTCTCCCCACGAATCCTACGCGCCAAGGCCAAATCCTTGGGCATGATGGTCACACGCTTAGCATGTATAGCACAGAGGTTCGCGTCGCCAAGAAGCGCAACCAGATAATCCTCAGCCGCCTCCTGTAGGGCCAAGATGGCATGCGTCTGGAACCGGAGGTCAGTCTTAAACTCCTGCGCGATTTCCCGAACAAGACGCTGGAACGGCAACTTCCTAATGAGAAGCTCCGCAGACTTCTGATACTTGCGGATTTCCCGCAGGGCCACCGTCCCAGGTCTAAACCGGTGGGGCTTCCTCGGTCGAGGAGGGGGAACAAGAGGAAGTCTCTTCCCTCCTGTGGCTGGATGTCGGGCTCGCTCAACTAAGGTGTCCCTTCGGGTATCCCCTCTCTTCTTCGCAACCCCACCCATCGCCTCGAGCTGGGTCTTGTATTGTGACCCCAGGCGAGTTGGGCTGGTGGTCTTTCTCTTCCGCCGGTAAAAACGGTTAGGGGGCTCCCTAACCCGAGTATCCGTCTCGGCTACTAGTATCCGAGCTGCTTGTTGCTTTCGTCTTTGCTCCCTTAACAAAGCGTCACGGGCCGTCCGGCCGCCGGATCTCTGCAAGATATCGGTCCGGTCGGGCCGCCATGTCAAGTTCCACATCCATCAGTTCTTCCTCAGGAAACGAGGGGTTAACATCTTCCCAGATAAAGAACTGGGCATCCTCATCGTAATAGTATGGGGGTATTACAAAACTGTGGCCCCTGCTTATGGCTCTACCCCGTCCCAAATACTGATACTCATGACCCCTTGTAGCCGGGTCTGCACGAGCTGCCTCCCTAAGATCTTCCTCGTGGGCCATGGCCATTGTGTCGGTGGCTACTCTCTGAGCCTCGGCTCCAGCAGCATCTGGGGCCATATCCGCAGGGTAGTATTTAACTAAGGTTAGGGTTTGGTCCTCCTGCTCCACCAAGGTATAAGTCATCCCTTCAGCGTTGAGCTTTAGCAAGAACCGTTCTGTCAAATGGAAAACCGGGTATGGTATCCGATCCCCCTCCATGAATCGTAACACTAGTTGATCTAGGAGGAGTTCAGTCTTCTCTGGCCCTTCTTCTGTATCTCCGATGTAGTCCCCAAGCAAACAGAAGAGCTGGACAACATCGCAGCTTGAGAAGCTCTTAGTGCCCTTGGTTCTCGCCATCTCTTTTCAATGTAGCGGGGCAGGCGCCGTGAGACTGGAAGTCAGGCAGCTAGGGCGCTCCAAAAAGGGTTGGTCAACTGGTACGGACAAATACGGCGGCTATGGCGCTTGGCGGTCGGGTGAGGAGGCGGAACCCTAAAAGGAGTAGGTGAGCCAAAACCCTAAAAACGTCCGTGGTTAAATTTCGCCTCGTTAATTAATTAATTTTTTTTTTTTTTTAAATGGTCAACGCCTGGTCAAACCGGCGGACTTGGGTATTTTGGCCCTTAAAATCGCAAAATAAACCCTTATTTACCCAAGTGCGCCTATTTTAATTTTCGGCCCCTCTGATCACCACTTCTCGCTCACCTGGCAGTGTCCTAGACTAATTCAAGGGTCCCCGACGCAATGAAACAAAACTTTTCCGATTCCGAGCTGCCTGAGGAAAGTTATGGCACTTTCCAACTTGAGTCATCCAGTCGCCCTAAACTTCCTAAAGACTTACAATTTACTATATCAACCTAGCACAAAACCAAACATCAAAGAGCTAAACAATCACACTCGCTTTAACTCCCTCCTAACTACCGAACTAACGAGTTAGGGCTTGGTCAGTGCTATGATTTCGAGTAACCGAAATCACGGCTCTGATACCACTGTGACGCTCCCTGCACATATACGACCCTCGGACGTATACATACGGGGACTTTCCCCTCCCATGGCGACCAACTCGCCATGAGCAGGGCCCTCCGCCTATCCGGGGCCATCTATCATATGATGCCCGAAAGAAGGACACGAGGGGGTCATTCGGCCCACGCCTTCAATGGGGCTCCTACGTCGCGGAAGCGTGAATACAAGGGTTAGCACACAGCATAAATCACATATAAATAACCACCTCGAAGGGTGGCATATCCATCCAAATACCAACGGCAAAGAATATGCATCTAAACCTAAGAAAACACCCCAAACCCATGGTTCTACCCCCTGTTCGGACTCCGGTGAGGATCGACCGGCGGCTAGGCCTCAAGAGATCGCCGATGTAATCTTGACATGGCGTTGGCTGGCATAGAACATTGGCTAGGGTTGTCCACTCCATCCGCCCCTCCTGTGCACACTTTGCAGATGGGTCAATTCACGCTATGGCGTCGCTATAGCCTTCCGGAGACGCAGGCTCGAGGCATCACCCGGCGAGCCTACTCCCAGGGTTCATGAAATCCCGGTCCCGATGAGGCAGGTCGGGGAAGCGTCCCCTTCGAGAATCACGGTGGCTCCATGGGCGAAGCTAGAGAATACGTCGTGCGCATCAGCGACCCCGTGATCCGTGCAGACTTTACTCGGCCTAAATCTACTCAAAGTGCAAGGTGCCCCCGTGCGGGTCACACCTTCCCACCGAGGAGTGTCGGACCCATACCCGCCCCTCTACGCGGATCTTCTCTATCGTCTAGCTCGCTATAGGAGTCCCGGGAGCCTTTTATGTTCGTGGCAAGACCCCACCTCCACTTCACCACTTGTGTTCCTTGTCCGGTGCTAAGCCGGTACCATAGCATCTATGACCCGTGGGGCTCTTGTGCACAGCCGCAATTAACGGATAATACAGGGGCTCTATCTAGGAGCATACTACAATAAATAGCCTCCGAGGTCTCTACCCCCCCCTTAATTCCCCATTTCCAGAGTAACACTAGGCTAACAACCACCAGTCCATCCATTACAAGCAAAACCAGAATCGAAATATATAGAGAACCTACCTTTACAATCAAGGGTTAGTTCCTACGAGTAAACACAGAGAGAATAGACCAGCAAACCCAAGCCCGGTGCCCACAGGCGCTTATCCTAGAATTCACAACTACACTAGCCACCCACCTGTTTTCGCTCGACCCATTGTCGTTGGGGATCTCCATCTTCTTGGTCCGGGTGTTCAAATTTTGTGCAAGAAGGGTGGCGTCCCAATTGCTCAAGGTGGCGCTCAGCTCTGGTCACAAAGGTGGCGCTCCACTGCTCAAGGTGAGTTGTGGCTGATATGGGGGTGGTGATCCACCCTATTTACCCCAATTAGCATTATCATGCTAACCAATCGAGGGTGGCCACGTGGCGCCCTCCCAAACCATAATTAACTTAATTATGGTTTTTAAATGTTAGTTCCTTAGTTATAGGTTATTATTGTTAATAATTAAATTAGCATAGCTAATTTAATCCTTTTTAAGTGAACCACCTAGGTTCCCATACCCCATGTGGTGTATGTATCCCTGGTGACGTGTCAACATATTTATACTTATACCGTATAAATACTTGGAACGTCACATACAGAAATGATATGGCCCAAATAGTCAACCTTTGGAGTGGCAAACTTGCACTTAGAGAACTTGGCAAAAAGCTGATGACGTCTTAACTTTTGTAGGGCCAATTTAAGATGTTTCTCATGCTCTTCTAGAGTCTTGCTGTAGATGAGAATGTCGTCAAAGAAAATGACAACAAAATCATCCAAGTATTGTCGGAAAACATCGTTCATTAACCGCATAAACGTTGCGGGGGCATTAGTTAATCCGAAAGGCATAACGGTAAACTCATAATGCCCATATCTAGTGCGAAAAGCAGATTTATGGATGTCCTCCTCTTTAATCCTTATCTGATGATATCCCGAGCGAAGGTCAATCTTTGAAAAATATTTGGCCCCTTGCAACTGATCCATTAGATCATCTGCTCTCGGCAAAGCATAGCGATTTTTGATGGTATGCTTGTTGAGTTGCCGATAATCAATACACATTCTCAAGGAGCCCCCTTTTTTTTACAAAAGAATAGGGGCGCCAAAGGGCGAAACGCTAGGTCGAATAAAACCTAGGTTTAGTAGCTCTTGAAGTTGCTTCTTAAGCTCTGCCAACTCTGGGGGACTCATACGGTACGGGGCCTTGCTGGTAGGCTTAGTGCCTGGCTCTAAAGCTATCTCACATTCTACCCCTCTAAAAGGAGGAAGCTTCTGGATCTCGTCTGGGAAAAGATCGCTAAATTCATGGAGAATACTGGCAATCCCCCGTGGCAAGGTGTTGATTACTTGGTTTTGCTTAGCATCTGACTCAATGGAAGCAAGTCTAATAACGCAGGGAGCTTTTGCTTATGCGATAGCTTTATCTAACCGTCCGAATGGACATAGACCGCATGATAGGGTTGAATGGTTCACCTTTTATAGTTACGCGGGCTCCATTAGCTGCGTTGAAGGTAACTTCTCTCGTTCTCGCCTCTATGTTGGCTTTTGCGATGCCAAGAATTCCATTCCGACAATGAGGTCGTATTTGCCAATATCCATTAACTCGGCACCCATAGCAACTGGTGCGCCTGGCAACTGCATCTTAAGGTTGATGCGACGACCATGAGTATGTCTAACCTTACCACTGGCTAAAGTGACAGGCCTCGGTCGTGACCTTAGGGTTTCCAGTTGTAGGACCTGGGCCATTCTAGGAGAAGCAAAATTATGTGTACTCCCCGTATCCATAAGAATTACAAAAGGCTTACTGTCTACTTGGCCTATGGTGGAAATGACAGCAGGCTGACTTTCAGCATTGCCAGTTTCTATAGCTGCAAGGATATGAGACGCACCGTGAATGTACTCGGGAGCGTCCTCGTCAGCAGGTAATGTTGACTCAATATCGTCCCAGTCAAGGTCGGCCATGGCCAGCTGGGCAGTCTGGGTAACATATGGGCAATTCTGCATGAAGTGTCCAGGCCTCATACACCTGTAACATGCCTTATCCCGGCGCAGCTGTTCTCTGGCCTCTTTAGGAATGGACTGTAAGAGGTTTCGAACTTCCTTACCAGCATTGTTCTGCTTATCTGGCGTGCTAAAAGCGACTTTCTTCTCCTGGCGACCGTAAGAGTTCTGCTGAGAGGGCCCCGGACTTGGAGAGCGGGGTTTGTAAGGTGTGGACGGCCGTGGCTGCGAGTAAGGAGCAGGACGCGGATACTGATTCCTTGGTATGTCCTCCTCGAGGCTCAATGCTTTAGCCTCGGCTTCTGCAACTGATTTCGGGTCGATGGCCTTAACCATCCGTTTGATCGATGGTGCCAAACCCTCAATATAGCCCTCCACTGCCCTTTTCTCATTCATACCAGGTACATACAGTCTCAGGCGCATAAACTCATCCGTGTAAGCCTGTACGGACATACTCTTCTGCTCCAACCTGTAGAAAGTCTGGATCTGTTGGCATTTATGTGCACGGGGCACATAATGCGATTTGAAGGCCTTGGCAAACTTTCTGAAGTTGCATCTACTCCTGTCCAGATGTTTGGCTCTGGCATAGCCCTTCCACCAAATACGGGCAGCTCCGGTAAGGTTTGTGGTGGCAACCTTTCCTGTATCCTTCTCTGTCATGCCATAGGACCTGCCGAACTCCTTCATTTCGTCCAGCCAGGATTCGGCATTCAAGCCGCCTCTAGATTTCCCATCAAACTGGGCCAATTTCCTATTCTTCCATATACTAGTTATGGCTGTATCAACTGTCTTGCGGTACTCCTTATCTCGGCGCTTTGCATGGCCACCAGATGATGCGGATGATTCAGATGACACTGAAGTGGCAGACTTTGAGGAGGTGGCACTATCTCTAGAGGAGCTCCGTCGGCGTTTAGAGTGGGACCTCTTTCGCACGGGTACAGGACTGGTTCGTGGTGGGGACGGCTGCTGTGCAGGTGGACTAGGCGGCAACGGAGGTAACTCCGGTGCATCCTGTTGTACATGCTGTGGTGGGTTAGCATGCAAGACGTAGGCCTGTAATTCGCCTAACTGTCTTTTCATCAGCATCAATTCTTGTTCGGGTGTTAATCGACTTGCATTTGAGGGTGTCTGCCAGGCGGCATTGCGTGCACCGTCTATATTAAACATACAATGATATAAGAAAGAGTACGATAACAGTAAGTGTTATAACAAAGTCATTTTGGGTAGTATCGAGAAACACAAAGTGAACACGAAAAAGGACGGAAGATTCAAATTACAAGCGAACTAACGGTTACATTAAAGAAGTTCATACGGAACACAGTTATAAACTTATAGTTATATAATACATAAAGGGGCCTGATACAGGCCATTTCCTAGTCATAGTGAAGCATAGGAACACACAAAACTGGAAAATGCGGCTTAAGGGTTTGCGTAGGGATACATGACGGCATAGCGCACACTCTCACGCACAGCTCTGACGAGCTTGTAACGTGCCCAAGCCTGGATAATAACGGGTTGATAATCCCAAGTGGGGCTAATAATCAGAAGGTTGAAGAGCCTTCGCAGTGCGTAGAAGATTTGCCAGAGATGATCATTAGCATCCTCAAAAGCTTGATGTGGGGTCATATTCCAATAATCCCAAGTGCGGGAAAGGGTCCATTTCAAATCATCGTAAGCACGTTCTCGAAGGAGAGTAACTATTTCCATCCCCTTGTCAGGATCATAAGGTTGTTCCGGCACCCTAAGCTCCGCTATCTCATCGTCAACTTCCCGTTCAGGATACTCGTTGTATCGTTCCCCGTAGTCCTGTTCAGGAGGTCCCTGTTCATCTCTCGTTATCTGGAATGTTTTCCTATCTTCCTCCTCCTCCTCCTAGTACTGCTATGGACCATACCCAGCGTCAGCAATGGTACCACGATGGAGAGCGATGGGATCCTGATGTCCCCTTTGAGCAGCTCCATCCTTATTTGTTACAAGAGGTGGATCTTATCGCCAATATGGAGACCCATCCCGACTATGCCGATTTCTTGCAGTTTTACATTCAAGAGATGGTGCCCCAGTGCACTCCGTATGGCAATCCTCCTCAGCTTTACCTCCACATATCCGTACTTATGCAGATGCTTGGGGATGACAAACATGCTGAGGATACACTTAGGGGTATTCAGCGTCGTGCTCGGCATGCTCCTATCCTCCAGTTTGGACGACAGCAGACCTATTTTGAGGTCCGCTTTGCATTGGCCATTCTTATGGACCAATATGTGGAGTTCGATTACACTCCATTGGAAAAAGGGAAGTTACCTATTGCTGATGATCCAGAGGAGGATGAGCGCATCAGCCATACAGATTTTGTTCGATGGAAGCAGCTCGCCACCGAACCGCCCGTTGTACGAGGCCACGGTCGCAAGCTTGCGGGGTTGGATGCCCTTCCCCCAATCATGCACAATGGTCGAGAGTATATCCTCCTCGATGATATCATGTGGGCATATCACGTCATCGCTAACCTTCCACACATGACCAAGGACCTCGTCCTGTACGAGCTCGCTGAGTATTGTCAGGATGACTTCCTTGACTTCTCCCTTCCTGATTATCCTGCGGAAGTCCAACGGCTACTTAGGTTTCACCGAAAGACCTTGCACTGTTGAGACCTTGTTACAAAACTAAGGCAATTGATGCTCCAAGATCCCCCTTCTCCGCCACCTGAGGATGCTTTTGCTGCTATGGGACCTCATGTCCCTAATATTAACGAGGTGGCCATACCAATGGAGGAGGATGAACAGGGAGAAGAGTTGTGCGATAATCAAGACCATCTGAAAGAAGATAAGGAAGAGGCCTATCGCGGGCGGTACATCTCAATCTTGAAAGGGAGATAGCGACTAGCGAGAGAGATCCCGACGTAGTAGCTTTTAAGAACCATCTTCTGCGGTTCTTCCTCTCGACTTTTAAGTCAAGGCCAGGTGTTATTCTTTGTTCGAGCTCTCGCTCTCCCGAGGCTGAGGCATCTTTCTCGGCACCGGGAAGGCTTTGTCGATTCTGGCGGACACCGGAAGCTCCCTGCAAATCTCCATTCTGCCGTACTTGTGAGTCGCGACTTGGCACTTGCTGCGTTAAGCCAAGATATTGCGGCTTGGATGAGCATGAAAATGCTCGTAGCAGCACCATTAGTTGCTGCTTTTCCTCCCGTAGTTGCTTCAGCTGCCGCACTCACCATTAGCCCCTTGTTGTGTGTTTTTTTTTTTCGATTTGAAAGTTTGCATGTATAGACAGCATGCAAATGCAGTAATAGAATATGATGTTAAGATAACACTTTATATTAATCAAAACAGGATGTACAAAAAGATGCAACACATATTACAAAATTGAGGACAATTAAGGCCTCTCCCCACGAATCCTACGCGCCAAGGCCAAATCCTTGGGCATGATGGTCACACGCTTAGCATGTATAGCACAGAGGTTCGCGTCGCCAAGAAGCGCAACGGATAATCCTCACCCGCCTCAGAGGGGCCAAGATGGCATGCGCGCGGAACCGGAGGTCGATCTTAAACTCTGCGATTTCGAACAAGACGCTGGAACGGCAACTTCCTAAGGAGAAGCTCCGCAGACTTCTGATACTTGCGGATTTCCCGCAGGGCCACCGTCCCAGGTCTAAACCGGTGGGGCTTCCTCGGTCGAAGAGGGGGAACAAGAGGAAGTCTCTTCCCTCCTGTGGCTGGATGTCGGGCTCGCTCAACTAAGGTGTCCCTTCGGGTATCCCCTCTCTTCTTCGCAACCCCACCCATCGCCTCGAGCTGGGTCTTGTATTGTGACCCCAGGCGAGTTGGGCTGGTGGTCTTTCTCTTCCGCCCGTAAAAACGGTTAGGGGGCTCCCTAACCCGAGTATCCGTCTCGGCTACTAGTATCCGAGCTGCTTGCTGCTCAGCGTGCTGCTCCCTTAACAAGCGTACGGCCGTCCGTCGTCGGATCTCTGCAAGATATCGGTCCGGTCGGGCCGCCATGTCAAGTTCCACATCCATCAGTTCTTCCTCAGGAAACGAGGGGTTAACATCTTCCCAGATAAAGAACTGGGCATCCTCATCGTAGTAGTATGGGGGTATTACAAAACTGTGGCCCCTGCTTATGGCTCTACCCCGTCCCAAATACTGATACTCATGACCCCTTGTAGCCGGGTGCGCACGACGAGCTGCCTCCCTAAGATCTTCCTCGTGGGCCATGGCCATTGTTTGGGTGGCTACTCTCGAGCCTCGGCTCCGGCATCTGGGGCCATATCCGCGAGGGTAGTATTTAACTAAGGTTAGGGTTTGGTCCTCCCCGCTCCACCAAGGTATAAGTCATCCCTTCGTTGAGCTTTAGCAAGAACCGCTTCGTCAAATGGAAAACCGGGTATGGTATCCGATCCCCTCCATGAATCGTAACACTAGTTGATCTAGGAGGAGTTCAGTCTTCTCTGGCCCTTCTTCTGTATCTCCGATGTAGTCCCCAAGCAAACAGAAGAGCTGGACAACATCGCAGCTTGAGAAGCTCTTAGTGCCCTTGGTTCTCGCCATCTCTTTTCAATGTAGCGGGGCAGGCGCCGTGAGACTGGAAGTCAGGCAGCTAGGGCGCTCCAAAAAGGGTTGGTCAACTGGTACGGACAAATACGGCGGCTATGGCGCTTGGCGGTCGGGTGAGGAGGCGGAACCCTAAAAGGAGTAGGTGAGCCAAAACCCTAAAAACGTCCGTGGTTAAATTTCGCCTCGTTAATTAATTTTTTTTTTTTTTTTTTTTTAAATGGTCAACGCCTGGTCAAACCGGCGGACTTGGGTATTTTGGCCCTTAAAATCGCAAAATAAACCCTTATTTACCCAAATGCGCCTATTTTAATTTTCGGCCCCTCTGATCACCACTTCTCGCTCACCTGGCAGTGTCCTAGACTAATTCAAGGGTCCCCGACGCAATGAAACAAAACTTTTCCGATTCCGAGCTGCCTGAGGAAAGTTATGGCACTTTCCAACTTGAGTCATCCAGTCGCCCTAAACTTCCTAAAGACTTACAATTTACTATATCAACCTAGCACAAAACCAAACATCAAAGAGCTAAACAATCACACTCGCTTTAACTCCTCCTAACTACCGAACTAACGAGTTAGGGCTTGGTCGATGCTATGATTTCGAAAAACAAAATCACGGCTCGATACCACCGGTGGACGCTCCCCACATATATCGACCCTCGGGGCGACGATACATGCGAGGACTTTCCCTCCCATGGCGACCAACTCGCCATGAGCAGGGCCCTCCGTCTATTCCGGGCCATCTATAATATGATGCCCGAAAGAAGGACACGAAGGGGTCATTCGGCCCACGCCTTCAATGGGGCTCCTACGTCGCGGAAGCGTGAATACAAGGGTTAGCACACAGCATAAATCACATATAAATAACCACCTCGAAGGGTGGCATATCCATCCAAATACCAACGGCAAAGAATATGCATCTAAACCTAAGAAAACACCCCAAACCCATGGTTCTACCCCGGTTCAGACTCCAGTGAGGTTCGACTGACGGCTAGGCCTCAAGAGATCAGCAGACAGAATCTTGACATGGCGTTGGGCATAGAACATTGGCTAGGGTTGTCCACTCCATCCGCCCCTCCTGTGCACACTTTGCAGATGGGTCAATTCACGCTATGGCGTCGCTATAGCCTTCCGGAGACGCAGGCTCGAGGCATCACCCTGCTGAGCCTACTCTAGGGTTCATGAAATCCCGGTCCGATGAGGCGGTCGGGAAGCGTCCCTTCGTAATCACGGTGGCTCCATGGGCGAAGCTAGAGAATACGTGCGCATCGGCGACCCCATCCGTGCATCTCTTTACTGCGCCCTAAATCTACTCAAAGTGCAAGGTGCCCCATACGGGTCACACCTTCCCACCTGAGGGAGTGTCAGACCCATACCCGCCCTCGTGGACCGGCTATCAGGTCTAGCTTCGCTATAGGAGTCCCGTGGAGCCTTTTATGTTCGTGCAAGACCCCACCTCCACTTCACCACTTTGTGTTCCTTGTGCGGTGCTAAGCCCGGTACCATAGCATCTATGACCCGGTGGGCACTTGTGCACAGCCGCAATTAACGGATAATCTGAGGGCTCTATCTAGGAGCATACTACAATAAATAGCCTCTCAGTCTCTACCCCCCTTAATTCCCCATTTCCGAGTAACACTAGGCTAACAACCACCACCCATCCATTACAAGCAAAACCAGAATCGAAATATATAGAGAACCTACCTTTACAATCAAGGGTTAGTTCCTACGAGTAACCACAGAGAATAGACCAGCAACCCAAGGGTGCCCACGGGCGCTTATCCTAGAATTCACAACTACACTAGCCACCCACTTGTTTTAAACGACCCATTGTCGTTGGGGATCTCCATCTTCTTGGTCTGGGTGTTCAGCTTGTGCAAGAAGGGTGGCGTCCAATTGCTCAAGGTGGCGCTCAGCTCTGGTCACAAAGGTGGCGCTCCACTGCTCAAGGTGAGTTGTGGCTGATATGGGGGTGGTGATCCACCCTATTGACCCCAATTAGCATTATCATGCTAACCAATCGAGGGTGGCCACGTGGCGCCCTCCCAAACCATAATTAACTTAATTATGGTTTTTAAATGTTAGTTCCTTAGTTATAGGTTATTATTGTTAATAATTAAATTAGCATAGCTAATTTAATCCTTTTTAAGTGAACCACCTAGGTTCCCATACCCCATGTGGCGTATGTATCCCTGGTGACGTGTCAACATATTTATACTTATACCGTATAAATACTTGGAACGTCACAGTGAATAGAAGAAGGCAAATAATCCATGGGAGATGAATGACCTCTAGCCCCGAATGGAGCTGTTTTTATAGTGAAGTAAAATTATTGATGTGAATTATTGGGGTGGACTGTAGCGCCATCATTGAGCGTATACAAGTATCATGTACTCGTACAGGTATGATTCTATCATGTACTCAGATTCTATACATCAACTAATATTCACTATGCTTATATTATATATATCCTTAACAGATACACAAATCATAAGTGCTTATATTATTATATCCTTAACAGGTATACATATCATCGATGATTCACTCATGTTCATAGGTACTCATGTCATTATTATATCCTTAGCAGATACAGATTCACTCATCATCAACATCAAAGCACGTGATGCTATTCAGCTCATAGATCTCCTGATCAGGAAGCCAATAAAGGTGGACCTTAACACGAGTGAGCTTCTTGCAAGCACTCGCAGGACCATCTGCTTTGGACTGCAGCCATGGATCAAGTTTGATACCATTTCTGTAGCATTCACACAGATCATTATAGCTAAGGTAGCACCTGAAGGATCGGATGTTCTCTGGACGATCAGGCAAGGAAGCCATGGGAGATGAATGAGCTCTACCACCGGATGGAGCTGCTTTTATAGTCAAAGTAAAATTATTGATGTGAATTATTGGTGTTCATTGCCATTATACGAGTACCATACAAGTATGTATATGATCCAATAATTTCTATGTATATACCATCAATAATTTTGGTGGGTATATACCATCAATAATTTTGGTGGGTATAAATATACATCAAATTGCCGAGTGCAGCAACATTGGCCTCCGTCTAGCTATGACGTATTCTGGTCTTGAACGTGATTCTATCACTTGCAAGATGAATCATGAGGACTTCAAGCGGTGCCGCGAGCGAGATATACCGCTTGAAGACTGGCTCACCACTGTTGCTCTCAATCCTCGCCATTATCCTGATCCCGTTGATGTTATCATCCATCTCCTGTGGAATAGGGAGTATCAAATGTTCATGATCGAAAGGATCTCTGGAGCGCCTTCTGCTAGTTCTGATCATTCAGAGTAATAGTAGAAGAATAATAGTACTTGTTATCTTATTGTAATCTGGTTGTGTTAGTATACAACAGGTATACATAACCTTTTGTAATACACATAACCGTACTATAAGTATTGAGGTATACTAGTATACACATGTATACATAACCTTATGTAATACACATAACCATACTATAAGTATTGAGGTATACATAACCCTCCAAGGTATACTATATAAAAATTATTCCAACTTGTCTTCAGAATTCCAACTTTAATGAAACTCTGCTTGAAAATGGCAGCAAAACATAGAAGTACTAGCGAACACTAGCGCATGCCACATGCTAATGAAAACACGAAAACTTACGCTATGGAGGCAAAGCGCCTAGTTGAGAGCCATCCACAAGCGCCTACTTGATGGTTGCAATGACAGATGGCGAGATGCCTGGAGGCAATATTGACTTGAGGGGGGGAAATTTGAATTTGAATTTTGACAACCACGTGAAAGGTTGACGTGGCGACTTTAATTTGAAATTTGAAATGCTCATGAAAAGGCGGGTTTATTTTGTGACGCATTATGGGCCCACTAAATATGCCCTATACCTTTTACTACGTTCCAGGTGTCCATCATGCATGCAGTCTTTTTGGACTTGTTTTTGCTCATGTTAAGACCTCGTTTGAAAGGTGCAAGATCACTTTTTGTTCCTCCTCCATTCTGTGGTCCTCCTTCACCAGGGCGCCTATCATTTAGAAGACATTTTGAAGTGTTTTTGCACGTTCAAGGCTGCCAAAAGGTAGGCGCATCTCCTTTGTCTATTGTTTTCTATTCTTTTTCTATAGATGTCCACATCTTCCTTGCATTTTGGCATGCATTAAACGTTAAAAGGATGGTATTGTGTGCACGATAAACATTAAAAATAAATCTGAGGAGGATACCATCTTAGGTAAAAGATTTGATACACATGAATAATGATAATAATAATCAAATAAAAAATAAAAGATTGAAGCATGAGCTAACTCAAACATTTGATGGACATGAGAAACAATAAATTAAAAATTTTGGATTGGAAAGTGTTGAATGAATGATTGAAGTGTGCTTCGGAGTCATCCGAAACGATATCTAGCATACTAAGTACAAACATCTAAACATCTGAAGAGACAGTACAAACATCTAAACATCTGAAGAGACTTAAGTAATGTGCGCGAAATTTTTTTGGTATCTTTACTTTTATATCTTGCAAGTCTTATTTATCTTGTAGCTCCTTGTAGCTCTTTTACATATCAAAATTGGGCGGGCGCCCAATCAACTTAACCGCCCAATCAACTTAATGTCTGCCTGTGCCAGACCTTGCAGGCATACTGTCCTTCTTGATGTCCTTCTTTTATATATCAAAATTCTTGTAGCTCTTTTACATATCAAAATTGGGCGGGCGCCCAATTAACTTAATGTCTGCCTGTGCCAGACCTTGCAGGCATACTTCCTTCTTGATGTCTGCATCCTGTGCCAGACCTTCTTGATGTCTGCAGGCATACTTCCTTCTTGATGTGCGTACTTTTAACTTGATTCGGTTTCTTAGACTAAGCATCCAAATTGGGCGGGCGCCCAATTTTGCCAATGTGGTAGGATGATCTCTCCATGCCAAGGCACATTTTTAGGGGCATATTTTTTCTTACACTCTGTATCTAAATTGGGCGGGCGCCCAATTTTGGTGGGAACGTGATGCTTGCCCCTGTTGCTAATGTCAGGGATAAAATAATCTTTGATGCTCATGCGAATCCATGTGGGTTAAGCTCTGTTGCCCTTGTTGCTAATGTCGGGTAAAATAATCTTTGATGCTCAAGCGAATCCATGTGGGTTAAGCTCTGTTGATCGGATAGCAGAAAGTCCGACAAATATAAGAGAAGCGGGCCATGTTTGCTGTGGTCATAATATAACTCCATTTAAGGGAAAACATAATGGAGGAAAACTCATTTTCATGGGTCCAGGACTGAACAGGGGTCTTCCATTGCTGCAGTTGTATGATTCAAGAAGGCTAATCCTAAATAAAAGAATGCAGAGATTTGTTCTAAAATAATGCTTCTGCCATATCTTCTATAGATCGATTCATTGGGCAGGGCCTTCTGCCATATCTTCTATCTTCTGCTAAATCAGAGAATGGGACTGCCATATCTTCTATCTTCTGCTAAATCAGAGAATGGGAGGAAGAGATTCAAGAGATCCCTAATCGTGGAAGTTCTTAAGAATAAGAAATACTCCATATCAAATAGAAAATAAAACTCACTTCCACAAGCTTCATCTTCTTGAACCGCAGTACCTGAGCTTGGCCCTAAGGCGTACCTGAGCTGCCTCTGTTCCGAAACCTTTTATTGCAGATCAGAGTGCCCAGAAGGCTCTGCCCCTTCAATCCGGCCCTGCACATCCCGTCCCTATTCATTGCTTGATACTGCATCATTGCTGAAACTGCCGCCATAGCTCATCTGTTGATACTGCCTCGTTGCTGAAACCGCAGCCATAGCTCATCTCCTGCAAGCGTCGAGATAGCTCGAAGCCGTGAGCTTCCCGTTAGGGTTAGGCATTAGGGTTAGGTTAGATTTAGATAAATGATTTTTTCCTTTGCTTATATTTATCCATTTATTTATTCAATGCATTTTTTCTTAATTAATTGAATTCATTTTGCATATTGCCCCTTTAGGCAACACTTTCACGACATCAAATCTGACATTCTTGAACGTCATTGGACGTGAAGCTAGTCTTAAATACGGCGGTCGCCCAATTTCACACTTGTATGTTCCTCTTGATAACCTATTATAATACTAACATTTACATGGATATGTGCAGGAGAACAACATTTAAAGTTTCCCAGCTGATGAGGAATTGCAGTCACATAACATGCGGATGAAAATTTTGAAACTTTAATATTGTCAAAACATTGGCGTCACTTGTAATTGCTATCTGCAAACTTGGAAATTGTTTGATATCTTAATGAAATTATATCTTATTGTGCACAATACGCTATATTTTCAAGATATCGTGGTCATTTGGGATCCATATGGAATTTCTTTCAACTTTCTTCATCATCACTTGTCCATATTGGACATGCTGGTCCTTGCTCGTATGACAAACAATAGATTTCAAAGGCTCTGGGTCTGCCTACTTTTGCTACCTCAGAACGAAATCATGCTAACATATTCCATTGTTTTGGTCCTAAGAACCCTGTATTCTTAACAGTAGCTACCATTTGAGATATATATGGACTTGCGAAAAGTCCATATATAATGAAATTGTGCTTTATTGGAGCCACTGGCATAACATGTGAACCCTAACCTATAAAGGCCTAAACCCTAACCCTAGGCCTCTTTTCTGGCTCCAACAGTCTGGGAACCTTCTTCGCACTCGAAACTCCGTTTCGAGAACCGTCTGCTGTGGCACAGCATAGCATGGCAGCCCCCAGAGCGTGAGCGCATCAGCAGGAGTGGGAGCTACCTCGAACACCTCGAAGACCATGGAGACGCCGGGAGCAGGAGGGAGTTCTTCGAGAGCAAGTATTTTGGCATAGATTTCTTGTAGATCATCTGGAAGTTAGGACTCCAGATGAGTTAGCATTTCGTGTCTCTAGTAAAGCCTTCCTAGAACCCTCAGTCTAGATCTTAAACCCTAATCAATGAACCCTAACTGTAAGTTAGATACATATGATTAGGTTTAGATGTTATTCTCATTATTATCATGTATGTGGATATGTGATGTTGGTTGATCATGTTTGCTCCTCTTGTATTGGGAAGGGGGGTAGAGACCTAGTAGCCATTACTTAGTGGTGCTCCTAGTTTAGACCCTTCAGTTCCTATTATTATGCGGCCTGTGCATAAGAGCTCATCGGGCTATGGGGGCTATGATGTGACTCAGCACTACACAACGGGGCTAGAGGCAATCCCGGGGATTTCACCTTAAAATTCCGTATCAAACATGTGCGTGACTGGGAGGGGTGCTGTGGGCGGGAACTCCTCACCCGCTTGATACGGTAGGGGTGCTTGAAGATCCGAAGCTTTGAATCGTAGGGGTCCTTCAAGATCATAGGGGTTTGGAATGAACGTTTCTGGTTTTTTGAATGAAGGATTTGGGTAAACAATTTGGACGAAAACCAAGAAAGCTATTCTCAAAACTTCTGCCTAATACCTCTTGCTTTAAGTTTCCAGCTAACAACAATGCAATCATCTCTGTCTATTGCAGCTAAGTGAAGACAAAGGGAATTTTACAAAGTTTCATATTCATGATTTGTTCACGGTAGCTTGCTTGTTCTTCAAGAAATTGTCTACATCAATTAAAAGGTACTCTCCTTTGATGTATTTCCGGTTTTATGCTTATCGCTGAAATATAGATATGCCGCATTGGGTTTATCAAAGGATTTCTGGCAAGAGGACCAAAGGACCAAATGATGGCGGTTTTCCTGCTCCAAAATTCGACATGATCAGCTTCAATAGAAACTCTAACAATGGTGAAGTTGTGCATACTACGGGAAGACATGGGCTTCTAATCAGGTCGGTTGATCTATCCCCTTAAATACAGTGATTGTATGGTAATTTGTAGCTGCCTCGGCCATGCATATCTCTTGCTTTTTTTCTATTAAAAGAACACTCAAAAGCAAGTTGGACCTGCTGTAAGAATATGATTGATCCTTTATTTTAGTACTAGAAAAAGTGCCCAGCGTTGCTGGGCTTTTCGTCGGGATTAAATTCCAAAATTGGTAGGGTTATGGTTGATAGCATCTAGTTGGACATATATGGTCGTTCCTTAGTTGGGCATAAAATGCTTTATTTAGTGGACATTTATGGTCGTTCGTTAGTTGGGCATAAAATGTATTATTTATTGAGGTTAAACTTTGAATACAACTTATATAGTTTTTGAATGTTCATATCAATCATTTCATCATGGGGTTAAATTTGTGTGTCGACTTCTATTGTCTCGCAAGGCTCTCATATTTAATTAGTTCTTGTTAGAACTCTGGCACTTTGTCCATAGTGAGTTCCACTCTTATCATAGAACATCATCATTTTCATATATTCACAATCACTGAAGGTCGGCATTTTGGCAATGATTTCTTATCGATGGCAGTCTAGGTTTTTGTTGTTCTTTTCTGCATCTGATCTAATGTTTATAATACAATAATGGTGTTTCCTTAGTGGGTGTGACATGTTGATGGAATTTTTAGCTTTTGACCAATATTCATAGGAAGTATATGGGTAAAACCTACAAATGCTCTCTGGATTTGTAACTCTTCCCTTGAGACTTGATCTGATGAATTTTGGGTGTTGAGTTGTGAGGGTTTGAAGAAGTTCTCTAATATCAACTCTTCAAGAACAAAATTAAACATAGTCTTAACAGAATCTCCCATAGGTATAACTTGTTTTGGTAGAAAAGGTAAAAAATAAAAGTTATTTTTTAAATTGCTTGCAGCCAGCTCTATGTTGACATGCATATATATCATGAAACCATTAACATGAAGTTTCAAAGGTAGATGATCATTGAAATCAATTCAAAAACGCTTTTAAATGGATGTAATTTGTTTAGTTTTTGTATTTGTGGGAGCGGTGAGCGTCTACATTCTAGAGAAGATGTTTGAAGCTTTTTTAATGTAAATCAAATTTTAATATAAAGCTGTCAGTTTCACCATTATGTCAAAAAAATAACCTTCATATGAGCATCTTTGTTTCTCTAGTTGAGCCAAAAAGTTATATTCTTTAGAAATTGTCGCTCAACGTTATGACAAGCTGGCATCAATGTATGATGCATCTTTGTTAGATGAGTTCAAAAACTTACATTTAATTTTTACCGCTCAAATTACTTGTCACATTTATTGGTACGTTGAATGTCTTTTATTACAAATCATCAAGTTGGGTGTCGATGCATCGGCTTCCGGATAAGGCTCAAGGCTTCAAGACTTCTTGCTATCACCGCTTGTCACTTGTATTTATATGTTGAATGTCTTTGTTATAAATCATCAAGTCGAGATCGATGCAGATCTTGACAAGGCTTCTTGCTTGCTTATTCCTTGGATTTTGGCAAACAATGGATAAATGTTACATTTTCTCGTGACCTCACTCATTTACGCAATCGGTCCCCATAGTGACATAGTCTCATTGTTTATTGTGGTAAAGAATAACGTGAAAAGGGAAATGCCAATCCAGGATAAAACTCGACAAAATAATAACAAAATTTGCATTTCATTTGTAGTTCCACGTTAAAGCTCCATTTCTTGACTTTGTCAACCTCCACGCAACCAAAATTAAGGCATAAACGTGTTGAACAACAAAATCCTCCCGAAAAGAGACTAATGGCGAGACAAGAACCTAAATATACAATTATGTGCAAGCATATACTATATCGATACGTGAATATTGCCTCTGAGCACAAAAAAAGTCCATGGCATATACCTAGCAAGGCCTTGAAGGCATGGTTGGAACCGATGCAATTGCCACAGACTTCACCCAAGATTGGCATTTCAACCCATCAATGTTCTCGATTAGTATCCATCTTATATCTTAATCCACAAGATCCAAGAACCAAGTTTTTAATGGCAAGCAATAGGATAACAAATTCGGCTCAAACAATCCAAAGATGTGAAAGACTTAAATTCCTCAAATATTTTTCAAAGTGCATTTGGACAATGTTAGACAATGACAATGTTAAAATGTGCAACAACAATATTACCACGGTTTTGTACAACACGCATGTTGATATTGGAGTTTGAAAATTGAACTCATAAAAAGAAAAGCACATGGGATAGATATAAGTACCATTGTGGGTGAGAGAGCGAGCAATTTGAGAACATGGCATACAGAGGCAAGCCTTTGAGACCAAAATAGAGCTCCGTGATCAAATTACAATCTACAATGCTTTGCTCCAAACACATGCAGAACCAATAGTGTATTTCAAAATGCATGAACCACCTTGCTTTGTGATAAACCTGATACAAGACCAAACACGAAAGGAATCAAAGTTTTCTGTCAAGGACAGAGAGGATAGTAAAAATGCAGAAAGAGCTCTATGTGTACAGGTTGGTATTAGTACTCAAACTTCAACTATCCCATTGATCAGCTTGCCTAGTATGCCTGCTATCTTGGAATAAAAATAAGAAGACAGATAACGCAGATAAGGTGATGGATCTTAAAAAGTACTCTGTCAATGCCTATTCACCTTAGTTTAATTTGCACAGAAGAAATACACATTAAAACGGTAATGACCTGGCCTTTTAACCACTCTCAAAGTCAAGCTGGAGACATTATTCCCCTCTTACCCTTTCTTCACTATTAGATGCTAATTCCACATCAAATAGAGAAGAGCTTTAGCAGTGCTCTAAGTTGGGCAGAGAATTGACCAAATTGGAAAACTTCGCAGACGTCATTCATTTTACCACGGATGAAATTAGCACTTCAACTTACATTCATTACAAATACTGAGAGCTTTATGATATTGGTTACAGGACAACTCAATATTTTATAAATATATCATGGTGAATTGTTCTTTCCAGTTAATATATATTTATTTCACACGTCCTGCCTGTGCTAAGCCAAAAAAGGTGCCAAGCAAAAGCCTGCCAAGAGGCCTTATTTCAGATACAATAATTGCTATCGCATAGGCACTTATAATAAGCATGGACAAATGCAGATTATTGCCTTTGCCAAATTAAATTCTTTTCATTTCGTTAATCAATTTAGCGTAAAACAATGCGAGGAAAATTGTGAGGGAGATTTCATGGCAACGTCTATGGCAAAATGGCAATGAAAATTTGATTCTTTATCACTATCATGCATTCTTTGCAAGCTTTCTCACCCGAGGGAAGGACATCAATATCGATGAAAGGGTGAAGGAGATATAGAACTATCATCCGCAACCGAAATAATGTCAGCGTGACATGAAACACATTCTCAACGATGCAATATCCACTTCCTGAAGTTAAGCGGACAATATAGATGAATTTCAATTTAAACCAAAAGGAAAATCCTGTCACCAAGCGAAAACATGTTTACATAAAAGGTAACTGCGGGGAAGCATGCCTGCGCCCGAAGAGGCAACAACCCTCTGCACAAAATCCGATATTCGCATCGACCTTGTTGATGAAGGAATCGGGCATCACATTGAACCTTCATATTCTCCAAGGCTGCCTAATGTTCCGAGGTAAAAACCCTAGAATGAAATGGTCGATGCCAACATGCATTTGGTATTTTTTCCATCAAACATCGGAGCTCGAGTTTGGAGTTTTTGCGTGGGCTTCGAGCTTTAAAACAAAAACCATCATGATAGTTGCACAGTGTCGTGATCCACACTTTCATAATGCATATCATGTATCTAAATATAGAAAAATTCTTAGATGCAACTTCGAGAAAAATAACATATAGATAGAATAGCATACCTCCATCAGTAACTCGGATCATCTACACTTCCCTCTTCTTCCGTGTCACGTCCATGAAGCTCCAAATGCAACAAACTATGATACAATGTAAGAACTGCAAAGCTAGAGATCACAATTGAGACTTTTTAGAGATGAAAAGAAAGGCATGCAAGATAGAGATAAATGCCTGCATTGTTCCATCTAGGGCTGCATTGTACAAAGCCCTAAAGTTTAATAATCATGATTCACTCATATTTAAAACCGCAAAAAGTATGATATAACAACCTTTCTTTCTACTAATGCTATTCTTTGGAGAGATAACTTAAAAAAAAGGAGGGAATACTTTTTCTGCAGCAGGGAGTTCTTCATCATTACAAACCTTATCCAATGAGAAAGAAGCATATCTAATCACGCAATTCCATATCTCCCTTGGTACTCTCTACAATTCGTTGTGTCTAAAAGCAGCTCCAAAGCTTTTCCTTTGAAAATTGGAATTCTAGGCACCCGGACAAATCGAAATCCAAAGAATCAAGTTTTGGGTTGCCAAGGGCAAAGAAACTTTGCTAAAAAAAAGGACCCAAAGGGCCAAGCGGCTAAATCTGGGTACAAGAAAAAGATGGAGGCTACGAGGATTAGATCAAGGAGAAACAATGGAGAGGTACTTGGGGCGCGGAGTAGAGCTTTTATAAAGGCGGATGAGAACCGACACCAAAGAAGAACGCAAAAAAAGGCAAAAATAAGGGAATGGCTCTAGCATAAAGAAGGCCGAACATTGCTCTGGACAAAGTGGCAATGCAACCACCGAACAACCGACACTATGCAGTCGGCACACAAAACAACACGAAGAACTGAATCTTCAGCAACAAATATCACAGAAGAATTGAATCTCCTCTGGAAGGAGGGATGGCTGCCGAGGGTAAACCGTAAGAGTTCCAGAGAGAGGAAAAGAAAACTACTTAAATCTGACGGTCTATAATAAGAGTTTTCACAACAAAATCAACGGCCGAGATGCTCTGCACACACTACATTTTGCTTTTATTATTATACTAGTAATGGTGCCCAGCGTTGCTGGGCATAAGTTGAGAGCCTGTAAATGCTTTGGGATGCAGTGAAAAAAGCCCTATCCCTTTCCCTTTCCCTTTTGCTCTATCCCGCATTTCAGTTTTTCTTATTTTCTCTACTTTTTTTTTCTTTTCTTTTTTTTTTCCGTCTTTCTCACATGTTTCCTTGTTTTCCCATCCCTTTCCTTCCCCCTTCCCTGTTCCCGATAATCTTTTTCCCTTCCCTTTTGCTCCTTTCTCCACCTTTTCCCTCTTCTCTTTTTTCTTTGCCCTTTTCCCTTCCCCTTTCTCTTTTTTTATGCCTTCTCTTTTCCCCACCCTTTTTCCATGTCTTCCCTTTTTCTTAACCTTTTTCTCTTTCGCCCTTTTCCATGCCTATTTTCCCTTCTCTTTTCCTCGCCTATTTTCCCTTCTCTTTTCCTCCTTTTCCCACTCTTTTCCTCTCTTTTTTGTGTAACCTTTTCCCTTCCATTTTTCTTTTCTCCCTTCCATTTTTCATGCCCTTCTTACCTTCCCTTTTTCCATCTCCTCACCCTTTCCCTCTTTCCCTTTTCCATGTTCCCTTTGTCTCTTCCCCTTTTCCATTTTCCTCATTTCCTTTTTCCCGTGCCTCTCTCTCTTTCCCCCCTTTTCCATTCTTTTTTGTTTTCTATTTCCCTTTTTCCATGCCCTTTTTCCCACCCTTTTCCCTTTTTCCCATGCCTTTTTGCCCTTCACATTCTCTCTTTCCACTTCCCTTTTCTTTTCCTTTCCCTTTTTTCTTTTTTCCCTTTTCCTTTTACCCTTTTCCCTTTTCCCCATGCCTTTTTCCCTTCACATTCTCTCTTTCCACTTCCCTTTTCCTTTTTTCCCTTTTCCTTTTTTCCCCTTTTTTCTTTTTTACCTTTTCCTTTTTCCCTTTTTCCTTTTCCCCATGCCTTTTACCCTTTTCCCTTTTCCCCATGCCTTTTTCCTTTCACCACCCCCTTTCTCTTTTTCTTTTCTTTTCTCTTTTTTTCCTTTTTTCCCTTTTCCTTTTACCTTTCCCTTTTCCCCATGCCTTTTTTTGCCCTTCACATTCTCTCTTTCCACTTCCCTTTTCCTTTTCCTTTTTCCCCCTTTTCCTTTCCCTTTTTTTTTTTTTCCCTTTTCCTTTTACCCTTTTCCCTTTTCCCCATGCCTTTTTGCCCTTCACATTCTCTCTTTCCACTTCCCTTTTCCTTTTTTCCCTTTTCTTTTCCCTTTTCCTATTTTCCCTTTTCCTTTTCTTTTTTCCTTTTTTTCCCTTTTCCTTTTACCCTTTTCCCTTTTCCCCATGCCTTTTTGCCCTTCACATTCTCTCTTTCCACTTCCCTTTTCCTTTTTTCCCTTTTCCTTTTCTCCCTTTTTTTTTCCCCTTTTCCTTTTTGCCTTTTTCCTTTTCCCCATGCCTTTTTCTTTTCCCCACCCTTTCTCTTTTTCCTTTTCTTTTCCCTTTTTTCTTTTTTCCCTTTTCCTTTTACCCTTTTCCCTTTTTCCCTTTTCCCCATGCCTTTTTCCCTTCACATTCTCTCTTTCCACTTCCTTTTTCCTTTTCCCCCTTTTCATTTACCCTTTCCCCTTAAGAGATCGACGCATGACCAATCACAGTGTTGGTAAGTCGTGCAATAAATCTAGGCCTTCGAATGCATCCAGATGATCTCGGCCATTCAAATTAGGGCTCGATGCACTACGCACTTACGGTATAATATTATAATATAAGAAGATATAGATAGATATATAGATATTTAACATGCTAAAGAACAGGGTAATACCACCGTTCTAGCAAGCTAAGTGATGCTTAGTTACAGGGGTCATTCTGGAATAACGGCATAAATGCTACTCTAGCAAAGATGCATTAAGAATAGGCCTTTCCGTACGGTCTGCCTAAATGCAGATAAGGACGCCTCTTACAGATATTTTTACAGATAAATAGGTGATGAGAAATTAATTTATGCTTTGAGTAAAAGATATTCTGAGCTGTTATACCGAAGAGATACAGATTGATGGTTTGATCCGCCTTATACAGGCTCTGTGCATAACTACCCTAATGATTCCATTGCTTTAAAACTCAAGTCTAGATTCCACTGCCTTATACGTGTCTATCTGATACCTTTTCATACCATGATCTTGGATGCAAGACTTTTTGCTTGTATACCATTAAATGTCAGATATGCTTAGGGTATTTTCTATGGTCGTGTTGCCCTGCTTTAAAGCTCTAATCATATGCTTGGTTGTGTTTTGTAGCCCTTGATACATCATTATAGATGATCTGGGGCCTTAGATGTTTAAAAGTTTTATGCTTATATAGGTATAGGCGTATTCAAGCATAGGTTGTAGACTGTGCTTGGCTGATATAGATGATAGATTGCTAGAAGATAAGGTGTTTCTAGTGCATAGGTTTGGAACACAGCTTATATATGCTGCACTTTGTAGGTGGGGTGGTAGCTATTTGCTTTAGCTACATGGATAATATACGAGCAGCATAAGTGTCTGCTAAGTGCGCATGCAAGATTTCTACTTCGGATGCTAATGAATAGCATGATTAAAGATACTGACAGGCTCACTTTAACACATAAAAAGGGAGGTTTTGATGGTATGCCAGTATTGCTAAGTTAAAGCATATGGTAAATCTGAGATTCAAATGACGCATTCTGGATTCTTTAACTTGCTAAATACAGCATATAATGGTAGCACATGATTATGAATGATATCTGGCTTAGAACCATCCGTGCATTTCTTTTGATGCTATACCCAGAAAGCAAGGTTCTATGATAATAATAAAAGTCATAGGGCCCTATGTGGTAGTGAATGCATGACCTCTACAAAAGATGTGGGCGAGAGCTTTGTGTCTATAAATAAATAGATATCTTTTTGATGCATGTATTTTAAATCAGCTGGATTTAGAGAAAGCACAAAATAAAGGATCGGACTATATTTTGCTTATCCTGTTTGCATAAATATAACATGTTTTAGATGTTTCCTTGCTTCCAGCCAGCATCTTGATTGCTTAAATAATGCCCTTATGGTTGTTATTACATGTTGCATGGTAAGGCAGCACATTTGCGGACCGATTATTGTGGAACTTGGTGTGCCACCAGGTGGTAAGAAAACAAAGGACAGAATGGGCCACTTGCTTAATGCTGCAATAATGATGTATATGGTTGCATCTCAATTTGGCCTGTTTACCTTGGCTAGTTACAGTTCTATGCTACATTTTGATGATTGTTTAGCAGTTAAAACACCTAATATGCATGACTGCTGGACGATAGGGATCAGCCAGTAACAGTAATCTTGTAGAGATCTAATTGTGGCTTTTTATTCTTAGATCGTAGATTTGATCTAGAAACCATTCATTACTGAAAATAATGGGTGAAGGGCGATGAGCCAGAGTGTTTTATAGCTTACCTGACGCCCCTTGGCTAGTTACCAGTTTGTGCTAACTTTGTCATTGCTTGGGTGCAGGTAACCAAAACACTCTCTCCTGGACTTGTTTTCGGTGTGATTTGTTGCCATTGGTGGAACACATGATGGATATAGCTATGATTATGACATAGCACGAAATGGTTGAGATCTGCCCTTTCTATCTGAACATTGGACCATTAATACAAAAGCATTGTAGTGGTCAAAATCAGGACCAGTTTAAAGAATTTGTATGCTGGCCTGATCTAAAATAGAAATACCTTGTTATTATGGAATCATGAGCAAATAGTTTATTATGATTTAAAAGGGAAAGGGTAAGGCTTTTCCTATTAGGGTGATTATTTAAGACCAAACAAATTATCATGTTTTAAAAAATATTGACATCTTCCGTATATTTTGCTGATTAAAGACATTAAGGATCTGCATATGAATGAAAGATAATAGCTGTAAAGTTTTGATTGTGAAAATAAAGTGCAAGTTGATGCAAGACTTACTGAAAAAATGATTATACTAAATTTGTGCCAAAGATTATAGTGACAGTTGAAATTGAGAAATGGGATAAGCTGCTATTTTGTACAAGGAATGAATAAATATACAAGTTTATTGGAATTTAACATTGAACTTCTTTCTAATCCTGGTAGTAATACGCCTGCTGCTCTCTCTCTCTCTTTGTACTTGGGTCCCATAGGTCAGTTGGTCTCCGTGGACGATAAAATCATATTCTATTCTATTCTATTCTAAAAATATGATAATGATTCACCTTGAAATTGATTGAAATTGATTATATTTGATATAAGGCACGTATATGTTATTAGACTTGATGTAAGACTTATACATGGGAATAGGAGTACCTGATGTGGCCTGGCCTAAACACCAGGGTAGATATTTGGAAATATGTACTCACTCTGAACGAAGTCTTTTAACGGTTTTGTATATTAATTGAACGTAGTCTTTGTGAGAACATAATCGAAGAACAAAAGGCAACTTGGAAGCAATCAAGGTCATATGATTGAAGCAATCTCCTACCTCAATGTTTGATTGAACCATGAAAGCAATCTCCTACCTCAATAACATACCTCAATACATATATAGGTATACCATACGTATAACATATGTTGGGTGTATTATGCCCAATATACCCCCAACATAACATTGAGGTATACCCTACGTATTCTTTAACGTATACCCCGGGTATATCCTACCCATTAAGTATTTCTAAATATCCCGAGCCATATGTGGCCATATTCTAATATGCCATATGTATTCGTCAGTACCGGATCGGTAGGGGTATGTCTTCGGTATGCAAGCGTCAGTACAAGATTGGGTAGGGATATGTAAAAACGAAGATATTCCATAAGTACATCTACGGTAGGGGCTTTGAAACTGGCTTTTCCCATTTACATATGTAGGGGTTTTCCACCTCCAAAAAGTCGTATACAGGGGTTTTTTAGTGACCCCTCGCACGCAGATGAGGTATCCCCATATGCCTAGGTGAAACCCCCGGGGAGGCAATACAGAGGGAGGATCCCTGCTGAGCGTGGCTACTGGGGATCCCATAGCGGGCTAGGCCTATGGTCGGTCACTTTGTGTGGGCCGGGCATGGGTCTGACATTTCCTGGGGCAATGGTGTTGCCCTGCCTCTCAGGAGTTGCAAGTGTCGGCTTGGCTCCTGTTTTGGGGGGTTAAGTCGGGTACGAATCGTGTGTCGCCACGATTCTCTCGCCGCCCGTGGAACCTCTAGACCCCGGGAAGGGGAGATGCAACCCTTCCTGCCTCAACGGACCGGGGAGATGCAACCTGGAGTAGTCTCGAGGGGTGATGCCATGAGATTGCATATCCGAAAGGCTAGAGTCATGCCAGAGCCCGATCTAGCTCATTCTGCAAAGTATGCACAGGAGGGGCGGATGGAGTGGTCAACCCTAGCCATTGTCTATAGCCAGCCCCGCCATTGTTATGACTCGGTCTGCTCTATCTTGAGGCCTAGCCGTCAGTCTACCTCCCCATGAGTCTGAGCCTTGGGTAGGAGCTCTCATGTTTTATGGCATATGTTTATCTCTGTTGTAGCTATGGATATGTGGATGTGCTACTCTTCGAGGTAGTATGATGTATTGTTATTGCTAGTTCTGACGTTGTTTATGCTTCCGCTGTGATAGGAGCCCATAGGGGAAGGGCGCACAAGACACCTTCGTGTCCCCTTCCCACACTAGGGATACCCTGGAGTGCGGGATAGACGGAGGGCCCGTGCGGTCGAAGGACCGGATGGGGGATTTCCTATGGAGTGTACGGCCGGGCGCCGTATATTTTGTAGGGAGCGTCACAGACATACCTGGATAAATTGAATGCATCAATAAAGCAAATAGAATGAATATACTGCAAGACTTACATTAGAAGTTTGTGAAGAATCTGAGGGTCTGTTTCTAGATGATTAGAAAAAAGTGTTTTGTAATGCTTGATCCATATTTTCATTCTTTCACATCCCTTTGCAACAATTTTAGATCATAAACGTAGAAACTGCTTCATACTTTGATGGTTACCCAGCTCAAGAGACCGTGGAAACTGTGGCTCCATTTTGGAGCAGTCGTTTTGGAGCAACCAGTACTGGCACATCATAAAGCGATTCACTACCAGCTTTAACTTGTTGGCTTATGGCATCAATACAATATTCTGTATTTCGAGTTTTCTAAAGAGTCAAAGATATAATTAAAGAATGCAGAAGGGCCTTGCTGCAGAACAGAGATAGATGGGATTTAACCTGAAGGGATTTTCGTTGCCTCAATAAAGACATTGTATTTTCTACCATAGCTGGTCGAGCCTCATTTTTTCCTCTCTGTTAAATAAGTGGAGTTGTTGAGCAAGGGGAAAAATAAGTGGAGTTATTCAGCATAAGTTAAAACCTAGAATGCATTGCTTACCATTGCTTGACCTTGTCTGCCTTGTTCTTGCCGGCATTATATCTGTTATAGCAAGCCCAAAGGGAGCTTCACAATTGAAATAATCTCTCCATTGCTTGCAGTTTGGGATAAACGGAGCTCACACTTCGGCAAAGCCAGTATCCAGTGTTATAGATTCACTGATCTCTGTCATAACCTGTCAATGGCAGAGTATTTGTTCAGAGATCTGTCACAGTTGTCCCAAGATGCTGGAATCGAAGGACAAGATTTGAAAGAAAAAAATAATAGAGCATGGTTTCGAAGTGATGCCAGAAGGGCTTATCTAATAGTGCCGTCCAATTCGCTTGCAGAAAGTCCTGCTGCCTTAAGCCCTTTCTTTTGACTGATCATTGTCGTCCATTCAAAGAGCCAATCAATGTGGGCCGCTCGATCTAGGGCGCGATGCACAACGGACACACATCAAAATATTATCAAATTTTATGTTCGTAATCATACCTCTCAACTCAAGCAAGATTGGTTTTGCTATGTCTCTGAGCGCTGCCTCTGATAGGTCTGATATGAATTTTATGGAAGCACTCACACAATGGTTGCGAAGACATTGAAAGGCAAACAGAAGCAGACTTCTTTCCCTCTCTAATAAACCAATCTTTTAATTCCTTACCCTTGGGAATAACAACATTTATTTGGAGTTGTGTTGAATGGATAGTAACCAATGATTTCATTGCATAATCACTAACCCTGGCTCTTCTCATGGCAACAATGGGTTCTTTTTTAGCATTCATGTAATCTTCAATTTATTGACCTTCTCTCAATGATACTTGGCCCCACATTGTAACCTCAATCTGCTTACTAGACACGTCTTTTATAAACATCCCCCTACGATCAACATGGCTGCTGTTTTTGCGAAACACCTGTGATGCCTCCTGGCTGGTACCAATGACATCAACTATGGAATCCATCTCTTTAACCTCAAGATCTGCAATGGATACAAATTCATACATATGACGACGAATATCTTTATCATCCTCACACTCCTGAACTATAGAACTGTCTTTGCAAATATAGCTCCTATGAATGGTTCAACATCCCTTTTGATATGCTAAATACCTTACCAATTTGAATCAACCTTCTTCGTGGAAAGCGAATTGAAGCATACAACTCCTATTTCACATGGCTCAGAATCAATCACATAAGATAGCTGCAACTCTAGAGAATGCAAACCTCTTCATATCCACTCTTGTCGTTACCCTGTACTTAATCCTCCAAGCAAACATATACTGGCTCAGTCTACAAATATAAATAAACCTAGAATCATTACCTGGCAAAGAACTTGGAATAGCAGATCTACTTGAAGAGCTACTTGGAATATAGGTGCCACCTGCCGTCTTATTAATTGGCAAAGAACATGGAACACCAAGGCTACTTTCATTAATCGCATAGCTGCTTGAAACACATGGACCACTAGCCGTTTCATTAATTGGCAAAGAACATAGAACACCAAGGCTAACATGAGATTCATTAATTGGCAAGGAACATATAGCAGGGCTGCCAGCCGCTTTGCTATTTGAGAAAGAACCTTCAACACCAGAGCTACCAATACCACAGCTACCAAGCATTTCAAAACATCCAACACCAGAAATACTGGTCATTTCGAATGATAACAAACAGGATGAAAGAGACACACCTCCACTTGAATTCATAATAGCAACACATGTCCCTCTCGTGCTTATAGCTGCGCAATTTGCATGCAGGTGCAACCTGCCACCATCTCTATCGATGAAGAAGATCGGTGAAGAAGACGATCTGATCCAACAAAAGGAAACCCTTATTTTTTGTTTTCTCATTTTTGATTGGTCGAGAAACTTTTTTCGGCCACTAAAAAAACGTCAAATCATAGGCAAACAATCCAAGGAAAAAATCCAAAAAATTTTCGGCATGCCAGAAAAACCAAATCTAAACAAGAGATATCCACTTGTTGCTAACAATGTTTGTACTCTCATATTTTTCTACAATTTCAAATGTTCCAGTGTCCCTAAAAGATTTCATTTCTTCTTCCATAGCCTGAATCCAATTTTCCTTTTCACACCTGTTTATGGCCTCTTCACATGATCTAAAAATTACATATTTATCAAGTATTGCAAATCAGGATTTTCTGTGAGTTTTTCCAGTCTCCTACTTCTGCCACTTCCCAATGTTCCATTTTCACTGAAGGAAAGATTTTCCTTTAATTTGTCAACCTGAGTTCTCCTTTTTCTAATCCTTTATTTCTCTTCATTTTGTCTATTATTTTTACTTGAGGTTTTTGAATTCGTCTCTGTCCACAATGCTTTCTTTTGCCCCTTGTCGAACCTTATCTGTGCTTGTGGCTTTATTTACTTTCTGAGACTTTGGAGTCCATGATGTCATCATATCTATTTTTCAACTTGTAACCTGATGGCTTATGTAGAGTCTTTAGCTTATTAGCAGGTTCAAGTTTTTTTCTATCTTTGTAAAAATTACAATATGCCTACTTATAATTATTTTGTTTAATTTTTCCATAACCTTTAGTTTTTTCCATCATAACCAACCAAGTATCCACTTTTTGCCTTATCATCTAACTTCTTCCTTAACTCATTTGGTATATGAATGTAATCTAAGCATCCATATGACCTAAACATGATAAAATCAACGTCCTTTCTCTTTGACCATACTAGTTCAGGCATGTTACCTTTTACACTTGAACTTGGTAGCCTGTTCTCCACATAGATTGTTGTGTTTAAAGCTTCCTCCCATAGATAGTTTGACAGGCCTAAAAACTTCAACATCATTTTAGGGATGATGATGACCTCAATCACACACATCAACGGGGCACACACACAATACGTCCGTCACAAGATACTTCCAAAAGAATGCTAGATCAACATGCACGCCAATATCTATACCAGGACTTTCCCACATCTTACACTTGGCAAAAAACTAGCAAAACTTGGACAATAAGATAAAACCACCAATGCATGCCGACAATTGGACGCATGTAGTTTGCCAACCCAAATGAAGGAGTAAGATATTATTTGTGCCTCCAGTTGGCTAATATACGAGATGCCACAAGTTTTGAGGACCTACGTATAATTAATAACATATTGCACCCTATATTCAAAGATGCGTGCAATGCATTGATGCTTCTAAATGACGACAGAAACATTGTAATCCCTACTAGAGGCTTCCACATGGAAAATGGCAGCTGAATTATGGCAACTCTTTGCAACACTACTAATCCTTAACCGCTTAACAAACCCAATGGAACTGTAGAATACCATTGAATACCATCTAGCAGTATCAGCAACAACAAAATGCAACAACAATTACTATAACAAACCACATAATGCAATATGCAAAACAATGTGCATTATATGATGTTGAAAAAGAGTGCAGATCAACCGCTATGAGACTTTGGGTTCACAAACATAGACATCCTCATCCTTGAAGAGATGCAATACGAGAACCAAAACCGAATTGATGTTGAGAGATCAATCCAACTTCTCAATCCTGAACTATTGCTAGCACTCCATGAAATCATAGCAGACATAAATGCAACAATAAGCCGCCAACATTTTGATGGCACAGGAGGCACTAGAAAAACTTTCTTACACAACACACTCCTTAGCCACACTGGAAGCCAAGGAAAAATTGCCCTCATAGTAGCAAAAGCACAAACTTATGAACAGAGCGAGCCATCTTCATGCCACTGAACGAACATATAGATGAGATTCATCACAGACTTATTTCTAGGTGATGCACATACCTCGGTGTAGACAAAATAATCGATCAGTAACTTTATCCAGGAGAGTTTCTAAACACGCAGACCCCAAGTGGTATGCTAACACACAAGCTAAGCCTAAAGATCAACTTGACCATCATGCTACTCAGAACCATCTCTACAAAACTAGGCCTATAAAATGGAACTAGATTGATCATCAGAGGCATGGGTAAAAGAGTCTTGGACAAAGAAGTAGTCCCTGGAAAAAAATATAGGACAAAGTATCTTCATAATACCAGGAATACCAATCACACCCCGAACTGCACAACTCCCATTCCGATTCAAAAGAACACAATTTCCAATTAGATTAGCACTTACAATGACCATAAATAAAGCACAAGCCTGACATTAAAACAACTAGGACTATACCTATCAAGACCAGTTTTTGTGCATGGCCAGCTCTAAGTAGCACTCTCAGGAGCACCTAGCCAACAATACATCCTCATTATTGACCAGCAAGGGCAATCAATCAATGAGAACAAAATTGCAAAATGCACAGCAAATGTCGTATATAGAGATGCCCTCTAAACTAAGTCGATCCTTGCCAGATGCAGAAGTTCAACACCTTTGTCTCCCTTTTAATTCCAATTGGTTTAGTGATGAATAGAACTAGCAACACAAATACTGCAATCTACTTACATTTAACCTATTTCGCATAAGCGAAAATGACAGATGTTTGTAAGAGTGTTTCTAATTTAAATATTATATAAATGATTATGATTTTCAAATGGATATCTTGTTTATCATTTGATGTCAATATTACTATATTCAATAACTATTGATTGGCATGCGATCAATTGAATGGCTATTTTAGGCGATTCACTGAAATACAATTGATTATCAATGGCATTATATAATCTCACAAGTGACATAAATGGTGTTATACATCTGTTACCAACAGAAATTCAATGATTTGACACAATATTTGATATTATTGTCAACCCAACTGCATTAAAATCATATTCTATTCTATTCTATTATATATGACCTAGTAAGTGACATAAGTAGATCAAAGAAATTACATTAACATTGACAAGATAGATAACACTTGTGTTGAGAAAATAGACAAGGAATGGTATTAAAGATGACAATATGTAGGGCTTAATTAGTGACAAATATTTTAACATTATGAGTGGTGTTACCAGTGACCTTACACATGACAATAATTTTAGCATTATGAATAGTGTTACCAGTGCCCTTACACATGACGTTATATGTGAAGCTATAGGTGGTGCTATACGTGATTCTATATGTGACTCTGTGATCGCCGTTAATTGTGACATTATGATGTCATAGTTGACTTTATAGGTGACACTATCTATGACGCCCTAGGTGGCTCTAGGACTGGTACTAAAGGTGACAAAGGTGTTGACAGTATATGTGACATAATCATTGCTACATTAGTGTCACTGGTATGTGTCACCCATAGCGCCAGCTATTAAAAATTTTTGAGTTGCAATTATAGGCCAAAACTTAACATAAAAGGTGACACTAATCGACCCCTTCTCCTATAGTTGGCCTAAGATGTGGATGCTGAATACTGCCATGTAGGACATAAGTGACCCGGACCGATCTTCGAATCTTTTGGACCTTCCTGAAGAAGGGCTCTTGGATGGAGGATTCAACGGTCGGATAGGGGAACCGGATTCTAGGGGGGTGGTCATTTGCGTATGGCTCCCTGGGGGAGCGCTGCTAGGAAAGGCTGCCTCGGGAACCTTTTTGGGTCCCGCCTCCTGGGTTCCAGACTCTCCCCTCTTGTGAGGCAGCCATGCAAGGTCCTGTCCTTGTTTGACTTGGGGAAGGGAGCCAGCTTGGCTGTCCCAAAACAGGCTACTCGGACCGTTCCAATACTAAGCCTTTAATCTAGACCTTCTTAAAAAATTCTGAAGATTGGGCTGTGTGCTGGTGATGAATTAGGAAGCCAGCTGACAAAAAATGAGAATTTAATTTCGTACAAAGAATTAATTACGAATTTATGAATGTGACGGGCCTGGCCAGTTAACCTTTATGGTAACTGGAGATCCCATCAATCTCGACCATTGGATCTACTTAAGCTTAAAAACTTAAGAAATTAGCTCATGCATCCGCAACAATAACACTTAGGTAAAGAATTTAATCTTTGTACATATTCTAAGGTTCCAAACATGTACTTGCCCATTACTCAGCAATATCCCCGCACACAATGAATGATCTTAATAATTGTAACTTCAAGCCCATATTTAATAATAATAATAATAGTAATAATAATCAAGTTTATTGAATAGCAATCCACACACTTCTACTCTCGCCTTTCCGAAGCTTGGCTACTTTCCAAAGCATCTCGCACCTCTCACTTACACCATCAATCACGTGGTTAGTCACACCCGGACTAAGTGGGGATCGGGGATCTAGGACATATCTAGCATCAACAATACAAGGCATTAACCTAGAACAACAACCTAACCTTACCGTAGCCTCGCCCCTGTAATCCAAGTAACTAGTCCAACAAGCATGACCAATGCAACTTAATTCCAACAAAGAAGACCACATATATAATAACCAAGCAATCATAGCATCAACATTGCAACCAATATTCCTCTGGGTCTGAGCAAGGTCAACTCGGCTGATCAGGCCAGTGACATAGAGGCGGGGTAACCACGTGTGTACACACCCATCCACGCTGCGTCCAGCATTGGAGGACCACTTAACTGTGCATGACGTTGTACCATACGGTACCAACGCCCGATGTTCAAATAATACCATTTACATAGCACTGTGCAATAACCGCGAGTCTAGACCATCGCACCTAGACTCCGGCCCCAGAGGTCTATATCAAAGAATTATACTACACATAGATCACAATACTATGAATTCCACCCAATATCAACTAGGCACATTTCCATATCAAATTTACCTTAGAAGTTCCATAATTTACACCTCATGCAACAAAGGAAATCCAGGTTATATACGCCAGATAAACATTACTATCTCAGATTGAAATTATTAACATGGTAGAGAATATTAAATCGGTCAATATGCTCGCTATCCATTAATTAACCATGCATGCTTATTCATGACCATGCTCATATGATTTAACTCCAAGTTTATACTACGTTCAAAGCAATAATTATTAAATCAACACAGCTATACAAACACTAGAAAACCCCAGGTGTAAGGCTTGATCCCCACCTGGAAATCCCGCTTGCTTCTTCTGCACTTCCAGCAATGCTCCCAGATCTCTGCATGCAACTCGCTCCTTCAGCAATCCATCTGCAATCTATCTCCTTCCGAATGCTTCACCATCACATAAAAGACTTCTTTCCCATGGAAAACTCCTTCCCCAGAAATCAAGAATAATATTGTTGCGCTTATATAACCTAGCAATGCCCTTGCATGCATGCATGCATGCACACACTGCATGCATGGACACATTGCATGCATGTATTCCTAGCATATAATCAATTATTTTACCATTGAAAATGCACTCATATATAATGGCAACGTTACTTACATCTTAATGTTGGTGCTAGGTTGCTAGGTCCGCACATGATCTCTCCTCCAAAAATTCAACCCATGTCCTCATGGGTGCATCTTAGAGCACTCATGAAAAATCTAGTTTGGATCTCCCTTTGTGACATCTTCCTTGGAATAAACCAACCATTGATCTATTTTATTTTTTTTTATTGTCTGCCTCCTTAATTCCTCGGGTCTCTTCCCTTTATGCCTTCACATCTTAATCCTCAATTCAACGTACTCCCAAATGAATACAATTTTGTCCCTCATAACTTACGCATTCTTGTCAAACACAATTGCTTAGCCTTCCAATTCAAGATGATGCCTCTCCAAACTTGAAAGTTCACATACAAGTAATTTAAGCTAAAGGAAAGTTACATATTAGATAGCTCCAATGCACGACCCTTCTAACATACTTCCTTCCTTCCTTCTAACATTCAATTTATGAGTATACTCTACGCATCAGAAAGAGAAACATACATATCCTAATTCAATATAATAAACTTAATGCGGTTAATGCAACTTTTCATAAAGAAGGTACGTGCCATAGAAAAAAAACCCACCATTCCAGAGATACTCAGGTCGAACTAGATATATAATCTCTCGAGACTTCTTGGGTGGCCAAATCCAAAAAGTAACAAGCAAAATACATAATCAAGTCCCCCAGTCTGGGTATCTTATAGCTAGGTAACATACTTAAGTTGATACAAGGGATCCCATAAGAATTATAGCCCATGGTATAGAGAATTCCTCTACGAGTTCATCCAATGACATTGAAGTATCCTAGGCTATACACTTGGCCTCTATATTTAGCCTACTTCTATACATATTACCCCATCACACTGGCTAGTCTTTCAACAAGATTTTATAGGCATCAATTGCCGTTAATTTCAATGAAGCTCTTACTTCATGTATTTCGTTCACAACTTCAATCCTTTGACTATATCCTTAATCAAGTAATGCAATCACCATCCCTCCATTAATCTACAATTACTCCTAGCATGCCAAGTAATTACGATACATGGAAGCACCATTACTAGATGTGCTTACAACTCTTCTATTACATTCTAAGATTTTCAAAAATGGCACTTCCCCATGTCTATACATTCCCCTCTGTCTTTATCTCATGTCTGGGCTTTATCTGACAACTCTTTCGTTCAACTTCATGGTTTACCTACTACCACGATTAAATATGGTATTCTGCTATTCATCGTCTTCTTCTTCCTTATCCATAAGATGGATAACATTGTTCAATCTTGGCCAATGAATTCTTCAGTCTGCCATAATTTAAGTGGATATCATTCTCTAAATATAAATGCGTAACCTGACCACTTTGTTCCATTAAGTGCTTTCTTATACTCCAAGAATTTTTCAAGGCCAAGAACTTTTTCAAGGCTATCACCGACTATTCTAGCCACAACCCTAGGGTCAACAACTTTATAGACCTCAAGTAGGACCATGATGTAATCATGACATTTCCTTCTATGTCACACATCTGCTATTTACACATAAGCTTCAATCCAACTATCATGTCAATCTTATTTTATAACCATATCTAAGCATTCTCAAAATTTGTTTTACAACCACCATGTTGTAACCTTATCCAACCATAGCCTGAATGCTATCAACTTAGAAACTTATTGTTATTTTACCACTGGATATCAATATATGGATGCTACCTGGTTTTCTCAATTTTAGCTTCAAAAGGATGCACTTAACATCACATCAAGAATCTTATTCATTCGATATGCTGAGATGAACCTTCCCTGAATATCATAGGCATTATATATCATGCACTGCTTATTCCAAATTTCTTGCCACCAGAGTATACTACTACGAGATCACATCTACACTATAAGGAGGGGCTACGAAAGTGAAACGCAATACCTATAACTTAATCTCCCTCAAGCATCATTTCCATGCTATGCGCACATTGGCAACCCTAAATCAAAGTTAGCCCCTTGATGAAGTACATTTTTCTAGCTTATCTGCTTTGCAGGATAGAAAATCAACCAAGATTATAAAAATACCATGTAATCAATTTCACATACCTTCATAAAACAATTTGTCACGCCTCCTCTAAGGCCGTCATCTCCACATATAATACTATTAGCATAGTCCAACAACCTCAACTTGAATCTAGACTTCGCCATCATACATCCAAGGATCCAACTATGCTCTGATACCAACTGTGACGGGCCTGGCCAGTTAACCTTTATGGTAACTGGAGATCCCATCAATCTCGACCATTGGATCTACTTAAGCTTAAAAACTTAAGAAATTAGCTCATGCATCCGCAACAATAACACTTAGGTAAAGAATTTAATCTTTGTACATATTCTAAGGTTCCAAACATGTACTTGCCCATTACTCAGCAATATCCCCGCACACAATGAATGATCTTAATAATTGTAACTTCAAGCCCATATTTAATAATAATAATAATAGTAATAATAATCAAGTTTATTGAATAGCAATCCACACACTTCTACTCTCGCCTTTCCGAAGCTTGGCTACTTTCCAAAGCATCTCGCACCTCTGCTTACACCATCAATCACAGGGTTAGTCACACGGACTAAGTGGGGATCGGGGATCTAGGACATATCTAGCATCAACAATACAAGGCATTAACCTAGAACAACAACCTAACCTTACCGTAGCCTCGCCCCTGTAATCCAAGTAACTAGTCCAACAAGCATGACCAATGCAACTTAATTCCAACAAAGAAGACCACATATATAATAACCAAGCAATCATAGCATCAACATTGCAACCAATATTCCTCTGGGTTTGAGCAAGGTCAACTCGGTGATCGGGCCCGGTGACATAGAGGCGGGGTAACCACGTGTGTACACACCCATCCACGCTGCGTCCAGCATTGGAGGACCACTTAACTGTGCATGACGTTGTACCATACGGTACCAACGCCCGATGTTCAAATAATACCATTTACATAGCACTGTGCAATAACCGCGAGTCTAGACCATCGCACCTAGACTCCGGCCCCAGAGGTCTATATCAAAGAATTATACTACACATAGATCACAATACTATGAATTCCACCCAATATCAACTAGGCACATTTCCATATCAAATTTACCTTAGAAGTTCCATAATTTACACCTCATGCAACAAAGGAAATCCAGTTATACGCTCGTATAAACATTACTATCTCAGATTGAAATTATTAACATGGTAGAGAATATTAAATCGGTCAATATGCTCGCTATCCATTAATTAACCATGCATGCTTATTCATGACCATGCTCATATGATTTAACTCCAAGTTTATACTACGTTCAAAGCAATAATTATTAAATCAACACAGCTATACAAACACTAGAAAACCCCAGGTGTAAGGCTTGATCCCCACCTGGAAATCCCGCTTGCTTCTTCTGCACTTCCAGCAACGCTCCCAGATCTCTGCATGCAACTCGCTCCTTCAGCAATCCATCTGCAATCTATCTCCTTCCGAATGCTTCACCATCACATAAAAGACTTCTTTCCCATGGAAAACTCCTTCCCCAGAAATCAAGAATAATATTGTTGCGCTTATATAACCTAGCAATGCCCTTGCATGCATGCATGCATGCACACACTGCATGCATGGACACATTGCATGCATGTATTCCTAGCATATAATCAATTATTTTACCATTGAAAATGCACTCATATATAATGGCAACGTTACTTACATCTTAATGTTGGTGCTAGGTTGCTAGGTCCGTTACACTGTAACGGGCCCATGGTAGACCGCTCGAGTATTCGAACCTTGAATGTGCCTGTGGGGCGTTCCCGAGACACCGGCATAAATGGGTAGAAGCGACTACTCGTAAACGTCTAGACGGTTTTGCCCAGTTGGTTAAGGGCATGTCGGTTAGGAACGTTACAATGAACGTCTTGCCACTGCAAAAGCGTCCCTCGACTTCTAATTGCCACATGGGGAGGAGGACAGATCCAAACTCCGTTCCGTCAGTTCCCTTTGCTTCGCATTTTCAACTGCAGCTTCTCTTGGCCAGGTTCCAAGTGCAAAAGACCAAATCTCAGCCCCCAAAACACATTTTTTTTCTAGAACCCGGCAACTCACAGTTTCAGAGACCCTATCCTTGTCAGCTTCCACCGGGACCTTGCACATGTCTTGACGTAGATGGAGCATGATGACGGCAGAGCTGGGCCTTAAAATCCCCCCGGAAGCTGCTTGCCCCAAAAGTCCTTTCCCCAAGGCCCTGGGGACGGATGGGCAATGTCACCTCTCCGAAACCGTGATTTACTCAGAATGTCGACATTGCCCGGGGGACCAAGTTTCGTGGCCAGAAAATCACCCCTCCTCCAAGAAGTGCCAAAGTAGCTCATGTCCAGCACACTCGTAGTCAATTGGCCTAGGATGTGGATGCTGAATACTGGCGTGTAGGGCATAAGTATTTCTTTCTTTTGCAAAATTGATCGTGTAACTTGCTCATTAGGGTAATTTTTCAATTTTTGATGACTTGACAAAGTCGAATCGCTATTCTGGAGGCTCCGCGGTTGCCGAACGACAAAACACTCCAATTTCTACACGATTGTGCGCAGGACGCTTCGCGGTGTGATAAGTTCCCTCGGACTGATCTTGGAATCTTTTGGACCTTCCCGAAGAAGGGCCCTTGAATGGAGGATTCGACGGTCGGATAGGGGAACCGGGCTCCGGGAGGGTGGTTATTAGCGTACGGCCCCTCGCGGGATCGCTACCAGGAAAGGCTACCTCGACAACTTTTTTGGGTTCTGCCTCTTGAGTTCCGGACTCTCCCCTCTTGTGAGGCAGCCCTGCAAGGTCCTGTCCTTGCTTGACTTGGGGAAGGGTGCCAGCTTGGCTGCCCCAAAATAGGCTACCTGGACCATTCCAATGCTAACCCTTTGATCTAGACCTTCTCCAAAAATTCCAAAATTTGGGTTGTGTGTTGGTGATGAGTTAGGAAGCCAACTGACAAAAAATCAAAATTTAATTTCGTACAATGCATTAATTACAAACTTATGAACGTCTTGCCACTACAAAAGCGTCCCTCGACTTCTAATTGCCACATCGGAAGGAGGAAAGATCCAAACTCCTTCCTGAGTTCCAGACTCTCCCCTGTTGTGAGGCTGCAAGATCCTGTCCTTGTTTGACTTCGGAAGGGTGCCAGCTCGGCTGCCCCACAACGGCTTGCCCGGACCATTCTAATGGTAACCATTTGATCTGGAACTTCTCCAAAAATTCTGAAAAGTGGGATATGTGCTGATGATGAATTAGGCAGCCAGCTGACAAACAATCAGAATTTAATTTCGTACAATGCATTAATTACGAATTTATGAACGTCTTGCTACTGCAAAAGCGTCCCTCGACTTCAAATTGCTACATCTGGAGAAGGACAGATCCAAACTCCGTTCCGTCAGTTCCTCTTGCTTCTTGTTCTCAATTGCAGCTTCCCGGCCATGTCCCAAGTGCAAAAGACCAAAACTCGGCCCACGAAACGCAAAATCTTCTAGAACCTGGCAACTCAGAACGTTTATGTTTTAGAGGCCCTATTCTTGTCAGGTTCGACCGCGATTTTGCGCCGTGTCTTGACGTAGAGGGAGGGTGATGACGCCAGAGCACGGACTCTGAAAACCCCCCGGAAGCTGCTTGCCCCAAAAGTCCTCTCCCCAAGGCCCTGGGGACGGACGGGCAATGTCCCCTCTCCAGAACCATGATTTAGCTCTGCCAATAGACTCAGAATGTCGACATTACCTTGGGACCAAGTTTTGTGGCCAGATCCGCTATATTGTATCACCGTCTCATAGGCCAGTTGGCCTCCGTGGACGTTAAAATATATTTCCTTCCTTTCTTCCTTTTTGTTTGTTTTTTTTTTTTTTTTTTTTTGTGTATTAAAGTCGTTTGCACATGTTTAATATTATGGTCTGCTTGTCTCAATCTCTTAGATTTTTTCACAAGCTTGGAGGTAGTTTTTTGCAGTTCCTCCATTGTGCCTTGGGGTCTCAATTCTTAGTTAATCTTACCCATGGAATTTCTAACTGCATGTGGAAACCTTATCTATTTTCCTCGTACGAAAACCCTTCCTATTTTCCTCCTCCTGTGGAAACCCTTCCTAATTTCCATCATGCAAGGAAATGGGGAAGGGTTTCCACTCAAAATTTAAATTTTGGGGTGACGTGCACTTGATGGACGTGCGTCTTAATGTCGGGCGTCCGTGTCGAAAAGCGTGAGCTATAAACGCTCACGTGTGTAATATTTTGAAAAAATAATTTCGTGGAAACCCTTCCAAATTTTAATAGAAACCCTTCCGATTTTCTAATATGAAAACCTTTCCTTATTTCCATTGAAACCCTTCCGAATTTCCATGGAAAATGGGAAGGGTTTCATGGAAATTCCGAAGGTTTTGATGGGAGGCCAACCCAAGCGTACTTAAAACCATCGGTATTTTAGGGTGCCTGGTTCAGCTGGAATCGCATGATGGCTCGAGTTTGTAAAAAGGGAAACGAAACTAGGGATTCACGAATTTGTGCTCGGATTTGTGCATGATGGCTTGGGTGCCTTTGGCAGATTGACGAAATCGAAACCCCAAATAGGGTTTTTGTCAGATTTCGAAGGAGTCTTAAGTCTCTTGAATGACGAGTCTCTGGATTCTGGAACCTCTGGATATATTAGAAGAAGCCAAGTGCTTGTAAAAATTCTTGGGCCACGGGATAGACTCATTGAAGCTTTTGTGACAAGATAGACAGATTGCCGAAATGTTTATTTTAAAGGCTTACAGGAATGCCAAAATGGACAAAGACAAAGCCCATCGCATAGAAAACAAGAAAATGGAAAAATAATTCCTCGAACAGGGGATGGGTTCGAGATGGATGGAATGGGGATTGCAGTTGCAGTGCAAGACGGCCAGAGCTTCCAATAGCAGAGCAGAATCGTTTGTAAAAGTTCAGCTTCCGGGTCACCAGGTATTTCATGTTATATTAATAAGTTTTACACTTTTCCTCATTGTGGCAGCCCACCAAAATGAAGGAAATTCCCATTGCTTTTCTATGCATGTGCCACCGAAACTGCAAGTCAATTAAAAAACATAGAATACAGGGATAAAGATTAAGTTCACCATTTCGGTGCAGATGTCCTTTGAAAGTTCATGTATCCATAATTCACATAATGCTACTGATTTGGAATCATGGGGGCAAATTATTTAGTTCATCTTTAGGTTTCAGTGTACCTGCTGAAAACTTGCGTACCATAACAGGCAAGGCAGGCAGCCATAGTTGTGATTGCAGGTGCAGAGATTTCTTCTATTCTGGTGGTGCAGGATATAATGCAAAAAACTGGAGGAAGGGTTATTGTGTTGATTAATCCAATGTGGTCTGCTGAGGATATGGGGGGTCTGTCCAAGCTCTCTGTTTCATTTGTGAGTCCTTTGTTTACTCTTATACTCCTCTTGCAATCAAGGGCATGTTTTCTAAGACTAAAGGTGCTATTTTGCTTAATGCACTGGTTTGTTCTTGTAAACCCAAATAATAAATCCGCCGGGACCAGCCACAACTATGACTTTGCTTGTGGAAATGAAAAAGAGCATCCATGTTTTCTTATCTTGTCTTTTGCAAAGGTGTAGCATTCTTTTAATATCCATGCAGCTTTTAGATAGGCTTGTTTCTCAAGAATATGCCTACTTAAAGTAACTAACTATCCTTTTCCTAAAGGATGCTCCACAAATGTTTTCTCTTGTCCTGCAAATGATATATTTCTGAATGGCCATGGCCCATGATCACATCATATGGTCCGGATTTTGGGTGGGTGCTGTATGTTAAAGATCATAAATTAACTAAGTGAAGCACACTTATGAGCATGCTTTACGCTTATGAGCATGCTAGGCCCGCATATGCGGGTTTAATGCTCCGTTCTGCTGCATTTTATTTCGAAGCACTTTGTAAATCCAATTATTCTGGATCTTATGTACCAATGACTGAAATGGGTTATTCTCTGATATTACTAAGTTTTTCATGTATGGTATTACTACAGGTTCAGTTCACACTAATAATCTCACTTGCAAACATTAGATATTTTCCCACATATATTTTCTTGCGTATGTATAGCACGCTTCTTAAGGCCCTGAAAGGGCCAAAAACAATTTCTACAACATAAACCATTACCACAAGAATAATTAACTAGAAACGTGTGCCCGGCGATGCCGGGCATTAGCCGTGGACGTGTGGAATGGGTGACTAATTTAATTTGTAGGTGGAATAAGAATGTGTAATAGACGTTTAGGGTTTAGGCATTAGCTATGGGTAGGAATAACAAAAAGCATAGTGTAATGGTGGATGTAATGGAGTGCATATAGTTTAGGGTGGTTTAGAGCTTGTCATGCTTTAGTCTTTTGTGGATGTATTTTTTGCTTTAAATTCCTAACATTTCATGCACATAGAGCCTTTTGGGTATATGCATTCCCGTTAGAGCCTTTTGGGCTACATTGAAAGTTTCAAGATTATAAGATCTTGGGCCAATAATAACAATACATAGCTTCAAACATAAAGGTATTTAAAATATCTTAGCATGAAACATGAAATTTTAAAAAATATAAAAGCATGTGCCACTTTGAACTATGTATCACAGTTATCTCCAGCTAGCGTTGAGAAGGAAAAGGGATGTCTCTTATCTCCAATGCTAGATGTCTCTTAATAAGTCGGTTGGGAAATGTTAGTAAATACTTGTGAATGTTAGTAGTGCGAGGTTGCTGAGACGCCAAATGGCAAGGCCAGATTGCCTTGATACTGGGCATCGTGTTGGTGAAACCAAGGTGATATATGCATGTGTCCAACCCCATACATTTAGAATCCATACATTTAGTATCCTAATGACGTGATGCCAAATTTATAAGATTATATGTACCTCACTAAATATGTAGATTGTATCTATCCAGAACGTCTATCTTCTTTATTAAAATGAGAAGGCATTGATTTCCGTGCCGGAACGCCGCATGTGCAGACGCATGCGGCGTTCCCTTTGCCCCTTGCGGCGTTCCCTTTGCCCCTTGCGGCATATTTTGAATTTTCACGATATCGGAGCAAGATATGCTCTGCAACCCTGGAGCACTCTTTATCAAAGAAGGCAAATTTGTCCCTCTTCATTTGCATCTCTGTTGGTTCAGACGCATTCCTGGAGCGCTGAACCACTGCAAGATCAAGCTTGATTTCTAAACCATTTTTCATACGGTTAATGCTCCGAGGAGTAGAGGGACTCCACTATGCTGGATCTAGGAACGGGCTGCAGAGGCGGTAACAATGGTCTACTTCTGTTGCTCTGTGATCTTGGAGTAACAGGGAAGGAAATACCTTCAGAGGCGGATTTTTCATCGGTATATGGTTAAAGGTATGACCTTCAAGTATGAAGTCTTGGACTAGACGGAGCTGAATGAGAACACCATGAAGCTGACCTCCAAAACCGTTTGTTTTTGCTTTCAGCATTGGCTTCTTCCATTTCATCACCACCACAGTCATCTTTCTTCTGCTCTGAATCCTTTGCATTTTCTTCAGACCTATTTTCCTCTGCCATCTCTGGATCCAGTTTTCTACCAACAAACTTCTTAAAAGCATTCTAATGCGGGATTTGCAGCAATTATCGTACATGCAAAAGACGCCATTTGTTAGATCTCAGCGCCTGCTGCTAGGTTCTAGGTAGCTTGGCATGGCGAGTGAAGATATCTCCGCGCTTCTAAGCCAATCTCTGGTATTTTTATGTTTACCTTTGGTCTTTGGTTTTTGTGTCTGATTTGCAGCATTGGATTGGCATTTCATTGTCTGCACACGTACTTGCACTGGTGAAAACGCTGGTGAAACTGAGGTAATATCTACAATTACCTTTTGCAGGCAAATGCCTGTTGATCTGGTAGTGCCTTTTTTTGAATTCTGTCAATAGTGCTGGGTACCGTTTGGATATCATGATTCGTCTTTATCAGGACAATTCAGTTGAAGATTTCTTATTTAATTCTCTGCATTAAACAACTCATAGTTATAAGCCTTGCTTTGTGATAAAGCTTTCATTTGTTCATTTGTTCATCTATATATGCATGTGCATGGATCAAAAGTTCCCTCATTCAGACCATTTGAGTTTGCCCGATCTTAGTTTTTTTTAAATGTGCAGAGATGTTTCTAATGTAGGACCCCGTTTAATCTCCACATGTTTGCTTGCAGAGCAGAGCATGATTTTGCAGAGCAGTTTTGCAGAGCAGTTTCTACTGTAGGACCCCGTTTAATCTCCACATGTTTGCTTGCAGCAAATTTGCTACATGGGTTACCAAATTTGCCTAGACCTGTGCAATCATTGTGAACCATTATATATGATCTACTGGTGAGATTTTATAAAACAGGGAGTGGCTTTAACTTCAACAAAGAGATCGCAAGGGAGGTTTTTGCCTCCGAAGGCGTTCCCATTTCCCAGCAAACTATTGGGTATGCTCAATATGTATTGTCTTTTGTTTAATGCATTCTGCTCATACTTTGTGCCATTTGTGGATCTAATTTGCAATCTGAGCATTTGGTTTGAGTCTCATGAATGTTTTTTTTTAACTAGATCAAAAAGAATGCAATTTTTGGAGGACGTGAACGGCCTTGGTATGCTCAATCTCTATTGTCTTTTATTTAAGGAATTCCTCTCATATTTGTGCCCTTTGTGGTTCTAATTTGCAATCTCTTTGGGTGCAGATTCCCTCAAGGATCCGCAGTCTACATTCAATAGGGTCAGACATGGAAGCCTCTTCTGGAAAAATATTGGGATCATATTCTGCCAGCTATATGTACAGTTGCATCACCATTCTTGAATAGTGCATTTTCAACAATAGCACATAGAAGAGCAGCACCAAATTAGGCACCCATTTGATGCAGATGATCTGTTTGCTGACAAGCTCATGTATGAATCAAGTAGTTTCTCTAGGTTCTGCCTTCTGTTTTATAAGAGAGGCTATGCCAAGCTTGCCAAGGTAAATTTGCCTTTGTTTTTTGGTTTCTATTTGTTTGTATCTATTTGATAGTATATAAAAAAACTAGAGGAGCAAGCATACTACAAAAGACTAAAGCTAAAGAGGCACATCATGATGTTCAACCACTTGCTTCAACAACAAGTGTAGCTGATGGAGAAAATCAGGATCCTCCCCACAAAGTCTCCCGTGCCATTATCAAATGGAATCCACCACCAAAATGATTAATCCCTATGTTCTGCGTCTTCATTTGATTAGTTGCATTCTTATCAACATCTAAAGTTTGAGTGTGGTTGCAGCTGCCCAGGTTTCAATTGGGTATCCAATGTCTGCACTAGATGTGCCTGGTCATCCACACATGATAAATATCTCAAGCATGTCTTATTTGTGCAGCAGGGGAGTGGACATAAACCTGGGCATCTCTCCTGGTCTACATTCGTCAAGCTCAGGAATGGCACCAATGGCATTGGAAATCCATCAGTTCATATATGTAGATGGAAGAAATATCCAAGGCATTGTAAGCTCCAATTCGTTCTAACTACTTAGCTTGAGAATTGGAAAATAGAGACCTCCTATGGAAGAACATAATGCATGTGTAGATTCAGATCCTGACAATTGAAGATGTGTTAATTTTTGATATCATATTGCAGTTTCTGTGCTATATTTTGGAGGTATCCATTTACTTCATATTTTGGAGGTATCCATTTACTTCATGTGCTTAATTGGGTTGTCTCTTCACTCTTCAATGTGTCGTCATCTTCTCTTCATTTTCATGTTTTATTGTGTCCCTATGACATTCGGATATAATGCATTATCTTATAAATTTACCAATTGAAGTCCACCTACACTTTATTAACATGGAGCCGAAAAGAACAGTTTATTAAAGTTATAAAATTTCAAAGTAGGTGGAAGTGTAAATGGACTTCTATGGTGCATTTCACCATGATTTCTACCAATGGGTTTGCAAAAAAAATGTGCAACGTTCCAATTTTACATGCAATTTTCATTCTCAAATTATGCGAAATTCTCTTATCCAATTTTGCATTGTCAACTGGCTTTATAGCTAGGGCATAAAATAAGAGCCCAATACTGCAATCCCCTTTCCACTGCATTCATTATAGTTCCTAATGCATTTCAATAATTGTTGAAACACGTATTAACATGGTTCTTTAATAGTTAAGACTATTTTGGGAACAATCACGCTCTCTCTTTCTATTCTTCTTGATCTTTGTCAATGCTACACAATGAATGTATTACATCTCCAATGAATGTACTACATCTCCAACATCCATGTTTGACAATAGAACATTCCTTTCTTCGTAACATTTGTACATTGTTGATATTCAAAGCCAAATTTTAATGTAATATATTGTATTAATGACTACCATTTCAAGCCCCAGGCAATTTCCATGTATGTAATATCCAGTTCTTCAACGTACTCCAGTTGAATACATATTATTTTTGTTCTTCCATAAAATCATAGACCATCTTACACATCAATTAATTCCCTAAAGTCTACCGTCTAACACATCCTACTTATTCCATTATTCTATTCTATTATTTCATGTGCCCATGATTAATGCCTCACCTCACACAAAACCTATTACATCTATTACCCCATTATATCTATCAACATTATTTGACATAAATTGCATTTACAGACATGATTACATTTTCAACTCTTTAATTACCTACAAACTCCACACGTATACCTATTTCACACATCTGTGAGTAATGCCTGGCATCGCCGGGCATACGTTTCTAGTTTTTAATTAAGTAGATTGTAGGTATCTCGAACATCTCATCTTTCTTAATCAAGCTTTTCTATTTGATTAGTAAAGTAATGTATGTTTTAAATAAGGAAAGAAATATCAAACATGCTGCCTGCATATAGTGAGGCATTTTCCGTAAGCAACAGTCTTCCCCAACATAGACATTCCCCGATTTGTTAAGCAATAGTCTTCCCCAACACAGACATATGCATTCAAAAGAAATGCATTCAGGAACAAAATCTCTATCCTCTCTCTTGACAAACAAAAAAAACTTTTAACCAGCTACTTGGCAACATACATTTCCTTTTAAGTAAAATTTAATAGGCATAACAAATGTAAATATTTGAAAAGTAGAAACAACCTAGCCTTGCAAAGTCATGATGTAAATAAAAGATGATTGATTACATGTTCCACATTTTTTTTGTGAAAAATGCACTGAATTTACATTCACATCTCCTCCTATATCAATCACTTTCAAAGAAAAACTTGTGAAGCAAACATGAAAAATATTCAATACCCTTAAAGGAGGTGGCGGCTTGAACTGAGTGCAGTATGCATTTTGACAGCTTAAACCTCCATATATACAACATCAATCACCCTAAAAAGGAAACATATGAAGCAAACACAAAAAATATTCAACAACCTTAAAGTGGTGCCTTCAATTTCTAAACCCAGTCTGTGGTTTTAACATCCAAAACTTGCATAAATACGTGTATTGAGCATGGATTTTGAGGGAATGGTGATACTCAAAAACTTAACTTCACTGGACCATCACTTGAAGCATTGATTCTTTTACTTGTGAAATAAGATGAGTGACCGCAAAACTCCTTCAATATTCTCAAATTTTGGGCTGTGTATGTAACATGACTGGATCTTTTACCAGGCAGTGCATCAAATGATGTGCTATTTGAGTGTTATTGCAAGAGAATAAAATACTGGTTACACCTTGTGCATACGCTTTGTGAAACCATCTTAAGCATTGCCCTTTGTATTCTCCACACTTATCAAAAAGAAGTCAAAGAAAAAAACATAGTGCATTTGCAAAATGGCAATTTCAGAAGAACGATTCCCTCTATTTTTGAAGAAGAAATCCAGAAATCCATCTATTGCACATTCCTTACGTTCTTGGTACCAATCCTTTTCATGTGATTCTTCTAGTGCTCTAACTGGTGGCAATGCATCAACACCAATTTTCGCTAGACAAAAAGGTAGAGATTTTATTCCACAGACTCAACGCTTTTGCATTTAATATGTCTTGTCAAACCTGGCGATACCCATCAAAGAGAAAGTCCCTGCATGAAGCCTGCACAAAGACGTTTATGAATAAGCTTAGCTTGAACAAAATACAAATCCTTAGCTTGAATTTACCTGCAAGCCTGTTTTGCCTAAAGACCAGATGAGGCAGTATTATATTGCAAAGCTTAAATTCACCTTTGTCAAGAAGCAAGGACTTGCTTCAAAATCCAGATATTTAAATCCTAGTAGTGAGCCCTAGATTTGCAGAGAATAGAAAACATATTGGCCAAATAAAATCCTGCAGTACCTGGAATAGAGTAGCAACACATGAATCCAGCTATTAGATGAGGAAAGTCCAAATAGAGTTGAAGTGCAGAAAGGCAAAAAACAAAGCCGGACTAACAGACGAAATGGGGAGGAATGCAAAGAGGTTAGAAGAAACAGAAATAAAATAAAATCAAAGACGCAAGCAATGCTGGGAAGAAATGAGAAATGAAACAAAATTCAAACCTGCAAGCAACGTTGGAAAGAACCGAGAGGTTTTGCCGGATGCTACTGCTCCAACCCACTGTTGTATTGAACCCATGAAGAAATAAGGTGATGCATCTAACCATGGTGGAAAGCCGACCATGGTGGAAAGCTTGCAAGACTGGACAAAAGAAAAGCTGTAGCAGACACGTTTCCGAGAAGCATAAAGTGCAAGATATGGAGCATATACTGGTTTGCTAGTATGCATCGTGATAATTGCTTATGATCCTCTTTCATAAGCTTCATCTCCTGCATGTAGAGTAAAGAATCAATGGATGCCCAAAAGAATGCCATGGCTATATCTGCAAATTGCAAAACCTGCAAAAGATCGGCATCTTAGAGTCCTTACCTGAGATCAAATGCTACTCTCAGATTGATGCTGGAAGAAAGGCCCTGCATGAAGCCTGCACAAAGACGTTTATGAATAAGCTTAGCTTGAACAAAATACAAATCCTTAGCTTGAATTTACCTGCAAACCTGCTTTTGCTTAAAGATCAGATGAGGCAGTATTATATTGCAAAGCTTAAATTCACCTTTGTCAAGAAGCAAGGACTTGCTTCAAAATCCAGATATTTAAATCCTAGTAGTGAGCCCTAGATTTGCAGAGAAATATTGGCCAAATAAAATCCTGCAGTACCTGGAATAGAGTAGCAACACATGAATCCAGCTATTAGATGAGGAAAGTCCAAATAGAGTTGAAGTGCAGAAAGGCAAAAAACAAAGCCGGACTAACAGATGAAATGGGGAGGAATGCAAAGAGGTTAGAAGAAACAGAAATAAAATAAAATCAAAGATGCAAGCAATGCTGGGAAGAAATGAGAAATGAAACAAAATCCAAACCTGCAGCAACGTTGGAAAGAACCGAGAGGTTTTGCCGGATGCTACTGCTCCAACCCGCTGTTGTTTTGAACCCATGAAGAAATAAGGTGATGCATCTAACCATGGTGGAAAGCCGACCATGGTGGAAAGCCTGCAAGACTGGACAAAAGAAAAACTATATCTGCAAATTGCAAAACCTGAAAAAGATCGGCATCTCAGAGTCCTTACCTGAGATCAAATGCTACTCGAGATTGATGCTGGAAGGAAGAAAACGTAAGAAATGGCAAGAACGTTTCCCTTTTGTTATGGATAATGTTCTCTACCAGGCCATTACCGCTGCAAGATTTCCTTTATTTCCTTCTTGGCAATGCTTTGGCGGATGACATAGATATGGGAGGTATGGCCATCTCCACGAACCCTAATCCTCATATCTACATTGGCAAAGCTAAGGCGCCCAAACAGCAAAATGGGCTCGAAGACCTCTATCGAAGAATCTTAGGCTCCACCGGTTCAATGTGGCATCGATTTGTTTCGATTAATCCGCGGCTCTCTTGCAGTGGATCACAGAGGACTGTTTCGGCAGCAGCCTAGACGCAGGGGAAAAAATCTGTCGCAAGGGGGAGAGGGAACGCCGCATGCGGCGTTACATGCGGCGTTCCAGGCACGGAAATCAAACCCCTCCCATTTTAATAAAGAAGATTGGCACAAACCATTACATCCACACATTAATTCCCCTTAAAACTTTTTTTGGTTTTGATGCATATTGACACGGGGTAATGTAGAGCGCGAGAGCCTCTTTTTTACTTCCAAAAACTATATAATACGTATATAAAATCAACACCATTAAGTATGTTAGCTCAAACCTTCTAGAATAATATAACAACACTATACACTAACACTATACACTATGGACCAATTTGTGGCATGAGGGTTATGGGTTGCATTATTGGCAAGTGGGGCCATAGTTGACAAAAAAAGAAAAAAGAAAAAAAGGCAAGATCCTCCAATTTGCAAGATTTCGATCAAACATTTCTACAAGTTACTTTGAAATAAAGTATGATAGAAGTCTTGTGCTGGCAACGTTGGAGAGCCAAAGTCAAATAAATTACATTGCTGTTGTCACAGTGACAACGAGGATGGGACATGCTTAAAAGAAGTCAAGAAGGTAAAGGCAGGCGATAATTGACGATGGCGCAGAGGGCTGCACTAGCTTCTGTCATGTTGATACTGCTCTTGCTCATCAAACCATCCACCCAATTTCAAGGTATTTATTTCCACTCATTCATTTGATGGAGAACTAGTTAATTGTTCATGCTCATGTTTGCCCAGACACTTTTGATGCAAAAATAGATGGTGCTGATATGGATTTGAGATATGCTCGCTGGCTCATCGGATGACGCTTCCCTGACTACAAAGATCCGGTACCCAGCCGACGTTACCATAGCGTAGCTCCTCGTCCTCCTGGACCTCGTCCTCTCTAGTTCAATTTTGGTTCAGTTATTGTTCAGAGTCAAAATAGTGTGTAGGTGGAGAAACTTGAATACCAGTAAGTTTTATTAACATTCTTGGAACGCCCGTATTTTCGGGGGTATTTTTATGGAAATGATCATAGGATAAGTCTTCCAGATATAATGTAGAAGAGGTTGAGATCTTTCCATGAAAGTTAACATCTCCTGAATCGGATTCCGAAATCTCAAGTTATGGTCTCGTAAATCCCTCTGAAATTTCTACAATTTTCTTGTGTATTAAAAATAGCATAACTTGTGATTTAAGACTCCGATTTATATGATCTTACCTTTCATGGAAAGATCTCATCCTCCCTTACAATAGCTCTGAAAGCCTCATTCTCATTTGGATCATCACAGAAAAGTTATGACCATTTCCATTAAAATACCCCCAAAACTAGGGGCATTTTGTTAATTTTAGCAAAACATAAAGGTATTTCAGAGTTTTTCCCAACTTTTTATATTGATAACTAGTACACTATACATTGCACGCCAAGATTGACTCTATAAGGGCTTTCAATGGATACTTTCCAATGCTTTCCGAAGCTGTTGTAAATATAAGATAAACTTTCATGCACCCTTTTATTCCACAAAAATAATGCATGAATAACAAAACAACTTCGACACTGAACATTTTCAATCTGCCATGATGATAGTCATGGTATTGTAATAATGCAATTCTTTTTTATTTTTCATTTCATAGGTCAAAGATTTTAGGAATATCCTTACTACCTACAAGAAATTTATCGCGGCGACCAAGGTTGCCGCGAACATCCGCCGCGATGCCGCTAACATCCGCCTCGAACATTTCTTTAGTTTTAACCCTGTGAAGTTGGACTTACTATAAGTTTCGGGTCTTGTTTAGTAAGGAATACATGACAATTCGAGTTGCACAAACGTCAATTTTGAACGTTGAATGTAGAGGGTATGATTTTGTGTCATTGCCTTGATCCTAAGGTAGACTGATGTTATAAGTGATCTCAATACATAACAATTTGCAAGGAACAATTCAACAAATCTATGCAATGTTCCAAAGGGAAAGACTATTTATACATTACAATAAATTTTTTCGCGACGTTTGTCTTAATGTTAGTTTAAAACTAGAGTATTTTTTAACTCAAGTATGCACTAGTTGATTGCATAGTTAGGATGGATGCAGAATGGATGCGTGATTGCATTGATTCTGCCCTTCTTTCTTATATGCATCACCGACGTTAGGTAGCAAGATCACACGCAATATAAAAGAAAGTAATTAAATGACATGGAGACGTGTGCAAAAGCATGGAGAATGTTTCTAAAGGCAATGTTCATACTAATAAAATTTTTAATTTTGAAGACCCATAAGGAGCACTAATCTGGCATTTCGGCCCAGTGGCTTCTTCTAGACATCATGAAATCAGCATTTTATACCCTACAACGAAATGGGTATTTCTAACGAATTTTTTTGCTGGTGTCATGTTAAAGCCATATCGAGGGAAAAAATACACAGAGCTTTTCTGATTTCATGCTGGTTCAAACATAATCGTGGTTGTTAAATAAGGCAAGTCACGAAGGTGGGCATTTTTTTTAGTGGCACCGCGACACTCATTCTTTCATTTATATTTAACAGTTATACATTGTTATGTTTATTTTTACAGAATAAAAAGTCAGTAATACACACCAGGCCAAGATTACTGTATTTTTAGCTTAAAATTATATGACGCAATTATTCCGCCGCTTCTATATCTGTCTGCCGCCACAGAAATCGTTTGCTCCGCCAAAGAAATTATTTTCCGCCGCCACAGAGTTAGCCACAGAGTCCGACCATCTTAAGCAGATCACTGATCTAAAGCCATAGAGTTAGCCACAGAGTTCAAGCACAGACCATCTAAAACAGTGGAAATAGAGGCCGGAAATATGATGATGCAGCTATTTTTTGTCCATCCAGGATCTGCAACCACCAGAATCGTAGCACCTGCACGCATCTGCACCGGATCCTAGCATCTAATTGTTCGTAATCTTGGCCTGGAGTGTATTACGTCCCGTAATTCACGGGAGCAGGGCATCACGCCCTGGTAGGGCTTCTCGGCGGCGCCGCCAGCCTCGGCGGCGACTCGCGGCTCCGCCGCTCGTCGGCCGCCTCGGCTCCCTACCGGGCGTAATGCCTCTGCTCCCGTGCATTACGTAGTCCTTAAATGACACCCAACAAATGATAGAGATGGATTAGTTCCTCATGTTTAGTAGAAATCGGGATCTTGTTCTAGTCTTTGCATTGCATCAGATACAGTGCTATGGTAGCATGAATTCCTTCTTCACCGATTCCAGGTAGAAGATAAACCTTGCCATTTTGCCAGTCATCCATTCCATGGCTAGCACCCATCAGTTTCCCAAAACCAAAATCAACATCATATACTGGGAGCTGCTGGGATACGGCCATTACAATGAAATCTGCGAAATTTCAATCATCAAGATTTCTTTTGTATGCATCAAAAGAGTCTTGTAAGCAGTTTAATGTTCCTTGTGGTAGATCATAAGAAATATTTGTGATATTTTGCTGGAGCAAATGGCATGCAAAAGCCAATCCTTGTGCATCCAGCTCCCCAATGGTGTTGTTGGCAGCAGTTATTAGTGTCGCATTTTCAAAATAATCCTCAGGTAGTTCTGACATCTTGCCTCTGCAGTTGATCAACATAAAAAGCATTGCAGTTCTATCTGGATGCAAGCAGCATCTTGCCCTGAGAAATCGTGTGCCATATATAACCACAAATAATTTGAATTAAACTGTAGTTGGACCAGCAATTGATTTTAACATGTCAATTTTTTTCTGGCGAAGTTGAAGGATCTTACAACAAGGGATTCTAAAGTCGGCTCATCAGTAGAGCTCAAAGCATCTGCCTGGGTCTTAAACCCTAAAATCACGAAGTCTATTATAACTGGATTCTGCTCCAAGAGGAGTAATATATCTAATAAGGGGATGGAAAGACAAGGACTTCTCACATGCAATTTACGTCCAAGATTTGAGATATTTCCAAATGGAAGGACCATTGACAACTTGATGCATAAGAAAACCCTAAATTGAGGCCTCCACATGCAAATTTGAGGATTTGCTCGAAGAAAACACAAACTTTAGGCAAAAAATATAAAAACAAAAATAAGAAATGTACATAAGCCATATTTGGATGATCAAGAGGGGATATTTCGGCATCCTGTGGCACTAAAATCTGCTGAAATATCATGCGATCTACGCATTAAGCTGAAGCCAGAACCTTGATCTGGGCAATTTCCCTGCCAAAACGATCCGCCAGAACCAAACCCAGAAAATAAATCGGCCATTTTTGGGCAGCTCTTTGGAGCAATGTGGTAGACATCTGAGTAGCGGAGCTTTACCTGGCAACCAGTGATCAGTGGCTGGGCACCTTTTTTTTTTTTTTGGTTCTCCGAACTATTTTTGCCCCTCGAAACTCTTATAAATAGATGATATTATATTGATAGAAGCAAGAATAGCCCTTGCCGTGGCTATAAAATCAGCAACAAATAGTATTGTGGAATGAATAGAGAAACTAGTTCTATATCAGAAACATGTCGTTTCATCCGGGAGATGCGTCCGTCAGTTTTGTCTTGCCTTGATGCTGACATGGCTTGTTGACGAATCTACTACTGACTCGGCAAACACTTCTGCAACACTCCCACTTGTTTCTAGATCAGCAGCTTTATCCATGAACCTGTCATTCTCTATGTTTATCACTCCAAGAGCTGATCTATGACACTCAAATGTATCTCTAGCTAATCCTTAGTGAATAGATCAGCCACCATCTCTCTTTTACCAATGAACTCTAATTCAAGATTTCCTTCAACTACTCTCCCTCTCTCTAATAAAATGGTACTAGATCTCTATGTGATTGGTTTTGGCATGATACTTCGGATTTCTTGCTAAGGAATTGAACCCTGGGTATCAGAATAAATTAGAGTTGGCTGCTCCACACATTCTTGCTGCAGACCTGCTAAAAGTTTTTTGAGCCACAAAGCTTCTCTGGCTGCATGTGTTACTCCAATGTATTCTGATTCGGTACTTGAGAGTGCCACTATGTTTTATCGCTTGGAACTCCATGAAATGGCACCATTTCCTAGGCTCAAACAGTACCTAGAAGTTGACCGTCTTGTTTCCATGTCTCCTGCCCAATCCGCATCAGTAAAGCACCATTTGGTTGGAAACATAAGGCAAACTGGGTTGTTCCCTTAAGGTAGCCTAAGATTCTTTTTATTGCTTGTTAATGTGCTATTCCTGGCTTGTCCATGAATTGCGCCACCACTCCTACTGAGTATGCTAAATCTGGTCTTGTACAAACCATAGCATAAATGAGAGAACCCACTGCTTGCCTATATGGAACTGTCTCCATTTCTGCAACTTCTTCCTTTGTCTTAGGTGATTGCTCTTTTGTAAGCTTGAGGCCCACTTCCATGGCTGTACTGATTGGCTTACAATGATCCATTCTATACCTCATGAGTAACTCCTGAATATACCTTCTTTGAGACATTATCAACTTCTTTCTCCCCCTGTCTCAAAGGAGGTGATCCCTAGGCAATAATGGATATCATCAGAATCTGTCATTTCAAATTTAGACTGCAATTTGTGCTTGAGACTATGTAACACTTCAAGACAATTGTATAAAAGAATGCAATCATCTACATAAATGGCCACAATCAGCAAGGTAAGAGGCTGAATTAATTGATACACATTAGAATCCGCTGCATTTCACTGGAACCCTAAAGATATCATAAAACTATCAATCTTTTGATACCACATGTGTGGCGACTGCTTCAACCCATAAAGTGTACGTTGGAGCTTACACACTTGATTCTCTTTCCCTACTACCACATACCCTTTTGGCTGCCGCATGTAAATCTCCTCATCAAGTTTGCCATGAATAAAGGCGGTGGTCACACCCATTCGATGAACATGCGAATATTTATGGCAGCTAAGGCTAAGAGAGTTTGGATGGATACAAGCTTCACCAATGGAGAAAAGGTTTCGGTATAGTCAATACCTTCTACTTGTGTGTATCCTCGTGCCACCAATCGTGCCTTGAACCTGTCTATTGTGCCATCTGCCTTGTACTTTACCTTATAAAGCCACTTGCATGTGACAGGTCTCCTTCCAGCCGGCAAATCTGCGAGAGTCCATGTGGAATTTCTGCACAAAGAATCATACTCATTATCCATTGCCTCTTGCCATTCTTGTGCATGTGGGCTACGCTTGGCTGTTGCAAATGTCTCTGATTCAACAACTGGATTAGAGGTAACTGTCATAAAGAGCTTGCCTCGCTTACTTGCTTCAGCTTGGTCTACGGATGCACGGGCTTTAGCACTTGGCCGTGATATTCTTTCCGATTTAGTGACATTAGAATCCTTGCACAGACCACCAATACTAAGCTTGCGGTTGGCAGCTCCCACTTGCTCATCAATGATAGATCCTTTTCTAGGCAGCGATGTCTCCCTATTCTGCAATCTTCTCTTCGTCATCCTCACTATCCTCTATGTGTAAGAAAAGGGACAACTCCAATGGTATTAAGTCATGATATATCAAATGCTCTCTTAAATGACCTCTCTACTATGGAAAATCCTATGCACAGCAATGCCATAAAGTTTGTACACTTTGACACCATCACTCCATTCTATGGAGATCGCTGCCATAGACTTATCATCAAACTTGGATCTTTTCTCATCAGGGACTTTAGTATATGCCAGACACCCAAAAATCTTCAAATGTGTCAAATTGGGAATGCAACCTGTCAATAGCTCCTCGGGTGTGCGACTATGAACTGCTGCCACTACTCGATTCTTCACATATGCAGCATGAAGTATGGCCTCTCGCCAAAACAACTTAGGCAGCCCAGCAAACCTGAGCATGCATTTGCTAGCTTCTAGAAGGAAGCGATTCATCCTTTCCGCTAACCCATTCTACTGAGGAGTGTATGGAGTTGCAGCTTATTGGAGTATTTCTCGAGAGGCACAATAAGCTTTAAATTCTCTTGAAGCATACTTACCTCCACCATCACTTCGCAATGTCTTGACCAGGGATGGGTTCAATATTGTATACGTTTTATACGCATATGTATTATTCAAAAGATACGGGAGAAATTTGAGTACAATACGTCAAAAATACGGCAAAAAATATTTTCGGCACCGAAAAATTTTCGTGTAAGCGAAACAACTGTTTTGCTTATGCGAAGTGGAAAAACTTTTGCGCAAGCAAAGTCAACAGTTTCGCTTATGCGGAAAAACTTTCGTGTAAGCAAAATTGCAGTTTCGCTCATACGAAAATTTTCGAACTTCGCATAAACGAAACTGTTGACTTCGCTTAAGCGAAATTATTTTCGCGTAAGCGAAACAGTTGTTTCGCTTACACAAAAATTTGCAACATGTTTTAGGGTATTTTGTTAAGGGAAAAAAGTTTTTGCGCCGCTGTTTGGTCTGTTTCCCGGGGGATGCACCTATTGTATAGGGGGTATGCCACCTGCGTGCAAGGGGTCGGCAAAAACCCCCTTGTATACGAGTTTGAATTTTTTCAGAAACCCCCTTTCCAGCCACATACAGTGCCAAAATCGCCCAAAAATCCCCAAAAAGCTACCCCTAGGTACGAGTATATGTACGGTTTAAGGGGAAAACAAACCCTTTCAGGTCACTCACATGGTTTGTACGGTCAAAACTATGCGAACCCCCCTTGGTCTGTTTTAAGTAGTTGTATTTATATATATATAAGAAAAACTTGTTTAGCCTTAGAATTCACCTCTCGAACGTTGACTACCAGGTTGAGTAAACATACTCCTTGGGAAATAGTCAGTCTTTGACGTATTGATTTTGTGTTCGGGGCTTGATGCCAGAATATGTGAAGTGAGATTACTCCTTCCTAGAGTTTTCCGACCTTAGGTTCCTACCATGTTCCTTAGATATCTATAGGTTCTTGTCCTTCCCTCCTTACGCTCGAACAAAACATTGATGTAACATATGCGTAGTGAGCTTGCTCCTTCGCATATATACATGTTGGCCTTTAGTTCGAACATTAAGGAGTCTTTAAAATAGCAGAACAGAGAGTAATTTTAGCAGCAGGAATGGCAGCTGGTCATGCATCTACATCAGGCGCCGCCAGGGGTCATGCATCATCATCTAGGGGTGCGGGGGCGTTGCGTGGTCATGGCAGGACCACAGAGGTTGCAGCAGCACGTGGAAGAAGTGTATGTCGAAATTCTGGTGGTCGAAGGAGAGGTCCAGAGTGGGGATTTGTGAAGGAGTTTGGTCAGAATGAGTGGCAATGTGTGTTTTGTGGGTATACGTCAATAAATGGATCTACGACAAGAATTCGAGCTCATATTTTACGGGACTCTAAAATTGGGGTGCAAACTTTTACTGCATCTGCCGACCTAGACAAGATGCAATTGAAGTGCTGTCTCGAAAAAAGAGCACCAGCAGAAGAACACAGCCAAGCGATAGTCAAGGACCATGCGAAACAGAAGAGATCAATTACAACAGTACCCCTCCTGCAGCGCCAATGTACCAACCAGAGGGTGGACTAGGGTCAATAGGGTTAAGCATGGGCAAAAAAAGAATGGCATAGACGATTGAAATAGTGGAAAGACAGACTAAGCAACAGAGGGTTGACCAGTGTTTAACATCAAAGCAACTGAAGAAGACACAATTGAAGGTCATAGAGGCATTTTTATATGCGGATTATCTCCACATGTCATAGAACACAAAGCAATAAAAAAAGCCTTCCAAGAAGTTGCCAAAGCGGGGTCGGCTTTAAGGTTGCCTTCATACAAGCATGCAAATAACAAAATGGTTGATGAAATACACGGGAAAATGGTCGAGAGGATAGAGATGAAGTTGTTCGTGTCACTGAAGCCAGACCGGCTTCACTAGTGACTAATGATTGGAGCAATGTAAACAAGGACCACCTTATAAACTTCATGATCGTGTACCCAAGGAGCGAAATATTTTTGAAGACCGTGGAAACTAAAACTGATCAGGTGACAGGAGATTGGCTTTTTCAGGAAACAAAGGTTGTGATAGAGAGTTTTGGCCTGAAGAGAATAATTCAGGTTGTAATGGATAACGTGTCTAATTGTAAGTTAGCGGGTGAATTGTTGGAATCTGAATTTCCAGGATTGCACGCCACTAGCTACCAATGCCATTGCCTAAACTTATTGCTCAAGGATTGGTTCTCACAGCACACTTGGTTCAAAGATCCCATTCAAAAAGCGCGTCATCTTGTGAAGTTCATCACAAAGAAGCCGACAATTTATGCTACAAGTCATTGCGTCAGAAGGCTCTAGCACTCATGAATCCTGACCAGACCCGATTTGGTTCCAATTACATTTGTCTTGAAAGGGTGCTTAGGTGTCGTGTCCCGATTATATCGACCTTCAATCGCACAGACTTCTTTGAATGGGAGAGGAGGCAAAAGGGCAAAAATGCATCCAAATACTGGTAGCAAGTCGCAGCCCTTCGAGATATGCTTGGGTGGGAGACATTTTGAAAGGCGTAAAGAATGTTGTGAGGTGCATACAACCTGTTTGTCGTGCCATCAAAACCCTTGATTCTTCGAAGGCAAGCACTGGTAAGGTCTGGAGATGTTGTCATTCAATTCAATCATTCTTAGAACGTGACGGACCCAATGCGCCCTTTGACAATACCAAGCGCGCAGCATTGCTAAGGGACTTCATTGTACGATGGAAGAAGTCGTACAATGACCTTCACGGCGCCGCACATGCCTTAGACCCGCACAACCATGATATGGACCAACATACAAATAAAGAAGTTATGGGCTCGTTGAAGAAGGTTGCAAAAATGTACTATCCTAACAGCTCGGACTACAAGCTTTTCATTGCCGAGTTAACCGAGTACCAAAACTTGAGTGGAAGGTGGGCAGATGAAGAGCTTCACGATGCATTGGAGAGTCATAAGAAGGAGCCCAATATGGAATCCTATGCATGATGGCAAGGTCACGGACAAGTTACTGATACATTACAATCCCTTGCAATGACTATCCTCTCCTTGGTATCCTCCAATAGTGCAAGTGAGAGGAATTGGAGTGCCTATAAGTACATACACAGGGTCATGCGAAATCGCTTGCTGCATAAGAAGGCTGACAAACTTGTATATAACTTCTCAAACTGGCGGCTTTTGAATTGCAATATTGGTGCAGCCGCTGTCGCTAAGCTACAGTTTTCTTTCATGGATGCAGATTCCGAAGTGGGAGAGGACAACTTTGAAGACAGTGAGGACGAGCTACTTGCAGTGAATGCCGCTAACCATGTTGACGAAGGCATTCAACGTACCCATTTTGTCGATGCTGAAGATGATTTAGATGAGAACATGTTCTCGGTTGAGTCAGACGACAACGAAGATACTGAGGAGGAGTCTGATACAGAAAGGCAAGGTGCAAGTAATACTAGAGTTTTGTCTGAGAACTTAATTGTACGTGATCCAGTGGACTCTCTAATGCCAATTACCCTGACAAACAGGCAACTGTCCGAAGAAACACATCTCGAGGACGTTGTAGTAAGGGAAAAGGCCATAGGGGTTGAACCTAGGCCCGCAAGCAGAAGAGGACACCCGGACGATGAAACTGATGAAGATGATGCTGTTTAGAAAGATGATGTGATGAGTATCTTCAATGTATTGTAACCGTGGATGAGGATTTTCAATCTATTGTAACCGTTCTGACATTATTAATAAAAAGTAAAGTTGTTTGTTATAAATTTTTGTCGTTTAAACAATTTGTTACCATGTTCTATGTTTCATGTATAATAGTTCTTGTTGTTTTAACAATTTGCCACTGTGTTCCATGTTTCATATCACTGTGTTCACAATAAGGTTCACACGGATGACCACTATAACCTCAACCGACCGTAGTGCCTTGAGAACCCTCCCTGGATCAGATTTGTCTCGACCGCTTTGAAAAATTCGTATAGTACCGCTTCCATAGTCCATCCCCAAGTTAACATGGATGCAAATGCCAAAGTTACAGAGACACTTAAGATTTGATTGTTTTCAGTTGAGGCAAGTGGTGTTAATCACTTCATTGTTTATTTTGAGATTTGTGTGCTCATCTCCCGTTGTTTAATAGGCAATCTTAAGGCAAAGTGTCAAAATAGGCAAGTAAGGGAAGTGGCAGCGAACTAGCATATTGTGGCAAGCATTTTTATTTCGTCTTTGACTGTAACGTAAATGGTTTATCATTGTGTTACGTGATCATTCATAGCTCATTTGCTTGTTCATGTCTATATATTATATTGACAGATGTAGTTTTATGGATGGTAAGGTCATTTATATTATATGCTTTGTTTATAATAAAAAACCCAAGAGATCTTTTTTTTGGGATGTTACATGCTAGTAATATCAAATATGCTTGTTTTGTTGTCGTATTCAGATTTCTATCGCAATGTTATTGGTTTGGTTGAGCTCATTTTTTTTCAAATTAATTTAAGAGCCTTTTAACATAGCTTGGAATAGACGTAAATGATTTCTCTAGTTTTTGATCATTTAGAGGGAATGGACATGATGTAGAAAGCCATAAAATTTTCACCATTGTGGCTTCAACATTCTCAAGTACTATTTTGAGATAGATAGATAGATAGATAGGTAGGTAGGTAGGTAGGTAGGTAGGTAGGTAGGTAGGTAGGTAGGTAGGTAGGTAGGTAGGTAGATAGAGAGATAGATAGATAGATAGATAGACAGATAGATAGATAGATAGATAGATAGATAGATAGATAGATAGATAGATAGATAGATAGATAGATAGATAGATAGATAGATAGATAGATAGATAGATAGATAGATAGATAGATAGATCGTATTTGTACCCTCTTTATAGATAATGTCATTCCCCTATATTAAGATTTGAAATATCAAACTACATATAGAAATGAATAACCCCAAAAATTCCAAGATCAAATGATTCCGAAGCCTCATATTTGTTTTCAAGCATTGCTTCATGAATGGTATAGCAATTTTAAGTCTACAATATAAGAAACCTAACAACCAATAGAGTACATCCTATTCTAGTGCAATAGACATCGAATGTAAAAAACCATACCACGACACAATAAATGCCTTACAATCGCTTGGTTTAATTGAATCTAACCCTTGCCCTATATTTCCCTATTTCCTCTTTTTTCTTTCTCCCTTCCCCCCTCCCATCTCCTTTTCCTTTGTTTCTCCCTCTCTTTTTCCCTTTTCCCTTTCTCTGTTTCTCTTCTCCTTTTCCCTTTTCCCTTTCACCCTTCGACTGTCAGATCGAGTGAATCGTATTGAAGCAACAGTCAAGATGAAATTTTAATTGAAGGCATGCACACATCATCTTCACCGTTGATCCATAAAATCCCCAACCATTCGATCTAGGGCATGATTCACAACACACGGTAGAATATTATAGTATAAGATGAGATTATATAGTTCGTCAAATATCACATAGTTTTAGTTTCATCCCACTAGACTTGTGTAGTGGTCACAAGGATTATCTTATATATATTACTGCCATTGAACTCCTCAATGCATTTAAGCTTGAGGTCTTAAATGTTATTCAGGCTGAGTGGATCTGCTGCTTGCCTAAGCTAGACCCTGCATTGACACGCCTTTTCATGCCCTAAAAATGCGTGCAAAACTCTACCTGCTATGCAATATGCTCCTCACATAGCTTCATAAGGGGAGTTCCACAATTTTTGCTCCTCTATCGAGAAATATTTGTTTGGGCAACTGCCTGTAAGATCAATAGTAGCCAAATGCATGAGCTCTGGCTTAGCTCGTGGTGCTTCATTGTTTGTTTCTCCAACTCCCACAAGTAGAGGTGCAACTGCTCATGTGCATTGGGTCCATAGGCCAATTGGTCTCCGTGGACGATAAAAACTCTATTCTATTCTATTCTATTCTATTCTATTCTATTCTATTCTATTCTATTCTATTCTATTCTATTCTATTCTATTCTATTCTATTCTATTCTATTAAAATGAAGACAATTACCTTGCAAAGCTACTGTATTTTCTATTTCTTGCATTGCAAGATCCTGAATGGAGAAGCTTCCCTCCAACCTTGAAGCCTAATGACTATGTCATCATTCGTGGTTGTACTACCCTTTCCAAAAACATTACATCTGTGTTTGCTGGGCTTGAGACTGATGTGTTTGATTATCCATAGAAGCCATTTGAATAGCTCGTTAGCTCTTGCCAGCCATCTCCTCCGCACTTGTATGGTATTAAGCAATATTCTCTTTAATATCCCGCTCAAAGCGTTCTATAGTCTACGACATGGCGTCCAGCCTATCAATGTTGTGGCAAGATTAGTTTGGAGCTTGGTAAGGTATGTTCTAGCCTGGTGATATGCACATTGTGCAAGGTCGCAATGAGCATGAAATGGCTGCTTCACTGAAATAGCTGCATGTGAAGCAGAGATGTGTTGCTTCTCTTTAACCAACTACTTTTAATCAATGCTGGCACCGAGAATTCTATTTATCTAGTGAGACATGCAGCAAAGTCCGCAACATGGAGTAAAGTTACTCCAAGTCTCCTTGGATGGCGTAGCTACATGAACATCTGTTGCTGGCTTGATTCGCTCACTGCCAAATATGAGTGTCAGCCATTGGTCTGTTGAGCAAGGTGTGTTGCTTGTATCTTTGCATGTGCCTCCTTTCTTAAAGCAAATTGTGATGTGTCATTCTTGCCTGAGTAGTTTGTCATGTGCATTGGAATGGAATCTATCATAGCCTTCGGCAAAAGTTTGTTTGCCATAACTGCTGGGTCCTATACATGTAAAGGATATGAGTCCTATACATGTAAAGGATATGATTGTCTACGTAGGAGGCCGTCTCTATCTATTTGCATGTCCATGGTGGTTATGGAGGAAATTGGAATTGGCACCTTCATATTAGCCAGGTAGGCATGTACCCGTAGATTTGCTCCGAATTGGATTCTAGGATACAAAATAAACTTTTGAACCTAAAGATTTTTTTTTTTTTTTTATTATTATGGGACATTACTTTTGGCACTGGCCAAGCTATTGTGAAGAGCACCAAGATAAAAAAGTAGCAGATTGAGATAGAAGAATTGGTTGATTACCATATGGATGCTTTACGCGAACTTTAATGTGTTGGGAGCAATTGGAAGATTAGCATAAAGCTCACATATAAGGTGCACTGTTTGATTCTTTTTTGACATAGCACGTAAGTGCATATACACGTAATTGCATTAGATCGGATCTAATATATGGTTCATATTCTAATTCTAAGGTATGTGATATTTGACCTTTTGACATCCACACCACATGGCTCTAGATATATTTGAAGACATGGATGTCCATCATATTGTAAGTAACAACATCTCTTCAAACTACTTTGTTACTAATGGCTCTTGTAGAATCCTAACCATGTCATTATACCATTTGCACACTTGGGCAATATCATACCATATATAAAGCAGTAACATTTCCGTTCTTAAAAAATAGGGAAAGATTTTTTCTGGGCTGAGCAGAGCCCTGGCACCGACACGTCTGCTTCTATTGAATTTCCAAATCCAAATAAGTAGAAAAATCTCAGTCCTGCCACGTGATAGGAGAGCATCAGGGTGCATATCTCTCACGATTTCCAATCTGCCGAATCTGTCGATATGTCTTCCCCTTTTCTTGCTCTCCAAGCATCCTCTCCTTCTTTGCTTTGCTGCAGCATGAATTTATCCCCTGTTTTCGGCCCTCTGCTAACAATTTCAAGCGATTCTTCACAGTATTTGTTCAGATCCATGATTCCGAGAGGCCTGATCTGCCCACAGAGCCCAACAAGGGAAAAAGTCGATGACGAATTTGATCTGCTATGGAATGATATGAATTTTTTGACAGATGCAATCGGCAGCAAGAGCTCGCTGCTATCTTGATCAGAATTCCAGCGAGAAAAAAATGCTTGGTGCCCAATTGGGGTTTTGGAGTGAGATGCCCTTCTCCGTCAAGAATTGATGGATTGGGTTCGAGATCAAGGTCAAATTTCGGGGATCAACCCCCAGAATGCTTGTTTTTCCCGGCGAGATCATGGGCTCTTTTAAATTGCAACTTCGACGGAGCTTATTCATTGCTAGAAAGAAGGAGTTCGGGTGGAAATTGCGATTGTGGAGGCTGGGATCTGGTTTTTTTCACTTGGAGCTGGCGAAACAGAGCCGCTTTTTAGAAGGCTTGCCTTTGCCAAGGCCAAGAAGACCTGTTGCACCGGTAAAAAGCCCTTGATTATTATGCCCACAACCTATGGCAGCATTCGGCACAGAGCTTGATACAAAAACAAGTGTTTCTGGTGAAAACTCCCCCACTGTGAAAGATCCATCTCCGTATGAGACCTGATACAAATATCGGTTCCGCAAAGATCCTCGATCTGAGCTCTTGATAGAGTGATGTGCCACAGCTTAAAGCCGAAAAGGAAGAAGAAACGGCAGATGTTTATGATGACGACGAAAACCCGTTGTTTGCTTGTCTTTGCCGTGGTCAGGTTCTCAGAAGCGGCAAACAGAAATTCTCAGAAGCGAGCGACTTTCGAAACCCCTTGGGCGTATTCACAGCATCCCTTGTGCGGGGATTTTTGATGCTTCCTGGAAATCTTGCAGGATTTGATGTTTTCGTATTCTTGCGGGCTTTGATGTTTCTGGCCAAGGAATTGAAGACCCAAAGATTTGAATTTATCCAGTTCATCTTCTCTCCAAAATCATTTCTTTCTTATGAGCCAGAAAAAAACCAGATTATTAACAGGAGCTTTGCCTTCCTTACAACTTGGTGGTGATTATCAGGGCTCCATTCCTTCTAGCTTTTTTGTTTGGAAGAACAGAAAGACAAATGATTTTGTCTCTCAACTGAAAAATAGATTATTCTATGCTGTAAAATATATTTTGCAGGTCTATGCTAGCAGTCTTAGGTTTGTTCACGCTAAGATTCACAGCTTAGCAGTTTCTCAGTTCAGATCTTTACTGTTCTAACTATCACCCATCGCCTGGTGTTTGAATGTGGATTGCTCGACATGCTGTTTGATAGAATTCTTTTTATCATGTGCTGATGAAGATGGGCATTTCACGGTATATCACCATTCTAAATTAACAGGATATTGTTCTGTACTTTTTGTAATGGAGAGAATTCATCACAAAAATGGGCCTTGGCTTAAAAACTCATGGCCGAATCCAGAGCAACAATTCCGCCAATGTTTTTTTCTGCTGTTCGCTTTTTTTTAACATTATTTCTGCTCTGCTGTGAAAGAAAATTTCAAACATATACTCGAAATATACTTGAAATGAGGGTATTTTTGCAAACGTTGTCTTATAATGGCTTAACATTTCTAGAGTTGTTTTTTCAAAAACACTTGCTTTAGGCTAGATGGTTCTACTGCGACACAATATCTTCTCTTCTATCACATTTTAGTTAGTGGATCAGAAAGACATTTTTTTTTTTTTTTTGAAATACTCCAACATAGGGTAAATTCTTTTCGGGAACAAGTCAATCTTAGCATACAAGAACACTTCTTGATCTATGCATCCCATTCATATTTCCGACCAAACGGTTAAAGCGCTTGCATTTCAAGCCAAATATTTTGATCTATGTCCATTTCTCTGGTCTTTTTAACTGCAGATGAGCCGCCTTAAGGAGCTTTTGGCGATGGAAGCTGCATCTATAGATATATCTGGCCACAAAACATATGATGATAAGATCCCTTTAACTCTTCATTTTACGAATTCTCTGATTTGATTTAGCTGCACCCGAAGCTTTGCGACCATGTCATTTTCGCAGCGGCCAAGGGGAAGCGATAAGTTTCTTGTAGTATTAAAAATTGTACTACGTTGGACTATGCCTCAAAATTTCATTTTAAGATCCACTTCTCTAAATTTTGGTTTATACTTACATAAAGGCTTTTCTAAAGGCCTTTGTAAAGAAAAGGCATGCGTTTTATCTATACATGCATATTGCCAAGTGGCTTCAAACCAAATTATTTCTTTCATGCATTTGTTTGCTTCTTGCAAAAAGTTGCAAAAAAGCACATGCATCGTGACCAAAGGTGGTTCCATTTCATCCTCTCATGTGAAATATGACAAGCGTAAAGAAAAAAAGCCCTCTTTATTTTTGCGGTTACTTTGGAAACATGTTATGAAATAAAACCCCTTACATCTAGGGTTTTGCCTTGATATCTAACAGCTCTGCAGGGCTCTGGCATTTCATAAGCGCCGATGGTGATCTGCAAGAGCTTAATCTGCCTGTAACTTTTCTTCATGCTGGATGGCATACCCGTGGATGCTCCCCTTTTGGAAAAATATGCAGACACTATTTCATACCGCTGGGATCTACCGTTTGCGTGTTGTTCCAGTTGAAGCTTTTGGCATTTGTGGGGATGGCTTTTGTGATCATTGTAGCATTGGATACTGGGTTCTTTTAAATTATAATGATGGATCCAGCATACAATATGATGCAGTTCAATTCAAATTCTAACACTACCAGTGGCTATGGACAGAAGACTTCAATCCAGGTCTGTACAATTATGGTTTTGAACATGAAGATTGCTATTCAATGAACTTGACATGTGAGTAGCTAAAAAACAAATCTAGAAAACTCTGTGGTGCATTTTTTAATTCTGCTACAAAGATATGAGCTCCAAACTTGTTCTAGATCATTACCAGGTTAAGGCCTGTGCTATCAATGCCATTATTGCTTCCAGCATATGGATTACAAGTTAGATCTTGTGTTTCAGTTTTAGCTTAAATTTGTGAAGTTGTATGTTTCATTGTGAAATAAGACTCGTTTGAGAACTTTGAGATTAGTTGGACTGAACTTGGTGAAGGGCTAAACTTGAGATACTTCTGAGATCACTGAACTTGTCTGACCTCTGCCATTTATTTTGGACAGTCTCTCTATTGGTTTATATCAGACCAAAGTTAGAGGTTCCTGTAACATGATTGCATTTGAATGCATTAGAATATACATGAGGCTTTATTGCTCTGATCTATTATTGCAGATCTAATCTTGCAGATTCAAGCATTCGCATAAAGGTTAACAATTAGCACCTGTTGTAGTATTTTGCGATGCTTTTACTCACATTCTAGTGTCGTACATGCAAAATTGATGGACTATCATAGGAGTTAATGGTCCTGATTGAGTTTCTTTGTGCACAGTTTTAAACATGTATACATTTTTGAACAGAACACGGTGAAGGGTTATAAGCCGTGGTGTCCCATAGCTTACCTGCTAGTCCTTTCATTGTTACCCTGCTCAGGCTAACATTTGTCTGGTTGACTGCAGGTAACCGAGACTCCACCTCCTCTGTTTTGTTCTATTAGGGATGGTGTAAGTATCGTTTCAATGGTCCAGCTTAGGCATTATTTCAGAACATACAGATAAGTTGTTCAAACTTTTTAGACATATTGTTTCTTGCCAAAGTAGCAAGAATTAAATCCCATACATCATTTTCTAAATGTAGAAATTGCTTTTGTAGCTCTTTTCTAGCTCTACAATTGTTGGGAAGATAAGATCATATGCTTTTGTAGCATGTCAGACATGAGAAAACTCTTCATCAAGGTCCTCTTGGTATTACTGTTTTATTTAAGCATGCAACTTACTATGAATATGTAGCATAATAACAGGGGGTTTTCTTTGTATTTTTGTACGCTTTTCACTAAGGTTTTCCTATGATTTCGTGATGTATTCAAATAGATGTACTAATGTGTACATCTAGAGTGCACCATTTCTGAGCCATTGATTTTAGCCTTTTTTTTTTAATGGTCAACAACCAATGGCTCACAATAAAAGCCCTTTTTTTGTGCGTGTGGTGCATAATGGGCACATGAAGGGCCATTGATTTTAGCCTTTTTTTTTCAATGCTCAACAACCAATGGCTCACAACAAAAGCCCTCTTTTTGTATGTGTGGTGCATAATGGGCACATGAAGGGCCATTGATTTTAGCCTTTTTTTTCAATGGTCAACAACCAATGGCTCACAACAAAAGCCCTCTTTTTGTGTGTGTGGTGCATAATAGGCACATGAAGGGCTTGAAGGACGCATGTAGTGCAGTTTCCCCGCCGGCAACACATTTCTTATCATAACTTTTGATCCAGAGCTCTGCTTGAGATGATTTTTATTGCGTTAGAAAGCTCTCTCCGAGATCTTTTTGATAATGTATGAGATGGATATGTTTGGTTAAGTTATCTATGCTAAAATAGCAATTTTTTGGCCGGGTTTGGTAGGCTTTCACATCCTACCAGCTGATTAATACAGGATTGCGCTATTGGATATTGTTTTATGGCTCATTCCGAATGAAGCTTGCAAAAAATTACCATGCATTTTTAGATTTTGAGGCAGTTATTAAGCAAATTCCAAGGCTTCTAGATCCTTCTGCTAACAAGCAGAAAAATTTCCCACTTTGGTTTCTCACCACAAGAATCCATGGAGGCCAAAGGCTGCTGTTAAATTCCAGTTGAAAAATGTTTGTGTATGGGTGTTGCAAACTTTATGAATTTCAGAATAATGGGATCAATCTGCTCTATCTTTATGGTAACTTTTACTTATGTTCTATTTGTTTTATTGTGATCAAATTCAAAAGCTACAGGTGATGACAGCCTCAAATGAATTCTAGTTTTTTTCTGGTTTGAATTCTAAAATTTTTGTCACACGGGGAAGGGGGGGGCAAAAAAATTTTTTTGCAACACAAACTATTAACATCTAACGTATAAAAATTAAATCCCCCAGGGTAAAAGCATGTTAGGGTGTACCACTTTTGGAACCTGCAAAAGTACATACACTAGGTACTTCAGAACTGGGTACTTTCTCATTTTTCTTTTCATTAAAACTAATACAAAAATCCAAAATAAAAGTCAAGGACATGGTAATATTCAAAGTTAAGGTAAAGATAATGCTATTGGAGACCAATATGTATATAAAAAGTTCTAAAACATACCTTATATTGAGATATTATGCAGGTACCTAGTACCCAGTCCTGGCTACCTTTTTAGGTACCTTTTTGGTCACTAAATAATACTTTTTAAGGGACACCCTAACATGCTTTTACCCCCCAACACATAACAACCATTGACATTAACAACCAACACACTACAAGAGAATGATGGCTAAACGTCACAACATTAGTCAGAGAGCCTTCGTAAAACAGACAAGTGTCCAAACCTTATTCCTGACGAATGAAGTGACGAGTTTTATCTGACGAATATTAGTCAGAAGATTAGTCAGAGTAAAAGTCATGTTATTAGTCATATGTTTAGTCACTCAATTAGTCACCAGTTTAGTCAGATGACTAGTCAATGTAATAGATAGAATTTTAGTCAGTTACTTAGTCAATTTATTAAATAGCTAATTAGTCAGCTAATTAGGTACGTAATTAGTCAATGTATTACTTAGATATTTAGTCATGATATTAGTCAAATACTTAGTCAATAAGTTCGTCATAGTAATAGTTAGAATATGGGTCAATTATTAGTCGACAGCTTGGTCGCAATAGTCGACATTAGTTGGTCATGCAATAGTCGACAATCACAAAGTTATTTAGCCACATCATTAGTTATTAGTCGAAGAACAAATAATATATAATTCTATTAACATTCATTACAATAGACATAACAAAGAATTAACATTTGTTACAACAGATAAAATAGGCAATTGACATTTGTGAACAAAAGATACAATAGAATAAAAAGCAAAATGTAAAGATAAAGACTTGATTACACATGAGTAGTCAAAACTTAAGACTTGATTGCAAATCAGTCGTAGTCATTACAAAGTCATTACAGATTAAAGATAGTAAAAGCAAAGTCTTAGAAACACATCAAAACTTGATAGTTCACATCTTGCGGGTACTCATGTCAGCCTCTTGACTTTCTAAGTGACTTATATTGCGCAATGTTTCGTGCAATAGTACCATCTACAAATTCGTAACCCAAATTTCTCGCCTTTGCTCTTCTTCCCTTTTTTTCTGGAAGTGGATGCATTATCACTTCTCTTGCTGCCCTCCTCCACATCATTTCTCTTCTTCATAACCATCTCTTCCATACTCCTTGCACTCTCCAATCCCTTCTCCATAACTGCGTCGTAAAAAGCATCAATGTCAGCAGCATCTTCATGTGGCAAATCAGCGCCTACACACGACAATTTAACTCCACCGCAATCCCCACATCATCTTCCACATCTTCCGCTCTAATCTCCTCTACTCCATCCACTTCTTGCTCACCTCCATCAACTACATGGGCATTCTCGCCTTCCTCAACTCCATGGGCTGGCTCGCCTTCTAGATCCACATGAACTAGTGCTTCTTCTTCCCTTCGATCTTCGTGCGCCTTGGTTTTTGCTTCCTAAAACAGAAGTTGTTTAAGGTGAGAGAAGGATATATATATCAGAATGCTACAAAGTAGAAATTACCTTCAGTTGTTTTCTTCTTCGCTGCTTATTCTTCCTCTCGCCCTTCTTCCCTAAGAAATGCAACGCCTCAAACTACAAAAGAACAAAAAATCAGAAATTTTGAGCTCTCACATTTGATCAGAAAGAACAAAAAAATCAGAAATCGAACTAAACAAAAACGAAAAAAAAAGCTTACATTACCAGGAATTCTCCCTTCGGCAATTAGAGATTCTCGATATGCCCTGTATGATCTCTTCTTCTTTATCGCTGCCATTGTTGTTGCAGAAGGGTAAGCACCCCAATCCCGGAACTACATAAGATTAAAAAAATAGAGTTAGTCAAGAAAAATCTTTGCTTGCTGATCCAAATCCAGGCAATCAATGAAACTCTAGTTGTATTAATCAATCAAATGAAATGTTATTACAGTTAAAGAGACCATCAGAATGACCGGGCAGTTTTGCTGTCTTTTCGTAAACGAGCAGCTGACTTTTCAGTAAAGTTCTTCTCCATCAGACCTTGCATGGGTTATGAAAATGGGGACAAGGGAAGCATTTGGAATAATGAAGGTTACCTGCATGAGATGCGGTGTATCCTTCCTATTGTGTATCAAGATGCCCAATGCTTTTAACAGCAGAGCAATTGATTAAGGGCCTCCTTACAACACGATCAGCTTATCCTTTAATAGTTGCTGGGAAGCTAACAGCTTCAAATTCCATGGGTATGCTCTATGTTTATGCAACTGGACCTATTCCAACTAAGCTGGGCCACCTTTCGGAACTGCAATACATTGACATGTCATGGAACATGCTAAATGGTTCCATTCCACCAGAGCTTGGAAATTGCAGCAAAAGTTTTTATATGGATCTGAGTCACAACCTTTTCATAGGCAATATACCAACAAATATGCAAAGTCTTACTTCCTTGGAGATCTTGAATCTTGAAGCGAATTCTTTGACTAGTGGAATCCCAAGCTTTGTTTCTGCATTTGAGAACCTCCTTGACCTGAGATTAGGAAGCAACAGACTACAAGGCCAGATACCTGGTGATATTGGGAGCCTAGGACATCTAAGCATCTAAGCCTAAATCAGCTAGATGGCAGTATACCACCAGAGCTAGGTGACCTGGATTTACTTCAGAATATGGATTTATCACATAATAGGTTAGCTAGGTGACCTGGATTTACTTCAGAATATGGATTTATCACATAATAGGTTAGCAGGTACCATACTTGAAAGTTTGTCTGGCATGGAATCTTTGCAGTCTGTAAATATTTCATTCAACAAGTTATGAAGAAATGTTCCTCAGTCATGGAATAAATTTTTAAGTAGTTCCCCTGGATCATTTGTGGGCAATGCGGCTCTATGCACAAATGCATCATGTAGCGGAGCTAATGTTGGAGGAAGGAAAGGAGGTTTAAATAGGGGCATTATTGCTGGAATTGTCCTTGGAGGATTGGTAGTTTGTCTTCTGATTCTAGTTTGTATAATTGTTTTAGCATATCGGAAAGGTCCAGCTTACAAGTTTGAGAGCTCTAGGGTTCTTTATGCTGATACCTCAAGAAAACTATCTCAGGAAGATGTGCCGAAGCAACGAGGAACTTGAGCAATGAAAATATGCTAGGCAAAGGTGCTCATGGTGTGGTATACAAAGTACTCACAAAGTCCGGGCAAGTTGTTGCAAAGAAAAAACCGGAGCTCTCAAGTAAAAAACAAATAGGGGGGAACATTTGAAAGGGAGCCGAGACTCGCAGCAAGGTGAAGCATAGAAACCTAATAAGAGTAAATGGATACTCGCACAAGATGGAGTTGGATACATTTTGTATGAGTATATGCAACAAGGAAGTCTATGTGATAACCCGCATGGCTCAAGGTCTCATCCACTTGACCGAATATGAGATACAACATGGCATTAGGCACCGCCATGGACCGCATACCGCACCATGACATTCGCAACTTCTTTCTATGGTTAATCCAACAACTTCTTTCTATGTTTGTGCTCGCTTGGCATTAATATGCTTTATGGCTATCCAGATTTATTGCTATGTACTCTCGTGATTTTTTGTGTTACAATACTTTAGGAAGGAGTCATCCATGTATATGGTATAAGAGGAGAGGCTAGCAGCAGCTTCCATGCATCACTAAGACTCGATTTCTAATATACAGTTCACAAGAGCGCCTCCCTAAGCCAAGCTTGCATCTTTGATGGATGATTGCAATGTGGATAGGTAAACTCGAACTGCAAAATTTGCAATTGCTAACCTCAAAATGCCCAAAAGAGATCATTGTGCCTTTGTTTGATTCCATAGTAATGGTATAAGAACCCACAAGCTCATTATTTCAGGAATGGGACTAAGGTGCATCAGACAACATCAACGAAATGAAAATACTATTTAGAGCTTGCCCATTAGCATGGAACTTGAATTCACGACAACATATCAGCAAATGCATGCCATATTCCAGTTCTATATAGAATTTTCAATTCGATAGAAGATTGTCCAAAGAAGTAAAGAAAGTTGGAGATGGGCGGACCAATAGTTTTTGGGAATTTAGTTTCTAAAAAGGTTTCCCGAAATCATGTCATTGGCTTAACTTTTTGGCCATAAAAGTTTGCTCACCAGATTCAAGTATTAAAAAGGAAAATGCAAGAGAAGTTACCCCAAGATTTACATAATCCGCAAATGATTCCAAAGATGTCCCCGCCGGCCCTATTCTTTCGCCATTAGGTTTTCTTTTGTCACACGCTTTTTTCTCATTGGTGACGTGGCTTCTTTTTATTTGCAAGAAATCTCTCCCACACAGGATCTTTCACGTGGTTTGGGGCTATTTTCTTATCACTCCTACGCAACCAATCCCTACACAACATGACAACAATGTTAAATAATGAAGAAATCATAAAACATGATAAAATACAATAGTAGCTTACTTCCAATGATTAAATATTCGAGCTGCCCTCTTTAGTATATCAGAAGCAAATAAACCTTTACCAAAACGCTTCTCCATGTGTCTCACTAGTCTCTTTTTGGAGATCTCATCCACCTTCTTCCAATCTTTGTCAATCTCTGTGCAATATACTTTCACCGCATGGCCAAGGGCCGTCTTCCATGTCTGTCCATTCTCATCTAGATGTATCTCCCCTCCTTGCACCATAGTCACCTATAATATACAACGAATAGTTATTAATAATAATGCACAATAAAATACAATAATAATATCCAACAATGCATTCACAAAATGCAAATAAGCATCTACCTTTTCCTCTTTAGGAAGACGACGAAAAGTAACTTCATAATCTTCATTTGGCTCCTCGTCCCCTTCATCACTTATGCTATCATCTGTTTTTTCATCTTCTTCTTCATTCTCACTTTCTGGCGCATTAATGGATCTTACACTTGTCTCACTGCGACAACAAATGAAAGGACAGGTTAGCAAGTGCATTTTAAAACATGAAGTGCTTCACCAAATACCTTGATCTTCTCTGGTTTTTGGACAAGCTTGAACCTCGCCTTCTGTTAGAGGTATGCGATGGAGTAGCGACATGTGCAAGCTGCTTGTCAAGGGCTGCCTTAAATTTTAACAGGTCAGACTGGTCCATTTCTGCAATTATTGCAGTGATGTCTCTAGAATCCTCTTCGTCACTGTCCTCATGTCTTCTTCGTGAGGTTTCCCCCCTATTTTTTGAGCTCTCCCTTGGAGCCACTAAAAAACATAAGCCAAAAGTTAGATTAAGCAAAAGTAGTCTCAATAACAAATAAGAGGACATAGCAATGCAGCAATCAAGAAAGGAATGGAATTGGAAAGAAGCAAGCAAGCAAGCAAGCAAAGACAGCAATCAAGGAATGGAGTGGAATGGAATTGCAATCAAGCAAGCAAAGACAAGACAGGTATTTGAATTGGAAAAAATTATCAATGAACAAATCGTGATGATGTTCCTGAAACTAGACTTTCCTCCTTTGAGCGGAAATGTAAATTTCAGAAGAATGTATTTCGGATCATCATGCTTTTGTAGCCTCGAAACCAGACTATCCTGAAACCGGACTTTCCTGAATGAGAACCAAACTGAGCTTTAAAGAATCAGATATCCAATGTCGCATCCATAGAAAAATCGGGAGACCTCTTGTTCATTGGACGTTTCTTCAATGAAAGAGACGGAAGGCACGCTGGACGATGACAGATAAAAAAAAATTTACTTAGGGTTAAAAAATGCTTACTTATTACGTCTCTCTCTTTCTCTTTCTAGCTTAACCTTGCTCAACCTTGCTTAACCTTTCTCTCACGCCGCTCAATCTCGATCGTATACCTCGATCTCCATCAAGAAAACAAGCGGTAGTGAATTTGGCGGGCGGATTATTAGGTAAGAGAAAATTAGGTAAGAGAAAATGAAGAAAAAAGAACGTCACAAATTTTTTTCCCCTGTTTTTATCTGACGTTTTGTTAGGCACTAGATTCGTCACGGGTCCATTCTATTACAGTTGTATCACTACAACTATAGAATAAATATAACACAAGGAAATGCATCAAGCCAAGCTTTTGCATAAATATATTAACATGATGTTCCCCATAAGGATAAATAGCAGTACTATGTTCCCCATAGTTGTACCGAAGTTGTACCATTCTTTTGTAAAGAAGATTGGACTAGGAATTTGTAATTAGCCCGGCATGCTTGCTTCTTCAAATTGTCCCGGATTGCGCCATGCCACCGATGTATTGCATAATCGACGACGTGAGGTATTCATCATTAAAATACGAGTTGCTAAACACGTGTCCAAAGATTAAAATGCTTGTATTTTATTATTGTTATATGTGTGTTAGTGGGTTATATACTATTGGGTTTTTGCGGGGCTTGTATCTGGTGCACCTTCAATGACTCCGCCATGAGCACCTCAAAGGCTGCTCGGCAATGAGTAGGTCTGAGCACCCTAGTGGCTCCGCAATGAGCACCTCTGAGCACCCTAGCAACTCCGCTATGAGCACCTCCGAGCATCCCAGTGGCTCCACTTCGTCAACCAATCAATCTTCGATGCCGTCTATTGATGAGCTACGAGCATTAAGGTTTTGATCTCTCTAACTCTTTCTTTCTCATTTTGGTTTGGGCAAACATTTGATCACTTGGGTATTTATCGTTTGCCTATAGAAATGAAACTTCTTCATCTTCCACATCAAGAAAAAGACAAGCAACAAAAACTTGGCTTCGAGATGATCCATTGGAGCGACTTGCTAGGCAGTACGACAACTGTTGGTGCAAGCAATGTAAAGGCACTAGCAGAAGAATGTATACCACGAGACGAGATCACAAAATGAAGTACGGTTTGATGCCAAATGCTCCAACTCCGTCCGACCTTGAGTTAAATGCACGACAAGAAGCAGATGAGGTAACAGTGTGTATTAAGCATTTCTATTATTTATTCCATATATTATTCTAATCCTCTTTTAATATATACAACTTGTCATAGTATTTGGACATGCTTCACAAAAATCCAGAACTTGCTGAGACATCAGATAGCCCCAGGTCGTCTAGATCATCGGGTTCGCTACCTTGGTATTCTAGAAGTTCTAGTTCTAGTTCAAAAGAGACTCAGGAAGTTGAGAGAGGTCGCACGAGGGCAAGTACAGTGGCTACAAAAATTAAGAACCATTTCAAGAAAAGCTCGCATAGCCTTGTTCATGCATGTGAAACAAAAAATGACATGGCTGAACAACTTCCCTCTCATCTTAGAGCCTCTATTGTTCCATTTGTTCGATCATCCCTAGGTTGTTGGGAAGGGGAATTGCCTCCAATGTTGAAAGAATTTATATATTGGGGCCATAAGTACATGATTGCACCTTCTTTAGAAATACCGTGTCGGAAGGGGTTTGTACATAATGGAGCACGTGAAGGTCCCATCTGGACACTCAACTGTGTTGATGGTGTTTGGCGGACCAAAGTATCCCTGGGGTTTATGGCATAAACTTGCTTCTTTTATGCCTAGTATGTCTACTTATGCCATGGCATTGAATGCGGCATCTTTGAGCGAGCAGAGAGATCGTGGAGAACATACCCACGCGCAAGGCGCCGCATATATACATTGATGGCCGCCAAGTGTTCATGGAAATATTGCAAAGACTTATAAATAGCTCTCGTGGTCGTCCCGAATTAACAAATGCAGAATTTGAAGAGACTACAGAATATGATTCGTGTTACATGAATGGGTATGTTGGACCGTATGTGAGAGTTTGTGCCATACGCAACCTCCGTCCTGGAGAGGAATTGTTTGTCAACTATCCTTTCAAAAGAGAGACCCCAAGGCGAGTAGAACGTAAGAAGCGTGGTGAACCAATTGTTGTGCCCTACGGAAGGAAGCGTTGCCTAGATTTATAGTCATGTAGCATTGCCATTTATACAAACGTTTATGATTTTAATGATGTTAATCATGTAGTGATATTGCTTAATGGTTGTGCCTAGATTTATAATCATGTAGCATTGACATCTAAACAAAATGATGAATATTTTTCTTTTTTATGGTGTATATGGACTTTGAAGATGTTAATCATGTAGTGATATTGCTTAATGGTTGTGCCTAGATTTATAATCATATAGTGATTTATAAAGTGATATATAGTGATTTTTCTTCATATAGCATGTTTATAGCATGATTTTTCTGCATATAGCATGTTTATAATCTTATTTCCAATGCATGTTCCTTCTATATTTTTCTTTTTCTTTTTTATCATCACATGTACAAACTCCCACAAACAAATAAGTTTGGCTTGTGAATTTGCAAAATAAGCGATGATGGGAATGAAAACTCATGTGCTCAAAGTGGCTTTCATGCTGAGAGTGGTTTGATGGAAGCTATACAAAATTACTTCCCAACCAATAACTCTAATGGTGATGATGACGGTGAGAGACCTATCACACTTTTAGAGACAGAGACCAAAGAAACCACTATACCCAAATGCAAAGATATCGCTCTCACAAGCATGCATACTCATCCTCAACCTACAACACAAATTAAACTGGAGTAATAATAGTGTAGATGATCTTCTAAGGTGAGTAATTTGGTTTGAGTTGCAAGTTTTCATTCGTCATTTTTTTTTTCTCACTTGATATTTCTTTTTTTTTTATTCTAACAGTTTGCTAGCTGACTATATACTTCCAAGTGATCATTGTCTTCCAAAATCAAGGAGGGGCATTAAACAACTTTTGCAAGAACTAGGTTTGCAATACAAATGCATTCATGCATGTGTAAATGATTGTATACTTTTTCGCAATGAATACAAAGGAGATGAATGTATGTCCCAAGTGCAATGAGCCACGATATGATGAAAAAGCAAAGTCTAAAGTGCCAAAGAAAGTCTTGCGACATATGCCAATCATTCCACGTCTTCAAGTTATGTTTAAATGTCCTTCTCTAGCCCAATTCATGGACTTTCATGCAAAACATCGAAGCAATGATGGTGTCTTGAGATATCCAACCGATGGTGAGGCATTAAAACATATAGAAGACAAATGGAAGCATTTTAAGGATGAGCCTAGGAACGTTCGTTTGGCTTTGGGCATGGATGGTGTTAGTCCATTTAGCACATTGTCGCCTACTTATAGTGTTTGGCCCATTGTTGTTATAAACTACAATATACCACCTTGATGGCAACTAAAAGCGTGCCATTTAATGCTCACACTGATAGTTCCAGGTAAATATCTCTACATAGCATTGCAACTTGTCTTTATATAGGTTACGATTTTTTGGATTTATATTTGAATAATATATATATTTAGGCAAATACCAAGTGAAGGATATGAATGTGTACTTGGAACCTCTTGTGGAGGAACTTGACACTTTATGGAGAGGAATACGTATGTATGATATTTCGAGACAACCACACAATTTCATGTTTCATGGTATATTATGTTTCACTATTCATGACTATCCCGGACTTGGTGTTGCGTCAGGTATAATGTTGTCATCCATATTCTTATTTTAGATTATTTTCTACTATATTATAGATTTGAATTACTTTGCAGGACTGCAAACTAGTGGAAAATGTGGATGTCCATCATGTGGCCAAGAATTGACATCTTATAGATCAAAGCACCTATCGAAGATGATATACACAAACCACAAAAAATATTTACCATTGGATCATGAGTTTCGCTGCAGGTGATACATCCGATGTGCCTAGAAGAAGAACTCCACATGATTGGTTGCAAACATGGAATGATCATGACCTAAAATGCTTCTCGCACCTCCACTGCATGAAGAGACTATCCATCTTATACAAGTTGGAATACTGGTCTGAATTGAAGATTGCACATCTATTGGATCCCATGCATATTTTTAAGAATGTAAGCCATTCACTTTGGCGACATCTTACAGGAGATTGGGAGACTCTTAATGCTAGAAATGATTTAAAGGATAACAACATCAAAACAGAATTGTGGCCTATCATAGAAGAAGGCAAAGCTCCTCGCTATCGTCGAGGTCCTTGGGTATTGAAAAGGGATGAACTCAAACAAGTGAAAAACTCTATTAAAACTCTTCGCACTCCAACTGGTCATGGCTCCTCCCTAAGAAGGGCATTCACAAAAGATGGAGATCTCACCGGCTTAAAGTCGCATGATTGGCACAACTTTCTACAGGTATTTATACTATAGGATAAACAATATTGACAACTTGTATGTACGACTAATTAATTGTTTTTTGTCTCGTTACAGGACAGTATATTCTCCCATGTGCCTTGGAGAATTGCCTCACGCCTTCTATCCTAAGGTCATCTATAGACTCGCTAGCTTTTCTAGGTGGGTGTCTTCTAAAGAGATTGTAGTCATGGATATTCCCACTATGGAAATAGAGATTGCGTAGATATTATGCCGCTTAGAACACTTATTTCCAACTAGCTTTTTGATCTTCGTGCACGAGCTAGTTGAATAAGTTACACATTGGCAATTACACGCTATTAAGTGTGATCATCGTGTACACTTGTTGGTGCATTTGCCACAAGAGATTTTGCTCGTGGGTCCAAACCCCTCTAGATGGATGTTCTTTTGGAGATATATGAAGGTATTAAAGGCTTTGTGCTTGGATGGCTAGGCCCGAGGGATGTATGGCGTAAGGACACCTTGTTCAGAGACATTATTTTTCTTAACAGATGCCACAACATCAATAGATCCAAATGCACCAAAGATTTGGAAGAAGGAGGCTCCCGATTGGTTAGAAGGTGAAGTTTTACAAGGTCGGGTAAGCAAATAAGGTTAAGTGACGAGATGTTTGAAGGCATCAACAAATTCGTATTGAACAATGCGTATGGTCTCACCAGTGGGTGGAACTCTATAAAGTTGAGAAGGCACAAAGAGATAATGATAGAAAAACATATGCTGCAAGGAATCGTCGAGGACGTCATAGGAGAGTACAATATCCTCCAGAACTAAGGCCCCTCCCTGATAATCCCCCCTCTTGGTGGCTATCTGAAAAGCTTTGGGAGGCTGAAGGCAATGGAGAAAAAATACAAGAAGATGATCTCAACATTGCACTTGGGTGTAATAGATCAGTACGTCTGAATTTGTTATTGTTATTGTTATTGTTATTGCATTCATAATATGTGACACTTGAGTTTTTTTATTCAATTTGCGTGCTAGGTTCCATAATTCAATGTGGGCTTATGGTCAACATTTTCGATTGATAGCATTGACAAAGCTCCTTGTGATTCTGAATAATTGCCTCATTTGACCAAAAAGTCGAAAGCAAGCGCTAGAGATGATAATCTTGTTGATGGAGAGCTTGAATATGTCTGAGTTATTATCGATATTATTGATGTGGATTTTCGCTCATTTCGAATGGTTCCTAAAAGCGAAATGGTTCAAGCCTCTATACCGCTGGAAGAAATCAAACAAAGGCGGCCACATCCATCTGGTTTTTTTGAAGTTGATTCCACGCATGTATTAGTAGATGTAAGTGAGCCGTTTGTGTATCCACAACAAGTTCAGCAAGTATTTTTCCATGTCAACCCTCAAAACAGTACATGGTGGATTGTAATCCCTACAGAACCAACATCACGTAGACACGTTCCTAATGTAACCCTTGAGGAAGAAGAGGAGGAACACGAGGAAGATTTAGAGCATGGCCAAGAATTGGAATTTGTGGAATGTGAGGAAGATATAGAGCATGAGCAAGAATTGGAATTTTTGGAGACACAAAATCTAGAAGATTATGAAGCTCAAGGGCAAACCACCAATGAAGAATTGAGATCACCAATGCACTCCCCAATGGCAGAAGATTATATTGAAGAGGAGGAAGACGTTGACCTTCAAATGCCAAATATACGACGAAGGCTGCTTTTACAACTAGACGATGATGAATGGAATGATATACAAGATGATATCTTGGATGAGGATTTCATATGACAAAAGACTAGAGATCATATTTCACACTGTTGTGTTCTATATGTATCACAATTAACTTTTTTTTTTTTAAGTATGTATTTCATATAGTGCTCGAATTAATTTTATTCCTAATCGTTTTCATGTTTAAAGTTACATTGATAGGAGAAAAAAAAGCAAAGTTCCTTACAATGGAGTTGTTGAACATGTTTTCAGACTAGAAAACACACTTGGGATAAGTGTTCATGATATTGGATAAAGTAGACATGATATTGGACAATTGATATCATATATGACGAGTATACAATGTTAATCACCTTATAAGTCAATCAATTACTCATAATCTTAGTAACAATATTAGTCACCTTTTTAGTCACTTTTTTAGTTTGACTATTAGTCTGTAGCTATAGTCAAATGTATAGTCAGATATTTAGTCAACCAATTAGTCAAACTATTAGTCATGCATTATAGTCAAACTTATAGTCAGACATATCGTCAGAAAGTAACAGTCAGCATATTAGTCAGTGTAATGGTCATGACAATAAACAATGGTTTAGTCATTGTTATAGTCAAAATATTCGTCAGGTAAAACGTCAATATGCATTTAGTCATAGATTTAGTCAGTTTATTAGTCAGTATTAAACGTCAGTTTTTTTCGTCATATGATTAGTCACTATAAACGGCACATAGACATTTCACAGATAGTTTTTGAGCCTCTGACGAATTATCTGACTAAAAGTAGTCATTCTCTTGTAGTGACACATAACTACCACTGACATTAATTAACACAACCATTGGGTCCAACACATTTAAATTAAAATCCCCTTAAACCCCCTTTGATTTGGATGCATATTCACACGGGGGGTGACGTAGGGCAGCGAGAGCCCTCATAATTGTATTTTGCACGTACGAAATCAACACCATATAGTATTCCGCTTGAAATATTATAGTACTTTACAAATCTTGTTATACAGTATAGCAAATTTTGTACTTGCATACCCCACAAACGAGGAACTTTACGTACGGTGTAGATTAAGGATTAAGATGATTAATTATTTAACTTGTGATCAAGTCTAGGCCTAAAAGAAAATGGCACCTGTTTTCTTTTGGGGCTGCTAATTGGCCTAAAGTGGTCTTTGCAAAAGTCCATGGAAGGTAAAAGTCTGTTCGTCAGATTTTAAAAGGTTTTTTTATTTTTACTTCAGTTTCTTGGTTATACCAGGGACCTTGACTTGATCTACTTTTAGGTGTGACTATTCTTCAACTTACATGTGTATTATATGTGACATAGGAAAAGGAAAGAAAATGGATGCAACAGACTCATTTATTGGTCGAGAGAAGCTTTACAACGAGAAAGACAACCGCCATATATCAACATTGGTAATGGGAACTTTTCAATTTAGCTTTGCATGTGGAATGCCAAAGGATGCCTAGTGTTGATGGAGATTCTACTACAAATGACAAGTCTGCTATTGGTTATATAGTTTACAAAGAACTACATTATTGAGAGGTATGAGCCTTTGTATTTTAGAAATATACTTTCATGTATTCAATCTTATGGTGAAACATTTCCATGGAATTAATCTATCATGGAGAATAAGCAAAGGGGTCATACCCATTTATGCCATTTGGCCTGATATCTTCTAAAGCCATTCGGCCCAAATATGATTCCTTTTTAAGTACTAGCTCTTGATGGGATTTTAAATATGTATAAATAAGTAGAAATGAGTAGAATAGCAATAGTGAGGGTAGGGCCCCTGTGTTACAGCAGGGTCCTACTCTCCTTGTTGTAACATCATTCTAGAAAAGTCTTTCTAGTATTAGAAAAGTCTTTCTAGTATGAATAAAGCAGGTGGCCTCCTAAACTACGGTTGGAGGCAAGCTTTTTTATTATGGGATATTACTTTTGGCACTGGCCAAGCTATTGTGAAGAGCACCAAGATAAAAAAGTAGCAGATTGAGATAGAAGAATTGGTTGATTACCATATGGATGCTTTACGCGAACTTTAATGTGTTGGGAGCAATTGGAAGATTAGCATAAAGCTCACATATAAGGTGCACTGTCTGATTCTTTTTTGACATAGCACGTAAGTGCATATACACGTAATTGCATTAGATCGGATCTAATATATGGTTCATATTCTAATTCTAAGGTATGTGATATTTGACCTTTTGACATCCACACCACATGGCTCTAGATATATTTGAAGACATGGATGTCCATCATATTGTAAGTAACAACATCTCTTCAAACTATTTTGTTACTAATGGCTCTTGTAGAATCCTAACCATGTCATTATACCATTTGCACACTTGGGCAATAGTATTAAAAATTGTACTACGTTGGACTATGCCTCAAAATTTCATTTTAAGATCCACTTCTCTAAATTTTGGTTTATACTTACATAAAGGCTTTTCTAAAGGCCTTTGTAAAGAAAAGGCATGCGTTTTATCTATACATGCATATTGCCAAGTGGCTTCAAACCAAATTATTTCTTTCATGCATTTGTTTGCTTCTTGCAAAAAGTTGCAAAAAAGCACATGCATCGTGACCAAAGGTGGTTCCATTTCATCCTCTCATGTGAAATATGACAAGCGTAAAGAAAAAAAGCCCTCTTTATTTTTGCGGTTACTTTGAAAACATGTTATGAAATAAAACCCCTTACATCTAGGGTTTTGCCTTGATATCTAACAGCTCTGCAGGGCTCTGGCATTTCATAAGCGCTGATGGTGATCTGCAAGAGCTTAATCTGCCTGTAACTGGATATGGGTTCACAAACGATGGCATACCTCCTTAATATTGTTTCATCTAGATATTTGATTTCATTTAAGCCTAGTTCTTTCTGGGTGCAGGTTATGGCAAAAATATGGGCATAATATGAAGAAATCTATGCATTATGACTTAGAACTTGATATCTCTAGTGGAAAATATTGAATATATGGTAAGGCGGACCATGGTTCTCTTATAACGAATAAAAATATTCATTGTTCTTTTGTATGAAATAGGAGAATACGAAAATCTGAGTTATCTGTTATACAACTCTGAAAATTAGGGTTACAGAAAGAAAAACGATGGTGGAAGAAAGTTTTATGGATGCCGGAAAAAACAGTTGGACAGTGTACCTCTGGAATCGGTGCTGGCCTCCAGCGGTAACAAGGGCAATTATCAGAAGCTTATAAAGCCCACGAAGCAGAAGTTTTGCATTTGCCTCTTGTTCCTCAATTCATTCTTGCTGTATCTTTGCTTCCGGCTTTTCAAAGCATGAAAGAAAGAAGAACTGTATGCTGCGACCATGACACAGATGGCAGCTTTGCTTATTGATATTTTCCCTTAGAAAATGGCTTGGAATTGCTTGGAATTGCTTAGAAAATTGCTAGGCAGCATCGAAAATGGCAATGGAAGCTGCAACATGAATAATGCTGATAAAGAAATCCAGGTGGACAATAATAAGCAGATTGGGGTGTTGCAACCTAATCAAGAGCCAACTCATGGTGATGGGATGAAAGCTCACTAGGCAAAGGCAGCAACAAAGCAAAGCTATGGCAAAAGGAAAAGCCACTTTGGATGCTGATCAAGAGTCCATAAACCCGGCTCCAACTACTCAGGTTTGAGATCAATTAATTTTTGATATCTTCTGTAAGAATAGAATAGAATAGAATATAATTTTATCGTCCACGGACATGATCATTGTAGATATGATCTTATTTCTTCTAAACTAGGTTGTAGTTTATTGCTGATCTGTAGATTATTGCAGATCTTGGTTCTTCTAAACAAATTTGTAGATTATGGCAGACTGTATCTCTTTTAAACTTGTAGATTATGTGCTGAAGATCTGCTTATTGTAGATTATGTGCTGAAAATTTGCTTATTGCACCTTGTAGATTATGTGCTGAAGATCTGCTTATTGCAACTTGTAGATCCTATGTTGCAGGATATGCTCTACATGGAGATGCAATGCTTGTCAAAATTATGGAAAGCAAAGGTGTAAAGCCAGACAAGGTCATGTTTCTTTCTGTCCTAATTGCATGTAGTTGGGTTGGCCTAGTAACTATTGGTTGTTGGTATTCTGTGCATATGCAATATTGTTATGACATTTCACCAGATGAAGGACATATCAACTGCATAGTTGACGTTCTAAGTCGTGCAGGATGTTTGATAGAAGCAGAGGAGCTTCTTCAAGCCACCAAGCAATCTGAGCTTCCTGGTTGGATGTCTTTACTTAGTGTCTAGTGCCTATTGGATGCATGGTAATGCAGAATTAGGAAGCAAGTGTTTCTGGATATTGCCAGAAATTGTCGTTAGCTATAGTCAGAATAAGAATCCCTGCAATGACAATACGCAGAACATCAAGAGCATTTGCAGCCAAACCTGTAGCTGCAGATTAAAATACCAACTTGAAATTAGAGAACTGGAAAACAGATCCCCCAAGGCCTATATTCTTTGCCTTCTAGAGAGATTATTTATTATACTGCATATATTTGCATGATGAGGGGGCTAAACGATTGTCTATTGCTTTTTAACTTTGATGTTTTTTTCTTTTTCCCATGAACTAGTATTAATGGCTTAACTGCGGATTTATCGTATTAATGGCTTAACTGCGGATTTATCACAGGATGCCTTTATAGGAATATGCATAAGCGCACATAGGCCAAGCTATGCTAACAATCTTGATAACTTCAAAGCCAATGGCATGTGGGTTATCTGTATTTCAGTTAATGACCCATATGCTCACAATGCTTGGGCAGAAAAGATGGGTGTCAAAGAGAAGGTGCATGGCACATTTACCTTGTCAATTTGAAAATTTATCTCTCTCTTCCTTGCTTATATATACTATCATTTTCTAATTGGCAAGTTGTTGGTGAACAAGCCAGTTAAGAGATATGCACCAATACAAATTCCATTTAAAATAAAGGTATACTAATTTTTGGAGTGGATTATCAGGCATGGTATTCATCTTCTCTAGATGCGGTTTAAATACAATTGTAACAGATGACGCCAGTATGTTTATTTGCCTGATCTGACTGGCGTGTTCTATGTATGATTGTGGACCTCAGGTGAAAATTTATCACCGTGATGTGTACAAAGGCTCTGGAAATGCTAACTCAGAATTTCTGTAATGCATGTAAACTTGCATATTGCTTCGAAAGCAACTCAGTGTACTTAAAAGGGACATTGAAAATACTCCAGGATTGCCCATAAATAAATATATATGCCTATAATTGGTCATGAATATGGGGAGTATTTCAAGATGTTAAAAATGTGTAGAATATTAAGGTTTATATGTTTGTGTTGGGTAAATAACTCTTTGCACTTTATGTTAGCTCTTTTGTTTGTCATCAGCCAAAGTTATTCTTGTAAGTTTCTTGTAATGGTGTTTAGATCAAGTTGAGGTTTTGCTTCATATAGGCTTTAGGAACTATCCTAATTGCTCCTGCAATGGTCCATTGTGTCTCTAGTGTCAGCATCAACAAACCCTTATGCATGGCAATAAAACTTACTTGTGTCCATACAAGTAGTGATATGGCTATTGTTCTGTTATGTAATGCAGAAATGGTAAAGGATTATTATTTAAAGAAATAGAATTGCCTCATATATTATGTTTGACATGACACTCGACTTTCTAGCTAGTGGACGTGTTCCAAATTTTCGAATTAAAACTGAACTCGAGGGTTGCTTACTTTACAGAAAAGGCTACTTGACAATTGAGAATTGTGCTTTTCCATCTACATACAATTATGAGTATTGCAATTTATAATGGCAAAAATTGTTTTATTGGCTAACATGTAGGTAATAGCAAAAATTGTTTTATTGGCTAACAGGTAGGTAGTTATTGCAGGCATAAGCTACAAATTGATGTCATGTGGTCTATACAATATAATGATTGAGACAAGCACAGTTTGATCAAATTATTTTGTTAACGCCACAAACTTAACTCCATATCATTTGCCATGATGGCAACAATATATTCAACTGTCTATTTAATACAGAATCAGTGTTTGGAATTGAAAGCATTAATAGAGCAACATCTTAAACAGACGATTTGAACCCAAATGGTGTTAACTGGAATGTGCATATTGAAGTCAAAAAGCTTTGTTTGTCATTTCTCTTTTAATCACCTCAAATGGTTGAGGTTGAGACATTGAGTTGAATAAAATATTGTATGTGCTCAAAGCAATGTTGATGTATGGAATAACGTGATAGGACTCTGGCCCTAGAACTAGAATAATATTTTAGGGATCAATGGTGAAATCATTGATCTGCAAACACAAATGTCACTCCTGATGTCCATACCCAGCCTGCTATTATAAACCTTGTTGAATTGCCCTCCTTAATTGACCTTGACTCCCCAGTGGTAGAAGGTTCTATCAGCCCTCCAAAAATGTCCAACAAGTTTGTTGATCAGATGGCTTCTCTGCAAAATCATATCTCACAATCTACAGATGAGGAAAGAAATAAATCAGCAAGGGTTGACCAAGGAAATGGTATTGAGACTGTTCCTGAGATTGCTCCTGACATTGTTTCTGACACACCTGAAGAAATAACTACTCAAAGAAAGGAGCTTCAAGAAAAGGGAAACACCAGGCAAGTTCTTGTTTCTACTCCTTTAAGTATTAACAAAAACTCTATGTTTCAGTTTTTTCCTGGGGATTGTTCTGATTTCAGTAATAGTGAGGGATATGGGAGTGACAAAGAAAACTGGGATAAAGAAGAGTTTTTAAATGAGAATCTCAGCATAGATCCTAAGCCTGAAAAGACTCAACCAATGAAAAAATCTGTCAAGAAGGATGGGAATAAATTAGGTCTAGTCTTATCTGGTTTGAATAAAACTCCTGCTCAGAATACCAGAAGTAAGAGAAAATCCAAAAAGACGAGATTATAAATCTTCTCCTTCTTATTCCCTTCTTTCTTTGATATGAAGATTCTTTCTTGGAACCTTAGAGGAATCAAAGGCCCTTTAAAGAGGAGGCGTGCCATTGCTCAAATCAGATTATACAATGCTGATATCACCCTCCTTTGAATGTAGCAACTTAGGGGATTGGATCTATCCTTCTTCTTCCTCAATATGGATTAATTC